>CM071139.1:6521250-9027500 GCA_036417725.1 Clanis bilineata | reverse complement strand
TGATAGTACGCTTAGATCTAGAGGTATGGCGAAAGTTATGGAATGGAGTCATTTTGTGTTGTTTTAAGATAAGTTGGAGAATATACAACTGCCTTACAGTAAGGACATCGCATTTTTTATATAGAGATTTTGTCGGAAATCTGAAAGGACTGAAAGTCATTACTTTTAATAAAGATCGCTGTGCTCGTTCCAAATGTATCATGTATGTCTTACAGGCACCACCCCAGACTCCAACACAGTACCCGATAACAGATTGTGCTAAAGCATAATAAACTGTACGAAGAAGAGTAAAATCTGTGGCATGTCTTAAGGTCTTGAACACCCAAATGAGTTTTCTTATACGGGACGCAGTGATTTCGATGTGATGGCGCCAGGTAATATGTTCATCGATAATGATGCCGAGATATTTTATGAAAGTAGTTTTCATAATGGGGAGACAACAACAATTTATAGTATCATTATAGTTACAAGAATGAATTTTGACACCAATATCGGGTGGGGAGCATTTAGCAATATTAAACTGTACAAATTTTGTTTTTTCTATGTTCAACGTAAGGGTATTATATCTTAGCCAGTTACTAACCTTACAAAGCCCGAGATTAGTGATTTCCTTAACCTCTTCCCAAGTCTCTCCGTGAAAGATTAAGGCTGTGTCATCAGCGTAAGTAAATATCTTTCCGTTAGTTAGAGATTGTTGACACAGCTCATCTATATATATTAGAAAAAGGCTTGGGCCGAGGATACTGCCCTGAGGGACACCAAAGGTAACAGTTGCTTCCGGACTTACCAGTCCACCTATTCTTATCTTTTGTTTTCGGTTAGTTAAGAAATCTTTAAAAATGTTTAGAACGTTTCCTCTAATTCCAACATTATCAAGTTTATTCACAAGTTTGGGGATCGATACCGTGTCAAAGGCTTTTGCTAAGTCCAAGAAAACACCCAGACATTTCTTTTTACTGTCAATTTGATTGGTTACGTAACTTATTAATTGACTTACAGCAACATCTGTACTCGTTCCTGACCGGAACCCAAATTGATTGTCCGATAATATACTGTATTGTTCTAAATATTTCATTAAACGATTGTTTAGTGCCCTCTCCAGAACCTTTGACAATGATGTTAAGACTGAAATCGGACGATAGTTAGTGACACAATACCGATCCCCACCTTTGTGGATCGGTGTTATAAGAGATTTCTTAAAAACAGAAGGAAATACACCTTGACTAAAACATAAATCAACAAGAATTGTAAGATATGGAACAATAATATGTTTTGCCAGTTTTAATAATTTCGCTGGAATAGAATCCCAACCAGTGGCACAATTATTTTTCAGTCCATTGATCAGGGACTCAATCTCAGATTCATCAGGGGAAAGTAACACCATAGAGTTTGATGCACCAAATTTATGTTTATGTGGTGAGACATTATTAGATCTTGGTTGTACTATCGCTTCAGCTAAGTTCCTGCCTATATTAGAAAAGTAGTTATTTACTTCTATTATGCTGGAATTTTTATCATTTATGAGTTCAAAAGCTGTTGTTTTTGTTTTTTTTGAGTTGATAATAGATGTTATTGCATTCCATTTTTCTTTGTTACTTTTTGCGGACTCAAGTAGTGATTTCTCGTAATTGCGTTTTAATTTCCTAATGAGTGAGTTACAAAAATTGCGGTAACGTTTGTATGAGACTTCTAAGATGTTGTTACTTGGTTGTTTTTTAAATTTGCGATGGAGTTTATCTTTGTGTCTAATACAGCGTAGTAAACCAGGTGTCAACCACGGTTTAATTATTCTTTTTCTACAAGGTATGCTACAAACTTTCGAGTGAAGTTCAATAGCAGTTGAAATGCTTTTGACAAAGAGAGAGGCAGCTTTCTCTGCATTAGATGAAGAATTAATAAATGAAAAGTCAGTTTTTTCGAGATATTGGACACATGCTTCAAAATCGGTTTTAAGAACTTTATTTTGTTTTGTGGTATAATAAGTACGATCAAGAGATAGACTAAGCAATACAAGACTATGATCTGTTATTGTAGAATCGATCACAAACACTGACGCTGGTAAGACTGTTTTTAACATGACGTGATCTAAACAATTATATAATCTAGTGGGGAAGGAATGAGCCGCCAACATGCCTAATTCCGCAGTTAAATTTAAGTAGGAAGTACTGTTCCTGTCAATATTATTCATCTTAATATCAATATTAACGTCACCAATTAAGATTATACTAGACTTAAGTTTATTTAAAGGACGAATAATGTTTTCAATTGTATTAAGAAATGTGTCTATGCATACAAATGATGGCGATCTATAGATAGCTAAAATAAATATGTTAGGATCTATTTTTAGTAAGAGAAAATTTCCTCCTGCATGTTCTGGTTCTGAAACGAAACAAGAAATCGATTTTTTTACGTAAATTACTACACCATCACTTTTATTAAAACTGTTGCTCGATTGATAACAATTATAGTCATCCAAAGCGGGAACGGGTTTGTCATCGCTTAGCCAGCATTCTGTTAAAATAAGCACATCAGTACGAAATTCAAATCTGGATAATTGGGTAAACAAACTATTCATGTTTTTATAGATACTACGAATATTTTGAGTAATTATGTTCAAAGCAGTCGAAGATTCTCGCATTAGCTTATTACATGTGTCTGTGTCACAATCATATGCTGCCGCAACTGTTAGGCTATCTAGTTCTTTCGTGAACTCCTCAATTGGGTTACCCATAATAAAGATGTTGGAAATTATTGTCACGTATTAATCGATTCAGTGTTTGCATATCATAATAAGTTAAAACGTTGATCAAGCATGGAATGTTATTTTTATACAGTATATTAACACTAAAAAGAATATATATTTGTAAGCTGTTTGCCTCTGTACGTATAGTAGTTTTAAAAGTAATTTTGTTATATGTGTATATACCGTGTAAGACATGTAGTAATATCTGATTTATTGATAGAGTGAGTGTGTTTTTAAAAATAAGTACATGATAATAATAATAAGTAAAAAAAATTAGGTATTGCCGTATATAATGTTTCAGTCATGGACTGGTAATGCTATTAAGATCTGCTTCACAGCTAATTAAATAGTGTTTTTTGCCATCATCCTGCCGTAGGTATACTTTTCCGAATGATGTCCAGCAATACTTGAATCCTTTCTCTTTTGCAAAGTTTCGTGCAAGAAAGTAAAGGCGTTGGGCTTTTGTAGTCAATCTCTCAGCTATATATACTGGCTTAACTGGGCCTTCAAGTTTTAAATAAGTCGTGTTTAGTTTCTTTTTGAATTGCCTTGATTTTTTGATAAAGTTCTCTTTAGTAGCACCGGCGACAAAATCAACTATTATCGGCGACACATCTTTTTTACCCATACGATATATATCCTTTATTTCATGGTGTTGAGTGGGCGAGTCTAAGGCGTTCGACACTTCTTGTACAATTTTATGAAGATCTTCTTTCGATTCTTCTTGTTTTTTTGGAATATTCCTTATTTCAATACTCGTCGACAAAAGAGCGCGTTCGAGATTCTCCACCTTTTGTTCTAGTTGTTGAATAAAACGACGATTAGCTTTTCGTTCGGATTCTAGGCTTTCAAGTTTAACCATCATGTCATCGTACTGGTGAGAGATATGTACAATGGTTTCCTTAATTTCTATATTTTGTGTAATGATCTCATGAATCGCAACTTGGATATCTGCGATCTTGCTGTCTGATTGAGTTGAGCTCGCACGCAAAAGCGCGCGGAACTCGTCCATAAGCGAAGAATTGTCCTGGTCACGCTTGCGTTTAAAGCGAGTTGAGATATTGTCAATATCCATTGTATTGAGGTTTGGAGTTGAGCCTGATTGTATGATGCTACGGGAGGTCGACTTCGCCTCCTCAATATCTTCCACTGTGGGTGTATTCGGGGGTGTACGCTTTAGGGGCATCGTTTGAGTACAGCAGACAGTATTTTACCAGGTACCGCCAACAGAATTAATAACTCGCATATAAACTTGCACAGTATCGGTAAGCCGAAGCAACGATTCGCGGGAAGTAGGTCGTAAGCGCCGTGCTATTTGCGTCACTTACGCGTTTTAGTAAATCACTGCTATTGTCTTGAACTTTAGTTACGATTTCCGTGTTTTTTTATAGAAAATCACTATAATATGGTGATGAATGTTAATTAATTTCACATGTACATATATTTAGGGCACCAACATTTCTAAATTTGCACAATTCTTGAAGTAAACAACACTAGAAAACAGTCTAAACTAATACTTTCAACGAGTGAATTAACAGCGTTGTACACTTCACGGCGATCGGAAGGAGGAATGAAAAGTGAAATAAGTATAAAATAAATGTAAATCACATTATCATCAATAGAAAAGTCCCGTGTAGGATTGATAAATCTAAGCTTTATGCCATAATTAGTAGTCAATTTGAAATAACCGGACTAGGTAAAACCTTTGTTCGATCAAAATAAAACCCGAAGACATTTAAAAATTTATTAACTTATTTGTTACTTTTTGCTGTTGAGGATGATACCATCATACTTCTGTTGGAACCACTTCATGGCATCTTCCTTCGTGAGGCGGTGAGGGAATCCGACCTTTCCGGTCTTACGTCTTCTGTGCGCTACATTGAAACCTGAGAATAAAATTGAATACATATATCAATACCCCACATGAAAAAATATTGTAGTACAGCAGATGACACGACTTTAAATATATTTTGTCCCCAAAACAGATATTGGTACAGGGGAGAAATTCTGTACTTATACATGTGCAAAACACAACCACAGATACCTAATATGTCTCATTCATCATAAGTCTCGATGAGCACAGCCGATTTACATTGGTCAAGCAAGTGTTTAGCGAAGTAGGTAAGTAAAGTGAGTCCAATCAACTTCGCTTGCAAGCTGCCATGCAACACCATCGTAATAGAATCGCTTTATATTTATAGTAATATTTGTGGGCCCGTCTCGCGCACGACACTATTCGCCATTAAACGTAGTGTGTTAAGATTAAAAAAAGCGTAAAAATTACCGAGAATTTTGCAAATAATCGCATGTATTCTTTGATGTTGCACGTCCATTTTGGACAGGGAAATTCCACCTGACTCCCTTTAGTACAAACAGTTACAGAACCGATGAGCGCTATTGCCACAGCACCTTTACTTGCTATTTGCCACTGTCCTTGACCAATCCAAATCAGTCAAACCTTATCATATGAGCCGCGTAAAGGCAATCTTTACCTTTGGAAAATGAGTCTTCTAAGATTTTAGGAAATCCCGCTTGACGTGCGAATGTGGTTTTTGTAAGTTTTGTGTTTGTTTATTTGATGCAAAATTACAAATATTTTTAAATCAGAAATATTAGGATGAATAAAAAAGGGACTTTATGCTGGACCTGCATGGACATATGAATTTTAATGTTTTGAAACTGGTATTTCAATATTTTACGGGCTATTCAGGCCGAATTTTGCTCTGCACAAAAATCGTGAATGTTTCGATGCAAAAATCTGCTGTCTGTTGAACCACGTTATATCAATATATAATCTTAAAAGAAACTGTATACGTTCATATTAAGGATATCCACTGATATTGGAATATCCATTTTTAAGGAATGTACTTTAATATTGCACATAATTTACGAAGTGAAAATGTTGTACATATTTACACTTCTGAACATATGTGCACAACATTGAACATACATACAAAACATGCATTCAGATAATAATTATCAAGTTTTGTACATAAGTCTCTCTGTCAAAGCCAAAATAGTAAATGAAAGTTACAGGCAAATCTTTTAAAAGATAATTTCTAAAGAATAATTTATGAAAAATGCGTCAAAAAATCAAAATTATTGTTTAGATAAAAAAAGGTGGCACTAACCTGGCCGGCCAAGCACAACGTAGAAGTCAAGACCATAGATACCAATGGCAGGGTCGTACTTGATACCCAAGTCAATGTGTTCCTGGATACCAAAGCCAAAGTTTCCAGTAGCAGAAAAGTTGTCGCGTCTCAACTCATATTCTCTCACCTAGAACAAAAGGCAAATAATTTACTTATTATAGTAATTTACTTATTTACTTATTACGCTTGTAACACATTTTTAGTCTATTTTATATAGTGACCATATAGAATGGACTAAAAAAGTGTTACAAGTGTGAGTGTCAAGAGTCAGCCCCCAGTTTGACGAACTGGGTCACAGAAAACAGAAAAAAAGGGTAGCTCTCTATAGTTTTCGTTCAGTGAGTGATATTTATTCTATCATAATTCACCTGTTCCCCTACTCCTTTCATTTAAGGTTGGCAAAGCACCTTTGATTCATTTCATATCATAGATGTCTATGGGTTGTAAAGTTCACTTATCATCCAAATGATCTTTCTCCAGTCCCTACACAAATCTCAATATCCCTCAGCTGGGAGTGGTACAGACTGCAAAGACAAGTGTCGAAGGTTCAAGACCAACCCAAAAGAGCAAGTCTACCTGAGAATTTCAAAGATATGTGAAGTCTACCAACTCATATTAGGCCAGCATGCACCCAGCAGTGGGACAGTATATAATATTAGCCCTGTAATATTACTGTCCCACTGCTGGGCACGGGCCTCCTCTACCAATGAGAGAGGTTAGGCCTTAGTCTACCACGCTGGCGTAATGCAGGTTGGTAGACTTCACATACCTTCGCAATTCTTGTGTAGAAATTCTCAGGTATGCCGGTTTCCTCACAATTTTTCCTTCACCGTTATAGCAAGAGCTATTTCACAATGAAAACACACTTAACATAGGAAAAACTTAGGTATGTGCTTTTTTTTGGGTTGGTCTCAAACCTCAGACACTCATCTCGGCAGTCGGTACCATTTCCTACTGAGCTATTGTTGCTTCCAGGGACAGTAATATTATATTATTATTTAATATTAATGCAATTTTCTTAATTATATTTTAACAAATATTTTTATTTTATCTCTATTTATTAATTAATTTGACAACTTACTTTCAGACCCCTCTCGAGGATTTCCTCTGCCTTAGCACCTCGGACAGTGCAGTGGACAGCGATCTTCTCATTACGACGAATGCCAAAAGATCGTACAGTGTATCTGGCCTTAGAGAACACTGGCTGCTGACCAGTAAGCTGCTCCAAAACCTGTAAAGTTTTAACAGAACATTAGTCAATATATCATAAAGATACATCATACAAATACACAAAATCCACCTCACTCATAATAACACAAGGGAAATTAGAATGGAAATACTTTTAAAGTGTATGACAAAGCATCACTATAAGTATTTAATATAACTAGCCAAAACCAGTGTCAAGTAATAGTAACTTTCTCAATGCAAAGAAATATAAAAAAAACAGCCAAGTGCATGCTGCATATTATCTATATGTACAGAACAGGATTCCCAAGTAAGTGTAACTGTTACTTAAATATAATTTTATTAGATATAATTTAAGTATATTGTCCACAAACTATATATATAATATATACAACATATTCACATTTATATACAAACTCACATTTAGTACCTTTTTTACGTAACTAAATAATTTGTATGAAATTTTCTTTTTACTCTGGTTGTCGGTTAACTTGAAGGTTTATCTCTACTTAGATAATAATACAGTTTGACATCATTGAGTGCATAAATTAGTAATATTAAAAATAATGTAACTTCCGTAAGTATTCTGAACAGTAAGTTATTAGTGCTCAGAAGTTGCAATTTAGAAATATTAATCTTGCATGAATTTACAAAGAAAAACACATTTATGTATTTTCTTGAACAATTCATGCCATTTGATTAAAGATACAATGGTACATACTTTTATATATGTATCACATGCAATTATTTACTGTTATGTGTGTAATTAATGAAAATGTAAATGAATAATATATTAAATGCTAACAATGTTTAATTGGCTATCAGCTTCCTACAGCAATTCTAAAGAAATTGTCTACAATTATTTATATTTTCATTACACACATAAACAGTAAATAATAGTATGTGATACATATATAAAAGTATGTTTATAATCTAATATCTCGATCCTCCAGAGGGGGTTGATGTCAGGCAGACAGCCCCTCATTAAACTAAAGCAAAACTTTTCTGCAACATGCTTGCAAGATTGTGTCGACACCACACCATGGAATGGAATTAGGGCAAGTAGATTGTTCAAATTATTGGCTTTCATACATATCATTTAGCAACAAGATATGACATGTGATTTAGTTCTAGAAAAGAAATTTAAATGAAATCCCACTCAATAACGTGAATCCACTTGTTTACATTGAACATAACAATATTGTCTTGGATTTTTTGTTTAATACTTATTAGCCATAGCATAATATATAAAACACTAGGTAACCTAACATTAAGATGAATTGTGAATGAACCAAACACAAACAATCAATGTCGAGAACAACTTTTAATTATACTATTGGGCATATTTTCATGTCGCACATGTTTATAGAGAAAAATAAACTACCTTCATGTTATATCAAACTTTTCGTTAAGTTGGAATGGCATTACGACTGGGATTACGGATATTACAATATAATATAATACTAACCTTAGCAGCACGAGTCAGTCTGTCACCGGATTCACCAACACAGATGTTCAGGCATAGCTTTCTGATATGAAGATTTCGCATAACATTTTTAGAATTATCTTTGGGAACCTTCTTTTCCTTCTTGTCTTTCTTCAACGCGGGCGGTGGAACACGCTGCAAATTACATTCTTTATTTTATCAACGTGAATTATTGAAGATTTTTCGGTGCATTTGTTTTGACAAGGTTATGTGGGATTTTAGTTGGGCACAATAAAATGTATTCTAAAAATAGTCCTGCAGCAATGAATAGTACATAAAGTATAACAATTTTTATGATAACACCAGGAGCTTATTGAAGTTTTTGCACTGATTAAAACGGATAATTTTGGATTTGAGAAAGAAACACCTACCGCCATGATTACAACTTTTCAAAAAGAACCATAGACAAAGTGAACAAGAAATAAGAATTAGTATTGTCAGTTGCGTCAGTTGTCACCTAGCTGTCAACTGTCAAGTGAAATAATCTTGGAAACTTAGTTTTACTTGGAAAGGATAATCTAAGCTTGGAAATATACGTTTAAGCTTGGAAATGATCAATTATGAAAAATAATGCCAGGTACACACCAACCGAACGAAGGTGAAAGAATGTCCGCGAAGGGGTCGGTGTGGACGCAAACATTGAATGGCGCGTCCACACCGGGCCGAACAAAGGCAAACGAATCATACCTGTTTCATTCCCACAACAGCGAGAGTTTGATTGTGTGAACGCAATAGGTATAGATTCGTTCGCCTTCGTTCGGCCAGTGTGTACCCGACAGAAGCCGAACGAACGAAAGCGATCTGTCTCTTTCGGTCGTGCGCGGGATAACTGTTGTGTGAACGCAACAGCGAAGATTCGCGAATGTTCGGGAATGTTTGATCCCCATCGCCGATGGCACTTCGCGAACATTATTTCGCCTTCGTTCGATTGGTGTGTACCCGCCATAAGAGGACGGGGCTTAAGTACGAAAATATGAAGCATGCCTAATGTATGGAAAGCTTGATGGAAGGATACTAAAATAGCGACTTTGCGAAATAAATATCTCAATGAAATTGCTTAATAATGTAGAATTGCTCAAAAGACTACTATTCACCGCTAAAAAATAATCACAAACTATATGTAGTTTTTATTTTTGTTTCACGGGAAACTAGCAAAGGTCAGAAATAATGCTGCCAAGTATGCAAGTAGTAAGGTTTTTCCTGTTTACCTAAAGTCGCGTCTCCTGGCCTAAAACAATACACTTAGCCGGTATTTTTGTACTATAAAACCAATGGCAATTGGCGACTGGCGAACAGTGTTGGCAACTAATGGCAATCCATTATTGGTCATTTAAGGCCTCGAATTCGAAAGATAAATCGCGTTTCATGATGATACGCTCTAAGCTGGGTCTCCTGCGCTAAAACATTACCCAAAACACCTACACAAATAATGTATTTCTTATCTATGGTCCATTGATCTACAAGCAGGTGACAGCTAAAATCAATATTTTGCGTATGTGTTTTGTTTCGAAAAAGCTGGTGCAGGAGACCCGGCATGAGCTTTATATATTAGGTTTGTAAAGCCGTACAAATGCACATGTTTTTTCGAAACAAAACGCTATAAACACCTACACAAAACACGGTATTTCTAATTTTTTTTGTCTATGGTCCATTATTACGCCGCGTCCTTTGCACAACATTTAAAACACATACGCAAAACAACGATTTTAGCTGTCACCTGCTCGTAGAACGATGGACCATAGATAAATAATGCATGTTTTGTGTAGGTGTTTTGTGTAATGTTTTAATGCAGGAGACCTGGCTTTAGTTCAGGAGACCCGGCTTTACATGAGCAGGGCAGCAGGGTAGGTTTATCTATGGTCCATTGTTCTACGAGCAGGAGACAGATAAAAACGTTGATTTACGTATGTGTTTTTGTTTTGTTTCGAGAAAAACTAGTGCAGGAGACGCGCCTTTACGTATCTACCCTTGGTATCTACCTCTACAGATGATAACATGAAATGTTTTGTCATTGAACAAGTATTGAGTAGGAAAGTAGTAGCATGTACTTCGTCATAGGCTAACTATTAACAAATAACTGAGGGTAGAAACTATATCGATCACTAATAATTCTAAGTTATAACCTAAGCCTTAGACTAATACTTAAGCTAATGTTCAACTATAAAATTTATTACCTAAGTAAAAATACCTTACCATTTTATTAGTAAAAAGTTGATATCCATCGATGGTATCCACAAAAACGGTATAGCTGCGGCATCAGTGGTCAGTCAACAATAAAATTGCTACTAGTGGGTAGTCTAGTAGGTAGGTTAGTACCTGTAGTAGCCGTAGTATAAAATTACCTACCTCGTAGACAAAGGGCCGGCGCGGCGTTTCGTGTTTAGGTAGTACTTGTAGGTATCTACGACACGTTACATACACGTCTGAGTTAACTCAGACGTGTATGTAACGTGTCGTAGATACGTAATTAATAACGTTACGTAATTAATTACGTAACGTACCTAAAAGTTAAAATTGTAGGTACTAACCTGTTTATGTATATAGTATTATTATGTATAATTAAATCTAGTATCATCATTATCATCATCATCATCATCAGCCATCAAAAAGGTAAAGGTCGCAGGAAGTCGCTGGATGCAGGCCGCTTCCAACAGGTCGATCTGGAAATCTTTGGGGGAGGCCTAAATCTAGTATACATTAAATTATTTGGTTTACCTAACAATACTGTAAACAAGGGGTTTAATTGCAGGTAGCAACGTAACGACTTGAGGAGGGCTAATACCTAATACTGGACGAAATTAAATACGAAATTCGAATAGCTAATACAGCTACATTTTCTGTAATGGAAGAAATACGGAAAAGCAAGCTAGCCATACCTAAAAAGTACAGAAGATATTATTGTAAAACATGTAACATATTTACTAACTCTGATAATCAATTGAACCAACATTTAGAGGGCGTACGACATCAGCAAAGGACATTAACATTTCGCACGTTTAATAATAATTCTGAATATAATAGCTGTGGATGCGATACAGCGGTTTACATTCCGATTTTCATAGTCATGGTTGTTACAATATTCATATTTTTCTATGTCATCATTAAGTTTAGTAACTGATTTATAGTATTCATACTATAGATAATTAACATAAATATAACATTATATCGTAATTTATCGGCACCTTAAATTTCGCGCCATTATTTTAATTGGCGGAGAAGTCGTCCCCAAGCGTTCACGGCTTCTATGCGCACGAACGAACGCGCAGAACAATGAGGTAGCAGCCATTTTATGTCGGTGTTAAGAAAAACATAATTCGAATGGCCAATCTTAACGAAATTGTGTAATTAGTGATATAATTTATGTGATTCCGTATACACATCTATATTTAGGTGTTTCTTTACTTATGTGAGTAGAAACCAACTTTGCTATATATATGTACCGATAGAATAACAAAAACGCGAAGAAACTGAACATTTTGCATAAATAAGGAATAATAATAAATTATATACGATTCCTTCAACATATTATCAGAGGTCATTGTATTTCCAATAGCTACAGGTATCTCGTTTGTAAATAATCTTTGTTTGAAGTAAGTTTTTTCCACTAAAAACCCTTATTGCAACGAATTAAGCAGATTTAGCATTTGTATAAAATGACATAACTTTCACCAAAACGATAAATAGAGTGATGTAAACTAACATTGTTTACATTACATGATATATGTTATTAAATTACTTGTATGATGACAACCGGCGTCGCGCAGCCTCGGCTCGTAAGTTGACTACAAAATTCAATAACGATTTGGCCATTTTATTGATGGCCGGGGGGAGGCTGGGTGGAGACGGCCGGTGAGCTTCCGCCATTTAATAATTTCGCTAATGATAAATCGTGTTGGTGTTTTTTGTTTATATTTACGGTCGATTACTAAGCGGCTATAAGTAGATAAGTACATGTTTAAAGTGCGTGTTGGTATACATATCACATAAGAATGTGGGAGATAAGCGTGGTTTACGTGTGTGTACAATGTACCCCGGTAATATTGTTTATTTAGGTATACCTATTTGATTAATTTGTAAACCATATTATTTGATTAAGATGCATGAAGGCAATCCGTAGTACTTTTATTTATTGAGGTATTTACAATGTACCTACCTATCTAGGTATAACAAATTAATTACCTACTGTCTCAGCAATGAAAAAAGTACCTAGGTAGGTACTTGGCAAAATAATTATAAATTATGTCAAAAATATTAAAAGTCCAAATGGGTTAATTTTACCGGTGTGTACCCCGATGCCGCGCTACCGTTCGTAGTCCATACTCCGTACGGCTCGCTCGGCATACCTATCTAAACTTCACGAGTTCAGACTTTAGTCGTCACTAGGGTTGCCATTTGCTAGGGCATAAAATAATAAGCCGCTAAGCTGTACCTCTACATTCTCTAGTACCAGAATGCAACGAATTAAGTTTATTATATTCGTCATCGAAGGGGCTTATCGACCGACTTCCAAAAAGGAGAAGGTTCTCAATTCGTCTGTATTTTTTTTTATGTATGTTACGCAATATATCCGCCAAATGTGGACCGATTTTGAAAATTATTTTTGTATTCGATGAACTTATTTCAAGGGTGGTGCAAACTCAAGAATATACATATTTGGTTACGTAAGGTTGGTACTGGGTACTTGACTATTTTTTTAAAAGTATACAGAGCTATTTATTGGTTTATCCTAAACATGTAAAAAACTATTTCGTAGTTTATTCTCATATATTTAGTTAAAAAAAAGCAAAAAATAATATGTATAATTTAGTTTGCCGCCAAAACGCTACCTGAACTGTAGCTACGTGTGACGTCATTGGTTCTTACCATAGATATAAAATTGCTTTTTAAAAAGATATTGAGGAAATAACATATATGATTTCAAACAAAAAAAACGGGTCAGATATTTCGTCGATCAGATATCGATCGACAATTATATCCGCGTTGAAATTGAGTTGAGATTTAAATAAAAATACGAAAAACAATTACCAAAAAACCTGGCAGTATGACTTTGGATCTTAGGTCTTAGGCCCTTGTGGAGCAAATAAACAAGAAAAATGAGAGTTTTGGCGGGAATTCTGACGGTGCGGGTGGTCGCTTGTTTTAATGATTTCATATTCTAGTCTAAAGTTGTGATTGTGGCTTAAATGGGATGTGAATCTAAGCAATAAACATCAACGAAGATGGACAGTATGTGGAAGCTATGAAATAAGTGATTTTGGACGCTTTTTGTCGGGTGGATGGGTCGACCATGATCGACTCCTCTGCTGCGAGAAAATCGTCTGAAAAGCATCAAACTGGAAGGAATTAACGCCAAAACTCCAGCAGGGCCTTGAAATCGAACACATCCGATTTCATTGCACTTGTGAAAAATTAGATATAAGCAAATAAAGAAATTAAAAGCACTTAAGACGAGGCTGTATGGGCTGGATCCCTTTGCCTTCCCGAAAGGGAAAATTAAAAAAAAAAACAAGAAAAATGAGTAATCTGACATCATGCACCGTGATTTGTGTTTACCGTCAAGTGACTCACAGATAAAAAAATAATTATTTAAATTACTAAAATAAAAATAACCCTAGAGTATTTTTAATAAATTCCTATTGCATACGTTATTTAGATGATAAATCAATGTTCCTACAGAAATTTATTGATATTGGTTACTATAGTCAAGTACCCAACTGCAACCCCCTAGGCCCCTACCAAAATAATTGGATTTTGGTAGGGAGTCGCCCGTGATGAATTATTTAAAAGTAGTTAATTTAATTTATACTTAACAAAAACATGTAAAAACCCTTTTCTAATATCTGGGAAAGGGGGGACGGTTTTATATGCTTTTCCTTTTTAGGGCGGACACCCCTCCCTCGTTCCCCAGTCTTAAAATTCGAACAAAGAGAATGTACAGCCCTATTCTTTACTTTTATGCTTAACAAACTATTACCCGTGACTACGTTCGCGTGGAACTAATTTTTCGGGTTAAAAAAAAGTAGCGTATGTGTTTATCCAGGGTTTCAGCTACCTCCATACTTAATCATCTACCTTCCATCGCTCGTTGTCTTATGGCGTGTCCACACCAACCGAACGAAGGCGAAAGAACGATCGCGAAGGGCCATCGCCGATGGGGACCGAACGTTCCCACATGTTCGCGAATGTTCGCTGTTGCGTCCACACCAACCGAAAGCTATCGAAAAACGCACCGAAGCTTGGCGAACGTAAAATTTAGGGTTCCATAGCCAAATGTTAACAATTTTAAGGGTTCCGTTATAATTTCGTCACGTCGCGTCGGTCATACCAAAGGTGGAGTGAAATTAGGAAAAATATTGTATTGGGATGTGTATAAAAAATCTATATTATGTCTAGAAAAAATTTTTTTTTACTGTAATCAGATACGGACTTGTTTATTAATGTGTTGTTATGCCTTTACCTTCAAAAGTTAATTTCACGTTTACCTATCTCGAAAAATGAGTTGATAAGGTTTAATTTAAGGTTTATAATTTAGTTACAAAAGTTTGTCATTGGACCACTCCATTTTATTCATACAGTTAAAACGTCCGCTCTTTGTAATCGTTATAGCTAAATGAGCATTCGCGAACATGCGTTGGTGCGTCCACACCGCATTCGCCGATTCGCTATATTTTCCTTTGATGTACCGACAGTTGTCCCGCGCACGTACGAACGGGACTGAACGCCTCCGTTCGTTCGTTCGGCTTCGGTGTTGCGTCCACACCGACCCCTTCGCGAACGTTCTTTCGCCTTCGTTCCGCCGGTTTGTACCCGCCATTAGGTCGCTTACGTTCGTTTTCGCCCAAAAATGTAGGTGTCCGGCTTTTATTAGGCTTTCGGAGCTGCCACGCAGCTAATGTAGCCGTGCTTTTTATTATTGTTACGGGCTAACGGGGTTCAGGACGAACAATTAAACGCCGACTGTTCTCGAAACTGACTCAGCACTTTATTTAGAATTAAACACTGTACTGCACACAATACGCGTCGAAATAATCGCTCCAAATATTCGCTTGTCGCTCGTTGTTCGCACTCGATCGCTTCCGAAGAAACACTGTGTCCCGCCAACACACACACGCCTTTTATATTCGTCGATCCCTTATCGGCGCGTGACGTCACGCGGCCGTCGGCGCGGCTCGAACGCACTAGAACGCTCGACACATTTATGGAATCGGCGGCGCGGCGCGTTCGGTTAGCGATTATTCTAGTATGTAGTCGTAACACTGCCCCCTCCTAAGACATGCTCGTCCCGAGCATTGTTACAGCCATAATAACGCGCTAAACGGTCGACGTGAACTATCTTAGGTGCAGATCGCTGGCCTTTCTGGATTCGGTAGGTGACATCATTAATTTTGGTGACAACTCTATAGGGTCCGTCCCATTTCGCTTGTAATTTGGGAGACTTGCCTTTGCATCGAACTGGGTTGTGCAACCATACTAGTGAACCTTCGTCGAAACCGCTGTTGTTCATTTTTCGGTCATAGCGGGTCTTCATCCTCTCGGACATTTGCTGACCTGACACTCGGACGTGTTCATATACGTCATTCAATCTCTTGCGCAGATCGTCCGCGTAGTCTGTTACACTACGCGGGGTGTCAGGAGGGATACCAGTTATCAGATCAGCAGGCAGTCGTAATTCTCTTCCAAAGTTAGCGAAAGCTGGTGTTACCGTCGTATTCTCGTGAACCGCACTACGATATGACATTAGAAACGGCTGAATGTGCTTGTCCCAGTCTTTTTGCCTGCTTTCTACAACTTTTGCCAGGTATCTCTCTAACGTTTGAATAAATCGTTCCACCATGCCATCAGATTGCGGGTGGTAGGAGGTCGTTCTGGTTTTGTGAATGCCCAATACTCGACATGTTTCCTGAAATACTTGGGATTCAAAATTACGTCCTTGATCGCTGTGAATTTCTAAAGGTACTCCAAACCGGCAGAATACTTCATGGACCAATTTATCTGCGACTGTTGAAGCTTCCTGGTTGGGAATGGCAAATACTTCCGGCCACTTCGTGAAGTAATCCATGACCACCATGAAGTACTTGTTCCCGCTGTCACTTACAGGGAAAGGTCCTGCTACGTCCAGAGCAATCCGCTCCCATGGAGCTCCAACATTGTAAATTTTTAATGCTCCTCTACTTCGAGTATGAGGACCCTTCACAGCCGCGCAAGTTGTGCATTTACGACACCATTCCTCAACATCGTCTCGGCAGTGGATCCAATAAAATCTTTCGCGGATCTTCAGCAGAGTTCTTTTGACCCCCATGTGAGCTCCTGATAATCCATTATGGTAGAGCTGCAGAACTTCTGGGACCTTAGCTCTAGGGACTACCATTTGCAAATGACATCGATCGCCTTTTGCGTTTTCCCATTTACGGCACAGTACTCCATCATGTATAACCAAGCTGTCCCACTGGGCCCAGTAGCTCTTCGTAGTGGGACTTAACGCTGCAACTTCATGCCATTTAGGTTTCGCGGTACCAGCTTTTAACCGCTCAAAGATCGGTTTTAGATCTGCGTCACTATCCTGCGCTTCCAGTAGCGTGTCTCGCCACTCGTTGCTGAGGTCTGTCCTTATTATTCGCACAGGCACTTCTTCCTTAACCTCTTGTTTGACGCAGTGCTTGCAGTTCTCTGCGCAAGGTCTTCTTGATAGAGCGTCTGCATTACCGTGAGATTTCCCACTGCGATGTTCTATCACATAGTCAAACTCTTGTAGCAACTCAATCCATCTTGCTACTTGACCCTCTGGATTTCTGAACTGCAGTAGCCACTTCAAGGCAGCATGGTCTGTTCGTAGGTGGAATTTCCGCCCGAGCAAATATTTACTAAAATGTTGCAGTGATTTGACTACGGCTAGCAGTTCTCTTCTTGTGACGCAGTAATTCCGTTCAGGCTTAGATAAGGATTTGCTGAAGTAAGCTATCACAACCTCTTTTTCTCCTTTTCGTTGTGACAACACACCGCCAATACCCGTATTACTTGCGTCTGTGTCCACTATAAACTCGTTTGCAGTGTCAGGATAACCCAATATAGGTGTATTACACAGACGGTCTTTTAACGTTTGGAATGCGGTGTCGCAATTCTCATCCCAGCAAAACTGTCTCTTCTCTTCTGTAAGCTTATGTAGAGGCTTGGCTATGTCTGCAAAATTCTTCACAAATCGCCGGTAATAGGAGCACAAGCCTAAAAACGCACGAACTTGTGTCTTGTCTCTCGGAACTGGCCATTCCTTGACTGCCACAACTTTGTCGGGGTCTGTTTGTACGCCAGCTGCTGAAATAATGTGTCCTAAAAAGTTAACCTGCTTCTTGAAAAGTGAACATTTCTTGGGACTCAGTTTAAGATTAGCTCCCCGGATCTTCGATAAGACACGTTCAAGATTGCGAAGATGGTCTTCGAATGTGCGGCCCACTATGATGATGTCATCTAAGTAGACAAGACAAGCGTCCCCAATCAGTCCGGTAAGTACAAGTTCCATCATTCTCTCAAAAGTCGCAGGAGCGTTGCACAATCCAAATGGCATAACCTTAAATTGCCATAGACCTTTACCAGTAGAAAAAGCAGTTTTCTCCTTGTCTCTTGAGTCAATTTCCACTTGCCAGTAACCGCTCTTCAAGTCTAGCGTGCTAAACCACTTCATTCCGGTAAGCGTGTCTAGAGTGTCATCAATCCTCGGTAAAGGATAGCTGTCCTTCTTTGTTATGTCATTTAATCGACGGTAGTCTACACAAAACCGCATATTGCCGTCCTTCTTTTTTACTAAGACCACTGGGGAGCACCATGGACTAGATGAAGGCTCTATGACACCATCCTTCAGCATCCCGTCAATCATGGTATCCACTTCTTTCTCTCTGGCAACTGGCAATCTTCTTGGTCGCTGACGAATTAGTAACTCGTTGCCTGTGTTAATCTTGTGCTGGACCAAATTAGTTCTTCCTATGTCAGCATCACTAGAAGAAAAGATGTCGGCGTACTGTGTTAACATTTTCTTGGCCTTGTTCATCTCTTCTAAAGACAACTCACCACAGTCTTTCAAAAGTGATGATACGTCGACTTTCGCAGGTGCCATGCTCATCACCGTGGGTAAATCTTGGCATTTGCGCATCCAATCCACTTCCTCGCAAGAACCCATTACCACCCCCTTTTTTATTATTTGTGGCTCGGTACTGGGGTTGAGTACGCGTACAGCCGACTTATTTGCAGACCTTACCAGGGTTCTCGCAATTTTCCATGGATGATCATTGTCAATCTTCTCGATGAGGACACACCTTTCTTTTGGACCAGAATTCCGTGGCAAACTAACTGGTACAATGACTTCTGATCTAGGTGGAACCACAGTCTTCTTCAAGCAGTATGCTTTTCCTGTTGGTGCTCCTTCCATAAAAAACTCTTCTGAGCCGCATTTCAGCACGCCCTGTTTGACGTCGATTTCACATCCATGTTTTCGCATGAAGTCCAGGCCCAGAATGCAATCGTCAACAATATCAGCCACGATGACATCATGCAGATAGATTACTTCACCTAGTTTTAGCCGTACACTCTTCTCACCCTGGACGGATATGTGCTGACCGGTGGCTGTTAGAAGTTCTATATGTCCACGGTTACCTTTATAGTCCCCAAGGAACCGATTCGCCAGCCTGATACTAACAACCGTGCGGGAAGCTCCAGTGTCTAACGTCAGCTTACAAGGTGTTCCGTTGACTTCGCCTCTAATGGTTAAGCTATTCCCATCATGTGCTTGTGAGATCAACACCCTTGGGGCTTCTTGGACCCCGGCCAGCACCCGCCCCATAGTCCTGGCCTTTACTCGTTTCCCTGCTGCTGTTCGGCGGTGTTAACCACCCTCTCCTCAGGTCTATTTTCTCCTTCATCCCGTCGTTTTCTACAATTCAAGCGGAGGTGGCCTCTTTCACCGCAGTTAAAGCAGCGCGGACTGTACCCCTGAATACGATTGCGTGGTGGAGGTGATGCCACAACCTCTCTAATGCGGTGAGCTCGATGGTCTTGTCGTACAGCCTCCACTTCCAGCGCGTGAGCCAACGCATCTTTCAGGGTCTCGTGATGCCCAAGCCTCACAGCAGCCCGCTCCTCTAAGTCGCGGATTCCGTCGACGAAAGCCTGCACTAGAATTCCATCAATCAGTGCAGGTGTGGACTGGTAAGCTTTACGAACCAGCTTCTCAACTTCCAGGGCCCACTGCTGTAGGTTTTCGGTATTACGTTGAGCTCGATCCTTAAGCTGAGCACGAAAGACGTGTTCCAGGTGGGCATCACCATACCTCGATTCCAAGGCCTCGACCAGCTGGTCATATGTAACATCTCCGCCAAGAGCCTCCAGGACGGTTAAGGCCTGCTCACGTAAACCTAAGGTTAGAGCAGTCTTGGCTTGATCCTTGGTCCACCCGTTTGCCTGCATCACGGCCTCAAATTGAATTTTGTAGGCCGACCAAGATGATGTGCCATCAAATGGTGGTACTTTAAAACCACGTCCTGACGGTGCAGCCACCACAGAACTTGCGGCACTACACACACGTGTTTCTACAAGTTGTTTGACGTCGGCGATTTGGGCTTCGGCCTTTGCAATACGCTGTTCATGCTGGTCCACTTGGTCTTTCATGATTTTTAATTCCTTTCCGACCGTAGCTTGCAAATTCTTCATAAGTACGACCTGCTCTTCTTGACGTCGAGCTTGCTCCTCTTTGTCGCGTTGGAGCTGCTCCTTCAACTCACGAGCCTGCTCCTCTTGACGTCGAGCTTGCTCCTCTTGACGTCGAGCTTGCTCCTCTTGACGTCGAACTTGCTCCTCTTGACGTCGAGCTTGCTCCTCTTTGTCACGTTGGAGCTGCTCCTTCAACTCACGAGCCTGCTCCTCTTGACGTCGAGCTTGCTCTTGCAGCATCGCCATAATGGCCGATAATTCACTAGGTGCCCACGTCGGCGACACTCCAGATGGGCCTGCAGTCGTCTGCGTCATTGGCTGCGAAACCGGCTCTTGTGCCGGACTATCTTCGAAACGCCCTCGGTCCATCTCTTGCTGGCGCTGGCTTCGGGTACGGATACCTTCGTCGTCTTTCGGGAACACCGGCATTTATCCCACTTCTGACACCAAATGTTACGGGCTAACGGGGTTCAGGACGAACAATTAAACGCCGACTGTTCTCGAAACTGACTCAGCACTTTATTTAGAATTAAACACTGTACTGCACACAATACGCGTCGAAATAATCGCTCCAAATATTCGCTTGTCGCTCGTTGTTCGCACTCGATCGCTTCCGAAGAAACACTGTGTCCCGCCAACACACACACGCCTTTTATATTCGTCGATCCCTTATCGGCGCGTGACGTCACGCGGCCGTCGGCGCGGCTCGAACGCACTAGAACGCTCGACACATTTATGGAATCGGCGGCGCGGCGCGTTCGGTTAGCGATTATTCTAGTATGTAGTCGTAACATTATTATAATTTAATTGTATTTTATGTATGTGACTGTTGGGTGTTATTTATTATTTATTTATTTATTTAATTGCATATGAAGCCCGGTTTGTAAAAAAGTATGCTTGGCTGTAAAGAAAGTTTAAAATATAATCAGGTTAAAATGTCCTGCCTAATATAACGCTGGCCGAGTTTAAATTTTTAATTTGAGGATTTGGCAATCCTTTGTCACGTTATTTTTATTTGCGCCGATAGGCGAAAGGCTCACAGTAATGTACCTACATATTTGACGGTTTTCATAATTATACCTATGTACATGACATGTCGTTGGATGCAGGCCACTTCCAACAGATTGATCTGGAAATCTTTGCCCCCAAAGATTTCCAGATCAATCTGTTGGAAGAGAGAGAGAGGCCTATGTCCAGCAGTGGACGTGCTGTGGCTTATGATGATGAAATACATAGACTAGACACAGGCGAAGTAAAGCTATAACACCGACATTTCGCCGAGCTCATGTTCGACTTCGTTCCACATTTGATAGGGCTTTTCAAATGTGGAACGAAGTCGAAATATAGCGGGCAAATATTCCAGACTCCGGGGTGATACAGAGTATAAAAATTCAATATCACTTTGTACACTTTAACGCGCACGCAATACAATTACACACTGAGCCAGTCATTGTACCTATATAATTTTAAGAAATTGCGCAGATGTAACAAATACTTAAATTTTATTTACCTATATGTATGGATAAGGTACTTACTCTTGTCGCCTCCTTGGTCTAGTCGCGGCGTATGTGGTCTTTGACCTGGGTTCTAACTTCTATGCCTAGGACGAGCGGAAAATGAAATTTCAGTTTGCTTCAGATTCTGTGTATCGTATTTTCGATTCATATTACACGAGTGGCCCAAGGTTACAGTAATTATCGGACAGAAATAAGCTCGGCAAGATGTGGGTGCACTATGTGCGCCTCTGTGAACCTTTTAGGGCTGTGCTTGATGCTGTGCTTTCTAAGTTTTTGACGCTGCAGTCCAAAATTTATTAAAAATTCTTTGTAACGCCCTTAGTCTACCATAAAGACCACGTAAGGAATATGTACTTTAGTAACGTTAGTCAAAGTCAGTGCCGGAATGGGGGGGGGGGGGATTCGAGAGGCCGATCTGGGGGCGGCAAAATCTGGAGGGAATTTGGGGCAGGGGCAGCCTTGGGCCCTTGGGCACACAACAATTTATCCTTTACAATTTTTAAATTCAGATTTATAATTTTTCCCAAATGGTGAGGCGCGCTTCCCTGGGGGCGCGCGGCAAGGTGCCAAAGCGGGTCCGAGCGTCTGGATGAGATATGTATTAGCTAAAAAAAAAGGTGTCATCAGGCAAACTAGGTTTGAGCTTTGCATAGATACATCGAGGGGTGGGCATGGATATACTTTCAATATGAATGAAAAACACAAACTGAGTTCGCTAAAAAAAAACAGCTCACCAGGCTTGGGAACCCCTGCCTTAGATAGTGGCAATAATTGATTGTTATAGAATATTTGTCCTTTTCTTCCGGGGTGCCCGTGAGTCCTGATACTAAAGACGGTACTGATTTAGGGGTGGTTTAATTATAATGCCCACTTAGTTATATGAAAGGTATTTCATAAAGGCATTTTCAGAATCTACTTCAAAATCATTGGGATGCAATGAACCGTTCCCACCAGGTGTTCTAACATAGATTGGTCATACTTTTGGATTTGGAATAGTACTGGAGTTACCACCACCTCTTATAGCAGTATTATTGTAATCTTACTTCGTTTTTTTTGTACGGGAATTGGTACAAGCAAGATTATAACAATACTGCTATAAGAGTGATAGAAGTGTGTATAGTGATGCTAGAAGCTAGAGTGAGTGGTAACCCATCAGTTCTTCCTGACTGGTGATACCAAAATAATAATTATGATACGAGTCTTGTATCATGGGCATGACTTAGACCTAGGAGAGGCTTTTGTTTTGCCAATACTCAGACTCGAAACAAATAATAAATATGTATATGTGGCCTACATATTTACAATTCTAACACTATATTCCTTCGCAGTGTTAAATAATATTTACCCGAGGTCGTGAATCGCAAACAGCGTGTGGTTGATCCCACATTTAGACCCTAAGATTGGATAGTACGCCTAGTATAGTTTGTACAATAGTATGTTTTCCCACTAACGCCCGCTTCCAATAAACAATCTCAGTTCGAATGTGCAGATAGATTACAAAAATTAGCCAATAAGAACACAGCTTGAACATGACTCCGTCAAATGACTTGACTTGATTGGTTCATAATCGCGATCTATATGCACTCTAAACTGAGATCGTTTATTGAAACCGGCCGTAAATTAGGCATGGAATAGTCGGTAAAGGTCGACCGCGCATCGTACGTACGAGAACTGGTACAAAAGTTTGATACTAGAGCGTCTCATATAACATAAGGTCATGTCTGTATCCCCGAAGTGATAGGGAGAGGCGCACTAGCGAACTAGAACATCCACATATCGCCAAGCTTAGTTCCGTCCCAAATGTGATAGCGGGCGATTCTGTCGTCATTTTCCGGTGGAATTTAAAGTCAAATAAAATCGAATCATAGCCGCAATAGAATCGAAGTCGAAAGTCAGGAGCCAGAACAGCGGGCTTAGCCAAGTGGCTTATACGCCTGTCGAATAGAATAGTAAATGTAAGGAAATGACATGAAATGACTCTACATATAGCGTACTCTTATGTAATTTCCATACATTTACTATTCTATTAGACTAGCGCATAAGCCACTTGGCTAAGCCCGCAGTAATCGTATCGAAACACAACCATGCCACCAACGTAATCTATGTATAGCGTATAGACTGCAAAAATGTTCATAAGGTGGATAGATGGTGTTTAAATACTCCCGCTACAATATCCCACGCCTGTCTTAAGTCTCGTGCATTTCTTGGTGCGGCATGCTTGCTGACATCGAAGACTTACCGCCAAAGTTCATACACTTAGGTTGTCATTTAAAGCCGCCTTATCTGTCAAAATTGTATGGCAAAAATCAATGTAAGAAGCCGTCAAAGTTGAGTAGCATTTGACCATTTGGGCGTTAATTTAATGAATGTTTTAATACCCTAAAGGAGATGCATGGCAAAGGCAAAACGCAGGGGTGGTACCGGCAGAAAACCTAGTAGATCGATTTGATGTTTAGTAGTCATCGGCATAGATCTAGCATACTCGACTATGCATAGGATTGTACGGCCGGTGCGGCTCGTAAATGTTATATCCGAGATGGGATCCGATATATTGCATATTATTATTACTGTCAAGAGTTCCAAGTAATGGTGGTAGAGATACCAGAAACCGAGACTATAGTTTTATACCCAATATCATGTCTCTCTTAGCCCACTTCATAATAATATTGGGCCTTATAAGTATTGGGCCTTATAAGGTACTTATTTTTATAAGAAAAACAGTTTAACTGAGCAAATGGTAAAGAATAGTCTGTCCCTTTTATTTTCGAACAATGTGACACAAGGAAAAAAGTGACAGATAATTCTTAGCCATTTGCTCAGCTAGTGCTTGACTTACTGAACCTGCTTTAACTGATAATATTGAGAAAAGCAGATGGTAAAGGGTAAGTCGGTCGTAGGAAGAAGTCAAGGCTGCGAACATCCGAGAGTGGACCGGAATTGCGAGCTCTTTCCCCTTGCGAAAGATAAGAATTAAATATGCTGAGCTAACTATCAACTTTCACTAGTTGTAGAGGCACTACAAGAAAAAGAACTATAAAAAACTAAAGCTATTTTGGTCATTAATAACTATTTCTTACTCACTTTGGAATCTGTGCATTTTCTTTTGATTTATTTACATTATCCATGGAACAGACTCGTAAAGAGTAAGAAATTGTTAATGACTTTCAAATGTTAAATTTTGTTGGGTGTTTTTTTACCACTCCAACCTCTATTTCCGAAGTCTTTTGCTATAGAAGATACTCAGTTTGGTACCTTATATTTGGATTTTGTTCTTATACGTAACATTTTTTTTTTCTCCAGGTGGGTGGGGTTGAAAATGAGTGCAATGCATCGAGTCCGCCATTAGTTTCCCAGCACACTGGGGCGTAGGCGTCGGGGGCGTGGCGCGGGGCGTGGGTGTCCCCGTGCCACCCCCCGGCGACCTACTCGCCACTATATCCATGTTCGAACAACAGATCAAGGCTGAGCCTATGAGGTAAATATAAACAACTAAATAATTTAAACTAAGGCAGACTTCCGAAGGTCGCCGCCGCGCTGCGCGTTGGTAGTTGGTACGGTGCACCCCGAAAAACTTGGAAAACTTTCGACACTAGCGCCACAAAACAGCGTCACAGTGGTGCTTTTAGTAAGCTGGGTGCTACCTGCCGACAACGTCCGATTGCAATCGCTAATCGGAAGTGTACCTTTACATTTCTAACTAATTATTGCACATATAAATTTGTACAAACCATTATAATTATAATATGAATGTCACATTTATGGGTCATTAGCTACACTTTGCTAATCATATATACAGTTTATAAACCAATAAACATACAGATTATGGTGAATTCAAACGAATTATTGCCTACTTTTGTATACTATATACATAAATTGATGATTCATACATAATTCACTGAATTAATTTATATAATTTAATCGACTTTAAAATAGATTTTTTTTTCATGACACACACAGTTTTTGTATTACTTATTACAAATTTTCAAATGCATACTTTTTTATCTTTCCACGTGCACTAAACAATAAATCAACAGCACGTATTTTTTTTATATTGCAGCTTTTACACCTCCCATCCACATGTACACTCCGGTCCCCCAACAATAGTCCGTTCGGATTCAAACCAAGGGATCATCAGCATGCATCACCAACATCACCAAGAGGACTCGAAGGACAGCCTTATAGTTCAACAACAAGTACAACACCAACAGGACCTTATGGAACAACACCAACAACAGGAATTGCAACAACAGGATGACGAGGTAAACAATACTTGTATCACTACATATTGTAAAACGGAATAATTCATGAGGAAGGTTTTAGTGACTAATTTTGTACTTTAATACGCGGGTGAAGCTGGGTGCAAAGGCTAGTATATAAATAATAATATGTGTTACATAAGTATGGATCTAGGTGATGGGATTTCGTTTAAATATTTAATTTATTTTGTCATATTTCTGTTTATGATTTGAAACAAGTTTTTTATTCGTGTCGCACATTGTTTATATTGTTAGAATCCCCTTTTGGAGCAAAATTTGAATATCATCTTAATCATCTTTCATATTATAATTTGTTTAATTTTTTTATTGCGATAGTATTTTGATAAAAATAATTCTTCTTCGCAGCTGAGCTTTAAAGGTATGGATGATGAAGGCGTTGATATGGATATGGATGGCCGACAATGCTCCCAGGTAATCGATTTAATTACATATAGTTTAAAAACATTTATAACGTTAATATAATGATATGTTAATATGTATTAATTTAGATAATGAAATAGTTCCCGTGTATCTTGAAAATGTAGCACATTCTACAATCTTGTTCCATAAAATTATTCTAGACCTTTTGTTCTTTAAAGAATTTATAAAATTTTAATTATAAAATATAATATGTATCTATTTCGACAGCCTCCGTGGCGCAGCGGGCGAGTAGCCGGCTGTGAAACGAGAGGCCGCGGGTTCGATCCCCGCACCGAGACAAATGTTTGTAAGGCCTACAGATATTTGTTTCGGGTCTGGGTGTTGTGAGACCGAAAGTCTCTCGTAGATCCTGATACCCACGACACAAGACTCGATCTTAGTGTGGGGTCAGGACTATGTATGTGACTGTTGGGTGTTATTTATTTATTTATTTATTTAATTATGTCGAAAAACATGCGAGTTACAATCTTAGCAATCCCTGCTTTTTAGGGATGAGCCAACTAAAAAGCATAATATATTTTTGTGAGAACTTAATTATTTCGATGTATTTAAATCATACATTGTAATTTAACAGGGCATGGGTGTGGACCTGGGTTCAGTACAAACTAAAATGGAAGTCTCAAACGGGGGTCAGTCGGCACCACGGTCTAAACCACAGGCTTGTAAAGTAAGTATGGTTCTGTCGTGTTACTAAGACCACGTTTTTTATCAAACGTTTAGCAGTTTTCACTAAATTGGACGTACAGGTCCTGTACTTTTCAAACTATGCGATTCGGGAATACGTCGCGTCGGTCACCATTAAATATAATTAAAGGATTATTAATTCTATACGGTTATAGCTTTAGGGAAAATCCGTAAATTTTTTGAAGATTAAATTCGGCCCGCGGTAATAAAAAGTCTCGAAAACACTGCATTAAATATTAATTGTAATAAAATACATTCCTAAGCTGTTAACCCTGGATCCACCTCAAAGACGGTGCGGCGGCAGACTGGGAACAACAGCGCCATGATTTGGGCAACACTATCCTTGCGGTTGATGGTCTGTCGCTGAGTTCGGAATCTGACCTTAACAATCAATTTATTCACCAACATTGTTTTTATCATTATCGCAATTGAGAAAAGCACTTAAAATAACGAACTAAAGTGTTTCCATTACTTTCAGGTCTGTGGCAAAGTACTATCGTCCGCGTCATCATATTACGTCCACATGAAACTTCATTCAGGAAATAAGCCCTTTCAATGCACGGTAAGTGGTACTTGTAGATGTTAATCTAGATTTTGTATAGGTTCTTTTTAAAATGCGGATATTCATTATATTATTATGTCTTAATTGTCTTATAGAATGCTTATACAACATGAGTTTTAGTGCACCTAAAAACCGAATGTTGATTATTCAATATCAGTAACTTGATCCAATATTATAGTTTTAAAATAATATTATTATGTTATATTTGAAAGGTGACTTCCGAAAGGTATTTATCGTGCTAAAGTGAATGGTAGGGCCAAAAGAGAGCGTCCGACGCGATCCTGTCTGGATCAAATAAGCGATGTCTTGCGTAAAGGGAAAATTCGGAATACCTTCAACCGAAATGTATGAAACGATGCATGAGTGTGGACGAGGCAAAAGAGCTGTGTCAGGATCGTAGCTTGTGGCTCTCAATTGTCTCTGCCTACCCCTATGGGATGCAGGGGTGTTAAGTGCGCGAGTCGCTAGCCTACTTACCTCGCCGACCGCGACTCTCTCATTTCCTGTTACCGTATGAGTTTACACTAGTATTAGTATTTCATATTTTTTTGGGAACCTGAGAATCAAAATTTAATTGAGTTGTTTGAGGCTAAACAAAAACTCACGTTGTATATTATAATATCCATTGAGATTACGGCGTTTCCTTCTATCACATTTGAAGGGCGTGAAGTCCTCATGTACCTACAAGTTTTTAGCAGCTTAGATAGTCACGGGCGGCTCGGCCTCCGGTACCCATACGCTTACGTAACATATATATGTGCCGCCTCCGACGGGTTAAAAATGATGCCTAACGTATATTGCTGAGAATAAAAGAAAATACTTAAATCTTAGATTAAGGAAGACCTAAGGTTACCGGTCTTTCACCCAAAATAATCCAGTTATACCTCTAAAGTGGATATGTACGAGCACCTTGTCCTGTGCAGGTATGCGACGCGGCGTTTTGTCGCAAGCCGTACTTGGAAGTGCACATGCGCACGCACACGGGGGAGCGCCCCTTCCAATGCGATCTCTGCCTGAAGCGATTCACACAAAAGTCCAGTCTCAACACGCACAAACGCGTCCACACAGGTCAGTCCTATCCCATATTACACATCAGTGACTATTTAACCTAATGTCAAGCACTTAAGTACGTATTCGCTAGGTTTATCCCACATGTTCCTATGAATAAATATATAGGGTTTGTATTGATTAGGGGAATTGCACAGTTTAAACTGATATATTTCATTGAAGAAAGTGTTGCATTGTATAAGCACTTGAGATTATAAATGCGATAAATGCATAATGTGCTACTCACATCCAAGTTATGAATTTTTGGTCCCTTTAATGCAGAAGTGAAACATAATTGAAAAATAATTAATATTTTATATAATTTTGTCAGGCTTAAATTAATGTAATTTCCATATTTTTACTTTCTACCATTTATAAATTGATTGAGGAAATTATTTAAATTGAACATTTTGAACATTATTGCCTTTGTTTTCAATTTATATTTGTTTAAACCCTATATTAGACGCGGCGCAATTGTTATATCGCGTACACACCAACCGAACGAACGGTCGAATCTATGCCTGTTGCATTCACACAACAGCGAAAGTTTGTTTGTATGACCGCAACAGGCGTAGATTCGCGAAGGTTCGTTCGGTTGGTGTGTACACGCCATTATAGGATGGAGGTTTAGGAAGGCGTTATATGGAAGTTACATTACTTAGTAAGATACGAATAGAGTCACAAAACATTGATAATCCCGTTTTCGGTACCATGAGGGGATTGTTAACTGATGCTATGTAATGAAATTAAATAGTAATTAGTAATATTGACCTCCTCCTGTTTCCGCGATTCATTAAGTATGTTAAAATTATTATTTTTTTTTTTTTTTTTGCTTATTAGTTTTTGGAAATTGTCGAGATTCTGAGATTTACATTACGTGTAGATGTCATCTGTTTTTATTTCCTGCGGAGTGTATAAGACCAGATGGTAATGTACTTAATTCATAATGTTCTCAGATTCTCGACTGTGTGTATCCTATTTTGACGCCCTGATATTTGGCCACATGTTCGCATATTATAATATGTATTGTCGTATTGTATTTTGAGTTGTTTAAATTGTATATGCATATTTATATTGTTTTAATCATAAAAGTTTCAAATATATGTATCTACCTATCCCATTATTATGTCGAAAGCCATATTGTTTTGATCGCTACTTATTTGTCTGTTTTGTCCACATTGCACAAATATTATTTGAATAAACCACTCAACTCATTTCAACCCTTGAGGCTCAACAAAAAGAGTTTATAATGTAAATTTATTACATCGTAGCTTATTATTATTCTTCGAAATGAACACGTGACCTCTGGACGGAGCTTTTTATGAGTACCTATGCACTTACACGCGATAATAAACAATTATAGTATGCAATGTACGTATACATAGCCACCTATCGGGTTAGCACGGAACATACACACAAGATATTGTAAAGCGACACTGGTGCGACGGGTCGCGTCCGTGTACTAGACAATACATATGCTTAACTTACACATGTGAATAGTTTTTGAGTTGTGTCCAAACGATAAAGTCGATTCACAATAATGATCAGGGCGTGAGGAAGGCTTCAATGATGTGAGGTAAACAGGGGGAGGTAAAGAATCCGCAATCGACGCCGACACGACGATACGTGCCTATCTACAGTAATGTATGGCTCCGGTGGGATATCGGTGGGGTATCGGTGCGGCTCGGTTGTGCTTTCTTACGTTCAGAGCGTTGTTGGAATGTGGCAATGTGCCAATGTGGGATGTGGCGTGGGTTTTAGATGAGCACATGCGCGCGTTGATGGTGAAGGACCGGCCCTACAAGTGTGAGCTCTGTCAGATGCGGTTCACGCAGAGCTCCAGCCTCAACAGACACAAGAAAATACACACGGGTGGGTTCATCTGTTTACCGACGACCGAGCCGACTGTATGAACGTCACTCTACTCACTCAGTATCACTACTAGTACTGTCTCTCTCTCTCTCCCTCGCGGCCTCCGCGTCCCTCTTGTCGACTTGCCTCCCTTCAGTAATCTGTAAATTCAGATGTTACTTTTATTTTGACGTGTACGATGGTTTCGTTCAGAGGAACACAGACGCGCGCTGCTGGCTAAGGAACGACCCTACCAGTGCGGCATCTGCCTAGTGAGATTCACCCAGAAATCGAGTTTGGGCCGGCACGGGAAAATACACACCGGTGGGTTCTTACCTATACCTACAGCCGACTTGTGCGTGACGGATCTCCTTGAGCAGATCGCCAGTGATCATAACTTGTCGTAGACGATAGCCTACCTCCCCCTGAGTGTGTGTGAATGGTGAACGTGTAACATTAACGATACGCATTAATGAAATAAATAATGATGTTTGAGCGGGTGATTAGTTGCTATATCGAAACTCGTATAAATTATAGAGGAGCACAGACGAGCCCTGTTAGAGAAAGTGCGGCCGTACCAGTGCCACATCTGTTTTATGCGCTTCACTCAGAAGTCCAGCCTGGGACGACATGGGAAAATACATACCGGTAGGCATTTCCCCTAAAATCCTTATGTAGAACATGAATTAATTATTTAACGTTAGCACACGTAGGCACTATCATCATTGGCAGTGCGTCGAGCGGGAACGTTGTTGTAGCTGAATTTTATTGGTATTTCTAGAGGAGCACATCCAATCGCTGATCAACAAAGTGCGCCCCTATCAATGTGACATCTGTGACAAGCGGTTCACGCAGAAGTCCAGCCTTGGCACTCATAAACGTATACACACCGGTGGGTCCCTTGATATTTCCTTTTATTTTCACCCGGTTTCAAAGCCGCAATCTCAAACACGCCACCGCTTCTATCGTTTTGTCATTGCGACTTTGATACCTACTTTTTGTGAATAGTTTAAGGGCTCCCGTAGCGTTGTTTTATTTTGTGTTCGTTCAATGTCAACAGACGGTCAGCAGTCGGGAATGAGTTTATTATTATTTTCAGTATGAATGGCTAGTATAATAGTGTTCATAGGTAGACACGCTCAAAAACTATTCACAAACAGTTGAAGCATGTGTACGTTGTGAGGATTTTCGTTCAGTTACAGTAGGAAGACGACAATGTCTGATGGACAAATAAAATTGTTTTAAAATTCCCTCATGGTAGTGCACAGTGTATAGTGCACATTGACGTACGTGTAACGTGGTACGTGTTACAGTAAGTTTGAATTGGTTTCGGGACATGGTGGTATTATTTGTCCATCGTGGTTTTGTTTTGTTTCTCTGTCCCCTCGTCCGTGTGGGCGGCGCAGGGGAGCGGCCGTTCCAGTGCACCGTCTGCCTCAAGTCCTTCACGCAGAAGTGCGCGCTCAATTTGCACGAAAAGATACATACGGGTTAGTAGCCCACATATTTTATATTCCGTAACAATATCTTGCGGTACGTTACTAGCAAAAACTGGACACTCGATATGCAGTCACATATTTCATCTAGCGTCATGCTTCTCTCCTATTTTTCCGTTGCCCGCCTGACCCGTCGTCTACATCCTCCCACCATCGACAGCTTCCATATCGTTGCTTCCGACTAACATTTCAATTCTAAACTCATCCAAAAGCGCGCTTCAAACACTTCTGCATTATAGCCGGTTATCTTCTGTCTTTAACATCATCAACTGCAGTTCATTCGCCCCCACATCCCTTCCTCACTCCGCGAGTTTCGGTAATTAATAGCGTGTCATTTAAATCATTTCTTCATGAATATTAATTCTATCACAAAAGCGGTAACGCAATCGCCGCAATGACGCACATGAGTCGCCGCAGCGTCGTATTCGACGGCTGCATCAAAATTTTTCGATCAAAATTGGGGGGGGACAGTAGTAGTATCGGCCGGATCGGCAGCGGGCGGGCGGGCGTGCGTCGGCGACGTGCCTTACTCGCTTTTGTGTCGCACTGGGCGCAGTGCAAGGGCGCCCTTACCGGTGCGGGCTCTGCCCCGCGGCCTTCGCACGCCGCCCCTACCTGGACTCTCACGTGCGCACGCATACAGGCGAGCGGCCCTATCAGTGCGACGCGTGTCTCAAGCGCTTCACACAGAAGTCCAGCCTCAATATACATAAGAGGACGCACACAGGTGGGTGACTGCCGCGAGCCGGACTGGCCGGCCGCCCGCCCCCCGCGTCCGCACTCCGCCTCTCCTCCGAATCTCTCCTCTGGATCTCGAGCGGTACCACGCTGTACCACGCGGTAGACGAAAGGTTTGGAGCGGGAGCCAGCGGCGAGCGGCGACCGGTCCGCGCCGCGACCTCCGTAGTGCGAGGGCGGCTAGCGTCCTTGCGACTCGCCGCCGCTATAATGTATGTGTTGGGCACCAGTCCAGGGCAGACCGTTCCAGTGCCTGTCGTGCCCCGCCGCCTTCACCTGCAAGCAATACTTGGAGATTCACACGCGCACGCACACCGGCGAGCGACCCTATCAGTGCGACATCTGTCTCAAGCGGTTCACACAGAAATCCAGTCTCAACATACACAAGCGGACGCACTCAGGTATGTGAGCGCGAGGGAAGGACGAACGTGATATGTGGGCTACTAGCGTGTGTGAGTGTGAGGGAGAGGGGGAGTGCGCGCGATGGGGAGGGGGGACGGGGATGGGAGAGGCGGCGGCGCGAGGCAGGTCCCGTCTGACGCGCGTGCTCGTCCACAGTGCAGGGGCGGCCCTTCCAGTGCCTGCAGTGCCCGGCCGCCTTCACCTGCAAGCAGTACCTGGAGATCCACAACCGCACGCACACCGGCGAGCGACCCTACCAGTGTGACGTCTGCCTCAAGAGATTCGCGCAAAAATCTACACTCAACATACACAAAAGAACGCACACAGGTACGTTCCGACCGCGTTCTGCACACTCGCTGTTGTGAATTTTAATTTCTAATGTAACACAGTAATTGTAGTCCCTCGGTGTACATACGTATTGCTGTACTTTTAATTTGAAAGTTGTCGGTGCCACAAGGACAGTGTTGATTGAGAGGTCCGTGAGTACGCACACGATGCTGTTTGTGTCATGATGGAAGTATGTAAACTAACGTGTGCGCCGGTGATCAGTGCAAGGTCGCCCGTACCAATGCATGGAGTGTCCTGCGGCGTTCACATGCAAGCCGTACCTGGAGATACACATGCGCACGCACACCGGCGAACGTCCGTTCGAGTGCGATGTCTGTTACAAACGCTTCTCGCAGAAATCCACGCTCAACATTCACAAACGCATTCATACCGGTATGGACAATAACCAAGCGACCTATAAACATTTCTTACCCTATTGTGATAACCATCTAATCATCAACATTACATTAGGGGCTTCTTCACTTAAACGCGAATGGCATTTGGGTGCAATATATAGCGCAACTTGTGATACTCAGATGTCCTTCGCGTGTATGATTGCTACTATCGGTGACTAATTCACATATCCCATATTACGTTTAAAAGTCAACCATGGAAATATTGCTATTTATCATAGACGTGTGTGAATGTGATCACCGTGAACGAAAGATGTGGTCAGAAGGCGGCAAATTGCTTTAAACAGGTAATTTTCATTCTGAACTTAATGATGTGGCACCGGCAATTTATTATTATTTATGATTTTATCATTCGCTGCATCATCATTTAAGTTTCGCCATTATAATTATTTATTATTTCCTAGCTTACCTACATTCATTAATTTCAGATTTCGCCGTACTGTCTAATCGCATCTTGCCGTCTTTCTAACATAATTTTGCCTCCACTGTCGCTTTTCGTTCATTGTTTGCTCGTTATTTCATTGAAGTCGTTGCTTTTATATATTTAGTTATGTTTGCAATCCAGGCCTTTATAGATAGCTATATACATTATTAATAGGTTATCGTTATTACAGGGGAACGTCCATACGCATGTGATATTTGTCAGAAACGCTTTGCTGTGAAGAGCTACGTTACAGCTCATAGGTGAGTTCAACATCCTTTATCATTATTCTTATTAATTTGAACAGAATGGTGGTTGCGTATAATAAACATGTTGTGTATTATCCAAACATTAAAATAATTATACCTCAGCAATATATTTTTGATCCTATGAGCCGGACAGTACTAAAAATTAGACATGTTTACATAACGAGTAATACAAAGAAAGAAAGAAGAAATAATCGTTAAAAAAAAAATATATATATAAATCGATTATATTTCAGCCGATTTCTTTATTATCTTAAATTATTATTTAGTCTAAATTTTGAATGAAAATATTTTTTACAAAATAGATTTTTTCTATGTTATACATGAGCATTACATATTTAAACAATAGCGATGAGGAAAAGTGGGATTTAATCGTAGGTAGGTGAAATTCAGTTAAAATAAGAGTAGGTGCGAGGTAATTAAAAAAAAACGAAAGTAAATATATTCAATTTGTATTTAGCCACGTCTCCTGCGCTAAAACATTACACAACACACCTACACAAAACATGGTATTTATAAAATTAATTGTCTATGGTCCATTGTTATATGAGTAGGAGACAATGAAAAACCTTGTTTTTTTTATGTTTTGTTTCGAAAAAACATTTGCAGGAGACGCGGCTTTAGTGTCTGTATTTGTCAGTTACCGTGTTTGTCGGTTATTGTATGTGTAACGTGTACGGTGGTACGTGGTCGGTGCAGATGGTCGCACGTGGCGGACAAGCCGCTGAACTGCGACCGGTGCTCGATGACGTTCACGTCCAAGTCGCAGTTCGCGCTGCACATCCGCACGCACTCCGCCGGCTCCTGCTACGAGTGCAGCGTCTGCGGACGGAGCTTCGTCAGGGACAGCTATTTAATAAGGTACACAAATACGTTTTATATTATAACTTGCAGGCTATTTTAGATTTATTTACCAGCCTAGTTAGTTACGTTTTTTGGCCTTTGCCCAGCTGTGGGATATGGGCTAAAGATAAGAAGAAGTTTAGTTAGAATTTTTTTACAAATTGCCACTCATCATTTTAAATTGGAAGTTAGATGGAGTTGTATGTTCTTTAAATATACACTAATGTTATACATAATGGTTAAATTATTCTATAGACACCACAACCGCGTGCACCGTGAGAACCACAGTAACATGTCAGCCAACAGCATCGGCATCAACAGCATCGCCACCAACACTAACAACTCCACCACCAACTACGACTCGCCCGGCGTCTGTGACTTAAGGTGCGTGTTCAATATCAAACAACATCGGCATCAACAGCGTCGCCACCAACACTAACAACTCCACCACCAACTACGACTCGCCCGGCGTCTGTGACTTAAGGTGCGTGTTCAATATCAAACAACATCGGCATCAACAGCGTCGCCACCAACACTAACAACTCCAACACCAACTACGACTCGCCCGGCGTCTGTGACTTAAGGTGCGTGTTCAATATCAAACAACATCGGCATCAACAGCGTCGCCACCAACACTAACAACTCCAACACCAACTACGACTCGCCCGGCGTCTGTGACTTAAGGTGCGTGTTCAATATCAAACAACATCGGCATCAACAGCGTCGCCACCAACACTAACAACTCCAACACCAACTACGACTCGCCCGGCGTCTGTGACTTAAGGTGCGTGTTCAATATCAAACAACATCGGCATCAACAGCGTCGCCACCAACACTAACAACTCCAACACCAACTACGACTCGCCCGGCGTCTGTGACTTAAGGTGCGTGTTCAATATCAAACAACATCGGCATCAACAGCGTCGCCACCAACACTAACAACTCCAACACCAACTACGACTCGCCCGGCGTCTGTGACTTAAGGTGCGTGTTCAATATCAAACAACATCGGCATCAACAGCGTCGCCACCAACACTAACAACTCCAACACCAACTACGACTCGCCCGGCGTCTGTGACTTAAGGTGCGTGTTCAATATCAAACAACATCGGCATCAACAGCGTCGCCACCAACACTAACAACTTCACCACCAACTACGACTCGCCCGGCGTCTGTGACTTAAGGTGCGTGTTCAATATCAAACAACATCGGCATCAATAGCGTCGCCACTAACAATCTCGCAAAAAAAAGTCAAAATGGATAATCAGGCAGGATGATCGGTAACGCCAGTATATTTCGGCCCACTTTGCAATTTTCCTCACCACTCGACAAGTGTGTGGTCGCATATTAAATCTTCATTCTATGTCTTTTCTTAGTAAGAACGGATTTGGAATTTTAAGACCAATCTACTTGATGCGGATGTAAATACGCTCATTGGATACATCGTGTATCGTCAAGTGGATTGATTTAAATTTATGACAAATCACAATTCCCGTTTAGAAATATATGAGACAGTGACGTTAATCCTATACATTTGTTACAGCTTTGTGCCAATGGTGAATCGATATATGACCTCGCAAGGAACTCAGGTCTCGATGCAAGACACGCAGAGCAAAATGTCGGCGATGTCACCGCAATCTATTGCGTCTATTTGTAAGTTCAAACATTATACATATTTTAAAACCTAGAGAAATTAGATAAAATGCTATCAGAATGAAATTGTTAGCTTTGTTAAAGTAATTTTTGGTATATTTTTTAAATTTTAAAATGTTCGATAGAGAGTATAAAGAGTAGAAGTAATAAGTCGCCTCCTTGGCCTAGTGGCAACATATATGGGCTGTGGATCGGGAGGTCCTGGGTTCGATTCCCAGATCGGCTAAAGCGAATTTTCTAATTTAATTTGCCCGGGACTGGATCTCTCAGAGGGGTTTGACGTCAGGCAGGCAGCCGGTCTTAAAAACTAAGCCAAATCATTTTCTGCAACGTGCTTGAAAAAGTGTGTTGCGCCGACCCCACATTAAGGTGGGATAAGGGCAGGTAGAAAGAAAGAGAGTATAAAGAGTAAAAAGGTCGTGTTAATATGTAGATGCAACACTTGTTAACATTTTTAAATACATGTTTGTTCGTTGGTTTGTTATTTCAGCATCGCCGCCGCCCTCACACACCCCTACCCCGCAACCCCAGATGTCAGGTCAGATGCATCTCGCAGACTGATCGCGACGATAGGTAACTAATGTATACTATTTTAAAAAAACAGCTTTTTTTGGTAACGTCTTTCACACATTAAGACACTATGCAGGTGTGATTTCACGCTAACAGAATCCCGTATAGGAATAGATAAGATTTAGGAGTAAGAGTAAATAGTAATTTACATCATTGGACAATCCAAAAGGGGCCAGTAGAAAAGCGCTTTATAAATTAATTTTACACACCTAATAGTAATACACCCCTCAAAATACATTAGTACCCGAATCCCCACCGATCTACTTATACATAGTATGTATTATTTCAGCTCTCGGTTGATAGAGCGCAGCCAGAGTGCAATATTTAAAATTTGGCAGCCAGCAACATGAGCAGCTATGAAAATAAAGAGGAGGCGTGGCGCACCAGTGCATTCCTTCTCTCGGATCGTCGGCATGGACCCATGCGAGCATTTTTTTTTTACTTCGAGTTATTTAGTTGTATCCATCGTTGAGTTCGTCGGTCGAGATGCGTGTACGCGTAACATCCAGTTAATGTTGGTTATTATAACACGCAAATTAATCTAAATACATCGCTTTTAATAATACTGTGTGTAAGTGATGGACCTCATACATTACTGAGGGCGCAGCATGTGATGTTTTGGTCAATGAGTTTAATTAACGGTGGCTATAATTATTATGGACCTATGTAAGTGCTCATATTATTAACGTTTTATTTATCGATATTGTATTATTGGATAAAAATATTTTCGCTTTTTAAAAATCGTGTGCCAATGATTATTTTTTAAAATTATTTAAACTCTATAAATGCTTAAAATTATTAAAAATGTTTTTTTTTCTAATTTTGTGCTTGAAGAAATACAGTTTGTGCAATAATGGTAACTTGAAAATATGTTTGAATATTTTTATTATTTTTAATAGAGTTATGAGTAGCTATTTATCTTCAATGCAATTATTATAAATTTTTGAAAATTCATGTCAGATTTGATATTCCAATGTGTATAACACAAATTTTATCAAAACGCTGAATAATCGCTGGGCGACAAAGATTGTAGTATAAAATGTATTTTAATGTCGGTTTCGAAAGAGCCATTACCAGAATTGTTTTCGCAAGTGATGTGTTTAGGTTAGTTGGTGTGCGGTTTAGGTTAGACCGTTAGAGAGTGCGGTAGATGTGGTTAAACCGCGTCTCCTGCACTAAAACATTACACAAAACACTATTTTTGTCTATGGTCCATTGTTCCATGAGCAGGACACAGTGAAATACGTTGTTTTGTGTAGGTGTTTTCTGTGTTTTGTTTCGTAAAATCATGTACAGGAGACGCGGCTTTAGTTGAGCAGATTCGGTGTGAGTCTAGAGGCATGGAGTCGGTTTCGTTACGCTTGTGGAATCCCTCGAGACAGGAGACGTGAGACATCAGCCCTGAGGTGGACATCACAATACAGACGAGGAAGTGTTAGAGTAGTCAGGTAGCGGTACCGCCTATCATATTATGTGCATTGTGATCTTTACCCACAACTGTGATTTATCTATACCATCACACCGTTCCGTGGTGGCGTTCATAAATCATCACTTAAAGTCTCATCGTTTAGAATGTAGGCCTAAAATTTTTGATCTCATATTCTAATTTGCTTAGTGATAAATTTTGGAATCGTGAATGGTTAATCTTCAACTATGAAATTCTAAATTGTATGTAACGTTCACCATTCGCTTGTTATTGTCATACCCATCTTCATTAGGCGTAGTGAAATGTAACAATATCTTATTGCGATGCTTTAACTTAGAATTTGTCAGTGTACGAGTATATGGAAGTTCAGTAATTTTATACAACTGTTACCGACGGGAGGTAAATGTATTTTGATCGCTGTGAAAAAGGACTCTATATGATACTCTTCACGATTAAACTGTAAGGATTCTTTAAAATAAAGATTCAAATTCATATAAAATAAAATAATAATAATTAATAAGTACAAAATAATACCATAAACTAGCAGAGTCCTGAGAGGCAATACTGAAAGCTTCACAAAATGAATAACTTTAATATGATGTTTATTGGAGAAATCCAGAGAAGTGCCTGTTGCAACATAAAATTGGCAATATTTTTGAAACTTATTACGTTCAGAGTGGTGTTATGTTCAGTGTTCAATGTGGGTGTCTCGGCTCGGACCCACTGCAGTAATGGCGGTAATGGCGGTAGTGGCTGTAGTGGGGTGGAGATGTGGCAGTAAATAATCAAAGATCATTGCCGAAACACTCGTGGCTCCACCGAGCCAGACACAGAGCCTATGATTTGTGAAGCTTCTTACTAACTTTGTGTGCCTTCTAGCGGATAGCGACATTAGGCAATATCAATCATAACACCATCAAGTATCACAATTTGTTTTCTCATACACGTGAAAGTGATTCATATTAGGAGTAGTGAGGTATAATATCGTTTACAGCAGTATATTGTTCACCGTGTAGAATATCGTCGTTTCTATTTAGTGGAGGTGTTTTGGCAAACCCATTGTTTCCATTAGTATTTTTGGAGTAACGATAATTACTATAATGAATAGCGTATAGAGCAGTAGTCTTCCAATACCTTGAGACAGTTGTTTGCAGTGTGTATTGTGTATCGTGCAGTGTGCAGCTAAAGAGTCCGCTGCGGGGGTTCCTTATGGTTTGCCATTATTGATATCAAAGATAGATTGGTGCCATTTCTATGTAAATGAAGCGGTAGAGTAAGTTTAGTTAAGTCTGCAGACTGCAGGTCAGGGTAGAACTGGAAATAAAATATTGTAAGAGAAGCTAATACTATATTCTCGTAAGTGTATTTAACTGACGTGTATACCTTTGTATTGTGTTCCTCTGCTGTGTTGTTGTTTACTATACATTATTTTATTTCCATAAGGTACGACTTACGAGTATGTGTCCATGTGCTGGGTCAGATTTGTAAATATTGGTAGGTTTTATTTATTCAAACGTTTGGAAGGAAAACAAAATTAAAAGTAAGGATTTATGATTTGTAGAATCGTCTCACTCTACAATCTGAATCAGGTATCGTACTGAGAACGTTCGCGTTGTTTGAATTTAATGTTAGCGTTAGAGCCAACTATTATATTATTTGGGTACTATTGAAGATCAAAATTTCTTGTAGATGTACATAAGTATACATATAATAATATAATATACATATGAATGTTGTTTGATAGTCCTCAATATTTTTTTATATTTTGATAGTTCTGTATTTGAAAGAATCACGAAAAATAGGCCAATATCTCATTATCATTTTAATAAATAATAATAATATGTACACTGTATCTTAAGGTAAAATAATACGACGGATGCATTTAGTTGCCCAGAAATTATAAATGTAACAATATAAACTTTCCCGTGTTTTAAATTCTTAATCATTTTAGTAAGATTCTTACCAAGCCATTGATAACAGTATTATTTAGACAAACTAGAACTTGGTTTAAAGATAGTATAAAATATCTAACAGCTACCATTCAATGATCACCATTGAAATTTTGAAACCATAGTTATCAATACTTTGTATGTAATTGCATTGGCCAGTGTCGAGCAAACGTCGCGCCGCCTCCCAATGTACATTACCGTATACATATACCTACTAATTATTATCCATAGATATTACGAGTGGAAATAGAGACACCAACATAGTGAACTAGGTAGATTTAAATATATATACACTGTCTTGACCCTTCAGTGACTCTGTTGGGGCGTTTGTTTCTTTATTGATTCTAGATTAATATATTTTTGTTGTTATATGCTTCTTCGCTGTATAATTGTTTTCTATTATTACTCATGATCTTTATGTTATTCGCCCCGGGCCGAGTCAATGGAGGCACTGAGAATATATTAACTGTCCTCGGTTTGTTGCGAGTTGTACACCGAATTGTTAGGTACCTAATACAAACTACTGTAGTGTAATCACTTTATTTACACTTTCATAATGTCTTATATTCGGTGTATAAATGGCAGAGAATCGAGAACGCTACACGTACAATATACGACAGTGAAGAGTCACAAGTCGTAAGTTTACAATCCGCTAGAGCTATCTTTTGAGTGGATAATTTGTGTATCTTCACTGCTCTAACTATTTTACATACCGATGTTAGTTTAATAATATAGAGAGTAAATACTGAGCCATTTGAATTTACGTAATATGAGCGGTATGTGTTTGTTTACTTATGCCTGTATCCCCCGATTATCGTTTTCGAACCGTAGAAAAGACTGAGGAATTCACAACGTCAAAAGAATACTCATGAAAATTATTGGCAGCGTTATGTATTGTGTTTGTTCTTTTTATTGTTTAACATCAGATCGGTTGTGGTGGCGGACCAAGTGATCAGCCGTATTTTTGGTTTAAGAAATCGTACATATCCTTACCGATGAATGTTAATGTATACAGTATACAGTGTAGTTGATGGAGAGGTCGAGAGTCGAGACTAGTCCAGGAGTCAGGAGGCCGACCGGTTGCACAGAACTTGATCGTGGTAGTTTAAACAAAATAACAGTGAGCCTTGTGTAATCATATTCTCTAAGGTACATAAATATTTAGTTCTATTGTATGGTTAGATTTACGCGATCTTCCGCTTTGCCAACATATTGCGTTGCTTACATTATAATCATACAAGAGTACAGCCTAAGGATTTTAACTTTTTTTATATACTGAGAGCTATTTCTAAGTCACTGATTTTACACTATTTATAATTATATGCTAATTGAACTAAATTTTACGGCTATGAGCCACCCTTACACTTTTGGAGTAATTTACATGACTTTAATTGCAATTTATTGATTAAAATGTGTGGACTGTGCAAACATCATGGCATGATGATTTATTCGGAACGCGGTCATTTAGTTATAGCTCTTCAGAGTTTTGATGACCAATATTTTTAATTGCAACTGTTTTCTTTATTGTTAAAATTTTTAGGCTAGTTTATATTTGAGATAAGTTAGATTTGTTAATTGTGGTGTATTGAATTGCACGTGAATATAGCTCTCACAGCCTCCTTTACATTATATAGTTATTTTTTATAGTCTGAAGTGAATGTGATAAATTTTTATTATTATAATTATTGGTTTGTTTACCTTAAACTAAAAGTGGTTCATATTGTTTATTGTTAATACTTTAAGTATATCTCGGCAGCCGGCGCGGGCCGTAGAGAGGGCTGTAAGAGCATTTATGTAGTCAGCATTATGTATATGCTTTAATGTGATTTTTTAAATGTACTCTTTATTATATGTAGTCTCATCAATCAATATTATAATTAGCGAACTAACAAAACATTTAATTTTTTTCAGTTCATAGTGATTTATATTGAGATCAAAATAATAAATACAGAGTTTATATTTTAATTTTATGAAAAGTATACACTGTAAAATTATTCTTTAGTGCTCATTTGCAGAGCTCTAATAAAAAAGAAACTATATGAATGCAAAATAACAAGTCACGATTCTTTTAGAAGTCGCCATGTAGTGGAGAAAAATAAACGTGCCATGATATTTGTGGCTAATTCGTTCGTTTCATTTTGTTATACCTTTCACGTTCCTTACCACTGAGATATGATTTACTAAATAGCTATTTTTCCCGCGATTCTGTTCGCGTGGAAATCTATTAAATTATCTCTTGGGCACCATACATTTTTCCAGAATAAAAGTATATAGCTAGCATATTAGCTTTTTCAGACTATCTCTCTCTGTGTCCTCTGCCTCTATGCCCAATTTCATCCAGATACGTTCCGCCCATAGATACATTAGTCGACTGATACATCTATGGTTCCGCCATTTGTGCGCGAAAGACAAACATCCATACATCCTCGCAAACTTTCCGAGATATTAATATTATTTCTTAATTTTTTTTGGCAAGATTATCGAAATGATGTATATGATAAAATATGTAATTAAAATGCTATTTATTTCTTATTCTATTTTTATTATATCTTAATCGACATCAACAATCCACAACAATTTCTTCTTTGACAACATTAGCGTCCCCTGCGGGCGCCAGGTTGTTGTCAGCGATGGGCGCCGGACTCTTGTAGTACTTGTTGCTAGCGTGATGTTCCTTCAAATACTCTCCGCCCATTTCATAATATTCCTCCTTCGAAACGCACCAAGTTTCGAACTCGTTGCTGCCGGCGAAGTCTCTCGCGCCGTACCACGCGTCGAGGCTTGGATTACTGGCTTTAACGACTTTATGTGTTGATTGAAACGGTCTCATTTCAAGAAGTTCTCTTTCTAGACGTTCTTTTAGACCTGGAAAATACAATTCAAACGACATAAAATATATAAACGGATAAAAAACACAGTCACTTACATAGGACACAAACTTACCCTAAGACATCACAGACACAATCTCAACTCACACAAAACTTCACATATAATCATCAGTTTTTTATTTAATATAGTTGTGATGTTTAAGAAATTTGGATAAGAAATATAACATAACGAAACAGAGTAAATCAACATAATATACCTGGAAATTGTGAACACCCTCCAGTAAGGAACACATTGTTGGCCAATAACAACTGATCCTCGGGATTGAAGTGTTTGAAGACATATTCCATTGTCTCAGCTAAACCAGCTTCCAAGTTACCCATCATAGACGGTTGAAACATGAGTTCAGGAGCTCTGTAAGAATAGTTTTATAATGTGATAAAATAATTTTAGGGATTGCCTCGGTGGCGTAGTTGTGTAACGTGGGCGATACGACCACCGTCCTGTGGTCTCGGGTTCGATACCAGGGTCGGGAAAAGAAATATTGGGTTTTTCTACTCATATTAGTCCGCAGTCGGGAATTTATGTCCCATATGGGGATAGCGGCCATGTCACAAAAATCGCGGTACAACAACCTTCGCCTAGGGGCCACGTCTTGTACGTCTAGTGACTAATGTTTCACCGGCTGATTGATAAGTTATAGTCATTATTTATTACATTATTATAAGAAAACTAACTTTTACTCACGGCTTCACCTACGTGAAAAGTTTTTCTGGTATCACCACAATTATATCGGAATTGGGTGATTTGCGTGATTGCAGAATTTTGTTAGGCGTTCATGAATAACCTTTATTCCTTTCTGTCAGGATTGCAAATACTAAAGATAGCCTATGTTCTCTAACGGCAGGACCCAATAAAAGATCTTAGTTGGAGGGTGCAGATAGGTGGCGAAAATGAACCAATCAATCAATCAATCATTTGACAGAGCATATATTTGTTCTTTGTTCTTATTAGTTAATTTTTGTAATCGATCTGCACACTTCAACTGAGATCGTTTATAGGGTTTATATTTTCTTCATAATTATAATTAAAAAAACATGTTAGTCCCAAACGCCATACGAAATAAAAATAATATAATTTATCAATACATCATTCTTTAATACAACGGTAACGCGTCCGTTTGCATTGTAATTAATAATACCTACAATTATTCAATCTTTGGGGGAGGCCCATGTCCAACAGTGGACGTCCTATGGGTGATGATGATGAGGATGATGACATTCGTTCATTACTATTTGCATTACTAGTTGTACCTTCGTCGATGTGTAACAAACAGATTGTGCTAATTGTTTTCACATTTGTTTGTATAGTATGTAGGTAGTGTGAGTATATATGGTATGTTTGCGCGACCTGTACGGTTCGATGGCGAGGTGCAGCTGATGCAGCTGGTGCAGCAGGTGCGGCGGCTCGTGGTCCCGCAGCAGCTCCTCCAGCTCCACCAGCCGCTCGCCATCCGCTTCCGAGTCCGAGTCCGCCGAGCGACTGATGCTGCAGGAAGGGACAATTTCACATCACAGACACTACGCCAAACTAAACATAAACCGATTCAAATGAATTGGACATCCAGGTTATTCTCTTGTGAAAACCGATTGGAACAAAATTTTCTGGCGAGTTTTTATAAAAATGGAATTAGAACCGCCAATGGTAACAAAAAGAGATAAGTATGTCAAACATAAATAATCAAACAGCTCAGTGTATATAGTAACAGACGGCCACCCCCTATGCAATCCCCGTCCTCTCAGGCTCGTTAGCCGACAAGTTCCAAAGAGACGAATAGAAAAGAAGAAAGAAAAATAATTTATTATCACAAAAAAAATGTGACAATTAGGTGGCCAACTCAGCCTAATGCTGTGCTGCGACGGGTGCCACAACACAGCGCTGGTTTTCAGTGGCCACCTAAGTGTCGCTATGAACATAAATCAGCCCAAAGGACACGGCAACGCGTAACGAACTCTTATATAGCTATATGAGCAGCTTGTTTACATTACACAGAGTCCGAGCCACTACTCGCTTGTTATGCAACCGCAATACGGCCGGCGCTCGGGTCCGTGTTAGTCATGCGTCGCGTCGTGTTATCCTGCGATAAAACTATTTATAAACATTTTTGAATTTGAATGAAGCGGTGTACCTTTTGTAAGCGTCCCAGTCGGAGTCCTGGTCCCCGAAGTCGTCCCCGGCGGCGGCGAGGCGCGAGATGACGCGCATGCGCTCGGCGGCGGCGGCGGAGCGGCGCTGCAGCATGGCCGCGCGGCGGGCACGGCGGGCCTCGCGCCGCGACACCAGCGACCGGTACTGCGCACATACACATACAACACTGTACTCAAACAAGTGGTACAATCACGCCTTTACTGCCTCGATGGAGTGTTTGTATTTCGGTACGACTGCCGTCCTGAGGTCTCGGGTTCGATCCCCGGGTCGGGAAAAGTGATATTGGATTTTTCCATTTCAGCCCGGAGGCTGGAATTTGTGCCCGATATAGCGATAGGCTCGCCCCCTATGACATCTGGGACGGAACTAAGCTCGGCGAAATGTGGGTGTTCTAGTTGCCTAGTGCACCTCTGCCTACCCCTACGGGGATACAGGCGTGAGCTTATGTTATGTTATGTCACGCCTTTGCTTTCCCATTATCTGAACATCAACAGTGCATCTAGGTATAAATCAATGTACCAATCCATAGAAATTAATATTGACGACTCATGACCCAAGATCATCATTTATTTACTTCAAGCTGATATAATACGATGTTCTACTTTAAATACAATTGAGATCAAGCATCAAGATTGACTGCCTCCGTGGCGTGGTGGTATTTCGGTATGACTACGGTTCTGAGGTCTCAGGTTCAATCCCCGGGTCGGACAAAGTGATACTGAATTTTTCCATATCAGCCCTGAGTCTAGAAATCGTACCCGATATGGCGATAGGCTCGCCTCGTATCACATCTGGGACGGAACTAAGCTCGACAAAATGTGGGTGTTCTAGTTTGCTAGTACGCCTTTGCCTACCCTTTCGGTGATACAGGCGTGAGCTTATGTTATGAGATCAAGCCACTGAGCCAGTTTTCCACATCCGAATGACGAAAATAAATTCTTACTTTGGCTCTCGTTTCGTTGAGCCAGGCCTGAAATGCTTCTGAATCTGATGGCGGCTGCGTTCGGCCGGGTGTAGGTCGCACCTCGAGGTTCTCCTCGGCATTTGCCGCCGCTAAAATCCTTTGTTTGTTCTTTTCTATTCGCACATTAAGGTTTGATATTTGTCTCTAAAAAAATGTGTAATACATAATGATTTCTTAGGTTTACGCGAATATTATTCATTGAAATAAAACAAGTTTTTCCGGATTCTATCGCAATTTGCTATGTAAATAAACTAAAAAAGTATTTTATTGTTAGTCCCGACGTTTCCGACAGACCTGTTACCACGAAGGCTATATGGTAAAGCTTTCAAATCGTCAGGACTAAAAATTAATAGACACAAAACAAATCGGGATAGAATCCGTTTTATGTATTTCAATATGTAAAATGTAAATACATTTCAACATTATTGTTTACTTTTTAATGGATTGTTATACATATAGACTGCCTCGGTAGCGTGTTTGTATTTCGGTACGACTACCGACCTGAGGTCTCGGGTTCGATCCCCAGTTCAGGCAAAGTGATATTGGATTTTTTCATATCAGCCCGGATTCTGGAATTTGTAATATGGCGATAGGCTCGCCCCCTATCACATCTGGGACGGAACAAAGCTCGGCGAAATGTGGGTGTACTAGTTGGCTAGTGCGCCTCTGCCTACCCCTTCGGGGATACAGGCGTGAGTTTATGTGTTAATGTTATACATATTACTTTCAATTACCTGGAGGTCCTCATAGCTCTTTATATCAAATCCCTTGATTGCATCATTAAACTCATCAGTGTCGCCATCTTCTATCATATCCTGAAATATAATTTCATACTAAAACTAAATTGTGCTCCTAGTGAAAGGTTGATAGTTTGAAAAACAATTATAATTATCGTTTACTTCTTATACTATACGTTTTCTATAGATATATGATTACTATTATGCCTTATGCCTACATATTTATGCCTATACAAGTTTGTATGTCTATCATCTAAGTATCCTGCATATCCAATATATTAATATTCACCTGTATGGCAAGAAGTTGGTTTAGTTGCTCCTCATCCTCAGCAAGTCTTTCTTCTCTTTTTCTGGCATTTATTTCCAATAAACGCCGCGCCATTTCCTTCTTTCGCTCTTTTTGTTGTTCAGCTAAAATGATTTACGTTATTATGATACTTGATAACAATCTTGATAAGCCATTTATATCACTGACAATATTAAAAATTCACAACTTTTAATCCTAATATCCCCAAAATTTTAACACAACGAAAAAAGTATTTTATTTTATTACAGCTAAAACTTAAAGCATCATCTTTCTTTTTCTTTCTGCCAGGCATTATCCCGGCCATCTGCCAGGGTCCGCCTTCCTACTTAAACGCTTCCACTTCGCCCGGTCTTGAGCATCCTCCATAGAACGTCCAGCCAGGCCTTTTTGGGTCGTCCATTCCCATGGATGTTCCCACATACCCCTGGTACATTCTGGGCCAGACACCTGCGGCCCACATAGCCCTGTGGTTTCCTCATAAAACTTAAAGCATCATCATTCCATAAAATATCATACCAGTTAGTCCAGAAGAACTTGCTGTTTGAACATATGGCAGCTGTATTTTTTTAACATTAGCTTCATAATAATCCGAGTTTGCCCATTTCTTTATTTCTTCCTGATAGTCAAGAGCCACAGAGCTGTGCTCTTGTAATATTTCTTCTATTCTTGACATTGTAATAGCATTCACATGAACTGGATACTTGAGTTGTAAAAGTTTATGCAAATAGCATATCATTTCACTGCCACCTGAAAGTGTTACAGCAATACAAAAGGTATGTAAAACATAATAAGTTATGAGTAAAGACAACAGTAAGTGTATCATTGACAATAGCTGTGATTTTACCCATGTTTAAAAATGATATATCGTTATTTGTATGTTGAAATTGAAAACATATAAATAAAATATTTTAATAAATGCCTTTTTCAACCACATTACATATTAAGTTCTATAATTAAATATAATACATAATATACAATTTAAATTTAAATAAGTTTAAATTCATACCTAAATTAATCCTTCTAGCATGTTCTGCAATGACTTGACCCCTGATAACAGGGATGATATGTATAGTATGATACCCACAGTTGATTATAAGTGCAGTGTCTCCTATGTCATTCTTATACATACTGAACAAAGAATCAACACCATAACTCACTGCAGGTACTCCATATGCCTCAAATAATAGTTCAGACATCACTGAAAGAACACACATTGTAAGTTAAGTTTTACTTATGTGTAATGGGATTTATTTTCTTTATTATAATATTATCATAAATATTTATATATGTTACATAAGTGTCTCGGCCACTGGTGGCCAAGCCACTCGTCACTATTTAATATTTGTTCTTTAAATTTATTTTTCTATAAGCTTCATAACTCCTTGGCAATATATAGAAATAATAAACAAAAAAAATTTAGACTTGTTATTATAAATAAATAATATAAGCATACACTGCCTGCAATAATTGGGAGTTACAAAGGCTTCTGTCATGACAATTGGATGTGGCACACAGCCCTCATTATCAATACCCAGATGTGAAAATATATAATCACACACTTGTTCTTGTACTTCAAAGTGTGTCACCACATTTTTATCAAATTGAGTTTTCAGTTGAAACCTGGAAATATTAAATATGAATTTATTAATTTAATTTTTATAAATATTTTATTTTTTATATATTTTTTTTTTATCTTTGGGGGAGGCCTATGTTCAGCAGTGGACGTCCTATGGCTGATGATGATGATGATGATGATGAAATATTTTATAATAATCGTGTATACACAGTTCATGACTGAACTGTTATTCCCAAAGGAGTAGACAGAAGTGTCTCCTGCACTAAAACATTACACAAAACACCTACACAAAACATGTATTTTTTATCTATGGTCTATTGTTCTACAAGCAGGTGATAGCTTAAATCATTGTTTTGCGTATGTGTTTTTAGTGTTTTGTTTCGAAAAATCTAGTGCAAAAGACCCACCCGGCTTAAGGCCCAATATGTCGTAGACACAATACAGATTATGAATATGATTACCTGACAGCTTCTATGTTTAAAATATCATTTCCTATTTGAATAGGAGGAGTAACTGGCGGTTCGGCGTCCTTTTTACATCTATCCTTTCTGGGTCTGGCAATTAGGTTTTTAAATATTAAGTGGGGTTCTTCATATATCGACCAACCTACTCTGCATTGATATGAACCTAAAGCATCGCACTGAGTTAAAAGTTTCATTAATGTACTAATTTAGAGACATAATATTCTACTAACCATTATCTATTACCAAAGGTATGTGACCAAATTTTAAGGTTGGCCCGTATTCGTGGACTATATCCGGAACGGTTTTATAATCCTTCAAAATTAGAATATTTTCCATGTTAATGAAGGCGATAATTAACCAATACTTAAAGAATTGACGAACGATGTTATAACCACAAAATGTAATGTTTTGTTAATTGAAATGTTTTCGGTTTTGAAATTGTCATTGACATTTAATGGCACGTACACACATGGCCGAATGAAGGCGAACGAATCATGCCTGTCTTTCCCACAACAGCGAAAGTTTGTTTGTGTGAACGCAACAGGTATAAATTCTTTCGCCTTCGTTCGGTCGGTGTGTACCCGCCTTAACATCACGATTTTGACACTTCAATCTTTTTTTTTGGCTCCATCGATTGTCCATGATTTCGCCAAGACGAGATAGGAAAAGACACGGTATAACGCCACAATCTTCACTACAAAGCACTACAAACTATCGAGCATCTTTTAACTTGACTTTGAATTGAAGATTTGTCTTAGACTAAAGAGATCTGCGGGCTTGAAACCCGCTGTATTGAACTGAAGTCAGAGACAACAAATTAAGCCAAGCCTACACGCTTGGCTTTGTAGAACCATCGCTAACCTAGCATCCCGAATTCCGGTATTCTCGAATAAATAATGAAATCACCGAAGTTAGTAGATACCCATCAGCCATCAAAATTTTTAGAACAGATCAGACAAAATTGGTACAATAAAAAGGCTGTAACTAGTATTATTATTTTTGAGATTACTCGAAATTAGAGAACGGCTAAACTATTAAATGAAGTGCGTTCTTAGCTCAAGAATAGGAGCGACCCCAGTTAACCAGAAAAGGAGAGAACTTGGCGAATTTCACACTCTTTATTATGAATATAGGAATTATCCCGATATATTTTTTTAATATACGCGGGAAAGCATAGAATCTTTTTGATTATGTACTCGGCCACATACACGAAGACTTGAAAGCTAAAGTTAATTACCGTCAAGAAACGTCATTACCATCGTTAAGTATAGGCAATGGTAATGACTCATATGACCACGGCAATGACAAACCCTTAATAGTATTATAATTAATAATTGTTAACTATGTATATACTATATACATTTCATTCCCATGAATTATTAATACTTATTATACGCGTCTCATGTCTTGTACGTTCATGCCATGCTATGCAGAGGATAGTACAGGTGATGTCTGAAGTTATATACATAGATAACAATTATAAATTATAATACTATTAAGAGTTTGTCATTACCGTGGTCATATGAGCGATATGAGTCATTGCCATTACGACGGTAATGACTTTTTTTCGCGGAGATGCCCATCGATATTGCTGGTCTACTCAGTATTTCATTAAGTAATGAATTGTTCCATACCCAATATTTTTTGGCTCAACGCGCGACTAAAACAAAATTATTTGTTTCGATCGAGCGATGCGTGAATACGTCCACCGAGAATAATCTAAGCGTCCACCATGTCGCCGCGCGGCGGTCAAGCGCCGCTCTGAGCAACAGAGTACTTTGTATATACTGAAATACTTTGTATACCATAGGTTGACCCTTTATACCATCTTTATACCATAGGTTGTCCCTTTCATTTTTAAACAATGTAACGCAAGGAAAAAAGTGACAGGTTATTCGTAACCATTTGCTCAGCTAAAAATGCTGTTTTAAGTAAAGCCCATGCTGTCGCCGCCTCGATGCTGGCTCAGGCCTCAGCCTAGTATGTATTTGTTTCACTCGCACACCACGCAGCCCGTCTCCGCCGCGTGCCGCGCGTTTCTTCCCACGCCGCAGTGCGCACGGTAGCTGTGGGCTGTGGCATACTTCATAGATTGTCTACCATTTGTTTTCGCCGCTCACCGCATGCCGCGCCGAAATCCGACAAGGTCTGGAGGTCGGCAGGTGTATTTATTTAACACTGTTTTTCCGAAACTGGATTGCCCAAAAAGGGTTGATGTCAGGAAGGCAGCAGGTCGTAAAAACTTAGCCAAATCTTTCATGCAATATGCTTGAAAAAGAGTGTTCCACAGACCCCACATTGTCTTGGTATAGGGTAAGGTGGAAAGAAAGATTGTTCTGTATATAAGTAAATCTGTGATATACACATAGGATCCGTCTTCATTACATGGGTTCTAAATAAAAGATTTATATTGTTACAACAAAAGTTTTAGAGACCGATTTTAGTAGAAAAATAAAATATGATTACTAATTTCATGAAGTTTATTCACAATACTGTTTTAACTTGTTACATCTTCGCTTCACATATATCGCCATACTAGTATTTAGTGACACTACACACTAAACATTTTCTCTATCACGTAGCCATAAAATGACCAAAGGAATGTGACAAAATACTTTGATATCTGTAGGACAAATTGGCTTGTGATAAATTGTGTATACAGTTTGCAAATACATGAATAACAATTTTTAACCATAAATAGAACCATTAAATATTTACATTACGTCACATTTTAAAATATATTTTCAAAATATTTATGATCATATTTAATACACAATATAAATCAAATTGGGATGTTATATACAAATTCGGCTACTTTGTAACTGCAATGTAAGCCAAGCACGTTAAAGGCAACAATAACAACAAAACTAGAATAAGTATAATTTTGTAATATTTAAGCTTTAGCTCCAACCACAGTTCCAGCCTGTTTATCGATCTGTTCCTTCTCTAGTTGCTTGCCAAGGTACTCCCTGAGAAACAATAACGTTACATTAATAATGTATACAGTACTGTATTTACTTCTCATAAAACTATAATGGTGCATTTGCACCTCAGCTATTCGGCAATGTTCCATGAAATATTTTACATTCTGCACATAAAAAAGCGAGCCTTAAGTTTTTATTTTATCCATTACTAGCTGACCCGCGCAACTTCGTCTGCGTAGGAGAGAGAGGGTTGAAAGAATGATTTGTAGGCACCTATAATCCAATAATTCTAAAGGAGGTAATGAGATGATCTACTTTGGTCCGTTTTCGTCAGTCACCCAGTCAGTACCCTCGTCAGTTACCCCGTCCATCACCCCGTCAGTTACCCCGTCAGTCACCTCGTCCATCATCCCGTCGATCACCCCGACAGTCACCCAGTCAGTACCCTCGTCAGTTACCCCGTCCATCACCCCGTCAGTTACCCCGTCAGTCACCCCGTCGATCACCCCGTCAGTCACCCAGTCAGTACCCTCGTCAGTTACCCCGTCCATCACCCCGTCAGTTACCCCGTCAGTCACCCCGTCCATCACCCCGTCGATCACCCCGACAGTCACCCTGTCGGTCAACCCGTCGGTCACCCCATCTATCTGCTCGATTGTCACCCCGTCTGTCACCCAGTCTGTCACCCCGTCTGCCACCCCGTCTGTCACCCGTGTGTCACCCTGTATGTCACCCATCTGTCACCCAGTCTGTCACCTGTCTGTCACCCGTCTGTCACCCGTCTGTCACCCAGTCGGTCACCCCATCTGTCTGCTCGATTGTCACCCCGTCTGTGAAATCTCTAATATCTGGAACATCTTTTTTCACGCACCGGCGCCATCTACTTAAAATATTGGTTTGTAGTACATGCTATGTATCAGAGATGGCGCTGTATGTGAAAAAAGATTTTCCCGCTTTTCTGTTGAAATTTTTCCTGAATTTTCTTTGCTATAAACCTCACGGAGCCCGAGACCTTTCCAACGAATGCAAAACCGTGGAAATCGGTTCGTGCGTTCTGGATTTATAGCGTCAGGAAGGAAAACCCGACTTATTTTTATATAGTAGATAATAGATTTTTTTAACAATAATACCGGCTTCCACCCTCGACTAGCGTCTATTTTATTCTTTATTGCTAAAATCCTTAAGAAGTGATTGATGTAAAATAGGCCTAAATATAATCTGGTGCAAAACATAATCTAGAATATAGAATCATAAGTACACATTTCCAATAATTGTATTGTCCAGGGGCTAAGCCCCTCAGGATTTTACTGGTCAAGTACCCTGCAGTAGACAGCAGAAGTTAAAGGAGCACTCAAGAAACTCCTTTTACTTTATGGAACTCTACTTTCATCATCAATCATTATCATCATCATCATCATCATCAGCCATAGGACGTCCACTGCTGAACATAGGCCTCCCCCAAAGATTTCCAGATCGACCTGTTGGAAGCGGCCTGCATCCCGCGACTTCCTGCGACCTTTCTCAGGTCGTCGGTCAACTCTACATTAAATGATTATAAATGAAAAAAATAAAATATTTGTAACAAAAACCTTCATCATCCAAATATATATACATTTGGAACTAATTAATTACCTAAATTTAAATAAATTCGAGTACAGTGTAAAATTTATAAAAGTTACATACCAGTTGTGGACCATTAGTTTTTGCACAGCGAGGAGAGCCTCGTATCTGACGTTGGGGTCTTCATGGCTCAACAGATACATGACACGTTGCTTTCCACCCAACTGTTCGATAATGCTGTAAAAATAAATAGGAACCTTAGTTGAATACGCTTTTTGAAAATAAAACAAACACTAAAATAAGGTCCTATTTCAATTAAGAATACATGTGGCATTTCTAATTCAATTAATTAATTTACACTTTTACATTACACAGCGACATACATACATATATCTAGGACGGAAATTAGCTCGGCTAAATATGGGTGTCCTAGTTGCCTCTGCTTCTTTAATTTGGGTACTTGACTATAGTAACCAAAATCAATGAATTTCTGTAGGAACATACATTTATAATCGAAATAACGTATGCAATAGGAATTTATTAAAAATACTCCTAGGATAATTTTATTTTGGTAATTTAAATACTTAATTTTTTATCTGTGTCTCACGTGACTGTAAACACCAATCACGTTGCATGATGTCACATTACTCCTTTTTGTTTTAAATTTGTTCCACAAGGGCCTTAGACCTAAGATCCAAAGTCATAGTGCCAGGTAATTTGGTATATTTTTTCGTATTTTTGTATGTATTTCGCGGATGTGATCGAAGATCGATATCTGATCGACGAAATATTTGACTCGTTTTTTTAAGTTGAAATCATAAATGTTATATATCTTCAATGTTTTTTTTATGAGCTATTTTGTATCTATGGTAAGGAACAATAACGTCACCCATGTCTACAGTTAACAGATAGTGTTTTGGGGGCAAACTAAATTATACATAATAATTTTTGCTTTTTATTAACTAAACATATGAAAATAAATTACGAAATGTTTTTTTACATGTTTAGGATAAACTAATAAATAGCCCTAATAAAAATAATTAAAACAGTCGATGAGGGTGGTTATGACATACACATAATACATACTTTCTTTCTATCTGCCCTTATTCAACCTTAATGTCGGATGCAGTCCCAGGCAAATTAAATTAGAAAATTTGGTTTGCCCGACCTGGGAATCGAACCCAGGGTCTTCCGGTACACAGCCCATACATGCTGCCACTAGACCAAGGAGGCAATACATAATACATACAATAAAACAATGATGGTTGATGTCATGTTGTTGTAACTTGCAATGTGTATTCTATACCAGGGGTGGCCAACCGTTCGATCGCGGCTATTTGTCCAGTCGATCGTGGCAATGCAAAAACATATAATTTTAATATACAAAATTCAAATAATTTATTGAGTATCAAAAACATAGTAATGACAATAATATTAGGCGCACCTGTATCGCAGTAGATCAGACAGGTTTACAGAGTGATATTACAATGTAGAACTAAAGTGAGCGTAACGAGCATCTTAAAAATAGGAGATAGCGACCATTGATATAACGTATCAGTGATAGCAGAAATTTTGAATAACTTATAATTAATTGAAGAAAAAGAACGAGAGTAAGTAGTAAGATGAGAAGATATACTAAAAATAGTAGTTATAAGAGAATACAATAATAATATTCATAGGTAAGAATATGTAAAACAGACTGCGCAACGAAATCACCAACTGCTGCGCCCATCATCTTGTATTCATTACATTATTGGTAGATCGCGTAGGGTTTCGTCAAAAAAACAGTAGATCTTGGATCAAATAAAGTTAGCGACCCTGTTCTATACAGTATGAGTGGTGTATGTATAACTGGCGATTGGTCGCCTGCAGGTTCAAGTCCCATAGAGATTCAGGAGTGGGTGTTGTTCAGTAAGTGTAGTAATCAGTACGTACTGTTTCCCGCGCGGGTAGTGCCGCACGTACTCGCCGACGTCGTAGCAGGCGACGGCGAGCACGACGGGGTCGCGGCTCTTCTCCAGGAGGTGCACGAGCGTGCGCAGCAGCTCCTGCCCGCGCTCGTTCAGCCGCGCCGCGTTCTCGCGCCAGAACTTCGCGGACTTGTGCACCGGCGACCACTCCAGACTGGCGACACAATGTACATTTCAACTTCATATGGTTCATCACAACAATACATATTACACATACATAAACAGGATAAATGGCTCGTCAGAAGTACAAATGGAAGCGTGAAGCTAGATTGGAGAACAGCATACCCCAGAAATGAAAAAGTTGCATCTGCAATGGACGTAGAATAAATAACTTATAGGAGGACCATACAACTGGCATGGGGTATGCACACTGCCTGGCAGAGGCAACTCCGCGAGGGTACCGCCTTGATAAGGCCCCATATAATAAGATTGTTTTCTTTTTTATTAAGATTTTATCGTAAGATTGTTTGGGTTACAGAGTGTCAGTGGGATTTGTTCATCACAAAATGCACATTGAAACTGCAAGTATAACCTAGAATAAGTATGTACAGACTAATGCATTTTATAGGTCAACAAATATGTACACCCATAAATAATAAATTCACAAAAAAACACATGCATTGATTATGTGAATAGAGGGTGTAGGCCTACAAAAATTTCATTTAGACTTAGGTACTTTATAAGGACTAATTAAAATTATCTTTAAATGTTAAAAAAAAGTTTCAGTTACAATGCACTTTGTTGACATAATTTCTAAAATATTTTAATAGTAGCATCATTTTAATCTTATAAGCTCAATGCTAAGACTGATATTATCTGGTAGTGTAACAAGTAGGAAGGATCACTACTTTATATCCAAGTATTAAAATATATCACCATTACACTATTTTATGACAGGTGGGTAATTTTGTAATGTATGAAGATACTCTCCTTTCCTCATAGTAGGTAGACAATACAAAATAATTATTTATGTAACTTGAATTTTAATGTGAAAAACGAACCCTCATTATAATATTTGGTATTCAATAAGTAATGAGTAAATTTGTGATCGATGTAAGATAAAAGGAACTAAAATTCACATGATAAATATTATTGAAGCAAATAGCTCATCTGAAACAGAGTACAATATGTGTATGCATTGTTTTAAAGTATGATACGGAAGCAGAGCAAAATAACATTGACGCGGGTGCATCTGTGAGAAGACTGCTAGTAATACCATAAATTCCAGCGGCGACGTATCCTAATTAGAAGTGGTCGTTGCGCAACGCAACTAGTTGACGCAACGGCTAACGGCTGAATCACTTGTAGCTAGTTGTTGGAATTCAACGCAACGAGCTAACAGCTAATAACGACCGCGCGGCTATAATAGCCGTCAACCGTCAACGCGGCAACGATCGCGATCACGACAACGCCGGCAACGGTAGTGATCACGGCAACGCGGCAACGACCCTGAATCACGACAACGGCGGCAACGATCATGAGTACTCGGCAACGCGGCAACGATCATGAGTACTCGGCAACGATCGTGATTCGTGAGTACTGAGCAACCAATAGTTGCGGCGCGGCGTTGCGTGGCGTTGTCGAAAGCCATGCCTGTTGGTTCATGCGCACACACATTGCGTTTAACCTTTAGCTTGACCCTGAACCGATTTTGATGAAATTTGGTATGTGGGTACCTTTAACCCCAAGGACCGACATAGGGTACTTTATTTTTTTAAATCAACCCCTAAAAGGAATGAAATAGGGGATGAAAATTTGTATGGGAGTTCTGGATCTGCTTAATGGATTTTGATCAAATTTGGTATGAGGATACTTTTAGACCTAAGGACAGAAATAAAATGGGGTGCGATATATTTTTAACGCCATTTTGTTTTTCTTTGTTTATGGGCCGATTGACTTCAAAATCAATATCTGAGTTGCGCTTTAGTTACGAACAACAAATTTGGTGTCAAACTATGAAAAGTGGCCGCCATTTTGTTTTTCTTTGTTTATGGGCCGATTGACTTCAAAATCGATATCTGGGTTGCGCCTTAGTTACGAACAACAAATTTGGTGTCAAATCTGTCAAAAGTGGGCGCCATTTTGTTTTTCTTTGTTTATGGGCCGATTGACTTCAAAATCGATATCTGGGTTGCGCCTTAGTTACGAACAACAAATTTGGTGTCAGATCTGTCAAAAGTGGCCGCCATTTTGTTTTTCTTTGTTTATGGGCCGATTGACTTCAAAATCGATATCTGGGTTTCGCCTTAGTTACGAACAACAAATTTGGTGTCAGATCTGTCAAAAGTGGCCGCCATTTTGTTTTTCTTTGTTTATGGGCCGATTGACTTCAAAATCGATATCTGGGTTGCGCCTTAGTTACGAACAACAAATTTGGTGTCAGATCTGTCAAAAGTGGCAGCCATTTTGTTTTTCTTTGTTTATGGGCCGATTGACTTCAAAATCGATATCTGGGTTGCGCCTTAGTTACGAACAACAAATTTGGTGTCAGATCTGTCAAAAGTGGCCGCCATTTTGTTTTTCTTTGTTTATGGGCCGATTGACTTCAAAATCGATATCTGGGTTCCGCCTTAGTTACGAACAACAAATTTGGTGTCAGATCTGTCAAAAGTGGCCGCCATTTTGTTTTTCTTTGTTTATGGGCCGATTGACTTCAAAATCGATATCTGGGTTGCGCCTTAGTTACGAACAACAAATTTGGTGTCAGATCTGTCAAAAGTGGCAGCCATTTTGTTTTTCTTTGTTTATGGGCCGATTGACTTCAAAATCGATATCTGGGTTGCGCCTTAGTTACGAACAACAAATTTGGTGTCAGATCTGTCAAAAGTGGCCGCCATTTTGTTTATCTTTGTTTATGGGCCGATTGACTTCAAAATCGATATCTGGGTTGCGCCTTAGTTACGAACAACAAATTTGGTGTCAGATCTGTCAAAAGTGGCAGCCATTTTGTTTTTCTTTGTTTATGGGCCGATTGACTTCAAAATCGATATCTGGGTTGCGCCTTAGTTACGAACAACAAATTTGGTGTCAGATCTGTCAAAAGTGGCCGCCATTTTGTTTATCTTTGTTTATGGGCCGATTGACTTCAAAATCGATATCTGGGTTGCGCCTTAGTTACGAACAACAAATTTGGTGTCAGATCTGTCAAAAGTGGCAGCCATTTTGTTTTTCTTTGTTTATGGGCCGATTGACTTCAAAATCGATATCTGGGTTGCGCCTTAGTTACGAACAACAAATTTGGTGTCAGATCTGTCAAAAGTGGCAGCCATTTTGTTTTTCTTTGTTTATGGGCCGATTGACTTCAAAATCGATATCTGGGTTGCGCCTTAGTTACGAACAACAAATTTGGTGTCAGATCTGTCAAAAGTGGCCGCCATTTTGTTTTTCTTTGTTTATGGGCCGATTGACTTCAAAATCGATATCTGGGTTCCGCCTTAGTTACGAACAACAAATTTGGTGTCAGATCTGTCAAAAGTGGCCGCCATTTTGTTTTTCTTTGTTTATGGGCCGATTGACTTCAAAATCGATATCTGGGTTGCGCCTTAGTTACGAACAACAAATTTGGTGTCAGATCTGTCAAAAGTGGCAGCCATTTTGTTTTTCTTTGTTTATGGGCCGATTGACTTCAAAATCGATATCTGGGTTGCGCCTTAGTTACGAACAACAAATTTGGTGTCAGATCTGTCAAAAGTGGCCGCCATTTTGTTTATCTTTGTTTATGGGCCGATTGACTTCAAAATCGATATCTGGGTTGCGCCTTAGTTACGAACAACAAATTTGGTGTCAGTTCTGTCAAAAGTGGCAGCCATTTTGTTTTTCTTTGTTTATGGGCCGATTGACTTCAAAATCGATATCTGGGTTGTGCCTTAGTTACGAACAACAAATTTGGTGTCAGATCTGTCAAAAGTGGCCGCCATTTTGTTTATCTTTGTTTATGGGCCGATTGACTTCAAAATCGATATCTGGGTTGCGCCTTAGTTACGAACAACAAATTTGGTGTCAGATCTGTCAAAAGTGGCAGCCATTTTGTTTTTCTTTGTTTATGGGCCGATTGACTTCAAAATCGATATCTGGGTTGCGCCTTAGTTACGAACAACAAATTTGGTGTCAGATCTGTCAAAAGTGGCCGCCATTTTGTTTTTCTTTGTTTATGGGCCGATTGACTTCAAAATCGATATCTGGGTTGCGCCTTAGTTACGAACAACAAATTTGGTGTCAAATCTGTCAAAAGTGATTTTGTTTTTCTTTGTTTATGGGCCGATTGACTTCAAAATCGATATCTGGGTTGCGCCTTAGTTACGAACAACAAATTTGGTGTCAAATCTGTCAAAAGTGGCCGCCATTTTGTTTTTCTTTGTTTATGGGCCGATTGACTTCAAAATCGATATCTGGGTTGCGCCTTAGTTACGAACAACAAATTTGGTGTCAGATCTGTCAAAAGTGGGCGCCATTTTGTTTTTCTTTGTTTATGGGCCGATTGACTTTAAAATCGATATCTGGGTTGCGCCTTAGTTACGAACAACAAATTTGGTGTCAGATCTGTCAAAAGTGGCCGCCATTTTGTTTTTCTTTGTTTATGGGCCGATTGACTTCAAAATCGATATCTGGGTTGCGCCTTAGTTACGAACAACAAATTTGGTGTCAGATCTGTCAAAAGTGGGCGCCATTTTGTTTTTCTTTGTTTATGGGCCGATTGACTTCAAAATCGATATCTGGGTTGCGCCTTAGTTACGAACAACAAATTTGGTGTCAGATCTGTCAAAAGTGGCCGCCATTTTGTTTTTCTTTGTTTATGGGCCGATTGACTTCAAAATCGATATCTGGGTTGCGCCTTAGTTACGAACAACAAATTTGGTGTCAAATCTGTCAAAAGTGGCCGCCATTTTGTTTTTCTTTGCTTATGGGCCGATTGACTTCAAAATCGATATCTGGGTTGCGCCTTAGTTACGAACAACAAATTTGGTGTCAAATCTGTCAAAAGTGGGCGCCATTTTGTTTTTCTTTGTTTATGGGCCGATTGACTTCAAAATCGATATCTGGGTTGCGCCTTAGTTACGAACAACAAATTTGGTGTCAGATCTGTCAAAAGTGGCCGCCATTTTGTTTTTCTTTGTTTATGGGCCGATTGACTTCAAAATCGATATCTGGGTTGCGCCTTAGTTACGAACAACAAATTTGGTGTCAGATCTGTCAAAAGTGGCCGCCATTTTGTTTTTCTTTGTTTATGGGCCGATTGACTTCAAAATCGATATCTGGGTTGCGCCTTAGTTACGAACAACAAATTTGGTGTCAGATCTGTCAAAAGTGGCCGCCATTTTGTTTATCTTTGTTTATGGGCCGATTGACTTCAAAATCGATATCTGGGTTGCGCCTTAGTTACGAACAACAAATTTGGTGTCAGATCTGTCAAAAGTGGCAGCCATTTTGTTTTTCTTTGTTTATGGGCCGATTGACTTCAAAATCGATATCTGGGTTGCGCCTTAGTTACGAACAACAAATTTGGTGTCAGATCTGTCAAAAGTGGCCGCCATTTTGTTTATCTTTGTTTATGGGCCGATTGACTTCAAAATCGATATCTGGGTTGCGCCTTAGTTACGAACAACAAATTTGGTGTCAGATCTGTCAAAAGTGGCAGCCATTTTGTTTTTCTTTGTTTATGGGCCGATTGACTTCAAAATCGATATCTGGGTTGCGCCTTAGTTACGAACAACAAATTTGGTGTCAGATCTGTCAAAAGTGGCCGCCATTTTGTTTTTCTTTGTTTATGGGCCGATTGACTTCAAAATCGATATCTGGGTTGCGCCTTAGTTACGAACAACAAATTTGGTGTCAAATCTGTCAAAAGTGATTTTGTTTTTCTTTGTTTATGGGCCGATTGACTTCAAAATCGATATCTGGGTTGCGCCTTAGTTACGAACAACAAATTTGGTGTCAAATCTGTCAAAAGTGGCCGCCATTTTGTTTTTCTTTGTTTATGGGCCGATTGACTTCCAAATCGATATCTGGGTTGCGCCTTAGTTACGAACAACAAATTTGGTGTCAGATCTGTCAAAAGTGGGCGCCATTTTGTTTTTCTTTGTTTATGGGCCGATTGACTTTAAAATCGATATCTGGGTTGCGCCTTAGTTACGAACAACAAATTTGGTGTCAGATCTGTCAAAAGTGGCCGCCATTTTGTTTTTCTTTGTTTATGGGCCGATTGACTTCAAAATCGATATCTGGGTTGCGCCTTAGTTACGAACAACAAATTTGGTGTCAGATCTGTCAAAAGTGGGCGCCATTTTGTTTTTCTTTGTTTATGGGCCGATTGACTTTAAAATCGATATCTGGGTTGCGCCTTAGTTACGAACAACAAATTTGGTGTCAGATCTGTCAAAAGTGGCCGCCATTTTGTTTTTCTTTGTTTATGGGCCGATTGACTTCAAAATCGATATCTGGGTTGCGCCTTAGTTACGAACAACAAATTTGGTGTCAAATCTGTCAAAAGTGGCCGCCATTTTGTTTTTCTTTGCTTATGGGCCGATTGACTTCAAAATCGATATCTGGGTTGCGCCTTAGTTACGAACAACAAATTTGGTGTCAAATCTGTCAAAAGTGGGCGCCATTTTGTTTTTCTTTGTTTATGGGCCGATTGACTTCAAAATCGATATCTGGGTTGCGCCTTAGTTACGAACAACAAATTTGGTGTCAGATCTGTCAAAAGTGGCCGCCATTTTGTTTTTCTTTGTTTATGGGCCGATTGACTTCAAAATCGATATCTGGGTTGCGCCTTAGTTACGAACAACAAATTTGGTGTCAGATCTGTCAAAAGTGGCCGCCATTTTGTTTTTCTTTGTTTATGGGCCGATTGACTTCAAAATCGATATCTGGGTTGCGCCTTAGTTACGAACAACAAATTTGGTGTCAAATCTGTCAAAAGTGATTTTGTTTTTCTTTGTTTATGGGCCGATTGACTTCAAAATCGATATCTGGGTTGCGCCTTAGTTACGAACAACAAATTTGGTGCCAGATCTGTCAAAAGTGGCCGCCATTTTGTTTTTCTTTGTTTATGGGCCGATTGACTTCAAAATCGATATCTGGGTTGCGTCTTAGTTACGAACAACAAATTTGGTGTCAAATCTGTCAAAAGTGATTTTGTTTTTCTTTGTTTATGGGCCGATTGACTTCAAAATCGATATCTGGGTTGCGCCTTAGTTACGAACAACAAATTTGGTGTCAGATCTGTCAAAAGTGGCCGCCATTTTGTTATTTTTTGTTTATGGGCCGATTGACTTCAAAATCGATATCTGGGTTGCGCCTTAGTTACGAACAACAAATTTGGTGCCAGATCTGTCAAAAGTGGCCGCCATTTTGTTTTTCTTTGTTTATGGGCCGATTGACTTCAAAATCGATATCTGGGTTGCGCCTTAGTTACGAACAACAAATTTGGTGTCAAATCTGTCAAAAGTGATTTTGTTTTTCTTTGTTTATGGGCCGATTGACTTCAAAATCGATATCTGGGTTTCGCCTTAGTTACAAACAACAAATTTGGTGTGAAATCTGTAAAAAGTGGCCGCCATTTTGTTTTTCTTTGTTTATGAGCCGATTGACTTCAAAATCGATATCTGGGTTGCGCCTTAGTTACGAACAACAAATTTGGTGTCAGATCTGTCAAAAGTGGCCGCCATTTTGTTTTTCTTTGTTTATGGGCCGATTGACTTCAAAATCGATATCTGGGTTGCGCCTTAGTTACGAACAACAAATTTGGTGTCAGATCTGTCAAAAGTGGCCGCCATTTTGTTTTTCTTTGTTTATGGGCCGATTGACTTCAAAATCGATATCTGGGTTGCGCCTTAGTTACGAACAACAAATTTGGTGTCAAATCTGTCAAAAGTGATTTTGTTTTTCTTTGTTTATGGGCCGATTGACTTCAAAATCGATATCTGGGTTGCGCCTTAGTTACGAACAACAAATTTGGTGCCAGATCTGTCAAAAGTGGCCGCCATTTTGTTTTTCTTTGTTTATGGGCCGATTGACTTCAAAATCGATATCTGGGTTGCGTCTTAGTTACGAACAACAAATTTGGTGTCAAATCTGTCAAAAGTGATTTTGTTTTTCTTTGTTCATGGGCCGATTGACTTCAAAATCGATATCTGGGTTGCGCCTTAGTTACGAACAACAAATTTGGTGTCAAATCTGTCAAAAGTGATTTTGTTTTTCTTTGTTTATGGGCCGATTGACTTCAAAATCGATATCTGGGTTTCGCCTTAGTTACAAACAACAAATTTGGTGTGAAATCTGTAAAAAGTGGCCGCCATTTTGTTTTTCTTTGTTTATGAGCCGATTGACTTCAAAATCGATATCTGGGTTGCGAACAACAAATGTGGTGTCACCTTTTTTTTTTTTTTTTTTTTTGGACAGCAGCTACTATAGTAGCACGTTGCTACAACCGCTATTGGAGCCCAATAGCTAGTTTCGTTTCGCTAATCAAAAATCCCGCTATTACCCACCCCTAATCCTAATAGACACCTAATATTTGACATTTCTCCTCAAACCTGTCTGCCAACTAGCCTAAGTATGAGGAAACTGGGTACTGCATCATTAAATATTATGCCATCTTCTCATTTCTGATAACTAAAAATCTGGTTGTTTTAACCACATCGTAAGTATTTGAGGCTCAGAGATGTGGTCGGTATTGATTTGAATATATTAACTTATGCTCAATAGAGCTTTCCACTATAATCAGTTGTGTTGTCAGATGTCAGTCGCCTGACATACGGTATCTATTAGGGTGGTGTCGTCGTTGATAAATTCTTACCGGCCACTCTTGACTTCAGTGGCGTATTGGTCGAAGGAGCTAAGGTCTTGCACGGAAGCCTGCAGACGTTCGTTGAGGAACTCGACATCGTTCATAATATCCTCGTCGTCGGAACGCTTCTGCTCTAGGATGGACAGCTGTTTCAACACTTTGCACTGAACCATAGCGATGCAATGTTCCTTCGCAACCTGATAGGTAAAAAAAAACAATAAATGAACAGTTTGGCTTAACTGAACTGCCTTAACAAAATGGAGGCAATATTAGAACAAAAAATATGGAGTGTAATACAAGTTAAAAAACTTGTCTTAAAGACAGAAAAAACTAAATCATCATCATTGTTTTTTCTATCATCATCACCATTAGCTACAGGCCCACAGAACGGCCATTGCTGAACATAGGCCTTCCCCAATGATAGTTCTTCCCGATACTCATAAAATCATTAATACATACATCGCTTTGGTTAAGACAGTATTCCTGAAAGAATATTCGATAGCATAGTATGAAGATATCATAGTATCTTCATACAAAAATCCATCAATCCATAACCGCAATACCACTACTCACTGTGCTATCAAATATTCTGTCAGGAATACTGTCTTGACTAAAGCGATATATATTATGTCTTTGAGAAATAAGTGAAAGTAATATTGACAGAGAATATCGAGATGTGAATGATTTTTTCTAGCATAACAAATTGAAAGGTTCTCACCATGTGCATATGAGCAATCGTCACTATCTAGATTCTAGACGATTAAAAAACTTTAAGCAATTTATCAAAAGACTGGCAAGATTAAATTAATTCTTATTACCTGCTGGTCTTGAGGCTTCTCAATCAAGTTGCGGAATACGGCGAGCACGATGCGAGTCACCTTCTCCTTCACAGAGTCGCTGAGGATGTCCGCGAGAATCGGAATCGCGTTGAACTTGTTCATCTTCTCGGCCAACAGCGGGTTGAATGTCAGAACCCACAGGCAAAATACCAGCTGATATTGCACCTGATATCAAAGACGATAAATATGGACACCATTCATATATTATACTTGTGTGTCCGTATGTACAATAGTTGGAACTTTCTTAAGTAAAATGTCTAGTTTTCATCTCAGGAATAGACTTCCATGGAAATGAAGCTGCGGATAAGAGCAGTATTCTATTAATAGCCATAACCAACTCACTTTGAAGAGTACAGTAGTAACTATCATTATCATTTCAACTATTTTTTTTTTAAATATATGAAAGCTTTGATTAAAAAAAAACAGTAGTGTAAGTTGTCTGGACAGGTGAGAAACATAATAATGTTAGATCTAAAAGTAAAACTTGAAAATGAAAATAATACCTGGAAATTGACCCTAGAAGCCAAGATGGACAGGAGTGTGGAGATGCCATCAACAGACAGGAATGCAAAGCGGTACTCGTCAATACGCAGCATCATTTGTAAACAACGAGCCACCGACTGGATGTAGTCATTGTTCTGTGTACAAATGAAGTATAAAATATATAAAACATATAATGAATAACCATCATAGTATTAGGTATTCCATTTATAAAGTTAGTAAGTTAAGGACATTAAAGCATCACACACAAAAACAATTATATGATATTCTAAATTATAAGTTATTTTTACACAATACATTTAATTAAAATCATTTATGTGTTCTATATATTTTTAACATAACATTGTTTTACATGTTGATAATATTAATATTATGTTCCACCACATAAAAAATTATCAACTATTTTAATAAGATTTTCAAACACATAAAAACTTGTGTTCAAAATGTACAGTCATAAGAATAAATACATATATGACCACAGACAGATTACCAATTATATCCGGTAACATTATTCGATCGTAATCTTCTGATTCCAAGATAAAAGCATACATATTATAATGTTGGGATAATTACAACTATAGATGAAAACTCGAAAAACTGTCACACTTTTTTTGATCTAAGAGACCATGATACATCGACCTTCACTCATTACATTCGCTATTTTTTTATCAAATATCAATTATTTACAAACATAATTGCTTGCCTATTGAAAATGTTGTTTTTTAATAAAAAAAAATCTGATCGGTGTGATATCGATAATCGATTATTTTTCATTATCGATAATTCAATTATTTTTAAAGACTTAATCGATTAATCGGTTAGTCAATTATTATCTCAGGCTATTGCCGTCCTTTGCTGGCCATAGGCCTCCCGAAGTGAGCGCCTACCATCCCGGTCGATTAATAATATAATAATACATCTTTCAAAAATAATCACTTATGATAAATAATCGATTATCCACATTACTAGGCAATCCTACCAAGGCATATTTTCTATGTTAAAAATTTTCAATTAAAATTATTTGTTTTCGTTTATCAAGAGTGAAAAATTGTCATGAAAAAAAAGGAATTTATTTAAAAATAGCTATGAACACATTTTGATAGGCAAGTTATTATATACGTGTTTGTAAATAAATTATATTTACTGATTTCTTAAGTTTACGCGAATATTATACATTGAAATAAAAAAAGATTTATTTATTTATTTCTTTTCCGTAAGAATAGTTTTATTTTAAATGATATTTGATAAAAAAAAGTGTCTAATCTGGTTATTAGATGAGTGAAGGTCAATATACCATGATCTCCCCTACCATTTCAAGTTTTCATAATTAATAAATAATAATAAATACACCTAACAGTCACACACCTAGTCCTGACCACACAATAGGTATACCCTGTATTGTGGGTGTCAGAGACTATGAGAGTCTTTCGGTCTCATAACACCCAGACTTGAAACAAATATCTGTGGTTCACAGAAACATTTGCCTCAATGCGGAAATCGAACCCGCGGCCTCACGCTTCATAGCCGGCTACTCGCCGGCTGCGCCACAGAGGCTGACTAATCATGATTGTAATATTCTGATTTCACTGTGAATAGAATTAAAATAAGATTTGATCTTATTTTAATTCTATTCACAGTGAAATCAAATAAGGTCACATTTTTACAATGTGTACAGCAGTAACAATGAAAATAATTCTAAATGTTGCTGTCAATTATGCTGACAAAGTTCGGACAAATATTTTGATCATGAATCAAGATATCAGATATTATTATTGCTAATTTGTCCAAGATAGTAATAATGTTTTTGCTTGTAACTGTGTACATGCATATGAAAATTATCATGAAAATTAAATGTTATTTCATAAATAAATATGTCCAAAAATGAAGTATGCATCAGACTTTAAGATAACAACAAAGTTTCCCATATCACATCTGAGATAAATTTATTCTCTTTCTATGAAATTAGATATCATCTGGCTCTAATCACGATTTTATTTATTATTCAAACCAGATCAAGTTACGTGAGCTTATAATTTCTGTAGTATATAAATAACAAAAATAATTATATGGGCCTTACTTATTTTCGCTAAAAATAGCCTGTCACTTTTTTCCCTGCGTTACATAGTTTAAAAATGAAAGGGACAACCTATGGTTAAAGATAAGCAGCGCTTAAATATTTTTATAAGTAAGGAGCATAATCTAATAAATTACCTGCAACATATACAATTACAGACACAAAATATTAATGTAAGCATATTATATTTGTACGACAGTTATATTAATAATTTTCAGGACTTCCAGTGTTAGTGATTAATACTTAGTGGAATATGTTAGTCAAACAATATATTGTTTAACACTCAGCTTTGTGACGACATCTACACAGATATCGAATACCTTATGCAGACCGGGAGGCAAGTCCTCATGCGGTTTCAGCTCATCAAAAGAGCTGTAAAGGCTTGAGTATTTCTCCGCTGCATCGGTATGATCCTTGTCCTTTTGGTGTTTGTGATGTTTATTGGAGAAATTCTCTTTCTCGTGCGCCAACATAACCTGCTCTGCATGCTCTAACTCAGCAGACATTTTCTCCGCCTTACCAGAAAACAAACCTTTCAGTGACAACACATCATGGCCCTCAAAGCCCCAACGATGCTTGCTGGCGATGCTCACAAAATTGTGAACCCTGCTACACTCTCATGCTCATAATCACTCATTGCAATTCTTTGTTAATATTTCGTTATTTGCAATAAAAATAAATATGGATGAGTGTGGGCAGTCAGAGTCCATTTGTTTTAGACACATAAATGATTTTTGTTATTAAAACATATAGCATAAAGCACTGCAATACTACACTACCAAGAAACTGTATTATGTAATACTTATTATACATACACTAATGGAAAAACCACTAAAATAATTAATATCTGAATTATACCTAACTAGACTGATTTCAATTCCTATTTATATGAAGAGTGGGAATTATTTACAATTAATATGTAATATACTGATTTCTTAAGTTTATGCAAATGTTATACATTGAAATAAAACTATTTTTACGGATTCTATCACAATTTGGTTTTTAATTTTTATTCCCTAAAAATAAAAAAAATATGTAAAAATTAAAATCCAAATTGTGATAGAATCCGTAAAAATAGTTTTATTTTAATATGTAATATGTTGGCTTATTTGTATTATGTGCAAAAATGATAATTTATTACATAATATTCTAAAATATGTATTGTGACTTGTGATTCATGTAAAATATTAATGGATTTTAGTATGATAGTCTGTTAATTTGTGCTTCATGCAACATTAGTCAAATACTTCAACTGTATACAACTTACATTTCTAACACAAAGAATTACAAGAATAATTCCTACAGGCAAAGCTTTTATAAGGCCAAGATACAATACAATAAAAAAAAACAATCAATAAGAGATAATAACAGTAAAATAAGTATTTTTATAAAATAATTATATGCATTGTTTGTAACACCATGCAAATTACATTACTTCTACATTCTCAATTCATTCCTATATTACAATTGAAGCACTCACATTCATTTTCAGCTGGTCCTTCAGCCAAGAGAGGTAGAAATGCAAGTCGCTTTTGTCCATGAGCTGTGGGTGCCAGCAAGCCAGCTTAGCAATGATGCGAGCTGTCATGTGCTGGACAAACTCATCTTGGCGGTTCAGAAGGTTCAGGAACGGCTGCCAGATGTTGCCAGAGTGCTTGGACTCACGGAATATTTTCACTCTTGACTTATCCTCCTGATATTATAAAAAAACATTTAATACTGAATAGTACTAGTTATTATGACTGGGACTGCGTAATTCTAATTAAGTTTTAATTATGTCTCAAATCAACAATAGTAAATTAAATGCGCTAATTTCCTATAAAAGATAAAATTGTAGTATTTTATCATCAAATTTGACAACAGATAAAATAAACTACAACATAAGATCATGATAATAAGAGGTCAAGGGTGGTCAAAATGATAGTAAAAAGTAACAATCACCGATAGAATGTCATCCATGAGCACAAGAATGTACTGGATTGTGCTGTCCTTGCTAATGTGGGTAAGGAGGTTCAAAAAGACATCGGCACATGCATCTGGGTTCTTGTCAGGCAGGTCCTTCTGGCCGCGCTGGTCCAAGTTCACGATGAAGTCATGGTCGCGCTGCGTGATCATCTGACCCCTAGCCACAAATCACATCAATTACAAACAATACTCATCATCCTTCAATAGACGTCTATGGTTATCTCAAGTATATACTTACTGCTGATACGATTGCCAGTTGATCTGGGTCTGACGGATCTCGCTCGCACGGATCTGCAGAACGCTGGTTGCGGCAATCATATCTAGAGAACATTGTGTGTAATATATGGACATGGAATTAATGTTTTTGGGAAATTCATAGTAACCGTGTCATATCTTACCGATTTTATCATCACCCAACGTTGGGATCAACTGGCTAACTTTGTCGTCGCCGATGTTAGCCATTTTGGCTTAATAACTTTTTAACCACACCCGATTTTAGGTAGGATAAAATCCAAAAATTTATCCTTCTTACGAAAATTAAAAAATTGAAGGCAGCCTCAGCTGAGTGATCTTGTGACTATGATAAGTGAAGTTAGCTTTACATGAATCGACAGAGTTAATGCATGCTTACCTTCTCTAATAAAGACTTTTCTGGCTGAAAGAAAGAGATAGATGCCAAATTAAACAGTTGTCTGTATTGTTAATTTCTGCCAACATAATGAACAGTCAAATGTCATTTTATTTTTTAATCAACATAAGTGATCGTGTTAAAAGTTTGTGAATTATTCAGCCCTGATAAAAACTCACTAACAAAAAATACAATTTAATTTTGTTTTCTCAAATATTATGCGAACTATAATCATAAGAACTACATATTATAAAATCAAGTGCATAATATAAAATAAAGCAAATTATTTCAAACTTCAAACTTCTGTACATTTATTGTACTGTAATGTTTTTATTTCCTGGATCAATGTTCTCATCCTGCAATTTGCGTCTTCTGCTGATTTCAGATTTGTGGTTGTTTGAAGTGATGATAAAAATAGACAGACACCTTTCTAAATAAGTTCATGGATAAATATTCAACGTTTAATATCGACTGCGATACGTATTAAAAGTTACTTACGGTTATATTCTTCTTTATCTTGCCGTTTTTCGTGTGATGATTCCATGTCAAAACAAATGTATCAATCCTTAGCTGCAATTTTGTATAAATAAGGGATTTGCAATCAATTAATATGTAAACGTTTGGATTATGTGTAGCAAAATCATAATTTGCGTTGTTCACTCGAAACCGTGACATTCGGCTGTAAATAAATTTGGGAACTGGCCAGTTCTTTTGTCATGACTACTTTGCAATCAGAAGATTGTCAAACTAATGACCTAAATGACTTATTTCCGATGTCTATTGAATCGCTAGCTTTTCCATTAGATAATTCGATGCGAATTGTATTTACTGGTTATTACAATGGATTTAACGTGGAGGTGAGGTCAACTGAGGAAATGGCCTTATTGTACCACATGGGATGTTTTGGGAAAGGGTCTTTCTCGAGGTCCAAACCTAACTTTCGACATGAAGATAATATTCCACAAATAATGAGGAGGAGGCAATACATAAAGAGAAACTATTGGTTTAAAAAATTCAGTGCTCCTGAAGACACAACTGAGTCAGACTTGTTGTTAAAAGATTTGGATGAATTGTGTGCTAAAATTGCAAGTGATGGTGAGAAGTTAGCAACTAAAGATGTTATAGATCTAGTTTCTAGTGAAGATGATGAGGAAATGGAAGCCACAAATAATTCGAACACAGACGCTGGATTCCATTCCACTGATAAGGGTGATATTGTTGTGATTGTACCAAATAGTGATTCTGAAGATGATGACTACTTTGTTAATTTAAAAACAAAATGCTGCATAAATAAAATAGAGATCAAAGAGAAGTTAATACTGACATTAGAAGAAGCATTCTTTTTAACTTATGGACTTGGATGTTTACAAATAGTTAAAGACAACAATTTATTAAACTTAAAAGACTGTTGGGCACTTTTTACAATGACTGATAATAGATTTTTGCCAAAATATATTGTTTACCATTATTTTAGGTCCAAAGGGTATATTGTCAAACCAGGAGTTAAATTTGGTGGTGACTACTGTAAGAACATAAGACCATCTTGTAGAATCTTGTAAAGTAGTAAAATTACAATTGGAATTAATGCAAATATTTATTTTTCAGTACTATATAAAGAGGGGCCTGGAATCAATCATGCAGGTTACATTGTAGTTGTAAAACGTGACAACATGCATGATGATTGGGTTTCAATACTTGGGCATGTTAGAATGGCTAATACTACTGTAAAGGTACCTATTAAGAATGTAATTAAATCATTTATAGTTACTAGGGAATCAAATAAAGTTTCCTCTTTACATAAAGAAATTACCACCATGTCTTATTGCAGTATTGTTATAATCTTACTTGGTATTGATTCCCATACAAAAAACAAAGTAAGATTATAATAATACTGCTGTTAAGACATGTGGTAAGTGGTTACCCCCTTATGTTAATACCAATATGAATTTTTCTCTTATTCATGAGCTTATGTCCATAGATGTTTATAGATATTTACCACAATTTACAGAATTTTAATACATATTCTACTCCTTGCCACCGTTGGAAGCAGTTTACAAAGCTAATCATTTGTTATGCAGGCTGTTGTGTAAAAGAAATATTTCCCTTTGAATGTTTTTCCAGTTTTTAATAGATAATCTAAGTGTATCTAAGTCCTAGGTCCCAATTCTTGTTATTATTTATTATGATTATTTTGTGTAATTTTTTTTTATTTATTTCAAGTAACATCTGACTCATCTTATAATTGTTAGTTTAAGTACATAAATCATAATACATTTTGTAATACATTTTACATTTTGTAATATGTACAATTTTTTTTTATATAACAAAAATAACACATAACTGTATAATATCAATATCTGTATTATTCTTCGTTTTCAGGAAGTGTTAATTGCTGAAGTGACAAAATCTTGTCATAAATCAATAAAACTACCAGAAGATCTCAGTTCATACAGTGTACGAGAAGTGCTTTTGACGAGAAACATTCCAGTCACAATAAATAGTGATGATTAAACACTTTTATTTACATTAAAATATCTAATAATAAGTAAACTAAAACAATAAATTAATAATATTAAGCTCTTCTAATTGGTTTCTTTACTCCAGTTCTCCTAAATTCACTTCTTTCCTTTAAATACTCTTCAGTGCACAGCTGTTTGAATTCTTCATTTTGGTACCAACTTGATAAACAGTCTTTGAGTGCTGAGTTTTGGGGTCTGCACTTAACTACCATTAGAAGAGAAGCGTCTTTACAACACTTTTCAAATTCTGCCACTTCTTTAGTGCATTTCTCAGTTTTGGCTTTTTCCCTTATAAGCTTAGGTATTACAACTTCTACTTCTACTTTTCTTAAACTTCGGTCCTCAGGATCTCCTGAAATAGGTTATAAGAGTTGTAAATGTCAATTTATGGTAATTTTAATTTGATTAAAGAATATGAGAATATTTACCTAAACCGTGTGGACCGGCTGCAAATTTGGGTGGCAAGACAGTTTTCGTTTCAGCCATAGTTATCTAAATAATGAAATCACAATACAATATAAGTAGGTAACTCCAATTTTTAGAAGATAAAAATCGCGATATGCTGGGTGCACACTAACTGAACGAAGGCGAACGAACGATCGCGACGGGCCATCGCGTCGGCGCGGCGTTGAAATGCCGCAATGGAGATGTTCGGCGTTCGCGATTGAAGCCCGCTCTAGACGCACGCGTATACGGCTGAAGGACTTAGTATCCATGGCTATGAACAGGATAAAAAAAGTAGCAAAACCGCACGACGTCACTGCATAAGCAGATGAAGAATAAACGCGCGGTACAAATTACAAATTTACAATATTATTGCTGATTGGCGCAGAGTGCGGATTGACATGTGCATTAATTTAGTATTTGCTAATATGAATTATCCTTCAAGTAGATATTCTAGAGATAAGAAATATATGAAAATAAGAAAATGTTCAGTGTCATGTTTTGTGCCCATGTGCCCTTCCAATTCTAGTAAATTTCCCAATAAATTGTTCTTAACTGTACCTAATGAACCAAAACTGAGAGAAAAGTGGTTGAAAGCAGCTGAAAGATATGATTTACCTTCTCCAAAATCAGTTATTCGATGTTGTGAGGATCATTTTGACGTAAGTTGTATTTGAACACATCATTTGCATTTTGTATATCGACAGTGTATACAAATAAAGTATACTTAATATGTAGTTTGTACGACATAATAAATAAGAAGTGCTTACATTTTTGCAGATGGAGAATGATATAGAGAACTGGATAAAGTTTAAACTTGTAGGAGGCAAATTATATTTAAAAAAGGGTGTTATTCCTCATATTTTTGATTGCCAACAAAGAAATCAGACCATAAAACCTACATATCATATTTTAAAATGCAACAGTCTAGAAATACTTGAAACTATCAAAAATGAGCAAGGTGAAAAGAAATATTACTTATGTGTTTTAATTGTTATTCTAGCACAGTCAACTCCCTTACTTACTGAAACATTTGTTGTTTATGTTTTTCAGCAGAAGAGGTGGAATTATCTTCATATCAGGTGACTGACGAACAAGATATTTCTAATGATGTGGAAAACTCAAGAGACCCGTGTACACAGATTGCAGTTTATTCACATAAGAGAAGTAAAAACGTGCAAGTAGCTAAAATTCCAATAAGAAGTTTTACAGTATCTCCAAAAAATATTGTGATAAATCATCAAAGAAAAACTACAATAAAAATAGGCACATTTAATCAAAATTATTCTGAGAGTGAAAATGAAAGCAGGATTGCAAGTAATATGGAGACTGATGGTGAAACAGAAAGTACATCTGGGTCGGTTTTGAGTAATCTGTATTCAGATGTAGAAATAGGAAAGTTAGCACTCCAATTAACATTAACGAGAATTACAAGAGATTCCAAGTTGTATATAGGTGTTCCAAATGATTGTACTCTGATTTTAAATTTAATTCAAGAAACACTTCAAGTGCCCTATTACCATATATGCTTAGTATTAAGAAAACTTAAATTAAATGAATCTTTTAAAATATTAGCTGATAATTTTGGAATACATGAAAGTACTGCTTGTCGAATATTTTCTTCTATGTGCTGTAAAATGGCAAATATTTTAAAAAAGTTTATTGTTACACCAACACAGCAGTCAGTTTTAGCCAATTTACCAGTAGCTTTTAGGTATTCTTTTTCAAAAATATATTGTATTATAGGTTGCATGGAAATTGAAATAGAAGTACCGTCCAATGCACTACACAAATCACTAACTTTTTCCACATATAAAAAATGTAATACAATGAAATATTTGATTTCTGCGACTCCTGATGGAGTAATAAATTTCGTATCTGAAGGTTTTGGTGGTTGCATTTCGGATATAAGGATATGTAAAGAATCCAAATTTTTTGACTGTTTACCACCCGGAGTTAGTATTATGGCAGATATAGGTTTTAAACACATTGAGGGGGAACTGACTAAAAGAAACTTTACACCCATAAAAATAAGACTTCCCAATGTCAGCAGTTTAGAGAATAGTAGCAGGGAACATATTTTACAGGCCAAAAAGGTAGCAAGTTTGACAACTCGTACAGAGAGAGTTATCAGGAGACTTCAGGAATTTTCAATTTTAAAATCCCATGCATGCATAGACCATGATTTAGTACAATATTTAGATAGTGCTATTATTATTTGCAGTGCATTACTTAATCTACAGTCCTCAGTAATTGATGATTTTAACATGTTTTTAGGAAGATAATTTTATTTGTACCCCAGAAGTGCAGCTGTTTTTGATTATTCTTGAAAGACAAAATAAAAAACAATATAAAACTCAGATAATATGAAACTATTTTATTTCTATTGTGTTTATATTGGACTCAAAATATGAACAATTAGGATCTTTAGTGGCACACAGATTAAATTAATAGTTTAATTCTCTACAACCAAATACACACTTTATTTCTAAAATATATGATAGGTATTATTTTTTCATCATAGTGTTACATTGTAAGTATCAATATTATTAGATTATAGAGTCTGAATGAGTAATACAACATAATTCCCCCTTTTTTTTATGAACACTATGTCGACGCATATATATATTAATGAATATTATTTTGTATTGTGAAAACGGTGTGTTTTTTCTTTTAATCGCCACGTTCGAACAATCGGGTTTAACAAAGAAACAAGCATCTCATCATGGCATGCATAGAATTCCATGTTAATTTTAGGAATTTCACTATGTTAATTAATATCTTCGCGATGTTTTTATTTTGTATTCACGTACCTACTAGCTTTTCGCCTAGGGCGCCCAGCACTGCAAATTCGCCATTGTAGAAACTAGCTTAGTACGGCAACAATACAGTACCCTCCAGATTGAGTTTTGAACAAACCCCATAATCAGTGGCGAATTTGTAGTGCTGGCCGCCCTAGGCCCGGTCCTAGCTGCAGCCCCTTGTTTTTTCACCTACTTCAAAAAGGGAGAAGGTTCTCAATTTTATTGTAGATAATGGAGTTCACTTCGTAAGCGTCGATAAGGTGAAAAATGCCAGTTTTGTTTAATGTTTGAACATTTGGAGACGTTCGATGGAGTGACGTCATTACAAGACAATAACAAAAGAAAAAGTTTTTTTTTAATTGCAATTTGCAATAGATTACATTATTTTTAAATCAAGATATTTTACGAAATAAAAATAATGTTATAATAAAAATATCACCTTATCACCGATGTTGTTTATTTATTTATTTCTCTAAATGCTATAAATTAATTCCACCTGACTTTAATGTGGGGTCGGCGCAACACACTTTAAAGCATGTTGCAGAAAGGATTTGGCTTAGTTTTTTCGACCGGCTCCCTGCCGGACGTTAACCCTCAATCATTGGGATCTAGTCCCGGGCAAATGGTCAGAAGCCAAGTCTCCTGCACTGGTTTTTCTCGAAACATTACACAAAACACATACGCAAAACTATTTTAGCTATCTCCTGCTCGTAGAACAATGGACTATAGATAAACAATTATGAAGTTCTTTAACTAATTAAAATATGAACGAGAACGCATGGGAATGGCGTTTACTTTCGTGAAATCAACGTTCCCTTTCGTAAAAATAATCTTACACCCTCTTACTTCCCTCCTTTTCGCGAAATAACCGTTCCGTTTTTTTAAGCAGCCTTTCATAAATTCCGGAACGCAGGGAGAAAAGCCTTAGAAAAAGCGGACCCTCTCGTGAAAAAGGCCATTTCGAGCACTGGTCGTGTCTCCTGCACTAGAACTTTTCCGAAACAAAACACTAAAACATCTACACAAAACAAGATTTTGATTTCACTCTTGCTCGTAGAACAATGGAGATTACATAAAAATTACATGTTTTGTGTAACGTTTTCGTGCAGGAGCCGCGGATTAATGTCTTAAAATTGTGCTCAAGCTGCGTCACCAGCTTATGATTTTTTGAAACAAAACACTAAAAAACACCTACACAAAATAAGGGTTTGTATTGTGTTCTGCCTTAGACTAAATATAGACTGGACAATCCTCACTGACATATTGAAAAAACGGGATGGTGCTATACGCATTTAAGTGTGTTGAACAAAGATGCTAATCTAGTGCTTTTTCTCGCGTCGAATACCCAGAAATTCTTGCTTTGTGCATTTGCTTTGAGCTCAGAATTTGACAGCATATTTTATTCTGCAGTTTACGTGGATATAAATCACTTATAATTATTCAATTCTTATTATTATATTGAAACAGTGAGTTTGCAGAGTCTCATAATGGTGGGATGTTGCATTCGCGGGTGTAAAAGCAATAACAGACGAAATGAAATTTGTGTTACATTTCACACGTAAGTAACGATGAAATCTTATTTCTGAACATTTTATTAGTATCGGTGTGATATATTGAAGAGTATTTAATAAGATATGTGGAATAATATGCATATAAATCGCAATATAACGTGAAAATATAATTTCCTGACGTAATCATGGTGTTACCGGCTACTAAAATCGTAAAATCCGTAAATTGGTAAATTAATAATTTCATTGAATATCAATTCTTTAATAATGTATAAAGCAATAAAACATTACTTATAGGCTCTATACCCTCGGAGGGGTCGGCAGAGAAACTATTACGCTCATTGTTCGCTCACGTTATTTCTGTCCCATTATGAACCTAGTACCTACTATTAATTAAATATTTATTATTTTTTTAAGGTTCCGTCCCTCAAAAGGAAAAGGCCCTTATAGGAACACTTTGTTGTCCGTCTGTCAAGACATATATCGGTATCGCAGGGAGGTATCGAGTTGAAATTAAAACCATATACGCAGATCTGTAGATGTTTGAAGCTTACTGACGGGGGCGTCGAAGTGTATTTGGGGGCGCACTGGAATTGGTGAGCGGTGTTGAAAAGGATTCCCCGAACGTGAGAACCCAGTATTTTATTTTGGAAATCCCCATACACGCCCGCGGCCGCGCCTCGTAACGTTAGCATTTATTTCAAAACTGACCAATAGAAGTCATTATGATAATAAAAATGGATATGCAAGTTATGAGAGTTTTTCCTTTTCGTTTTGATATTTGTTTTTACCGCCCCCTTGAACATGCCGCCCGTGTGCGGTGCACAACTTGCACGCCCGCGCGTAACTCTTGCGGCGATTACGTTCAGGTAAGTTTGGAGTCGGTCCATTAAGTTTTTAAACTTGTAACTGTTTTACGTTTTCCTCTTACTTTGTCATTAAATTATAACCAAATGAACATGGTACCTTTGAAATAATCTCTATCGAATACAATAGCATTTATCAGGATTGGTCCACATTTGGCGAAGATATTACATACACTAAAATAGTACAAACGAAGTACGTACAGTCTTTCTGCCTCAGTGGCGTAGTGGTATTGCGTGCGCGGTACGACTATCGTTCTGAGGTCTTGGATTCAATCCCCGGGTCGGGCAAAGTGATATTGGATTTTTCAGTATCAGCCCGCAGTCTGGAATTTGTGCCCGATATGGCGATAAGCTTGCCCCCTATAATATCTGGGACGGAACTAAGCTCGGCGAAATGATCTACGATTTGCAAGAGGGATGACTGGACCGTGGGTAGCTTCACCTGGTGTCTGGGCCTAGAGCGTCGATTAAGAATGGAAGTAAAGCTGATTCGCATTCGTGATCCTTTTGGCCAGTGAGTATAACACACAGGAATGGAACCGGTACCCCGACCTAAGTGACCGTTGGGATTTCCAATATCGTGCTGTATTTTAACAGCGAACGGTCCGGTCAGTGAGTATCAGTACATAATCATTACTCTCCTGCGGTTAGGATCATAAGATCCGTATATAGATTTCTCACGCAAAGTTTAATGAGCAGTGTTGAATTGCATACATTTGTGTTTTTTTTAATGTTTATAAATATTATAGGTACTAATTACATCGACAGCGTATTTTACTCACTTTGTGTTTACATATTTTTCACCTGAACTTATTCAAATCTTGATTCCAATTACAGAACATTTACATAAGTAGTTTTCGTTCAACTTAAAAAGTAGGAGTCTCAATTCGTCGTTATTTTTAACGGGAGGCCGCGGGTTCGATCCCCGAGCCAAGACAAATGTTTATGTGATCACCAGATATTTGTTTCGGGTCTGGGTGTTATAGGACCGTAAGTACTGATACCTACGACACAGGTTAAGCCTAGTTTGGGGCCACGATTATATGTGACTGTTGGGTGAAAAAACCCTTTCATTCAAGGGCAGTTGTCTTGGTATGTTTGAATAACGTACCACAAAAAAAGCTTCATCAATATCCATAAGTATATATATTATAAGTTTTGTATATAGTAACAGTAGGATAATATATTACCAATAATATATAACTGAATATAATAGACAGAAATGGGCTCGGCGAAATATTGAGTGTTCTAGTTCGCTCCTGGCTACCCCTGAATACAGGCGTAATTATATGTATGTATGTACACTACTAATATTTCGATTAATATTCCCAAAAAAAACCTGAATTCAGAAATTCAGGATTTTTTTACAACCTGACCACACAAGCGATGGCTCTCGCTGTCTCATGTGTCGGTACGACGTGGTGATATCTATAGGATAATCTAAGTGTTCTGCTCATATAGCAATAGGCTATAGACAAAAAAATTTAGAGATACCCCGTTATTGTTTAATGTTTTAGTGCAAGAGACGCGGCTTTAGAGCTCAAGTAGATAGTTTACTGAATACATTTAAATTATTCTAATTTATTTGGCGAATATGCCGTTAAAATATGAACGCACTGTAACTGGGTCTGGAAGTTGGAACGCAATTTCATGATGCTGCATTTTCGACGTGTGCTGTCATCTTGTCAAATCAAAAAATAATTCACATTTCGTTCGTATTTTCGCCGAAACATAATTTTGTTGCAAATATTTATAGATAAATGATTGTTAGTTTTCCGTAAGTAATTTAAACCTTATAAAAAAACAGTTATCTGCTGTTTGTAACAATAACGACGCTATTATAATGATTGTGCCTTGTTTCAGCGTGTAGAACATAGAAGTTTATTGTCATGGATCGTCTTCTGCGTCTCGGTGGTGGTATGACGGGGTTGTCACAGGCACCTCCCCCTACCGACGCTCCAGCGGTGGATACTGCAGAGCAGGTTTACATATCGTCACTGGCCCTACTAAAAATGTTGAAACACGGCCGTGCTGGAGTGCCTATGGAAGTCATGGGTCTTATGTTGGGTAAAGATTTTAATCTATGTTTTGGTTTACCGGTTTGTTTATGTTGCTGGCTGAAAGATTCTAAAACATGTAAAGTCATTGTTACAATACAATTAATTCTTGCTAAACAGGAATCCAATTTTTGGATACCCAACATCAATATATTATACCCTAGATGCACAGTTCTTTGCAAATATCCTCCTAAAAAGTGGTCTCAGAAATAAAACAAAGAAAACAATCACAAGTTGTAATTAAATAAACACAAATATAACCCTAAGCACGTGTTATAAGGTAGGTTTTTAAACTAAATGAGCAAGTGTTCTTTAATTTGAATTTTGAAATTTAGAATTCTATTGACGTCCGACTGTAGGCAAAACGAGTGCTTAAGCACTTCTTTGCTGTCCCATTTTCCGACCGTCAACTGTGCATCTAGGTAAATAATATATCGATGATACCCAAGCTTGGTAAGTCATTCAATCCAATGTAACATTGCATTGTATACAAATAGCACTATCATTGATACAGTTTAAAGATAGAAATATTGTAGTATAGTATAGCTATTTAGTTTGATTATACTCTTTAAACATTTCTTAAAAAGGAGTTAGAAAGCTTGTAAAGAGTTTGAAACCTTCTTCGTTTTAAAAAGTAACCTGATTCTTTTAGCCTTCAAATTATACAACAACAACATACCCAATATTTAACTAATTTAACACTAAACTAAAAAGTTTCAACTGCCTTAGAGGCATGGTGGTATTGCGTGTGCGGTACGACTATCATCCTGAGGGCTCAGCTTTGATCCCCGGTTTGGGAAAAAGTAATATTGGATTTTTCAGCATCAACTGAGTCTGGAATTTGTGGCCGAAATGGTGATAGTCTCACCCCTCTAACATTTGGGACGGAACTTAGCTCTGCGAAATGTGTGTTCTAGTTCGCTAATACGTCTCAGCATTTGTCCCATTTGTGGATAATGCAGTGATTTTACATATGTATGTGAAAAGCCACCATTTTGTTTTCAGGAGAGTTTGTGGATGACTACACAGTGCGTGTGATTGACGTATTTGCAATGCCACAGACTGGTACTGGAGTCTCAGTAGAAGCTGTGGACCCAGTGTTCCAAGCCAAGATGTTGGACATGCTGAAGCAGACAGGACGCCCTGAAATGGTTGTTGGATGGTAGGATGCTGTATTTTGTTTAATACCATTCTCAAAAGTATTTGGATATTAAAAAGGTGTAGGTCGTAGGATGAGTTGGAAATTATGCATAGTACATTATGCTAGCCACAATTTTGTTTTAGGATAGCTTCAATTTATTATGTAGTAGGTAGAAATGTGCATAATTGGAAACCAAGTGCCTAATTATTCCAAATTCCTTGTAAGATGTATTTACACAAAGAACAATATTAACTACATTACACTTAGAAGTCTCATGAAGTAATTAGAAAAAATATCTTGTATGCACAAATTAGCCAATATTTAAGTGACATTATTTAAATCTGCGTTGCCTAAAATGTAGTTTATGCATGTACAGGTATCATTCACATCCTGGGTTTGGTTGTTGGCTGTCCGGTGTGGATATCAACACTCAACAGTCATTCGAAGCATTGTCTGAACGAGCTGTAGCTGTCGTGGTCGATCCCATCCAGTCCGTCAAAGGGAAAGTGGTCATTGATGCATTCCGTCTCATAAACCCCAACATGATGGTGCTTGGACAAGAGCCTCGCCAGACCACATCCAACTTGGGCCATCTTCAGAAACCCTCAGTACAAGCCCTCATCCATGGACTGAACCGTCATTACTACTCAATCAGTATAAATTATAGGAAAAATGAGCTCGAGCAGAAAATGCTTCTCAACCTGCATAAGAAATCATGGATGGATGGTCTCACCCTATCAGATTACAAAGAACATTGTTCAATTAATGAGACCACAGTCACTGACATGTTGGACCTAGCCAAGAATTACAATAAGGCACTAGAAGACGAAGAAAAAATGACGCCAGAACAGCTAGCCATTAAGAATGTTGGTAAACAGGATCCCAAGAGGCATTTAGAAGAGAAAGTTGACATCCTGATGTCAAATAACATAGTGCAGTGTCTAGGAGCAATGCTTGACACCATGGTATTCAAATGATCTTAACATTTTGTATTATCGTTTTAAGGCTATAGTAAAGTGGTAAATGAATGAATCCAGTTGTACAAGTCTCCATTGATTGTATTGTATACATAATTAATATGTACTAATTTACTTAATTGTACCGAAGGCGAAATAAAACAGTTTTTTTAATAATAATTACATTCGTTTATTTAGTAGAATAGTTGCTGAGGGGCTATCTGGCTGCGTATATCTGTCAATCGTTTCTCAACATTTGGGTAATTATTCAAATTCGCAAAATCTATATCAAACATCGGTTTTATATTCTTTTGAGATTCAACTATTTCTCGAATTATTCTTTTAACCTTATGAAATGCTTCATCTGGATAATCCATGTATACCTACAAAAATAATATTACTATTATTTAGAGTTAGACCGGTCCTGCGTATTTTTGTCGATTTACGCCTGGATCCAATAAACAATCTCAGTTCGAATGTGTAGATAGATTACAAAAATTAGCCAATAAGAACACAGTTTGAACATGACTCCGTCAAATGACTTGATTTGATTGGTTCATAATCGCGATCTATCTGCACTCTAAACTGAGATCGTTTATTGAAACCAGCCGTAAGTGAGCTTATCTCTGTCTTTTTAATTCAATAGTATACTGATTAATGTTTTTGTTTTAAATAGTGAGCCAGTGCTGTTGGCCTAGGCATTTTAAACTGACAATCAGCTACCTATGTAATATAATTAATGATATTTTTATACGGCAATATAAGACGCACAGGATATCTTGAGATTGGCATTGTTACAATAATGAAAGACTATTTGTAAATACCGTATCCCAAAACATTCCCGGACATTGACGATGTATTTCTTCGTAGTCATCTCTGATAGTCGTAGAGTCTGATTCACTTGGTGTCTAAGAAAATAAATATATCTTTAAAGAAGCAATACGTTCAATTGTAAAACAGTTATATAATAGTGAAATATTACATTTTTGTAGTAATCCATTTGATGAATTATAGAATCCGGATTATCAACTTTTGCGTCGTATCTTTGAACAGTATCAGCTGTAAATGATAATTTAAAATTTTAACTATATCAATAATGATTTTACAACATAGGTAATAAAATATAATTAGGGTGGAGAAACAAGAGCATAATGAGAAGTGGTAGAGACTGACGAGATAAGTCACAGTTTCGAAATCGGAAACAAGGAAGCTATTCTGGTCCTTGGTGCCAACCTGCCTATTTATTTTGGAGGCTACTTGTGTATTTATTGCTAATAAAATAAATTAGCCCTGTAATATTACTGTCACACTGCTGGGCACGGGCGAACTCTATTAATGAGAGGGGTTAGGCCTCAGTCTATCATCTTGGCCTAATGCGGGTTGGTAAACTTTGACTGTTCACATATTTTAGAACTTCTTATGAAGAAATTCTCGGATAAGGCCTGCAACCCATCCCATCAAAGGTTCATGCCTTAAATCGGGGACAAAACAATATCAGAATAGCTGTTTTATTAAAAATTATATTTCTCTACTATTATAAAAATATCAGCACCCTTAGACAAACCCCTTTTCTGTTCGCGTTGACGTTTGCGGAACGTTTTTTGTATGGAGTTTACACTGGCGTCCGAAAAGTCACGTGACTTGCCAATCTTGGTGGATAAAAAAAAAACATTAGCGTTAAGGTCTAGCGTTATCAAACGTCTTGGTAGGTCTTGGTATATCACTGTCCCTACTACTAGGCATGCGCCGCCTCTACTACTCTCTATGACATAAAAATATTACTAAGCGAAGACGCCACGACGTCGCTAGTTTGCACCAGTCCTGTCTCTGTTAGAAACGCAAGCCAGAGATCCTGGTCATCCAAAGACCCGCCAGATCCTAGTCGTGGCAGCCCACGCGGCCACGGGATCCTTGTGCTGATAGATCGTAAAGTCCTTGTCTTTTCTACTGTAAGTATACATTTTATTAACAATTATAAATATCTATAATAATCAACATTTCAGTATAATGTTTTGTTTCTGCCTGGCGTTATTCTGGTCTTCTGTCAGGGTCCGTCTTCCTACTTAAAAATGTCCAGTTCACCCGGCTTTGAGCATTGTCTATATTGAGATGATTGGCTCTCTCTCATATTTTAGTACATATATGATTGATACTAATATTATAAAGCTCATAAGTTTGTGTAGGTAAATCTCTGTTTTTTCCTGATTGATGACTACCTGAGTCTCGGTGTCATAAAAGTTAAAACTCATACGGAAGCAAATATCTATTTGTGAACGAAACAAATATATTGGGGCTATATATTAATTATAAAAAAAAACGTACAAAGTGACTTCACGAACACACATTTCAACCCTGGTTCTGGGCAACAAAACGTGTCATATTAGCTTTAGAAAAGGTCGATAAATAAGATACAAACTTGGTAACGCAATAGTGATCACAAATTATGATTGACGAGGAATTACAACCCATGTTTTCACCGGTTTCTCAGCCTACGGATGCTGCCACTAGATCGATGAGGTGGCAGTGAACTACTGAGCAAAACTTTTCATTAAAAATATACCTACATTGGCTGCGAAAAATCAACGATCTTACCGTTTTTCTCTACTTGTGGTTCAATCAGCATTCCCAAGGGATCGGGATTATCTTGATTTTCTCCGTCGTTGTCTTGGGATGTAAATGTCACCGATTTTGATGACTTCGAACTATCCGGCGCTACAGATAAACCTTTATAAACAACTTAGCTTGCATGAACATGAAGAATGGTAGAGCCTATAGCGTGACGCTACTCAAATATTTAAGCAGGCGCTCTTATCCTTCAATATTATGTAGGTAGTCTGTTACAGATGATTAACCTTTAGGGGCTACGAACATGGATCGGTCTACTCAGCCGGTTCGTCATATTACGTATAGTGTTTCCAATTTATGGTGAAGCCTAGGCCTTAAGGGATTTAATGTAAAACCTACTTATCAACACCTACATATATACAAAATACCTACCTACCTGTGAAACGGATTATTAAGTAACATCTATGTTACATAAGTAAGGGCAGGTTTTCGTCGAAAAAACAGTGGTCTAGTTTGGTTTTGTTTTGTGTTTGCTTATTCCTCCCTGTTTGTTGACCCAGAAACATGAAACTTAGTGCAGACTTGAAGGCTAGCAGGATATTAATGAGACAGAATTCAGATTTTGTTTGTCAGACGGTCTGGGGAACTATGTAAATTTCTTATAATACTTATTCATAACAAACGTTCTGTTGTTGATACTATATTAGAGAATATGGTAATATTATGCCTTTCCATGTGGAAGACGTGTATCTGCTAAAGTCAACACTTTTGGGATGAGAGAAGCTCGACTGTTTATCGTGTTTTGTTTTAGATTGTCGACCCTCGCTGGATCTGTGCGGGAGAAAAGGTCGATTAAAATATTATGTCTAAAGTTAATGTGTTTTTTAATAAGCTGAGTGTAGCTTCGCTTAATTTTCAATAACTGTGATTATAATCTTAACAAAAGCTTAAATGATTTTGTTCTGTTAATAGTTATAAACGTCGTGGCCAGTGGCGTAATTATACCACCTAAGGCCCGTGGCAAATTCATTGGATGGGGCCCCCGTTAAAATCATCACATTGTAATTGAATTTTAATAAATCACCTGAATTAGTTAAAAACATAACATAAGCTCGCGGCACCTTGGGCTGGGCCAAGGGCCCATGGCATTTTGCCAGCCCTGCCATCCTATAGTTCCGTCATTGATCGTGACCATTAATCTGATAGATGCAGATACTAAATAACAACATAAAACAGAAAGCAACAACTTATCTATTCTAAAATACACAAAGGTTTAATAATTATAACTTAGGTACCACGGACGTAAAGAAAAAGAAGAACACCATCTCGCCTATAGTTAAACGGGCGCCACAGAGAAGCCACTGGCCACACTGACAATCGCGCCTGTACAAAAGTGCCCTACGCACACACGCCATTACGTGTCAATAGATCGAATGGGCCGAAAACCCTGCTTCACTTTCAATGTACCTAGCGCTTCGTCCATCTTATTTTTACGTCCGTGTTAGGTACATTAGCGTTGAAAGGAAAGGAAAATAGTTTAAATAACAGGAGCCATTGCTTTTTATTTCAACCTATCTCACAAAAGTATCCTAATTCCTGCGATGTAGAAGGCGCCACACGACCATAAAATAGATGCATCCATTTGTACCGAACATTTGTGACGTAAAACATAGTACTACTGGCTTTGCATCATTGACACAAAATTTATAAATAAATTTTTACTTTGTCGCAATTTAGGAGAGAAATAAGTGCATTCATACCTTTTAGCTTGATTTCGCTCTTGATAGGAATTTTGTTCATTTCCGTAGCTAGCGTAGCACTCCTCAGTGCCTTGTGACTCCTTGTATAAGGAATACAGACTAGATTCCATTTGGCTGTTTTTGTCATGAGATCGCTTACAAGCTTCCTCCAAAGATGTTGTGCTCTGCAAATATTCATAGATATTAAAATGTAAGGATTTTGTAATGGGGAAATTTAATAATGGAATTTTACTGACTTGATTTTCAAGCTAATTAAAAATAATCATCGTCAATTTATAAGTTACTATACACAGTGATAATAATATTTTTGTTTATAGGAGAGAAAACTACACCGGAACCTTCATGCAACATGCTTGAGAATGTGGCTTTGGCCTCTCATCGGGGTGGGATAAAGGCAGGTGAAAGAAAAAAGATAGACCAACGCAGGTAGATCATCTGAAATGATTTTTCACTGTCCATAGACATTAGGTACACAAATAGACATCCACGGCAAATTGCAATGAAATAATCATGAGTGCTTTGTCTCCTTAAAGAAGGAACAGTGATTGAGATTATATAAAATACGTACTGAACCTAGCATTGCTAATATATTAACTCCCCTAGCAAAATTCCGAACCGCTTGTCGAGCTTCGCTGTCCATCATGAGCGAGCATTCGGATTCTATCACGAACTCACTTTGTTCCTTTTCTTCTGGTAAAGACTTAAAAATAAAATAATTAAAGCAAAATAAAATAATATTACTTAAGTATGCGACCACGCATGTATCCAGAAGGGGTAGACATGTAAGTACAACTATAGGCACTATAGCCACTGTTCGGCCAAATTATTTTCGTCCGCATGATTACGGAGGGAGAGAGGGGTTTGGGGAGCTTTGTAACTCACTTAAACTGTGAGGCATTTTTTATCCAAGCACGGCAAATGAATACAATACACCTGATGGTAAGCGTAGTGCAGTAAAAAAAACAGTGACGTCTGACAGCTGAAACAATGGTTCCATCAGTGGTCACCAGAAATATGCCTATTTATGCCTCTTCACACTCCAAATCTGAGGAGGGAAGAAGCAAATCGAGGGGCTTGCGACAAGACAGGTGGATGACCGATGCAGACACAGGAATGTAGCCTCATACTCGCCCCAACTAACTATCAAGTAATGCCGCAAGCCCCTTAAGAGATTACTACTGTTATTTAATTAATAATATGTTTTGATTCACCTTATTTTACTACTGTTATTTGATTTATATGCTTTGCATTTCCTGAAACGACTACTCTCGAATAAGGAACAGTAATAGAGAGGAATCCAGTTTTAATTTAATGTGGAAGAGATTTTGAATGGTCTGTATTAGAATTGTACTTAAATATAAATCGTGGGAATAAGATAGGCCATTACCAAAAGTATCTCGTTGAGTATTCCAGTGATTATAATACGACCGGAGAGTAGAACTTGCAATGTCGACCTTTCTAATGGAGTTTCCAGTGATATTCTTCGTTGATTAGCCGTATTACGGGCTCTGGTAAATGTAAAATACGGCATAACTCTATATTTAATTCCTTACATAAAAATGAAAAGATATACATTATTTAAGTTTTAAATTGAACTAATGATAAGTATAACTACTAATTCAAGCTTGTATCTTTAACGAAGTAGTCAGTGGCAACCAATACTACTACAACCAGCTATAACTATTCGTGGAGATAATTTCCGTCCCTTTCGTTGCACGCGAGCCTAACGCCACATCGGGTGGCCGGTATAATACCTACTTATGGACGTATTAGACCGGTTGTATTAATTATTATGTTACAACAATGGTTCTTACACTTTCCTGTGCAGTTGTCTTTTAGCTAAAGCCTTTTTATCCCCACACGAGGCAAGAATCAAATAGGGCCGACGTCCGCGTAATTTCAGCATCAAAGCCCCGAGTAAATCCATGCTTACAATTTTCACTTTGCCGTTTATGAATGCTTCTTCGCGACCTGCAGTATTAGATACAACGCCTTGTTGTTGAGTATATTCAAGGACATAGAAATGAGATATTTCTGCGGTGTGTCAAATTTTAAATGACTCCTCCCGGTTACTAAAATTCAAGAAGATATAGTATGGATTAGCGGGATTCTGGGCCATAAAGATTTTAGGATGGAGCAGTCTTCTTTCCACCTGACCTTATCCCATTTAAATGTACGTTAATCATATACTTAAGCATGTTGATGAAATGATTCAGCTTAGTTTTACGCCCTCCTGCCATCCAAGAAGTTAAACTCCTCTTGGCCCTTAGGAAAATCCGGTCTGCAGAAAATTGTATTAGAACATCGCGCAGTCCGACAATTACGTAGGTATTCGAACCTAATAGTTTTCCAGGAGCACCTTCAATTACAACAGAAATGAGAAAAGGATAATATGTAGGAGACTTTAATACGAAAGATGTGATGCGTAATTAACGACAATAAACAACAACAATTTAAGCACACATCTTACAGAATTAATTTTACGTATGCATAGCAAGAGCCTGCAATGCTTTCACGAACTGGTAAATGCCAATGTTTAGCAGTGCACGGATACAGGCTGATGATGATAATAACTATGTTGAACAGTCAATATCTTTTGTTCCTACTTAGTTGAAAATAAATTATTACTTAGGCCATAAGATTCGCCATCCATTTCGCCGTAAGTGAGTAATTCTCCAGCGAGTAGCATGTCGTCGAACTTGCCTCTGGCTATCTCTCTGTAGTGGTCCGGGTAGTGGTAGGGTGCGGTCGTGTGTTGACGACCTAGTGCTATGTTAGACTTACATTCCTTGGCGAGACGACGGGCTAGAGTTCCTGAAACGATAGGACTGCACTTTTCTCTGTGGTTAAATTATGGGTTGTAAATATGTCACAATAGACTGAATGAGGCGAAAGAGGTATGTAAGGATCGTTGCAAGTGGAAATGCGTTGTTTCTGTCTACCCCTATGGGAAAAAGGCGTGAGTCTATGTATGTATGTATGTATGTATGTATGTAAATGTGTCACAAATTACATGCATTAATTGTCGCGTAATAACACTGAATTTTCGGACGAGCTACACCTTAATGCACCCTGGCCCATAAAAGCTGAAAAGCTTTGAAACATTAGGACCAAAAACAAAATGAAACACTTTAAAATTTAGTAATATTTGCGTTAACATAAGAAACAAGTCGTAGGTACACGTAGTCTTGATGACCTCAAAGTAAAATTCGAATCTCATGTATCGTGGGTGTTAAGAACTATAAGAGACTTTCGACCATATATAACCAAGGTTTGAAACAAATATGTTAAGACAGTCAAACATTTGGGACGGGGATTAGGGTAGTGGCCATTTGTTTCACAGGCAGCTGCTCACCTGTGGCCTTAGCAGTAATATTTTTGACAATAGAATTTGTATCGAGCTCGATGTACGTCTATGACATTTGCATGAAATATTAACCAAATGTAATCAGTGCGCAGTGCTCGATATAAATTTGATTGTCAAAAATATTCCTACTCGGCCCGCTGTTGTGTTACGAAGGCTGTCACAATAATAATTAGGTAATCACAGAATACCAAAATAGATTTCCAAGATAATATCCTTAGTCCTGTAATAGACGACTAAATAAAATATATATAGTCAAGTATATGTCATATAATTATAGTTACGACGATCTACGCCAGACATTCTCGCAAATCATAAACTGTGCAGGATTTTCCCACTTTTAAATAAGTTGCCTAGTCGCTAAAGTAGCTCATAAAAAATAGAATACCTACCTTTACCGACAGCTTCGTATCCCACAAGAACCACTATGGGCACTTCAGTGCTGTCAGCAGGCGGGATGTACGGGGAAACACGAGCCCTCGACAGTTGCTCTATGTACAACAGACGCAGTAGACGTTCAGTCGCAAAAGTGTTCACGTCTGGGTTCATATCCATTTTTGAGGTTCGCTTTATAAGAAGTTGACAGTTAATTATCAAAAGTTCTTTAGGGTGTTTCTTTTATCTTTGATATGTAAGGTTTAGTTTAATATATATATAATACAAATTAAATTAGTAGAACAGAAGTATCTACATGGTATGATATGTATTTTGTATAAAATATGTATTTGTATTAAAATTATATGATACATGTATTAAAATTAGCAATTTTGTTGATACTATTACTTGACATTGTGGTATTTAATAATAATAATATTAGCCTTGTAATATTGCTGTCCCATTTCTGGGCACGGGCTTCGTCTACTAATGAGAGGGGTTAGGCCTTAATCTATGGTATGGTATTTAATGGCCACTTCAATATTTGGTAACTTGCTAAGCAGTAAAATGATACCAAATAGCCATTAAAAATCCAGTCATCTTAGAGGACAAAGAAATCTTCACGTAATTGAAAGCTCTACAGTACAATGGCTTCAGCTATGTTCCATCTACATATACGAATATTTGACTCGACCACAAAGAGAAAGACCACAAAGTTTGCTCAATGTTCACTTCTCTTTTCCAACATTATAATTTAAAATAAACGTAGCTTTGTACTCTTGTGTAAAACAAAATCTTGGAAACTCAGCTGTAGTTGTCTACTAGTTTAAACGAAACAACTACAACTGAAACAGTTGCAATAAGTACCTGTTCTACGGGATCGAGTTGTTCCGCATCCAAACAGAGAAGTATAGGAAATGTATTGATTACAACGTCTTTGTACCCCGGAGTTGCACAAATAGGATTGGCACGCAAGTCTAATACGATCAACCGTCGCAATTGCCGCATATACACTGCGAGCTCTAACAGCATGCTTAGACGATTGTTTCTAGCGTGTAGTTCTCTCAATCTGTAACTTAAAACTATTAGAACATTTTCATATTAACGCGGTGATGTGGGTGCTGGGTCAGGACATGTTATTTGTCTTAGCTTGTGTGACAAAATTTTGGGTAGTGTTGTTAAAATAGTTGACACATTATTAGAGCGTGTTAATTAGGGTGTTGATGACATCTACTAGAATATCGTATTATATCGTACTAGCCTGAGGTGTCTGAATATTGGGTATAGGCCTTCTTAAATGTGGCGGCAGTCTAAGGAAGAGATGGCGGGACAGTACTCCGGCAATGTCGATGAAAGATATTGGTAAACTATTGCATAGGTTCGCGATTCATGGAAGGATTCTTGGGGGCCTTTCCCAATGGTAAGATGGTGGAATTAAATCTGTATTCACTATTTATTGATGGGTTAAACTAGCATAAATGTAATCAATGATAGCGTAAAACGTTACCTGGTGCATCCCGAAAACATTTTCAAAGAAATTAGATTGTTCTCGTTTAAATTAAGATACTCAAGATGAAGCAGAGTCCAAAGCCCGGCGCATGAACTGAACTCGAAGTTGGAAATATTGTTGTACGACACGTCTAGCCAAAGCAGGCGTAAATTATTCAAATTCTCTAGTCGTTGAATGTGATTGAACGACAGATCCAGGCGTCGCAAATACCTTAAATGAAATGTTGTCCAAATAAACTGTAACTTAGAATGTTTCTAGTCAATGAAAGAAATGTACATTTGCTAAAATACTAAGGTTATAACCTTTATCACAAGATAGAAAGAAGAAATAAAATTTAGATGACCAACTTTGTACTAAAATATTAGATTTTACTTTTAGACTATTAGACTAAGTAGAAAACAATAATATATAAATAAGGACCTTAGTTTTTCAAGTCCGGTTATAAATTTGATATTGTTATGTGATAAGTCTAGTGTTGTGATGGACCAAAATGTACTCAAATCTCTTATTCTCTTCACAGAATTGTATTTGTAATTAACTTCCGTCAAAAACCATTGAGCTGAAAAGAGATATTATTTTAATTATAAGAGAGAACATCAATAATATTATACAAAATAATAATATCTATACTTACGAGTATTGTAATCTAAAACTGTATTAAGCCTATTAAAAGCCACGGATAGAAACTGCAAGTACGGTAAGTGAGACAAGACATTTAATGCCGTCAATAAATTTGATGATAAATCCAGATAAACCAGGTACTTGTAATGTTGCAGTACTTCGATATTGATCAAGTGCTGTAATTCATAAAAGTTTGCCAATGACCGACAATAGTCGACAAAAATATAAAATAAAATTACCAAAATCACGATACATTCTCCCTCGAGGATACTCGAGCAACATGTATTACGAGAAAATGTATTGAAGCCAACCTTTGAGGAAAGATCCAATTTTATATAAACGTAGTCGCCCAATATCGGGGTACGTTTCAAATAAGAGAGACATGGAGTGACCGCGTCTCGAGTGAGCACCCCGCCCACCAGCTCCGGAACATCTTGGATGTTGCGGATCCGGACTACCGGCGAGTACACATCCGCGTACAACTCAGGAAATGTGTAAAAACATCCCCATAGTTGGTCTTCATTCATCAGAGGTGTCACATTAATCGGGAACTAAAAATAAATTTGGCTTATTCAAATCGTCATGCACCTCTCAGGCTACATCAGTGTCAAATAAATTGTACCCGTATGTGCAGAATTCATTTCACATTATAGAAATCACAGTATGTAATTTTGGTTTCATACGAAGTAAAATAAGAGTGGCTAAAATATTTTTCCCTTTGGGAAATAACGTCTGTGGAGGGTGATGAAATGTAACCCTACTCAAAAGATGTACATGCGTCAAATTGGTCAGTGGTCCCCGCAGGTTTACCGTTACTTTTTGTACTAAGTATACATCGTCTCAAAATATATTTAAAAGCTCCCACGGTACATGCTCTAAATATTAAAAGCGCTGTAGTATGTCGAAGAAAATATTTCATATAAAGTTTTCATGAAAATATCGTACAAAATTAGACGCAAGTTTACCTTTCCAAGTTGAGGAATTTCATAATAAATATTATGTCGTAAAGAGGAACCCCGTTAGCTTTATAAATGTTAATTAAAACATTTACTTGAGAAAATATACACAGCTTGTGACTACCTTTAGCCAGGCAATTATTATTAGGTATGAAATTAATTATTTGGGGTCTATAGTGTAATATATTATACTCGTTATTCCGGCGTAAAATCGGCTCACTTGTTCGGCGAACAAATCCTCTTCACATTTATTCCGCAGTTCTGAGGGAACAAAATTTTGTATCGAATATTCTTTAGCAGGCAAACCAATGCTGCGTCTTCTTAGTATGCTTTGACCTGAAAAATATTAAAATGCGATCGGAATTTGTGTCAGCGGGAAAGAATCGCTACTACTCATTGTTTCGGATAAATGTTGCGAAACTTTAACGTAAAGTTCAGATCTCAGATTTTTAGTAATCCATATTTGAAGTAGGTATTTAAAGTAGAATGTTCTGATAAAGCCGGGTGTCCTGCACTAAAACATTACACAAAACACCTACAAAAACATGTATTTTTTATCTATGGTCCATTGTTCTACGAGCAGGAGACAGCTAAATTCGTTGTTTTTCGTATGTGTTTTTGTGTAATGTTTCGAGAAAAACTAGTCCAAGAGACGCGGCTAAAGGTAACCATTTGACATTTAAGCTCTGTACATGTGCAAAACAAAGATACTTTTTAAAATAGGTAATTGTAAATTCAAATAGAATTTTTGCATTTACATGTTATACCTAATTTAAAAAACGCCACTTTATTAAAAGTGATAAAACTGTCTAAGACAGGTAAGTACAGTGCCTATTTAGTTCTGTGATTTCTGTTTTTAGATCCATTGAATTAAATATTGAGGCTGAGATCTATTCGAACGAACTTCAGTGTGGATTTGGAAATGGTAAATCATACTTTAACTTAGTCCGAGTTATTTTTTACAAGAGAAACACACTGACAGACAGACAAAACAACTATTTTCTTGTAAATGATTCGGACTAAGTCAAAATCCTCACTGAGTCCATTACTTTGCCTTATCAAAATCCTCACTGAGTCCATTACTTTGCCTTATCAAAATCCTCACTGAGTCCATTACTTTGACTTATCAAAATCCTCACTGAGTCCATTACTTTGACTTATCAAAATCCTCACTGAGTCCATTACTTTGACTTATCAAAATCCTCACTGAGTCCATTACTTTGCCTTATCAAAATCCTCACTGAGTCCATTACTTTGACTTATCAAAATCCTCACTGAGTCCATTACTTTGACTTATCAAAATCCTCACTGAGTCCATTACTTTGACTTATCAAAATCCTCACTGAGTCCATTACTTTGACTTATCAAAATCCTCACTGAGTCCATTACTTTGCCTTATCAAAATCCTCACTGAGTCCATTACTTTGACTTATCAAAATCCTCACTGAGTCCATTACTTTGACTTATCAAAATCCTCACTGAGTCCATTACTTTGCCTTATCAAAATCCTCACTGAGTCCATTACTTTGACTTATCAAAATCCTCACTGAGTCCATTACTTTGACTTATCAAAATCCTCACTGAGTCCATTACTTTGACTTATCAAAATCCTCACTGAGTCCATTACTTTGCCTTATCAAAATCCTCACTGAGTCCATTACTTTGACTTATCAAAATCCTCACTGAGTCCATTACTTTGACTTATCAAAATCCTCACTGAGTCCATTACTTTGCCTTATCAAAATCCTCACTGAGTCCATTACTTTGCCTTATCAAAATCCTCACTGAGTCCATTACTTTGCCTTATCAAAATCCTCACTGAGTCCATTACTTTGCCTTATCAAAATCCTCACTGAGTCCATTACTTTGCCTTATCAAAATCCTCACTGAGTCCATTACTTTGACTTATCAAAATCCTCACTGAGTCCATTACTTTGCCTTATCAAAATCCTCACTGAGTCCATTACTTTGACTTATCAAAATCCTCACTGAGTCCATTACTTTGCCTTATCAAAATCCTCACTGAGTCCATTACTTTGCCTTATCAAAATCCTCACTGAGTCCATTACTTTGCCTTATCAAAATCCTCACTGAGTCCATTACTTTGCCTTATCAAAATCCTCACTGAGTCCATTACTTTGCCTTATCAAAATCCTCACTGAGTCCATTACTTTGCCTTATCAAAATCCTCACTGAGTCCATTACTTTGACTTATCAAAATCCTCACTGAGTCCATTACTTTGCCTTATCAAAATCCTCACTGAGTCCATTACTTTGCCTTATCAAAATCCTCACTGAGTCCATTACTTTGCCTTATCAAAATCCTCACTGAGTCCATTACTTTGCCTTATCAAAATCCTCACTGAGTCCATTACTTTGCCTTATCAAAATCCTCACTGAGTCCATTACTTTGCCTTATCAAAATCCTCACTGAGTCCATTACTTTGCCTTATCAAAATCCTCACTGAGTCCATTACTTTGACTTATCAAAATCCTCACTGAGTCCATTACTTTGCCTTATCAAAATCCTCACTGAGTCCATTACTTTGCCTTATCAAAATCCTCACTGAGTCCATTACTTTGCCTTATCAAAATCCTCACTGAGTCCATTACTTTGACTTATCAAAATCCTCACTGAGTCCATTACTTTGCCTTATCAAAATCCTCACTGAGTCCATTACTTTGCCTTATCAAAATCCTCACTGAGTCCATTACTTTGCCTTATCAAAATCCTCACTGAGTCCATTACTTTGCCTTATCAAAATCCTCACTGAGTCCATTACTTTGCCTTATCAAAATCCTCACTGAGTCCATTACTTTGCCTTATCAAAATCCTCACTGAGTCCATTACTTTGCCTTATCAAAATCCTCACTGAGTCCATCACTTTGACTTATCAAAGTAATGGACTCAGTGAGGATTTTGACTTAGTCCGAATTATTTACAAGAAAATAGTTGTTTTGTCTGTCTGTCAGTGTGTTTCTCTTGTAAAAACTAACTCGGACTAAGTCAAAATATGATTTACCATTTCCAAATCCACACTGAGTTTGTTACTTTGACTTAGTCGAAGTTCGCTCTATAGAACTCAGGCTCAGAGTGGGACAGTGACAGGTGTATTGTGAATTAAAGAGACATAAGTACCAGAAATAATAACGTCTAGTGGCTGTGCAGACATGTAGTTTATTCTTGATACCTCAGCCCACTTGCGAAGAAGGCTGCCGACTCGTAATCCACTAAATGCGCCTCCGGATATGGACCCTTTTTGCCTCCTTTCTTCGTTTGTCATATCTGAGTAATCAGGCTTGATCGGAGGCGTAAGCTGTCTTACTTTCATATCTGAAGATTGTCTGCTATTCATTATTGCTCTGTTAATGCACTTTTATTAGATAAATTACTCTGTGCATTCAATTGAGTAATCACAATATAATGACCTTATAATGACATATTTCAGATCTAAAAGTATCGTTTTCGTTTTAGTGTTATATGACGTTTTGTAGCTGTCCAAAATATAAATAGTTTTTAGTTAGAAAACCAAACAAACAATCTAAGGATAAGCTTCTCAGTTTTATATGATACATGTATGAGTCGACTATCGTCTAATGACTAATAAATTCATGATACATAATGAAAATATCATTGATATCATCAATGGGTATTGTTAAGCCCCGCTTATGCGACGCCGCGCCATTTACTTATCCTAAGGGCGACTTGCAGCACTCAGATAAAACTCTATTTCTCTTTTTTTATTAGCAGAGACTGGCAAACGAGCAGATGGGTCACCTGATGGTAGGATGTCCACCGCTCATAGAGACCCAAGACCCAAAAAGAATCATGGGCGCGTTGCCAACCTAAAAGCAGGAAATGGAAGGGGAGGGAAAAGGGATTGGAAAAGGAAGGGTCCACTGGAAATCTCACTCACCGTACGAAACGTGACAGCAAGTTGCCACTTTACGTCGGTTTTCTGTGAAAGTGGTATCAAGCCGGTCGAGCCGGCCCATTCGTGCTGTAGACGTTACTGTCTACAGCGTGGCTCTACCACTCACATCTCAATTATCTCAGATCTCGATTTAAATATAGGAATGAACTGTAGGATAAATTAAGTTTAGGTCTAACGCTAGATTGGTAGTAGAGCTGCAAGTCACCCTGACCTGAAAATAAAGTTTAAATAATTAAAAAAAGAGGTAATTAATTAATGATTATTACCGTAATTGTATCATATAGAGGAGAATAAGAGAATTATGTCGTGTAAATAGGACTTTACCCTAAACTATGTACTCAAAATCTTGCATTTTAGTGCTAAAAAAGAGACTAAAACAGTTTGTTTAATATGTAAACATTTTAGGTACGTTACAGACAGGGTTGTGGCTGAGGGCACGCGTACTAAAGAAATGAGATAACGAACTCACGCTTTGTTTTGCAATCTCTTTTGGCTGAACAAAAAGCTTTTGTTGATTTTTGTGGCCACTACGTCCCCGTCTCTGCTTTCAAATAACTGTAGAAAGCTTTCTGAATGTGTTTTAGTCATTTTGTTGCATTACAATAGATGTAAACGTATAATTTATTACAATGTACTTAAATAACTTTTTACTACTCTGTATTATTTGTATTTTAAATCAACTTAAAAAGGAGGAGGTATGACAACTTCGGTATTTTTATGTACTCACTTGTATGCTACTTCGGCAAAAATAGGCCGATTATCATGATACGAGATTTGAATTCGATATAGCTTAGTTATTTTAATTATTATTTTAAGTGCCACAGTTTTAAGTGACAGCCTCCGTGGCGCAGCGGGCGAGTAGCCGGCTGGGAACCGCGAGGTCGCGGGTTCGATTCCTGCACCGAGACAAATGTCTGTGTGGCCCATAGATATTTGTTTCGGGTCTGGGTGTTGTGAGACCGAAAGTCTCTCGTAGTTTCTGATACCCACGATACAGGTTACACCTAGTGTGGGGTCAGGACTATGTATGTGATTGTTGGGTGTATTCATTTATAAGTATTTTCAAGCTCATGATTATTGTTCCAACATACAATATGGTTGGTTTGGGGTTGCGTAAATAATGAATGCTAATATAACCTCTATATCTCAGCCTTGACCGTTTGTCGGTAAACCTATCTATGCTAATTTTAAAGGTTTATTGTGGTAAAATCGCAGAAAATGTATATTATGAAGTGAGAGTATAAACAAAGTGATTTTACCTTTACTGAATCGACTTGTTTTCCGTGAGTTAAAAGCAGCTCGGGAGATTTTTCGTATTTAGTGTTAAAGACAGTAGGGTTCGGCTGTGGATCCATTCAGTAATCCTGTTTCACCGTCCCAGGAAACAACTTTATACAACTGACAACGTTTGATTTGAACACACTTACACTTATTACGAATACGTATGTAACTTAAGATACCTATGGTACCTATTATTGTCGTCGTTCAAAGCCGAATATAAACACGAGTCCATATTTGACGCAGCAGTTTGAATAAAATTACTCAAACCAGAGTTACTGTAGTCGCTGGTGCTTATTTTAGTTTTCATAATTGTTAACACAATGTTTTACTGTTATCCGTACCTACGTAATAAAAAATAGACATGAAATACGGACGTAAAAAAAGATGGACGGAGCGCTAGGAACATTGAAAGTAATTGAAATTGAAAGGCTCAGCGGCTCATTCGATCTATCGACAGACACGACACGTGATCCAATGAGCCGAAAACCATGCTTCACTTTCAATGTTCCTAGCGCTCCGTCCATCTTTTTTTTACGTCTGTGTCGTGAAACAACTAAGGCTAAGTGGATTCTGTATGTATACTGCCTACTTATACTCGTAAGATCCTAAGTTTTACAGCAAAACTTACAATGGCTATGTTCAATAATTTTAACCGAAGTATTTGTTATACGTTGTTGTTGAAGTAGTATACGGATGAAATCTCTGTAAGGATTGGAACTAAAATTGTATTTAGGTGCAGACTGCAGTTAACAACTTCAACTTGAAGTTGAAGAACTTGAAGTGAAAGAAGTGAAGTTCTTACATGAAATGATAAATATAGCTAGTTAATTACTGATTATATACCAATCTATACGTATTGTCGTAGAGACATTTATATGTTTATCAAAGTTAATTAACAAAACTGGCGACAGGTGGCAAAAACAATTAAATTATAAAACTTTCGCAAATGTGCGCTGCTAAAAATATAATACTTGACGTCAAACAACAACAAAGTGTCATAATTCAAAGTTATCTGTGGGGCTGGTAAATATAAAAGAGCGTCGCAGGTTGCATCCTCGAGCGTTAACGTTAGTGAGGAAACAAAAGCCACATTTACCTTTTATTTTTCACATTCACCTGCGATATCAATGTTAAAATTCTCAAGAAAGCAGTGGCTTCGCATTTGTAATAAAGTGTGACATGTTTCCAATCATGCTGCAGCATAATTCTACCACGTCTTAACGCTCTACTGGAGAAAAATTGAGTTTTACTAATCCGCAACTTATACTCTTACTTTGCTTCCAACAAGTCGATCTGGAAATCTTTGGGGGATGTCTATGTCTAGCAGCAGGGTTTCCACCGTGTGGCTGATTATGATGACTCTTACTCTTATACTCGTAGAAATGTATAGAGAATATTATTGTTTATGGTGTGGTGCATGATCTCTAGCACCACGCGTTCGGGGGCTATCGGCTAATGAAAAAGGTGTCCACAGGCAGAAACTCCCGACCAATAAATATGCGCTCTAAACGTGCTTGTATGAATGGGGTAATACTTTTATTTCGAGTTTTACAGTATAGATATAGTGAGCGACCATTTTCGCGGTTTTAATCGTAAAGTTAGTGTAGACTGCAGCGTTGTCATAAAATTAGCTCTGTGTTGTGCGTACGGGCAGGATCGTTCAGAAATGATATGTAGGCTCACGAACGAGAAAACAAAAACAACAAAACTACGAAGGCTCTGTAATCAGTACTTAAACTAAGAACAGCTAAATATACAAACACATATTATCGGCACGAAGGTTAAATAGTTGTTTGCATCTCATTGAAAATACGATAATTCTCAGTAAACAATAGTTTTTCACTAACCTGTGAAATCAAATTTAGAGCAACAACAACAGAGATCATAGAGCAACATTAGGTTTGCAGGCCATGTAGTTCTGCGGATCTCATTATCACGCATGACGCAACGCGTTCCGGTCTGCGGTTTAACGGAACGTCCGCGTCGCGCGTCCCGCGGTAGAGCCGGCAGTGAGGCGTTGTTGTCAGTGTTCCATAAATGCGTATTTTCATTTCATACTTCAGTTACTTACGAGGGAGGTCCTGGGTTCTATTCCCAGGTCAGGAAAAGCAAATTTCTAATTTAACTTGCCCGGGACTGGATCCCTCTGAGGGAACTGACGTCAGGCAGGCAGCCGGTCGTAAAAACTAAACCAAATAATTTCTGCAAAATGCTTGAAAAAGTGTGTTGCGCCGACCCCATATTAAGGTAAGATAAGGGCAGGTAGAAAGAAAGACTTTAGTTACTTACGTACAACTTATGTCGTCTCCTTGGTCTAGTGGCAGCGTATATAGGCTGTGAACCACGAGGACCTGGGTTTGATTCCCAGGCTGCCCGCCAGCTACTTTAGAAACATGATTTGCCCGGGTCAATAGACAGTAAATATCTAAACTGAATCCTTTTTGCAACATGATCCTACATTGTGGTGGGATAAAGGCAGGTGGAAAGAAGTTACGTACTATTGGGTCATTGTTCCGTATTTAATTCCGGTATACGGAGCAGTGTGGGAGTCGCCCTAATCCACGCTTCTCTAATGGTGTTAAAGGGTACGTCGTTTTAACTTGTCGGTTCCGGGTCGTCGGTCTCGTAAAGTGCCCCAGTATTGAAGTGATTCTAGATTAAACGCTCAAATAGCATAGTCTTGTACAGTCGTCTCTGTCTTTGTGCTTTACTGGAAATTAATTTTGTACATATTCTAAAACTAATCAAGGATAGTGTGCTATATTATCAGTAGTTACAGCAGTGAAGTTTGTAAATTAAGTAGTTTTGCACTTGAAGGATTTCTAGCCCGTCATGCTTATTGAATATTGTCGTTGTCAAATCAATATCTGCTATGTGCTTAAAGTAAAACTTTAAAGTAAGAGTAAAACATTCTCATGTAAAACAGCTATTGATATCATATTTTTATAGCGCTCATAGTTCGCCGTGTACTGGTTATAATCACATAGCGGTTGTTACAGAGATATAATATATCAAAGTTTATCATAATAGTCAAAATGTTGGAATCTCAAAAATGTACACAAAGCAGATATTGGTTTGGCAATGACGATGTGTTGTTTGTGTTACAGAATGTACCTAAAAACGTGAATTAGACCACTAATTAGCGAAGTAAGAATAGTCACAAATTATTTCATTTGAGAACATTTCTAAATTTTCAAGGTATGTATTGAGAAAACTATAAAAGCTCTGTTGCCTGCTATGGAGATTTCTGATAACAAATTTTAGACGTCTTTGACGATCCGCGACGAAGAAAGCATTTTTATGAGCAGTTTCTTTTTGTGCCATAAAAAGTCTTTCCTCGCTCTATAATTTATTTTATTTCTTATTTAGGTACTGGTTTTATTATGAGGAAATATAGGAATATCGGAATCGAAAAGGTGTAAGAATGTATGCTCAAGTATACATAGAAGGATAGGAATGGAAATTTATTTGAAACACCATGTTAAAGATTCATCACTTACTGTGCCAATACCAATTAATTTAGCACATTTATTTAAGTAAACGGATATGAAAAGGTTATTTGTCGTACAATATGTTATTTGAATTTTGTTGTTCGTCAACAGTACTGTGAGGTACAAACATACATTTTAACAATAATTTATTGACTAGTACATGCATTGTCTACTTGTTACGGCGGTAATAAAAAGGTTTTCAATTTTCAGTATGGCCAGCCAGGAAAATTTGAACATGTATTAGACACAAGTCTTGTGTTTACCTAAGATCTTCACTGTGGACTCCTCGTCTAATCTAGTGTTAGAGTGGACCGCGAAAACCATTCCATTCCAAGCAATGCGATTTTTTAACATGATTTGTCCGAAACAGGATCCCGCAGCGGGGGATGACAACATACAGGTTGTAAAAACGAAGCCAAATCCTTTGTACAACATGCTTGAGAAAGTGTATTGCGCCAACCCCATATTCAAATGGGATTAGGGTAGGTGGAAGCTCAAGATCAGAGACAAGATATATATATTTTACAGCCTCGGTGGCGCAGCGGGCGAGTAGCCGGCTGTGAAGCGAGAGGCTGCGGGTTCGATTCCCGCATTGAGACAAATGTTTGTGTGGCCCACAGATATTTGTTTCAAGTCTGGGTGTTATGAGACCGAAAGTTTCTCATAGTCTCTGACACTCACGATACAGGTTATACCTAGTGTGACCTGACCTCTCACCTAGGTGTGTGACTGTTGGGACTATATATATTGTGGACTATATATATCTTTTACTCGCTCTGTCAAGATTAACGTATTTAAAGGGTCAGATCGAAGAGATGGAAAAATGTTCAGGTTTATGTGCATATGCGACAAGGAAAATAAATATTTCATAAAAAAGCATTCGAAATGCTTCGTAGTAAATTCTTTGTAGTGAATATGTAATGTTCATTAATCAAAGTTGTGAGACGACAAGCATTGTCCGATCCGAATTGTGGAGGTAGCAGTATTTACGTCTTCTATACACCAGGAGCGTCTGTAGACCGTGATTAATGATCGTATTGACGGGCTCGTTGTAAATTGTCACCAAGCTGTTCGACGGCAGGGCTTCTTCACACGATTGTTGAATTTTTCTAATGCACTTTTCTAAAGGTGCTCTTTTTGTGATTATGCTTTTCCAATTTCTATGTCACGTTTGAACATTTTTGTTTCGAACATTTTCAACACATTTGGCCCCTTACTTATAAAAATATTTAAGCGCTGCTTATCTTTAACCATAGGTTGTCCCTTTCATTTTTAAATAATGTAACGCAAGGAAAAAAGTGACGGGCGAAATTTTTTTTATAAGTAAGGCCCTTGGTGTCTGCACGATAGCTTCTTCAATATCTTAGACCATATCTATAAGAAAAAATTGCTTACGAAAAACCTTGACTTTTTAATATGTATGGCTTGCAAACAACTTTTCGATATACGCCTACCTGATTTATCTTAACGGCTAAAAGTTGTTTAAAGGACCTTTTCCTTACATTGATCTACTTGGTGGAGACTTGAAAGAGTGTGTAACTAATATATACCTTTTTTTAACTGGGTCTTTAAAGTGACTACGCTGCACCTGATGGTAAGCGTTGTGCAGTCCCAATAAAACTATACTGGATCACCCACAGAAGCTTTATGTCATGATACCAGCCGGTCGTAAAAGCTGTGCCGAATTCTTACAGCTTAAAGAAGAAAGAGATTTAATATTATCTACTAACTGTAGAGGGGTTATCAAGCAAGTTTCCATACACAAAAAAATGATCTCAAACTTCAACCACTTAATACAATGCGAGGGCGTTTATTACAATTTACACCCTAGATTGTTTTGTGAATGGTTAAGAATCACGTAAGATATGTTAATTCTCTCAATATTATTACGCTGGCCGACCTGGCGCGCGTATATTTCAAATAAACTGAGCGACTTATGACTAGGACATAACTTTTGGATTATAAGTTTTGTGCTGTTGTGCCGTCTATATTCTCTTGAATGACTTTGTTAAAGAATGTGTTAAACTGACCCCAAATTGGAGTGGATTAAGAGCAGGTGGGAGATGTACCCACCTTCTACTCTGGTCGTCTTTTTTGTTAAGTGACATCGTATATGGGCTGTGAACCGAAAGGTCCTGGTTTCTATTACCAAGTCGGGCGGGGTATTTTTCTAACACTATCTCCCGGGTCTAGATCCCAAAAACGCGGTTGACGTCAGACAGGCAGCCGGTTGTAAAAAATAAGCCAAATCCTTTCTCCGCTATGCTTGAAAAGTGTGTTGCGCTGACTATATTGAAGTGCCATTAGCACCGGCTCTCTTGGTAGGTAAAACTGTATAAGCAATGTTATGCTAACAGCAAAAGTAAATTCAGAAAAAAGGGCAGGTAGAAAGATAGATAGGAAGATGTACCTACTACTTCATTTTGTATACGAGTACAATCCCCATATATTGTTACGTGAATACGTTATTTAAATTAACATCCGATCTGAGCCGAAATGGTGGCGGGTAATGATTGATTGTGGGTTCGGACAGAGGGCCCTGTAGGCTGTCTCCCTTATTAATTGAGACCAGGACCGGGAAATCCATGTTTGTAGTAAGTATCTAAGTAGGGTTGGGATCATATTACCTCATTTGAGAGGGAAATTAAATCAAAGAGGTCAAGTTAAGATTGTTTCAAGTTAGAATAGAACGTTGGAGCTCGGTTCGGTTGTATTTCAAAAACATAAGCTTACGCCTGTTACGCCCCTTACGACAATATTAACTCGTTCTTACTTTGCTCATTTATATTTTCCTTGGAACTTCAATAATTTCTAGGTATACGAAGTATTTAGATATGTACTTCTTTTATGCCACCTACGTATTTAACATAACATAACAAAAGCTCACGCCTGTATCCCCGAAGGGGTAGGCAGAGGCGGACCAGCGAACTAGAACACACACATTTCGCCGAGCTTAGTTCCGTCCCAGATGTGATAGGGGGCGAGCCTATCGCCATATCGGGCACAAATTCCAGACCCCGGGCTGATAGGGAAAAATACAATATCACTTTGCCCGACCCGGGGATCGAACCCGACACCTCAGAACCGTAGTCGTACCGAAATACCACCACCCCACCGAGGCATTCTTCAGTTTACGTATTTATTTTAGTCTACGTATTTATTTTCTAAATTTCTACTAATTATAAACAATTTATAACAAGCTATTTTTGCTAAGTCGACCTCGTTTTATTGAACTTTCAATGAGGTTAATGTACTACATTCAATAAGAACTAATGTTAAAATAATTAAACACAACACTTGATTTATACGCGAGCGTTCTCTCATTGCTTAAAAAGAATAGAAGGCGTCGCAGACACATTGCGGTGCAGACAGCTTGTTCCATTTTGTAAGACAAGCTGGCGGGATAGTTGTGGGGCGTGTTTGTGCGAAATAGGCACAGGCTTTAGGCGGATTCAGCCAGCCCTCACTGCAGTTGTTTTTATTGCGTAACACCGTTTTACAAACATTTCATTCAACTGATGTCTTAAGTACTTACACAGTTGTTTTAAAATGTAAGAAAGCGTTATTTTTTAGTTATTTCGTTTTTTGCTTAATTTTCTGTCCATTATGACAGCCTCCGTGGCGCAGTGGGCGAGTAGCCGGCTGTAAAGCGAGAGGCCGCGGGTTCGATTCCCGCATTGAGACAATTGTTTGTGTGGCCCACAGATATTTGTTTCAAGTCTGGGTGTTGTGAGACCAAAAGTCTCTTTTAGTATCTGACACTCACGATACAGGTTATACCTATTGTGGGGTCAGGACATGATGTGTGACTGTTGGGTGTATTTATAAAAAAAATATAGTAATAATTATAATAAAAACTTTGTACAGGCGCGTTTGTGTGCGTGGCTTATCGGTGGCGTCCGTTTAATTATAGGCGATATGGTGTCCTTCTTTTTATACGTTCATGCTAAATTATAACTTTAGTAGTAAGTTGGCCATCAATATTACAGACAACAAAACAATAATAGTTAATTTTGTGTGATTTAGAGTCGTAATTATAGTCTCTCATTAAACAAGTGTGATTCATATGAACAAAAACTCTATTTTGAAATAGTCCAAAAGGTTGCGTCCACTTTTTGTTTAATTAACGTTGTCCGCAGGCTATACGTATTACGTACGAGTAACCCGCGATTTATCTACGAATGAACCACATAAACAAAGTCATGTAGGTATTTACATTTAACGACCGTTTTCTTTGAGCATGGATGAACAAAACAAATAAATGGAAATGAAGATCATAATAATACCAGACCTAGTTACACAATCGACTAATTTCGTAGTCAGAATATACTGAAACTTATTAAAATCAAAAGTCAAAAAACTTAAAAAATGACTTCAAAGCCTCATTACATCTAGACCAGAATGTGAAATCATCAGGAATATTCGCTATCCAACACACAAATATTTCTGAAAATCAGTCCTCATTTGGCAGAGACATCGCGTAACATACAAAAAAACGACACAATATAGGGACCTTCAAGAAATGAGCCTATAATTTCCTTAAAGGTCCGTAACTTATCGATGAACATCTGGCATCGTAGGTGTTCACGAGCGGTGGTGATCGCTTACCATCAGATAGACCGTCTGCTCGTTCGCCTTCCTATTGAAAAAAACTATCGACGAATCGAGAATCCCCCTTTTGGAGTCAGTTGAAAAGTCAACTATGTATGTACTAGTCATTACTGAATTTCGGAAGTAGCGGCTTAATTTGCTTGGAGCAATACGTTTGAGCTAAAGTTTAACTAATTTAGTTTCGTACGCATTGCATAAGATACCATTATATTGGGTACCCTGTTCATAATATAAACAAGGTACAGAATTGTGTATTTAGTGAGGGTTATTCATACTGTATATGTCTAGGTAGATGTTAGCGTATAAAGTGCTCTCGAGCGCTTTGCCGCGTGCTCTCATATTTGATTTAAAACTATGTTTTTCGTATAACCTATTTTGTTTCATGGTTTCATTTGCATTGTCATTAAAATTCAACTGTTTTGTGTCAGCACTCGTTTCGGTATTTGAACTTTATAATTGAATAAACATTTTACGATTGTAAATGTTGCCTTCATACCATTTGGTGATTGGTAATTATTTAAGTTCTCATATTAATTAAATGAAATTAATTATACTAACATAAACAGTGGCTAGCTGTGAGTATGGTCCATCAGTCCGAAATATAAAAGACACTGTCAGAAAAACAGTTTTATTAAAAAAATATTTATTATACTTCGCACTAGTAGTACATGTCAAAATGAAAAGAGAGCATTGTATAAGATAATTATGATAACAATTTAACATAGCACTTATTCATTTAATTATATTCAGCATACAATAGCGTTTATACGTTTCTTTTTTTGTTCTCGTTTAATTTAAGTGGGTTACAATTTATAAAGCGGGTCCAGAGGTGCTCCTTTATTTATTGTAAGAGCAAACAGAGACTACGACAATATTTTTACACGGTGAAGTTTGATATTAAGAACGTTGTGAAGAATAGTTCCTATTTGCCGTCACTATACTATGCATACCGCCTAATGGCCAAAATCAATGTAAGAAGCCGTCAAAGTTGAGTAGCGTTAATGCTATAATGTATCTAATGGGGTCTTGTTACTCTACAGAACCAAAAAATAGTAATATTGTTTTCATTTTAAGTGAGTTTTGGTTTGTTTTGGTCTCCTGTCGCGAAGCAATGTAACGGTTATACACTGTAAAGTTTAAGGGCTAAAGAGCTTAGGTTAAGTTTTCTTAAAATTATGCCACAAAAGACTTTCAATTATAGGATATTTAAGTGAAACAGATTGAGACGAAGGGATGCAATTATCAACAAAGCAACGAGGACTATGAAATAACAAACCTCGATATATTTTGACGGAAACCTTAAACTAAGATTTATTAATAAATTCAAAAGAGAGTAAGATCAAAACACAGTTTTACTAATATTATATTTACGATCATGTATATAATACGGAAAGCCGGGAAAACAACAACTAAGCTCGAGATGTTTACGCGTGTACAAAGACCCTAATCTTGCGCGACACTTCTAATTGTTCTCAATACAGCCTCACGTCGACGTAAGCTGTTTTCGAGTGTCATAATCTTCATAAGAATCTCTCACAACACACTGAGCGTTGTAAAACATATTCAAATTGTTAAGACGAAGCGATTTTGTCGTAAAATGTTCTAACAGTATAAGTTTTCTTGTATCGAAGTTGCCGCAGACGCAGTTTTCATGAGTTTCCTCAATAATTTCTCCGACGGATATCGGTATTGGAAAAACAGAGTTCAACTGTTTGAAAGTTTTTAATTGTTTAACAAGATTTCATGTTTGATTTTTTATTGTGTGTTGTTCAATTACAGAGAAAATTAAGGAAGGAAAATTCGATCTCCCCGCTAAATGCGCTGCGGCCTGAGCAGGAAAATTTCTGACAATCGTAAATGTATTCGAACTCGATGCGCGTCTATGAAATTTGTATGAAATATTAACCAAACGTCATCAGTGCGCAGCGAACTCAAATACATTTACATTAGTTTTTCGTGCTCGGGCTACTGATCTATGAATGAGCCACATAGGTTATAAGATTTTTCTTTTGGGAGTACAATATATATATTCGTTCGAATATTTATGTTTACTTTCTGAAAAAAAAACACATTAGACGGGAACATACATTAAATTAATTAACGGTAATCTTTAAACGGTACCCCTAGCTTAGTCGTTTTACATACATACTCACGCCTCTATCCCATGGGGGTAGGCCGAGACTTGAGCGCCACAAGCTACGATCCTGACACACCTCTTTTGCCTCTTCCACACTCATGCATCTTTTCATACATTTCCGCCGGTTTGTAGTTACTACAGGCGATAATTCTGTAAATGACAATACTTAGTAGGTGGTGACGTTTTGTGACTGTGTCGAATGTGTATACACAGGTTTATAAAACTGGTAGACTACATTATTCAAATATTTATCATTTTCTGTTTCTAAGTTGAATTTGAATTATATTTAAATATAGTTGCAAAACTTAAACTTTGATAAATGGTGAGAGTTACAGCAATGAGTAAATTCACACGTTATTAATTCCGAGATACGATTACGCTTTAGGCGAAACTGTTTGGTGTTTAATGTGTATAAACTATACAGGTTTACTGCTGTTGTTGTCTGATCCTTTAGACAAATGAGGTGGTATTTCGGGCATTGTATTAAGTGCATCGTGTATGTACCAATCCAAAGACATTGCTGTTTTACCAAAGCTGATTAAGTTTTACTCTTTGATCGCTGGATTTTGTCGGTTGAACTAATGAAGTACAAGTAACATTTGTGTAACGCACTCATGATTTTTTTGTGTCTTGGGTGTCTATGGGCGGTGGAGAATACCATCAGGTGACACTTCTGCTCGTTTGCCAGTCTCTGCTATAAAAAATATATATAAAAATATTCATTACATGAAGTAAAAAACTTTTGTGTGTATTAGAAAATTACATACATAGATGTGATCAGAGATATTATTCATTAATATTGTCAAGACATATTTGATATTTCATAATTGGAGTGCTTGCCTTCACCACTCCGCACTATCTAATTAATTAAACTAATGAACTTGCTGTTATATAGATAAGTGTTCAAACACAATATTATCGTTAGAACTATTCTATTGACTTTCTCGCTTTTAGTAAATGGAATTTTGTCATTGTCAGCAGTTAGGCCAGAATTACATCGTCTTTGTTGAAGCAATGACGCCACCGAGGGCTCGCATAAACACGTTCTTACAGACTCAGTCGGATACTTTCGTGGATACCTTATCAAAGATACATATTATAGGCGGATTACTAGTCGGTATTAATAGAGTGCCTATCTTAACCGATAAGTACATTCTCATCATTCCAAGTGTAATTTACTCTGCGTTTGTTATTACCGGAATAGTATATCTTACTTTTTATCAAAATATGTTGTTACACGTTTTACGTTTAATAATTACCTTAAATTTGATATTGTATGGGTTTAATCTAAATTATAATTTTCTCTTTTATAAAAGAATGCGTCGGTATTACAACGAAATCAATAAGTTTGATATGGAAGTTGGTTGTAGACCCAAAACTAGTCGGTTATCAATAAGATGTTACGTACAAATGTGTGTTGTGAATGTTTATATATTGATTATATTTTTCATACCTTATGTTATACCAACATTATCAAAGTTAATGCTCCATATGATAGTTATATGTGTTGCCATCTCTTCCGAATTACATTATTACGGCCATGTCGTTAGTCTTTTGGGTTCGAGGCTGCGTTTGATCAACTACTACATGCAAATGTCATTAACTACTATGAGAGATGTGAAAACAGAGATGGAAAATGAATACATTTTCTTCAAATATTACAATTCAAAATCAAATTGTCATATGAAGAAGATAATGGATTTGTACTATATCATTGTCCAGGCCCATAATTATTTAATTGCAGCAATTAAATGGCAGGTACAGTGATTTTGTAAATGTGTCGTAACGTGTAATTATCGATGAAAATATTTATTTAAATTTTATTTTTTCAGCTTTTATTGATAATTGTTACGTCGTTTATTTCTGTGCTGGGCTTTTCCTACCATTTTTCATTAAACATCGTCAAAGGCGAGGTAAGAGATACTTTGAAAAATTATGCGTCACCATTTTTTTCGTTGCTTTTTATACCATTATTATTTTTATAGAAGTTGTAACTGGGAAATAATAAGTTGTAATTGTTAGTTGTTGTATGGGAAAATATATATTGTAATCAAAAAGGTGCAAGTGTTATTGTTACGTATAATGTATGTAGCATTAGAGTGATTTTGTTCTACATCATCATCATCATCATCATCATCATCGTCAGCTTCTGTTTGCCCACTGCTGGGCATAAGCCTCTTCTCCCCTGCGCCATTGATCTTTATTTTGCGCTAAATGCATCCAAGTTTTTCCTGCGGTCACTTTAATGTCGTTCCCCCATCGGGCTGCTGGTCTGCCAACGGATCTTCTTCCCTCCATAGGTGCCCACTCTGTCAGGATTCTGCTCCATCTGCCGTCACCCAGTCTGGCCACATGTCCCGCCCAACGCCATTTGAGTCTTATAATCCGGTTCCCTACATCAGTGACTTTAGTTGTGTATTTAATGTAAAGTCATTCCAAAGCTATGTATTGTATTAGATGTTGATTATTTATTTTATTTATTTATTTAAACTTTATATACAAACATGTATAAAGGTGGACTTAATGCCAAAGGCATTTTCTACCAGTCTACCTGAGGGTGGTGCAGAGATAAAACGATGTGGGTGTATATATAAAATTATTATAGATTATCATACCACTAAGAAATTAACATCGTCAGAATTAATATTAATATGTTATGTGGTTTATTGAAATACTTACTTGTAGCGTAGTAATGTGTTACTGAAGCTGAATATTTCCGTCCATGTAAGATTTAATATAAACACATTTCATAATTTTTCAGTATAGATCTTTGGAGACGTCAAAGTTTTAAATTTTTTACTGTGTGTAAAATATACAACTAAAATAGACAACTAAATCTTAATTTTACTACGAATTACCTTTTTTTGAAACGTAAGCAATCTGCATATACGTAAAATTTATTTCTTACCATGAATATCTATCTATTAATTGCTTTTTTTTATAGCAGAGACTGGCAAACGAGCAGATGGGTCACCTGATGGTAAGTGATCTCTACCGCCCATAGACACCCAAAACACAAAAATAATCATGGGTGCGATGCCAACCTAAAAGGAGGGAATGAAAAGGGAGGGAAAAGGGATTGGGAAAGGAAGGGGTGGGGTGGAAATTATCCACTGGGAATCAAGGATCTCACACACATGACCGGATATCTCACATAGAGATGCCACTTTACGTTGGTTTTCTGTGAGACAATGATATCAAACCGGTGGAGCCGGCCCATTCTTGCTGTAGACGTAACTGTCTACAGCATGGCTATACCATTCTGTTTTTTGTATCCTTTAAGTATTTTCAAAAATATCTTGTGTTTTAGATAATTGTGAGTAATATAATAACTGACATGGGATTGATTCTGGTTCTCATGATCCCGCTATTTGCGCCTTGCGTTACCGGTGACCATATTCATAGCCAAGTGCGTCGTCTTAGAGAACTGCTTGCTTCCAGACTCTACGAAAACAAACTAGGTAACACAAATGTTTGCTTCATTCTTACCTATGCCTTCACACCGTGAAAGTTTTAAAGATGCAAACCTAAGGGGAGCTAGCGTTTGAGCGTCGGAGAAAACTATGGCAGGAAAATTTAAATAAAATCGTGTCAAGTGTGAGTCGGATTTGCTCAGCTAGTGTTCCGGTATTAACCGACTTCAAAATGAGAGGTTCTCAATTCGTTATTTTTATTATGTATGTGTTTTACTCGAATGTCGCCTCCTTAGTCTAGTAGCTGCATGTATGGACTGTGGACCGGGAGGTCCTGGGTTCAATTCCCAGGTCGGGCAATGCAAATTTTCTAATTTAATTTGCCCGGGACCGGACCCCTCATAGGGCAACCCCCTACGCCAGGTAGGCGGCCGTTCGTAAAAACTAAGTCAAATCCTCTCTGCAAAATGCTTGAAAAAGTGTGTTGCGTCGACCTCACATTAAGGTGGGATAAGGGCAGATAGAAAGAAAGATGTATGTTACTCGATTCGTTGATATTTCTATGTATGTATGGCTATTATGTATGAGGAGGCCTACTATGCCCAGCAGTGGACGTCCTGTGGCTGATGATGATGATGTATGTTACTCGATATATCGATATATAATTAATTTTGAAGTCAGGTTTCTCGACTTCAAATGGACTTGAAATCGTCTATACCGTACGTAACGGAATATGTTCAAACATTAAATGTAGACTGACCTTGTTTATTCGATTATTTATGTATTCGGAGTTGTTCCATATTATGTTATGCATCCACGCACAATAGATCCTTTTCAATTTTATGCTTAGATCAATAAGCATAAAATATCTACTTTTCGGACTAAAATGACACGTGCCACTGACTACGTCGTAATTGTCGCCAATTGCTTATCAGTAGATGGTATGAATCACTGCAGGGCCGTCTTAAGGCATGCATGGGCCACTGGGCACACAAGAATTGGGCGCCCTAAATGTATAGGCCCACGTTCCCCCTCGATGTATGTAAACTTATACTAGCTTGCCTGGTGACGGCGACCTTTTTTTTGGCTAATTTACTTTATATATTCGATATATTCACCCCTAGTATTAGAAAAGTAACTACTTATCAGCCCTTGGGGGGGGGGGGGGGCTCTAAGGTCGGGGGGCCCTGGGCACGGGCCCTTATGCCCTTATGGTAAAGACGGTACTGAATCACTGTTTTTTTATTCGACATAATAAACGCAAATTATAATACATAAATTAAGTGTTTGCATACGAATAAATTGACAACAAAGGATACCTACCGCAAGTTTATCAAAATAACATAAATAATATAGTATGTATTACGATACGTTATATGAAGTGCTCAATTTGCAGATAAATCGAGTCGCAGCGTCGCCCGGGCGCTGCTGGAGTTCACAGAAAACCGTGATTTGTCATTTAGGCTCATGCGAATACTGGACGTTGATATTTCACTGCCGTTCAAATTTATTGGGCTACTTGTCACGTATCTCATAATATTGATGCAGTTTGAAAAAGTAATCAATCCTTCTCAGGTCAATTTGTAATTGTATATAACTAAGTAAACATTTCAATTTTATTCTATCTAGAAATGAATAAAGTATATTGTTAACTGGAATTTAATAAATGCTATCAGATTTTGACGGAGTTATATCATTTCACCTAACCGAAGTAATTTCCTGTCCGTAACAGACTTCATGATATACGCTGGTACACGAAAACGAAATGCGAAGAGGAAAAAATTCTTACACTTTTTTACTATTGTATAAAAGTGAATCTTTCCATCAAATTAAATTGCCAATAAATCTGCGTTTACGAGTCGTTGATGCTGTGTTCAAAGTTTCCTTTTAATTAGTGAGATGCGGTAAGGAAGGACAGTACTTGACATCTCTGATGACCTCGTGTCTCCAATTTTAATTATTAATTTATTCGCGTATAATTGAATTACCGTTTCGCTTTATCTAATTTTTGTTATAAGAGAACTGGCGAACAATCTGGTGGTTTGCTTGACCCCATGGTCTTGATTGGTTTAATTTCTATGAGACAGTGGTATCAATCCGGTCGAGCCGCCCCTTTATGCTGTACACACAACTGTCTACTGTGACTCTACCTTAATACCTATTAAAGGACCATATTAAGAAATGTACGAATTAGTTCTTTATTATTACTATTACCACTGGCGTAGCGTGGGGGGGGGCCGGGGGGGCCTCGGGCCCCGGGCGGCACATGAAGGGGGGCGGCAAATTAAGAGAGGCGGCACCTGAAGAGGGGCGGCACACGGCGCGGCGCGACAAGCGCCGCAATTCTTTTCAGCATAAAAAGAAAATAAATAAATACGCCCAACAGTCACACATAGCCCCGAACCCACACTAGGTATTATCCACTGGTGTAGCGTCGGGTCCATAGCACCCGGTGGCACCTGAGAAGGGGCGGCAATCATTGCATTTTTGTATAGGTACTTATGAAATTAAAAAATCAAAACGTATGCGCTTATGCACCATGTGTCTCGAGTGCGACGGATTCACGCGACACAATACGACGCGACGGGGCGGTGCGGGCTCTGGGCGGCACGGGCGCCAGGGCGGCGCGGGCTCGGGGTGGCACAGGCACTGGGGCGGCGCGGTCACTGGGGCGGTGCGGTCGTTGGGGCGGCGTGGACTCTGGACGGCGCGGGCGTTGGGGCGGCGCGTTCGCTGGAGCGGCGTGGGCTCTAGACGGCGCGGGCGTTGGGGCGGCGCGGGTGCTGGAGCGGTGCGGGCGATGGGGCGGCGCGGTCGTTGGGGTGCACTTTTTCTGGGACCGCGCGGTTGCTGGGGCGGCGTGGTCACTGGGGCGCGCGGGCGGCGTGGGCGCTGGGTGTCGGGAGCGCTGGGGCGGCACGAGCGCTGGGGTGGCATGGGTGCTGGGTGGTGCGGGGGCTGGGATGGCGCGGGAGCGGAAACTGGAGCGGTATGGGAGATGGGGCGGCGCGGTCGCTGGGGCGGCGTGGGCTCTGGGCGGCGCGGGCGATGGATCGGTGCGGACGCTGAGGTGGCGTGGGCTCTGGACGGTGTGGGCGTTAGGGCGGCGCGGTCGTTGGGGTGCACGGCCTCTGGGACCACGCGGTCGCTGAGGCGACGTGGTCACTGGGGTGCGTGGGCGGCGTGGGCGCTGGGTGTCGGGAGCGCTGGGGCGGCGCGAGCGCTGGGGCGGCGCGGGTGCTGAGTGGCGCGGGCGCGGGAACTGGAGCGCTGTGGGAGATGGGGCGGCAAGGTCGCTGGGGTGGCGTGGGCTCTGGACGGCGCGGGCGTTGGGGCGGCGCGGGTGCTGGAGCGGTGCGGGCGATGGGGCGGCGCGGTCGTTGGGGTGCACTTTTTCTGGGACCGCGCGGTTGCTGGGGCGGCGTGGTCACTGGGGCGCGCGGGCGGCGTGGGCGCTGGGTGTCGGGAGCGCTGGGGCGGCACGAGCGCTGGGGTGGCATGGGTGCTGGGTGGTGCGGGGGCTGGGATGGCGCGGGAGCGGAAACTGGAGCGGTATGGGAGATGGGGCGGCGCGGTCGCTGGGGCGGCGTGGGCTCTGGGCGGCGCGGGCGATGGATCGGTGCGGACGCTGAGGTGGCGTGGGCTCTGGACGGTGTGGGCGTTGGGGCGGCGCGGTCGTTGGGGTGCACGGCCTCTGGGACCACGCGGTCGCTGAGGCGACGTGGTCACTGGGGTGCGTGGGCGGCGTGGGCGCTGGGTGTCGGGAGCGCTGGGGCGGCGCGAGCGCTGGGGCGGCGCGGGTGCTGAGTGGCGCGGGCGCGGGAACTGGAGCGCTGTGGGAGATGGGGCGGCAAGGTCGCTGGGGTGGCGTGGGCTCTGGACGGCGCGGGCGTTGGGGCGGCGCGAGTGCTGGAGCGGTGCGGGCGATGGGGCGGCGCGGTCGTTGGGGTGTACTTCTTCTGGGACCGCGCGGTTGCTGGGGCGGCGTGGTCACTGGGGCGCGTGGGCGGCGTGGGCACTGGGTGTCGGGAGCGCTGGGGCGGCACGAGCGCTGGGGCGGCACGGGTGCTGGGTGGTGCGGGCGCTGGGATGGCGCGGGCGCGGGAACTGGAGCGGTGTGGCAGATGGGGCGGCGCGGTCGCTGGGGCGGCGTGGGCTCTGGGCGGCGCAGGCGATGGGTCGGTGCGGACGCTGGGGTGGCGTGGGCTCTGGACGACGAGGGCGTTGGGGCGGCGCGGGCATTAAGGCGGAGCGGGTGCTGGGTGAGCGCTGGGCGCTGGGATGGCGCGGGCGCGGGAACTGGAGCGTTGTGGGAGATGGGGCGGCGCGGTCGCTGGGGCGGCGTGGGCTCTGGGCAGGGTCGGAGATGGGGCGGCACGGTCGCTGGGGCGGCGTGGGTTCTGGACGATGTGGGCGTTGGGGCGGCGTGGGTGCTGGGTGGCGCGGGCGCGGGCGCTGGGATGGTGCGAGCGATGGGGCGGCGCGGTCGTTGGGGTGCACGGCCGCTGGGCCCGCGCGGTCGCTGGGGCGGCGTGGGTTCTGGACGGCGCGGGCGTTGGGGCGGCGCGGGTGCTGGGTGGTGCGGGCGCGGGCGCTGGGATGGTGCGAGCGATAGGGCGGCGCGGTCGTTGGGGCGGTGCGGACGTTGGGGTGGCGTGGGCTCTGGGGCGCGCGGGCGGCGTGGGCGCTGGGTGTCGGGAGCGCTGGGGCGGCACGAGCGCTGGGGTGGCATGGGTGCTGGGTGGTGCGGGGGCTGGGATGGCGCGGGAGCGGAAACTGGAGCGGTATGGGAGATGGGGCGGCGCGGTCGCTGGGGCGGTGCGGACGTTGGGGCGGCGTGGTCACTGGGGCGCGCGGGCGGCGTGGGCGCTGGGTGTCGGGAGCGCTGGGGCGGCACGAGCGCTGGGGTGGCATGGGTGCTGGGTGGTGCGGGGGCTGGGATGGCGCGGGAGCGGAAACTGGAGCGGTATGGGAGATGGGGCGGCGCGGTCGCTGGGGCGGCGTGGGCTCTGGGCGGCGCGGGCGATGGATCGGTGCGGACGCTGAGGTGGCGTGGGCTCTGGACGGTGTGGGCGTTGGGGCGGCGCGGTCGTTGGGGTGCACGGCCTCTGGGACCACGCGGTCGCTGAGGCGACGTGGTCACTGGGGTGCGTGGGCGGCGTGGGCGCTGGGTGTCGGGAGCGCTGGGGCGGCGCGAGCGCTGGGGCGGCGCGGGTGCTGAGTGGCGCGGGCGCGGGAACTGGAGCGCTGTGGGAGATGGGGCGGCAAGTTCGCTGGGGTGGCGTGGGCTCTGGACGGCGCGGGCGTTGGGGCGGCGCGAGTGCTGGAGCGGTGCGGGCGATGGGGCGGCGCGGTCGTTGGGGTGTACTTCTTCTGGGACCGCGCGGTTGCTGGGGCGGCGTGGTCACTGGGGCGCGTGGGCGGCGTGGGCGCTGGGTGTCGGGAGCGCTGGGGCGGCACGAGCGCTGGGGCGGCACGGGTGCTGGGTGGTGCGGGCGCTGGGATGGCGCGGGCGCGGGAACTGGAGCGGTGTGGCAGATGGGGCGGCGCGGTCGCTGGGGCGGCGTGGGCTCTGGGCGGCGCAGGCGATGGGTCGGTGCGGACGCTGGGGTGGCGTGGGCTCTGGACGACGAGGGCGTTGGGGCGGCGCGGGCATTAAGGCGGAGCGGGTGCTGGGTGAGCGCTGGGCGCTGGGATGGCGCGGGCGCGGGAACTGGAGCGTTGTGGGAGATGGGGCGGCGCGGTCGCTGGGGCGGCGTGGGCTCTGGGCAGGGTCGGAGATGGGGCGGCACGGTCGCTGGGGCGGCGTGGGTTCTGGACGATGTGGGCGTTGGGGCGGCGTGGGTGCTGGGTGGCGCGGGCGCGGGCGCTGGGATGGTGCGAGCGATGGGGCGGCGCGGTCGTTGGGGTGCACGGCCGCTGGGCCCGCGCGGTCGCTGGGGCGGCGTGGGTTCTGGACGGCGCGGGCGTTGGGGCGGCGCGGGTGCTGGGTGGTGCGGGCGCGGGCGCTGGGATGGTGCGAGCGATAGGGCGGCGCGGTCGTTGGGGCGGTGCGGACGTTGGGGTGGCGTGGGCTCTGGACGACGCGTGCGTTGGGGCGGCGAGGGGATTACGGCGGCGCGGGCATTAGGGCGGCGCGGGTGCTGGGTGGCGCGGGCGCGGGAACTGGAGCGGTGTGGGAGATGGTGCGGCGCGGTCGCTGGGACGGCGTGTGCTCTGGGCGGCGCGGTCGATGAGTCGCACGCGGGCGGAATACAGCGCCCCGGCGCCCGATGACCGCTAGATACTTTGACGACCGAACTTTAGGGCATTATCTGGGACATGTACTTCCAATTTGAGTCTTTAGTTTGCACTGCTATTGGTGACACCAAATATTTCCCGATGACAGTGTCAATTCCCACACTGCGATAGATTTTTTTTTGAGTTTTGCTTCAGGTGTGGGTGAAGTGGAACCGCAAGGCCCTTGTAGTTCTTGATACCCATGATATAGGTTCAATTCCACCTAGTGTGGGGTCTGGATTACGTGTGCGATTGTTGGGTGTATATTTTATTATGTTCAGTACTCTTTATTTTAGAAGCGTTTTTAAAATTTTTAAATATACATATTAAAAAAAATATGTATATGCCTCGGTGGCGTGGTGGTATTTCGGTACGACTACGGTTCTGAGGTCTCGGGTTCGATCCCCGGGTCGGGCAAAGTGATATTGGATTTTTCTATATCAGCCCGGAGTCTGGAATTTGTGCCCGATATGGCGATAGGCTCGCCCCCTATCACATCTGGGACGGAACTAAGCTCGGCGAAACGTGGGTGTACTTGTTCGCTAGTGCGCCTTTGCCTACCCCTTCGGGGATACAGGCGTGAGCTTATGTTATGTTATGTTAAAAAAAATAAAACATATTTATAAATATAAATGTATTCCCCTCCGATGGCGGGGCTCGGGACGCAAAACAACGGCGGTTAAGACCCCCGAGTGAGGAACCCGAATTCGTATGTGCGACTACCATGAATTTTTTCACATTTCCAGAACCAACCGTTTAGGTGGTAGGGGGTGCGGACACTTGACTCTAACAAACATTCGCAGATTAAAGCTTAATATTTCGCAAACGAATTCTTGGATCGAAAGATGGTTTTAGCAAACCCGTAATGTTTTTGAACGATCTATCCAACGACACCCCACACCACGTGATAATCGTAAAATAAAATCATCCCAACTTTAGATGTACCCTAAAAATTTTTTTTCAAGATTTTATAATACCATTTTGTTGGCGTGATTGATATGTATACACATACCAAGTTACAGCTTTTTAGTACTAATAGTCTTTGAGCTAAACCGCGGATACACACACAGACAGACGCACATGACGAAACTATAAGCGTTCCATTTTTTCCATTTGGCTTTGGAACACTAAAAATTAAAAACCGGCTTTAAAATTCTTCAGATATCGACCAAAGGACAGTGTTCAAATCCGCCTATGAATACTCCCCCAAAAGACATTAACAATTATTAGTAATAATTGAGTAGTTTAGAGATCAATTATTACAATCTCATGGATAGTTCATAATCTCGAAATCATAAAAAAATATATATTTTTACTCTGAATAATCCGGTTGCCATTTTAAATGATATTTTACCAGTGTTGCCAAAGTTACAATTCTGCCCATATATTTGCGGATTTAATTATAGATACCTACTAACTTTGCGGACGTGGTAGCTCGGGTTTATAAGGGATACCCATAACATCTATTATTAATAATATTTTTGTAATTATAAAAAAGTGAATTTTAACATACCCAAAAATTTTCAGTAGTTTGTTCAGAATCAGTAGTTTAATCCAATATAGTTTTTACATAGTATGCTATATATTTTCCTAAAACCAAAGTAAAATTCTTGCAAGTTGGGTACTCAATTACTACCATTGTATTCACTCATTATCTGAGACAAATTATAATTTACCAAGCAGCAACGCCTTTTTCTTTTTCGGATTTACTGTCTGTGAACTTTACTTTATTTCAGTGTAATATTGTATTTGTTATCATCACACAAAACACTTTTTTTAAATTGTTGGTGATTTAGGCTAAAAAAGTATGCAAGCTGCACAATGTCCAAATATATAGGATTAACCACGGTTTACCTAAGCTCTATTAATAATAATATTAGCCCTGTAATATTACTGTCCCACTGCTGGGCACGGGCCTCCTCTACTAATGAGAGGGGTTATTAGGCCTTAGTCTACCACGCTGGCCTAATGCGGGTTGGTAGACTTCACATACCTTCGAAATTCTTGTGGAAAATTCTCGGGTATGCAGGTTTCCTCACGATGTTTTCCTTCACCATTATAGCAAGCGATATTTCACAATGAAAACACACTTAACATAGAAAAGTCAGAGGTGTGTACTCTTTTTGAGGTTGGTCTCGAACTTTCGACAATCGTCTCGGCAGTCCGTACCATTCCCAACTGCTCTATTGAAGACAAAAATAATTTTAGAAATCGGTCCACATTTGCCGGAAATGTCGGGTATACTCGGTATACTCGTACAAAATTAGTCCGATGATTTGAGAATCTCTTTTTTTTAAGTCGGTTGAAAAGGGCGGCAAATTTCCGGGCGGCCCCGGGCGGCGAAAACCCACGCTACGCCGCTGACTATTACTTCTAACAGTCAAACAGATAATCCTGAGCCCTGTATACCTGTAACCTGTATCGTGGGTATCAGATATTACGAGAGGTTTAAAGATCAGTTTACTCTCCAAAGGGCCCGCCAATTCTTGTTGCCCAGGGGCCCAAGCATGCCTTAAGACGGCCCTGCGAAAGACTTTAGGTCTCAAACATTAATTAACGTCCATTACATTATTTATATTGTGTTAAATACAAAGACGTAATACATAAAAATAGTCGTTATATTATGGGCCTTACTTATAAAAAACATTTTCGCTTAACTTTTCGCTAAGAATAGCCTGTCACTTTTTTCCTTGCGTTACATTGTTTAAAACTGAAAGGGACAACCTATAGTTAAAGATAAGCAGTTATTAAATATTTTTATAAGTAAGGGGCTATGTCTATAGTGTGGTTCTACCGCATTTTTAAACATTGGTCCTATTTGCGTAACTGTAATTTCGTAGGTTGTCGTAGGCCGTAGCTCGTAGCAGCGACGCTCATGAAATCTCTAAAACTACTGAACACAGTTTTGTCAATCTAATATTTAATCAAAAGTACTTTAATAAAGACGAATAATACTTTAATTATAGTACCTACTGATAATATACATATGTAGTAAGGGTCTAACGTAGGTCATAAGAGGCAAGCAACATTAGTGAGTATTGCGAGTAACAAATTGCCCTTTAACGACCAACTGATTGCAGTATGGCCATCACTCAAACCCAAGTCAAGAGGTATGTACGCTGTAATAGGCACATACGTGGCTCTGTGACATGAAACTAGTCTACATACGTCACAGTTCACTGTATATGTATCGTCCTTAATTGAGAGGGTTTAGACCTCGGCTCGATGCGTGCCACACATGATAATATTAGGATAGTGATAAAATATGGTACAACAAGTGTGCCCTCTTTATTAATTTTGTTTTTGCATTTTAGAAATTTAATACGATTTGCAAAATTGAAGTTCTCGCGATTGAATTGATTCGATTGAATAGCTTTTCTCTCAGTAGTCCACTAGTTGGGTATTGTGTACAATTTAGCCATTGCAAGTTCATACTTCATATAAAAATTGTAACAAGAATATTTTTTTAATTACATCCGCTATAAACAATTCAACAAAGTAAAACATAGGCCATTTGAAGATGCATCTTATAAGCGATTTGGGAGCGTTTAGCTTTCACGAGTCATGTGGAATATTTGTTGACTTTTCACTTAATTTATTTTAAGTTTCGGATTCAATATGATAATAAACTATGTGTAGAAGTTGGACACCTTATCTAATATATGAAACCCTTACAAATGGTATTGTGTATTACTAACATAAATAAGAAATTAAGTTTGGAACATCTGTCATATTCTAGAATAAGGAAGGGTATATCTTATAACAATGAGTGTGTTCTTTGAATGTTTACTTCGTAAGTTAGTTTATGAAAGTCAACGGTCAAGAGGCATTGTAACGGAACTTAAGACCCGTAAGGAAGAATAAGGGGCGAATACACATATTTTTTGCCTACACTTCTTACACATAAAAATCTCATACGTTATATTATATGTCTAATCTAGTAAGTTATGACTTCCGAGCCCACAATGGATTGTATTTTCAAAAGGTGGCTTTTGTACGTAAACTGGGGACAATAAATCATGTGGAGGTAAGCCCTGTGAATATTGGGAGCGGTTTAGACTCGATTCCTGTGGATTGATCGATTGACTGCTATTTATATTTAAGGTTCGTATGTACATTATATTACATATATTATTATGATGTTTGAAGTATCTTAACGCGTCTTATAATTAATATTGTGTTAAAAATTAGCATTGTATTGTTTAACGGTTTTTAATTAAAACTTATATGGTTGTGAACAATGTATTACGTATTTAAAATTGCAGAATAATTGTTTGATGGAATTATCTAATAAGTGTCTCTATAGTGTTTGCGAATACACAGTCAATACTTAAATAAAAATATGTATTAAAAATAAAATAATTAAACTTTGTGCCCGATATGGCGATAGGCTCGCCCCCTATCGCATCTGAGACGGAACTAAGCTCGGCGAAATGTGGATGTACTAGTTGTCTAGTGCGCCTCTGCCTACCCCTTCGGAGATACAGGCGTGAGCTTATGTTACGTTATATTTAACGTTATAAAATAAAAGTACCTTACACCCATATTTCGTTGAGGGTTGCGATGGACCTTGGAAACTTGGAATACGTCGTAGAAAATATACGAATCACCTTTTTTATTATTAAACACCGGCTTTCGACAATTCGATGTTAAATATATTTCAGAGCGAGCCGCACTGAAATCTATTGTGCCGCGAGAAAAATCATGTAGCCCTTTATATTTGGGGAAAACATTTCTGGAATATTCGGCTAGCATTTTTTCTGTACGCTTTTAACAACACCGAATGAGGAACATCCTGCGAGGAAATTTATTGCTACACAAATTCGGAAAGTGGCTATTACAGAATTCCTTGGTTTGCGTTTGTATTGCGGAGTTTCTCTAACTTTAATCTCACTTGCTGCTTTAAGACGCGGGAAGTGTAATTCCAATTAGTGGTTTGTTAATAAACTTTGTTTAAAAGCCCTTTCATCAATTTGTGTGTATTTAAGCTGAACAATTATATTATTAACCCCCGAACAATAAGAGGGGTGTTATAAATTTAACGTGTGTATCTGTGTATCTATGAGTTTGTCTGTATGCATCGTAGCTCCTATGCGAATGAAACGATTTTTATTAATTTTTCGACCGACTTCCTAAAAGGCGAAGGTCCTCAATTCGTCTGTATTTTTTATTTTTTTAGTATATTACGTATTTTTTGCATTTATTTTGTTTTGCCTCGGTGGCGTGGTGGTATTTCGGTACGACTATGGTTCTGAGGTCTCGGGTTCGATCCCCGGGTCGGGCAAAGTGATTTTGGATTTTTCCATATCAGCCCGGAGTCTGGAATTTGTGCCCGATATGGCGATAGGCTCGCCCCCTATCACATCTGGGACGGAACTAAGCTCGGCGAAATGTGGGTGTTCTAGTTCGCTAGTGCGCCTCTGCCTACCCCTTCGGGGATACAGGCGTGAGCTTATGTATGTATGTATGTTATTTTATTTTTTGTTGTATGCAATATCTCCGCCAAATGTGGACCGATTTTCAAAATTATTTTTGTGTTCGACAGAGCTTATTTCAAGGATAGTCCCATATATTTGGTCACGATCGGATCAAGTTGTCGGTTGTCTGATCAAGTCGGTCAGTTAAGTTTTTGAATTTTTTGTTTGAAAAGTAACTTGATCGGGGGTGTTTAGCCGTTTGAAGACCATCAACTTGTTTCGGATTAGACTTTCATTTGTCTCTCAGAGTCAGTAACATTAATTTAATAACAACAACTGGCCTTTTAAAATAAAACGGAATATTATGCATATTCGGACGTAAAGTAATCTAGAATAGGGTTGACAGGGCGAAGGCTTACGTCACTCGCGCTTAATCCAATTATAACCCTTGAGATTTCCGGATTTCGAGATTCGAGAGCAAAATCGTTGACAAACATCAGTGGGAAATATTTTTAACGTATTTTGTGATTGAATCTCTATCAGTGTTGAGTGTTGACAGAGGACGAGCAATGCCACCTATAAATAACCCTACTATACATCATCTGAATGTTTTTCGAAGTGCACCTGTCGAACTTAAGGATACGTGTGAAAGGACGGGATGAGGGTTTATACAGACAATATAGGTATATGTTGGTTTATATATCCATTCAACTTTGGTATAAACAATAGTCTTTATCCGGCTACCTGGGAAGGATGGTAATGGTTTTGCGGATTTAGTGCGATTTGTTTTTAATTTTTCTTCGAAATTTCGAAATATTTATAGCCTTCGTGATACAGGTCGGACGAAAACTAGTTTTTCTTCTAAGTTTAACATTCGCGTAAACTTAGAAATAACCATATGGTATATTAATTATGCTATAGTACAATTATTACGGTCAAGTAATACATACGGTATATAACCATACAAAGCTGCGCACGTCTTATTTTAAAATACTACTAGTATTTCGGCGTTAAATGATAATGACTTGTACCTACCAATTTAAGAGACAAAGCCGTTATAATTTTTATACATGAAATATCAGCCCATAGGTACTTAATACAGGGGGGTTACCACCATCTCTTATAGCAGGATTATTATAATCTTACTTGTACCGATTCCCATACAAAACAAACTAACAACGATTATAATAATACTGCTATAAGAGGTAGTGGTAGAGGTAGCTGTACCTTAGCTAGGCACCACCTTTACTAATGAGCTACCTTTTACTAATCATAAAATATAGAATTTGAATAATTAAATAATCAAAATGCTGTATTTTGAGCCTTATTACAGGTGTAGCGATGGAGGAAAATTTAAGACAATTTGAGTCCATTATTCTTGGTTATACTGGTGTATTTGTGAGATGAAAACATTTTTCTTTGATAAATGTTGGTTATAAGGAGACGCAGGCCTTATTATTAACGAAGACGAATTGTACCGCCCAATGACCGTCGGAAAGGTGCTAAAAACATTTGTTCTGTGTTCTTCATTTTTACATCAAATATTTTTTTAGGGTTCCGAAGGCAAATGGCAAAAGTGGAACCCTTATAGGGTACCTCCCCTACACGTGAAATGGATATGAACTTTTTTCTTGATTATCCCATGGTGTGAGGTATCGTTGGATAGGGCGTTCAAAATATTGAGGGTTTACTAAGACCATTTTTTAATCTAAGAATTTGCGAAATATTTACTTTTTTGTTAGTGTCAAGTGTCCGCACCCCGTTTGTTTTGGAAATGTGACAAAGTTCATGGTAGTCGCATATATAACGAATTTAAAAGTTAACGAGTAATAGTCGATCAAGGTAAAAAGCAAAATTTTGTACAAATTCTATAGAATACAACATAGATGTAGTTGTTGTATGTAAATGTAGGTAATAATATGTTTATTGTTTATGGACGATGCGCATAAAATTATGCCTTGTAAAACTATATCAGTAACATTTAACCTTACTGCGGAACCCTATCCTGTGCGATATTAGATATGCTGCATGCACTGGGCCGAATTTTTATTTTGAGATATTTTCAAACTTTTGCAATGAAAACTGTTTTTTAGGATACTTCCATCGCTTAAAAATTCGAATTGGTCCTTTTGCACCAATCTTGTATAAATCAGGACTTGTGTATATCCTAAACAACCATTTCCTAATAGACATTTCATATAATACATATCTCCGTTCAATTTTTAATATCGTAAAGCTTTTAGAAAGATCAATCTAATAATATGTACATATATAAGTTTAGGATATTTAATTTATCAAATAAAAGCCATCTATATTTTATAATTAAATTAGCAGTTAGTACGTACTGTATTTCGTATTTATAGCATCAAAGGCCACAGCTCAATAGGTTACAGGTATTGAATTGACTTTCGCATGATGTTAAAGGTCTGTCGATTTATGCGCACGAATGGGCAAAATGTATAAAACTGGACCCGTCCATCGCCTGTCAGAGCTACCGGCCGCGTCTATTCGAATAATACCGGGAATACGAATAACCAAGTTCATCGTCGACTGACGGCAACCGACAAAATCTGAAGGCGTGTTCGACGTGTACCTACTGTGTATGTATAGCTTTATTTTTGGCTCTAATGCATCTAAGTTTGAGAAATAAACATCTGTGAAACTCGGTAGATAACTACCTAAATACCTTTTCAGTTGGAAAACACAATACTTATGCTCTTTTTTCTAGTTACATGGACTAATGTCCTTGTCAAAATTAACAAAGGTTGCATATTAACTTATACCTATCTATAATATGTAAGTAATAGAACAAAACTTAAAGGCTGTACTAAATATATTTACTTGCAAATAAATTGCGACCTCTCATTACATTTTGAATAGAAGCCAAACCGCTTTAGGTCATGAAAGAAAAACTAGAAAATGAACCGCAATATGGTTTTGAATATCTGCAGTCGTAATAAGATACGGGTCGCATAACAAAATTGCTTTAGTGAAGCTCTAATAAAAATATTAACTGGTTCATTGTATAACTGTCTTATGCATATCATTTTAAACATATACATATGCAGATAGTATATCTGTGAAATGAATCATGAATGCAAAGGATTTTTTCTCTGAGAAATAAACTATAACATAAAAATATCAAAAATTTATAACAAATCCCTTTTCGGCTCGTTTTAGAGTAGTCCTATCCACCTGCCCTCATCTCACTTAAATATGGGGTCGGTACAACACAGTTTTGCAAGCATGTCTCAGAAAGAATTGAGATTTAAAGTAATATCAAATTATTTACAATAAATGTTTCACAGTGTATTGTTTGTATTTATGTCACGAGTCATGAATTCTTTGTTACGCCTATATTTGGTGAGTCCTAAAATATCAACACGTGTGTTGTATGCATATTTAAGAGTTTATTTGATTATTGTTCTTCTGAATACGGGCTAAGTAATTAAGTAATTTCAATAGCAATATGAGCTAGTATAGAGTGCAGTCACCCGAGCCAGTGAATCGGTCTTGTTAACAACTAATAACACAGAACAGTAATTATTGAAGTCCCGACATAGGTTCCTTCGATGTTCACTATAGTTGCAAAGCAAACATTATTAATATGTTGTGGTTTATTTTACTTTAATTAAACTTTACTTTGAAATTTCCCAAAAATAAGAAAGGAATGTTCTGATGCAAACTTTTAATTAAAATTAATAAAATATATTGTAGTATGTATGTATAAACTTTTGGACTAAAAAATAATCGAGTTTGAGACAAAAAATAAGGACATTGGCATTGGGTATCTATCTAATGTTTAACAGGTCTGTGTTATAATTATCATATAATTTTCGATATAGAAAAAGTGCATACGTTTCATTGTAGTACTATATATAATCTAGATTGCGTATGTCATCAACGTAGCTTGTATATAATATTTTACATCTCTACATATATTACGTTCTCTTTTTCTTCAAATTGGCGATACTCATAAATGTTCGATAAGAGCTCACAGACTTGTTCGTTGTAACGTATTTTTGAAATCAAATTAATCCCGAAAGCTGTGGAGTGTAACGATCTTCACCAGATGACTTTTAAGGGATTCCGAGTAATAGCTATAACTGCGTTGCGCACTTTACGATCTGCTGTGTACGAAATAAGATTGGTGTTCACCTATTCTCGATTAGTTATTTTCTTAGGTTGACACTATGATATCGACTGGCAAAGATATTGAACGCTTGGATATATGTTAATCGATAGTTCGTTATACCAAGTAGCACAGAATACCGAATAGTTACTAGTTTCTAGGTAACTAGTAGTTTTCTGTTAAGTCTTAATTCTTTGCAGAAGTTTGGGATTATTTTCTAACAAAATGATATACCTATCTTCATTTCCCATTGAGGTAATTAATTGATGTACGCTTTTAAATACCATATAAATATAAACAGAACCTTCAAATAATTTGCTCCGTAATCAAATTAAGGAAAAGGTTTCGAAGGATAATGTGCGTTAAGCTTTATAATAAACGAAGTCCAAATGTGCGCGACCTGAGACTCAGTGTTGGAGATCCTCACACTTTACGAGCTAAACGAGGTAATGCCATTTCAAGCTTCGTTTCTTTCTATTATCTGTAAGAACAGACAGTAAATCTTACAATACACTTACAGCATATTTTATACCACAACTCACGGTATCCAGAATCATGGGCGTTTTAAATACGTCTAAACGGTGGGGATATGTGTTCCAGTTTGGGGTGGCTATAAGTTCATTTTTAGGACCAATACCATTTCAATAGCCAGATTACGTTATTCTTAGGTATAATTTTGTTGTTTCATCTATATTTTATACATAAACTGTCAAAATTATGCTCCAAATAACGGTTATCTGTCTTTTGGAAAATTGGCCCTAGGGGAAATGATTTTAGAAGTATAAAAATCAATCCTTAATAAAACTGAAAACACTGACGACGTAATAACGTGTTCGACCAAGTTACCTAATTAACCAAGAAAGTGTCAGACAAAATTGAATTGTAATTCTGATTAATCGAATCGGAACGATATTTATAGGCCAGACACCCCAATCGATGGCTAACGCAATTCTGCAGGGTAATCAACCGCATTAGATTCCCACCTCTGCCCACAACTAAATTGTTAATTTAGTTAATAGCCACAATTTAGGGTCGATTCAGTCGCACCCCAAAATAGAGCAGCACCTCTTGAATTGGCTGTATAAGGCCTTAATCAATTTGAAATTTTAATGTCAGCATAAATTAAGTGTGCTTGTGACCTGCAAACATTTTAGCACTTCAACGATATTAGGGGCTGATATTAATAACTAAAAATGTAAAGGTAAAGTTATTTTCGTCTTTATTTTATTCTTAGTTTTTTTTATAGCAACCACTGGTAATCGAGCAGATGGGTCACATGATGGTAAGTGATTTCCACCGCCCATAGAGGTAGATACCCAGGATAAAAAAGAAGTATGGGTGCGTTGCCAACTTAAAAGGTGGGAATAGAAGGGGAGGGAAAAGGGATTGGAAAAGGAAGGGAGGAAATGGGCTACCGGAAATCTCACTTACTGAGCGAAATGCGACAGCAAGCTGCCACTATACGTCGGTTTTATGTGAGACAGTGGTATCAAAGCCGTCGAGCCGGCTCATTCGTGCTGTAGACGTAATTGTCTACAGCACGGCTCTCACTCAAAGTTCTAGTTGTCGTCATAATACAGTAGGTATAATACAAACATGCAGTCTTTGCTACTTCTTTTTGTTACATCAGTCCTTACCTGCTCCAGTGTGTGGTTAGTTAATGCACATTTTTTTAGCATGTTGCCTATATTATTTGGCTCAGTTTTTAAGATCTCTGTTTGCTTGACGTCAAGTTCTCTGAGGAAGATAGTCCCGGGCAAATTGCATCAGAAAAACAGCTGTGCCTCGGATTCGGACCCAGGATCTCCCGGTCATAGTCTTTTTCTTCCACGAGACGAAGACGGCGAATAAATATATGGTTTGAAAACATGACTCGAATTACTAAATGTAATCAAATGCAATGTTAATCTGAACATTCACAAAGTTTTCTTCATAATATTCATTCTGCATGCACAGAAGCACTGATTTAATGAAGTCGGGATTCAGAATAAGTTCTCCTTGAGCTATATAGCCTATAGCGCTTCAATCATTTATTGTGGATTGGAGTCTGTAAGTCATTAAATGAAGCCGAAACGTTTTGGATGGATTAAATTTTTCACTGGAGAATTATTCCATATTTTTAATTATCTTTGCAAGCATGAAACATACAGTCTCATAATGCTCGGTAATTGTACTGGTTTCAATTATCTTTATATCGGACTGTGTTAACACTATGCTACTCTGCTGGACGACAAATCAATTTGTACACAATGTAGTGACATCTACTCTCGCATACCATAGATCTACCATTTAGCTCTACAATATAAAAACCCAAGAATTAGCCGTACCTATATATAGAATGCAATTTATAAAAAGCGAATTCCTCGTTGGAATAAAGCGGTTTAAGACTGCGGGTTGGGTACATTTTAGGTCAAGCCCACGCTTCAGTGGAGGGTGTGTTAGTACAAGATACTAAAAATACACGTACCTATAGCAACGATTTAAAAATCCCCGCTGCGAATAATAGAAAAAATTGTATGTCCTTTTTTTCGCAGTCGTTTTGTAAATAAAGTGTTACTAGTGGGTATAATTTACGGTGCACTGTATCTACCTACAATTGTCGCTTCCTTGCTTCAGAGGTAGAATAATGTAAGATCTGTGCACCGAGTGGTGGGTAGGTACTGGGTTGGAATCCTAGTTGGAGCAAGGCGATTTTTTAATTCCACTACGCAATTACCCAATTATTGTATCCAATTAAAGTACGTACCTAAAACATGGTACTGAACCTAAGGCGTGGTATAATTGGAGTGGCACCTCGCCTTAAAGCCGCGGTCAGGAACTCAGCGGGAGGGGAGCGGCGTGTTTCAATGCATAGAGGGGCGTACGACCGGTCTAGCAATACGTTGCCGCGCCGCTCCCCGCGCCACCGCCGCGTCGCGCCGCCTCTCCGTTCCCGCTGAGTTCGTGTCCACAGCCTTAGTAAAGTATACGCAGATGGGTGTACCCTTCGTTGGCATGTAATTCTTGACGGAATCATCGGAAATCTGTCTCAACCATCTTACACGTGACAGACAGGCTTTTCTCGGAAATAACATTCCCGATACATATACGACGTGACGTTAAGTGACTTTTTATTTATTCTGTTCATGAGATAAAGAGAATACGTAACAGCTACTTAGACGCTGTGAAAGAATTTGGATGTTTGTTCATCAATCACACGTTAACAGATGAATGGATTTGGATAAAGGTTGGCACATATTTAGACCATGATCTGAATTAGGTCTTTAACAATTTTTATTACAGGTTCTATAAGAAGCCTTTTATGTGGGCGGAGCCGTTGAAGTTAGTTGGCACTGCATTATTTTATTATATAGATATATGAAATATTTTAAAAGTTTTCTCACTTTACACAGACCATTGCATCGTAAGGTTGGTACAATTTTGTCGAAGCACTAAAATAAGTACATAGGTAGTAAAACTTTTTTAAAGTGATAAATATGTTAGGCAGGGCCTAGGCCAGTTACTAGACACACAAGAATTCAGGGGGGCCTTGGAGAGTAAAAATAATTGATCGTGGAAGAGAATGTAAGTACTTATCAACCTTTCGGGGGGCCCGTGAGGTCAGAGGCCCTGGGTACAGTACAGCCCTGGGGCCTGTGCCCCGTGTGCCCTTATAGTAAAGACAGTACTGATGTTAGGTACTAAAATTTTATCCTATCACAAGAATCACAAGCTCACAAACGCATTTTAAAAAAATACTATAAACTACACATATGATAGAAAATTGTTTACTTGGTCGCTTCACAATTTTTTACTTATACATTATTTATACTTACTGTTCTTGATTCTTATACAAAACATTAATTTTACACCACGGCATGATCAAAAACATTATGTGTAAAGTGAACAATTGCCATTAGGTGTTAATTTAGCAAAAGTTTTAAATGATTACTTAATTAAATGCTCAAAGGTGGTCAATCAAAAAGCAAACAGTGAGGGATCAAAGCAATTTCTTACCAAGTATTTGTTGTGGGATCCGTGCGAGGGTCGCGAAAGTTTTCCATCGCAACCGCACCAGGTCGATTGTACCCTTCATCCAGCGACCTGATTACCCTAACTCTTAACCAGTGCCGTACTTGCGGCTTTTATAATTGAAACTTGAAGTTTATACTGAATTTTCTACAACGGAATAAACACAAATTTTGGGAGCCAAAGTAGTTCATGAATAATAATGAAACTAAGCCATTCCAATATAATATATTTGCGATTAACTGTCAAGCAACTGAATATTTATTATATTCACCGCCTCTCCGTTTGTGATTAATATGTAAGCCTTTTGTTTACTGTTAATATTCATAACTGTCACCAATAATAACTTACATAATGTACTGTAGCCCGAGCACGAAAAACTAATGTAAATGTAAACTCGCTGCGCACTGATGACATTTGATTAATATTTCATACAAATTTCATAGACGCGCATCGAGCACGAATACATTTACGGTTGTCAGAAATTTTGCTGCTCGGGCTGCAGCCCGTAATCTGCAGATTAGCATGCTTAATTTTTGGGTGGCGTACGGTCCATACAGACAAAAATTACTATATTTTCGAATGTGCTAATTTTTAAGATAAAAAAGACAAACTGATTTTCAAAATTGCCGCGCTCGGTTTATTTTGTTAAACAATACGATACGACGCCTATAGTAATACCTAATTGTTACGATGATTCAAAATAAAATAAATAATCGATTTTGTCTACCATAATCTGAATGAAATAGGAGTAGTGCCGACGATTTTATTAGCAAATGAATTCCCAGCTGTTTTCTAGATTGGCATAATGATAAAAAGTCACGTTTCCCTCGGTAGACTTTTTCAAACCGGACTTAATTTATTAGAGAAAACAAATGAAATTATGAGCACCCTTGATGATTGACGCTGTCTATTCGTTGTTATTTATAACGATATTTAAAACTGTGCTATAAACATGTCTCAATTCCCAATTCCGGCACTGCCTCGACCTGCCCTTGTGATTTTAACTACACACACTACAGTGAATGATGTGTGCCCACATGTGCGTAAGAGAAATGAAAATTACGTATGTTAATGAATACAAATATTGGATTTGAGTTTAAGTAGTTTCATAATGATCTCAAGATAACTGGCACGTCTACTGGTCATGTTTTTCGAAACACTACACAAAAATATCTACACATTTTCCTCTGTGAGATGCGGCGTGAGCAGGAAATTTTGTGACAATCGTAAATGTATTCGAATTCGTTGCGCGTCTATGAAATTTGTATGAAATATTAACCAAATGTCAACAGTGCGCAGCGAGCTCAAATACATTTACGATTGTCAGAAATTTTCCTAAATGTTTTTGTGTAACGATCCCTCAGAGGAGCTTGACGTCAGGTAGGCAGCCAGTCGTAAGAACTTTGCCAAATCCTTTCTGCAACACGCTTGAAAAATTGTGTTGCGCCGACCCCACATTAAGGTGGGATAAGGGCAGGTAGAAAGTTTCGAGAAAAACATAAGTAGGAGACGGCCTCCGTATCTTATGGAGCAAAGTGAAATTGTAGTATACTACATATATACACATATTTTCTAAAAAAGCTCATTTCTCCGTAAAATGTACACTCCAATACCAACCAGCTTTGCATGACTTTTATCATTTTCACCGTGCCCAAGAAGATACGGTTAATATGATATCATAATTATTTTAATGAACGCAACAACGTTTCTCCGAGTAAGGATGGTATCTAATGACATAAACTCAGCGTAAAGTAAACTTGGCGAGTTGATCATTATGAAAATTTTAATTACGAATTTATGATAATTCTTGATGGAACGAGATCCGCACAACTTTAGATGAAAGACGCTCACTAAAGCAAAGATTTACTAAACTAAATTAGCTAGACAAAACATCGTACTATGTTATCATCCTTAAGATGTTCTGGGACGTTCAAATTGCGATTACTTAGTAATTGGATCTAACTAGAAATTTTCGCAGATGTTTTCAACAAGCGTACCTACTAATGGAAATTTCTATTTTATGTAACCAATGTTTATTTGAAAACTTACGATGTTGTGTTCTCCAATATTTATTTTCTAATTTCCCCGGGGTTCAGCTAAACGGTTTATGTTACACCCACTTCAGGATTCGATTTTAAAATAACGATTTCTCCGAGAATGCCCAATAAACATTTTTATTTCACCAAATGTATTTTGAGTATTAGAACTGGCGGAGTACCTTAAATAAATTATTACTTTTGTTTCGACTTTCCCGCTTGTTACTTGTTTTGCATTAATGAGGAATGAACAGCATTCTCTTTTATAACAATTCATTAAGTAATGGTTATGCTTGCTGAATTACGAATGGTAAATCTACAGATAATATTGGTGGTATTGTGTCAAAGATTTTAATGAACACGCATTGTCGATACCGCTCTTACAATTAGTTAAGTTATAACTATATAATAACACTAATGTTGGATTTGGACGGGAAGTCTGACAGGGTGGGCGTCGCTTGTTAAAATTATTTCATATTATTCTCTAGAGCTGTGTTTGTTTCTTTAAGTGTTGTGGTTTAATGAATCAAACTTGAGTGAAGATGGACAGTATAATGTATAAAATTTTTAACCGGTGATCTTCGAGTTTTGCTTAGTGCGTTGGCTGGCTTTGTTCGGTCGAGTCGCCGAGTGAAGGTCACCTGAGGGGCACTGGACTGGAAGGAATTACCGCCATAATTAGTCATAATTTTTAATTATAAGTATTAGTGTAAACAATTGTTGGTGGCCTAATAAATAAATAATCCCAGCAGGGCCTTGAGATCATCCACATCTGGGTCTCATGGTCATTGTGAAAACATAATTGCTCTTTTTACCTTGACATTAGCTAAATCACCGCATATGCGTGGAAGCCATTATTTTTAAAAGAAGAATGAGAAGAACACTAATATCAGCGCTGTACTCTCACACTGCTAGGCATAGACCTCCACTACTGAGAGGAGTTAGACATTAGTCTACCATCTAATGCGTGTTGGTAAAATTCATATACATACTTCCAAATTTCGTATAAATTTAATATAAATTGCTGCTATAATTCAGGTTTAATGTTATTCGCAGTGTTTAGTCAATTTTCACTATGCACGATGTTACCCAAAGGGACGATTTTCCAACTCCGGAAACTGCGGATCATGGAGTTAAAAAGAGAATAGTAATTCCCCTTACGCGGCGAATCGTATCTGGAATACTAATTTGTTACATTACCTCGGTACCAATAGGATAGTGGCAGAAAAAATAAATTCTCCCTTTGTTTCGTACGCGGAACCTACCAGATTTTTCATTGCTAATTAAAAGTGCCGGAATCTGGAGCAGCGAAATTGTTTTCGTTCCTTTGTATTTTGTGGGATTTCAATTTCATTACAAATAATATAATTATTGCGAACGTTTTTGGTTTATTAAACAATGGTCTATTTTTAAATAAATGGACTGTTTAATATTATGTAGCTAATTACGTTTTTGCGCGCGAGGTACGACTATCGTCCTGGGGTCGCAGGTTCGATCCCCGATTGTTCAAAGTAATATTGGGTCTTTCTACACAATAGCCCCGAGTCGAAATTTTATATCCGACTAGCTGACCCGCGCAACTTCGTCTGCGTAGGAGAGAGAGGGTTGAAAGAATGAGTTGTAGGCACCTATAATCCAATAATTCTAAAGGAGGTAATGAGATGATCTACTTTGGTCCGTTTTCGTCAGTCACCCCGTCAGTCACCCAGTCAGTACCCTCGTCAGTTACCCCGTCCATCACCTCGTCAGTTACTCCGTCCATCACCCCGTCGGTCACCCGTCTGTCACTCGTCTGTCACTCGTGTATCACCCTGTATGTCACCCATCTGTCACCCTGTATGTCACCCGTCTGTTACCCAGTCTGTCACCCGTCTGTCACCCAGTCGGTCACCCCATCTGTCTGCTTGATTGTCACCGCGTCTGTGAAATCTCTAATATCTGGAAAATCTTTTTTCACGCACCGGCGCCATCTACTTAAAATATTGGTTTGTAGTACATGCTATGTATCAGAGATGGCGCTGTATGTGAAAAAAGATTTTCCCGCTTTTCTGTTGAAATTTTTCCTGAATTTTCTTTGCTATAAACCTCACGGAGCCCGAGACCTTTCCAACGAATGCAAAATCGTGGAAATCGGTTCGTGCGTTCTGGAGTTATAGCGTCAGGAAGGAAAACCCGACTTATTTTTATATAGTAGATAAGGCGATAGGCTTTGGGGAGGCCTATCTCAGCAGTGGACGTCCTATGGCTGATGATGATGATGAAGGCGATAGGCTTTGGTATTCTAGATATCTAGTTGATCTCTACTTACCCTTTCGGGTATACAGGCGTGAGTGTAAGTGTGTATGTTTTAATTAGAAAATTGCTCTACTAATGCACCATTTATAAGTATGATAGAGCCTCTTAAAATCGTTAATGTCAATATAGATTTGGCGTGTGGCCAGGCTCCTACTATAAATACTTCATTAATCATGCTGTGAGAGAACGCCCGTTTTGAATTGATTTTTGTACAGATTGTGTATTATGTTCCCGTACCAATTACAGGGTATCCAGTTAACACGTTATGTAATCAATGTCCTCGTTTCAGTTTCAGCTTGATGACAATACATTTTAATTTGCAGATATTTTTATTAAAAGTATTTGTATGTGCCGTATCGGTGATATTTTACGCACCGTTATGATTTGTGATAAGTAATTAATATGGGTCTGAAGGTCGCATCCAATTCCTCCCAATTCCTCCCAGTGCGATACCCTTCAGACGAACTTAACGTAGCGAATGGACTGAACAGAGCAAGTAAACACGCCAAGAAAGTCATATAAAATCACTAATGAAAGAGTTTCCAATTAACTGTCCATTTTTGCTGAAGTTTACTGCAAAAATAATCACATAATTTTTAAACACCAAACACAACTTTAGACAATAATCAGTACTGTATTATAAGAAGGAAATATTTGTTCTATTTTGTAATTAAATTTCCGTTTGTAATGAATAAATAAATATACTCTACTTAACCCGTTTTAGAAATCCTTTCACAAATGGAAATCTACATTATCAGCTCATAAAATAGGCTACTTTTTGTTCCGAAAAGTGAAAGCCTTCCGTAGAATATCCACGCGAACGAAGTAGCGAGTAACAGCTAGTATAAAATAATGTTAACGAACGCCTCCAGCTCTGTCAGATTTTCAAAACTCCGGTTGAAAATCACGATAAATTCTCAATCAATGTCGCTATTCTTTTTATGATTTCTTATTCAATTGAAGACAATGCGAATCATGACATCAAACGACTGAAGGGTTCGCATCTTGAGCCTCGCACAGCCTCCGAGGGATGTACCATTAACGAACATCATTAGCACCAATGTTATAACAAGATTTCCGTTGTCCTTATCGTCATTCTTAATTCCATAAAATTGACTTTTTGTTGTTATATAATTCGTTAATGATCAATTAATGTTGAGGTAGTTTATGAAACTTTAGACATGTTATTTTACACTAAAAGGTAATGACCGTGTCGTGTTCTCCAAACTATATTAAAGCTAACAACTAAGTGACCATCAAGTTTATTTTGGGTATAGTCGTAACTTGTACGTAGGCTGTTGTTTAAAGTTTTATCTTCGAAATTACCAATTTTTTTTAAAACTTATTTTAGTGATCTCCATCGCCCATAGACTCACAAGACAAGGAAATCATGGGTGCGATGCCAACCTAAAAAGAAAATAGGGGTTGGAAAACGGGGGGGGGGGGTAATTGGGCCACCCGCAATCTCACTCACCGATCGAGCAAACTGCCACTTTACGTCGGTTTTTTCGGCTTATTTTTTAGGCAGGCTGCCTAACATCAACCATCTCTGGAGGATATTTTCTTCTTGGAATTCAAACGAATCTCCAGAAAACGTAATAATAAAAAATCAGATTTACATAACATAACATAAGCTCACGCCTGTATCCCCGAAGGGGTAGGCAGAGGCGCACTAGCGAACTAGAACACCCATATTTCGCCGAACTTAGTTCCGTCCCAGATGTGATAGGGGGCGAGCCTACTTGGTTATTTAAGAACTTGTATCCCAAGTTCTGCGGTACGTAATATGTTGTACTTCAGTATTTGAAAGCAGCAGAATTATAATAAAAGTAAGTACCTAATATAACAGATATATAAAGTATTGTCCTATTGCTGGAATATGGATTTCCTTAAAAAAGAGAGGGGACAGGGCAGTCCTTTGAATTATTGCGGGTTGGTACACATTCTTCCCCTGGTAGTTTTCTTGGACTAGCAGCATATATAAATAATAATAAATAAATACACCCAACAGTCACACACCTAGTCCTGACCTCACACCTATATCCTGGAGACTATGAGAGACTTTCGGTCTCACAACACTCAGACTTGAAACAAATATCAGTGGGCCACACAAACATTTGTCTCAGTGCGGGAATCGAACCCGCGGCCTCTCGCTTCACAACCGGCTACTCGCCCACTGCGCCACTTTTTGTAATTTAATTTAAAGCATTTTTTTATTTTATTTGCCCAGGACTGGATGCTCCAGAGGGTGGTTGACATCAGGCAGACAGTCGGTCGTAAAAACTGAATCAAATCCTTTCTGCAACATGCTATAAAAAGTGTGCTGTGCCGACTCCACGTTAAGGTGGCATAACGGCGCGGCAGGTAGAGATTGAAAGGTACACATTTTCCCCTGTCGTCAATCTCCTCGAAGGAGTTTCAAAAAGTGTGTTGTGCCGCGTGCCGAGTTCCAATCCACATTAAGTGGGGTAAAAGCAGTTGGAAAGCTACATATACCTCCGACATTGTCAGATACCTTAAACTTATCCCACCATTCTAATTTATAGAATGTGTTTAACTATACTTTCGTTCTCTAAAATAGTTTCCTAATATAAAGCTGGTATTACACTATGTTTTTGTTTGGAACAAATATGATATTGTAACGTTTATGTTTGTAACAAACCCACATTACAGGCGAGTTGACACGACGCGTGGCTTATCTATTCACAGTATATCGGAGACGCTTTATCTCCTTAACTTCGTGTCTGGGAACACGCATCTGTCGTGTCGTGAATCGTGATCTTTCTTATCTCGTAGACTATAATCTTGTAGACTATAATAATATTATCATCGCTGTATCCGTTGTCCCATTACTGAGCACAGGTCTTCCCTTACTTATGACTGAGGGGGGATAGGTCTAGTTCACAAGGTTACAATAATTACGTTCAAGAAAGTTCGTCAGTATAATTATCACAATGTTTATGTTGTAAGAATTCCGTTTAAATTTCCTTATACCTAAACGTCTGATGTAGTGCATAAATCGTAGCTGATAGAGAGGTAGTGAAGAGGCAGCTCGCGAGTCTACGCGGCCCGGCGCAGAGTGGGCGGGCGCGGTGTCAGCGGTACTCCACCGCTCATTCACCGCTCATCGCCTGTAGGCCTCTACAGTCCACTCACATGTAATCTCTTAACTGCATCATATTCGTTTATAACTGCACCACGTTGATGTCACTTGTGCGATCGATTGGAAATATTTTCGAATAAATTGTTACCAAACTAGAAACACAATAATAATCGGGGTTACGCGCCTATTTTGAATCTTCTTCACATCTCAAAGATAAAGAAAGTTGAAGCCAAAATATCGTGTATTATTATTTACTATTATCGTAATGCATGTGAGAATGCAGGCCGCTTCTAACAGGTCGATCTGGAAATATTTGGGGAGGCCTATGTTCAGCAGTGGACGTCCTATGGCTGATGGTGATGATGATGATGATGCGAGGATCTTTTATTATTTGGTTTAGCAAATATGCCTGTAATATAAGCACAAGACGAGTAATGAATTAAAATTGATAAATCAGAGTTAATATTATGTATTGGGGTCGAGTAAAGCCGATGAAGAATAGTTTGGTATAGACAACTTATAAATAATTTATTTTTATAATAATTCCACAATATATACCAGGAAACATTCTCAGATAATAGATAACGGAACAGTGTAGGTTTGAGTATAAGAAATGGTCCTTTATCACGACAATCTTAAAAGCTTTTTTGCTCATTTCAATGCATCCTATTTTATAGATTCATTCAACCGTCTGTGAAGAATGTTGGCGAAAGAAATCACGCAAACAATTATCTTAAAAGGATCGACAACAGAATTTCCATGCTATTCAAGATAATGGTTTAATTTCATATTTCTAAAAGCGACAAAGTCTGCTAGCAGCAAGCTTCAGAAGAGTGGCTTGTGCCAACAATTATATCAATATAGTAGTATATATAGATCTATAGCGCTTGCATACACATAATTTACAGAGTCTGATGTGGAGACTACCTTAAAATTGCGTATACTTAGATATATAGGTTCGCATACCTACTGTACTTATTTTGCAATTGCGGCTATTTGGCTATGGCAATGGCTATTTCTGTCCTTTTTTACATAACAAATATAAGTTCACGTTTGTAGCCCCGAAGGGATAGACACAAGTGAATTAGCGACTGAACACCCATATTCCATTGATCTTATTTCCCAGATGTGATAGGAGGCGAAACTGTCACCATATTGGGCACAAATTTCAGACTCCGGGCTGATACTCAACAGAAAAAAGCCAATATCACTTTGCCCGACCCGAGGATCGAATCCAAGATCTTAGGATCTTTGGTAGTCGTATCGCTATACAACTACGCCACTGACACAGAGCACTTTAGTTTTGTCATTCTTAATACAATATTATGGCATATTATTTAATATGCACTTTCAATATCTTGCCTGAAAGGTGTGCTGTTTATTTGTAAAAGGAAATTCTTGTCACGTAGCTGAAACGTGGTTACCTATAACGCCACCTACGTGTTTCTTTTCCGATGCATAATTTTTTCCTAAACATTACCCACCTGAAGATCAATACAGGCTTCAATAACATGTATGTAAGTATACTAAATATAACTTTAACGAAGACATGCATGTCATCAAAGGCACAATAAATGCTCGTATTTAACTTTTACTGAAGTTAAGTATAACTTTTAAATTAATGTTGCTGAGCTGATAGTAGAAAATATAACTCCTGAACTATTGGGAATAAGTGGATAATTCTTTAAATATTATAAACTCGTATACTCCTACCATATTATTTCGGTGATTGCGTCGTGAGTTGAAAACTGAAAACGGACTTTAAGACTGGAAAATAAAAACTATCGGTGCCTTTTCATTTGATATGCTTCTGCCCCAGCACTGACTCCAAAGAGAGTAAGAAATTGTTGTTATTTATTACTCTTCAGTTTTGAAGTAGGTTTTCAATTTTTATTAGAGTTTTTGATTTCAGATTCTTAGTGTATCGACTGCGGTGTTTAAAATCAAAGCTTTGTTAATTGATCGTTGATTCGATCACACTTTCAAAATCTGGTAGGCTTAAAACAGATATCTTGGTCGTCATGACAACGAACGGCACACTCAGGAATATACTATTAGGTACGCTGCCAAATTCTTTAGTACAACTGGCGCTTCTTAAAACTTAGATATTTATAATGTTGGTTTAAATCAAACAAGCCTCAATAAATGTTCGTGTTATATTATGTGTAGGCGATGTCTATACACATGTAGGACGTGACACGTTAATACAGCCACGAGCAAACTCCTATTTAGAAAGTTTCAAACCGTACCAATAGGTTTCCCCAATTCGGGTTAGCGAGCAGGATTTGTATCAAGCCTACATTTACATACACCGTTCCCGCTTGACAAGTATCAAAGCCCACGGCTAAACATGGTTTTGAAATAAGGTCAAACTTGAAGCTGCGCAAGGATTTGTAACGGGCTGTCCGTTTTTTATCCTGGTTTAAGACATTAATTGTAGTCGGACTTGCTATATTTAGGCTAAACCAAACGATTGCTACCGTGCTTTGTATTTATGCATCTTTATTAATATAAGTATGTTTGTGTATTCGTCCTTGTCTTACATAGCAACGAAATAACAGATATTTTTTTTAAAATAAAAATGTCTCGCCCTGCACTAATATAGGGGTGACATTCTTTTGATCCAGAAATATGATGAGAAGTACGCGAGAAACTAAAGGCAAAAATAAATAATAAATAAATACACCCAACAGTCACACACCTAGTCCTGACCTCACACTAGGTATATATAACCTGTATCGTGGGTTTCAGGGACTATGAGAGACTTTCGGTCTCACAACACCCAGACTTGAAACAAATATCTGTGGGCCACACAAACATTTGTCTCAATGCGGGAATTGAACCCGCGGCCTCTCGCTTCACAGCCGGCTACTCGCCTGCTGCGCCACGGAGGGTGTCAAAAATAATACATATAATGCAAATGCAAATCGCCATTTTTTATATATTTTAAATATTTTATCACAAATATTATCACGATCCGATAATCGAACCTACAACTTTTGAATTTTCGAGATTATGATATATGTACATACTGTTGTTATTCAAGAGCAATAGGCGTCAAATGCCTAGAATAAAATTATAATCTTTTTTTCTAGCCAGTTATTCAAGATCAAACGTTAAAATGTATGGATAACAAAGGATTATTTTGATTTTTTTATGTAATATGCAGACCAAAACACGAACGAATAAGAGAAAACATTATCTCAGTTAATACCTAATTTTTGTCCCCAGCAAAGTAACTCTCATTAGGTCCAACCATTTCTCCCACACGCATTATAGCAAACGAAATGGAAATGCTGGATTCGGGATCCTTCGCAGCGATTGCCTGCCGCCGGACTATTATTAAAAACACTCGATGTCGTACCGAGCCCTCATTTAGCTGTGAAAAGAATGCAATTTGCAATTCAAGTCGTCCTAAAATGTTCTGTTGTTTGTATATTTTATATTTTAATACATATTATGTTTTGTTATTTTTCTATTCGAGATCACGTATTTTGCATACAAAGAGCAGATATTCATATCTTTATGACCGTATTGTACATTTTCTTTTGTACTGCAAATGGCGGGTTCTTAATTGCTATTAAGTATATTGCTCTGGGGATTTTGAATGCTCTCTTTGTATTCTATAATGTGTTTGTAGCTTTAAAGGTGCCATATAGGTCATGAAACTTTACTGTTATTAATCCTTCGAAGATGGGAAGTTAACAAAATACAATAAAGCGAACCAATGTGGTTGGTCACTTTTGCTTAAAGATAGATATCGCGTATTCGGGTTATCACGGTATGAGCAATTTTCCTTACAAACAGTCGATAATTGGGTACTTGACATTTATTCTTTCATTAATTTTATTTAAAATTTACGTCATCTATAATATAGAACAGAAAGAAATATTGAAATATTCTCAAAAATATAAAAGTGATAAGGCTTTGAAGTTTGGTGTAACCTTCAAATTGCGGGAAAGAGAAGTATCAGTGTAACACGTCACGCCATAACGGTACGAGCGTTGGAAAGGGATAGCAACATATCTCCAATATGCCCCCACTCCAAAATTTAAAATATGAATTACTGGCTTATTTTCAATTTTCAATTTCGATACAGTTTTTACAAAAGGGTTTCTTTTTTTTATTTGCTATTACATATAAATATGCGTGTAAAATCAAACATAGTTCAGTACCCAATTACATATTATTTATTGAAAATGCTCAAAATAATTATAAGGCGACGGACAAACTGGTATGCATTATATGTATCGGATTAGGTACAGTAATAAGTATCAACATTGTCAAAGTACCTATCTTGTCGTCCTTCCATTGAGTTGTCATAATTTTACTGTATTATATTGGAGTTATACTCTTTTTCTGTTACTCAAGTAAAAGATTAATAATTGCATAGGTTCATTAAGAATTATTTTTCCATGTTCGAAAGACGGTGACAATTTACTCAAAAGTTGTTGGTTTTTGAAAAGGCAAAGAATTTTCTCAACTTCTCAAAGCAGCTTAACTTCTGCATTTTGATTTACATTTGTCATACGTTTCGAAGGCAGCGCTTTTAGGCAGGTATTCCATAATACTGAATTGAAGGAAGTTGTGAATTATTTGTATGCAATGAGTTTCCGAGTACCTCGTATTTACGATTTTCTTTTCTCAAACCCATTCACTGTTAAAATAATTTGTCAAGTAGTTCTTGAAAATCCGTGTCATCCGTGACATTGTTTGGATTTTACTGAGGAATCTGAAAGGATCAGTGGCGAAAGGTCCATACAACACGATGCCTTCCGGCTTACCTCTGCTAAAATGTCTGCTAATAAATAAGTGTTAATTCAAAGAGAAAATAGCTTCGGCTTCCCTTTTAGAAATTTTCATATTTCGCCACTGGAAATGTATTTTTTATTTCGGCATGACAAAATGAATATAATTATGTACTAGACTTTATGGTAAGCGCAGTGGAGATCAAAAATCAGCGGCTATAGACAATCAATGAGTTTATCAATGCTTATTAGAATCATACCAGCCTGTAGGCCTTAAGTTTCTTTATACAAAAATTATATCAACTTTACCCAACAAAGAATCAATAAACGTAAAAGTTACGTAGTTACTGCCGTCTGTAATTTAATTACATAATTGGCGTAATAAAGGGACACCAGTTTGGGCCAAAATTTGTCATTTTGGCAGGCATAGGCCAACGGCTTGCTTATCCTCGTCAAATATAAAGCAGGATCAAGTTGTGCAGGGTCTGCAAAAACGTGACCCGAATTGAAATTTGTTTTAGTTGACTCATAAAGATTAACATTTGCACTGTTTGTGTCAGTTGATGCCTAATTTTATACGTGCAATAGATAAATTATATTTTCGATATGCTAATTTATTTTTACATAACATAAAACATAAGCCCACGTCTGTATTTCCGAAGGGGTAGGCAGAGGCGCGCTAGGGAACTAGATCACACATTTCGACGGGTTTAGTTCCGTTCCAGATTTGATGAGTATCGGGTACAAATTCCAGACTCCGGTTGATACTGAAAAATTCAATATCGCTTTGCCCGTAGATTGAACCTAAGACCCTTTGGGGAACGTCAGCGGCTGGTAATAAAATTATAAGCCGATTCCCTTCTATAATCTATGTGGAAAAGTGGGTTGCGCCGACCCCACATGGAAGCTAGATAAGAGCAGTTCTAGAATTGGCATTTAAATATTCATAACAAAGTTTTATTTACTTAGATCATTTATGTAATAAAATGTATTATAGTTTCATACGATACGAAGAATGACGAAAACAACTCTATTTTTGTACTGGTTTCTGATTTGACGATTCCTAACAACAAATCGTTATCCCGAATCCTTATTTATCCGACACTCATGAGAAAATCTCCGAAAGACTGTGATATAAAAAAGGAAAAGAAATGTTGCATGAATAATGGCCCCAGATTTAATGTACCTTACGTTAGAAGCAGCCACAGGTACTTTACCTTTTAAGCGTTTAAATAATTGTGGAGGTTGGTGGTTTAGGGCGACTTGCAGCGCTATTACTAGCGTTAAACCTAAACTCGACTTATCATATACACTTATTTAAAATAACAAACATAAAAAATACATACAAGTTTATACAAGTTTATGTCTGTATCTTCGAAGGGGTAGGGCAGAGGCGGACTGGCGAACTAGAACATCCCTATTTCACCGAGCTTATTTCCGTCCCAGATGGGATAGGAACAAAGCTTATCACCATATCGGGCACAAATGCCAGACTCTGGACTGATACTGAATAGAAAAATCCAATATCATTTTGCCCGATCCGGGGATCGAACCCGAGACCTCAGGAAGATAGTCGTAGCGAAATACAACCACGCCACCGAGACAGACAGTAAAAAAATACTATTAAATTGAGAACTTCTCTTTAAAAGCCGGTTGAAAAAAAACCGTGTACTCTCTCTTCCTCAATTGGGATTCGATCATAGATAATCTGATTAATCTCGTTCCACTGGTTCCCTAGACACGTTTACTGAACGGTGTACTCGTACTTTATTTACACGTACTCCCTTGGTACCGGTCGAACGGATTTTTCAACGATCTTTCAGACGCTAATCTAATATTTAGTGAGATACTTCGGTATTATGTACCTACGTTAATATGAGATAAATTAAAATCTACTCGCAGTATTATAGTCAAATATCGGGTACAATATATGTATGTTTACTATCGGAACTTTCAAATTACTCGTAGCGTTTAATATTTAAATAGCTTGTAATATAAGAAATTTCAAAGCAGAAGATTCTACCTCTACAAAAATACTGTATTATGTTAACGATGGCTTGCGAATGTTCTTCAGCTACAAAAAATATTTCCATTAATTTCGACGTTATTAAACTTACGTTTAAAATCAGAGACTTTTACATAGAAATCCTTGTTTAAAATGCATAAAATAAATATTATTCTACTATAGAGTGGTAAATAGACGTGGTGACTAAATAAAAAAGTTTTACAAAAATACTTTCCATTATATCACACCAACAGGCATTATTTTCCTTTTGTTTATGGTATAAGAATAGAAAAATATAAACAAGATTCAAGAAATGATTACGTCAATAAAACGTAGAGATGGCGGCAACCAAAAACACGAAGGTCATATCTCTAGAACAAACAGCCAAGATGTCACTGTTCACAGCGAGTTGTTTTCAAATGGAGTCATTAAATCTAAGGACAGCGTTGCGTAAAGGGACACATAAAGATTTAATGTATCCAACGGCCTTACCTGCAGTTTTTGCCATAAATTTAAGGGAACTGATGGCCTCGTATTTTAAAAGTGTTTTTAAATTTATTTCTGAATCGTACATTTTTATACGTTAGTTATCGTCTACTGATGGAGTTATGTTTTATAGCTCTTATCATAAATTTTGGAGCAGTGCTGTCGGGAGGACAATAAAATGTTTTAAGCAAGCACAAAAGTCTGTGAATTTATGAGCAATACGGCGGCCGCTGCGAGAGTCCGTTCGGGAGGTACATTTATAAATCTGCATGTACCTCCATGAAACTCATTGTGGGGAAATTACCAACAAAATAGAAATACACTTTTTTCAAAAACGTTGGCGCCACCAAAAATGATATGCGAGGTGTCGTTTATTAAAACCATATATCACGCACATAATGTTTGTTTAAATTTTTATCGCTGCGTAATTTTCCGCAAACAATAAATTATTATGAAGCATGATTTATGCTCTTCAACACATTCTATTCTACATTTTTATTTTATTTACCAGTTTTGTGTAATAAATTATGTTTTTACGGCCGCATATTGAGGCGTTTCCGTCATCATTTAATAATCCATTTATGCCAGAACAATTATGTCGATTTACGCACAATTCTCATTGAACCCAATTCGGTACAGACATAACAAAGTGAGATTTAGAATATTTAGGCGCCGCTAATATTTTTAGATTTGGGTTAATGCGTACTTCGGTCCTAAATGTGGGGGAAATACATATATAAAAAACCAAGCAATACATTTGGGCGTAGTTGTTTATATCATAGTCATTAGGTCGTTGGTAAGAGTTTCGAAAAATAGTATTTTTCATAGCAGAAACTGGCAATCTAGCAGAAGGGTCATGATTTTTTTTTCTGGTTAAAAGTTTAACGGACCGACTTCAAAATGTAGGATGACCAAATTTATATGAGATCACCCTTGGAATAAGCTCTATCGAACACAAAAAGAATCTTGAAAATTGGTCCATATTTGACGGAGATATCGAGTAACACACATAAAAAAAGTACAGACGAATTGAGGACCTCCTTTTTTGGAATCGATCGAGAAGGATTTAATTGATGATTTGAGCCACCAGAAATTTCATTCACCGAACGAAACGTAAGAGCAACCTGCTAATTTACGTCGATTTTCTATGTTGCAGTGGTCTCGGGACATACATATGTGCTGTAGGCGTTTCTGTCTACAGCGTGGCTCCACCACTCTTTCCCTTAACACTTCATAGTTCATAATATTTTAATCATCAATCCCTTATAATTTTCTTACGTAATTAAGCAATGTCTATGTAGTCTGACGTCAATTATTCACATAGTCATTAAAGTACACTGTAATTAACTAACTGTCCAGCTAGCTACTGCGCCGTTGAAGATGAAGTGGATCGTCAAATGTCGATATGCGTCATTGTGTTTTGGCAGTAGTGCAATCAAAGATATTTAATATTACTAACTATAGATGGGATATAAGATATATATATATATATATATATATATATATATATATATATATATATCTATATCTATATATATATATCTATATATTATATATATACTATACTAAGTGATATTGGATTTTTCCATATCAGCCCGGAGTCTGGAATTTGTGCCCGATATGGCGATAGGCTCGCCCCCTATCACATCTGGGACGGAACTAAGCTCGGCGAAATGTAGGTGTTCTAGTTCGCTAGTACGCCTCTGCCTACCCCTTCGGGGATACAGGCGTGAGCTTATGTTATGTTATGTTATGTTATAGATGGGCTAGCAAGCAAGTTTCCATACAAAAAAATAATTAAAGAGGGCGCTTATTACAATTTACCTAGATTGTTCTGTGAATGTTCAAGAATCACGTAAGATGATTTTATTGTCTAAACATTATTACGTCGGCACGTTGCGCGTGTATTTTTCAAATACGACTGAGTGACTTATGACCACTTGGTCACAACTTCTGCATCACAGGTTTCGTGCTGTTGTCCCGTCTATGTACTGTTAAATGTATTTGAGTGCAGTGGAGCCAATCTAATAGAGTGAATACTGAGCAGCGGTCAATGCACTTCGGTACCTATTAATTACTGTTCCACTGGTGTCTGTCAGTAACACAATGATGCTAATTAGTAACTTGTTGGCGCTTTTTATCCACGTTTTTTATCGCAATCAAATAATGGACAAGCAAGCTGCTGGCTTTATAGCTATGTACTTCTATGTATATATATTGTGTATGTGTATATATATTCTATAATATGTATTTACTAGACAATCTGTTTCGAAGTAAAGTTGTGGCACATGACACCGAGTGTTTGACGTTTCACGGCTAAGGGAAAGAGCAGATTTCTATACTGAGTTGAGGTCGATTAACAGAGACTTAGTCTAGTAGTATACATAGAAGTCTTTGATGTAAGCGATATACTAACATTATATACACATATAACTAACATTGGAATAAAACAAAACAAATAAATAACAATAACATTAAGAATAAGAAAATTTATAAATAACTATTCAATAATCTAATAATCTATTTGAATTCACAAAAATAAATCGATATAAATAACGCATGTTGTAGTTTACAGTAATTAGAGTAACACTATTGTAAACATTATCATAAAATGTAAACTGCGAATGAATAGTGTATACTTTGTTGTAAATTCTAAATAAATAAATAAATAAATATGATACCCATAAACAGTAGCAACACCACCCGTACTTTAAATACATGAACAATAAACGAACTTAAGAGAAAGGGATACTCTTATATTTTGTATTAATCTTATAGTTCTACATTTATGTGCTTATAATCTTCCAGCGAAGTGTCTTCAAAAAAGTTTGGTTGAAGATGTTTTATTTGATAATTAGTTTCATCCACTTCATTGTAAACTTTTTAAATAGACTTTTAATTAAACAGTGTTTTGTCTCTTACTGTGAAGAAGTGTTAAAGTGGGATAAGGGCATGTAGAAGAATTTAAATTTAATTTTTCTTGACGAAAGCCTTTGAAAAGTTGACGGTAGTGATAATTGAAATTAACGTGCAACGCGCAGGGGGGGGGGGATTGAAGTCGGGCAGGCAGCTGGTCGTAAAAAACGAAGCCAAACAAATTCTGCGACGTGCTAGAAAAAGTATGTTGCGCCGACCTCATATTAGGGCAGGTAGAAAGACTCGCGTACAACGCGTCTAAAGCCGGGTGTCCTGCACTAAAACATTACACAAAACACCTACACAAAAAATGCATTTTTTATATAGGTATGGTCCATTATTCCACGAACAGGTGACAACTAAAATCGTTGTTTTGCGTATTTGTTAGTGTTAGTGCTTTGTTTCGAAAAAGCTAGTGCAGGAGACCCGACTTAAGAAATACACAGTAGATTGCTTTTTATAGCAGAGATTGGCAAACGAACAGATGGGTCACCTGATGGTAAGTGATCTCCACCGCCCATAGACACCCAAGACACAGTAAGAATCATGGGTGCGTTGCCAACCTAAAAAGAGGAAATGGAAGGCGAGGGAAAAGGGATTGGGAAAGGTAGGGAGAGGGGGGGGGAAATAGGCCATCGGAAATCTCACTCACCGAACGAAACGCGACAGCAACCTGCCACTTTAGGTCGGTTTTCTATGAGACAGTGGTATCAAACCGGTCGAGCCGACCCATTCGTGCTGTAGACGTAACTGTCTACAGTGTGGCTCTACCACTCATAAAAATACTTTTAATATACTTAGTTATTCTGAATCACTTATTGTTCTAGAACACACATATTTTATTGTTCTAGAACAATAAAATATGTTTCAACAATTCAAAGTACTTTTCGGAGCCCGTGCATAAGGATTCGTTTTATAGTCTACGTGACTTACCTGCAAATTGCTACATCTGCCCATCCTTTTGTACTCTTGCTAATTTTAAATGGCGTATAGAATTTCCGTATTTGCTCTTTACAAGACGATAAAAGCACTGCATCTTAGGTACTTCTGGAAGTTGTTTCATTCTAGCTCGCTGTTTTGTCTTCCGTATTGTTGCTAAAAGCTTAAGTGTTTGAATCGTATGGAGATTTTAAGTATTTTGCTTCGAATAGCGTGCCAGTGAATTCTAAAGGAGGAAAATAATAGTGACTTTGGAATACGAAGCTTTTCTTGAATTTGAGCGCAGTGGGAGTAGCAAGGATTGAGTTGTCACAAATTAAACGTTGTCAGCTGTGAAGTCAGTTATCATAAATTGCAGTTTTTTAATACTAAATTAGTATTAAGAAATAACTTGACAATTTACAGCGCAGATTTACAATTATTACTGAAAATCAATAAAGTTTTGATACTTTCTTTTGCAAATGAGGTGTTATAAAAGCAACTAAAATCCGTTTTTCCGGCTTATTTTATCATTTAAAAGCAAAATAAGTATATAATTTAACATGCCCGTATTATAAAACATCATCATTAATCAACATTAATCGTAAAGTATTTTTATTTAATTTAAGGCAATTTTACGTACTTAGGGCGACTTGCAGCGCTATTACTAATCTAGAGTTACACCTTATCTCAATTTATCCTACAGCTTACCCCTATCTTTAAATCAAGATATGGGATAAATAGAGATTTTTCGCGGAGCTGCAAGTGGCTCTTACCGCCGAATGTTCATACACTTAAGGTGGCCTTATGTCGATTAAGGCCGCCTTATCTGTCAAAATTGTATGGCGAAAATCAATTTAAAAAGTCGTTACAGTTGAGTAGCGTTTGACTATTCGGGCGTTAATCGTATGTTGTTTGACTTAATTAAGAGCGTTTTCACGGATATCTACTGCTTGGAATTCAAATTACTGTTCCTGTTAAGATTAAATTTAACAGTGGAAGTTGGAGGTTTCCATAAATTGTGAGCCTCATTCTAATTGTCAGCTGTCCCGTCCTAACAAATGTCTACCAGGTGTTGTAAAACAACTGTATTTCACATTGCTAGGTTTAATTGAAAAGCGCTTTAATTGCAAAGCACCGACTAACACTGCTCATAAAATATGTACAGTGATATCGCTCTGCAGTTTCTATCCAAGCCATTTAATAATGCCGATAAAAGTAGTCAAAGTTAAAAACGTACCTTTAAATGTAAATTGGAAGTGAATATTGAAATCTTTATTGAAACAGCGGATTTCCGGACCGTTTATGTTTCGTTCATTTTATGGAGTACGAGTACCTAAGTTTACTTGTTGAGTTGAGGATAACGATTAAAAACTTTATTACTATGATTTATGAATCAAAGTAGTCTGTGATACGAGTTTTTCATTGTAAAATTATTATGACGTGATTAATAAACTTCCTAGATTACCGACTGCCTTGGTGGCGTACTGGTATTGCGTGCGCGGTACGACTATCGTCTTGAGGTCTCGGGTTTGATCCCCAGGTCGGGTTAAGTGATATTGGATTTTTCAGTATCAGCTCGGAGTGGAAGTAGTGCTGTGCGAGAGAGTGTGGGTTTGATTCCCGCATCGAGGTAAATGTTTGTGTAATCCACAGATATGTACAGAGAGTGGGATTTGGGATTTCGAAAGAACCCACCCCCTGCAGATATTTAAAGAAAGAAATAATTTTATTTGACCATCGCTACAAGGCACACATATACCACACATAATACACACATAAGCTCACGCTTGTATCCCCGAAGGGGTAGGCAGAGGTGTACTAGTGAACTGGAACACCCACATTTCGCCGAGCTTAGTTCCGTCCCAGGTGTGATAGTCGCTCCCTATCGCCATATCGGGCACAAATTCCAGACTCCAGACAGAAAAATCCAATATCACTGCCCGACCCGGGGATCGAACCCGAGGCCTCAGGACGGTCGTCGTACCCAAATACAACCACGCCAACGAGGCAGTCGGTACACATATACCAATACATTTTTTTTTAAATTTGTGGGTGTTTATAAGCGATGGAGATTACTTATCATCAACCCACCTCTGACAATGTAGTTAAAAGTTATATATTTGTGATATAATGGTTCATAACTGGACCTATCTTATTTAAAGTTGCAACATTTCTTTTCTTTCATTCCCCGTCAACTGTCACGTAATCATTCTCATCCTTGCCATTTATAACATGGATCATCCCTCACACAGTATCTTTTCATCTTCCGGTCGTCCCTATTCTTTCCAGCCATTTATCAACCCCAGCATTCATAATTATTATTTATTACACTGTTCATATAAACTAATATTATAAAAGGATTTATAAAAGGAGATTTCCGGTGTCCCATTTCCCACCTATTTCTCAACCCTTTTTCCCTCCCCTTCTATTCCCTCCTTTTAGGTTGGCCACGCACCTATGATTATTTTTGTGTCTTGGGTGTCTATGGGCGGTGGAGATCACTTACCATCAGGTGAACCAATTGTTCGTTTGCCAGTCTCTGCTATAAAAAAACTACTTTTAAATATTTTCTCAAAAAACACTGAAAACTGCAAAATTACGGGGCCGAATCTAATATTTCTTTTAACTATAGAAAGCTTACTCTCTTACTCTCAGTGAATAATGTAGGCTATATATTTTTGTTTAAAAAATTAGTTATCACGGGACAAGACTTGTCACGCGAGCGGAGCCGCGAGCAACAAACAGTTTGATAAAACTCTTAACGAATGATAAATAAGATTCTTTTTCCATGTTGCGTGTGAAATGTAGGCATTGCTTGAATTTAAAGTATTCATGGAGCAAGCGCGATTTGGCAAATGAACGTGAAATCTACGTCCAATCGATCAACGTGCCGCACCTGGTACAAATATGTAAATGGAATCACAGAATTGGGCTCATTGCCTACTTTTTGCGAAACGATTCGACTGGATAAGATTCGCAAAGAAAATAATGAACTCCCAAGTATCTGAGCGTTGAAGCAAGGGAAATTGATCGGCCGGCCGACATCTGAATAATAAGTAACATGGAATTTCTATGTTGAAAGTTTTATAAAATAATTCGATTCAAACATAATAAGAAACGATGAATGTGTTTTTTAGATATTGACAGAAGTAATTAAGATTTATAGAAAATATTCAAAACACTGTCTCGATGCTGTGTATTTTCCTGACTTTTTGTGCCAACTATAAAATTATAATAGTTACCTACCGTGATTCCAAGTCACCACTCAAATTGATTCGTACTTGCCATAGGTACTTGCTATACGAAACTCGTAAGCATTTACCTAAGATAGATAAATAGCGCACATATTACCAAAAAGATACCTGCAGCCCGAGCAGGAAAATTTCTGACAACCGTAAATGTATTCGTGCTCGATGCGCGTCTATGAAATTTGTATGAAATATTAATCAAATGTCATCAGTGCGCAGCGAGTTTACATTTACATTAGTTTTTCGTGCTCGGGCTACTGGTAGATACCAATCTAAATTTTTACAGCGTCAAATTGTAATGTCGTATTGTAAGCATTTATTTGGTGTTAACAAATACTTTTACGTATACTACTTAAATCTGGTTTTGAATTTGTATTTGATTATCGGTTAAGATATTCACAGCATTGAACAATTATCTCTGTATCTTTTGTTAAATTAGTATACTTACCGTTTTATATTTTTTTCTTTTCCAATTGCCATCTTTATGAAGATTGTCGAGCAATTTCGTCTTTGAAGACCTTTGAACAAAATAATTCAAAGGGCCGAAAAGTGTGATTGGAGTAACTTAAACGAAAATGGCAATAAATTGTCGCTTACTTGAGGAAAATCCTATCGTGGGTGTAGCCACGAGCCACGAGTTGGGTTGGGAGAGACAAGTTTTTCAGAACACGCCAGCAATAAATCTGCGTAAATAGCGATATAAACGAATCAACACCTAATTTTATTTATCTAATATTATTTGTAATTAGCTAGGAACATGATGGCTAGGAATATATGTATAATCAGTTTAAATACTTAGAGTGATTTGCAGCGCTATTGCTAATCTAGAGTTAAACCTAAATTCGATTTGTCCTACAGCTCATTCTTATATTTAAGGCGAGATTTGGAACAAATCTAGATATATCTAAGTGCTGCACATCTTCCTTAAAAATCGCATTACAAACCCCATCACGGCTAGTCCAAATGTTTATGAGACCGCTCATGGAATAAGCGCTATCGAATACAAAAATAATTTTGAAAATCGGTACACATCTTCCGGATATATTACAAACATAAAAAAAACAATGAATTGAGAACCTCTCCTTCTTAAAGTGGGTTAAAAATGTAGATCCTTACTATTTACATATAGGTCCAGTTGTTTTTATCTGAAACTAAGGGGCTGGAAATGTACCAATGTACACACACATGAATACTAAATCCTGCTTCGAGGTCACAGAGACGTTGTTTATTTGTATTTACGGAAACAATCTGGGAACAACGGGCAGGTTATTAACATAATCTTCGGTAAATATATGCCGCGCACGTGAGCACCATGTTACTCTTAATTACAATCGCTTATATGATGGACGCGGCCTTGTGAATACAAACATTTTTAGATGTAAGATACATTAACCATAATACTCAGCGTTTAGAAAATTACTGTATTTGTCTTATTTGCGAGTACATTCTGTTCAATCATTCGGCAAATATTTACAAATGAATGAAACATAATCACGAGTTTAAAAACTTCAAAGACCGACTTCAAATGCGATCGTGAGCAAATTTATATGGGACCACCCTTGAAATAAGCTCTATCGAATACAAATAATTTTGAAAATCAGTCTACATTTGGCGTATATATTGCGTAACATACATATGAATATACAGATGAATTGAGGACCTTCTTCTTTTAATTAAATTAGTTGGTCATTTTTTAAATGTATGTTACGCGGTTTCTTCGGAAAATGTGGATGGATTTTAAGATTATTTAACCGACTTAAAAATTGAGGAGGTTATTTTCCTGTTCGATAGAGCTTCGAAGGTGGCGTTATATTAATTTACTTAAGCTCGAAGTTTCTGTAGTTGTGATTATTGTTGTTGATTTTTTTGTGATAACTTATTCGTTACGAATATGTTTTTTACAAAGTCTTCATCATCATTATCATCATCATCATCATCATCATCATCAGCCATAGGACGTCCACTGCTGAACATAGGCCTCCGCCAAAGATTTTTACAAGTAGTTAAAAACATGATTTAAACAAAATAACACAGCCGAAACGCCATGTAAAAGCAAGTCAATCATAAAATAATGTACCACGACATGCACACATCCCGTCCCTATAATTAGACACGAGTCGTGACGCATCACGCAACAGCACTTCAAAATTATAAATTAGGGAATTTCACATTTCGTGTAATGTGTAGGTGTTGTTGATGCCAATTTATGATGAGTCCGTATAAGTTAGGAGGGATGCTGCAGACTTGTTTGTGGACGAATTTCAGTCGTGAAAGAGTGAAAGAGTTTGGAGTGTGCAATATTTTGTGTGAAATTAGAGGTGTATTTTGTACTACCTGTATAGTTGATTTTAAGCGGTATGTCAGCCAACTCAGTTCTTGGGTTCGATTGTCGGGTCGGCTAAAGTGATATTGGGTTTTTCAGTATTAGCTCAAAGTTTGGAATTTGTCCTTGATATGGCGATAGGCTCGCACCCTATCACGTCTGGGATGGAAGTAAGCTCGGCGTATTGGGTATATGACCAGTAGGTCAACCATGACTTTGTTGCAAGTATTTACCCGAGCGAGGACGTAAAATATATGTATGGAAAACGTTAATTCTCCACGTAACCGCTTGAGGCGTTTGGTTGTTTGTCATACATAATATTTTACGGAGTCGCTAGCGAGTAATGTCAAAAAACTCGTGGTTGGCCCACTGTTCACCTTTACCTACGCCTTCGACGAAACAAGCGTGAGCTTATGCCTATATGTATATTTTTGTCTGTATAAAAAAATTTTGTAAAAGAATAATTTTGGTTGTGAAATAAATAAATACACCCAACAGTCACACACATAGTCCTAACCCCACACTAAGATCGAGTCTTATGTCGTGGGTATCAGGAACTACGAGAGACTTTCGGTCTCACAACACCCAGACCCGAAACAAATATCTGTGGGCCACATAGACATTTGTCACGGTGCGGGAATCGAACCCACGACCTCACGTTTCACAGCCGGCTACTCGCCCGCTGCGCCACGGAGGCTGTCTAGGAAACGCAATGTTATGTTTTATTTTATACTGAAATATTTTCTTGCAGATAGAAACTGGTTGTGTTCAGTGCTAACGGCAAACAATTTAAGTAACACACCAAAAGCAAAACAACACAAGCAATGTGTGAACTTGACAGATCGAATTCTGTTGAGATCGGAAAATTTTCCTTTGTTCCCATTCCATTATCAAGCACAATGAAAGATGTACATTTTATCGGTATTATATATCATGTTCTGATCGATCGACTGATTGAGCTACTAATACCCAGACAAAACAGCTGAACCTAAAAATGTTGATAATATAATTAAACAATAACATAGATAATCACAAGTTTAAAAACTTCACGGACCGATTTCAAATTCGATCGTTACCAAATTTATATGGGACCACCGTTGAACTAAAATACAGACAAATTGAGGACCTCCTCCTTTTTTTGAAGTCGGTCGATAACCACTAAGAAAAAAATTTGGAAATTTCATCCGTAACGGGTTGCAAAGTGGAAAGTTATTAGAGAAACTAATTTCTTGGTCCAATATACTCGTTGAAAATTATCTACGGCAAAACGCGAGTAAATTTTATTATAACGCAGGCGGTGATTCCATGCGTCGTAATATTTATAATGAAAATAAATAAAACATGACAGGCAGTGTGTTTCATTAATGCGTTTTAAATTTTTACCAGCTGGGACCAATCCGACATAAAATCGCATACCAATGTGACGCACGGATCGAATTACAAAACGCCAGTGCCATGTGAAAACTCAGTGAAAATTACTGAATAAATCCATGATTATTTGACGCTCATCGAAATGCGGAGTAGAGATAGAATCAGGGTCTAAATCGGATTTCACTGAGGATATTATCTGTTTGGGGTATATCGATACGACGGCGGCGACCATTTGGCAGACTGTTGGAATTTTACTGCCGGAGTTTCCGTGTAGCAACCAGTGGCGTGTAGTCCGTATAGACAAAGAGACACTGACTACCTTGACAAGTTGCAAGTTATATAATTTAAGACAAAAATCATCATTAAAAACAGATTTTCACAATACCAGAGCTGGGCTTATATTTTAAAGTTGACACCGGTATGATAATGGTTCTAGTGAAGCAAGAATTGAGGTAAATAATTATGAAAGATGTTTTTCTACCCTAATCTAAATGTCCATGCACGTTGCGAGTGTCAGCGCGGCGCCATGCTACGCCACGTGACTACACACTACGCTACGCCACACTACACTACGCCACACAACGCTACACCACACTATACTACGCCATACAACGCTAAGCCACACTACGCTACGCCACACTACGCTATGCCCAGGGACCATTCAGATACCCGTTGAAAGGGTTTTTAACAGGGTATTTTTAAGGGGTTTGAAAAAAAACCCTATCCAACGGGTTTCCCTTTCGTTCGGCTTAATCAAACCCATTTCCTGAACGGGTTCTGACTCGAGATATTCCAATATGATCTTTATCGCATTTTACACTTAGAATTAAAATAGTATAATTGTGCCTACGTGCCGACATGTGATCGCGTCGTACTCGCCGGCAGTGCCGCTGTTGCAAGTAACGATATTTAGCAAACGACCCGTAAACACGATATTATTTTATTATTATTAAAAGCTATTATTTAACTTGCAGTGTACGTTATATTGTGAGGATCAAATATTGCGAGCTGAATTAAAACAACTTTACGATGTTCGATTGATCTGAAATTTTACATACCTTATTATAAATCAAAATCTGGTCAAAAACAAAGAAAATCAAAATGGCGGCTACTTTATTGAGTTTTGCACCGGATTCATTTTTTTGGGAACAACGGCGCGACCAGATATCGATTTTGAAGTTAATCGGGTCAAAAACAAAGAAATAAAATAGTGGCTACTTTTTCAGTTTTGACACTGCATACGTCGTTCAGAACTACGGCGCGACCCAGATATGGTATTTGAAGTCAATCGGGGGAAAAACAAAGAAAAACAAAATGTCGGCAATTTTTTTAATTTTGACATCGGATTTTTCATTCGAAACTACGGCATGACAGATATCGATTTTGAAGTCAATAGGCTCAAAAACAAAGATTATCAAAATGGCGGCCACTTTTTCAGTTTTGTCACCGTCTTCGTCATTTGGAACTACGGCGCAACGTAGATATCGATTTTGAAGTGAATCGGCTCAAAAACAAAGAAAAGTAAAACGACGGCCACTTTTTTTAGGTTGACATTTGGATACGTCTTTTGGAAGTACGGAGTGACCTAGGTATCGATTTTGAAATCAATCTGGTCAAAGACAAGAAAAACAAGTTTTCAAAATAGGGGTATTTCATTCCTTTAGGGTTGATAAAAGATAGTTACCCTATTTGTCCCGTCATTAATCTGGTCCAAAATTCCAAAAATACTTTCATCCCCTATTTAATCCCTTTAGGAGTTTATTAAAAAAAAAATAGAGTACCCTATTTGTATCCTTAAGGTCAAAAATATCCTCATACTAAATTTAATCAAAATTCATTTATTGGCTTCTAAACTCTCGTACAAACTTTTATCCATAATTTCATCCATATAAGGGTTGATCAAAAAAGTAGTTACCCCATATGTCTCCTTAGGGTCGAAAGTAACGTCATACCAAATTTCATCAAAATCCATGAAGCGGTTCTAAAGTCCCCATACAAACTTTCATCACTTATTTCATCCCTTTAGGGGTTGATAAAGGAAAATAAAGTACCTCCTTTGTGTCCTTACGGTCAAAGTATCTTCATACCAAATTCCATCAAAATTTATTAAGCGGTTCCAAAATTCCCATAAAACTATCATTTCCTACTTCATCCCTTTAGGGGTTTATTTAAAAAATATAGTACCCCATTTGTGTCCTTTGGGTCAAAAGTATCCTCTTACCAAATTTCATCAAAATTTATTTATTAGCTTCTAACCTATCATACAAACTTTTATCCTTAATTTCATTCATATAGGGGTTGATAAAAAAAGCATTTACCCCATTTGTCTCCTTAGGGTTGAAAGTATCCTCATACCAAATTTCATCAAAATCCATGATGCGGTCCTTAAATCCCCATACAAACTTTCATACCTTATTTCGTCCCTTTAAGGGTTGATAAAAAAATATAGTACCCCATTTGTGTCCTTTGGGTCAAAAGTATCCTCGTACCAAATTTCTCAAAATTTATTTATTGGCTTCTAACCTCTCATACAAAGTTTTATCCTTAATTTCATTCATATAGGGATTGATAAAAAAAAGTATTTACCCCATTTGTCTCCTTAGGGTTGAAAGTATCCTCATACTAAATTTCATCAAAATCCATGATGCGGTGCTTAAATCCCCATACAAACTTTCATCCCTTATTTCGTCCCTTTAAGGGTTGATAAAAAAATAAAGTACCCCATTTGTGTCCTTAGGGTCAAAGTATCTTTATACCAAATTCCATCAAACTGTATTAGCGGTTCCAAAATTCCCATAAAACTATCATCTCATACTTCATCCCTTTAGGGGTTTATTTAAAAAAATATAATACCCCATTTGTGTCCTTTGGGTCAAAAGTATCGTTGTACCCAATTTCATCAAATTTATTTATTGGCTTCTAACCTCTCATACAAACTTTTATCCTTAATTTCATCCATATAGGGGTTGATAAAAAAGTAGTTACCCCATTTGTCTCCTTAGGGTTGAAAGTATCCTCATACCAAATTTCATCAAAATGCATCAAGCAGTTCCAAAAATTCCCATCAAACTTTCATCCCCTATTTCATGCCTTTTGGGGTTTATGTAAAAAAATAAAGTACTCCATTTGTGTCATGAGGGTCAAAAGTATCCTCATACCAAATTTCATCAAGATCCGTTTAGGGGTCTTAAATTACCATACAAACTTTCATACAAAACAAAACCAAACACAAAACAAAATACAATATACAAAACATAAAACACAACACAAAACACAAAACTCAAAACTAAACTCAAAACACAAAACACAAAACAAAATGAAACACAAAACAAAACAAAACCACAAAACAAAACAAAACAACAAAACACTAAACAAAACAGCACTACCACTCAATCTTTACAAACTTACATTCACTGCAAGTTAAATAAAAGATTTTATGTAGGTAATAAATACGCTGTCGAACGTCGCGCCGCAATATTTCCTACCCAATGGAGCCCCTCCAAGGGCACAAAATTTTTGGGTTACATAGTGTAACCCTTATAAAAGCTCTTCTTAAGGGCTTCTTCTTCTTCTTCTTCTTCAAAGGCTTAAGTCAATTGAAAGGGTAACCCATTCAAGGGGTTATCATAATGAAAGGGTTAACCCTTTCAATGGGTTTCGCGGATGTAACTCGTTCAAAGGGTAACCCTTTGATAATGGTTTCCCCATGTATGGGTTACCTATTCGAAAGGCTTAAGTCATATTCGGGGTTGTACGGTCCCTGGGCTATGCCACACTACGCTACGCCACACTACGCTACGCCACACAACGCTACGCCACAAACCGCCACGCGCCGCGCCGCGCCGTATCGCCCGATGCGAGCTATGAAGAGGCAGCACAAAGTGGGCGGTAATCGCGTTACTTCGCATTATAATCCAACTCCATTGTATATTAACGTCTACCTGTTTTCATTTAGCGGCATCCGTTATTAGACTCGAGTAATACAGTTTCATTTATGATAATGTTCTTTGTGCTCGTGATTGCATTAAAAGCCGGTTGTTGCTATGTTCTTATATTTTATTTATCACTAAAATTGTAAATCACACTTTGGTAAAAAACAACAAATATAATTATTAACATTAAAATATAACTATAATACATCTAAACAATCGAATATACCGTAACATTAACAAACGGAATCCTACTAACACGAGTTCTACGTCGTCACAATAAGTTAGGAATAAACTATGGAAATTGACTTGTTCCGTGAAAAATAATTATATTTTACAGACTACTTACATCTCATTTGAATATATTACTGTGGATATGAATGAATAGGAAATACATATTAATATACCGGGTGACATTTTGCGTCAGGAAAAAATGTACATGATAGGTACATCAAGTAGAAGCCATTATTCAGTTTTCTTTTTTTATGTTTTTGCCATGTAGTGTAAAAATTTTCAGTACAGATTAATAATTTACAGTATTTTTGGTATGAAAATGTTGTACAAAGCGATTATTTTGAACGATGATTTGTCTGTACATCATTTTCATATAAAAATATTGGAAATTATTAAAAATTAGTAATGTTTACTGATAAATTATATTTTACACCACATTGAAAAAACAAAAAAAAAATAAAAGTAAGTATAGCAAGGGCTTCTACTTCGTGTACATGTCACATAATTTTTTTTCCTGACGCTAAAAAAGTCACCGGTATATACTTTTTAGATGGTAGTTATTCTGTAGGCACAATATCTATAGTACAAAAGACTTAAGGAAGATGCTTTATCTTTAAATTGAGTGGAAACATTATTGAAAGGTTTCGTTCCTACGACATACAAAATATGACTATTAACTACATCGACGAAGGTCCCACGAGTATTTTGAGAATTAGAAGAACGCTATAATACAATTTTAAGATTATAACTTGTTTTTATACAAAGCTTCATTAGTGTCACAGACTATAAGTCTTCATTCGCACGAGAACTTTTTCAATGCGCGTTAAAAAAGTGTTGCCGGCAACAAATAAGTTCTAGTATTGTTATTCACACGCGGCCTTTTTTTGGGCGGTTTGTACACTATACCTTATTAATATTATAAACAAGACAAAAATGTTTTTCAAGCACTCATATGAACAATCATGTTGAGACGCTTTTTAACGCGCGTTAAAAAGGTCTCGTGCGAATGCGGGCTAAACCGTCACCTTTTCACTTCGATGTTAAAGCGTATCGGAAATAACTGTATCGATGGAATTATTGCTTTGTTATAAACTACGTACAACTATCGCTTGACTGAACATGACAGATTACCAACTACAAAATTATATTTACACCTTAACTATTTACTAATCAATTAAACCGCCTCGAAATGTGCGCTCGTATTAGAAATTCGTACTTTAATATCATACAGAAGTAGTGATTTGCTCTATAAGATGATGTTCCCGGCGGCGACAGGACGTTCGGCACGACCCGGGGCGAGTCCACGTGGTTGCTCGATTCGCGAGACCTTCAGGGACACTGCGGGAAGGTCGCAGTGGCACTGACCGTCGATAGCAGTCAGGGCAGTGAGCAGCCGAGCAGCACACGCGGTCGAGTGGAGCAGCATAGGACAGTGACTTGGGCAAGCGAGTGGTACAAGTCCCGCCAGTCCACGCACAGTACGCAGTGGCTCCTCCAGCGCTGCAGGCGCACCACGCGGGCTCACACCGCGGTGGGGGAGTGACGCACGGACAAGCCTCGGATATGGTCGGCGCGGGCGCGGGCGGCGGCGGCTCCGGCTCTCTCTTGGAAAACCCAACAAAGAACAACAGTAAGGCGCCGGCTAGCGTCGTGGCTGTTGAGAAGTAGAAACCAGCGCGAGGTATCTGTTGGTTGATGTACCCGGTCATTGGCACGCCGACTATCACTGGTATAGCTTCGGCTCCTTGTACAAAACCTGTAAAAGATACATTAATGATTATATTATTCATATAATGTTAAGGTTTTGGCCTGCTTCGTGAAGGGACACACAGAGACATCTGCAAATTCCATAATGTTTGATATTATAACCACATGCATTTATGCAGCGCATATCTTGTTTTTAATTTAGTATAAACACTCATTACATAATTACCTAATATAATTAATGACACAATCATATTTGGGACGGATATAAGCCCGGCGAAATGTGGGTGTTCTAATTCGCTGGTGCGCCTCTGCATACCTCTTCGGTGATACAGGCGTGAGATTATGTATGTGTAATTAATGACACAAGATAAGAAACATACAATAATATATTATTCATGTAAGTATTTGATATGCTCATATAAAATTCACTCACCCCAAACTTTAGTGAAGTGTCGTCCTCGAATTCTCTCCATTGTGAGCATTTTCATTGAATACAAAAATCCTCCGAGACACAGTCCGTACATCCACGCGAATAAAACATATCCGTGGTACCCTTCAACGCTGCTTAGAGCGAGCATTGATATTCCTGGAAACAGTATCCAAATAAAATATATATACTAACACTGCAGTAGAAACTAGAAAGTACTGGACAAACATATAGCGAAGCGAAGTCCTTTGTGAATTCAACATAAAAAGATATTCAATACACACGTAGTAACTATTAGGTAATCTGTGAATATACCTAGTTTTGCGTTTACATAGGATACAAAATGAATATGCGGCATCAATGTCCATCTATACTTGGAGTCATAAAATAACTCACCTATTCCCAACATGGCGGTTTGACATAAATACTGCTTAGAAACTAGACACTGCGCCGAAGGCCGCACCAGTACGAGTCCAAATCCTGCACAGCCGAGTACCGCAGCGAATCCCAAAAATGTTTGCAGTAACACCAGAGCACTCTCTTCCAATCCCTCTTGAAATCCTTGCAAAGCCTTCAAAAAAATAATCTCTTACATACATATATAACATATGCTCACGCCTGTATCCCCGAAGGGGTAGGCATAGGCGCACTAGTGAACTAGTACACCCACGTTTCGCCGAGCTTAGTTCCGTCCCAGATGTGATAGGGGGCGAGCCTATCGCTATATCGGGTACAAATTCCAGACTCCGGGCTGATATGGAAAAATCCAATATCACTTTGCCCGACCCGGGGATCGAACCCGATACCTCAGGATGGTAGTCGTACCGAAATACAACTACGCTACCGAGGCAGCTATAATAATAATCTCTTAATCAATGAAAAAAGGGAATTTACCACAACTTCGCAAATTAGACTCACCAAGAAAAACACTGGAGTGTAAAGTCCAAAAGCTGCTAATCCTGCTGCTAACAACAAAACTTTTGCGGGTCGAGACTGAAGGGGACTTAAATCGATGAGCGGAGGTCTTTTTAGACCTTTTTTTTCTTTGACCTGTAAAATGGAAAATATTATTTTCGCCTTAATTAATTGCCAGCTTCAATTAGAGAGGTGGATGGGATTTCTCGGCCCCTAAATTGAAATTTTAAGTACTTTCGTTGGCGACTATTCGGCGACGCATAATTTAGAGGTTTAATTTAAAGGAAATGTATTTACCTTTCTTCGTTGATTTTTGAGGTGCTGTATCGCTCGACGTTGTGGATGATATAAAGAAGCGCTTCGGTAAACAGCGCTGAGAAAGAAAGCTAAGACAAGAACACCAGTCACTGCTTGCAAGCCTAAACGCCATCCGAGTTTTCTAAAAAAACATAGAACAGGAGCATGATTCTCTAAAGCACTTACTCTTAACACAATTCAAACTGCACCCCATCGCATTTATGATAAAAATACTTAAAGAGCATGGTATAAAGAATACTTTTTCTTACAAATTTCGGTAACGCAACTTGACGTCGACGCAAATGTAGTACGTCTGGTCATCATGCCTCTGATAACACAAATGCCGAAATATTTAACACTTGCTTATTTTATTGCAATCGAATGACAAGACAAGCTGCTCGCCTAATAATAAGCGATACGACTGTTCATGAACAGTAGCAACATCACAATCATTTTAAATAAAACAAGCACTGAGTGGCACTGCAGCCCGAGCAGGAAAATTTCTGACAACCGTAAATGTATTCGTGTTCGATGCGCGTCTATGAAATTTGTATGAAATATTAATCAAATGTCATCAGTGCGCAGCGAGTTTACATTTACATTAGTTTTTCGTGCTCGGGCTACAGCACTGCTTTCGTCACCCTGAGACATTAGATGTTAGATCTCATAATGCCCGGTAATTACACTGGATACAAATTCTTTACAATGGCACAAGTGTGTGTCACGGTGGGGTGGAACCTACTCTCGTCTGGCATGTGATAGTCCTAACTCCTACCACCAATATCCTTGGTAGAGATACAGTTAATACACATACCCGACTGCTTCTTTGTACGCGACGCTAAAGAGAGCTATTCCAACTCCGCCGCCCGCGTGAGCCACCAGCTCTACGAACTGCCGACGTCTGCGGAAGTACGCGCCCAGGACCAATCCAGCTGCTTCTCGTACTAACCCGCAACCCACACCGAGGACCACGCCTGTTGTAAAGATATGCTACTTTTTGATAATCATTATCAGCCACAGGACGTCCATAGCTTAACTTTATTTTTATAGTGCCTCGGTGGCGTGGTGGTATTTCGGTACGACTACGGTTCTGAGGTCTCGGGTTCGATCCCCGGGTCGGGCAAAATGATATTGGATTTTTCCATATCAGCCCGGAGTCTGGAATTTGTGTCCGATATGGCGATAGGCCCGCCCCCTATCACATCTGGGACAGAACTAAGCTCGGCGAAATGTGGGTGTTCTACTTCGCTAGTGCGCCTCTGCCTACCACTTCGGGGATACAGGCGTGAGCTTATGTATGTATTTTTATAGTAGTGCGGGCAAACGAACAAGTAGCTCATATGATGTTAATTGATATGATACGAAAAGAATAAGATTACGTTGGATGCAGGCCGCTTCCTAAAGGTCGGTCTGGAAATCTCTTTGCTGTGTCTTTTTAGCTATAACTAATTATAAGTGCATTCTACACGCCTGAAGGAGTAGATAGAAGTTAATTAGAGTTACCACGCCCCACAGCGTTTATTTGCGTCCCTTCATGGGATAGGGAGCGAGCTGGTTGCTATGTAGGTTATACATAAATTCCGACACTCCAACTTCAACGGAGCAACTGATGTGTGATTTTTTTTAAATAAAAACTGGAAACAATGTTTGATTAGTATTATGGGATTTGAACCCTGCTTGGTCTCATGGTAGCGTACATATGTGCTGCTGTCAGGACGGTCCTAGGTTTAGACCCTAAATCGGGCGAAGCGGTATTTCTAATATAAATTGCCTGTTAAGCCGGCAACCGTCTTACAAAATAAGCCAAGAACAACATGCAATATGCCAGAAAAAGTGCCATGCCAGAAAGCCAGTTTACTATTTACGACTTTATTTCCCTTGAAAATGCCACAATAATATTGTCCAGAATATTTTAAGAACAACTTAGCAGACAATGAACTGCGTAAATATGAAATATAAGTATTGTTTACGCAAGCCATTTAATTCACTCGCACACAGATTTCGGTGAGTAGGTAGGTATGTTCGTGCGTGATAATATCGGATATTTATCTACCTTAGAGGCAATGTCTCGAAGTAGGACGCCAGCCCGACCAATTTTGCGCGAGCTATTTAATCCACCGCCATTTACGAAGAAATTTCGCAACATTTTGGGAACGCATAATCTTGCCCTATTCGATTCTTATAAAATAGAGTAAGATAATTTTTAGAGAAACAGGACAGTGGTAAGTAGGAGGTCTTGAATCCGTAAAGCATTTACGGCCGGTTTCAATAAACGATCTCAGTTTAGAGTGCAGATAGATCGCGATTACGAACCAATCAAATGAAGTCATTTGACAGAATCATGTTCAAACTGTGTTCTTATTGGCTAATTTATGTAATCTATCTGCACATTCGAACTGAGATTGTTTATTGGAACTGGGCGTTAGAAAAGCTTTTGAGATCCAAAAATCTTATTCGCATACTTTTATGCGTGTTTTCCGCCATGGGCTAGGCACAGGCGCAACTACTACCTAATCTTTGCCAAACTAATTTCCGTCCCATATTTTGACAAGAGGCGAAAGTATTGCCGCCCTAAGATGGCACAAATTTCAGGCTCCGGGCCGACACTGAGCAGAAAAACCTAATACACTTGCGTCGACCCGGGGCCGGGGATCCAGTCCCGGGCATATTGTTTTAGAAAAATACCCGCCCGACCGGACCTGGAAATCAAACCCAGGACCTATTGGTTCAAACCCATATACGCTGCCATTACTAGTCATATCGTATTCGAATCATGTTATAATAATGATAATGTTTATTATAACACAAAAAGGACTAATCTGAGCAATAAACTCACCATAACTAAGCAGGGTCTGATGTAGTTGCGTTGCGAATGAGGTGAATAGACACGCGAGAGGCAGCAGCAAGCCGCCGAGTAGAGCCACTAGTCTCGGCGACCTCCTTCTTCCAGCCACCAGCGCGCCGGCGGCACGCGACACACCCACGCAGATCGCTCCGGCCCAAACTGTACCATAAATTGCACCCTTAGATTAATAAATGCAACCTACCATCACATTTGGGTACTTGACTATGTTTGATTTTATACACATTTTATATAATAGCAAATTTAAACAAAAAATAAACCCTTCTGTAGAAACTGCATCAAAATTTGTTGAAAAATTAGGCTTTTTTTGGCCCTACAGCTGGTAGCCTGACGCAAGTCGGCTTCTTCACCTACATCGGTCTGTTGTGCCAGTGTAGCCGTAAAGTTAAATGACCATGCCAAGAGCAACTCACTAACGAGTTACGAACCTCGGCTCAGGACGGTCAATAGGGGATGTTGAGACATCAACGATCTGGGGGAGTTTGGATGTGTTTCCCTAAGTAATTCGTAGGTATAAAGAGGTATTCATAGGTGGGGGCGTAGATCCCTACTACGTTCTTACTACCCCCTTCCAACGCACGTACCATTATACTCGTGACGTGAATATTCTAATGCTTCTCTATCACTTGTTTGAGTTCCATCATATTTCACCTTTTTAGTTTTGATACATATATACATACACTCACGCCTTTCCCCATAGGGGTAGGCAGAGACAACGTATTTCCACTTGCTACGATCCTTATACACCTCTTTCGCCTCATTCAGTCTCATTACATTATTCATTCATGCACGTCGGTTTAGGATACTTTTAACTTGACCTTTTAATTTATTTTATTTAATTTCTTTCTCCGCTATATTTTATATGACGTAGATATTACATAAAAGTATAATATATATTTTAGCCAACTCCCCAATTTTGCATCTTACAAACACGAAATAACGAGCCCTTCTGCCACTGACAACATTTATCACTTCCAATATTTTCAGGACCTCTATGACATCGCGATAATGTGAACATGAAAGAGCTCTTCGAAGACTGATACTATCGTTATTTATGCGCGTCGTTTTATTAAAATATTGTCTTCTTATGGACGAATAGAATTTTGTATCGAAGCCATAAACTTGGTTATCGTTGAACACTATCGCTACTTATTTATTTAGCTTTTACGTTAGAAAGGTTAAATGCTTCGAAATCACGTGGAATATTATGTATAATTGAAACGAGCCACCTAAAAGGGGAGTAGGGATTGGGAAAGGGAAGGGGGAATTGAGCGACCGGTAATCTCACTCATCGAACGAAACGCAGCAGCGAATTGCCACTTTATTTCGGTTTTCTACGAGACAGTGGTATCTAACCGGTCGAGCCGGCCCATTCGTGCTGTGGGCTTAATTGTAGCGTGGCTCTAGCACTCAGTACACATACGATCGCACATATAAAGAAACCGAGTTACTGGACAACAATGATTGTAATTTACACTAAACTGTACCATTCGTGTGTAAAGGTAACTAATAACGGTTATTAGAGCACAACATTGGAGATATCAGAGGTATTTACCTCTACTATAATTTCAATGATTTCCCTACAAATTGTGTGTATGTTTTATAGCAAAGACAGGAAAAAAAAGATGGGTCACCTTATGGTAAGTTATTATCACCGCTCTAACCCCTTATATTGAAACGCTACTCAACTTATTAATTATTTTGAAAATGAGAAAGTAGTAATAGACAAATAGCGAAATGCTTTAAATTTTTAAATGGCGCAGTTTCATTGGTATGTGTATGATAAGATATTAATTAAGGTTATTTATAATATAGTAAATCAGTGTGAATAAATTGGATATAAAGTTTATTGCCATTGCAGCATTAGATTAAATGAAGCATGTAGCAAAGCATTTTTAATTATCCACTAATAGGATTCGATTTATAAGTGTCAGCTATTGAAGCAATCTTGGTCGGCGATCGGTTCTACGATTTATTTCGGAACGTTCACAACTCGTTGTCATAACTTAACTAATTTCCGAACATGACAGAGTTATGTTCGGCCGCACCGCCCACCGCTCTCACAACAAAGGCCCTGATCTTCACCGAAATTACTTCTGCCTCTTAATATTCATCCCAGGTACTGAATCTTGGAAAATTAATTCAATAAATCAGCCCTCTCCGCAAATACCGGCGTCTAGGAAACTTCATTTAATACCCAATTTTTTAATTTTTGTTATCAGAGTCGATTATAATAAATAACATGATTAATATAACATTATGAAAATGTTGATTAATGCCCACGCTTCCAGAGGTTATTATTAAGTTGATTTATTAAAGTAGATTTGTAAAAATATGACAGCAATTAAAAGTTATCAAGATGAACTCGTTTATTTTGTACATAACGCCATTATGCTTTCATTTTGCGTAGTCGAAGAAAAAGTTTGTCGCTGTCGTCTGTTTATTTAAATATTACCGGAGGGTTGCCGTTGATAGATTACTTTTCTACACTTACCGCCTCCTCGCCGGCCCGCGCCACGCATTCAAATTCGTTTTCTTCCTCAATCTTATATTCAGTTAGACGACACGTAGACATTCCTTTCCATCTACTTCACATTATTTGTCATACAATAAACATTTCTTTTTTAAGATAGGCTAGAGTAGATAAATTATATAAGAGCTTCTTGAAGAATGTTATGATTGTGAAGAAAACCTTAAGATTAATAAACATCGACGAATAAATTTTTATAGACTAAATTACCGGCGTGGTCAGCCGACGGCCCCAGATGTCTGAGAGCATAAACGTGTAGCGCTCCATACGCTAACTGCAGTCCTGTAGACAACAGGTGAGCCAGGAATGCGGCGCCGCACACGATCCACCTGCAACGAATTTTGGAGTTAACCAAAGATATTCAACAGTATATAGACGGCAACAGCACAAAACTTGTGATTCAAAAGTTATGACCTAGTGGTCATAATTCGCTCAGTTTATCTGAAGTATACGCGCGCCAGGTCTGCCAGCGAAATAATATTTAGATAATAAATTTATCTTACGTGATTCTTAACCATTCACAAAATATTCTAGGGTGTAAATTGTAATACAGGTTGCAGGAAGTCGCTGGATGCAGGCTGCTTCCAACAGGTCGATCTGGAAATCTTTGGGGGAGGCCTATGTTCAGCAGTGGACGTCCTATGGCTGATGATGATGATGATGATGATGATGATGAAATTGTAATAATCGCCCTTGCATTGTAATAAGTAGTTGATGGCGGTACTGAAGTTTGAGATCAATTTCCTTGTATGGAAACTTGCTTGATAGCCCCACTATAGTTAGCAATATTAAATCTCTTTGGAGTTAACACATAATAAAGTGGAAGATTGCTGTTGCGTTTCGTTCGGTGAGTGAGATTTTCCCCTAATCCCCCCTTCTCTTTTCAATCCCTGTTCCCCTCAATTAAGATTGGCAGACCACCCTTGATTATTTTGTTATTATAAATGTTTATACCATCAGGTTACCCACCTGTTCATTTGGCAAACTCTGTTTAAAAAAATAACAAAGTACTTAAATGTGGGTGTAATACATTGTTAAAAGGGTTTGTTAATGACCAGTTGGACTTTACAATCCTCAAGAGACTACCCCGTGTAGGTTTATTTTGATGCTTATGTAAATAAGACAATTAGCCATGAGGGACTTACAACTTTGTCCCAAATTGTTAGATCATGTTAACTCATAGATTGTTTAAAATTAGCCAAAAGTTAAGATAGACTTTGCTTTTAGATAAGGCAAAGACAATGCGACCGTAGTTGATAATACAATTATTCCTCAAATGAGATTGGGAGTTTAATCGTAAGAGCATGCAAATGAGTTTTTCAAAAGTTAAGCAAAGCTAAGGGAAGTATGGTAAAGGACCCGCATGTTATTACAATATTAAATTATAATCTGTGCTTAATTCGGGTCTGACAAACTAGTTCGTTGTTTGTTTTGTTTAAAAGCTAAAACAATGGCGATAAATTCGGCATTGGGGAATAAATAAATTAATAATGGTTTTAATGGTGTGTTGTGATAATACCGATAGTTAATATGGGTAATATTTGGCGGTCCTTTACAAACACGTGTTCAATATACGTTGGAAATATTTTTCGTTGGATGGACAGTGAATTTGTTATGAGGAAATTGTGTCATTAACGGCCGCAGCACGTTGCCGATGGATAAAATATAAATTAATTTTTCGTTCGTATTGGAGGACGCGTTAAAAATAAACTATTTACACTTTTCTACTAAGAATTTTCGTGTGAAAAGTGAACAAGTACAGTTATGTTGTTTTTTAAGAATATAAAGCCGCGTTTCCTGCGGTAAAATATTACACAAAATACCTACACAAAACATGGTTTCACTACACATTTTTATTTATGGTCCATTGTCCTATGAGCAAGAGACAGCGAAATCAATTGTTTTGCGTGTGTTTTTGTGTTTTATTTCGAGGGAAATAAGTGCAGGAGACGCGCCTTTAGTTTATTTTCATCTCATATGAATTGCAAGCTATTTTCCAGAATGTTCCACAGACTGTACCACGATTTTAATCACGATAATCTAAGCACATGCCTCACCTCGTAGCAACGTTGTAAAGAGATTACATATTAAATTGTTATTTAAGTATAACTATACGTATATGCCTCGGTGGCGTGGTTGTATTTCAGTACGACTACCGTCTTGAGGTGTCGGGTTCGATCCCCGGGTCGGGCAAAGTGATATTGGATTTTTCCTTATCAGCCCGGAGTCTGGAATCGGGGGCTCGCCCCCTATCACATCTGGGACGGAACTAAGCTCGGCGAAATGTGGGTGTACTAGTTGGCTAATGGGGCTCTGCCTACCCCTTTGGGGATACAGGCGTGAGCTTATGTTATGTTATGTTATACGTATATAAATTATGTATAGTTGAAACTAAGACTTTACAACAAGTAGAAATTCAGTCTTTGCAAATAATGTCGGTAGAGTCTCAATTTATCGCCGCGCATAAAAAGAGCCAATAAAAAAGTATTCCTGAAACTTTTGCCTGATAAAATGACAACCGTCAGACGTCGGATTTTATAGCCGTAGTGGTACTGCGGACTGGTGTTTTTATCTCTTTCGCGTTATACAATACAGTATAAATATTTTTCCATTAATCCCATTTTTTTTTGTAATTCGAAATCATTAAAGATAGCTATCCCATCTGCACTGCGGGTAATAATATGTATACCTACGCTTTAGCCTGTTTTTTATTTGGTAGCTCAAAATCTGTCAGAAATCTGGCAGCCGTGACGTGAGAGCTCTAACTATTCACCTGAATAATGACTGTTAGACTGTATCTGTAGCGTAGTTGCATTGTGTGCACGCTATGATTATCGTCCTGAGGTCTTGGGTTCGATCCCCAGGTCGGGTTAATTTATATTAGGTTTTTCTACTCAGCATCAGCCCGGAGGCTGGAATTAGTGCCCGATATAACGATAAGCTCGTCCCCTATCACATCTCGAAATGAGTTAGAAAAAAGTGGGTGTTCTAGTTCGCTAGTTCTCATCTGCTTAAACCTTCGGGGATACAGGAGTGTGCTTAATATAGAATAATATGACTTACCTGATGGGAATCGTTACGCTTATTATTATCTGCTGAGCTAGCGTAGCGGATCCTAAATCTGGGGAACATTTACTTATTTTTGCCTTCAATCTCGGGTAAACGAGCCTATTTCAATCTAAATCACTGAGGTCCTTATTCATTATAAAACCCTTATCGAAGGTATAAAACTATATTAGTTAAAAATCAACTTAAAATAACTTTAAACTTGAAACAGCTGATCGAAATTGGACATGTTTTCACTTTGGAACGTTTATATGTGTGTACATTTCGTAATGTATATATGTATGTATGCAGTATGTAATCAGGAATAAGTGAGTGACTAAAAAACATTTGGGTTTTTGTACCTAATGTGTATTTGCTTAATTTAATTCTGTATACCGTGTCGGCAGACCCTCTCCTGAGAAGGCCTTGCAAACTGCCCCAAATGTTAGAATTAAAAATGTTTAATTTAATGAGGTTGTTTCAAAGCGTTTTAACGCGTTTAATATGAACTTTATTTAAATTTTATTTTACAAGTCAATCTCCACTTTGGCCGAAGTAATTGGGTTTTAAATGTAATTACCGAATGTCTGAGCCCATTTCAAGATTGTATCATTATTACATTTATAAAACTTTGATTGGGAGTTATACAATCGTAAAATATAATAAGAAAGTATGACGACTCGCGACATATAACGGGATGTTAGGACATTAATGAATATGCGGCTAATAATTATTATTTCGATTATTGATTAGGTAGTTGCTAAACAGTGGGGTGTCACTTGACGCGATGGTCGGAAGATCTCAATGTATATGGTTCTTTAATTTAAGCCAAAAAATGACACGGGATTCGCGGGAAGGAATTGACAGCGTTAATATTTAAGAAATAGATTATAAACAAAATACACTTCGCAACATTACTATAAATAAATCACAATAAAAGGAATCGTCTGTGAAAGGGTCATAATATTGTGATTTTTGTAGAGCCCCGGTTTTAACAATAGACTTTCGACGTCATGATAATTGTAGGTGTAGGTACCCACATCCTACTTCAGGGGGGTTACCACCACCTCTTATTGTAGTATTATTATCATATTACTTGTACTGATTCCCATACAAAACAAATGAAGAACGATTATAATAATACTGCTATAAGAGGTTGTGGTGACCCTGCAGGGTAGAAGTGGAGTATAAAAATTAATATGAATTGACATTTTTAATGGAGAGTACCGGAATTAAAAATATACTTTCGACCATTATTAGCCTTATGCCCAACCTCCTTTAGGGTAGAGTGATGTATAATATTATTATTTGATATTTTTGATGTAGAGCATCGGCATTAAAAATAGACTTTCGACCCTTAGCCCTATTATGAGAGGTATTCTCATCCTCCTTCAGAATGGAAGTGTTGTATAAAAATACAATTCGATATTTTATGTAGATCACCGTATAAACCATTTTGGCGTCCACTAGAAGAGTTGTAATAGCTTTAATATTTTAAGTACTCCTTGCCCGTAGCCTCCTTGGTCTAGTGGCAGCATACGTAGTCACTGACTACGGTCCCGGAGGTCGTGGTTTCGATTCCCAGAACGGGCAAAGCGAATTTTCTAATTTAATTTGCCCGGGACTGAATCCCCCAGGCAGGCAGCCGATCATGCATTTGCAACAAGCATTTGTTTTAATGCGGGAATCGAACCCACGGCCTCTCGCTTCACACCCGGCTACTCGTCCGCTGCGCGACAGAGGCTGCTTTCTGCAACATGCTTGACAAGTGTGTTGCGTCGACCCCACATTAAGTGGGATAAGGGCAGCAACTCATAATGATGGGAAAAGTAGCGGGTAAAAGGAAAGTCGATCGTAAGAAGAAGTCATGGCTGGGGAACATGCGAGAGTGGACAGGGATTGCCAGCGCCGCTGATGCTGAGCTGACGGCCAACCTCCACTAGTTAGAGAGGCAATACAAGAAGAAGAAGGGCAGGTAGTAAAAAAGAAAGATTGTAGGTACCCCCATCCTCCTTCAGGGTAGAAGTGGTGTTTGATGGCGCGCGTGTCGAGCTCGCGGCGTCGCAGCGCGGGCACCGTGCGGTGTAGCGACCGCAGCTCGCGCTCTCGCAGCGCTCCACCAGACGACTCTTCCTCACCGTCGGGCCACCCATCTGCACACAACATACACCATAGATTGTACACTTAGGCTGAGATCTATAGAGCGAACTTCGCCTAAGTTAAAGGAACGAACTCGGCGACGCTTTGGAATTTTTAAATCTAATTTTGACTTAGTCCGAGTCATTTTTTACATGAAAATCTTTGCTTAGTCTGACTGTTTGTCTGTTTTCTTGTAAAAAATGACTCGGACTAAGTCAAAGTTCTATTTAAAATACCAAAGCCTCAGCGAGTTCGTTTCTTTAACTTAGTCGAAGATCGCTCTATAGATCTCAGCCTTATACTGGTAACAAAACTTAACAATCATAAATTGAATTAAGCCCACGGACATAAAGAAAATATGGACGGAGCGCTAGCAACATTGAAAGTGAAGCAGGGTTTTCTGCCTATTCGATTTATCGACACGTAATGGTGGCGACTGAGCATGGCACTTTTGTACAGGCGCGTTTGTATGCGTGGCTTCTCCGTAGCGTCCGCTTAACTATAGGCGAGATGGTGTCCTTTTTTATATGTCCGTAATGAAGCCTTAACTTTTGGCATGTGTTTACCACATGCAAGATAGATTCGAGGATAGTCGTATTACGGGAAATATGTTTTTCGTTTCCATCGGAAATCTGTAGCTCAATCATGAGTTTTATTTGCACGTTTCTTGTAAACAACTACGTCAAATATTTGTGTTAAAAACATTATTTTTGACGTATCAAAAGAGCTGGGGTATATGTTATACAAGTATTTATTTTTTATACGATAATAATCCAACTACAAAACTACTTACTGAGAAAATAGATTTCTAACTTACGCATCTACTTTCGTTATGGTAAAGATGCTTCATAAAAACCCATTGGCAAACCCCTTCACGTGCTTGTACTTGATATGTATACCAGAGATCATGACTCGTAAAATTTCCAAAACGTACCTATAAAATAAGTGATAAGACTGTCGTGAAATCTCTCAAAGGGGATGAGATGAGAATCATGTATCGGATCAATGACATGAGTTTTATTACAATCTTTCTTTCTTTCTGTCTTTATCCCACGTTAATGTGGGGTCGGCTCAACACACTTTTTCAAGCAAGTTGCAGAAAATGATTTGGCTTAGTTTTTACGACCGGCTGCTTGCCTGATGTCAACCTCCTTCTGAGGTATCCAGTCCCGGGCAAATCAAATATGGAAAATCGCTTTACCGGACCTGGGGATCGAACCCAGGTCCTCCCGGTCCACAGCCCATATAGCTACCTATACTACTATAGTAATAGTAATATAGGTAATAGTAGTGGACGTCCTGTGGATGATAATGAGGATGATGATGAACAATAATTAATGTAAATAATAATCATAATATTAGCCCTATAATATTATTGTCCCACTATTGGTCACCTTCGAATTCCAGGTATGCAGGTTTCCTCACGATTTTTTCCTTCACCGTTAAAGCAAGCGATAATTCACAAAGAAAACACACTTAGCATAGAAAAGTCAGAGGTGTGTGTCTTTTTGTGGTTCGTCTCGAACCTCCGACACTCGTCTAGGTAGTCTGTACCATTCCCAACTGAGCTATCACTGCTTCTGTAATTAATGTAAGTAGTTTGTTAATATTATAATAATTTATCAGTATTAGTAATTGAGTAATGTTTCGATTATGCTGGTTATTCATGGCAAGAGACGTAGAGGCTTTGTCTGGACTAAATTCAGAACGTACATAACGTTTAGCGAAAACTATACCTAAATGTTACGGAAAGAAAACATATTTTTCATTGTGAAGGAAAGTAATCTTGTCGTAAATACCTTAGATTAGGACTTATGAAAAGGGCTCTGATATGTTATTTTTATTCTACATGGTTTACTCTCCCACTTCAAGCCGCATAAACACAGATTTTTCTTTTTATGTCACATATTTCGGATGTTTACGTTTTTCGAAGGATTTTATTTCATAAGTATCTTACTTTTATGCATAAATAAACATATGAATAAAATTACAACACAATATTTTATGATCAAAGATTATATATTCATAATTAAATTAAATTAAATTTTATAGGTACGTGACTGCTTCGATAGATACGAAATACAAAATGTTTATAAATTACTTTTGTTAAATGCTATTGTAAACAAAATTCAAACTTAATTCCCAAGAAAATCAATATTGTATCAAGCTTTGTCCTCTACTTTGTGTAAATGTTTTTTATTTATGTACGTTTGAGTCGTTAAATTATATAGTTTTAGTATATCAATAATTTATCATAGCAATAAATCACGGACTATAACATTTTGAATAGTTTAGTTGTTATTTCGGCTGTGGAAAAGTTCTATCAGTAGATATGGGTGTCCCATTCTTAACAATTTCGTTGTAGGTAAATACCATATAAATAATAACCGCTCACAATAATAAAGAAATAGTTATCATCAGACATATACCAGCCGAATCAGTAAGGTATATTGAGTTATCAAACAATGATGGGGTATTTTTCTGAAGGATTCATATTATTGACGGACATTATTTTTGGAGCCATGACTCGGCAACATTTTTGTACAATGTAATACTGGAGAATGAAAAGCGCGAAGTTTCTTTATGGGAGGGTGATGGCATGTCGTATAAAAGTCGATTAGGTCTTATGCTATTAAATTGACGTATAAAGTGCCCCTAGTGGCCTATTTATTAAATAAAGATTTGAATTTAAATGTCTGTTGTTTCAAAATTGTCAAAAAATAAAAATCGACTTCAAAAAGTCAACAAGAATTGCTTAGCCTTTCATTTGTACTCTTTTAGCCTTTCATCGACTCTAAAGAGCGTGCCAAACTAATTTTGTATCATTCCATATTTAAATGGGTGGCCATTTAAACTTGATCAATGCAATGCAAAAATAATTACCGAAATCAGTTCACACATCTCGGAATTATTGATAAATCTACTAACACTATAAATATGTACAAATGAAAATGAAGACCCTCCTCTTTTTTGAAGTCAGTAAAAATGATTTACTTTATTGACATTCTGCTTATAGTAGGATTGCTAATTAAACGGAGTAAATTGACATTTCGAATGTTCCCACTTTTTCATGAAATTTAAATAGTGCTGCGGTAAAAAGATCAAGATTATTTAAACATTTCAATTCAGTGAACCATTACATTCTTTCATTTTCTAAAGTCCAACTCAAAGTCATAATTCCTACCTAATGTGTGATCAGTACTGCATGTCTACTGAATTATATTTATAGTAAATTACTGCATGCTAAGTTATGGCATGTCTACTGGAATTATAGTCATGGTTCATTATGAACAAAACTTACAAAAGTGATGAATAACTTATGAATGTGCCGAACGTAATTTTTCTCAAATAATAAAAGTAGTATTTGTAATTTTCATTGTTATCATTTCGCGTATCTGTTGTGATTATTTACGCAAAATTATTAATACAGAAATGTAGTGGAAGGATTAAGCTGAAATTTCTAAAAATATGCAATACAATTCTAATTTTGCAAGCTAGTGCTGAATTATTGTATCTTTGAATGATAAAAATTGAACTAGATCAATAACTATGGTTTGAAAGTAAGCAACATTATTTTGGAAAGTGACATTTCGATCTGTCAGTTTACTCCGTTTAATTAGCAATCAGACTATAGAAAGTATCGCCCGAATAGTCAAACGCTATTTAACTTTACCGACTTCTTAGATTAAATTTCTCCATACAATTTTGACAGATATGGTGGCCTTAAACGACATAAGGCGACCATAAGGCTGAGATCTATAGAGCGAACTTCGACTAAGTCTGTTTTTCCAAAATTCCAAATCCCCACTGAGTTCGTTTTTTTGACGTATACTTCTCAGCCTAAGTGTATGATGTACATTCGGCGGTAAGAGACGGAAATGTTTTCTTGTCATGATAACTTAGCTACGACCAAACTAATTATCACGAACTAGTCTCACTTCCTAATTCCAATTCTGCAAAGTTAGCACAAGTGGATTCATGTTATTATGAAAATGATCTTAACCCAAACTTTGTCCAAGAATATTAAACTAAAATGCAATGTCGAATAAAGCTAGAATAATTTTGAGCTTAGTTCCAATCTTTATATCCAAGTAAGGTGCGCTTGTTGCACTTTTACTTACATATTTAGAACTATATACTTGGGTAGTCTTTATTACGTCATGCTTTTAAGTGATAATCATACATAATGATTATATATATAGTAAACTATACTGATACATATGATATAGAAAACTATACTGTCCCCACTAGGAAGAATAAACTAATAAACTTACTTGATTCTTAATCAAAATTAAGCGTTCTGCGACATTAAATAGTGTGATAACGATTAATTTATGTACATAGATGTTCAGGCGTCAAAGCTCCGACCCGTTATCAGATGTGCTGCTGTGTTTGCTTATTAGTATTGATTATCGTCACCGGAGGAAAGTCCACTTATTCTACCTGGAAGGACCCATTTCCAGCATAGTACATTCCAGAGGTCATTTTTCCTACGCACCTGCGAACTCTGGAATGAATTTCCCTCTTTGGTGTCCTCTCAGCGCTATGACATGTTCAAACGAGGCTTAAAAATAATGTTCACGGTAAGCAGGTGTGGTTGTGTCCCTGACATTAATGTTGATGGCGATTACCACTTACCATCAGGTGGGATTCTGGTCGACTGCCTTCTTAGGCCAATAAAAGAACAAGTCACCTTTCAAACAACAAATAAAAAAATAAAAAGCGGTTCATCCGTTTAGGAACTACGATGCCACAGACAGATACAAATATACACATGTTAAACTTATAACACCCCTCTTTTTGGGTAGGGGTTAAACATTAATATGAATCATATTATAGTAGTGTTATTCCACTTACCATAGTGGGGTAAGCAATTGTAGCTGTTGGAGAAGGGATGGGCACAGCGGCAGCGCTGGGGCGGGGCGCGGGGCGGCGGCGGCGGCGACGCCGACAGCGACGGCGACCACCAGCCCGGCTCCATCAGCCGGCCATGGCTGCACCCGCGCCCGCACCCGCGCCCGCGCTACCTGCATCAATAATCTTCATCACAAACAATACTCAACCCCACAATCTATCAAGTACCACGCGCTGGCGCACGCTGTGGTTAACAACATACTATTTTAGGTGACTTAAAAACAAGACGACTCTTAATTCGTCTGTATGTTTTTATGCAATTATGTTATTCTTTTTTTTTCTTTTTTTTTCATATATATACCATCTTGATGTATCGGTGCGACACACTGTTTTCAAACATTTAACCGACCGCCGTCGTTTATCCCATCGTGTCCAAATTTATCAGTCCGTGCGCGTATACGTCACTGTGTGCAAGTGAGATTAATCCGTCTGTGAGATGTGGCTACTAATGTCGTTAAGTGTAACAGTTGTAATATTGTTATAAATGAAATTTTAGCATTTATGCAAAACAAAATAGATGTGATGGACAATGTAAGTTTGACACGAATATGTGTTAGTGCCTTTTCGGAGGATGAAATTGTGTCTGCAAAAGATCTTTTATTTGATTCGGTGAAAACTACAACGCGAAAAATACAGCGGAAAAAAGTTCAAAACGGTAAACTACAACGTGATATTGAAGACATGATAGGATTAATTAAGCAAATAGATCCTGATGAAATGCCAATATTTGTTGCCCGTAACTTGAGTAGACTGCCACCGGTCACATTTGACCATGTGGATGTGACGAGATTATTAAAAGATATACTAGTATTGCAACAAGAAATTGGTATGATTAAGAACAACTTTGCAAAGTCTGATGATTTAAATGTATTAAAGGATGAAATTATAACAGAACTAACAAAGTATAAGGAGAACAATTTAAATGTATGTGAGGGTAGTCCACAGTTGAGAAAATCTAATTCAAAAATGTTGGTCCCAAAAGACGACTCATTGCCGCCAGAACAACGCAATATAGTAGCTAAAACACCGAGTGAAATGTCAATAATGACACCTACTGTAGAAATAATAACTCAAGACTGTGAACAATTGAGCTGTGAACAGATACTAAATGTAGGTAAACAAGAATCCAATGTAGTCCCCCATCCACAGAACAAATCATTCGCCCAAACGTTACAAGAGGAAGGCGAGTGGAAATACAACACTGAAGACACTCAATGGCATGAAGTGCGTAGAAAAAGATTTAAAAATAGATTCTACAGTGAGAAGGGTGTTGCAACTGCCGAACCGGAAGGAAATTTTAAAGCGGCTGATGTTAAAATACCTTTATTTATTAATAACGTCTGCAAGGAGACGTCGCCAAATGACATAACAAATTACATCCTAAAAAAGACTCAAGTACAAGTCACTCTGGAGAAGTTAAATATGAAAAAAGAAAAAGATTATGATGCCTATAAAATAATTGTACCGAAGCATAAGCTGAATATATTTATGGATGCAAAACTATGGCCAGATGGAATTTCTTTTAGACGCTTTGTTTACTTCAAGCGAACTGTAGTCTCTAACGAAAACAAATCATGAATACTACAGTAACATTAGCGTCATTTAACTGCAAATCCCTTAAAAGGAGTATTGATGGTGTTCGTGCTTTGTGTGGGTCAGCAGACATCGTGGCCCTGCAGGAAACTTGGCTCATGCCATATGATATACCAATGTTAGGAAAAATTAATCCTGACTTTGCATACACTGGGATATCAGCGGTGGACTTAGAGAGCGGCTTGCTCCAAGGTAGGCCATATGGAGGCGTCGCGTTGCTTTGGAAGAAAAGTGTTTTCCAAACAGTGTCGGTGATAGATTGTCACTGTGTTCGCCTAACAGCCATTAAAATAGTGTTATGTGACAAATCAGTGTTAGTGTTTTGTGCCTATATGCCGACAAATTGTACTGATAATTTTAATGAGTTTACTGAGTGTTTGAGTCGTATTAACGCAATTATAGAGGACCATCAGGTAGAAACCTCGATTATCTTAGGTGATTTTAACGCCCATCCAAATGAATTGTTTTGTAACGAATTGCAACAATTTTGCAACGACCAAAAGTGGATATGTGCTGATATGCAATTACTAGGCACAAATTCTGACACATTTACATACATTAGCGAATCACATGGTTGTAAAAGGTGGCTTGATCACTGTGTGGTAACGGAGTCTGCCTGGAGATCAATTGTTAGTATAAATGTAATGCATGATATATTATGGTCGGACCACTATCCATTATTAATTAACTGTAATTTCGATACTATTGAACCTAAACTATCTTTATATAATTGTTATAAAAATTTATTATGTAATAAAATATTATGGGGTAACAGACATGTGGATCAAGTAGATATTTATTATGAATTATGTAATAATGAATTAAAATGTATTGACTTTCCGGATGAATTCCGTTTTTGTATTGATAAGTGTAATTGTAATCTAATTGGTCATAGAACTGTGATAGACAATATGTATCAGAGAATAATATCAATATTGAGTAATGCAGCAATCTCAAGCCATGAAAAGCCACTATGTAAACGAAAAGGCGGCTATGTAAAAGGTTGGAATAAACATGTTGGGGGGGCTCACAGGGAGGCTAGACTTTGTTTTCGGGTATGGTTAGAAGCAGGTAAGCCACTTGGTGGTGAGCTATATAATAACATGTTGGAAACAAGAAGGATATTTAAAGCCAAATTAAAATGGTGTCAGGATAATCAAGATCAAATTGTTATGGACAGAATAGCTTCTTTTCATAATAAAAATAATTTTCGAAAGTTTTGGAAAAGCACGAACAACTTAAACGCGCGGCCTGGCCTTCCTGTGAGTGTTGAAGGTTTGACTGACACTTCAGACATAGCAAACATGTTTAAGGCCTTTTTCACAGTAGAGTCACCACTGGGCCCGTCGTCTTCTGACACTGCACAAGCAAACACTCCACAAAATGAACATTTAAAAATCAGATACACCGCAAAAGATGTAAGGAATGCGTTATCTAGCATGAAGCGCGGTAAATCTCCGGGACACGACGGGCTCAGTGTTGAACACTTAAAGCACGCTGGTAGTCATTTGCCCAGAGTATTAGCGCTGTTGTTCAATTGTTGTATGACACATTCTTACTTGCCTAAGGATATGATGAAGACGATAGTGACGCCTATTGTTAAAAACAAAACCGGTGATATGTCGAGTAAATTAAACTATAGGCCTATCTCTCTGGCTACAATTGTAGCCAAGGTGTTTGATAATTTGCTTGACTTGTACCTTAAATCTAATATCAAGCTACATGATGCTCAGCATGGCTTTAGGGAGGGTCTTTCAACTGAAACTGCAATTTTGTGCCTAAAAAAGACTATCAGATATTACACAGACAATAATACTCCTGTTTTCGGTTGCTTTTTAGACCTTTCTAAGGCATTTGATATGGTATCATATGAAAGGTTGTGGTCGAAACTTAATGAAGCTGGCATCCCACCAGAGTTGATTAATATTTTTAGATACTGGTATAAACATCAAATAAACTGTGTACGATGGGCAAATGATTTTTCAGATGAGTATGTTTTGGAGTGTGGTGTTAGACAGGGTGGATTGACCTCTCCAACACTGTTTAATATTTATATTAATGACCTGATTGTCAGGCTCAGCAGCATGCATGCGGGTTGTTACATAGATGGGGTAGCATTTAATAACATTAGCTATGCTGATGACATGGCGCTGCTGAGTCCGTCAATTTCGGGGATCAGGAAATTAATAGAAGTTTGTGAAGCCTATGCCGAGGGACACGGCTTGAGATATAACGCAAAAAAGAGTGAGGTAATCATATTTGGATTAGGTAATAAATGCTCTAATCTATTTCCTTCTATAACCTTATGCGGGAGTGTCTTGAGTCGTGTAAATAAGTTTAAATATTTGGGCCATATTTTAACGGAAAACTTGAATGACGATCTAGATGTACAACGAGAACGTAGAGCATTGGCAGTGAGGTGTAACATGCTTGTCAGAAGGTTTGCTCGCTGCACTTCTGAGGTTAAACTAACACTTTTTAAAGCATACTGTCAAGTATTTTATACCTGCAGCCTTTGGATGAACTGTAGCCAGAAAGCTGTCAGTGCTCTTCGAGTGCAGTATAACAATGCATTCAGGATGTTGTTGGGCCTGCCTCGCTTCTGCAGTGCTTCAGGGATGTTTGCAGATTTGAATACAGATGGCTTTGCGGCAATCAGGCGCAAGCGTGCGGCATCCCTATTACATAGACTATGGGGCAGTCGTAACAGCCTCCTGAGTGTAATTGGACAAAAACTGGATTGTCCTATAGTGCATGCTATGAGTAAACTGCATTACAAAATAACATAGTATGTAAGGACCATTGTTTAATACTAACACTACAATTTATGGATACTTGTCTGAAATAAATGAATTATTATTATTATTATTATTATATGGGACTACCCTTGGAATAAGCTTTATCGAACACAGAAAGGTTCTTGAAAATAGGTTCACATTTGGTGGCGATATCGCGTAATATCCATAAAATGAAACAAAAAATACGGATTACCCTTCTTTTGATTTTTTTAAAAATACACTCACACTATATCATACTTTCTGCAAAGGCTGGAAAATACACTGTTTTCCAACTTCAAATGAAAATCATAAAGCTTCATCAAAGATAAAATAGTGAGCTAAGTGGTTTATCCATTTAATTTTACTTGATCGTTAATTTAATTTTAAGAAACGTTTCAGTATCTAAGATTGCAATAAATGTTTTATTGCTTTTAATTACCGTCTAACGATAACAAGGGATGGTCGAGTTGAGTTTCATTACCCTGAACGCTGTATCGATTGGTACCGCACAGATGTGGAGACAACTACGTGGAGGATTTTTTCACGACTATTCAATACGGTTTTTTACGTAGCCCAATAGAGCGCACGAAGATCGATTTCCGATAAATTGTGGTCAGATTCTATGTTTTGAACATGGTTCGAAATAAGATACAAATGTGGAAGCTATACGAAAATAGCGGATTTTTATTTCATTATAATTATAAGTTTGAAAACTTAAAAACCAACTTCAAAATTAATTACATCTTAATCGCATTGCCGGGTGGGCATGCTTAGAGTAAGCTCTGTAGAACACAAATATAATCTGGATTAACGGACCGACTTTTAAATGCATATGATCGTGACCAAATTTATATGGGCCCACCTTGGAATAAGCTCTAAAATAATCTTAAAAATCGTTCCACATTTGGCGGAGATTTTGTGTAACATACATAAAAAATAAAGGTCGCAGGAAGTCGCTGGATGCAGGCCGCTTCCAACAGGTCGATCTGGAAATCTTTGGGGGAGGCCTATGTTCAGCAGTGGACGTCCTATGGCTGATGATGATGATGATGACATAAAAAATAGACGAATTGAGGACCTCCTCCTTTTTGAAGTAGGTCGAAAATCGGTTCACATTTACATCGGTTCAAAGCTATCCAGTACCTTAAATGGACCGACAAATTAAGTACCTCCTTATTTTTAAATCAGTTGCAAAAAATCTGTATGATCATTAATTGCCCGTCAGAGGCAGCACATATATATGTTCCATAAGCGTATGGGCCACCGGAGGCCGAGCCGCCCGTGACTATTTAATTAACATTTAATATCTTACCTTTACCTTTTAAATATTGTATAAAATATGGTTTCAATTACGATAACTAGAAAGTCAGTTAATTATGATAATGCCAGACACTACAAGAATTATGGCGTGTACACACCAACCGAAAGAACGTTGTTGTGTGAATGCAACAGGCAAAGATTCGCGATCGTTCGTGCGAGTGGTGTGTACCCGACATTACAATAATATAGTTTTTTCAAGATTACACATAAATATTGTCATGGCGCTGTCTGTATGACACGACCTTTGGACAAGACGATGAAATCAAATTACTAACGACGTGTGACAAAAAATACAAGGATCGCGAATACGTTGTATACAATCTCGTATGGCGAAATAAAAATTAATAGCGGTCAGGGTATGGCGCGGGCTGCGGCGAAACTCTTAGTTTTATATTGCTTTTAATATAAGGGAACCTTAATCCCGACGCGATGTCGTAAGTTAGCAAAACAGATGTTGCAACAGGAGGAAGAAATTTTAAGCCTTTGTGAGTAGGGAACTTCTTTCACATCACAGTATGGACACAAGTTTTGCAGACTCCGTGGCGCAGTGGGCTGTGAATCGAGAGGCCGCGGGTTCGATTCCCGACCCCAAACATAATAATTTGTGTGTCCCATAGATATTTGTTTCGGGTGTTGTAAGACCGAAAGTATCTCGTAGTTTCTGATACCTAAGATACAGGTTAGCCTATTGTGGGGTATTTATTTATGTGTGGACGTGTCAAGAATACAATAAAGTGACAGTAGGAATGTTCTGTGCAATTGACGATCCATTCGCCGTTATAAATAACGGTAACGGCAACTGTAGCCTGTATCATAAAGAAGAATAAAAAGGGACAAACCAACGAAGTAACTTTTTAACATATTATGTTTTGAAATGGAAGCGTAATTTGCTTAAAGATTGACATAATAATTTTAGTTCCTATATGGGAGTATAATTAATACTATGTTAAGGCTCTAGTTAATTGACTTACCACGAAAACACTATTTTTGTAGTTGTCGTGCTGAGTTGGCTTAAATCCAAAGATGTTGAAATGTTTAAGCGTTCGTAAGGAATTTAACATCACATAAGTATTTATTGGCAAAACAAATGACGATTACGGAATATTAAACGAATAAGTCATCGATATAATAATATACCTAGATGCACAGTTGACGCTCAGAAAGTGGGACAGCCAACGAGTGCTTAAAATGTAAGTAAGCACTTGTTGGCTGACAGTCGGGCGCCGACCGTTCGTCTGTGAAGATGCCTAAATGCTCTGTGAAAGAGTGCAAAAATAACACTCTTACAAAGCGCAAAACACATGGGATTTCATATTTTAAGTAAGTATAATTCCCTTACTTGATTCTTAAAACCTTAATCATGTTAAATTAAGTATTAAACGTGTATAAATAATTAATTTAACAAATTCAGTTAATAAAATATTTTGTCCCTTTTGAAATCATGATTTGGAACAATGAAATATATGGAGTCGTTTTTTTTGTAAATATATTATATTTATTTTAAATTTATGATTTTTTTTATTAATTTTATTTATTAATTACAGATTTCCATGAAATGAAATAGTAAGAGATAAATGGCGTAAAATTATTTCCGAAGAAAGGAGAGAAGAAAATTTTAAACCCAATTACTCAAGTGTGGTTTGTTCAGACCATTTTGCCGATTCCGATGGATATTATACAGAAAAAGGGATTAGGAAAATTAAAAAAAATGCTGTACCAAAAATAAAGGTGATAAATTGTCATCAGCTACATTGTCCTTAACTAATGTTTACTTTTTAATTTAACAATATGTATGCTGTTGGTGTACCTATAAATAAATAAATAAATAAATATTGCCACATTTATTGAGTTTATTTTAGATTGTCGTAACTACAAGTTTAAATGAGGCAGGGTGCAGTACAAATGTAATAGTTGAAAAATATTTGATACAGAATTCATCAATAGCAAGCATATACTAGGTACATACTGCCATGTAAAATGACTATTTAATAATATGCGGCTAATTCTAATAAATGTTTGCAATCAAAGTGTGCAGATCATAAAAAATTGCCAACATGAACAGAACAGTTGAACATTCCGCTGTCAAATAATAATTTTAATGGTTCATTCTCGCGATTTTTCATTTTTTAATTTTTCATTTTTATCTTGGATTCTCGGATTGAGATCATTTATTGGAACCGGTCGTTAGGCATAATTACTACAACAGTAATTGTGGCGTCATCATTTATTGGAAACATATTCATTTCCAGGAACCAGCAATTGAACCAATAAATAATGAAGGATCACCAATACCATCAGAATTTTCATCAATCTTTAACACACCTAAGACGTTATTTTTGAAAGATAATTTGAAAGAACGCAATCAAAAATTTAAACTTAAATCTAATTTAGTGCGAAACTTAAAAAGGCAGAACAAAAGATTAAGAAAACGAAATGATAGTCTAAAAGAAATTATTAAGAATCTAAAGAGCAAAGGACGATCTTAGTGTGGGGCCAGGACTATGTATGTGACTGTTGGGTGTTATTTATTTATTTATGAATCACGCTAAGGCAAAACAGTGCTTATTTCATATTCATAACTCATAAGCCTTGTTATCTTCTAAACATTTATACTCTATCTATCTCTTAATGTAAGTAAAATTATTATACAGATATCGCCATTCTCATCTACATTGTACGCCACGTGGTCAAAATTTCTCACAGATAAATACAAGAACTATTCGACTCCATTCAATCTTTGTTCAAGTGACTAGAATGTTTCTTTTAATAATGTCAAATTATTGTCAAATTCAAAAACGATTAGAAATTCAAAAATTTCGAATATAGGAACGTTTGAACATTCAATTTAAAAAGCTACTTTATGCCGCGTCTATAAGGTCATATTTGTGTTAATATAATTAAATTTGTGATGTTTATTTGTTTTGTCTGTCGAGGACACTGTTTACAATGATATTTGTATGGAACTGTGCATCTAGGTATATTATTATATCGATGGAATAAGTCGATCTGGAAATCTTTGGAAGAGGCCTATATCCAGCAGTCGACGTCTTGATGATGATGAAAAACGTACTAAACATGAATATTTGCCCCTCTCTTCTTTTACCTGCCTTTATCTTACACCACTGTGGGATCAGCGCAACACACTTTTCAAGAATGTTTTAGAAATGGTTCGGCTTTAGTTTTTACTGCCGACTGCTACCTGATGATATAAACCCTTTTGCAAAATTTAATTCCGGGCAAATCGTGATAGAAAAATCGCTTTGTCCGATCAGGGATAAGAACTTAGGACTTCCCGGTCCACAGTCTTATATACGCTACCGGTGGAAAGCTAAAGGGGCGACTAATAAACTATGTATTAATGGTAATAAACTATTACCAATGACTATTGTTTACCCATCTATAAATTATAATTAGCTTAAATGAAAATTTGATGACCGCGACGGCGCGTGCTGTTCATGCGACGCTGATAGATAGATGTACGCTCACCCTAGAGGTGTCATCGCATAAAAGGAAATCGTAATTGCATTTCTCTTCTTCTGAGCTCGGAACAACGTTGTTGAAGCATTTACACCTTTCAAAAGAGCCGGTATTTTAAAGAAATTGAGTCGGGAAATGTGAATGGTTTTCACAGCGCCGTTTAACGACATTAGACAGAGTTAGTGCGGTATAAGTTGTAAAAGCTATTTTACGTTCAGCAGATATTATTTGAAAAATATACAGTGCCTGCTTACGTAACTATTGTTTTGTTCTCTTACTTTGTTTTGTATTTGGTTTAATGTCCCCATACATACTAAAATAGGTGAGAATTAATTTTGATAACGTGACTTGGATTTTTTACTACACCTGTATAGTATAATTTTAAGTGTTTTCACAGCAGAGAATAATCATCTGTTATCATTACGGCCTGTTCATGGTCCATTCTTGGACAAAAGCCTTTTCTTTTATATTCTTAGTGGTCTTGCTTTGGGATCATTAAGTCCTGTCCTCCGTGTCATCTGATGTCATCCACCTAGTGTAATGGCGGTCTTCCGTGCTCTCTAATTTAGGCTCTGGGTCCTGGCTCTCCCAGAGTTAGCAATTAAAGTATTCCGTACTTTTGTGTGTTTAATTGCATGTTTTCTTTATCATATTGAAGCTACGCTAACCGCACGTTAACATGCTACCTTAAAGCATGGTATGAATTTAATATTTCGTCTTATGTTGCTTAATTAACGACGTGTATTAACTACTTTTTATTATTTGAAAACGTTCTGAGAGCGCTATAGCGTCCCGTGTTTATTCATGACTAGGGAGGTTACGAAGGGCGACGAAGGCACATTATTACTTTTATTTTCAATGCATTTCCTTTGGCGCCATGCTCCATTCATAAAAGTCAGAGTTCAGTGAATATTTAATCCCTGTAGAGTGTAGAGTGACGGCAAACGGTTAGTAATTAAACAACACGCCGACTGTTCAGACCGGATAATTAGAGCCTTCGGTCCGACAAACCGATAATTAAGATACGGATTAAAGTGAACTGCTTGCATTATCTGAATTAAAAAGTTAAGATAAAACCTCGAACGTGTTACTGAAGCTCGTTGAATAATAAACCGCTATCTCAAACATTAGCTTAATGTCTTCATTACAATTTTAGCCCAATGAATGTTCTGATATTGTTAATGTTCGATTTATGTTAATTGTAATGAGCACGCGTTTGATATGTTGATAAAAGTTTTAAGTTGTTTTCTTTTTTATGTAAATTATCCAAAACCACAGCCATTAAAGCGTTTTAGATTTATATTTTTAATATACTTGTTTGAATATAAATCAATGGACTCGTCACCTTTGAATAAATTAAGATAAAATGCACACACAATTAATGTACGCTCTTTTGCCATACCCACAAGATATTTTTAATCAAAGCAAAATGAAGAATATTTTATTTAAATGAGATGCATTTGCAGTCAACATACTTAATTGAATCTGAAAATTTTTGAATTCCGTAGGATATCTACAGATAAGAATTAAGAAGTATCTAACTTAAACTATTGCTGGTAGGACTGACTCCGACATGTGATAGTCTGTCTGGGTAAGTACCACCACAATATCTACCAACAAGCAGCAATATCTAAGTAATGTGTTTCGATTTGAACATTATAGCCAGACTGACTACTTGGTGCATATTATGTACCTAATGTGTCAGAATAACGAGCGCAGTGCAGTGCCACTCAGTGTTGTTAATAGCACTAAAAGGCACTGCACTGCGCTCGTCATTCTGAATAAAATCATTGAATAATTTCAAAGTGCAGACAGCGGGTGATGTTGCTACTGTTCATGGGTAGTATCGCTTACCATCAAGCGAGCTATTTGCTTGTCTCACTATTCGGTTGCAATAAAAAAAAACGATACCGCAGTCCCCTTGGACTGCAAAACGAGTAAGACCTCTTGACATTTGAAGTCATTTTTAAGTTTTGTTAAAGTTTATTAGTTTTGTATCTTCTCCAAATCGTTCCGCGCGTTTCGGAGTTATCAATGAATATACAAATATACGAATTGAAAAGTTTCTCCATAGTTTCTCATTCAAATCAAAGGGGAGGAGGATTTTCAAAAGTATGTTTATATTCGATAGAACTTATTGCAAGAGTGGACCCATATAAAGGTCATGTGAAGGGATTTTGGAGTCGTTTTTTAAGATTTTGAACCTCTTTTGAAGTCGGTTAATTATAATGTAGGGGTAGATACCTAGTGCAGGCGCACCGCTCCACACCTTCGCTCACGCTGTACACGCTCCCTCGCCGCATCCGCCGTGCAAGTCGCGCGTCGTCACACGCCCCGCTCACGCATCCCGCCGCATCCGCCTTACATCCTCCAGTACACGCATCCTTGTCCTATTAACCCTCACTGCGAGTCCGATTCCACATTGACATTTTCCAATTCGTGCTTCACTTATTGTTCACTGACATATCTGCAAAAAAAAGAAACCGCTCTGAATATTTCATTTGAATACTCTTTAATCCACTTTAGGCGACTTTGCCTTTATGTAATTTTCTGTGACCGTACAGAGATACACTTATAGTAAAAATTTAAAGAGGACCCCTTTCAGCGGGGCTTTGCGCATCTTTGATCGCAGTTGAATTTCCTTATATCCCGTTTTATCCCTTGCAAAAAGGAACGTTTGTGAAAAATTCCAGGGAAGTTACGAGGCGTTGTGATGAATGCGCTGGAGAGCTTTGCCTTTTGTATCCTTATGTGTTTCTATTTTCAAAACAACCGCACACATTAAAATTATAGGCAAATATTTTTGAAAGAATACTGCTATGTTGACGTGACCTTGTCCCCGGTACCTCTTAATTAAAAAAATATACCTACTATGTTACTCATGAATATTATACTAGTGAGAGTATTTTTCAAATCAGTCAAGTTGTTTTAGAGTTAATTAATTACCTACAAAAAAATTGCTCTTTTTATAATAAAAAATAGTTAAGATTAAATTAAAAACATAATCATTTTAGTTATTAAAATTCTGACAACGTTCTTTCGTGGAAACAAAAATTCGTTACTCTTTAGAAATTAAATGTATCGTAATGATAATATTGGTATTCAAAGTACACGACGTTCTACAAACTATTTTTGAAAATAAGTACGATGAATCGCAAACACGCTATAATCATTTGCAAATATGGTAATAAAAATGCAAACACATAACCTAATACCCGTGTTCATACCACAGGTTCGTACATTCTCACGTATCGCTCGACTACATTACCATTCTAACTATAAAGTTAATACCACAAATCACTTGTAGTTACAACGGGAGTGGCTTATAAAACAAAAAGGTATTATCGTAATGAATAGTAATTCCAATTCTCAATATAAAGATTTGAATAAAAAAATATAATAGCTTAATATTATTAATTTTAAGGGAAACATGCACATCCGTGGTAGTCTTGGCGTCCGTGACGTGGCAGATAAACTCCAGGAATGTCGCTTGAGATGGTATGGCCACGTTTTGAGGAAACCACAGGGGTACGTTGGTCGCATGTGTCTAGCCCAGATAGTACCAGGGTTGCGTTCCCGTGGATGGCCCAAAAAGCGCTGGTTGGACGTTTTGGAGAAAGATATGAGAGCCAATGGCCTCAAATTTAGGATGATCAAGACCGGGCGAAGTGTTAGCGTTTAAGTAGGAAGGCGGACCCTGGTAGAAGGCCAGGATAACGCCAGACAGAAAAAAAGAATCATCATCATCATCATCATCAGCTACAGGACGTCCACTGCTGAACATAGGCCTTCAAAGATTTCCAGATCGACCTGTTGGAAGTGGAAAGAAAGAATATTAATGGAAAAATTCAATGGGATCTATTTAAGACCATACCAGTTTCACAACTTAGGAATACTGCCGGTACTACAACTGTCGATCGACCATGAGTTTTTTGGCATTTCCCGCTAGCGATGACGTAAAATATTTGTATGACAATTGACAAACACCAAACGACTCTAGCGGTTACGTGGGGAGTTGATGTTTTTCGCATTAATTATTTTATGTAGTCGCTAGCGTGTAATTCCAAAAAACTCATAGCTGAATTAGTAGATTTATGAAGAATAGAAAAGTAAAGTATCGCACAATGCATTTGACTTCATATTGTATAGATCTGTGGTACGGTTCCATTATTCATTGCACAACTTAAAGAAATAATAATAGACAAAAACGAATGAATGCCAAACAGTCTGTAATGTAACAAAATATCGTTGCTTTGGCCAGGCGCCCGTTTTCTTATGATACATTGCGCTAGAGTATGATGCATAGTTTGTGCAATATTGCAAAGATGGCTCGAGAGCACATATTTTCATGACAATATATTCTCGGCGTCTTTTTAGCATGTTCGGCCTTAATATTTATTTTAGAGAGGTTTCTGCAGTATTATGAGAAACCCTTAACGACTTAGTATAGTTAAGATTTTGTACCATAACTGAAGATAAACTCTGTATTAAAATAATTCTATCATGAGTTCAATCACAAAGTAATGCTTGAACATTAATAATTTTATAAATTTATTCTTCATCAATTTCTATGTAATATCTTAATAGCCTAAGGCATCATTTCTCATTTGCTGAAAGATATTTTAAATAAAATTCCCATTTAGTCCACTTTCTTTAAAAATAAAAAACTCAAAGCTCCAATAATAGATTTTCAACTCCGAGTTTAATTCTCAGAATCAATTCCGAATTGCACCGCTACGGGAAAGAGCACTTTACACTGAGGTTATTCTTCAAGAAATACCGTAAAGAGCGAATATTTTAACACAATGTATTGAGCAAAAAGGCCGGTGAAAGAGGAGTACTGCTCAAAACCACATTAAATATGCACCAGGCGCCGCTGGATGAAGTGTTGATGTAAAAGCAATTCCGTGCCTAACGCTTTATACGAATGCCTCGACCAGCCACTGCCACATAAGATATGTAGCGGAGGGAGGTCCACGAGAATTATTCAAAAACGAGCTGTGAGATACAAATGTATAACGTCTAAAAGAAAAGCAGTCTTGGCAGTATGTTAATATAATAAGAGAAAAGAAAAATGTTGTGCGCTTTATACGGTAAGTAAGACGTTGCAACTTATTTTACCGGGATGGGGACTATGGGTTAAGTTTTATTACTTAAGGCCTTATTAACAATTTGTTGTAGTCCGTCATATGTAGTTGTTAGTGCCGTGATTTGTCTTTTCTCTGACGTTAAATATCTCCAAAAATAGCAAGAGATAGAAACATATAATAATTAATAGTATGGAAGTTACTTACAAAAAATCCTCCTCTTTGGTGTAGCGGCAGTGTATATGGGCTATGAACGGGGAGGACTTGAGTTCGATTCCCGGGTCGGACGGATTGTTTTTCTAACATTGTTTGTCTGGGATTAAATCCCAGGAGTTGACGTCAGGCAGGCAGCCGGTCGTAAAAATTGAGCTAAAAACTCTTAGCAATATGGTTGAAAAAGTGTATTGTGGTATAAGAGTAGGTAGCAAGAAAGAACTAAAATTACAATAAACTAGCGTGTTATTTCTATATCAAACAAACGTTTCAGTTATAAGTTTTCATCGTAATTGGCGCTTTAGGTACCTTTTCAACTTTAACGCAGAATCTTCTAACAATGTAACCTAATATTTCGCAGTATTATTTTAATTTGCTTATCTACTTCGTATAAATTATTTCTGATTCGTAAAGATGACTTGCTCTGCTCTAAAATAACGAGTAATTTATTTGTATCGCAGTAAATGTCAGAGGGTTTGAGAAGTAAGGACGGTTGAATGATTATCAAAAGATATATAATTTTATTGTTAGTTGATTTGTAAGAATAAAATATTTCAGTGAAAAACGGAACATCGGACTATTCATTAATAAGCGGAGTGCATTTATAGTATCTAATATCGTACATCTCAATACCTGTGTATGGTTGGAAAAATACATCATGTTAAGGTAGTCCGTTCCCAGGTAATGAAAAAACCTGTATGAAAATCTCGATTGATAAAACACGTGGATTAAATTAGATCGTGCCAGATATAGTTAAAAAGCATAGAAAAATTAGGCGTTAGTTTCCATTGTGCTCCATCAGAAAATACAGCGCTCAGTCTACGATAGAGGTAGACAGTAGGTACAGAAATAAGCTATAATTATAGTTTTAATTATATGAATAGAAAATTCATCACATCCGAATACATTCATAAAGTTATGACAACATTTTAATCTATCAATAAATTCATTCAGAACGCCTTAAGGTCTTGTTCTGAAGTTCTGAGCCATCTGGATACAGACTAATTTATGGGACCCATTACTCAGAGCCGGCGTCGGCGTGTGACGTCACCCGAGCACGCAAGCTTTTTTCCAACCTGATTGGCTACTGAGATTCAAATGTTTACCTCGTTAACCTTAATAGCTATGATTAGTGATAGCTATTTAGTGTACGAGGGGCCTGTACGTTATAAATGGAAAACATCGATTAGCCATGATGGAACTGAAACATCGCAACGCCGACTGTCTTGATGAAGAATTAGCCCGTTTTGTCGTCTTTCTATCTTTTGTTTGCGACAAATAAAAGTAAGAAAACGGCGACAAATCTACGTCACGTTTTATTGAGACTGGCCATTTGTCTCAGAACGGTAATCGGGTCGTTTACTTTCATAATTGTTTGAAGAATTGAGTGTCGCTATTGTTTGCGACGCGACGTGACTTTAAACATCATATTGTATGTAGGGTTTTTACTGACCAATGTGGAACAAATAACCAACAAAAACACACGTATAAGACATTGAATATATTGTTATAAGATGTTTTATGTTTGCATGTAGGCGTGTTTAGTTAAAGCCGCGTCTCCTACACTAAAACATTACACAAAACATGTATTTTTATCTATAGTCCATTGTTCTACGAGTAGGAGATAGCTCAAATCGTTGTTTTGCGTATGTGATTTTGTGTAACTGCCTCTGTACTGTGTGTGACTGCCTCGGTGGCGTGGTGGTATTTTGGTACGACTACGGTTCTAAGGTCTCGGGTTCGATCCCCGGGTCGGGCAAAGCGATATTGAATTTTTCGAAATGTGGGTGTACTAGTTCGCTAGTGCGCCTCTGCCTACCCCTTCGTGGATACAAGCGTGAGCTTATGTTATGTGTTTATGTTATGTGTTTTTGTGTAATGTTTCGAGAAAAACTAGTGCAGGTGACGCGGCTTAATACGCACATACCCCTTTCATCATGTCCATACCAAAATAGACCTTAAGATTTCGGTACACAATATAAATGCGTATAAGTTATATATACCTTCGCTTGGCCAAGCTTCTTACTGGAACGTGCTTGAATAATTAACACGTAGAAAGCCTCAGGTGTGACTTACGTTTAGTTGAATGATTCGCTAGCGAAATTGGTTACTCAGCTAAATTGAATTGAAAAATGTCTTTATTGACGAGTTTGTAAGAATATATTTTGTAAATGTCGCCTCATATATAAATATGTAAGTTGATGGTTGGTATAATAAATGTGGCGAGTGGCAACTGGCAGTGTATAATTGCTGTCAGCCGGGAGGTCCGGGGTTCGATTCCCAGGTCAGGCGGGTGTTTTTCCAACACGATTAGTCTGGGTTTTAAAATGTTGCGCTAACCTTACTTTGAGGTAGGATAGAGACCGGGGAAAAAATGTGTGTGTAAGTTATATGAAATATAAAAGACACGTCATTCCTAATAACAAAAAATCCAAAAAAAAGTAGTAACAAACATACATTTTTTAGGACTAAGTGTATGTAATAAGGAATATAAATCTGAAAATCTTCTTGATCATAAACTACAGTTTATGACATAATAATAATATTTTATCTCGTTGTGGTGAAAGATAATGAAAAATAAATACACAAAATACATTATGACAGTTTAATAATTAATTAAAATGCTCTAGCCATGTAATATTGTTTAATATCAGACATCATACCTACCTGAAACGGAATCCATATTTGTTTTTTACAATATTTTCAAAGACCGCCTCCTCGGCGTATATGGGCTGTGAACCGGGAGGTCCCGGTTTCAAATCCCAGGTCGGGTAAAGTGTTTTTTATAATACGACTTACTTGGCACTCTAGTCGATAGCTGATCGTAATAATCACAACTTTAAAAACTTAACGGACCGACTTCAAAATTTATCCGATCATGATCAAAGTTATATGGAACCACCCCTGGAATAAGTTCTATCGAACACAAAAATAATCTTAAAAATCGGTCTACATTTGGCGGAGATATCAACATACATATAAATAAATAGAGACGAATTGAGGACTTTCTCTTTTTTTGAAATCAGCCGAAAATTGACGCCGAATCTTTTTTGTAACACGTTTGAAAAAACTGTGTTACGGTGACCCCACAATGAAGTGGTATAAAGCTAATAAGAAGATCATGTTTAAAAGTAATATAACATTATTAATTTTGCAAAGAGCAGAGTTATTTTTCAGAGTGAGATAATTTTTTTCTTGGTAATAACTCTGATGTTTCGACAGACAATGTACAAAATATAAAGCTTCAAAATTATCCCTCAGATAAAAGTTATTAGGTTACTGAAAAGTTGCCCTTAAGTTGCATTTCTTTAAACAAGTATTTTCTGAACATCTTAGACAAATCAATATTTTCAATTATTTTGGAATACTGTTGTATAAAGTACTGCTTACAGTAAAACCGGCCTCGGCCAAGTTCAAATTATTTTTCTCTATATCACGGATCACCGAATCTTGATTGAAAATTGGTAAAAAAAGACTCCGAAGCTTATTTATTCGAAGAAGGTACAGCTTAAAAAAGTTAAGTAAGCAATAAGTTTTAATAAGGGAGGGGTTTAATGGTATATAATTTCATTAGGGTTTAGTGAAGATATAAATTCTTATCAGTATACAATGACCGTTGACTGGTGTAATGCGTGTACATTTTCTATACAGTGGGCACGAGTATATCAATTTGTAACTTCGGATCTAACGGTTTCATATGGTTGAACCTTCTATTGTCGCCTTTATTATATAAGCTAGATGTATATTAGGCATTACTTCTAAAAACAATTTAGTATGCAAATGGCTAAAATTAGCCGGTCCCTTTTATTTTCAAACAATGTGACAAGGAAAAAAGTGACAGACTATTCTTAGCAATTTGCTCAGTCAAAATATTTTTATAAGTAAGGCCCAAAATGTCTGGTTCAAACCAACCGAACGAACGTTCGCAAATCTATGCTTATTGCATTCACACAACAGCGAAAGTTTGTTTGTATGAATGTAACAGGCGTAGATTCGCGAACGTTCGTTCGGTTGGTGTGGACCCGGCATGACATTACCATGACAGGAGAAGGTTCTGAATTCGTTTGTATTTTTACATGTATGTATATATGTTATTCGATCTTCGGCAAAGGTGGATCAATTATCAAGATTCTTTTTGTGTTCGATAGAGATTACTCTAAGGGTAGTCCCCTATAAACATCGATATAATAATATACCTAGATGCACAGTTGACGCTCAGAAAGTGGGACAGCCAACGAGTGCTTAAAATGTAAGTAAGCACTTGTTTGCTGTCAGTCGGGCGCTGACCATTCGCCTGTGAAGATGCCTAAATGCTCTGTGAAAGAGTGCAAAAATAACACTCTTACAAAGCGCAAAACACATGGGATTTCATATTTTAAGTAAGTATAATTCCCTTACTTGATTCTTAAAACCTTAATCATGTTAAATTAAGTATTAAACGTGTATAAATAATTAATTTAACGAATTCAGTTAATAAAATATTTTGCCCCTTTGGAACTAATGGAAAAAATCATGATTTGGAACAATGAAATACATGGAGTCGTTTTTTTTTGTAAATATATTATATTTATTTTAAATTTAAGATTTTTTTTATTAATTTTATTTATTAATTACTGATTTCCATGAAATGAAATAGTAAGAGATAAATGGCGTAAAATTATTTCCGAAGAAAGGAGAGAAGAAAATTTTAAACCCAATTACTCAAGTGTGGTTTGTTCAGACCATTTTGCCGATTCCGACAGAAAAAGGGATTAGGAAAATTAAAAAGAATGCTGTACCAAAAATAAAGGTGATAAATTGTCATCAGCTACATTGTCCTTAACTAATGTTTACTATTTAATTTAACAATATGTATGCTGTTGGTGTACCTATAAATAAATAAATAAATAAATATTGCCACATTTATTGACTTTATTTTAGATTGTCGTAACTATAAGTTTAAGTGAGGCAGAGTGCAGTACAAGTGTAATAGCTGAAAAATATTTGATACAGAATTCATCAATAGCAAGCATATACTAGGTACATACTGCCATGTAAAATGACTATTTAATAATTTGCGGCTAATTCTAATAAATATTTTCAATCAAAGTGTGCAGATCATAAAAATTTGCCAACATGAACAAAGTTGAACATTCCGCTGTCAAATAATAATTTTAATGGTTCATTCTCGCGATTTTTCATTTTTTAATTTTTCATTTTTTTTTTTTTTTTATCTTGGATTCTCGGATTGAGATTATTTATTGGAACCGGTCGTTAGGCATAATTACTACAACAGTAATTGTGGCGTCATCATTTATTGGAAACATATTCATTTCCAGGAACCAGCAATTGAACCAATAAATAATGAAGGATCACCAATACCATCAGAATTTTCATCAATCTTTAACACATCTAAGACGTTATTTTTGAAAGATAATTTAAAAGAACGCAACCAAAAATTTAAACTTAAATCTAATTTAGTGCGAAACTTAAAAAGGCAGAACAAAAGATTAAGAAAACGAAATGATAGTCTAAAAGAAATTATTAAGAATCTAAAGAGCAAAGGACGATCTTAGTGTGGGGCCAGGACTATGTATGTGACTGTTGGGTGTTATTTATTTATTTATGAATCACGTTAAGGCAAAACAGTGCTTATTTCATATTCATAACTAATAAGCTTTGTTATCTTCTAAACATTTATACTCTATCTATCTCTTAATGTAAGTAAAATTATTATACAGATATCGCCATTCTCATCTACTTTGTACGCCACGTGGTCAACATTTCTCACAAATAAATACAAGAACTATTCGACTCCATTCAATCTTTGTCCAAGTGACTAGAATGTTTCTTTTAATAATGTCAAATTATTGTCAAATTCAAAAACGATTAGAAATTCAAAAATTTCGAATACAAGAACGTTTGAACATTCAATTTAAAAAGCTACTTTATGCCGCGTCTATAAGGTCATATTTGTGTTAATTTAATTAAATTTGTGATGTTTATTTGTTTTGTCTGTCGAGGACACTGTTTACAATGATATTTGTATGGAACTGTGCATCTAGGTATATTATTATATCGATGCCTATAAAGGTCAAGATCGGATAAACTTTGTAATCGTTTAGGTTTTTAAACTTATGATTATTTGTGCCAGTGATCTTACGAAAAATGTTATTTAAATCCTCAATCATGAATATTTTTAGCTGAGGTGTACACCAGTAACCTGAAGTCAACATAATTTTGTAAACGAAATACGTATTTTGAGATTTTTCAAAAATCCAAATTATAATTGGTGAAATGGGATATGAAAATAATAATACGGAGCAAATAATACGACGCTATATCCTCACGTACGCAAAGTCGCGAGTAAAAGCTAGTTTGTCATACCAAAGACATTCAACGGACATAGACGGGACAATGGCACAATACTTGTGAGCCAAAAGTTGTGACCTCATGGTCATAAGTTGTATTTGAAACATACTAATGTTTAGACAATAAAATTGTCTACGTTATTCTTGAACAGTCATATAGTGAAAATTGTAATAAGAGCCCTCGCATTGTAAAAGTGGTAGTAACTGACGTCTGAGATATATTTTTGGTATGGAAACTTGCTAGATAACTCCTCTATTGTTATTAATTTTAAATATCTTTGTTACCAGTTAAATATGGTTAAGTGTCAACGCCCACGGCATAAGTTGTTCGTGTTATTTATTATAGCTCACGTAGGCAGCACAGTATAATTAAAACGGCTAAGATTGCTCTAAATGTCCACAACAGTTGGCTACTTGAATGGCGGGTGTGTCTAACCCCGCCTCCGAGGCACATAGTTTGTCTTTTGATCGCAGCTCCTACGCATATCTATTGATAACATTAAATGATCTTTGTAATTTTTTGCGTGATATCAGTTTTTTTTCCATTTGTGTCTGATATGGCGATAGGATCTTCTGTCTCATAGAGAAAGAACAAATAGGTTTTTGGTACAACATTCAACAATATTGATTTTCTGAGAAAGGTTCCTAAAATAAGTCCATGTTTAATAAAGAAAAAACTAAATAATTATTTTATAGGCATAAAAAAGTTATGTTCTTTTTGTTTTTTTTTCATTTGTGGCTGGTTGTGTAAATGTAATATTTTGTATTGAACAGACTGACGATCCAGAATACACTAGTTATGTTTATAAATTGAAATGAAATGTATGAGCCTGTATGAGCGCTTCTCGCCGATAAACAGTTTTGTTTGGCGAGTGAAAACTGTATCATAGTCAAGTTAAGACATAAAAGAGAATAAATAAAACAAATCCGTAACAGAAATAAGTTCTGCGAAATGTGGGTGTTCCAGTTCGATAGTTCACCTCTGCCTACCCCTACGGGGATACAGGCGTGAGTATATGTATGTATGTATGTATTTACCTACGATAGTGATTTAACCTAGTGTGGGGTCAACTATGCATGTGACTGTTGAGTTATTTATTTATTGGTATATAAAAGAATAAAAGAATATTAGCAGCGATAGCTCAGTTGGGAATGGTACGGACTGCCGAGACAAGTGTCGGAGGTTCGAGACCAACCCCAAAATGGAGCATACACCTCTGACTTGACCTCTCTCTGACTGTTAAGTGTATTTTCATTGTGTAATATCGCTTGCTATAACGGTGAAGGAAAACATCGTGAGGAAACCTGCATACCCGAGAATTTCTTCACAAGAATTTCGAAGGTATGTGAAGTCTACCAACCCGCATTAGGCCAGCGTGGTAGACTAAGGCCTAACCCCTCTCATTAGTAGAAAGAGGCCCGTGCCCAGCAGTGGGACAGTAATATTACAGGGCTAATATTATTATTATTATTTTTATATAAAAGAATACCATAATAATATATCCTGACTAATTTAATGTTAATTAGTGGTCTGAGACGACTCGTCTCGCTGTACTAAATCCATTACAATTTAATTCAAAACTTCTCTGAATTACACAAAACTTTTACATTACTTTGAACGACCATTTAGGTTTTTAAAGTACTTATTACCCATGGTATTGACTCATAATTTTATCGGTCTTTCAAAAGCATTTTAGAAAGAGCTTGTTAATGAAGACCGCGAATATAACGAGATAATGAAGTTTCACAGTGCATTAACCGTTGAGTTTAATATCACTTCGGTCAGACCGAGCGAGCCGCACAAATTGATTTTGTTTAACTTTAGATTATGCGATAATCCCTAGTTAGTTTTTGCTTGCGGCTCTACCTGCGTATTAGTCGTATCTCAGGGAAACAATGGTATAGGAACAAAATTGAACGTCAGTGACATTAATTAGCTTTGCGACCCCTTTTGATTTTTCCGGCAATAATATTTCTTTCTACCTGCCCTTATCCCACCTTAATGTGGGGTCGGCGCAACACACCTTTTCAAGTATGTTGCTGAAAGGATTTGGCTTAGTTTTTACGACCGGCTGCCTGCCTGACTTCAACCCCCTCTGAGGGATCCAGTCCAGGGTAAATTAAGTTAGAAAATTCGCTTTGCCCGACCTGGGAATTGAACCCAGGAACTCCCGGTCCACGACCCATATATGCTGCCACTAGACCAAGGAGACGACAATAATATTTTTTTAAATATTTATTATATTGAAAGTTTTATCCAATGAGGCCCCCTTCCAATCGAGGGTGGGTGCGAGGCCCCCTTTGGCGTGAGGCGTAATGCCGCCACTGTATGGGAAAGTACTATGTATTTGGGTCTTTACCCAGGGTCTTTATCCAGGCCAAGAGTTCAATCCAGCGGTTCAGTTGTTGTCCAAATTCACAATATAACAAACATTCAAACATGCATATCGACAGCCTCCGTGGCGCAGCGGGTGAGTGTGAAGCGAGAGACGGCGAGTTCGATTCCCGAATTCAGACAAATGTTTGTTGGCCCACAAATATTTCAAATCTGGGTGTTGTGAGACCGAAAGTCTCTCATAGTCTCTGACACCCACGATACAGGTTATACCTAGTGTGGGGTCAAGACTAGGTGTGTGACTGTTGGGTGTATTTATTATTATTTAACTGCAAAAATAAGATCGCTGTTATTTCTGACTGCTTTTGCTTTTGCTTACTATCGGGTGTGATGTTAGTACCTTGGCTGCGCATAGATAAAAAAATGATAATACCATCTTGAATTACCCATCAACAACTTTTGATGAATAATGAGGATTTTAAAAACAATTACTGGTCGGATCGTGGTCTCGCCCGCGTCATCTAACTTATAAATTATCTTCAAGACATTTACAAGCTCGTCAAAAGCAAAGTTCAAAACTTGGAGTTATATCGCGGGTCAATAAAACTTTATTACAAGCGATTTTAAAATACAAGTCACTCATAATGTTTTAACATAAAAAGGACTTACTTTATTTTGAGCACTAATCGTTTTTGACTAATGTATTTATTGCATTTTATTAACTTGAAATCGTTGCTTAAAACCGCAAAAGTAAATTATAATTCACTGTATTTTTTTAAGCTATTTGTACACCTAGTTTTAATAAAAAAAGGTGTTTCTTATACACAATCTCAGTTTGTTCTTTAAACTTTTATATTTGATCTACATAATATTTTAAAAGTAATACGAAAACCTAAATACTCATTTCTTAAATTACATCAAAGTACCTATCGTACGGTTGAGTCTCATTTATTTGTATGTAACTGAAAATGAGCCAGTGGATGATTAATAATATTTATAAACGGAGTCCACACGTAATCATGTGAGCGTCTCTGAAATACCAAGGGATTAATAACAATAGTTCAGCGCGAAAATAACTGTGTTAATATATTTATAGGCGGAGGTGTATCACGCGGCTTACAAAGGATAATATGTTGAGGAAGAATAGATTCATATATCTAACGGATTATCATGAACCACGTAATACTCTGGAAAAGTAAAGAAAATTTCAACTGACGTCGAAAGGAGGTTTAATTACATATATGTATAAGCCTCTCGGCGACTGCCTCGGTGGCGTGGTGGTATTTCGGTACAACTACGGTTCTGAGGTCTCGGGTTCGATCCCCGGGTCGGGCAAAGTGATTTCGGATTTTTCCATATCAGCCCGGAGTCTGGAATTTGTGCCCGATATGGCGATAGGCTCGCCCCCTATCACATCTGGGACGGAACTAAGCTCGGCGAAATGTGGGTGTTCTAGTTCGCTACTGCGCCTCTGCCTACCCCTTCGGGGATACAGGCGTGAGCTTATGTTATGTTATGTTATGTATAAGCTCACGCCTGTATCCCCGAAGTGGTAAGTAGAGGCGAACGAGAACACCCACATTTCGCCGAGCTTAGTTCCGTCCCCGATGTGATAAGGGGTAAACCTATCGCAATACCGGGTACAAATTTCAGACTCGGGGCTGATAGTGAGTAGAAAAAGGAAAGTTTAAGGTCGTCTTATGTCATTTGAGGCCGCTTTAACTGTCAAAATTGTATGGCGCAAAGCAAACTAAGTAGCCGTTAAAGTTGAGCAGCGTTTCATTTCAATTCATTTATTCAATTCGGGGTAAGGCATTAACTTTAAAATATAATACTCTAGTGCTCCGTGTTAGAATTGTAATAAAAATTGACTACAATTTGTATTACATTCAATGAATATCTATAGGTATTACTAAATCAGTTGTTGTTTATTACAAAATATGACAAGTGAACAAAGTATTTAGGTGAATTCCGGTGCATACAGTGTTGCAACTCTGGGCGATGAGAATACGTGAGGTGTTAACAAATGCATCATTAGTCCAACTGTAAATACTAAATGTACGAATAAATAAGTTGTAGAATGTTCTAGAATGTAGAATCCACATTTAGTTACAACGATGTACTAGACTACTAGATTGATTTAAATCCGAAATTTATCCATTTAACTTTATAACAACAATACTTGATGGTGTATCTCGTACTTAAACTGAGTGCATACCTGAATCTATGGACCTTACTTATAAAAACATTTTCGCTTATTTTTTCGCTAAGAATAGCCTGTTATTTTTTCCTTGCGTTACATTGTTTAAAACATAGGTTTAAAAATGAAAGGGACAACCTATGGTTAAAGATAAGGAGCGCTTAAATTTTTATAAGTAAGAGGCTATATGTTTATGGATTAGCATAAACTGTGAGTCTGTTGTAGGAACATGTATGTACTAGCATCGAAAGCAATTTGTCAAATCATCTCATTACCGCATTCGTATTCGGTTTGGATTAAACTATCGATCCTTGTTGATATGTGTATTCAATATTATTATGTAAATAGAGTACACAGAGTAATTGTCGCCTTCTTGGTATAGTGGCAGCATATATATGTGGATCGGGAAGGATTTTGGAAAATTTAACCTCTTTTACCGGAGAAATTGTGTAACATATAAATTCCAATGAATTAAGAGCCTCCTTGTTTAGAACTCGGTTGTCTAGCATTTTAATACTGGGAATGTTTGTCTACGGCACTTTACATACTTTAAACTGCACCTCATCGCATATTTTAAAAAACTTAACGGAACAACTTAAAATTTAGCTGATCGTGATAAAAATTATACGGGACCACCCTTGAAATAAGCTCTATCGAACACAAAAATAATCTAACTATGTGTTAAATGCACGTTTGGTCAGCAACCGTCACATTGTTGTAGATTTGGATTGTTTTATCTTATATATAGGCAATAGGTATTGTATACTCGCAGATATGGCTCCACATTATTCATATAGATGTATTTGCAGATGCAAATCTGTCGAATAACGGATGACCTCAATCAACATTCAGCTTCGATGACAATGTGGTTGATATTGTAATTTTAATCATACCTTTCATATTTTATGGCTTTATATCAACCAAAATAGTATTTTGATCAGAATGAAGTGACGATTGATATAAACGGATTAAGTTTAGGATTTAAATTTCCGCGAATAAGAAATGTCCAGTGTTATAATAAGTAAGGGCGACTTGCACCACTATTACTAACCTACAGTTTGTCCTAACCTCAAGTTAATTTGAAAAATAAATATATGAAGGACATGTAATTCATTACATATAATGCACTACATGTAATTACAGATAATATATGATGACATTTCATTAATTACATGTAATGAATTACATATCCTTCATATATTTATTTTTCAATTTAACTTGAGGTTAGGGCTAACTGTAGGTTAGTAATAGTGGTGCAAGTCGCCCTAAATGGATTATATTAGCTTAGGGCTGCCATCAACGTTGAACAAAACTCAACTTTCGCTCTTTTCGACCGACTTCCAAAAAGGAGATGGTCCTCAATTCGTCTGTATTTTTTTTTAATGTATGTTACGCGATAACTCCGCCGAATGTGGACCGATGTTCAAAATTCTTTTTGTGTTCGATAGAGCTTCTTTCAAGAGTGGTCCCATATCAATTTGGTCATGATCCAATTTGAAGTCGGTCTGTTAAGTTTTTAAACTTGTGATTATACAACACATGAAGTACAGCCAGGATAGTCTTTAAACCCTTCTGCTGGCAGTAGAGTTGGGTTATTCGATATGAAACAAATTGCTAAAGAAACTGCCTACGGTTTACTTATTTTCGATCGACTTCAAAAAAGGAGACGGTCCTCAATTAGTCTGTATGTTTTTATGTATGTTACACGATATTTCCGCCAAACATGGACCTATTTCCAAGATTCTTTTTGTTCGTCGATAGCTTATTTCAAGGGTGGTCCCATAATTTGGTCACGATCAGATAAATTTTGAAGTAGATCCGACATTTTTTCCTTATGTGTGTTAAGTATTGATTTTATTTAATACCTATAAATATTGTTATTTTCGACAAAAACTGCTACCCGTAGGCCGTACTTTTGCAACAATCTGCTCCAGTCACCAAACAAACTGGGGCAATATCGGCGAAAATTGAAGCACAGCCCTAAAAACTAGCGTCTCACATTTTGTTTCTAAGTTCCAAGTTTGAAATACAAGTATGACATAAAATAGCTCGAGTCACGCGCGAACACTATCGTATTCCATGTGCCAGGGTTTCGAGAGGCCACGACATCATAAACTAGGAAAATAATCGAGCTCCTTAGTTATATTTGTTACGATATTGTATTTCTGTCGACGGCTCGCAATTAGGTGAATATTTATGCAGCGTGCAGATCGTTGTCTCTATAAACACGAGGCGCTTGATTGGAACACGTTCGACACAAATGCAAGCCTGTGATGAGGCTGGATTTGATTTATGAGGTTAAATTTTGATTATGAGTAATGGTTGTAAACATTGGGGTAGGATTATTGTCCCTATTTGTTACGCGTAGACACCCTAATACTGTAGGTTTTTTTCTTATAGAAGATGAGGCAAATGAGCAAGTGGGTCACCTGATGTTAAGTGATCACCACCGCCCATAAAAATCCACAATACCGGTCGTAGAGTGTGGACGTCTAGCGTTGAATCATGATCATTATCAGAAATCTGTGGATAGGAAACCGTTTGGTAGTAATTTGATGACAAATCTTTCATATTCCCACAATCTTTGATTTGATATATATTCATTTAAAAGCAATAATATGTATCATTTTCGCGTTTTAACATGTAGCACTCTGCACTATCACTTTTGTAGAGTTTGTAAATGAAATATCGTCGAAGTTTACAACATGCTCAGATAAATAGTCCGTATAATGCAACTTTATACCTCTTTTTGAAGTATGTGTATAAAATGAGGAGAGAACGATACGAGTTTCACGTATTTAATAAAAGTTAAAAATGAAAAATTCTCGGCGCGACACTTTCTGCTTCTTCAAAGAACTCAACTTCCGAGTTACATACCGCTGGCTTCAAAGTTTTATTTCGCCTTATACTTATTATTTTTAATATATTTGTCATCCATAAGGCGCGTCTCCTGCTCATATATTCAAAACATTACACAATGTTTTTGAAATAAAACTATTCTTACGGATTCTATCACGATTTGGTTTTAATTTTTATGCCCGACGTTTCGAAAGCTTTGCAGCCTTCGTGGTCACGGGTCAGAAACGTCGGGCATAAAAATTAAAACCAAATCGTGATAGAATCTGTAAAATTAGTTTAATTTCAATGAATAACATTCACGTAAACCTAAGAAATCATTAACTAAACTACGTTTTGTGTAGATGTTGTTTCGTAGTATTTAGAGAAAAACATGAGCAAGAGACGCGCCTTTATACCTGCTAAATAGATTTTTAAACTGGATTGGCTGAAACAAAATGTGAACATGATTGTACTTGTTGCAGAATGCAGCTTGTAGCAACTAAATAAATATTAATAGAAAAATGTAATTAATGTCGGTATTCATTTTATTTCATGGATAATAGAAAAATTGGAGGAAGTTCTCATTTGTCGCATATTTCTCTGTCTCATAGTAATAATTTTGTGTCATCGAAAAAGATGTATATGAGCCTATATTTTTATCACATAATGCCACTTTAGATATAAAGTATGGAACATTGCGCATTATCTGTACTCACAATACGCATGATTTCGGTTTAAACATTAATTACCACTTATTCTTATTAAAGTGCCTTAAGAGACGCTTTATCATGCTAATATGTGTAGGTTATATGTGAAATACACGCGAACATATCCTTTAAGTGCACATGTACCAATCTGTACCATTCGACGGATGCGTGGGGGTCGGGCATGACCGTGAGCATGACGCTGCGGATGCCCGTGTCAGGGACGGGGAAATATTGCGTCCACATATTGTACCAGGACAGGGATGTCACGTATATATATTTGCCGTGATAATCGAGTTAGCAGTAAGTCCGAAAACACGATTTCGAGAAAACGGCGATTAAAATTAATTTTCGCGTTTTCAATAATTTGTGTTTGTAGAAACACTATAGGACGGATCTTGATGTTGCATATTACCAATAGAAAGGTAAAAAAATATTTAAGGAAATGGAATAAAAGTAATTTCAAGATAATTGTAATTTCGTGACTTACTGCCCTCTCGTTTACCATGGCAGACATGTACTCGTACGTGACATTTCTTTAAATAAATATAAGTATTTTACATTAAGATGTGGCCATGAAGTTCTATTAATTTCGGACATCAGGTTCATACTTTGTTATTTTAAACCTTAGAGTATAATTTCAAACAGAATACAATTTGAAGTACTCTAATCTGACAAACATTTTTTTGATGTTACACATTCCACTAGCATCTGAATGCGTGTGTTGGCGTAGGTACATGTCATCAATTTAACCATGTTGCATTAACAAATAATTTATTCCCAAAAAATTCTAACGAATAAAAAAAGCAATTCAGCACCATTCATAAATAAAATCTATTAGACATACGATCATTCAGGTATCCTGTCTACCAAACTAAACATAAAAGCATAATATGTCTTGCCGTAGGTGTTCTTCCAAAAATATGTTAAGGTGTGCCTTTTAATTTTAATTTTAAATGAATGCATTCATTAGTGCCTCGTTCGTTAAACTTCTCACGAAGAAAGAGTGGTTTTAACATTTACCACAAAACCCTGGTTAAATTAAAATTTGATTATTAGGAACTTTGAGTTTTCTTCTTTTATGCGGCAGAATATTCCTATTTTACAAAGTACTCAAAGTAAATCAGTACTTACTTTAAGTTTAAAGTATAGGCATTAAAATTTAAGTAAGTCCTGATTTACTTTGAAAATCATTTCATTATAGACAAACTTATTAGAACTTTTTAGTAATAGAAAAACACAATATCACTTAATTCTACCCGAACCCGAACCCGAGATTCGGACGATAGTTAATGATATACAAAAACCGCTACGATTACACTTAGCCCGTAGCCGAAATAATTCAGGCAATATATAAATAACACGGAAATAAAGAAAAAGAAGGACACCATCTCGTTTATAGTTAAACGGACGCCACACAGAAGCCACGCACACAAACGAACCTATACAAAAGTGACCTACGCACACACACGTCATTACATGTCGATAGACCGAATGCGCCGAAAACCCTGCTTCACTTTTATGTTCCTAGCGCTCCGTTCATCTTTTTTTACGTCCGTGATCAATAACTATGAATATTACGGAAACATCTGTACCTACCTCATCTAATATTACCAGAATTATAATATTAATATATTTAAAAAAAATATATATATATTATTATAACAGGTTCGATTGCAGCAATGTTTAATAGTTTCTCTCGAAACTAAGAATTTCTAGACGTAGTAGATTATTGTTGGAAACCCTATAATAAAATTCGGCGTTGTATTATGCCGGACATTCTGCACAAAGGCCGAAAATATATTTCTTAAAAAACCAAACGTGCCCTTATGTTAGTCGGTTACCGTTCAGCACATAAGTATAAAAGTCGGACAGGTCTAGCAAAAGCTGGACTGGCTGGATACGTAAATTGGCCGGACACGATCGTAGGGACATGTTCGGGTACAGCCGAACAACCCTAATTTTAGTGTAACTTCCTCACAGCTGATACTTGAGTTCTGAGCAAGTTACTGGTCTGATATTGCTTATTATGTAACTATAGTCGAAGAAGTAGTTTATATTAAGAGCTATTAAACGGACATCGTCAACAAACCCGCGGGCCCTCGCTATACAGCCCGCTACTCGTCCGCTGCGTAAAGGAGCCTGTCAAATAAATATTTCACACAAACTTAGGTAAAGTTTCTCGTACGCGACTTCCGAGAAAAAAATGTCTTATTTACGCGACCGTGTCATAAGATTTTTCTTTTTATACTGTGTCATTTGTCCTAACTTTCTGTGATTTTTTGTCGCCTAATGTCGCATAAGAAGCTTAGATCTAAATTGCGCTTTAGTCGGTTGTTATATTACCTAATCAAATCCCAACATCTAGAATTTCCTTGGGGACGCGCTGTAATCAAGCAACGCAGGCAGATATGCAAAGCAGTCACTTAATTTATTTAGCAGAATGCTGTAGCCGAAACTCAAACCTGCGTGGGAATGACACATTTCGTGAGTTTTGGAAGCTAAAAGATTTTTTATCAGAACATTTGCATTTTCTGTTTTGGTGGTTTTGGATACACTTTATTGTGTTGAAGAAGAAATTGAATTCAAGTAATATTTTGTATACGAACAAATTCCGATTAATATAAATGAAATGAATTAAAATGTTTGATTAGTTACATTATTTTTGCTTTGTTTTCTCTGAGGTTTTATGTTCTTAGAAACAAAATTATATTACTGTCACCATTCAATACAAAAGCTTGCCTAACGTTGTCGAAGTTTCGACCAAGCTCAATCCTTCTACAGATGTCCATCTCGCAGTTTTGACCAAATTGTGTGGTTTGGTCAAAATACAAGAACACTATTTTAAATAATTATAATGTAGTCGTAATGCTCGTTATTCACCTTATATTCGTCTTCCGATATAAAAGAAACTCTAGAAGACCAAGTTGAGAATTGCCTTAAACTCACTCTTCTGTGAAACCACTCGTCATAATATATGTTAACAATTTACAGATAGCTTGGGTCACGGTGAGTGTTTTATTTCGACCGGTGCGGGCGCCGGGCACTGTTCCAATCTCTTCAGCGATATAATCGCTATTTTATCGCGTCTTTCTACTACGTGACTATAAACCAGTCGTCCTTATGTTCCCTACACTACTGCTATGTATATTAATATTATCCGCATACGCAATTCGTGTCAGATTCCATCTTTTCCCTCAGTGGAGACATGTTTTATAGACCGGTAATCCCATTTTCTTCCAAAGCCAGCGACTACAATATTCGGTACGCGAACCTAAGAATATTTCTTTCAAAGGTTATATTTACGTGGAACCAGCGAAAATAATGATTGTTTCCATACACCACACTCGTGCCAATATCAAGCTTGAGGAGTGTTACGAGGGTCCGCGCAATTGACCCTTCAGTATTACGAACGTGGCGCAGCAGGTGGAGAGCCGGCCTAATATCAATGAACGTTTAACATCGTCCGTGAAGCATTCAGCGGAATCTTTCGCCTCGTAAAGGGGAAGATAGAATCTGTGATTTGGACGCGTGATGCCGGCCGCCCGATGCCGCTCGAACGCGCGGCGGCGCAGCGCTGCGTTTCCACTTAATAAACTTCAATTGAACCGTGCCAAATGTTTATTACACCAGCAGTACACCAGAAAATCTATATTGGGAATCGAAATAGCCGACTATTTCCACTAACGGCCGATGTTAGAGCATGCGGACTAATTACAATCGTCATGTGTGCGTAACATTGTACAACAACTATTAAATAAAGAAAAGTGATGCTATATGGTATAACATAATCCATCGGAAATTGAAAAAGATTATACATTTAAAAAGAAATGTACTTTACTGACTTCAAATGCAGTATTTAATTTTAACACCGTAAATTAATAAAGATAGCTTAGTAGCGATAGCTCAGTAGAGAATGGTACGGACTGCCGAGACAAGTGTCGGAGGTTCGAGACCTAACCCAAAATGGAGCATACACCTATACCAGCCATTATGTGTCGATGGAATGGGCCGAAAATCCTGCTTCACTTTCAATGTTACTAGCGTTCCGTCCATCTTTTTTTTTACGTATATGACTCTCACCTACATAAATTACTTGATATTAATGCATATGTTATTTAACATTACATGTTTAAAACCCTAGTACTTTTGCCTATTTCAGGTAGTAGACAATGAGCCGAATTGGCTGTTTGCATTTACCAGAACATACGCGGAAAAATGCGTGAAATTGCAGCATAATTTATGAATGAAACATTCACCCTTTCCAACGTATTTCACTTACAACGGGTCGGGAACATTTCCCGCCTTTGTTCAGGTATATACAGTGCATTTTCTAACAGTAGCCTCTGTTGAAGCTATTACTATCGTGTCTTTCGACGCTTGCTTTTTGTTTTTGTCGGCCTCCAGCTTAGTAAAGGCGATTTTTATGAGAATCATGTGAACAAAGGTCAAAGGATTTGTATAGATTGAGAATTCGTTTCATGTACTATTTGTTGTCATTTTTCGGTATAATGCGACTTAATTCATTCAAATTATTAGAATATTATCAAGCCTTGATTTTAATATTTAATTTAGTACCTACATCAACATTTCATATCGCTTCTGTTATGCAATCTTGTACTTACATAAATTCAAATTCAAATAATTTATTCTGCAAATAGGATATTTTATATCACTTTTACATGTCAGTTACGAGTATATATTGAAAAAATAATGTTGACGTCGGCATTTCGTGGCTATTCCTGAGAAGAAATGCCGAAAAAAACTCAAGGGTTAAAACAAACTCAAAATAAAATAACTATACGTGGAATGGTACTATAGTCTACTATGCTAAGCTTATGCAGTACTTATTACGTGAGTGTTAAGCCGCGTATCCTCCACATATTTTTTCGAAACAAAACACTAAACAAGGTTTTTCATTGTCTCCCGCTCAAAGAACAATGGACCATAGACAAAACACTGAAGAAATAACACGTTTTGTGTAGGTGTTTTGTGTAATATTTTAGTGCAGGAGAGGCTTTACTCGTATATTGATTTGGTGTTTGTGTAACACCTCCTTGACTTATCAACTTATTTTTTCGTCAATGCGGTTAATCAATCTAAAAGTCAAGTGACATCTCTCGGAGAAGTGTTAAGTGAGGCTTCATGTGGCCAGAGTGATTCAAGGTTTCCGACACACAAAAGATTCCGTAGGCAACTATTAAGTGCTTACTTTGAACAAGGTCGTCGAAGTAGCTCTCAACCGGGCGACTGTTCATATTTCGCTACAAAAAACGATCTTAGATAACATTTTCGACCTAAATTACTTGAGACAGTATACCGTGCTATATAATTTTTTTTTGTATTTTTACCTTGCTCATTTTGGTGGAAGATTGTTATTTCTTATGCACGTCGGCGGACGATTCAATGCCAAATTATGCTGTATTACATATGTCCTGTGATTATGTCCGAAACAATTTAATTTGAAATAAGTATATTTTGTTTCCAGATCTACTTGTTGGAAGCGGCCTGCATCTAGCGACCTCCTGCGACCTTTATCAGGTCGTCGGTCCACCTTATAGGTCGATCTATGTTCAGCAGTGGACGTCCTATGGCTGATGATGATGATGATGATGATGATGATGATAATGATGATGATGATATTTTGTTTACTTGGGTGTCTGTTTACAATTGTATAAATTAGATATAATATAAAAACCATCTTTTATTTTGTGATAACAAACATTGTATAAGAGTTTAATGGATTGCGTATTTTTTATTGCTATCAATTTCAGACGCTGGATGATATATAAAATAAAATATTTAAAGACTGTAATATTTTGGAAAATTATATGAGGTACTAGCTATAGATGTAATAAAATAATTAAAAACAAGTAGAGTAATAAAATCTACTATAAAAGCTGTTTGCACCAAACAAGACACACGTAGGCCGACCAAGTCATTTAAGCTAAGCCACGGAGGCCTTCCTAAACTCTCTCAAAATCTGTAAGATGGAATAGAATCTCACCAAGCTTTCCAAAGGAAATCACTCTCTAGATGTACATGTAGAGCGTATATTGAGATCTATTTCGTCCTAAGCTTGATGGGCTTATACGAAATAAAGCTGATTTCACAAAGACTTACCCGTATAATATTGACATAAGCGCGTATTCATTGTCACTATTATTATGGTAATGATGTCGCAAAAGTGTTAACGTAAGTGTAGACGCTACTGTAGATTATTCATGAGGGTCCGGGGACAATATGAGTCGCAAAAGGGATGATTGATCATTGAGACAAAGAGCAAGCTAAGATAGAGCTCTAATGTGGGTAAATAAATTCACCTTTAGTTGTGAATGTTTGTAAATAAACGTAAGGTTTGCTGTTTTGGGTTTATTTCTATAACCAACATTTCGGGGCATAATTACTAAATGATCCAGATCATTCTTTCATTTAGTTACTACACCTTGGCATCGAAGGGTCCTTTTTTTGTTTTCGCGGGAAAAGGCGTTTTACCGCTACCGACACGAAGGTCCCTTAATTGTAAGTCTGTGAAAAGAATTTTATACTCAATTCGTTCTGAGTCGAACTGTTGAATACACATGTAAGCATATAATAAAATTCATAGCATGTATGTCTATTTATCTTTTTTTCTTTCTACCTGCCCTTATCCCACCTTAATGTGGGGTCGGTGCAACACACTTTTTCAAGCATGTTTTTCAAGATTTGGATTCATTTTTACCACCGGCTGCCAACCTGACGTCAACCCCCATCTGTGGGAACTAGTCCCGGGAAAATAGTGGTAGGAAAACACCACGCTCGACCTGGGAATCGAACCCAGAACCTCCCGGTTGACTGCCCATATACACTGCCACTAGAACAAGGAGGCGACAGCATGACATGCATGTGTGTCTATTTGAAAAATAAAACTTCTGATTTTGTTAGAACAAATAGTATTTATCCTCCAACACTGAAAAATAATCCTAATAAAAATGTTTTGGCAAAAAGCAATATAAATTATATATTCCAAACAAGCGACACACGCGATAGTTTTGTGATGGTAAAATCTAACAGTTTGTCACCGTTATCGGTAAAAAAATGTTTCTCTTCAATATTTTTCCGATATTCGGCTTGTGTTTAAATCCAACCTTTTCAATTTATTTCGAATCTCCAAATTTTGTCCTTCTATCTACATTTTTTGCGAAAGCACTGTTTTACGAGAGTTTGTAAATGTGAAAGTTTGCTAAAAGGTTTTTGTAACTCGATTCCCCTTAAATTTATGTACATATCAGAAAATTTTACGTTGTACCTTCTTTAATGAGCTTTGTTAGCTTTGAAATCCAAGCTTTGATTCCAGATAAATAATTAGTGTCTCATTCGTCGCAAAAACATCTAAGTTATACTCATCAAAAGGTTTAATAATAATCCTATTACTTATTTAAATAGTATTTACTCAATTAGATGAGAAAATGGTCAGCCAAATCTAAAAGGGCTTGTGATATATTTTTTTGCGTAGATTTAATTAATTCTTTTTCGAAGGAATAAATTTATCGCTTAGTAAATTGAAATAAAGAAAATTTACAATAACATAACATAAACTCACGCCTGTATCCCCGAAGGGGTAGGTACAGATGCGGTAGTGAACTAGAACACCGACATTTTGCCGAGCTTAGTTCCGTCCCAGATGAAATAGGGGGCGAGCTCATCGCCATATTAGGCACTTCTAGACTCCGGGCTGATATGGAAAAATTCAACCTCACTTACCAGACCCGGGAATTGAACCCGAGACCTCAGGCCGACAGTCGTACCGAAATACAAACACGCCACCGAGGCTGTTTATAATATTCACATTTTAACTTTGAAAATATAATTAAAAATGATACGTTTGCTGCTTTGGCTGCAGCAATGTAGTGAATGCCAACAACAGTGTACACTGTACTGGGAGACGGAACTACCGGGCGACACACAACATTGTTTAGCAATCTCCCAACAACTTCCAGCACAATACATTGTTTTGCAGCCGGTTGCTTTGGTTTGCAGTCATATCGTGAGTGGATTTCCGCATCCACTACGAACATTATGGTTGAAATAGCTCTTCTGCACTCATATGAATAGAACGTAATGGAACAAACCGTTTCAAATGCACCATTGTCGCTTATTAAGATAAGTGCGTTCTGTATAGTTCTATCGTTATATCAAATATTACGTTTTATTGCAGCCAAAAAGATTTAATATTACTAACTATAGAGGGGCTATCAAGCAAGTTTCTATGCAAAAAAATTGATCTCAAACTTCCGTACCGCCATCAACCACTTATTACAATGCGAGGGCGATTATTACAATTTACACCCTAGAATATTTTGTGAATCGTAAAGAATCACGTAAGATAAGTTTCTTTTCTCAATATTATTTCGCTGGCAGACCTGGCGCGCGTATACTTTAAATAAACTGAGCGACTTATGGACACTAGGTCACTTTTGGATCACAAGTTTTGTGCTGTACCCTTAGTACGAGTTTTTCTCGATTCTCGAAATCGACGATAGTTTTCAGTTTCTCCATACATTTTTTAGTTCGTTATAGTTTCCGCAAAGTGGCGCTGCTAGTTAAATGTATGGAGAAAACGCAAACTATCGTCGATTTCGAGAATCGAAAACTGACAAAATAAACTCGTACTAGGGGTACTGTTGTACGGTCTATATACAGTTGAATGTCTTTGATTGGCGTAATCGCTTCGTTCGTGGGTACTTCAATATATCTCATCGCTTCGTTGAACGTAGGTCATAACCAGTGAAGGAAAACGGAAGCGGGAAATGTTTATATATTTACAAGAACACTAGCGCTATATACAGCGTACTACAATTATTACAATTCAGTGCACGTTCCTACTTTAATTTAATAATGCTTTTAAGAGTTGTTTGGCTAATTTTTAATGATAATGAGCCTAAATTAGGCTGGAATCGTACTTCCCGCATTCGCATAAAGTAAGTTAAACTCGCCTCAGAGTTGTAAGTGAAAGTTCGTGGAAGGTCTTTATTATGTTTGCGTAGAATTTCGTTTCCTTTCCGTCTTTGTTCCGGACTCAGAGGAAATGTGCTGTAGTATGGCAAACTAAGTTGTGGACTTAAAACGCAATGCTTGTTGTGGAACATCATTATTTTTATAGTACAGACAGCAATCGAGCAGATGGGTCACCTTGGGTTAAGTGATCTCCACCGCTCATAGACACCCAAGACCCAAAATGAATCACGGATACGTTGCCAACCTAAAAGGAGGGAAATAGGGATTGGGAATGGGAGGGAGAAATTGGACCACAGGATATCTCACTCACCGAACGAAACGCGACAGCGAGCACTTGTCACTTTACGTCGGTTTTCTGTGAGGCCTCCTCCTTCTTTATTGTTCCCTCATTACTGTTAAGGATCATGATTCCGTGCAAGGACTTCGTCAATGATCTTCTTCCATTTAAGGCGGTTTTTAGCCTGGTAGATAGCGACGCTGACTGGCGTTTCCAATTGCTCTAACACCAGCGGCCTGAGCAGGAAAATTTCTGACAACCGTAAATGTATTCGAACTCGATGCGCGTCTATGAAATTTGTATGAAATATTAAATAAAACGTCATCAGTGCGCAGCGAACTCGAATACATTTACATTTACATTAGTTTTTCGTGCTCGGGCTACTGGTCAGACCAGTGTTTAGAACAGTTTTTTCTATGAGACCTGTATCAAATCGGTAGAGCCTGCCCATTCGTGCTGTAGACGTAACTGTTTACAATGTGGCTCTACTATTCAAAAACTCATTTGTGATAAACACATCGGCAGGAATAAAAGAACGCGAGGAAATTACGCGGAACGTAGTGTGGGGAGACGGGAGAATCGTAGCCTCGTAGGTGGTTACTGGCTTACAGACCATTTGCTTGGCTTCACACAAATCTAAGAAGTAAGAACACACATTTTCTCGTACAGGTATAAAGTCACCAACATAACAAAGCTTTCTACATAATATATAGTCGAATTATTACTAAATAATTTACGACAATGCATTATACATTTACATAACGTAAGATAAGCCTACGCCTGTATCCCCGGAGGGGTTGGCAGAGGCGAACTAGAGAATTAGAATACCCGCATTTCGCCGGCTTAATTTCCATCCTAGATATGATAGGGGGCAAGCCGACCCTATCCATATTTACGACACTAATTCCAGACTCTGGGCTGACACTGAATAGAAAAACTCAATATGACTTTGCCCGAACCTAGGATCGAACCCGAATCCTCAAAACTGCAGACGTATCGTTATTACTTATGTTATCACTTTTACCCTACTATAACAAAGTAGCTACACAAGACTAGAAATCCAGTCACTTGATAGACATTGTCTCCCGACAGATTTATATCGACCAGTTTCATCAAACTTATTTTGGCATTACACGCCTACTCAGTACTAACGACCACGTCTTACTTAAATCATTTACTCGTGAATAATATCCTCGTACTGCATTTAGTGGCAATTTGTGCGGCCTTTTGAAGCATGAAGGGCCCTATTGTGTCACTCTAAAAGAGGTTATTCAAACCTAGAGGGTCACATTCATTCCTACTGTAATGGCCAGAGTCATTGGGTGCTTCGGTGTTAAAATTGTTAGACAAATTCTATGTCAAGAGAAACGTTTATATTTTTTGTAACGAATTATTCAAACAGAAACAATATTTTAAAAACAAGATGTTTTTGTAATATGATTTGACAGCCTCCGTGGCGCAGCGGGCGAGTAGCCGGTTGTGAAGCGAGATGCCGTGGGTTCGATTCCCGCATTGAGATAAATGTTTGTGTGGCCCACATATATTTATTTCAAGTCTGGGTGTTGTGAGACCGAAAGCCTCTCATAGTCTCTGACACCCACGATACAGATTATACCTAGTGTGGGGTCAGGACTAGGTGTGTGACTGTTGGGTGTACTTACTTTACTTTATTGTGCATTGGTAATTGTAGTTGTCTTTCATTACTCTAAAGTCACAAGTTATAGATGCAGAAGTCAGTGTAACTGGACACGGCACGAAAAGTGAGGAGATTCCTAACTCTAGGGTCCTAACCGCCAGTGGCTTGGGTGCCGAGCCTCGTCATCCATCCATCCATCGCCATGGGGAATAATTTTATAGTTTTAAATGTATTTTTTATATATGTATTTAAGAATGTAAAAGACTTCTTGGATTAAAAATTACTAAACATTATTGGTAGGGGAGACCGAGGTACTGATGTATCATCATCTGATAACCAGATGAGGCCATTTTTTTCATCAAATATCATTTATTTACAAACAAGCCCATAATAACGGTCTGTTAGACTATATAAATAATATCCCGTGCATAACAAACACATCCTGGCACAGCACACACGAGTTGGAAAGTTTATACCTTTCTGCGAAGGCCGCCGAGGAAATCCGACGTTTTGAACGAGTGAAAACAAAATGAGGTATAATAAAAAAAGGACGTGTGTGTCAAAAGTTAGTGCAGATTTATTTTATGCCGAAATGCGGCGTTTATATTCAGTTACAGAATGTAGTCCATTCTGCGCATTTTATTTAATGTTAACATTTTATGCTTACGCAATGCGTATTAAAAATACCGATTAAAATAATTCTTTTTTTTTATTTCAACTTCCAATTTAATAAATAATTTATTTCTTTTAGGGCTTTAAAATCGAGCTTCTTGAGGTTTCATGAAATATCGGACATTAACCTAAATAATATTTCTGCTATCTGCCCTAATCCCACTCCAATGTGAAGTGGACGGAACACACAATTTTATATGCATATTGCAGAAAAGTTAAATAATCTGTGAAAAATTTGCGGAATATTTTTTTGCTTTATTAGATGCTGCATACATTACCTAAAACATTAAAATAATTCCCCAGATAACAGTTATCTGACTTTTGAATAACTTTTAGTGTCTTTTCTAACCTCAAGATTTTTTAAAATGTTATAATATCAAGAATAAGAATGAAACGCATTTCTACTAAATGCTTGCGTATGTACTACCTTATCTAACATTTCCAGTTGGTTAGCTTATCCGAATTCGTTCGACGAATGAATCTGTTAACCGACCATTTATTCTATTGACATAATAATATATTCATGTTTTCATTCAGTTATGTTTTTAAAACGGATTTATTAAGCGCCAGATACATTATTTTATTTAGAGCTTTTATTAATGAATATGGAACAATCTGGTTTCTCTGTTCTGAGGTAACAATATATGATTATTTATAGATGGGTCAGTTGCGTTGTGTCACACAAAATTTTGGTAATTGATGTTTATTGTGGACAGGCGGTGGATACTGGAATGTTATCTAAGACTAATTAAACAACAGCACAAAAGTAGCACCCACAGATGTAGCTCTTGTCCTAAGGCCATCCACAACATGCAGCGATTGTACAAAAAAAAAAACCTGCCAAGTGCATGCTGCAAATTTGATCACGCGCAGTACAGGGTGCCAAAGCCGGATTAAATGTTATTGCAAAAAAAAATTGGTCATACTTATGCATACATGAGCCATAAACTGATATTTTCTACCTATTTTACATAACTAACAACTTCATCTGTGTATATTTAATAGAATTTATATGAAATTCTGCTTTTTACTTTGGTCGACTATTACTCGTAAACTTGTAAATCCTGGTTAGCCGTGATAGATTTTTAACAAAAATGTATACTTTAAAGTTTAATATTTCGAAAACGAATTCTTGGATCAAAAAATAGATTTAGCAAACTCGCAATGTTTTTGAACGACCTATCCAACGATACACCACAACATGGGATAACCATAAAAAAATTCATCCCCCACTTTAGGGGTAGGGGAGGTACATACTTCACAGAATTATTTTTTTTCAAGATTTTATCTTACCACTTTTTTGGCGTAATTGATATGTATACAAAAACTAAGTTGTAGTTTTCTAGTAATGTTAGTCTCTGAGCGAAATCGCGGACAGACAGACATACAGACAGACAGATGGTCTTGACGAAATTATAACTTCAATTTTTGCCATTTGTCTTTGGAACCTAAAAATGGATCTAGATATGCATATTATCTAATTTACTTTGTTATAATGGCTAATGGCTTTCATTACAAACCCCAAAAACCCTAACTAAAGGTTATCGAAAGAATTCCGCGTACCTGGAATGTGTAGAGCTACTTTTCGATACGCAATTCCGTTTACCTTTTTCTTTGAACATCGCCTTTATTCCATTAGCATTTTTATAGGCTTTTGAGGGCATCGCTGTTATCTCGAGGAGGCAAGCGGTTACCTAAGTCTGCGGGATATGAATGTTTGTTTGCCTTTCCAACCAATTTTAATAAGGGGGGTCCTATACCAAATATGGACTGATCTTTCTACCTACCCTTATCCCACTTTAATGTAGGGTCGGCGCAACACACTTTTGCAAGCATTTTGCAGAAAGGATTTGGCATAGTTATTACGACTGGTTACCTGCCTGACGTCAACCCCTTTTGAAGGATTCAGTCTCGGGCAAATTAAATTATTAAATTAGCTATGACACCGACCGACCTGGGAATTCAACCTTGGATTCGACCTTCCGACCCTCAAACCATATATGCTGCCACTAGACCGAGGCGGCGACTTATTTATTTTGGAAAGAAAAAAGCTTTGGTTAGAAAGGTGGCGAAAACAAGATACTATAGGAAAACGAGATACTATGGGAAAACGAGAAACTCTTCAATAGATTTAATTGAGTCGTTTAGTTGTAATAATATAGTGACAGCTTCGACAACACGAATCAGGATATAATTTTAATATAAGTAAATATTAATATAGCACCCTGAAACTAAATATTAAAACACCACCTGAAAATAGCTTTTAGGAATATTAAGTATACACATATCATAATAAGGACACGTGAATGATGGCCAGTCATACCGTCGCCAAAATATGAGCATATTGTGTACATTGGCTATTCTGTTGGAAATACATGTAGATATTATAATAAGATTTGGTATTTCATGTTTGAATGGTCCTAAGACTGGTGATTTCTCAACGTATATAAAGCTGAATAAGCGATCAATTATATTGAAGGCATCTTCGAAATGTATTATTATCCGTAGTCGCCTGCCTGACAATATAATCCATCACAAGAGACCGTTAAATTTTCGCTGATATCTTACCTATTATTATATAGACTACTCCATCTTTAAAATTACCGTTTATTATATTATTATTTTGAATCCCTACTAATGAGATGTGATTAGTATTTATGTGTTTACATTAATACTTGCTAATACACAAACTCTCTTCTGTATCCCCGATTTGCGTTTAAAATATTCACTGATAATTATTCCGAGATGTGTGGACCTATTTCGGTGATTTTTTCTTTATATTATTCCGTGTTATTCTCATATGATCTCTTCAAAACCATAGCCAATGAACATCAAATGAAAAGGTACTGTAGCCCGAGCACGAAAAACTAATGTAAATGTAAATGTATTCGAGTTCGCTGCGCACTGATGACGTTTGGTTAATATTTCATACAAATTTCATAGACGCGTATCGAATACATTTACGGTTGTCAGAAATTTTCCTGCTCAGGCCGCTGATTTGAAACAGAACAACAAAAACTATTTTTGATTTTTAGAAGTCGGTTTAAATAGTCACGGGCGGCTCGGCCTCCGGTAGCCGATACGCTTATGTAACATATATATGTGCCGCCTCCGACGGGTTGGAAAGGCATTTAGACATATTTGGTATAACGACATTCTTTTAATGAGTTCCAATTTACGTAAGTTAGTTACTACTAAACATTAGATTATGAAGCTACACCGCTAAATGGCACACATTGTTGTGCATACAAGATTGTTTGAATGTGGCCCATAATTACATCCCCGCCATCGCGTTGTCCCAACACACGTTTAATTACAACTATGTAGACATTTGATGCTTAATTGACATGACGATTGATGAGCAGAATTCACGTTCATAAGTTCAGTAAACAATTATAAACACAACAAAAATAAAATATAGAACGCTTGCTTTGTGAAAACATATGAAAATGCGTTTAAGATTTAGGTAGTAAAATTACATTTAAGTAGAGAAATAAAAATTGAAACATTATAAATGTTTGACAAAAATGTCGTTGCTTTTTCCGTTAAATAGCCAATGTTAAATAATAACTGAAAAGCAATTCTACCTATATTGGTGTTCTACTTTCGTGCTTAAAGGTAGATACGAAACGGAACAGTCGCGTCGGACTGTCTGTCACAGATGTTTTTCTCAGAAATTACAGCTTGAAGTTGGAACTATCAACTAGAAAGGCACAGTTGGAAATAAAATTACAACCTACAAGCTGGAAACATTGTGACTTTATCTCGCTTCTTTAAATATCAATTTTAAAAAATCGTTTCTTAAGATTATTTTGTCATTATCATCATCCACAGGACATCCACTGCTGTAGGTGGTTGAGTTTATTTATTATGATGAAAATATTTTTCAGCGCGCTTGTTGTGTAGAGCGGGTTTTACACAAACATTTTTTTTATATAGCAGAGACCGGCAAACGAGCGCGTGGGTCACCTGATTGTAAGTAATCTCCACCGCCCACAGACACCAAAGGCACAAAAAGAATTATTGTTGTGTTGCCAACCTACAAGGAGGGAAATCGTGTTTGGGAAAGCGAGGGGGGAATTGGGCTGCTGAAAATCTCACTCACCGAACAAAATACGACAACGAGCAGCCACTTTACGTCTGTTTTCTGTGAGACAGTGGTATCAAACCGGTCGAGCCGGCCCATTCGTGCTGTAGACGTAACTGTCTACAGCGTGGCTCTACAACTCAATTCAGTGCAGCAAAAATCAAATTCGAAACAAACCATTCGAACTAAATAATTATCATCATCATCAGCCATAGGACGTCCTCTCCATGCCTGTGTTCAGCAGTAGACGTCCTAACCTGTGTCCTGCAGTGGACATCAAGGTATTAAATTTTGATACATTTTAAATTTTATTACTTTTTAACATTTGTACTGTGTTATTAGGTGTGGAATATAAATAAAGTTTTATCATTATAACTTCCTAAATGTTTATATTATTCATTTGTTTTGTGCTTTCTTAGTTCGTAAATCAGTATCTTAATAATACCAACTTCATTAACCGGGCATTTGTAACAGAAACGATAAAAGAAAAATTCATATCAGGATATCCGGTATTCAAAATGTACAGGAATTGAGGATGGATTTTAAATTGAAATCGTAGTAATAGGATTACAAGGCTCCGGGGATTTCTAAATTAACTGCTAACTCTCTATGATTTTTCCTATTTTTTCATTTATTATCTGGTAAATTTGTAAGTTAGGCAATGTTGAAACCTTTAAGATATAAACGCAAGCGTGTACCCCGATGAGGTAAGCAGAAGCGAACTAGAACACCTACCTACATTATATATGTTCCAACAGGTCGATCTGGAAAGCTTAGGGGAAGCATCTTTTTCCAGCAGTGGACGTCCTGTGGCTGATGATGATGATGACGATGATATGCTTATCACCGTATTGTGTCTAAATTCCAGACTTCGAGCTAATACTCATTAGAGAATCCCATTATCATTTTACCCAACTCAGGGATCGAACCCGACACCTCAGAATGGACGGTAGTTATACCACGTACGCTATGCAACGAAGCCATCGAGGCAATAGCTTTATTTTATTTTTACTTTTTAAATGTTTATTCAAAAGCTTCAATCACTCAAAGGCTTATATAATGTAACTGATGTCAGAGTAACGACTGCAATATCTGTAAACATCTCTAACAAATTAGCATCAGCTTTTTCATAAATGAAAAGATGGCATTGCAGTCAAAAGGCTAACGACCTATTCATTACAGGCTAAGCTTCTTCTTTGACGTTCCTCGGTCGCAAGACGATAAATGCAAAGCTGAATGAATAATAAAAGTAGGTCATTTACCGCATTTAATAAAAAGAAATTACAAGAAAGACATTTAAGATAGGCAGTACATATGTACTGGCAGTGTCGCCACTCGTATCAATTTTCCCTCGAGACGTCTCCGGAGCCCCTCCGTCGTGGACAAATAAAATCAATTTATTTTCATGTCGCCTTGTCAATGTTATTTCGTGTAGAGTGTAGAGGAAAACACTGACATTTTAAGAGCTCATTCCATTGAAAATAAAAACCCATTGTAATTTCGTGCGAAGATATAAAAACCCTATAAAATCTTTGCGGATATTACTCGCATACTCGCATCATAACATAATAATATATCCCTAAGCGTTTAGGGAGAGGTGCAACTAGTGTGACTACGTTACGCCGAGATTCTTTTCGATTTTAATACACACGCCCATTGAGCTCGATAAAAATTTGATTATATATACAACATCATCATTACAACACAATGACAATCTGATAAAGGTCGCTGGATGTAGGCCGCTTCCAACAGAGCGACCTGGAAATCTTTGGGGGAGGCCTTTGTCCAGCACAAAATACGCCTTATATCCTGCTCAAAAACAGGAAGTACCTACGTCTTGTAAACGTTGTTGTTTATAGGTTTACAGCTTAGATTAAGAATTTCATATATCAACAATATCTGCGACATTATATTCGTTCAAGACGGCTGTTTTATGTAAAATAAATCGCAGTTACGTATTGTAATGTGGGTGTGCTTATAGCAACTATCATTCACAGCTACTGATGTTAGTGTGGGAATGACACAGCAATAACTATAATATATTGCCTCGTCCCCTTTGTACAGTGGGAGCGATTAGGGTGTTGATTCATGGTCTACCTGCCTATTTTATCGACAATCGGATTAATACCAATTGAAAAGAAATTGTTACGTTCATTTCCTTTGTTTGAGAAATTCTGTCTTAATGAATCTAAAGGACCGGCTTTGAATAATCATTTAGACGTTCTCATTGTGCTTTGTTGAGCCTTTCGTGAATTTTATACTGTACTACGCGTACAATGAGTCACATTTGTGCTGTATTAAATCATTTACGACTGAATAGTCTTCAGTTACAACAAAAGCGACTGACTAAATTGTAGAAATTAAATTCTGTATAAATAATATAATAGCTATTTGCTATAGCGACAATTGTGCTTGTATGGCGCGTCTTCTGCTCATGTGGCTCTCGAAATAAAATACAAAACATCTACACAAAACAAAGTTTTTCGTTGATTCCTCATAGAACAATGCGCCATACACCATTATGTGTAGCGAAGCCATGTTTTGTTTTATGTAGTGTTTCAGTGCAGGGGACTTGCCTTTAGATATTCTTTCCACTGCATTCTTATCCCACGTCAATGTGGCGGCGGCGCAATATATTTCTTCAAGCATATTGTAGACTTAATAATTGTAGACATCTGTGACTTAACTTTCTATTACGAGCGACTCCCTGCCTGAAGTCAAGCCCAATTTTGGAGATCCAGTCCGGGGAAAATCGCGTCTGTTAACTGTTTAACCCGATCTGTAAATTGAACTTAGGCCATCTCGGTTCACAACTCAGAGAATGTGCTCGGGTTAAATATTACTATAATCATAATAAGTACTTCTTCTGTTTGTCTAAGTCGTATGGAAATCTAGAAAGTGATATTGGAATAGTCGATAGTCTGAATAGATTTATTCAAAATATTTTTCTTACCAATGATATCGTAGAGTCGGAACGAATTTATGTAATGTAAATATTATATTGTATACCAGCGACCTTACATAAAGCAATGCCTCTGCATGATGAAGAAATAGTAACGTGCATGACGATATACATATGTACCTACATAGGTATATTGAAGCCACGATGTATTTCAATTCTAGTCGGACTCTCTTACATTCTAATAGCAATTCAGTTTGACCACTGAGAAATCAAAAAATGAAATTACGATACAATCTGACACAAATCCTATTTGGTGTTGTGAAGACATCGAAATTGTGAAGAACATACTTCGAAGCACTTGACCGTGGCTTAAGTGATGTCTCAACATTGTCCTTCGAGAACCTCCTTGCGTTTTTTAATTGGACCATGTTGTGTAGAATTGATCCACTACACAAAATAACAAAAAATGTATGCCAAGATGATCGAATACATTAATAGACCATATCGGTGTCAATATTTTTTTTGTCGGTTGGTTCGTTACAGCACAAAACGATCTAATGTGTCCATTGTCACCATCACTTGATCTTACACGGTTATAAGTTTGCCATTTCAATTACTGATTTTTTTATGAAGAGTGTCCATTACCTAACAAATGATATTTTGGCTATTGCAAATACTATTTTGGTTATTACTAATGATATTATGGCTATTGCCAATGATATTTTGGGTATTGCTAATGATATTTTGGCTATTGCCAACGATATTTTTGGTATTGCTAGTGATGTTTTGGCTATTGCTAATGATATTCTGGCAATGGCCAATTGGTAATCCTTTAAAACCAACTACGAAGAATCGCATATTTTCTTCAAATTAGTAAATGTTCTTCGTCACAAAACTGTCAATAATACCAAACTCGTACGAACTCCATCAATAACTTGTGTAAGTTTCACCGTAACCTCGAAACGAAACTACGAGAACTACGCAACTAGTTTGAAAAACTCTTTCATCTATGGATATTGGATTTGGATATGCGTTCTGACACGCCATATTTTTTCAAAGTATACAAACTTCCAAAATAGTTATATTCGAATGTTTGGTTTGATTTCCAAAACAAAGTAATGTTCATGGAACTTAACAGACTTTAATTTAATAAACAATAAACCACGTTAGATTTTTTTGTTCATTGGTCTTATCGTTTTAACTGAGCAGGTGGGTCACTCGTTAGTAAGTGATCATCACCGACAATATACACTTATAGTGAAATAGTGGTATCAATCCGGTCGAGCCAACCTATACATGCTGGAGACGTTACTGTCTACAGCGAGGCTTTATCACTCACTTAGTCCTCCGAACGGATGGAGCAAAACATTGGAAGTTTATCATTCATAAGGTTAACGAGGACCAGGGGGCTTACCACCACCTCTTATAGCAGTATTATTGTAATATTACTTATACCTATTCCCATACAAAAAAAAACGAAGTAAGATTATAATAATGCTGCTATAAGAGGTGGTAGTAACCCCCCACGTAACCAGTTAATACGGATTAAATAAATATTTTAATTTGATTTCAGGTATTTAAATTTTCCCAAAATATATATGAATATTTCAAATTCTAGGAAATATCCTTTCAGAAAACGTTAAATAACGTTCCTTGTCCAAGGAGATTCCATGAGAGAGATTGTTAATTCATGTGGGTAATGTAGACGAGGTCTCTAGTGTTCGTTGAATTAGCAATGTGGGATAGCACTGCCAGCTTAAGGGATTTATTAGGATTCCTTAGCCACTTGGCGGAATTTCGGAGTACACGGCACTAATAAATATTTGTTGTATTAAAGCTACTTATACACATTGACGAGAGTTTATAGTTTAAGTTTGAGCCGCGCTGTAGATAGTAACGTCCTCGGCACGAATGGGCCAGCTGGACCGGTTTGATACCACTGTCTCACAGAAAACCCACGCGACGTAAAGTGGCAGCTCGCTGTTGCACTTCGTTCGGTGTATGAGATTCCCCACTTTTAAAGTTGGCAACGCACCCATGGTTCTTTTGATATCACGGGTGTCTATAGGCGGTGGAGATCACTTACTTCACTTTTATTAGACTCCATCGAAGACAAAAAGAATATTGAAAATCAGTATATAGTATTTTGATATATTCAGTACCTAAGATACAGACGATTTAATAACCTCTGTAACCGTTTCGGTTACCAAATATAATTAAAATAATATTGGTGTTCATAATGCGGTACACTCAAAGCAAAATATAACATTCTTTTATGACCTGTTACAAATATTACCTTGTTTTTATTTAAAGTAACTGCGAATACGTTTTATTCACCACATTGTCGTAAAAATATTATGAATAAGGTAATATGTTTTGGTGTTTATTGCTATAGTACCGCAGCGATGAAACGGTTCAGTGCGGAAGTTTGCCGGGAGTTGGCACTTAGCCGTTTGTGTTCGGAATTCCTTTTAATCTATATCAAACTGTTGCTAACAGTATACGATTTAAACTATACAAAGTACAATTTGAGGGGTTATTTATTGTTGGTAGATTGGTAGAAGTTTAATGTATCGTTAATTCAATACAATGATAATTGCGAGGTAGTAGGAAGTATATTGAATAAAGCTGATATCATGATATAGACAATTTTCCTTACAGCGTGAATGAGTTAGACTGGGTTATCACCACTTTCTCACAGAAAACCGAAAATTGGCACCGGCGTAAAGGGGCAGCTGGCTGTCGCGTTTACGTTCGGTGAGTATGATTTCCGGTGGATCAACCTTCTTGATGTCTTGGATATCTATGGGCGGTAGAGATCACTTACCATCAGATGACCCTTTTGCTCATTTGCCAGTCTGTGCTAAAAAAAAGGAAAAACCTATGAGTGGACCACCTGCCAACCCATAAGTGTACACCAGGGGACACCAAATGGCGGACCACGGTCTGCATCCGAACCGCCGACACATTTTGTGCGGACCCCGAGAACACAGCAATTTGCACTACGGATTATAAGGTACGTAATTTAATAAAAATGTACCATTTTTTCTCCAAACTTCAGACAGATAGTCCTCAACAAAAATGTCATTTTTCTCATTGATATGCAACGATGATGCATAATAAAATCGTCCTTGTTGATATGTGAAAAATACGTTTCTTTTCGTAATTACATTTGTTTGATTTTTTATATAATGTGCGGACCGCAATGGTCATTTTATTTCTTAAAACGGAGCCCGAGCGAAACTAATTGGTGACCCCTGTAGCCCGAGCACGAAAAACTAATGTAAATGTAAACTCGCTGCGTACTGATGACATTTGGTTAATATTTCATACAAATTTCATAGACGCGCATCGAACACGAAGACATTTACGGTTGTCAGAAATTTTCCTGCTCGGGCTGCTGGTGTATACTATCGTAATCCTTTATATATGTCTCTAGCTGAAAGATTAAAGGTATCATATGTTTTTCAAAAATAGTTTTTAAGATTGCGGGTTACTCATGTTTTTGTATTCTAACATGTAGATAAAATAAATAAAGCATATCAATATTGCTTTTGAACCAATATATCTCTATATTCATATTTTACAAAGAAACTCGGCCGTTTGAAATTGTAGCAAAGAATACTTTATCCCTGAGTTAATAATATAGGTATACTTGTGTGTAATCGTCATTAAACCAAAAAAATAATATTTCTAGATAATTATATGACACCGCCAGCTGAGAAAATTGATGCAGAAATATGCATGGGAAAAGAAATTGTCGTCGGGAATATTACCGGTGGAGGCTGCATTATCTGCATTGCAACATTTCCTGCATTGCGATGGAATTCATTATTATGTAGACAGGTACGCTTAATTTCATCTGGTTAATTTTCTTTAGTCTGTACTCGACGACCACAAAACGAAACAAATGATGAGTTTTAATTTAATTAGGACTAACCGATTGAGTGTTATATTATAAAAAAATACGATTATGGCTAATTTTTCTATTTGTTGATAAAAAATACGATCTAATAAAATACCCGACTTTTAAGGAAAATATGAGTTTATTTATTTTTGCACAAACTTTTAGGTATTCCCTCAAAGGAACTTCAAACAATTTTAAGGGTATGAACCTTTATCAAAATGTGGGAAAGAATGTTTTTTCATCCCCGCTTTAAAGATGCGAAACCATAAAACGTTTTATAAAATGAAACTCATAGTAACTCATATTACTGAGTGCTGTTTTATCATGCGTACTCATTTATACATACGTCTGTTAGAAATTTTACTAATTACTAATTAATTAATCAGACATATGTGTATTCTTGTGTGTATTTAATTTGTCTATTTACGTATCCGTATATCTATAATATGTACATGGAACTATAATTGCTAAATTAATATTGTTAATATTTAAAAATACAATCTGGTGTTTTTTGGAAACCAATCAAATTCAGAAATAAACACTACAATTATTAATTTAGATGAATTATGTGACCAGTTTAGGCGTAGGTAATATTTCCCTCATACGATGTCTTAACCTGATTAATATACGCAGCCGCCAAAATCTCTATGGTACAAAAATAACTATCAAAACAGGTCCCAATGAAATGAAGACATTGCTAGCCATACATTGCGAAGTCGAGCCTTTTAACATATGGGGCACAAATCCAATATCACTTTGCGCAACCCGAGGATCGAACCCGAGACCTCAGGACGATAGTCGTACCTATGTTACAGGTATGATTGTACTATACCTTCTATAATAAAGCTTAAATCGAAAGACAAGAAATTAACGACGCAGTCAGTTAGAAGCCATGTCTCACTCTTAGCATTCCTACGATTAATGTTCATTAATAGCAGCGCACTCAAGCTGATTGTGCAGACAGTTTTATTCTTTTTTCTGTCTCTGTGTTTAATGCAAATCTAGATTTCCGTTTCGTTCTACCGCTTTCCACTTCGTAATGAGTTTTCATTTCACTTTATAATTATTGCTGTCTGCAGCTGAGAAGAGATTCTTAAAACACAAAAGAATATTTCGTGTGATAATGAACCCACGAATTATAATGTAGTCATATTCTGCTAGTAATATTTATTATGTCTCTTGTTGACTGCCTCGATAGTGTAGTTGTATTGCGTGCCGGTGCGACGGCCGTTCTGAGGTCCTGAGTTCAGTCTCCGAGTCGAGTAAAATATTGACTGTTGAGTTGAGGTATGGCGATAGACTCGCCCCCTGTCACATCTGGGATGGAAATAAGCCCGTAGAAATATGGGTTATTCGCTAGTTCACCTCTGTTTAGACCTTCGATAAACAGGGGTGAGCCTAGCTATGTAATATTTTGTTGGTTTGTCTTTATTTAATAAAGAGAGAAGCAAGTCAGAGCAATGTATTGGTGATATTTTAAATACATATATAGTTTTTACTCAACTGCCCTGGAAAGAAGGTAATGTTTTTAGCTTGAAGTGACGAATCTATGCTACTTTTTAGTCTAGAACTTAGAGGGGAGAAATTAATAAATGTAATACAAAAGCACAGGCCGATGATGGGCAGCAGTATCATCAGCGCGAAAATCTACGCTCGCCACCCCGCCTAGCCTGCCAAGCGTGGCGAGTAATGGCACAGTCCCCCCCCCCCCCATAGTACAGACACAGGCCGCTTCCAACAGGTCGGTCTGGAAATCTTTGAGGCTTATTTCCAGCAGTCGACGTCTTGGCTGATGATGATGATGATGAATATAATTATACAAAAAAATTATGGGAAGGTCGTTAAGAAATTATTTGATGGTCATAACTTTTTATGTCATATTACAGATATTATTTGATGGTCATAACTATTTTTATACATCATTTATTCTTTACATGAGTAACAAATATAACATTAAATATTCCAAGAATTGATATGAATATTCATACTAGAACTAAATTGATTCACTATTTTCACTTAGCCGAATTTGGATACATACAGTTATGTATAGTTATCATGACTGCGTAACAGTATTTAGGGAAACGTTATTGAATATTCAGAACTTGGAGGTATACCTCTATATTTATTATTATATAAATGAGGTATTATATTTCCCTTAGAGAAAAAAATCTTATATAATTGAAATTCAAAGAATATTATTTATTAGGTATTAACTTTATTAAAATTATTATTACTTTTATGTATTATATTTTTACTACGTTTAAGTAAGAGGTGGAGACCCCTTACCATCAAGTATCATCTTTGCCAGTTTCTGCTATAAAAAAAGAATTTCTTTGTGTTTAATACCTATGCTAAATTTTAATTTGTAATATATATTATAATATCCCTACAAATATCAGAATTGTTGATTGTAAATTGCTACTTATTTATTTATACAAAATTATTGGCGTGCAAGCTGTTAAGACATTACAATGAAATACGCAAACACTCATAACTTGTTTACAATCTTGAACATCGTAATCGTAAATCTGGTACTGTTAATGTTGAACTACATTTCCATAGCTCAAGAGGCAATCTTGCGAATAAATCAGACATAAGAGCGTGTTTATAGCTTACCTTTTTCCATCATTGAAATTCCTTACAAAAGCCAACACGTACGAACCTTGAACCGCCCTCAATTGGCACTTCGGAGAAATGTATTTACACACGCAACCGCAATGGGAAATTAGATTGGTTTGGCCCTAACAACAGAGTTATAACGCTCCGTAAGATGTTGGATAATAACTGATGATTTCTTAAGTTTACACGAATGTCCATTGAAATAAAACTAGTTTTTACGGATTCTATCACGATTTGTTCTTTTTTAGTCTGATGCGTGATCACGAAGGCTATAAAGCTTTTGAATCGTCGGTACTAAAATAAAAAAACATATTGCGATAGAATCCGTAAAAGTTAGTTTTAGTTCAATCAACGGTTTGATTAACACATTGAAGACAAAGCTTTGTTATTGGCTTTAATTAAACTCGGATTTGTGTCAGTCATCGCTTTTGTTTGTTACAAGAAAATTGTGTCTGTAACATGATAATTTAATAACATCTCTGGTTACGAAGCGGACAGCTTGATGAATCCGTTTTAATTATAAGTAAATTCAGTATTTTATGAGAATTTATGGAGAAATGCCTTGAATTTTTGACTTAAGAAAAGGTTTATTGCAGAGTAGTGTATTTCACGCCTGAAGCGTTACGAAGAATTCTCGATCTCACCAACTCTATATTTTATAATACATAGGTTTATATGTTTGTAACAAATAGTAGGGGTCTAGCTCATCTTCAATTATACTTCGCACTGTGCGTAAAGTGACACCAGACGCGCGCCTCGAGTGTTGACAAGAATGGTTCATTATCTTCTTTAGAATAATTTGGAGTTCATAATGAAAATTTAATTACGCAAATGGAAATAAAATGAGCGCCCAGTATCTTGAGTAATTAACTTTTTTGAGGACATTGACGGTGGATTCAACAGTTCCTGTTTTTTCGTTTAACTTTACCTAAATACGATTAATTCGCAAGATTCTTATGCTTCATTTCAGTTTACAATTAAAAACTCAAGATTTTCGTAAATTACAATGTATATATGTATACATTACATGCACATTTAAATCCTACAGTTACAGTATTAAATCATAATTAACTAATAACTAATCAAAAACATCACTTACGTTAATATTTCATCCGACAATTCAATTACTAAATAATGACAAAACACTACACCCGCGTCACATCCATTCACAATAACCACAGTCCGAAAGTCGAGTGAAGTGCGAACGCGACGCGAACAAAGCTCGAATATCGTCACGAGTACGTGCGAGGAAAACTGCGGAAAAGTTGTGCGAGTGGCATGTTGTGGAGCGTCGAAGGCGGCCTGCGGCGCGGCGTCTACCGCGCTACTACAGCGGACAGCGATACTAGGCTGCTAGCGGCGGCCCGGGCGTGCGAGTCTTGCGACTTGCGAGTTGCGCCGCCCGGGGCGCGCCCACGGACAAGCCGCTCGCAGCTTTCAGCTTCATTCCACGGCCTCCGAAACATCCTTCACAGTTCGTGACACGTGTACGTAATGTTTCACCACCCTGTACCATTGCTTTAATTTGATAATAATGCGCGGCCTCAAATCTTTTGACGATGTGTTATTATTTACAAAGATATTCGTGCCTAAAATTAGTTATTTTATGGTTCTGTCTCGAAGCATTTTTTAAATTATCCCTATAGGCTATAACCGCAGAAACGATTTCCTCCAAGTGATATAAACATGATGGAGTGAATAAGATTTATTACACGCCTATTAAATTTGAATATAACTCTGTATGTTCTCAATAAAATTGTTGAAAATACCGGAGCTGTAAAAGTAAATTGAATTATTTATTATTTCATCATCCAGTTATTTGCCAAGGTAAAAGAAGTAATTTGAAATGTTCTCACTTAGACAGTAATTTAGGAATACAAATTCAATAAACTTTGATGGCGTCTACTTTGAAAGGGAGCCAGATATTATTATGGATTTGAAAGAGAAAAATATATAAAACAAACATAAACAGAAACAAGAAGTGTAATTTCAAAAAAGTCATTAGTATGTTATCCAATGTAATAATATTCTTGAGTGCGGGAACTTTTGTGGGGAGTGGAACTTTTCTAATTATGTTGCCTTACTTAGATATCGGTTTTCATTATTAGTTTAACCAATTTGGCGGGTCAGGAATCTCGAGATCTTCAAACGTCAAGTTTTTGTTGAAAAGCCGCGATATTGTGTATCTTAGCTAAGATTCCTTTGCGTCTTATGACCACAACCATGAGCGGGTAATTATGTTTTACATTTACATTCAATTTACGTAATAAGGAAGTCCAGCGGCAGTTATATTACATAATCGCAGAGGAAGTAAAATTTAATATTATAACCCTAACCTTTCATCATCATTATTACCATAAGCATCATAATAATCATCATGATCATCATTATTGGATTATTATTTACTGGACAAGCCCTCGCTAAATCTCCATTGCGTTACATAACTAGCACTAACAATTACTTTAGTTTTCTCAAATAAATCACTTAATGAAAATATTCGATACGTTCAGGTACACGGCACAATTACGCAGCTTTAATTACGGTAAAGGGGCACAAAGCCAATTACGACCGGCCCGAAAACATAATAAAAATGTAAATTGCCAATCATATTGTCGACGGCCGACATTGCGGATTCGATTCGCAAGAGCGTCGTCAAAACATTTTATGTGCCATCACTTTGACGGAATTTATACACATTTGTACGGTGCAATAAACATCAGCATACTCATTTATAATTATGTTCTTGTAGTACAGTTTTTAATTAACAAAATTACACTTTTTCTGGAAGAAATTAATTCAATAGGTAATTTCGAAAAGGGGACATCTCGAAATATAAATTATCTATAAGTATATCATTAATCGATAAATAATATTAGTTTAACATAAAAAATAATGTCATTCTGGATTGCTAATTAACCCGTTGGAGGCGGCACATATAGAGGTATATGATCCATAAGCGTATGGGCCACCGGAGGCCGAGCCGTCCGTAACTATCTACCCCTAACTTGTAACTTAGAAATAAATTATACGTATTATTTTTATTGTACGCTACTCTATATAAAATAACATTTTTTTTCGTTACCTGAACATTTGACATTTTTAGAGATGCCCTTTTTGAAATTATCCATTCAATTATTTTGCCAATTGAAACACATTAATTGGGCATTTTTTTTACTTCGCTTTCTTAATTTGTGTGTGTGTATGTAGATATGTTGGCGTTTAAAACACAGGTCGGGAAAACTGTTTTTCTAACGCTATTATTTTGTCCAGGCTTGGAAGAGGGCGTTGTCGTCAAGAAGGCAACATACTTGAAAAAGTTTGTTGCTCTGACCAAACCCCTCATTGGAATGGGATATAGCTAGGTGGAAAGATTAAACTAAGGTCTCATTGTACGAGAGCTTTTTCAACGCTCGTTAATAAAGCGTCTCAACAAATCTACTACATACATATGAATGCTTGAAAATCATTCTTGTATTGTTTCTAATAAGATATATTTTACATATCGCCCAACTCCAAGCGTTTAAAAAAACGCCGCGTTTTAAAAGCGTTGGAATAATAGTATTAGAACTTATTTGTTCCATTTCAACGCTTTTTTAACGTACGTTGAAAACGTTGCACGTTTTTCTTCTAGGCGGTATGTAGAATATACCTTATTAGACACAAGGTAAAAATGATTTTTAAGCAATTATTTATGAAAAGACATGTTGAGAAGCTTTTTTAACGCGCGTTGAAAATTCTTTCGTGCGAATGAGGCTTTAAGCTAGTTTTTACGGATTCCATAGCGATTAGTTTTTATTTTTTAGTCCGTAAAAACCAGTTTTATTTCAATGTGTATGTAACATTCAAGTAAACCTAATGAATCACTAAGAATAGGTTAATTCATTTTTCAAAAAAGTTTGGGTAATTGAGTAAGTTAAGTAGCATATCATAATAATGCCATCAATAAACTGGCATTCAGTTATTAGGACTCTATATTCTGCAAATGCTGACTACGCTCAATATAAATGTTTAATCATGCTGATATTGAATTCGTGTCCATTCGCATCTCACAATGGCGTTAATTAACTTAATGATATTATCATCATACCACTTTTAAAATGAAACAAATAATAATATATTTGCAAATATGGTGTGTAATATCTGTTGCTACACAATGCCCATTTTTTAAAGAGTGAAAATTGTTTTGCCAAAAGTAGGTAGGTACATTAACTTAATTGAAGATTACGTGGGTTTTGCAGATTACAGAACAACATTCAGGTATGAAAATGGATTTAAAGCTACGTTTTATATATAAATTTTGAAACTACGCTAATATCTGAGTATTGTTTGATAATACGGGCCTAAATGTACCTACGTATATCATGTACGGGTAAAGTTGCTAAGCCAGAGTAGAAAATGCACAGTTCATGTTAAACAGGACGTATAAAATTTTCATCTCTCTAGTCTTTATACCACGCCATTGTTTTCTCCCACTATCTTAGTATCTTTGTTACTAAAGCTAAGTGTAGGTTGTTTTAAATCGCACGTGTAAGGTTTTTAACCTCATGATAGTAATAAATTCTTTGAATACAAATTATAGTAAAGGAACTTTTGATGTTTATAGAATAGTTATATAGTTATTATATATTATATAGTTATATATTATAGAAGTACATAAACGATAATGTGTCAGATATACTCTTTTATTTGTAAATTTTTAGAGATAATATCGACAATATTACACTTGAGTTTTGTATCATAGAATAGGTGGTCTATTCGTATACAGATGATAAACTTGTTGATTTTCTTTGTGATAGTGGCAGCTCTCTGATTCATTCGTGCGATTATGCTATTATATATCACTAAATCCCTGATGGAGTAATATATGTTAAGCTTAATATTCCTCAGAAATTCTTATGGAAGAATTTCAGATATTTGGATTTTCTTAAAAAATTTTTCTTCGCCATTGAACAAACCATGTGAACATAATACACACGAGACATCGCAAAGCCAAAGGTTCTATATTAGCTGATTTCTCGTACTCATTCCCCGCTGCGTTATGGCTGATTTACAAAACCATATTGATAAATTAGAGGTATGTATAGTGTATTCACCAGTGGATGACATGTAACCATTCATGTAACTTACAACCATGATAGTATATTAAAAATGTAATATAATAATTATAATTTACACGACAGCGACAGCCTCCGTGGCGCAGCGGGAGAGTAGCCGGCTGTGAAACGTGAGGTCGCGGGTTCGATTCCTGCATCGGGACAAATGTCTTTGCGGCCCACAGATATTTGTTTCGGGTCTGGGTGTCGTGAGACCGAACGTCTTTCGTAGTTCCTGATACCCACGACACAAGACTTGATCTTAGTGTGGGGTCAGGACTATACGTGTGACTGTTGGGTGTATTTATTATTATTATTTGAGACAGGTCGGAACTATAGAGATACATTTGTTCTGAATTGCCCATCTCCATCTGTCCCATATAAAATTAATGTTTGGGTTGTTCAATTGTACGAAAGGAAATAAAAGCCCGATAATTTAAAAAATAGAGCAATAGAACAACATTTTATCACCCAGCCTCGGACCCATTAATCCAAATGTCCGAGCCCGATCACGTTCGATGCCAATCGGATTTTTTTCTTTTCTTTAGCTCTACGTACTAAGTGCACAGATCCTGCCGTCTATAGAAATCTTGCCAACAAAATGCCTTTACTAATTCGAGTCTCATACTTTATAGTAGAGGAGGTCCATGCCCAGCAGTGGGGTAGCATAATATACGACTAATATTAGTAATCACGATGTTTGTTTTATTCATAAGATTATATCTCGATCTTCGAACTTCAAAGTGGAAATCTTCAAACGATCATTCAAATGAATCGCCGTTTATATAAATTAAATTATTTTGTCTAATATGCTTGTCGCCTCCTTGGTCTCGTGGCAGCATGTATGGGTTGTGGACCGGGAGGTCGTGGGTTCGATTCCCAGGTCGGGCCAAGCGAATTTTCTAATTTAATTTTCCCGGGACTGGACCCCTCAGAGGGGGTTGACGTCAGGCAGGCAGCCGGTCGTAAAAACTTAGCCAAATCATTTCTGCAACATGCTTGAAAAAGTGTGTTGCGCCGACCCCACATTAAGGTGGGATAAGGGCAGGTAGAAGAAAGAAAAGTCTAATATGCTTGACTTGCTTTAGTCCCTTATAGGGGTTGACGTCAGACAGGCAGCCGGTCGTAAAAATTAAGCCAAATCCTCTCTGCAACATGCTTGAAAAAGTGTGTTGCGCCGACCCCACATTAAAGTGGGATAAGGGCAGGTAGAAAGAAGGATAATATGCTTCTATTTGTATTGATTGCTAACGGAGCAGACTATTGAAGAAATTTTGTTTGATATGCCATATAAATATATATGTTTATTTGACAGCCTCCGTGGCGCAGCGGGCGAGTAGCCGGCTATGAAGCGAGAGGCCGCTGGTTCGATTCCCGCATTGAGAAAAATGTTTGTGTGGCCCACAGATATTTGTTTCAAGTCTGGGTGTTGTGAGACCGAAAGTCTCTCATAGTCTCTGATACACACGATACAGATTATACCTAGTATGGGGTCAAGACTAGGTATGTGACTGTTGGGTGTATTATTATTATTTATTTTCATTCGATAAATCAGACTTTTGTTATTATAATACATTTTAGTCAAAATTTGACTGCCTCGGTGGCGTAGTTGTATGATATTGGTTTGTAAGCTCGGCGAAATGTGAGTGTTCTAGTTTGCTAGTACATTTCTGTTTACCCCTTCAAGGATACACACACAAGGCGTGAGCTTATGTGTGTGTGAATTAACTTTAACACATTATGATGTTCAGATTAAATACGAACATGAAGTTTGTTTTAATTATTTGTTGATTAATATGGCGTTATGTATGTAGTAATTTAAACTATATAATATGTATTTACTAGTAATATATTCCAAGGTCCTAACTTTATGTACGAGTATAAAATAAACTAAAGTTGATGATGTTTTGAGTCAGCTCTATGAACTCAAACATAAAAAGTTCCAAACACTAAAATATGTCCTCAAGATTTCTCTTGAATATACTGAATCGATTTAGTACGAGGAGAATCGTAAAAACGCAATCTAAATATCGTAAATCGACAAGGGCGAATGGTATTCCAATCGTAAATTAAACGAAGTAGAGCGATACTGTAAGTTGATCACTGATGCAGATCACATTAAATAAATGGCACTGTAATGGAATTTCATTTATTTGAGTGCTCCTTGTACTGGGTGGCGGCAGCGAGTCGGTGAAGCGTGACGGATTATTATTTTAATAAAATTCTTTGTAGTCCACGGACTTTCACTGAGGACTAAAGTTTCACAGGAGTAGGTGGTCGAGCCACGCCATCGTCCGTAGTTACGGATAGTTATTGTCTACACTGTATCACAAAAAGCTTTTTGTTACGTTGTTAGGTGACCCCACTTGTCCGTTTGCTATAAAAACAATTGTAATGTTATTAAATTAATACTATGGCTTACTAACATTTTAATCAGTGTATCAGTGTGGGTGTAAGTAGTCCATCCGTTCAGATTGCTATCAGTAGCCCGAGCACGAAAAACTAATATAAATGTAAATGTATTCGAGTTCGATGCGCGTCTATGAAATTTGTATGAAAAATTAACCAAATGTCATCAGTGCGCAGCGAGGTCAAATACATTTACGATTGTCAGAAATTTTCCTGCTCGGGTCGCAGTTGTCTATATTGTTACAAAAAATGCCGTATGCAAAAGCCAGCCTCGCAATTTGTCGTTCAGTCAAAAGCAATAATTAATGAGCTGCTTTATCACACAATATAAATATGTAAAAATCGTTCACGCTGTGATAACGACGCGCCCTTGGCGTCATTTAAAAAAAATGAAATAACAGTACCTTATCTAGTAAACTAGGACTTTCTTCTGCATAAAATTTCCAAAGTGTAGGAACCAAATTTCATTCAAATCCATTCGTTAGCCTAACAAACATTAATATCACCAACACATCAAAAACGTCCTACCATATTTAAAACATTTACTTTAGTAGATCATCATCATCATCATCAGCCATAGGACGTCCACTGCTGAACATAGGCCTCCCCCAAAGATTTCCAGATCGACCTGTTGGAAGCGGCCTGCATCCAGCGACTTCCTGCGACCTTTATCAGATAGACATACAACATACATTTACTTTATTATATATAACTTTAGTAGATAAAAATACGTATTTGTTGCGCGTAAACGCAAAACACAATGGCACAGACAATAGAAAAGATTATTGATGGCACCATTTCTCGAGTAGTTGTTTTAATATTTAAGTACCTAATGGGTTGTGGGTTAATTTATGTCCTTAACTTTAGCGGGACCATTCCCGTGTCCCAAACTAATTATGATTTATCATATAATACTTGTTGCCACAACTCTCATGACTATACTGTTGTTTAGCATAAACACTCCCTTTAAGTACGTATTTAAACTTCATTAAAACAGCGGCCTGAGCAGGCAAATTTCTGACAACCGTAAATCTATGAAATTTGTATGAAATATTAACCAAACGTCATCAGTGCCCAGCGAACTCGAATACATTTACATTTACATTCGTTTTTCGTGCTCGGGCTACTGACCTAAATAAACCACATTACAATTATGTTTATTTATTACAACGTTGGCCGATTTTTCAGCCAAAGCGGGAATTTGTAATATTTTGATATGAAAAGCTATTTTTTGAGCGATAGAGCCACGCTGTAGACAGTAACGTCTACAGCACGAATGGGCCGGCTCGACCGGTTTGATACCACTGTCTCACAGAAAACCGACGTAAAGTGGCAGCTTGCTGTCGCGTTTCGTTCGGTGAATGATATTTCCGGTGGCCCTTTCCCCCCCCTCTCTTGCCCAATTATTTTTCCCTCCCCTTCCATTCCCTCCTTTTAGGTTGGCAACACACCCATGATCCTTTGTGTCTTGGGTGTCTATGGGCGGTGGAGATCACTTACCATCATGTGATCCATCTGCTAGTTTGCCAGTCTCTGCTATTAAAAAAAAAAATGAAAGTGGGTCATAATAAAAACGTAAACATAAAATCAGTAGTTTTTTTTATTACTGATTTTACAACTTATCCTTTTTTCTCATAGTTACCTATGGACCGACGCGTCGATGAATCTCCGGAAAATGGGACTGAGATTGTACTGGGTGGCACATATTAAAATTTTATTTGGTTCATCACGTGACGTTTAACGTATTAACCAAACGTCATCAGTGCGCAGCGAACTCGAATACATTTACATTTACATTAGTTTTTCGTGCTCGGGCTACTGATAACGATGGAGGATGCTCAAGACCGGGTGAAGGCGAAAACTCAGTAGGAAGATCCTGGGATTCTTAGGCCGAGAGGACGCCAGATAGTAAACAATTAGAATTATCCTACTATGGTTTCAAAAAGGAAAGAATCCGTGAAGTTTCTAACGAGTTTAATGGTAAATATGCAAATAACTGGAGTGTTTGGTTCAACATAAGTTAAGTAAAAATGAACTTTGTTTCAGAGGATTCGGGAAGTTGTTTAATAAAATTTTACTTGCTCTTCAATATTTTTAGGGGCACTGTGAGATAAAATGAAAACAAACTTATTGCGTACATTGTAGAAGTTGTAAGGCATTAAACTTACAGAGCTTTTTACGTAAGGTAAAGCCACTATGAATTTACTAATGTAAACAAACGTAAGTTCCTTTCGTAAATGATTTTAAAGTAAAGCCATAGATAGACAACGACCCAGAGCCACGATGTAGGCAAATTATACCAATGGCGTATACTGGCCGGTTCGACTGGATTAACTTTGACTGACTGACTGGATCCTTGGCATTGTAGATATTCATGTACGAAGGTGACCACTTAACTTTTTAACTCTCAGTAGGATATTTAAAAAATACTGTCCAAATACATTCAACCTCCGCGCTTTCATACTTTGGAATCAAAACGAATCGAAAATTCTCATTAACCATAACGCAGCTGTCAAATGTGCGATAAATGGAATTAATTACAAAGTTAATCTACTAATATCAGCTTATTATACTAATATTGAAAAGCCTTTTAATTAAATATGATAATTAAATTACACGAAATCTAATATGTAACGGCCATTGTCAATATGTTATCGCTGGTCTGTCAAGCTTTAATTACTGATACTAATAAAAGTTTGGCGTAAAATAAATTTCATATTAGTAGAATATTTGGAACACTCAGCTTATTTATCAAACTTTTGAATGTCTGGGATTGTGTGATCGAAACTTTATGAAGACATACGAAACTTCAAACATCGTAGGTAGGATTTAGATTACTTTTCACTAATGTTAAACTAAATCTCTACAGAGAATATTTTCTGCTCAATAATATTTCCTTGCTATCTTAATCATTCATGCTTTTGTACCATATAATCTACCTCATAGTTGAATGAATTGAATAAAGCTCTTACTAAGCTTCTTTCTTTTTCTTTAAATCTCTCTCTCTCGACTTACTGTATTTTCACTACATCCTAACTTATTCAATGGTCAAGTTAAACAGCTTCTCAAACTAAAGTTTGTTAAGTAAATATTTTCTTTTGTGACTAGTTCACATATAAAATGTCACTCAACGCTCAGCAATCTTTACATACCTGAGCCTAGTAATATTGCGAGGATTATCGTCGGAAAACCGCCCCAGGTATCAAACGAAGATTCCTCTTCGTTTATATGAATCGTTACATGAACGTGCCTCGGACTTGGTTCAGTGAATTAATAAAAAATGAGCTCACTTCAGCCTTGAAGCGATAAGTTTATGAGCAATTTACATATTGTTACTGCTGAACTGTTTTTAATCCGTCAGCACGTTTAACAGATGACATCAAGCCGTTAAATATTCTAATTTTAACTTAATAATCACAAGTTTAAAAACTTAACGGACCGACTTCCAATTTACCGATCGTAATTTATCGTATTATATGGGACCACCCTTGAAATAAGCTCTATCGAACACAAAAATAATTTTGAAAATCGGTCCACATTTGGCGGAGATATCGACTAACATACATAAAAAAACCGACGAATTGAGGACCTCCTTTTGTGGAAGTCGGCCGAAAATAGGTGGTTATTTTGATCTGATTGGTGGAGTCACGTTATAGAAGGTAGGTCTACAGTACGGAAGGCCTGGCTTCGCCAGTTTGATGCTACTGTGTCACAGAAAAATGAAGTAGTTACAGTCCACTGTTGCTTTTCATATGGTGAGTGGTATTAAATTTCCTTACTTTTTGTTCCACAAATCCCCCTCTTCTTTCCAATCCCTACTTCCTTTCGTTGATATTGGCAATGCACTTATAAGTTTTTTTGTGAACCCACCGTGTGTTTCTGCTATAAAAATAAAGTCCCTATAGGTAATAACATAGATATAGGAAAATAGATTCTTATAAACATTTTAGTAAAATCCTTGTGCACCTTTACAGGGACCGGTGCTTATATCAAGTAAAAGCCGTCACTTTAGATAATCTTTTACATTTAAGTCGCCGTTGGACTAGAAAAGCTTCAGGAATTTCTTCCATAAATAGTAACTGTTTCCACGGAAAATGTTTCGAGAGCTTACTTCTGCCAAAGGTTTCTTGGAAACAACGCAATTAATCTTCGTCTACATAAATAGCTATATTTAACGGCTGAAAGCAGATTATTTTTTTCATCAGCGAAATAAAATTAGGGGCTGACAAATTGAAATTTAACAAGGAAATTCGTTGTCTAAAGATAATATGGCTTAATAAACGACATTTATTGATTACACTATCAGGTACTTTTGTGTCAACAGTATCTTGTTTTTAAATTAATAAAATAGCAATAACTGCTTATGTAAATATATGCTATTAAACCGCGCTGCCTGTGCCATGTCTTTTTCATTAGTTATAGCAGTAGTAGAGTTTGCTATAGCAGATCCTGACACACGAGTAGGAGAATGTATTGCGCAGAACCCAGATTGGTGGGGACTAACGGCACGCAGGTAGACTGTGTCTAAGGCTCAATTGCACCACTATTATTAACCTAGAGTTAGTCCTAACCGCAAGTTAAGTTACATGTCATTCATACATTTTCTGTCAATTTAGCTTGCGGTTAGGACTAACTCTAGGTTAATAATAGTGGTGCAATTGAGCCTTAGTAACGTAATTGTGACATTCGAACGGCCACGACGAAATAGTAGGGGTTCCATTTTACCATTTGTTTACAGAACCTTAAATATAGCAAACATACAATTTCTTGTAAACTTCATTCTCAAATATTTTTACACTTAATGCGAAAAGACTTTACGTGTACAATGTACATACACGTTATTACATTCCTTGATGTAATATTACCTATACAGAAATAATATCGGTATTGAAAAAGGAAAATATTATTAAAAAACAGAGCTAGTAAGCGGTTAATAAGGATGTTAGTTAATATGCCATCAAGTATTTACAACATGACGACAAGCTATTTACTAGTGAAAAGGTTTATAATAATGTGATTAAATAATGATGGGTTTCTTTATAAAAGTAGTTTGAAATATTTGTATTAAAATTTTTATTTCAACTAATAAGAACTTTCTTGTTCATTTAACTATCAAGATTCTCAAAATAAAAATTATAAATATGTAATTATATATTATTTCATTTAGATATGTATTGTTAGGTGAACATACATTACAATAAGTATGCAATTCTAAAATAAAAACTCTCTTAGACGCTTATAACAACTTTTAAATCAACTAGTTAATTTGCATACAGCTTCTATTGTAATACATTTAACAAATCAACCGATGCATTAGTTACTAGTAGCAATTAACGTTGAGATTGAATAGAGATGAAAGTGGGCCTGCATCAGCGGATTGCAGGCGCTGTAATTTAAGGAGAGTGCATGCTCGTACACCGAGTACTTAGTGTGTCGACCCAGAACTCAATAGCACCCTTATTTGTATTAACATAAGCTCACGCATGTATTGCTGTTGGCATAGGTAGACTGTAGAATTACATCTTGTACATTACGCCGATTTTTATAGATTTTTTTTATAGCAGAGACTGGCGCACGAGAGATGGGTCACCTGATGGTAAGTGATCCCCACCGCCCATAGACACCCAAGACAGAAAAAGATCATTGGTGCATTGCCAACATTAAAGGAGGGATTTAGGGATAGGGAATGAGAGGGGCGTGGCAATCACCTGAAATCTTAGTCACCGAACGAAAGGCGACAGCAAGCTGCCACCTTATGTCAGTTTTCTGTGACTCAGAGGTATCAAACCGGTCGAGCCGGCTTCGTGCTATAGACATAAGTATTTGTCAGCATGGCTCCATCACTCAATTTGCACCTTGGCTCATACAGTCTTATGCACAAGTACGTTGTAACTTGACCCATGAAGCAGACTGTATGTATTTATATTAACGACAACTATATCTGTGCCATTAATTTAGTCTTCCGCGTAATTTAATTCTTCGACTAAAGCTGGGATATTGCACAACAAATTGTTCTCGTGTAAGAACGCACGTTGCTAGTAATAAAATATTTTTTTGTGTCCAAATTACCTACATGTTGTCAGCTTTGACAAAAGGTAATTGCATGTCGAGTAAACAGGAAAAATGTATGCACCTACCTCTCGCAGAGGAAAAGCATTGTTTGAAGCTTAAATTCTCTCATGCATCCCAACATTTTATAAATGGAACTTAACATGTAGAGGTAATGTAACTTACATAATTACGTGTAAATAGTATAACAGTAGCCCGAGCACGGAAATCTAATGTAAATGTATTCGAGTTCGTCTCGCACTGATGACGTTTGGTTAATATTTCATACAAATTTCATAGACGCGCATCGAGTACATTTACCGATACATTATACCGATACATTAATACATTTACGGTTGTCAGAAATTTTCCTGCTCAGGCCGCTGATAAAAAGTTTAAATTGAAAGAGGTTTTTAGTTGTATGCAACGTGATTATTAGTGTTGTATTCCTGCTAGGGCCTCCTTACATATTCATCCCTTTACTACAAAGACGTTATAAGTACTTTAAGCTTTACTAACGTTACTATAATTCTTTGCACATGTCTTTATTTCACTCCCATACAGTCTGAGATCTATAAAGGATTTGGAATTTTTAAATCGAACTTCGACTTAGTCCGAGTCATTTTTACAAGAACAGACTGATAGACAAACTAAGCAATGTTGTTCTTGTAAAAATTGCCTGGAACTATAAGTATCAGTCGAAGTTCGATTTAAAAATTCCAAATTCAACTGAGTTTGTTTCTTTATTTATTTATTTACTCATTTACACAAGTAACTTACAGACAAATCCTATTATTTCCAAGGCAAAGCTAAGGTAGACTGACTTAGTCGAAGTTCGCTCTATAGATCTCAGAGTCTGCGCAATACAATTTTTTAAGCATGTTACGAAAAGGACACGGCTTAGTTTTTTTACGACAGATCGCCTGCCTGACGTCAATACCCTTCAAATCCCCTAATAGGGGTTGACGTTACTAAATTATTAGTTATATTATATTATTCAGCAGTAAGATATCCACTGTTCAGTCGGTTAACTTGGCATAGGTCCTAAACGTATTAACGTTTTTCCTTCGTATTTTATTTGCTTTTGTTTTTCAGTGTACGAGTAAACAAGTTACTATAACTTAGTTGTTAGAAAAGAACTTGGAAAATGTTTTCACGCTTGTCACTTTTACATAAAATTGGTAGACACGTACATTTTACAGACCTTGTCGCGATTCGTTAGTGTCGTTTCATAATATTAAGTCGTGAATTAGCAATTTCATTTCAGTTGTGTATTTGGTATCAAATATCTTATAGAGGTAGAAATAATTATAACATAACATGTCACCGTTGAAGTCATCAGCGGGTTTAGACAAGTGGCTTATGCGCTAGTCGAATAGAATAGTCAAATATAATAAATGTATGGGAATGACATAACGGTACACCGCATATAGCGTACTCTTATGTCATTCCCATACATTTATTATTCTATTCGAATAGCGCATAAGCCACTTGTCTAAGCCCGCAGTCCAGGGGGCGTTCGTAAAATCTGCGTCGACCCTAGTTTGAAGTGGTATAAGGGTAGGTGAAAAGAATATTATTTGGATATATTATTAAATCTACATTAAGCTCATGCCTGTATCCCCGAAGGGGTAGGCAGAGGCGCACTAGCGAACTAGAACACCCACATTTCGCCGAGCTTAGTGCCATCCCAAATGTGATAGAGGGCGAGCCTATTGCCATATCGGGCGCAAATTCCAGACTCCGGGCTGATACTGAAAAATTCAATATCACTATGCCTGACCCGGGGATCGAACCCGAGACCTCAGGATGATAGTCCGTAGCGCGCACGCAATACCACCATGCCACCGAGGCAGTCTAAAATCTACATTGTGTATAAAGAATGGTTTAAAAGCGTTCCTTTGCATTACGAAAGCGGCAAGGGATTTGCTAATGCACGCTCAGATTTAATCCAACAAGCCCTGCCATTAAGTTATTCATTGATGTGCTTCAAAGTGCTAGTAACTAAATTCCTGTTTGCTTGAGTATTATTGATGATACATACATACGTAGACTACCGCCTGTATCCTTGAGGCGGATTAGAATATTCATATTTCGCCGAGCTCATTTCCGTCCCAAATGTGACAGCTGGCAAGCCTATCGCCATATGGGGCACAAATTCCATACTAAGAGTGGTAGAGTCACGCTATAGACGGTAACGTCTACAGCACGAATGGGTCGGCTCGACCGGTTTGATACGACTGCCTCACATAAAATCGACGTAACGTGGTAGCTTGCTGTCGCGTTTCGTTCAGTGAGTGAGATTTCCGGCGGCCCATTTCCTCCCCTCCCTTTCCCAATCTCTTTTCCCTCCCCTTCCATTTCCTCCTTTTAGGTTGGCAACGTACCCATGATTATTTTTGTGACTTCGGTGTACATGGGCGGTAGATATCACTTACCATACCACTTTTTACGACCGGCTGCCTGCCTGACGTCAACCCCGTGTGTGGGATCCAGTCCCTGCAAATTAAATTAGAAAATTGGCTTTGCCCGACCTAGGAATCGAACCCAGGACCTCCTGGTTCACAGCTAGTACAATATGAACATACAACATAGATTGCGTACTAGCGTCAGGATACTAAAATTGAGTTGTTTGTTGCTTTATTCATTAGGTTATTAATTGGTTTCGCTACATTGTTATCGAGGCTTTGAATAACCAACCGAAATGAGATGGTACGTAAATAAATCGCCACGGTTATGCATCCGTTAATTTGCATGATATGTTGGTAAACATCGATATAATTATGTGGCGTGTAAGCGGCTTACTACTACGATGCTAGATGTTAATTAGGATCGGTGCTTTGGTTCTATCGGGAATGGTAGCAATGTCGATAAGAACCAAAGAGATTTAATATTCCCAACTATAGAGGGGCTACCAAGCAAGTTTCTATACAAAAAAATTGATCTCAAACGTCAGTACCGCCATCAATCACTTATTAGAATGCGAGGGCGATTATTATAATTTACACCCTAGAATGTTTTGTGAATGGTTAATAATCACGTAAGATAAGTTTATTCTCTCAATATTTTTACGCTGGCCGGTCTGGCGCCCGTATATTTCAAATTAACTGAGCGACTTATGACCACTTTTGGATCACAAGTTTTGTGCTGTCGTCCCGTCTAATAAGAACACTGTATTTTATCTTTGTATTAACATTATTCATAAAGCTATTTATGAATAATATTATTGCGAGAGGTGACTCTACCATAAGATTACTGAGACACAGATCCAATAGTATTACGTTTTGAGAAATCGACAAACATTTGTAATTTGCGATCAAGAAACAAGTAGTTCGAATTAATCGGAATAATAACTTATTTCGGAAGTTAATCATGTTACGACTTAATTTCATTCCTAAGGACACAGTTCGATAAGCGCTAGTACTACACTAAATAATAGTGCCTACTGTCTATTTTCATACATATTTTTTAAAATTTAGGTGCGGTTAAAAAAAACAACAGACTAAAAGCTTATTAAGTTTATAGTTATAAAGCTTATAGTTGACAGCCTCCGTGGCGCGGCGGGCGAGTAGCCGGCTGTGAAGCGAGAGGCCGCGGGTTCGATCCCCGCACCGAGACAAATGTTTGTATGACCTACAGATATTTGTTTCGGGTCTGGGTGTTGTGAGACCGAAAGTCTCTCGTAGTTCCTGATACCCACGACACAAGACTCGATCTTAGTGTGGGGTCAGGACTATGTATGTGACTGTTGGGTGTTATTTATTTATTAGTTTATTACCCTTTCACTGTCCGAGTCACTTTACATTTGAAAACTTCCATGTTACCGGAAATTTCACGCGAAATAAACCAAAGTTAGTCAGTCAAAGTTAGTTAAAATTGTTGAAATTTATTTCAATTCAGAAAATATTTATAAAAAAACCTTTTACGGTTAGGATATACATATCCGACCGGATAGCGACCACCGTATACATGGTGTTAAAACCGCCCGTAGTGACCCACACACCTTGAGACCGCGTTCGAGGATAGTGATGTGGATAATCGATTATTTTCCATAATCGATTATTCAATTATTTTTAAAGACGTGATCGGTTAATCAGTTAGTCACTTATTTTCTCAGCCTATCGTTGTCCATTGCTGGACGTAGGCCTCCCCAAGTGAGCATCAACCATCCCTGACGATTAATAATATAATCTTTAAAAAATAATCGATTATGATAAATAATCGATTACATCACTATTCCAGGACCACTGCATATCCAGTTCTCCCAGAGGGTTTGCGACATGACTTTATAGTTGGTCAGGGTGGGTCGTGGTTCCCGGAGCCCCGGAGCCTTCATCGGTCATCCGTCTGTTTTGTCACAGGTCCCCTTATTTGCTTCTTCCCTCTTTGATATATCGAAAAGCTATACAGACCGGCATGATTCTGATAACTACTAAAATACTTGTTTTTGTCTCTGAGTGGTCGCTGTTTTTTTTTGACTGCACCGTGTTTAGCGCTTAATAGCAGGTGTGCTCGAAAAAAAAACCAAGTAAAACAATATGTAAAATTATGGACACTTGCATTACAGTTTCATAAGGAGTTTCGTATAAGGAAATGCACATATACAATGCAACAAAACTACCCAATCTCTATAATTTTCAATAAGATTCCTTAATTGAAATTCAATCTGAAAAGTCTGAAAAAAACAAAAATCTGAAAAGCTTGTTCTTTCTGCATGCCCTTATCCCACTCGGGATTACGATCGGTTGCCTGTCAACGACTTCTGCGGATCGTGTTAGTGAAAGCCCACTACCCGACTTGGGATTCGAATCCGAGTCGAAAATAGATGGAAATAAAGATAAATATGTATGCTGTTTTTTATGCTAATTCCGGACAATGTCCTAGTTGAAAAAGTATCGGAATGACACTGCTCATTTATCCTTCCGCTGCGGAGTACACAGATAATGGTGTTACACCCACTTCCCACTCCTACGCTTACAAATGTCATTGCACGCTGGATAAAGTGAAAAGCTAGCGGAGGTATTTTTGGAACACTTTGCTATTTTACTATAAAGTTTATATACATAAGAAATATAACTTACTGAGGTATTCGGTAAATGAACAAAAAGTCCAATAGTTCGACATTACTCGCTGCAAGTCATTGTGAACTCGACATTATAGTTTTTTGTTATCGTCAATGACGTCATTATTGTATGAACGCGAATAGGACTATAGGTAGCCAATCCAAGTCCACCTGCATTACATATCTAACACATAGCCTACTTTTTATCCCGGGAAAATGAGCGGTTCCTGTGGGATGTCTCCACACGGACAAGGCCGCGGCAACAGCTAGTAATATATAATAATCACGAGTTTTCATCTGTCAGGGATGGAATTTTGAAAAACATCCTTTTCTTTAGATTAGTATATAATACACTAATCACTGTTTCTTTCTCACGAAAATATAAGCGCCGCATTACAAGTAAGTGAACAAAAAAAAATGTTTTCCCCATTTTAGCCTTCCAAATTGCAACACCTTTTTCAATATTTAGGTTCTTTTTTATGTAAGTCATACCAACAATGCAACTTTAGTGTATTTAAAGTGCCCATTGTTCTTAAAATTAGGTAGCAATGTTTAATATAAATGTACACATATTGTTTTACGTCAAAAATAACATAATTACTGTTTTAACTCTTATTTCGTCCACATATCGTTTCGTATCCGCACCGTATTATTTTACAGTAAACATTACGTACATTTTCCGTACATTTAACTCTATTACCAATTCTGTCTCGATACGTCGTGGCGAGTGCTCATTCCGAAGCCCATTAAATACGGAGAAGCCATCATTACACCCATTTCCTCCACTTTAGGACAATACAATGAAAAAGCTTCGCAACTTAAACAAATGTGTAGCAGAAAACCCGAAAATTGGGGTACTTCTGAGCCTATTTTAAAGGACAAACATTTAGATTTTGTTTATGAGTTGTTTTATGTTAGAGACTGGCAAACGAGCAGATGGGTCACCTGATGGTAAGTGATCTCCACCGCCTATAGACACCCAAGACACAAAAATAATCATGGGTGCGTTGTCAACCTAAAGGGAGGGGAAAAGGGATTGGGAAAGGGAAGGGGGGAATTGGGCCACCGGAAATCTCACTCACCGATCGAAACGCGACAGCAAGCTGCCTACTTTTCGTCGGTTTTCTGTGAGACATTGGTATCAAACCGGTCGAGCCTATAATTGTTTATAGCGTGGCTCTACCATTCAAACTCAAAGAGTTTCATAAATATACAATAATTGAAGAGCAATTTCTATCTAAGTTTATCTTTCACAAAATTGGTTATTGCTTACAACTACCGATTAAGATCAAAATGTTTTGCCCTACTTCTATCTCTTTTTTCGTTTAGTCTAAACTAATTTTATCTAATGTATTCTAATCTTGAAACGAAACCTTCGATTTGTTGTTCGGAACCTCGCCTAAGAATGTATCGGCTTTTTGTGCAGGCAGAATATAATTTACCTAGTAAAATTTAACTTTAGAAATTCTATTGAGTTCATAAACTACACGAAGTTATTTTTTAACAATTATAGGTAGTTTCCTAAATATAATTAGTTTGATAAGATATTGTTATTTTGAAAGGTTGGTACAATCAAGATAACAAAAGAAATAAAAGTTGCCAGAAGAAAGAAAACAAAAAGTGTTTATTAAGTGTTATATAACTGACGAATTCCATCAAAATGTTAATGCAAAATTAGAGAGAATAAGCATTCATGAAGTCGTGCTTCCGGCGAGCTTGTTCAGATGGGAAAATATGATAAACCGCGCACATTCGGGGATATTAACTTATCTGCACCCACACTACGTATGTATACGCCAAATGCGCTTAATATATGTATGAAATATGTAAAGAAGTTATGTAACATTTCATATTCTAACTAGCACAACGAGAAAATTAATTGTTATTTATTGTTGGGTATTATGACATATGCCTGATAACAATGAACTAGTAAGTGCTAAATTTACGGGATACTACCTGGCCTACACCCAGTACCGTCTTTACTATAAGGACACACGCGGCCCGTGCCCAGGCCCCTCCGACTCTAGGGGGCCCCATAGGCTGATAATACATAAAAAAAGGTCACCGCCACCAGGCAAGCTAAGGTTTAAGCGAATATATGAAGTAAGTTCGCTACAAAAAGGTCACCGTCACCAGGCAAGCCAGTAGGTTTGAGATTTGCATACATTGAGGAAGAACGTGAGCCTATACATTTAGGGAGAAAGGAGGCGTGAGACAACAATAAGCTTGGGAACCCCTGTCTTACACAATCTTTTTACTCTCCAAGGGGCCCTCAATTCTTGTGTGCCTAGGGGTCCCCAATTCTTGTGTGCCTAGGGGCCCATACATGTCATAAGACGGCCCTGCCTACACCCTTGTCTCCTTCTCAATCTTTATTAGTTTTTCCCTTTCTTTAAGACCGGCAACGCACCCATGATGCTTTTGATGATAATGTGCGGTGAATACCATTTACCATCAAGTGACCCACTTCGCGTTTGCCAGTGTAATTTCTGCTATACGAAAAGCAAGTACATTTATAAGCAATCTGTCGCTTCTGTACATATTACAAAATATTTAAAACAATTATATTAAGGTCACACGAGATCAAACTCCTTCGTAGAGAAATATGCCAGGTTTATCACTGATTAATTACACAATATATCCACGTCCCTTAAGGGTAAACAGATAGGATACTCGAGTGAAGATAAGATTTAACGTCTTCATGTGATAAATGATAAGGCTGAAACTGCCAGATACAAATTAGTATACAAACTTTAATGTCACACGGATATACAAAATAAAGCAAGTTTCACATTTGTAATTTAATAGACTGCCTCGGTGGCGTGGTGGTATTTCGGTACGACTACGGTTCTGAGGTCTCGGGTTCGATCCACGGATCGGCAAAAGTGATATTGGATTTTTCCATATCAATCCGGAGTCTGGAATGAGATGATGTTTTGATGACGTTTTTTAAACTTTTAAATTAAAAGAGATTGTTTTGTGTAGAATACCTATATTTGTCAGTGCAAAATAGGATCATATAGAAGTCTTAATAAATGTGAAACTAAACAAATGCGCTATAAACCTGTCCGTCTTTAAATCCCAATTTGTATGCAGTGTTAAGATTATACAAAGGGTTGGAGTGTTTAATTCCGCATCTCTATTTCCCATTATGTTAATCTTGCACAATTGTTTATTGCTGCGACCGTCCCTCTCTCAGCCTTAAGTGGCCACCATGAAGCATTAAGTACCACCTGCTACTAAGAATACGAAAAGCTTTTATCCCCTTATTAGTAAAATACGGTGTGATATTTTATTCCATGGAATAATTTTTAAATAGCGAAATGCTGACTGCCTCGATGGCGTAGTGGCATTGCTTGCTCGTTATGACTACAGTCCTGAGGTCTCGGGTTCAATTTCCGGGTCGAGCAAAGTTTTCTATTTAGTATTAGCCCGCCATCTGGAATTAGTGCCCGATATGGCGATAGGCTCGCCCCCTACCACATCTGGGACGGAAATTAGCTTCGCGAAATATGGGTGTTCTAGCTCTCTATTTGGCCTCTGCCTACACCTATGTATATATAGCGAAATATAAACGATCATTTCTCTTACGTACCAATACATTAAATATTTTTTTAAGTATAGTCTTCCGAAGTCTCGGTGTCAGCGATATGGGCCGTGGCAGATAAGTCACTAAGTTACAGGATCCGACCAGTAGGTCGATTCTCTAAGGTTTCATTTGTGAAAACAACGTTGCGGCATCGTTGCGGCAACGATGTTTTCATTTTTGTATTCAGCAAGGTACAAAGCGCACGCACTAGCGCTATGCGTGATGACGGCGCTTATGCGAACTAGATCTCTCGAAGCGAGGCGTTTGACATAAATGTATGGAAAATGGTATTCTATAAGAGCCATCAACGTTGAACGCTCCGTCGATCTCAACGTTGTGCGCTGCGGGAGCTTGTCGTCGATCGCAACGTTGTGACGTTAAAGAATTGACCTGCTGCTTGGACCAGGTTATAGCGGGGGTGCGTCTCCGTGGACAGCCCAAAAATCGCTGGTTAGTCGTTCTGAAAGAATATGTTGCGAGTACTATGATAATAACTAGGTGAAATGGAAGCGTTTAAATATGAAGACGGTCTGGCATTAGGCCGCGATAACGTTAGACAAAGAGAAAATATATTAAAATGTATCATTAAGTTAAATGATTTATGCATACTGTTTTAATTACTGCAAAGATAAATATAGGCTTTACCTTATTCATAGACATTAATAATGACTAAATTCACAAACGAAGTCCTATAATATTCTAAGAGTAACAATAATATTCTAGCCGGTTACTTTACTGCCAAAAACATCCAGCATAAGCAAACCAGATAAAAGCAAAGCACGATTCAACCTTGTAACATGCTAGCTCGGATGAGTCCAACACTGTCCTATAATAAATCACCGTTAAAAGGCTTCATTGTGGCCTCTGACAGAGGTCCGCAGTAGCCACGTGCGTGCGAAATTAAAACGAACCAAACCGCACTTCCTGCATTCAACCACTAAGGAGCACGCGCAGACTTTTAATCCACAACACCATTGATTTAATATACCCTAGATGCACAGTTCTTTGCAAATATCGCCATAATAAGTGGATTCCGTAGTCATAATAAAATGATCACAAATTCTAATTAAACCAACATAAATATAACCCTATCCAAGTGTTATAAAATTGCTTTTGAAATGAAATGAGCAAGCGTTCTTAAATTAGAATTTTGAAAAATTTTGAATTCTCTCGGCGTCCAACTGTAGCGAAAAGGAGTGCTTAAGCACTTCTTTGCTGTCCCACTTTTTAAGCGTCAACTGAACATCTAGGTATATAACATATCGATGCACAAAACTATTAATCTGACATTATTATCTCATAGATTTACGCTAGCAGTTTATGCATGAAGATCACTTTAACCCGTCGGAGGCTGCACATATGTATATATGTTACATAAGCGTATGAGCCACCGGTGGCCGAGCCGTCCGAGACTATTTAAACAATGAGACCGCCTCTTATGACATTTTCACATTACATAATTTTAGGTTTATCTTGTATGTGCTAATCCCAATTATGGCTTTCAATACAGAGTGATCTATCTATGAAGTTTGTTAATATTTCAGAATTTTCATCGCTATTTAAGCAACTATAGATTTGATGCTGGATCTATAAAAATTGCGTTGTATTAATAATTAATCCCACAAAAAGGTAAAAAAGCTTAAAAAGGCTCATCAAAACTAAAAGTCTTATCCTCATATCTCTAATAACTAACTAACGAGGATAGCAGGTATTTTGTTGAATGATAAACGCCAAAGGGGTGATAACAGTTGTTAACAATATTATAAATAACTGCATGGCACTACTCTGCCTTCTTTATTTCAAGATATGTTTAATCTCAGTATTGACTAGGAATTCCACTGGAAATATTCTATTACACTGATGTTTGGTTAAAATAAGAAAGCTGCGGTGTTTACTACTTACCAAAAAATATATCTTGTTATTCCTCTTTCCAAGAAGGATACTAAATACAGCTTGAGATTTCGTCGTATTATTGTTATTAAAATCAATTTCTGTCTAATATAATTTTTCTTTGAATCATATTTGTTTCTCTTTTTTTTCTATATAGATATTTTTTCTATGTAGATATGTATCTTGTTTTCAGCTGCATAACTTTTTGTATATTGTGCAGGAAGAATTATACATTAATACGTCGAAAATATTGTTCATAACCTCATCATTACCATCTGGTAGATATATCTACGTATATATTTACTCGTAGACATACCTTTTCAAATTCAGAGTTTTCATCCGTTCCACAAAGGATTTGATTTAGCAACAAAAGCAAACAAATAGACTTTTTGGCATTATGTATGAACGTCGGTGTGTAGCAGGTTCGTTAGTGCACTATTTTGCCCACGCCATTCACAACTTGAATCGTATCCATCAGGGAAACTGAACGCTCCAACGTGATATTCGTTTAAAAATTTAAATGAAATGCTTGCACTTAGGCACGTTCTAAAACAACTCAAATACAAGTTTCAACCTACATTTGTGACTTGTTACAAAAGGTTACAAAGGTTGTAAAGGTTACAAAAGATAGTTTATACTAATAATTATATTGAATAGCAGACTGGCAAACGTGCTGGTGAGTCACCTGAAAGTTAGAGACCTCACTGCCCATAAACACATGATACCAACAGAATCATAGTCATGTTACCAAGATTAAAGAAAAGAAATGGGGATAGGAAAGGAGGGGAGGGATAGAGTAACTTGAATATGAGGGAATTGCTACCAAAACTCACAATCACCGAACAAAGCACAACGACCAGCTGACTTCACATCGATTTACTGTAAGACAGTGCTATTCCGGTTGAGCTATCCCATTCATGCTGTAGACTTAACTTGCAATATTTGCATCAAACTTAAATGTAGAATGTCAAAACTGACATACAAAATCAATCAAATCTCTATTCATAGAGAATAATAAATGTAAAGAGTCTCTTGAGTTATACAAAACAAAACTAATAATGCATTTCGTAAAAAAACCCATCTGGTAGAAATGAGATTTTGTTTTCACTGTCGAAGTTAATTCCCATACGAACATCAAATACTTTTTACTACCAATTTAGAGTCATATAAAATGTCTCGTGCAAGTATTTTATGTTAAAAGGCGTTTTCAAACAAAAAAGTAAAGAATAAACTGCATGTTATATTATAAGACTTATATAGGATCCTGACTTTGCCGTCGTGATGTCCAAAACATTCTTAAGTAGCTATGAATTTTCATGATATTAAAATTCCAAGTGCGACTTCAAAATTTTCTTAATTTAAGTTAATATAAACATAGACTGCAAGAGCCGAAGGTCTTCGCATCCAGAGAAATTATTGTTTTATTCTATGGTTGAATCCACAATTAATACTTATTTCGACTCTGAATGTTGTGAGTCCGAAAGACTCCTAATATGTAAGTGATATCCACAATACAATACTTGTTATATTAGTCATGATTTATCCACAGAATAAAACGTTTCACTAGACAATATAATAATTGACAGACTCCGTGACGCAGCGGGCGAATAGCCGCCTGTGAAGGGAGAGGACGCGGATTGGATTCCCGCACCGAGATAAATGTTTGTGTGACTCACAGGTATTTGTTTCAGGTTTGGGTGTTGTGAGACCAAAAGTCTCTAGACTATGTGTAGAAGACTATGTGTATATTTATTTATTATTTATTATTTTATAACAAACTGACAGACAACATTTTTCGTATATAACGATAATCTCATCAGACTTCAACCTTTTGGAAGCCAGCCAATGTTAATAAGCGCGGTTATTAAAAAGCATGACTGTCTGAAAAGTAACTTCGTGTTAAATATCCAACAATCTTTGTGAAAGTACGAACTCTTTATTGACTCGTAACAGTTGTTATGAGTGTTGAATACAAAGTATTTTGTGTTTAATCAACAGAGCGAGTAAGCTGTTGTTTTGTGTAACGCCTTCGGACTACGGAGGTGACTTTAAGTCCTCGTTAAGGCACTCCCGTACTAACATTATCTTTTTAATTAAAATTGCGTTACAATGTTTTAGCGTAGTAAAAGTACTACTACTGCATTACTCGTAAAACTTTTACGGATATTTTAGGTTTAGAAGTTATTTTTATATCTGGCAAATGAGTTAATGGATCACCTAATGATAAGTATCACCGACTGCCTCGGTGGCGTAGTTGTATTTCTGGTATGACTACCGTCCTGAGGTCTCGGGTTCGATTTCTGGGTCGGGCAAAGTGATATTGGATTTTTCCATATCAGCCCAGAGTCTGGAATTTGTGCCTGATTTGTGGCGATAGGCTCGCCCCCTATCACATCTGGGACCGAACTAACCTCGGCGAAATGTGGTTGTTCTAGTTCGCTAGTGCACCTCTGCCTTTTTTTTTTTTTTTTTTTTTTTTTTTTTTTTTTTTTTTTTTTTTTTAACACGGGGAAATTCATTTGCGAATCTCTCCAAGCCGAAGCTCAGAGGTATGTCGGACTCACAGGTCGAAACCGTCCTACCGACTAAAACCCCGCAATGTTCCGCTCTCTCCGTTGTGCCGGGGGCTACGTGGTACGCGGATGCATGCAGCCGCAGCCCCCGTAGGAGTTGGCTCTTCTAGCCTCTCGTGTTCAGAGATTACCTCTAATTTGCCCATTATACGTGCGGAACACACACACACACGGTTCTTAAATGCACACAATAGCGCAAGCTATAATTGCTTGCCGCTATTAACCGCCTATTTACGGTGGTCGGAGATCGTCTCTCCGGCGCCGGATTCGATGACCCAGTGACCGGTTGGGGGTGTTCCTCTCCCTCTCCGCTGCTTCCTTTGTAGACATTACTTGCTCACAAAAGGAGTCAACGGAGTTCCACCCATCCTCACTCTCGACCATAGCCAAGACTATAGTCGTGAGCGATAAATTGTTGCCTACGGCCGCGGCTAATTCACGGCGCGGCGATTCCCACGCAGGACAAACAGCCAATGTGTGGTGCGCCGAATCATCGTCACACCCACAATGGTGACACCCCGCTGTTGTTTCCCTACGAATGCGACACAGGTACTTTCCGAAGCAACCGTGTCCCGTGAGCACCTGTGTCACCCTATAGGTCAAGGTGCCATGTTGCCTCAGAAGCCATTGCGCCATTACTGGACGAATGGCCTCGATTGTCGCCGCGCCAGAGCTGGGATGCTCCAGACGTCGCCCCCATTCCGCCTCTAAGACTCGGTGAAGTTGAGACCTGAACGCTTTAGTTTCTTGTGGCGCCGGTCGCAAACCCCGTTCCAGCAGTGCCCCGCACCACTGGTGCAGTGAAGCGAGGGCTTTTGCCTCCAAATCCCAGGGCGGAAATCCGGCTAGAAGGGAGGCTGCCTCGTAAGAGACCGTACGGTATCCTCTGATGGCCCTGACAGCCATTGCTCTCTGCGGTCTCCGCAATACCGCAATGTTGCGGGCCGTCAGGTTGCCTGCCCAGACTGGAGCCCCGTAGAGAGCCATAGACCGCACGATCCCTGCGTAGAGTCTCCGGCAAGCAGAATTAGGCCCTCCAAGGTTAGGTAAAAGCCGCGCAAGCGCAGCTGAGGAGCCCATAAGCTTGGGAGCTAGTCGCCGGAAGTGCTCTACGAAATTCCACCGGCTATCGAGGACGAGTCCCAAGTATTTCATCGTCGACTCGATGCCGATGCGAGCGCCTCCTACTACTATATGGGAGCTGTGAGGTGGCGCATTCCGAGGCCCGTGAAAGCACAGAGCCTCAGATTTACCGAGCGCCACATCAAGCCCCAGACGCCGGATCCTAGCGACTACTTGAGCCACCCCAGCCGTCGCCAATAAAGCCGCTTCCCGGTGCGATTTTCCTCGTGCAGCAACCAACGTGTCGTCAGCATAGCAAACCACGCTGATGCCGGGAGGAAACACACCGCGCAACACCCAGTCGTATCCAATGTTCCACAGAAGAGGTCCTAGGACTGATCCCTGTGGAACACCGCATACCATGTCTCGCCGATCCCATCCCTCACGGACCGGATAGATGACGGCCCTTTCTGACAAATAAGCCCCGATAATGCGGCGGAGGTAGGTCGGCACCCCATGATATTGGAGTGCCTCCCTAACGCAGCTCCATGGCAAGGTGTTAAAGGCGTTAGCGATGTCAAGAGACACCGCCAACATAACCTCGCCTTGTGCTACGGCTTCCTCCGCTAGGACCCTGACACGCATAATCGCCTGGATAGTGGAGCGCCCGTGGCGAAAACCAAATTGGTTTTCCGACAAGTCTGGACCTACATTAGTTAGATGATGAACAAGGCGGTTTGCAATAACCCTTTCACAGAGCTTGCCCACCTCATCCAACAAAACTATAGGGCGGTATGCAGATGGTGAATCCACAGGGCGCCCCTCCTTCCGGATCAGGACCAACCTACCAGTTTTCCAGCTTCTCGGGAACTGGCCCTGCTCGAGACATGCGTGAAAGAGCTCTCTTACACGGGGCTCCAGATATTCCAAGGCCAGTACTAATGCACGGCCCGGAATACCATCGGGGCCTGGAGCAGTGTTTTTGGCTTTAAGCCTTTGCACTGCCATTCTCATCTCCGCCCGTGTAATTTCGGGCACGTTGTTGTCGCTGTCGTCCGTGTTGGGTGCTGCCAATTGCGGAGACATCGTAGGAGGCATTTGCTCAGTTCTCAAGGGGAACAGAGTGCTAACTACATCATTCAGCATCTGTGGCTGAAGACACTGCGTCACCGGTGGGGACCACTGGCGCAGTTTCTTGCGTACCATTAGATACGGGCGGCCCCACGGATTGAAGTTAAGCGTCTCCAGCAACTCTTCCCAAGCCTGGGCTTTTGCCCTTGATATGGCTAGCTGAAGGGTCCTTTTCGCTTCTCTGTACCCCTCGTAAAGCTCTGCCTCCCTGGCCTCCGCATTTTGCCCGCGTCGACGTCTTCGGCGGTGTCTGGCGTACTGGCGACGCGCCGTCACGCACGCGTAACGCAACTGCGCGATCTCAACGCTCCACCAGTACACCTGACGTTTTGGTGGCAGACGTCTCACTCGAGGCATTGCCGCATCGCAAATACGCGACATGACCTCCCCAAAGCGTTCTGCCTCCTGGTTGACATCCGCAGGCCTATTAGGCGCCCCTTGAGAGACCCAGGCGTGCACAATGGCGGCTTCTCTAAACACATCTACTTTGAGACGTGTAAGAGCCCAACGTGGGCCGTCTTCTCTCAAGGGCATGATTGCTGGTCTATCCGGGGTCTGAGGAGAAACATTAAATCGGATGTACCGGTGGTCCGATAACGTTTCTACTCCCTCTAAGACTTTCCAGCCGTGTACACGGCGAGCAATAGCGGGGCTAGCGAACTGTTATATACAAGTCTAGTATATAATAGTGCCTATCCCTTTAAACCCCTAATACCTGTCAGCAGTTTCTGATAGTACATTAGTTTAGCATCCCCGCGGGACAGTTAGTTCGTGTTAGACACTCACGCGTGACACTAGCCTCATTAAGAGTCCGAAATTATAGTTTCAGTGAATAAATATATTTTTTTTAAAAAGGACTTTGAATAAATCCTTATAACAATTTGGTGGCAGCGGTGGGATACCGACGGTTAAGGTATCCTTGGGACGTCTCCATCCGGGCTCGCTGTTCAAAAGTGAAGTGTATGGTTCAGTGATTTGTGAATTGTGAGTGTCAAAAGTGCAAAACACGTTCTCATCTACATCCTGTCAAAAGAAATCCGGCGCATTATCCTGTCGAAGTTCATAAAAAAAAAAGAAAAACCTAAAATAAAAGGGATCCTGAAAACCATAACGCGTATAAGAAGACACCTGTTATCCTTTGATGTTAATCTGAAAAAGAAAATCTAACAAAAATAATACTTACCTGGTCTGGAGTTCGCGATCCGGTCACTTATTCCTGTTCCTGAAATGTTCCTGCTCATTTTCTGCGGCATCCTGTAAGTGAAGCAAAATTTATAGAAACTTTTCCAGTGAATCACGTAGACTGTTAATTAATTACTCTAATACGTTAATAATGAATACCTGAAAATACAATATAATATTATTGATATTAAATTACATCTGCCGTATAAAGTTCTCACGAGCCAATTCTTAGAATTACTTCGTCGTTATCTAGACTTATAGTTGTAAACAACGAGGCTGTCTATTACACCGTATCACGATATCATATAATTTCATTCTTTAGGAAATACATTTTTCTTTTGGTTTTGATATAAAATGGCTCAAACTAAAGAAGCACAAGCACAACTTGACGAACAAATTGTCCAAATAGGAACCTTATTTAAATTTATTAAAGCTTTTGATGGTACCCGAGAAAAATTAAACGCATTCTTAACCAACTGCGACAATGCCATGGACTTAGCCATCGATAGTCAAAAACCCATTTTATTTAAATTTATTATATCTCAACTCGGAGGAAAAGCAGAGACAGCATGTTCTATTAAAGAATTTGATTCCTGGGAACAATTAAAGACGTTCCTAAAAACCCAGTTTGGTGAACGGAAACATTACGCTCACTTATTAACTGACCTGCAGGAGTGCCGGCAACTCAATAATGAACCCGTAAATCAATTTGTGTTACGTGTCGAAACCTGTTTATCGAAGTTATTAACCGAAGTGACCCTATCCAATAGAAAGAAATCCGAATTGGCCGGTCGACTAGTAACTATGGAGGATTTGGCTCTTAACTCATTTTTACTTGGCTTAAGACCCGAAATCTCTAATTTAGTCCGATGCAAGAACCCATCTAATTTAAACGAAGCTATTAATTTAGCTATATCTGAGGAGAAAATCCTTGTTCTGTTTAATAAACGGAATTCCCATAACTCAACCGTGCATCGTCCAAGCTTCAAACCTCAGTACCATCCTAAACCCTCTACTTCTAACGCGAACTCAAACTTCCAGATGTCAAGACAGTTTGATCATAAAAGTCAAATCCCTTTTTGTCGTTATTGCAAAATCCATGGTCATACCATTGAGGTCTGCAGGAAACGTGAATTTAACAACAACCGATTCAAAGGTCCACAAACATTCCAGAATATAAGACAAGGGAACACTAAACCCGTTCACGTTAATTGTGTAGTCGATGATGATGTAGTTTATGACCTTCAAAACCAACCACCCAGTAACGTTACCGAATTCCAACAATACAATGATGAAGGTAATTTAAACGAATAAAGGGCTCATGGAAGTGCCTCGTGAGACCCAAAACACAACCCTTACCACAAGTCATAATTAATAATGGCACTCCTTCTATTTCCAAGGACCACAAGGGTAACCAGCCCCAAGCAAGTGTCCAATGTTCTATTTCCAAGGACCACAAGGGTAACCAGCCCCAAGCAAGTGTCCAGTGTTCTATTTCCAAGGACCACAAGGGTAACCAGCCCCAAGCAAGTGTCCAATATTCTATTTCCAAGGACCACAAGGGTAACCAGCCCCAAGCAAGTGTCCAATGTTCTATTTCCAAGGACCACAAGGGTAGCCAGTCCCAAATAAGCGTCCAAAGTTGTTCAAAACCATGTAAAGTTTCAAAGGAAACTTTAGATTCTTCTCATGTCCCTGAAAATATAGATGAAAATAAAATATACGAAGTATCATGCAATCCTAATAAAATATCCTTACCTCATGTGCTCGTCCAAACATCTGTATCTAAAAAACCACTTACCTTGCTCGTCGATACTGGATCATCCGTATGTCTCCTCAAGAAGTCATCAGTCCAAACAGACTCCGATCTGAAAATTAAAAATGACATAATTAAATTAAAAGGTATAGATAATCGTGAAGATGCTGTACCTACTCTTGGGAATTTTAATATGAATCTTATATTTGGTAAAGAGTCGATCTCTTTTACATTTCATTTAGTAGAACAAATAGACTTACCTTATGATGGTATAATAGGAAATGATTTACTTACCCTTTACCAATGTTCTGTTGACTATAATCGAAAAATCCTTAACTTAGATAAAAATAAAATCAAGCTCAATTTTACAGATCCTATTTATAAAATTCCGCCCCGTTCAGAAATTACAGTGGAGTGTTCAGTCGTTAATCCCGAATTAGAAGAAGGTCTTATACTTGACCAGCATGTAAGTGAAACACTATTTGTCGCAAATTGCCTAGTAAAGGTAAAAAACAACAATCGAGTAAATCTTACAGTTCTTAATACCTCCGAAAAACCTGTTTCATTAAATTCAAACCTTCAACTTACTCTACACCCTGTTGATTTTGAACTCTGTCAACCTTATAATACAAACCAATCATGTTTAAATAGAACAAATGATGTTCTCGAACTCCTACGCGTCTCACATTTAAACTCCGAAGAATGTGAAGCATTATATGACGTATGTTCCAAATATTCAGATATATTTCACTTACCAAATGACGTACTTACTTCCACTGATACCATCCAACACGAGATCCGCACCTCTTCTGAACAGCCCATTAATGTAAAATCCTACCGGTTTCCTGAAATACACAAACAAGAAGTAAATTCTCAAATCCAAAAAATGCTCGATCAAAGAATTATTCAGCCTTCTTTATCTCCCTGGTCTTCTCCAATATGGATTGTTCCAAAAAAGATAGACGCTTCTGGTCAAAAGAAATGGCGCATTGTAATAGATTATAGAAAATTAAATGACATTACCATCGGTGAAACTTATCCTATACCGAACATTGTCGAAATACTTGATCAATTAGGTGACTCCAGATATTTTTCAACCCTAGATCTTGCATCAGGATTTCATCAGATTAAAATGGCCACAAAAGATGCATGTAAAACCGCATTTAGCGTCCCTCAAGGACATTACGAATTTACCAGAATGCCATTTGGCCTGAAAAATGCCCCGTCGACCTTCCAACGCCTGATGAACAATGTCCTTACGGGTCTTCAAGGTGAGAGGTGCTTTGTCTATTTGGATGATATTGTTATTTATTCTCGGGATTTACCTTCCCATATACAAAATCTGACCAAAGTCTTTCAAAAACTCCGTTCATTCAATTTAAAACTTCAACCAGACAAATGCGAGTTCCTGCGAAAGGAAGTAGGCTATCTTGGACACGTCATTACTGAAAATGGATTAAAACCTGACCCAAATAAAATAAAATCTGTCCAGGAATTCCCTATTCCAAAATGTCCCAAAGACATCAAATCTTTTTTGGGTCTCATATCCTACTATAGACGTTTTATTCCAGAATTTTCTAAATTGTCTAAACCCCTTACATCTCTTCTAAAAAAGGATACTTCCTTTATTTGGACAAATGAACAACAGTTGGCTTTCGAAATGCTGAAGGATAAACTCGTCTCTGCTCCCGTGCTTATATACCCAGATTTCACAAAACCCTTCAACCTTACATGTGATGCATCCAATTATGCCATATCTGCCATCCTCTCTCAAGGTCCTATCGGAAAAGACCATCCTATAGCTTTTGCATCTAGAACCCTAAACAAATGCGAGACTAATTATAGTACAACGGAAAAAGAGCTGTTGTCTATAGTGTGGGGTTGTAAAACCTTCAGACCCTATCTGTTTGGTCGTAAATTCGTCATCGTAACTGACCACCGACCTTTAAAATGGCTCTTTAATCACACTGACCCAAGTAGCAAGCTACAACGTTGGCGTCTTCAGTTACAAGAATTTGAATATGAAATTATATACCGTAAAGGTAAGTTAAATTCAGCAGCCGATGCTCTTTCCCGATACCCCGTTAATCCTGTTAACCCGGTACAAGACGATAACATTAATACTGAATTGATAGATCTTAGTCCTTACATCGACTCTAGTCCCTTTAGCCAGCTAAACGATTTTAGCCCTATGGAGTCTCCAGGTGGGGATAATTTTCAAGACCCTTTCTCTCCCATTGACGGTTCCCTAGTAGTTCCAACTTCAAATAATGACGATAATCCTTTACCTTCAACAAATAGGCTTTCAAATATTGCAAGTCCGGAAGATCGTTTAAATCCTGAAACACAAGATGAACCACAACCTTCTACGAGTAGTCAAACTCCAAATTTGCAATATCCAAGTCCTAAAATTGTTGTTCCAAATCCAAACTTACCGGATCCAGAAGTCACTTATTCGAAGTTCCTTAAAATTCCCTCTGACACACCGTATAACACAGTTATCAGAGAACATAATGACAGCTTACTGAAGACTCAGAACAAAACTATAGTAGTTCCTACGTCCATTGATCTCGATGAGTCTATTCCCTACGTCCAAGAAATTTTGTCTAATTCAAAGGAATCCGAATCATTTATCAATTCAGAATCAACCTTACATTCATACAAATCTCTGTCAAATAATGGTAAACTTTATTACTTTTTGTTTCCTAAAGTACACCACTTTGACACATGTACTTACAGTGATATATTCGAATCTCTCAAAAATCTCAGAAACCATTTCATATCACAGAATAACACTATAGATAAAATAAGCATAACAGACTTTAAAAACCCATTTGACAAACATACATATATAAAGATTTACAATATGTTGAGCTATCTATTTCACAATACTAATATTGAAATTAATATTTATTGTAACAAAATATATTACCCAAGTCCTTCTGAAGTTCAGAAAATCCTTCGTGAAAATCATGATATTCCCATTGCCGGACACCTTGGTGCCACTAGAATGTATAACAGAATCCGTGAGCAATATTATTGGAAAAATATGCGGAGCGAGATAGAAAACTATGTCAATAACTGTGCTTCTTGTCAAACTAATAAAGCCCTTAGGAAAATTAATAGGGCCCCAATGCAGATCACTAGCACCTCTACTTCTCCTTTTGAAAGACTCTCTCTTGATATTGTAGGTCCACTTCCTGAATCTGGAACAGCAAAATTAAAATATATTCTTACTCTCTAAGATGACTTGACCAAATACTCAGTGGCATATCCCATTCGCAGTACTACTGCCGAAGAAACCAGTGATTGCTTGATCCATTTCATTTCCCTATTTGGCATTCCTAAGACTATCCTCACGGATCAAGGCACAAATTTTACAGCTGAAATGTTTAAAGAAACCTGTAAATTCTTAATAATAAAACAGTTATGGTCATCTCCCTATCATCCCCAAACGCAAGGCGCTTTAGAGCGAAGTCACTCTACATTAAAAGAATATCTGAAATCATATATATCCGAAAATCAAGATGACTGGCCGAAATATGTATACACCGCCATGTTATCATATAATACGGCAATCCATTGCACTACTAATTATACTCCCTACGAGTTAGTTTTTGGTCACAAACCCGTCCTTCCTAACTCATTATATGAACCTGCTTCAAATGCCACTTACCCAGACTATATTAGAATGTTGCAGCATCGCCTTAAACATACACGTGATAAAGCCATTGACCATATAAACAAGTCCAAAGAATCCTCTAAAACATATTACGACACCCGTACTCGTCCCATAAACTATCACGCTGGTGATTATGTTTATTTAAAGAATCATCTCCGTCTGCGTAAAGCATTGTCGCCAATTTGGAAAGGGCCATACAAGGTTATAAAAATAAATGGCAGAAATAGCTTAACTCTGTTGATTAACAGGCGACATGTAATACATCATTTTGATGAAATTAAGCTGGCTCGTCGTCGTGATTCTTAGTTAAGTCCTAAAATTAATTAGTTATTTTATAGAGTACCTACAAGTTATACATAACTAAATAGATTTTTATATATTCATTATTTCCTTACAGTTCCCTATCTTCCGCACGGGAAACGTTCATTGAAACATCGGTCAATACTTCCGGTATATACTTTGACCCTGTCGGGTCACTTAAAAGAACAGATGGATATCTAAGTGTCGTTATTCCTATAGACATCTCATATATAGGTCCTCAAATAAAAAACTTGAACGGTGTGATAGGCACCTCTAAGTTTCTATGCAAGCAAAGTGCTCTCTACTCGGATATCGAATGTCTCAACATACATCAACCGCTTACAACAAGATATAATGACATCATTAGGGACTTTGAATCGATATCACACTTAACTGAATCTAGATCTAAAAGATCGGCATGGTTTGGCGGAGTTGGCACAGTTTTTAAACATTTATTTGGTAACATGGACGAAAATGACGCAATCCGATATAGTAACGCTATACAAATTATAGAAAATAACCAAAGTAAACTGTCTCAATTGGTTAAAGAAAATATCCTTGTCACGACTTCGACTATCTCATCCTTAAAAGACACGTTAAACAAAATTAATGTCAACGAACAGCAATTAAATAGTGCCGTCGACACGCTAACTCATGCTCAACACAATTTAACATTATTTTCAGATAAATTATTCTTTAAATCAAAGTTTACAGAAATTTTAAATATATTGGAGAGCACTCTGCTAACACTATCCTTCAAACTAGAGGATGTTATTAATGGAATTATGTTCAGTAAATCAAATGTTTTGTATCCTTCGGTAATTACACCGAAACAAATGTTCAACGAACTTATTGATAATTATAGATTTTTAGCTGATTATCACCAATATCCTGTAAGTTTATCCTTAGAAAATGTCTACACATTAATGAATATCTCAGAAATTGCTACCTATTATAATGATAGTAAAATCATATTTGTTGTAAAAATACCCCTAGTAGAATCAAGAAACTATTATCTATATCACAACATCCCTTATCCCGTTCTAATAGAGAATAATTCATATGTTACTATAATACCATCAATTAAATACATAGCAATTACTAGGGAAAGATCCCATTATTGTAAGTTAGAAAGTTTAAGTAGTTGTAAAATAATATATAATTCAAATTATATTTGTGAAATTCCAGATGTGTACTCAAGTTCCGTTACTCCGATCTGCGAATCGGAAATATTTTCAAAAGCATTGCACACTGTGCCTAGTAACTGTAAAACTAAATTCTTCCAAGGTCATTTAGATATTTGGCAATCAATATATAATAATCGATGGTTATATGTTATCACGAATCCATCTAAACTCTCCATCGATTGTCAACAATCTAAAACCAGTGATCTGGTAATATCAGGTACAGGCATCCTAAATCTACCGATAAATTGTATAGCATATTATAAAGACTCAAGGTTAATTCCAAAATATACTAAAATAATTAATTTACAAATAATACAAAGTAACTTTAATATTATAAATGATACTTGCTGTAACTCAAAAGTACTATTGAAAACTCAACCCTTTATCCCTATTTTGAATTTAACTCATATTAACCTTGACTCTATAACATCTCATCATAATGTTATAACTAGTAATATTGTAAAGAACCTAGATAATATCATAGAAAAACCACATATTGTTTTGTATAGCCAGTACTATTCCTGTACCATAATTATTATGTTTATCTTCATGTTAATTTTCTTTTCTTTTCTTTGTTACAAAATTACACTAAAATCAGGCTTTTGTCACCGTGTTCTCGGTAATCGTAAAAGTAGTTTAAATATTGAAAAATCAGAAATTGAATTATCTGAAGCTGCTGTCGCATCCTCTACAGCCATAACAACCCCTATGCCCAGAATCCGAACCCTTACATAAACTTAACCCTTTTGGGGTAAGTTTAGTCCTAACCCTGGGGGCTGTTATATACAAGTCTAGTATATAATAGTGCCTATCCCTTTAAACCCCTAATACCTGTCAGCAGTTTCTGATAGTACATTAGTTTAGCATCCCCGCGGGACAGTTAGTTCGTGTTAGACACTCACGCGTGACACTAGCCTCATTAAGAGTCCGAAATTATAGTTTCAGTGAATAAATATATTTTTTTTAAAAAGGACTTTGAATAAATCCTTATAACAGAACGTAATGTCCACTATGGACCCGCCCCGCTGCCGCACACATGTGTTCACAGAGCCCTGATTGAGAACAAGCAAGCCTAATTGTAAGGCCCACTCCTCCAACCTTCTACCCCGCGCGTTAGTTAATGGGGAACCCCAGGCCGAAGACTTGGCGTTAAAATCCCCAAGAACAATCACGGGATGAGGGTGGCTGCGACTTACAACAATGCCCAAATCAAAGTGCACCTCTGCCTACCCCTTACTCTGTATCTCCGATACAGGCGTGAGCTTATGCTAATGATAAGTAATCTGCACCACCCATAAACTTACACAACACTAAAATCAATAGTAGATCTGCACCTTTTTGAGTGGTAGAGCCACGCTGTAGACAGTAACCTCTACAGCACGAATGGATCGGCTCGACCGGTTGGATACCACTGTCTCACAGAAAACCGACGTAAAAATTAAAAGTGGCGGCTTGCTGTCGCGTTTCGTAAGGTGAATGAAATTTCCGGTGTCCCATTTCCCCCCATGTCTTTCCCAATCCCTTTTCCCGCCCCTTCCATTTACTCCTTTTAGGTTGGCAACGTTTAGGTTAGTTCGTTTGCCAGTAAAAAAAAACATACACGACTTTCTTTACATAATCCACATATTATTGTGATGATCGATGGAGCTTTATAATGTACTTCATGCCCCTGGAGTATCATTTATCACCGAAACTGAGTTGATTACACCCTTACACAAATTAATTTAAATTATAATTACCATCTGTAAATTACGTCGTAAATTCACATTTAACGTGGTAGAAAGATCCACCGGGAAAAAGCCACTGTGAGATTACTTAGACAGAAAGCTAGTGAGTGTTCTGGATATTTTCAAATCCCCATTCTTTCCAGTAAATGCATCGCCATTATTTTAGGCTTATATAATCTACAAATAAACTGTGGTATGATCACTGCCATTATAAACATTGTAACGTATGAGTGAACTAAATATTTTGGTTTAGATTTAATTTCACGAATGGATTATTATGGTACTCTTCCTTTCTTTTGTAATAAATAAAATCTAAAAACCCCTAGTGAGATAATACTCGCCAAGGCTTCCGTGGCTGACATACATTTTAAACACGGTTTCTAATATACTAATATACTTTATATTCTTTCTTTCTTTTCTATGCTATTGTACTAGCTACTGCTACTGGGCAAAGGACTCCCCCATCTTTGTCCACTGTTCTCTGTAATGGGCTAGTTCAGTCCACGTAGGCTCGTAGGGATCCAGATCCTCATGCCATCATTATACTTTATATTATGCATTGAACTTATCATAGTTCGTTTATACCAAAGCCTCGAAAACATGATGTATAAAATAGAATATCATGCTCCGTTAATATATGGGCAACTAGATTGAATGGCGTTAGTTTCTATTTGAAGTAGCCAATATTGAGCATAAAATGGTTACGTTACTAGAACCTATAAACGCGGGTGCTCTTCATAAATATGTAATTTTGGGATATTGCTTTAGTTATACAATCGCTGCTAAAGGACCTTGATTCTTATCAATATTACGTTGAGAATCGATTTTGGTTCGATATTTATATTTAAGTAGAACATCGTTTGACCTCATCTCAGTTAATGGTAAATACCGGCGATGAACCGCCTTTTTATCACACCCTAGGATAGCTATTATGGCGATACATATATCTGTTCCGTACCGTTATTATTTATAGGGATGTTCGTGCACAATATTAGATAAACCTTTGGATATAATTTACTTAATATTTATGCGACACGCAATGTAATTACGGACAACTTGCAGCGCTATTAGTAATCTAGAGCCAAGCCTAAACTAGATTTATCCTACAGCTCATTACTATCTTTAAATCAAGATTTGGGATAAATAGAGATTTATCGCGAAACTGCAAGTGGTCCCTAATGTTATAAAATAAACAGATTTTCTTCATTCCCAATAATTGTTCTTCTATATTATTCAGTCCACTGTATTATGTAGTCGGCGTAATACACATTTTTTTTTGGATTTTGGAAATATTATTTAGTTTTAACGACCACGCCTGACATGAACCCAATAAGGATTTATTATAAGCTGCTATTTTAATTGTGAAAGTGTATTTGGCGGTTTTTCCTATTGTTACGAAGAAACGAGATAACAGTTCTAGGAGATTATGGGCCTTACTTATAAAAACATTTTCGCTTATCTTTTCGCTAAGACAAGCCTGTCACTTTTTTCCTTGCGTTACATTGTGTAAAAATGAAAGGGACAACCTATGCTTTAAGATAAGCAGCGCTTAAATATTTTTATAAGTAAGGGGCTATATGTATAGAGAATATTTATGAAGTGAAGAAAGCCTTTCTTACTTTACTCTCTATCCCAGAAACATGTCGGGAAAATCCTTTAAATGAGCGGAGCCGCAAGCAAAACTATTGTCACATTATTATAGTCATTACATACATACATAAGCTCACATTTGTATCCCCGAAGGGGTAGGCAGAGGCGCATTAGCGAACTAGTACATTCACATTTCGCCGAGTTTAGTTCCGTCCCAGAAGTGATAGATTCTAGACTCCGGGACGATATTGAAAAATCCAATATCACTGCCCGACTCAGGAATTAATCTCGAGACCTCAGGACGGAAGTCGTCCGTCGAAGTATTTAGAATACTGTGAGGATTACCTCTATAATATCTAGCTGAGATTTTAATAACATGATTCAATATGAAATTAAAATTGTCGACGGCTATGCAGAGTCTATTCAAAACCCCCAAAAAGTTGATATCAAGAGCCTCTTAAAAATAACCGCTTCCAAACTGTACCGAGGGTAAACCGTAGACCGTAGTAAGCTAGTAGCAATTAAGCCAGGGATAACCAAAGGTAAAGAGCTCGTAGAGCTGAAAGCACGTCCGATAACCGCAGTTGTCCAACTTCATTAAAGTTAAGCTCTGGCTGGCTATGTTCCTAGGTATTCTACCGACCGCCAATCAAACGCACGTTACGATTGAGGCGGCGCGCTTCAAGTGGAATTTTAGATGTGATTAACAAGTTTTTTTGGAATTAACAAAATATTATTCACTTCAAGTTATTATATTTCTTATATTAACCCTGTAGCATAGTATCTCTCAATGTCATTAGCGTTTTCTGCCAAATATAATAAATACAATTGGGATTTGGAACCCTGTTTTAGAATCAAAAATATTTTTATATTAATTTATTGTGCTTTGTGATATTTATCCTGTTGAGGGATTTTGTTCTAAATAATATTATGTTTATAATACATGCCCACTCTATTCAATTCGTTAGGAAGGAAAATATCAGGATGAGGTACTTAAACTTTCTCAACCTCCCGTGGCTGTGGGAGTCACTCAGTGTATCTTGTATGTTATTTGGTCCTATATCTAATAGAATATGTTGTTATCATGGTTTAGGTGATCCAATTTAAGGTCTTTCTGTATCTGGTGCTGTACTGTATTAGTAACTGACTGTAAATTTATTTTAAAAAGAGCAACGTCAGAGTTTCTTGCCCGTTCTTCTCTGGCAAAATAGCCTTCCGAACAGGCGGTAGAGTTAAAATTTGACGGACTCTAAATGATGTTTGAACATTATATGGATTCAATAAATATTTTGATTTTTTGATTTTAATCTATTGTAATCATATTAAATCATGAAAAATATACGCATAACGGAATTAATAAGAAAACTTTCGTAGCATGTTCTGTAACATGGCAATTGGCAACATCTTTAGATGTAGCGTCCACTTCATTGGCTCTAGAAAAATAACAAGAAAAAGCCTCCCGAACATAACTTGTTAACTTTTGCCACTTGTAAAGTTTGCCATCGCTCCGAATTACAGCAAACACAATTCAACACCTGCGGGATTACTAAAGCCAAACTTTGGCCTTAAAATTAAGGCGCTCTGGGGCTTAATTTGTCCGAACTGAATGTGATTACTGGTTGAGTAACAACGACAAATATAAATTGGTGCGAGAGACCGAACGTTACGCCTCCAGCAAGATCGCAATAACAAATATAGAAAAAGCTATCCAAATATACTTACTATTTATCGTTTTCTGGCTTTTGGGAGGTCCTGTGTCCAGATTAGGTAACACGATTTTTTCTAACATCTAAGTATCTCGAATATGCTCTTTACAAGACTTTGATCAATTTATAAAATCTTATAATCCTTGTAACTTTTAAGTGATTACAATCATAGAACCATTGAACATGGCTACCTCGGTGGCATACTTGCGTACAACTATCGTGCTAAAATCTCGAGTTCCATCCCCGGGTCGGGTAAAGTAATATTGGGTTTTTCTATTTATTATCAGCTTGGAGTCTGAAATTTGTGCCTGAATGGCGATAGGGTCGCCACTTATCACGTCTGGGACGGAAATAACCTCGGGAAAATTTGGGTGTCTGCCTACTCTTTCGGGATACAGGCATGAACCTATGTGTGTTTTAGGAACATATTCAACATAGCATTCAACATTATTTAAGAAAAAACATTTTTTTAACAACATAACACACACATAAGCTCACGCCTGTATCCCCGAAGGGGTAGATAGAGGCCACTAGCGAACTAGAACACCCACATTTCGCCGAGCTTAGTTCCGTCCCAGATGTGATAGGGGGCGAGTCTATCGCCATATCGAGCACAAATTCCAGACTCCAGGCTGATATGGAAAAATCCAATATCACTTTACCCGACCCGGGGATCGAACCCGAGACCTCAGGACGGTAGTCATACTGAAATACAACTACGCCACCGAGGCAGTCATTTATTTAAATAAACTGTATTTCAGCCAGCTAAAAGCAAACTGTCGCTTTAGCACAGTTGAATAAACTAGTTTTCCACTATTCTATACCTAAAACATCAAGTAACAGATGTGCGCAATGTTCGATTAGGATCCGTGGGCTACTAAGTAGGATAAGTGTTCTGTGCTAGTGGCTACAACAATCGATAACACCCGACCACAACCTACTTTTACGAACTAGAAGGTACCTGGATTTAGTTTTGCTGCCCCAGATTGGTTATATACGAAATTGTTTGCCGGTAAATAAATGTACTCAAAAGGTACCCCGACTCCCTCACAAGGTTAACCTGTATTTTTCCAAGTTGTATATTATATTATATTCGGAACACGTCTGTATATTCGTTTCTTGTGAATTTCTTCTTTCCTGCTCCACTCCTGCAATTAACTCTTTCCATATAAATGCCTTAAAGTAAGGAGATTGAATTGAAATGTTTATATCAATTAAATTTAAGGAGAGTTTCCTCCTCAGATACAATAATATGAAAGAACGGACCGACTTCAAAACTTATCTGATCGTGACCAAAATATGGAACCACCGATGGAATAAGCTCTATCGAACACAAAAATAATCTTGAAAATCGGTCCACATTAACATTAATAACATACAACAACATTAATAACATAAAAAATACAAACAAATTAAGCACCTTCTCGTTTTTTGAAGTAGGTCGAAAATAAGCAGTTTGTGATTCATCATCATCATCATCAGCCATAGGACGTCCACTGCTGAACATATGCCTCCCCCAAAGATTTCCAGATCGACCTATTGGAAGCGGCCTGCATCCAGTCTGTGATTGCATCACTTTTGTTATATTTATAATTGACAAGTGACCCACGCGTCAGCGATAAAATATACGGCGCACAAGTTCTCCCTTTATATTAGGCTTCAATCGAGTCATGAATTTGGAACGTTATTTCCTCGAACTTCGAACCCTCCACAAAGATAAAATCAAAATAGAGGAACATTTCCCTTTAACGTGCAATGCCGACAGTAGAGTGGCAATTTAGTTACTCATTGCGAAGGCCACTCATGTACTACGTAAAATGCTTAAAGAGATGTATGTTGGTACTCGTGTTGACCGCACTCGAAATTAGTGCGCCACCACTCCTCGCCTGTAACGGGATAGAAAATGTAGGAAATGAGTACTTATTTCTACAGAGTGTATTGGGATATAGCGACAAATGAAAGTCTACAAGCGAAGTACGCCCAGATGTGAGATGAGGTTAGTCAGCAATCGCCTAAAGAATTATCGGCATTAAGTTGGCCTATATAGAGGTACAATGTATATGAAGTGTATAAATAAATAACCTACACCACATCACATAAACATAAGCTCACGCCTGTATCCCCGAAGGGGTAGGCAGAGACGCATTAGCGAACTAGTACACCCACATTTCGCTGAGCTTAGTTCCGTCCCAGATGTGATAGGGGGCAAGCCTATCGCCATATCGGGCACAAATTCCAGACTCTGGGCTGATATGGAAAAATCCAATATCACTTTGCCCGATCCGGGAACGAACCCGTGACCCCAGGACGGTAGTCGTGCCGAAATACAACTACGCCACCGGGCATAAATAAATAAATAAAAATCTATTAAGATACACCTCTAAAAAGGAATGATACCAGTATGGACATAATGATTTGTGTCCTTAATATGCTCTACCGTTATCATGCACTGACATAAATAATGCAATGAAGACAATCTAATCCTAATCTAACCAAGATTAGGAGTCAGGAGGCGCTTAATAAATGATAATTTTTTCGTGGTTTGAGTTGGTCTTATAACTGTTTCAGTACCAAATATACATTAAATTATGTTAATATACGAAGTAATAATATCATATTATAAATGTACAAGGACCACAATAAACACCAACGTCGGTCTGGAAATCTTTGGGGGAGGCCTATGTCCAGTAATGGACGTCCTGTGGCTGATGATGATGATGATAATAAATGTACCTAGAATATACATGAACAATACATCCGTATAGAGCTACAAAATAAAGTAATTTAAGAACGGCCATTGAAAAGAAACTGTATAATGGACTATTTAAAGAAAATGTGGAAATAATGAAGTGCTTTTATTGTTAAAACGATATAAAATGAGTCGAGTGATAGCTTAGAGCCACTTGACAATGTTCCATATAACGAGATGTAAGATAATTCCTCGAGCAAGTCTTTACAAATTAAATTTTCCAATTAGAGTAATTAGTAAATAAAGTAATTTCTTAGGTTTACGCGAATGTTATTCATTGAAATAATTATCTATCTAAATAAATAAACAACACCCAACAGTCACATATATAGTCTGACCCCCCACTAACATCGAGTCTTGTGTCGTGGGTCTCAGGAGCTACGAAAGACTTTCGGTCTCACAACACCCAGACCCGAAACAAATATCTGTAAGCCATACAGATATTTGTCTCGATGTGGGAATCGAACCCGCGGCCTCTCGCTTCACAGTCGGCTACTCGCCCGCTGCGCCCCGGAGGCTGTCATCTACATATATTATTATCATAGTAAATAGAGTATTTTAATTTTCAATTCGCAGACGGCGTGAATAAATGTTGAAATATTTGTTAATATTTTCAACATTAATAAATTTTAATATTTGTTCATGAATCCTTACATAACCTGCATACATTACCAGTGGTTAAGTATATTCAAGTACCTAATAGTTTTAAGATAAGAAGAATTCAGTAGCCCGAGCACGAAAAACTAATGTAAATGTAAATGTATTCGAGTTCGCTGCGCACTGATGACGTTTGGTTAATATTTCATACAAATTTCATAGACGCGCATCGAGTTCGAATACATTTACGGTTGTCAGAAATTTTCCTGCTCAGGGCGTCTACTACCAAAAACGATCGCCGAAACGTCGGCCGAAAACGAAGAAACGACGAACTTCCTATTTAACCTTACTACCAAATTACTTCGGATCCGTCACCGTTGGCTTCGGAGCCATAAACAATCGTTCGAATGAACATATTGTGTCGGATTAGGGAGGTATATCTTCTTTTTTTTTTTTTTTTCTTTCTCTTCTGGCTTCGCACGGCTTGTGCATTTAGCCAATGACAGGTTGGTAATTTTTAGTATTTTTTATTTAGGAAAACAAAGGTAAGGAAACTTTGAGGAAATAATTAAACACGGATTGGAGTTTTGGAAAAAAGGACTATCAGGAGAGTTTATGAAGAGGAAAGGAAAAATAAGATATTTTATACAACATGGAAAAAACAAAATACATATTATTTACAAATAATTTGAAGGGAGATAATAGAGTATTTACAATTTTATGTTGTTGGTGATGAAAAATGATGCTATATACTTATACATTATGAAATCATTAGAAGAAAGAAGAGAGAGGATAGAGGTAGGAAAAGGAGTATGGAGTTCTAGAAGAGAATTAATCAGGGGTATTCGGTTATATTGAGAACAAGAAAACAAAATATGATTCAAGTCGCCGACATCCGCAGAACACGAACACATCGGACTATTAATTATATTAAGTCTGGCAAGATGAGCAGGGGCACAAGTGTGACCAAGTCTGATGCGAATAAGGATGGAAGTCTCAGCCTTGCCAAACTTAACCCTAAAAAACCAAGGTTTTACTGGAATATCTGGTTGGATCAAAGAATAATATCGGCCCTTCGCTAAACAGTTGGATGCCCAAGCTTCCCTCCAGGACTCCTGAAGAAAAGTTTTGGGCAACGTTTGCAAATCCTGACTAAAGTTTTTAAATGGGAATAAATCACCACACTGCACCGCATCCTTGGCAAGACTGTCAGCAGTTTCATTGCCACGGATTCCACAGTGACTGGGAATCCAAGCAAAATGAAGAGCGTGTCCCCTCGTAATGCACTCTACCGCCAGTTCCCTTATCTGGAGAATAGCAGGCAAAATGCTGTTATATTTAAAAGGGAATTTAAAGATCGCTTGGAGAGCACTTAGGGAATCGGTAAAGATAAAAGATTTATTTAATTTAAGTAAGAGTACGTATTCTATTGCTTTAAGAATGCCAAAACATTCCCCAGTAAAAACAGATGATTCAGGGGGAAGCTTAATTTTTTGAACAATGTTGTATTGGGAATGATAAATACCAATCCCAACACAGCCAGAATTTGTAAGTTTAGAAGCATCTGTGTAAAGGTGATGGAAGCCCTCACAATGCTCTGCAAGAAATGCGTTAAATGCTATTTTCACATTTGGAGCAGCTTTATTTACACAGTTGTAAAATATACTAGGAGAGAAGATTAAGGAGTTGTAGTTGTTAATAAATAAAGGGAATTTATTAAACTGATAAGTAGGAGCGGGAATGGAACAGAGTTTCTTGTAACTTATAATTAAGCATGGAAGTTTGCGAGATTGAAGGCTAGGTAGGTTCGTAAAGTATTTAGACAGAGAATCCAGAAGAGGAAAAAGAGGATGGGCAGAATATTGTATAATTTTAAATAAAAATTTGTCAGCGAGAAATTGTCTTCTAAGATGTAATGGAGGATCACCACACTCGACTTGTAATGCATTTATGGGACTAGATTTCATTGCTCCTGTAATTATGCGTAGTGATTTTGTCTGGAGGAGGTCTAGTTTTTTAAAAGAGTAAGCAGTGCCTGGATCCAGTATAAATGTGCCATAATCAAAAATGCTTCTAATAATGGCATTATATACGAGCTTTAAAGAATGAGGGTGAGCACCCCACCACACACCAGATAAACATCTTAGCATGTTGATGTGTCGTTCAGCTTTACTTACAATATAGTCGCAGTGAGGAGCACCAGAAAGTCTGGAGTCTAAGATCACACCCAAATATTTAAATTTATTATGAACAGGGATAGGGACATCTCGATACTTAATATTTAATGGCGGTGAAGTTCGTTTTTTGGTAAATAAAACAGCTGCACTCTTGGGTGTGGAAAGGTCTAAACCATTATGGTGAAGCCATAGTGATAGAGACTGCAGAGCGGAATTTAAAACTGAACAAGCATGTTCCACTGAGTGAGAAGAGGAGTATAATAAAAGGTCGTCGGCATATTGTAATACCTGAACGTTATTATTACTGATAAAGCAGTCTAAGTCGTAAGTATATATGTTATATAATAGCGGACTAAGTACGGATCCTTGTGGAAGGCCTTTCCATACTTGGCGTGATATCTGTTTATTAGATGTCATAATACTGACTGTACGATCATTTAGAATATTTAAGATTAAATTTAACAAATTTGTTGGTACTCTGAGAGAATTTAATTTATTTTGTAGGATAGATATTACTACATTATCATATGCTCCATTAATATCTAGGAACACAGCAACTGTTGAACAATTTTTTGAGAATGCTAAACGAACGTCTGTAGTAAAAATACTTAAACAGTCTAATGTACCTTTACCTTTCCTAAAACCATATTGGGATTTGGCCAGTAGGTCATTGCTTTCTACATACCATTCCAACCTATTTTTAATAAGATGTTCTGTTACTTTCATTAAAACTGAACTTAAAACTATGGGTCGATATGAAGAAATGTCAGACGGGATTTTATTAGGTTTGAGAATTGGCAATACTATATGACGTTTCCATTCCGGAGGAATATTTCCTGATGTCATTATGGAATTGATAAGAGATAAGAAGTATAATAAAACGGTGGAACTAATATTAGACAAAAATGAATATGGGATGCCGTCTATCCCTGGGGCCGAGTCTATAGTGTTCGAAACGATGCCATTCAATTCATCAATATTAAAAGGAAGATCTAATGACGACTGGTTCATAGAAGTTACATTTCCAAATTCCAAATGTAATGGATGGAAAATAACTTCTTGGGGCACCCAAGGAGGAGCCAGTTTGTCCAGGAAGTTACTCGCTAAGGTATCAGGAACATGAGGAGTGGAAACGTTTAATAAAGAAGATCTGAATCTTTTTATGTTGCGCCAAACGATTGTGGGGTGTGTGTTAGGTGAAATTCTGGAACAAAAATTATGCCAACTTTCTCTTTTTTTTTTCTTAAAGAGTTGACGTGTTAGAGTCATAATACTAGAAAGACTTGTAAAGTTTTCCTCAGTCATGTTATGACGATATGCCAATTCTGCTTCTTTGCGTTTTTTAACTGCCTCCGTGCACTCAGAGTCCCACCAAGGCGGCATCGGAATTTTTCTAAATGTGTTTTTTTTTACAGGGAAAACATTATCTGCAGCAGTTACCAGAATACGAGAAAAAGCATGAGCACAGACCTGCTCATTACCATTGTTCACAACAGGAAGAGATGAAAGCTGACTGTCAACATTATTTTTATAATCCATCCAAGCATTATTAGTTTTGTCTGGAAGTTTATATTTCAACTGGGACTTTCTATGTTGTAGGGGATTGATTTGAAATGGAAAAGAAATTTTGATTGGGTAATGATCGCTACCAAATGATGAAGAAAGGGTACACCAAGAAAGGAAAGAAGCAAAATTGGGAGTGCAGATAGATAGATCTATTGCACTAATGTTCTGATTGGGATCACCACGACGAGTGGGAGAACCAGAATTTAAAACACATAAATTGTTTATATCTAAAATATCAAGTAGTTCTTCACCATGAGTATTCGATATGGAACTACCCCAAGATTGATGATGGCAGTTAAAATCCCCTAATAAAAGAAAAGGTCGAGGAAGAGAGGAAAGAAGATTGTTGATTTCATTAAGTATAGAATGTGAAGGATGGGAAATGTATATGGAAACAAGACAAATTTTATTAATATTAATAGCTACTATGGATATTTCTTCACTGTGTGCAGGAAAGGCAAACACACTGAAAGGAACAGATTCTTTAACAAGTATGGCGACACCACCATACCCATCAGATCTGTCCTCCCTTATAGTTATGTAACCATTAATTTTAAATACATAGTTGGATTTGAGCCATGTTTCAGATAGTGCAAGAGCCAATGGCTCATATTTATTGATTAAGTAAATAAGTTCACTTTTTTTATTCAGTGCACTGCGGTAGTTCCATTGAATTATGTGGACTTGATTGTCCATTTTGAGAAGAGATGCAAGAGACAAGACTTTGAAGTGAGGCAACGTTGGACGGTGAAATATTAAAAGTGGATATGAGATTTAATAATGCTGTAAGAAGTTCTATTACATTAAATTGTTTAGGAGTTTCAACTTTAGATGTGTTATTATTTATAACACAGCCATCGGTAGGTTCAGGGATTCTAAACTCATTTAATATGGAATTGTGGGCTTCTTTATTGTATCCTTTAGAAGGAGTTGGGTGAGGTTGGGGTTTACGAAAGACTGTTTTTTTGTAACTAGTTGAAGTTTGTTTAAATGTTGGAGCAGAAGCTTCCATATCTCTGGGAGCCTGGGATTTAAGTGTGTCGGCAAAAGATTTGGACACAGGTGGCAGTAATTTACTCGCTTCTGCGTAGGAGACTGAGCTTTGAGCCATATGTGTTTTTATCTGTTTTTGGCGGGAAAACTCTGGACATACTTTGCTGGTTGCATAATGAAAACCTGTGCACAAACAACAGCTTGCATTGTGCTCATCCCTCTCACAAGTGTCGCCAGTGTGATTGTCGCCACATTTGTAGCATCTGGGCTTAGACCTGCACTGAATTTTTGTGTGGCCAAAACGGCAGCAATTAAAACACTGTATTGTTGGGTATATGTATAGGTCTACTGGCATTGAATTGTAACACATAAAAATGCGTTTTGGCAAGATTTGACCGTCGAATGTGAAAACAACTGTTTGCGAGGGCTTCCAAACAACTGAGCCATCAACCATGGTTTTAAAATTCAGTCTGCGAACTTTTAAGATAGATCCACAACCAATCGGAACAGAGGTGTTCTCAATAACTTCCTCTGGAGACCACTCTGCAGGCACTCCACGTACTAATCCCATTCTGGTGACATTGAAAGATGGAATGAAAGCTTTATAATTGCACTTTTCCAGATTCCCATTCGAAATAAAAGAGTTGGCGTCGGTACATGAGGAAAAAGCCAAAGATATTTTATTCCTCCCGATCCTTTTCACACTGCCATTGATGATATTTTTAAAACTGCAACGTTGCAGAAATCTACCGAACGAAAGCGGATGCAGTGTGGTAGAATCATTATCCATATTGGTATTTTTTTGGACATGTATAACAAAGGGCGCGCTATCTGAACCATCGTAAAGCTTTCTGCCTACAGTTATCGCGGGAATAGGTGGATTTTCCAGAGGTGTAGTGTTGCTGACTGGCTGCGACTGGGTAGTCTGGGGAAGATCTACGCAATCACAACCAGCTAAAGTATTTTCACCAGAGTCGTGTTTACGTCGTCTTTTGTTGCAACGCTTGCAAACATGTCGGCGACTTCTTTTAACCGGCCTGGCTGAAGCAGATGTATCTGTCTCCATGCCTGACTCGGAGACATAATTAGTCTTTTCAGTATCAATCGTAATAAAATTGCCCGCCGGGGGGACGAATCCCCCCGGATCAGGCGGTAAATTCATATGGTACAATATACTTAAAAAACTTACCACGGAGCGAAGAAAATGTAAATAAAATACTAAGAGAATAAAGAACTAAACTAAAATACAAATTAACTACAATTTACAACTCTTCTGATAGGATAAATTACAAAATTATCAAAATAAAAATAGAAAACACGAAAAACACGTCCACCGTCAACCGAAGTTTCCCGCGCTTTTTCAAACGATGTATTTCATGTCACATTTGTTTTCATAGTAGAGTCAAGTAGAACGGACGAAAGTAATAATGTCAATAATGTCAAAATCTAAACATCGGATCCGTCGTCGAATCCGTCAGCGGATCCGCAACACTTCGTAGTACCAAAACGTGCGATCCGTCATCTGAAACTACGGATTTCGTTTTTGGTAGTAGACGCCCAGGCCGCAGATCCCTTCGTTCTAAACCCGCGTCTCCTGCACCTGTTTTTCTAGAAACAAAACACATACACAAAACAATGATTTTCGCTACTGCTCATAGAACAATGGAACATAGATAAAAACGTGTAGGGAAACCATGGTTTGTGTAATGTTTTAGTGCAGGAGATGCGGCTTAATATTTACTACCTATCTCAATAATCTCAGATCAGTTTAGTAACATTTCTAGATACTTCTCTGTCTATAGTAAGTTTTCTCTCTTTCTCTCTCAATGCTATTTCATTTTCGACCGACTTCCAAAAATGAAAAGGTCCTCAATTCGTCTGTATTTTTTTTATGTATGTTACACGATATCTCTGCCAAATGTGGGCCGATCAAAATTTCATTTTGTGTTCGATAGAGCTTATTTCAAGGATGATCCCATAATTTGTTCACGATCGGATTTGAAGTCGGTCCGTTAAGTTTTTAAACTTATGATTATTGCAATTCTTCTTTGTAAGGATTTTTGTTTCAAATTATCATGATAAATTATAAAGGCTAACCATGACTGATCAATGATAATATTATACCAAAACAAAATCCATAAAAAGTATCTTGGTTCAATTACACTAAAATAGAAATATAAGAAACACTGAAAATAAACTTGTGTGCAAAGGTTTCATACTAGTCGTATTTGTTTCTTATTGATTTTATATTTAAAACTATCACATGTCGTGACTCGGAGCCATAATACCAAACAACATACTTAGATTTAACTGGAACACCATCCATTAAGAATGTCTGGATCTTTTGTACAAAATATCCATATCAGCTGTGGACTGTGCATTCTGACTATAAAATTCTGAAAAAGGAATAACTTTTACGCGTTACATGAAGCATATTTTCTTTTCCTAAAAAAATATTTTCACAATAATATTACACCGAAAAACATTTTTTTATTTGCATCGAATTTAATATTATTTCATTAAAGCGATTATTTACAATGGTTACCACACTACCTATTTGTACTAGGTAAGGTATAGTGGCTAATTCTGTAAATAAGGACAAAAGACACACTCACTACCATCTGCAATACACACTCACTCATGGTTTCCAGTCGAAGATAAAGCTAAGTTAAAATTGTAATGCAATGGGGTATCCGTACACGTATGAAACATATTTTATGCAAATTGTAATGATTCTCTTGAACATACCTCGGTTAAATCATTATAGTTTGGTACTGTAACGTAACTGGTGCCTTGTTAGTCTAGTGGGAGCATATTATATAGTCTACGGGAGGGATTGGGTTCGAACTGCCGGTTGGGAAGCAGGAATTTTCTAGCTCGACTTGCCCGGTTCTGGGTTGTCAGAGGTTTGTCGGGCAGGCACCTAATGGTAAAAGTTAAGTCGAATCAGTTCTACGACATGCTTAAAAACTATATTATGACGACACCACATTGGAATAAGATAAGGATAGGTAGAAAGAAGGAAAGGCACCGCAACGGGGCTACTCCGGATCTGATGTGAACGCGACAACACTTGTGATATGAATATGTTTTAATTGGAAAATCTGTACCGACATAATAAAACAGTGAACAAAGTGAATAACAACATAAGTAAACAAGGTGAATATGAAAATAATAAAGAATTGAATGTTATGTATTCACAGGGCAACAACTGAAGCGCAACACGTGACGGTTAACTTATTATTTGGCAACCACCAACAACATATTGTTCTCAATATCTTGTCATAGTACGTTACGATGTATACAGAGGATACAGAACATGATATTTATATGGCTTTATATGTTACAAGTTGCATTTATTATATTCCTGAACTAGTTTTTACGCGGCTCCGAACTTGTGAATATCGTATCCTATAGCGACATATTTCACAAAGTAACAAACATTTGCTTTTTCAATATTTTATAATAGTCATAGTAGGAAAGGATAAATGTTTAAGGTTGGCATTATTGACCCACCCCAGACACAGAAAACATTACTATTTTGTACTATTCTGTTCAAATAAGAAAACAATACAGCAATTCCATTGTTTATCATTACTAGGCGTAGGTACGAGTATATTCAGGGAAAACCTCATTAATTTCTGTGAGGCTAACCGGTCTTAGCAAAAAATATATTGATACAATTAACGTTCCTCTCACAATGAAGATTAATTAGGAAGTTGGCAATCAATCACTGCGAAGTGAAAACGTGCCTGCATGTTTCACGGCAGAATAGAAACTACTTCAAGCAAACTCGAAGGGATTACACGTTAAGGCGAAACCTTAGCACTAACAATGATTTTCTTGGAAAATGCATATCAACATTTTGTTATAATACTGATGAAAAACATTTTGTGTCTAGTTACTGACTATTGAATTATTGAATTATTGTTATGACTATTGAATTATTGTCATAATGAATCAACAAAGCTTACAAAAGATATGAAGATGCAAAAAGGTATTTTTTTCTCAAATTAGTCATTTTTGGTCCTTACCTAATACATAATGCAATAGATATTTATAATTTTAAATATGATTATTTAGCATATGCGTTATGATTAATTGAGAAAATTATTTACATAAGAAGATATTTCGTCGAAGTATTGAGCTGCAATTTCCAAAAACATTTAAATTCGAATTTCGAAGACTAGTGCTGCTCTACTCCTTAACGAAACTTGCCTGTAAACTTGTGGCCGGTCCCGCTCACTGAGTTTCATCGGACGCAAACGTTGTTTGTGACATATGCATGTTTCATTGGACTGGAATCGGAGATATTCCTCGTAATGTTCCTCCCGACTTACGTGATGCGTCTGAACTTTAAATTGGTTGCCTTCGACGTGACTTGATACAGGTCGGCTTCTGTGTACAAGTAACTGTGAACTTAAATAGCTCAATTTATTAATTAGATGTATTCATTTTATTATTGAAATCGAAAGATGAGTCGAGCAAACCACTCGCCTGATGGTAAGCGATACAACAGACAACTTCCATTATTTCACAGATGGTATAATATTACAAACACGTCATAAAATAACATAAGTAAAGCGAATGTTTTTCAATTCATGCTCCGTCTAAGGATAACCCAAATTTTCAGTAAAAAAAATCCAAAAAAAGAATAGACGTAGATGAAACCTTGCCTTTCAAGACATTTTAAGAAACTTACACACATATCTGAAAATGACGCTGTTTTCTAAAATGTAGAGGTACAATTATATTATTTCCTTCCTTTTTCGAACAAGTCTAAATAAATCCCAGCAGAATTATGTTACAATTAATTGAGTTGACATCGTGAGCACGCCGGACATGTGTCCAATGGGCATTGTCCATTTTTTAAAATTACGTGTAAATGAAAAACCATTTAGAGAATTTCTTTAGCTTGTTGCAGAAAATTGATTTTTAATGAAAAAGGATCGTGATTTACCAAGATTTTTAACAAAATATATTTGCCCTTTGTTTGACCTCTAATGACGTCATTAATGGCATTCGTTTGTTTCATTGCCTGATTTCTTTTTAGAATCTGACGACTGTTTATATGTCAGTTGTCATTTGTCAAGTACACATTATAGATGTGCGCTTAATAGTTCGCGACAAGGAGCGGTCACTTTAGTTCGTGGCTCCTCAACGAACTAGTTCATTATTTTAGTTCTCGTCTCGAACCAAAGAAAGGCTCAAAAAAGATTATTCGCACGCATTTTTTTCTTTAATAATATGCTGTTATTTTTTTACTTGTACATACTTGGGGAGTAGTGACGTCGTCTAAGGGACACTCCTTAGACGACGACGACGACGACGACGACGGTGGCCTACTTTCACGGTAGGCCATCAACACCTTTAGGTTTGAGCCAATCTCATCTGCAAGTGGTACACTCTTCTGAGTAACGGACTAAGCGCTGGCGAAACCTGGGTTCCTGCTTTGCAGGTTGTGGAGGACAGACAGCACCATGTACCCAGTGTACGTCATTAGATCGTTGCGCGAGGCATGCAGGGCGGAAAAAAAGCCTCTGCATATCGCTTTTTTGGATCTGCAGACTCTTTTAACTGTTATGTTCGTTTCCGCCGCCGAATAGTATCCATACGAGCTTTACGTGAAAACAGACAAGTTTAAGTACCTAGCAACATCAACTTCGACGTCAGGGTTTGAAGTGGCGCAGCATGGGCTACTTGCTTTAATTTTTATACCCCCCCCCCCTCGCAGTAAACCCGTAGTATATGCCAAGACCCCCATCCCACTCTAGTTTTCCGTAGTAATTTATAAATATGTTTTATTTTTTTTATCCAAGAGATTAGAAAAAATATGTGTTGCTAAAGAGATTAGAAAAAATATCATGTGAGTCAAAAAGTGCTGCAGGCTATATTTGAAAGCTCTAAAAAGCACGAGATTTCCTTAGAAGACATTGACTACGTGACGAAAACCTAAGACTTTAGACTAGACTTTAGACTACCTAAGACTTTAAGGTCTCATAGACCATCATTTAGTCAGTCCTTCTGTATGGGTGCGATAAGTAGTCTGTTATATTAAGGAAATCCAGATGGCCCCAAAAGCGCTGGTTGAACATGTTGGAAAATGATATGAGAACCAATGGTCTTATTGTGGAGGATGCTTAAGACGAGGCGAAGTGGAAGCTTTTAAATAGGAAGGCGATTAGGCATTAGGGCGGGATAACGCCAGGCACAAAGAAAGACATCGGATAGCGCCGCGCTCTCGCTCACGTTCACTATTACATACAATCATACAATTTAGAATCTAACATATCAAACGAACTAAAGAGCGAGAAATCTGGAAACTAGTTCGTTCATTTTGTCAGTGGGAGCGGTCTACCGACCTAGTTCGTTCGAGAACTACACAAGACTAGTACCTACACAACATAACCTCTTCCTTTACGAGTAAATAATAAATATTTTCTAGTAAATCATCGTATTATAGAACCACGCAAGAACAAAAGATACATATAACAAGTTATATTATAAGAAGTGTTTCAATCGAACATGAAAAAATTACCTTCAGCTTGAAGACACGACATGGCATACAAATATAACTTCAGTGGAATAAAGCGTGTAAAAAAGTAATCTGCGGTATATTTTACAACCAAATCCTATTGGACTAGCGGACAGAGGTTTTAAGGAAACTGATAATCTACTTATTCACATAATTTTGGACACTCAAGGCCACCAAGTGTGCATTCAAGAATCAAGCAAATTTTCAAAGCCTCACAGAAGCACTTAAAAGTGATAGATAGTTTAAGAGTTATTTTGTTTTGAACATGTAATTAAACATGTACTTGGGAATTTTGTGTTATTGAAACCTTGTGCTGTGATTATAAATATGTGCTACATTTAGATAAAATTGCCATCATAGTTTGTGGGATGATTACTGGTTTCTCTGTTCTGTGGATGATTATTATATGAGCTGAAATAATAAAAAGGCCCACAAAAAGGTTCGGAAAGTTTGTAGGAGGCATACTGCAGGACCACCAGTAAAATCAATGCTCCGGCCCTACCCCGGGGGTCCTAACCAACTGGCTTTGCAGGGAGTGTTTGGGCAGCCGTGGGTGGATCTGAAAGATGTAAACCTGAAGAACCTCTAAGTGCTCAAAGGCTAATCTGAGCTACAGAAAATCTCAAATGGTGAAGCACCTCTTGGGAGCTGCTGTGTACCTTGGTCATCTTCGAAGCCAAAGTGGAATACCAACCAGACTGGGATTAAGGGTGACAACATTCTAATAGGTGAGCTGATCACCTGTCTGTGTGAATGCAGATGTCCGCATCATAAATAATAAAGCTTAAAATTTTCACATTTTTTTTTATTTATATACATATATTAAAACACAAACAATGAATATGAGAAAATATAACAATACATGATTTATTTGGTAGCACCAGTCATTTTAAATACAATAATAAAAAGCAATATTGGATCCATAAAATCTCTTAAATAGTGACTTATGTAATATATATAATGCCACCTCCAACGGATTAATGTATACCTGTATTTTTTCTCATAGTTATTGCTTGTTTGTTTGTTACAATGCTATGTAGTTGTACTACTATATAGCCTATTAGGTAAGTATTAGTAAATATATAAACTTTTTGTCACTGTAACCCCTTGAGTTTGTTGCATCAATACACCATCATTATTGTGAAGCATGAAACAGCCCAGTCATCACAATCTGAGCTGATGACATTATTGTGTTCATCAATTTGACATTAGATACATGTATGCAACTTAGGTTTGCAACAACTGTTCTATTCTGGCATTTCTGGCAACAATATGTGACCTGAAACAAGCACAAATAAATAAATGTGGAATACACACACTACTTACTTTAAATAAACCATCTAAATGGGTAAATTATGAAGTTAACCTACATAAATCTTATTTTGGAGGCTATTAATAGCGATGTATTCCAATAACATTACGGTGACTGCATTGGGAAAGATCCTTGAGTCAGTTTTATAATTAATGTAGTCATATTGATGCAACTTGGGTTTTCAACGACTGTTCTATTCTGGCAACAATATGTGACCTGAAACAAGCATAAATAAATAAATGTTGAATACACACACTACTTACATGAAATAAACCATGTAAATAGGTAAATTATGAAGTTAACTTACATAAATCTTATTGTGGAGGCTATTAATAGCGATGTATTCCAATATCATTACGGTAAGTGCTTTGGGAAAGATCTTTGAATCAGTTTTATAATTAATGTAGTCTTATTGATAGATATTATTATGATATCTATTATATTTGTATCGTAAACACGACTGTAATTAAATAAAAATATCTTATTGGTCTGAAAAACTGTCGAACACTAGATTTTACAATATTATATTATAGAATTTAATATTGTTGTTTACAATCGATCGACACATGTACACAATGGCCGATAGAGGTGGACGATCCTGGACTGAAATATAATTTCGAATCAAATCATTCGATTTTAAAACTGCAGTGAGATATATCGATTATAACCTTTATTTAATTAATAACTTTTTTAGTCCCATACATACTTAAGCTGACACCTTTATCCGTACGTAGGATAATGCACATTGCCTTATCATGTATCGTATAAGCCACGTTCTGTAAACACATTTTACGATTTGACCAACAGAAATTAAGACCTTCATAATGATGTAAGATTAATAGTACAAATAAGTAAAATTAAAAATACTAGCCCATTTTGAAAGTAAATTATTTACTAATTTCATAATCGATTAAGATATTTAGATACATCTCGATTAGTACATCATTTATGATCGCGCATCTCTACTTAACAGCAGTGTGAAGTGTCATTTTATCCGTCAGCTGACATCACAGATAGCAGAAAATATAGGCAATGAAATAACACTTTTCGCGCCATTAATGACGTCATCACGTAGAATCATCAAGATATTTTCAAAAAAATATTACAAAATAATTACAGCCCTAAAAACAAAAATATTCAAATTAGTATCTTAATTTGGTCTATATTTTTAGAAAAAAATATAAAAACCAGGGGTTTAAAAATATGGACAATGCCCATTAACTTGACTGAAGCTCTTTATCTGCAAAGTAGGACTAACGCACTAGAATATATTTTTTGTAAAAAGATTTCTACGTGAAATTATACGCCTTCAAAAAAATTAGAGTGTTTCCCTTGTGTTTGTGATTTATCTGACACGACTGGACAGTTCACAAACTTTGATTTTTATTACCTTGTCTATTGACGCTTTTCATCTATAACAGCAGGTCGATTCTCTAAGGTTTCATTTGTGAAAACAACGTTGCGGCATCGTTGCGGCAACGATGTTTTCATTTTTGTATTCAGCAAGGTACAAAGCGCACGCACTAGCGCTATGCGTGATAACAGCGCTTATGCGAACTAGCTCTCTCGAGCGAGGCGCTTGACATAAATGTATGGAAAATGGTATTCTCTAAGAGCCAACAACGTTGAACGCTCCGTCGATCTCAACGATGTGCGCTGCGGGAGCTCGTCGTCGATCGCAACCTTGTGGCGTTTCTTAGAGAATCGACCTGCTGGAAGTAACGGAAAAGCAAGTTCAGGCATTTTTATTTATTATTTATTAGTAATAATTTGTCTTGGTTTAGGATATTTTGTTAGCATTATTATTGCTGGAGATTTATTCCCACGGGTTTAATAAACCACATGATACAGAATAAAACGTGATAGAAAAATAACTTATGTACAGATTATAGATTACAGACAGCCTCTGTGGCGCAGCGGGCGAGTAGCTGTGAAATATAAGGTCGCGGGTTCGATTCCCGCATCTATCTATCAGTATCTACTGCCAAATCAATGTAAAAAGTCATAGCCGGGGAAAACATGTTTTACGAACTTAATAAAAACTGCCATTTTGGCTGTTTTGGTTCCAATTATTTGACAGCCTCTATGGCACAGTGTGCAAGTGGCTACTCGCCTTCGCAGACGGCTGGCTATCAAGCAAGTAGCCGCGAGTTCGATTCCCGCACCGACACAAATGTCTGTGTGGCCCACAGATATTTGTTTCGGGTCTGGGTGTTGTAAGACCGAAAGTCTCTCGTAGTTTCTGATACCCACGATACAGGTTACACCAAGTGTGGGGTCAGGACTATGTGTGTGACTGTTGGGTCTATTTATTATTATTATTTCTATTATTTCTTTCTAGAAAAGATAAATCAGCGAAATAATAACAAGATTGTTGCATCAATTCTTCACAACCCAGTACTTTTATTAGTAGCCAAGGTTTTTCATCGGATGCCGTAGTTACTCACAATTTTGACCCAATAATACTCTAGTAACTAGATATTAGACGACAATTTAGTACAACAACTTGGTCAATTACAGTACTGACCCTATACATACCAACATATTCAAACTAATATTCATGCATAAGACTGAGCAAACTCATTTAAGTTACCCTGGATATGCATCTCGAATGCAATGAATATTCCAGTAATAACTTTTGTAAACAAATTCGACTCTGTTACTAAATTTCAACTTACAAGACGATTAAGTGTCGAAAAGTATTGAATATATTAGTTGAAATAAATATAAACAATTTAGGGTTTTAGGTAGCCATTTTCCGTGGACGGTGTAAGAGATTTACAAGTATTATGGAACAATGAGAACCGTTTCTGTGAAACGTCTATTGTTTTCGTTAAATATTTTTCCATTGATCGCATATTCACAATGAACAAATTGTTCCAAAGATTGAAATGATAAAGCACCACCTTCCATAATCTTACTTATTACAGAGCCGTTTACAAAGCACTTTCAGTGCGGTCAGGATTTTACACTCAACAAGGGGTTATTAAAGGAAAATTGATTTTATTTTCAATAATGATCATAATGATAAAAGTACTATATGCAGTAACAGTGCTATGCATATTTTTCCAAGAGGGTAAGTATTTTGCAACTTTTTTGTATTTATTTATTTACACATACAAAAGGAGTGTACAGGTCGACATACTTTACAACCAACATAACATAACATTAACCAATCTGATGATATTTGAAATATCCTATCTAAAAAAGATTTTTTTAATTCAAATATTAAAAATATTTGTGAAATCCGTATACGGATGTCAATATTCAAATTCTATAACTTCTACGGCATTCAATAATTTATGTACATAAAATAATAACCTACCTTCAACACCGGAAGATCTAATTACAATGAGCTTTTTATATGATGATCAGTATTTCATCAGTTCATGTTTTATGCAGGTTACTTGCAGGAAAGTCATGTTTATCCACTTAATGGTGCCACTGGGCAATATGGACCATACCCGTACTGGCCATTTCAAGTGCAAACTATGAACGGCAATTATAATCCTAATCCTAGGAGACTTAAGAGACCCTGTTCAAGACGAATGAATTCTAACGATCCTATGGTAGAAGATGCAGGATCGCAATGGGTATCAACCTACACTATCAATCCCGTGGAACATAATAATCTAATATCTAGATCACTCAAAGATAGAGATTTTACCTTAAAGTCGACAACGGTTCCATCTAATAAGGTTGAGTTAGGTGCCGTAACAGAAAAATATCTGTCAAGAAATGTAGAGGCACCAGAATCATCGGTGTCACTAAATAACGATCCTTGTGCAACAACTACAACTACGGAAGAAGTTGAGTCCAGACATGCCTCTGATTACGAACAAGTAGCTCCAAATGATGACGATCATGATGAAGAAGTAGATACTAATGACCGAACTGCATACGAATCGGAAAATGAGGAAGTTATCCCCGATGATTGTAATAATAAAATAGAAATCGAAGGAAACTCCAGACGTTTTCTACCTCAAAACGAACAAATGATGGCCAAGCCCTCAAATGACGAACAAACAAAAAATGAACCAAAACCTGCTCAAAGTAACACTGAAGACGCACTTCACTTACAAGAAGATACTTTTGAAAGTCAAATGAATGAAAATAGTAGACTAGGCGTACCAAAACCAAGGCCTAATGAAATGGACGCTAACTTAATGGATCCTACAAAAGGGCGCGGAATATCTAACATGGCAGATGGTAATGTTATGCTTATGCGAAACAGTAAAGTGTGTTACGCTTGCAGTTCGGTGAGTGATCCTACATGTTGGAATCCTGATAGAAGGACCACAGTAAAATATTGTCGTGTTGGACACGACTCATGCGTTACTAAAACACTACGGAATACAAGTAAGTATATTGTTGGAATAACTAACGTGTCGGCCTAATGAATTTTAAATTTTAGTGTAGAACAAAGAGAAGGAAAGAACATAAAAACATTGCTGAGTTCAAAGTTTAAAAAGTTTGTTGAATCCAATGTTTTAGGTAAAGTTATTTAGTGTGGGTTAAAGGGTCCTGATGCTATAGCCATGCTATAGATATCTGCTCCACACTCCACAGAGTTGACAGATGTGTCATAATAAATAATCGATATAAGAAAGTTATGTCGAGTTGTTTCAATCGGTTAGGAGTTCCTGACTCAGGAACTTATACAAAATTGTTTGAGTTTAATTTTAAGTAAGTCTAATTTCATTTCACAGATGGATTGATACTTATACGGGATTGCGCCCATTCCTGCGATGATAGTGACGTCACTGGATTAATACCTCGTTATAAATCATGTTCTATCTGTCATTACGACCTCTGCAACGGTGCTTATTCCATAAAAATTTATAATTTTATGCTCATTTCCTCGTTTCTTGCATTTATTAAATATTCATTTTAGATATTGATTTAACATACTAAATATGCGAATAAAGTATTTACCTACAAATTTGTTTGTGTATTAGTGCCTACTGCCAACTGAGTCAATGCTCAAAACGAAGTCTGCATTTTATTATGAGGGTGTAGTAATAGTTCCAAAGACAGCTGGGTATTTAAAATCAATATTTTTCACATCTTATGGTAAAGTACATATTTAACCAGTATTTACATAAGTTGTAAAACGAATGTCAATAAACTAGTTGGTAGCGAGCAAAGGAAATCCTTGATGTCAACGAAGTGAAACAATTCATAAAAATAAAAACACATTCAGAAACATGGAATAAGTTTAAATGGCTATAATATGCAATAATTATTTTCGACAAGTTAATCAAATATAACATAAAATTGTTTTGTGTATTTTTCAAACACAAACAAACAGGTAAGTAATGAACTTCTTTATGGGTATAGAAGCGTAGTAAATTCCGGAACAAAACAAGGTTGCATGCGCGACAAGAGAAGATTGATAGGTAGTTTGTGTTTATTTACGAATACGGAAACATTGAGAGGCACTCCAATCGCTGGTTCAATGAAGAATTTTACCCAGTTATGAGCGTGGAAGTTTACGAGCGCATCAACTGAACATGATTCGTTCATTTCAATAAGACGGAGCGTGTATAGGAAGTTGTTTTTATGTAATTTTATTACAACACTAAGTACAGTATATAAGACTGCATTTAGTATACGGAAAATAAACAATGTCGTATAGACAGCATAAAAGGCATTCGTTAGCTTTAATTTGGCTTATTGCCGTCTTTAAATTCTAGTCTTTATTCAGTAAATAGACCATTGATTAGGGGCACTTTTACATTTCACACTGGTCTGAGAAGAAGCACTAAGAAACTCAGCCGTAAGGTTTTAGCACATTTTTGAATCAAATAAAATTAAATTTTGATATTAAAAAGTACAATAAAATAACTGCAATCAAATGTCACTTACTAGGGTAGGTACTAACGCAGAAACTACCGCAGGTCTTGTTGCTCCTCCCCAATTAAATAGTAATGTACTCCTTGGTATAACGACGGCAGTTATTGCAAGTCTAGTGTTAAGAGCACTATGAGAACCGACTAAGGGGTTGCATTTGTAAACGTCTCACCTACAACAGTTGCGGGAACTAAGCGCTACCAGTTGGGAATGTATGGAAACCGATTGTAAAACATACGGAAACCGGTGGCCTTAGGAGGGATATTTTTGACAATCGAATTCATATCGAGCTCGATGCGCGTCTACGACATTTGTATGAAATATTAACCAAACGTCATCAGTGCGCAGCAAGCTCCATTCGATTGTCAAAAATATTCGTGCTAGGGCCACTGTAAATGTTTACATTTACGTTGAAGCTTATAGATATTGTAATATATGCTACAGAACCATGTCTCGATAAACCAGAGGCAATAAAGGGTAACGAAATGCATCGCTCTACTTTTACTAGGTTTTTACTTTTTTCAGAAGGAGCCTAATACTAGGCTTTCGTAGTAACTATTAGTTAAGCTGTGACTAGGCTTAGAACGTAGGTATCAATAATTTAAAGAGTATTTGATGACAAATCTAATATCAGAATAAGTAACTCTTTATTAGCTACCAATTCGAAATCATAAATCATATCTGTAGGTACAGTAATGGAAGAGTAATTTTTAAAACTTTACGTGTAAGGTGTGAGGTACTAGTATGGTATCGAGTCTTTAATTGCGCAATATCAAAGTATTTTTAGTATATTTGTAATACGAAACCCGCACATTTCTAAACAATTTAAACGAATAAAAGATACCCAACCTTGAACAGGGGGAGTGAATTTACTGCCGGCCATTATCAGAAGATCCAGATCGTAAACCCCGAGTTAAAACCTCTTAATAGGTGCGTCAGAAACAATTTATTCAAATTCCTTCTTCAGCTTATAAAGTATTCGCGTGGAAAAGTATTTGACGCCAACTTGTCTTTAATTAATTCTTATCAATGCGGACTTCCCTTTATGGTGTTTTATGTTCAGCAGTGGACGTCCTATGGCTGATGATGATGATGATTTAATTATTATCAATAGTTATAAAAATATATAGGTACCTATTATTGTGTTTGAAGACAGAGGCATGACAAGAAATATTGCGCTACGTAGCATTATTATTATACAGGATTATAAAACATAACAACATAACATAAGCTCACGCCTCACGACCCGGGGATCGAACCCGAGACCTCAGAACCGTAGTCGTACCGAAATACCACCACGGCACCGAGGCAGACATTATAAAACATTTCACACTTTGATGCATATCTCACCATGTGTTAATAGTTTTATCTTTGCGTAATCGATTTGTTAAGTATAACAATAATTGTGTCAAGTAGGCAGCTCAATAAGCTCTATAGAAGATTCCATTGCTATTACGAAAATTGTTTGATAGAGTTCATTTTACGATAAAATCCGTTTTTTTTTTCATTAATCTGTTTCCATTATAAGCATATACAACAGGTAAACTCACATGTCTATAGGTACTCCACAAAATAGCAATAAGTTCACTTGAAAGGCGAATTAACACGTTGCCGTGCTACTCTTATCTACTCTACTGTTATAGAAAGTGTTGTAATTACCTGCCCGTCATACACACGAGACGTGAAGGCAGTTTGACACAATTTGTTCACACCAAAAGTTCTCCCAATGTTCCCAGAACCAAATTGAACTACTGTGTTCGCCCACACGTCCAATTCTAAATCGAAGCTGAAACACATAGTTTTTGGTCCCCTTTATATTTTCCATTTTGGCTGCATGTTTCTAATACTTAACTAGTAGATATATAGCAGGCCCCAAATGGGTATACGAATTGCAGAATATCTCATAAAAAAACCTAAATTGATTACGTATTTATTTCAAGTAACCACCTATTTCATCATAAAACGCAGCTCCTTGAATGTACTCGTACTTACATAATTGTTATCAAGAAAACACTAGTGAGTGATAAAGATGCTCGCTTTATAGTCTGCGATACGATTACCCATGAACAGTAGCGGCACCACCCGCATTTTGAATAACAAAGCAGTCACTGAGTGAAGTGATAAGTCTCATATACCCAATAATTACACTGTCTATAATGCCTTTTATACTGTAAAGTAACTTTGCTTGCATATTACAATGCTGTTCGGCGGTAGAAAAAGACAATGCGACGGACTCTGTATGTGTGAGCAGATTAACTAATGGATAGTTACTACGTGGATGAAGGTCCTACTTCCTAGCCCAAGTTAACATACATACATAAGCTCAAGCCTGTATCTCCGAAAATGTAGGCAGAGGCGCACTAGCGAACTAGAACACCCACATTTCGCCGAGCTTAGTTCCGTCCCAGATGTGATAGGAGGCAAGCTTATCGCCATATCGGGCACAAATTCCAGTCTGCAGGCTGATATGGAAAAATCCAATATCACTTTGACCGACCCGGGGATCAAAACCGAGACCTCAGGACGATAGTCGTACCGAAATACAACCACACCACCGAAATTAAGTAAAAATATTTCTAGATATTAAATTACATTAATGTACCTACGTAATTACTTACAAAATATTAATATTCAAATTATAATGGTTGTGCAAAAGAATACTTTAGTAACTACGATCCATCCAATCAAAAATAAGGTAATATAAATAGGTACCTACCCCAAGGGAAATCAAAATTGCTTATGAAAGTTTGATGACCGCACTTTTTATTCTAGCATCTCTTTAAATTCTCTGCAAAAACACATATATTATGTACTTAAAGTTACACTGATTGTATATCGTTATTTTAATGTACTTATCACGGAAACCTTTTCGTTTACATACGTCATCATTATCATCAGGCACAGGACGTTCACTGCTGGACATAGACCTCTCCCAATTATTGCTAGGCCATATCCCTCTCGAAAGTGGGGTCACAGCATATTTTATGTCCGATCTGGTCCACGTCACAGCAATATACTTTCTTTAAATATATATTTCAGGAAGGAATAGGTTTAATATTTATAACCGGCTGCTTGCCTAACGTAAACCCCGTTTGGAATACTTATTCGCGACCAAATCGTGTTAAATATATATAATGTATATAGTTACGCATTGCCCAACCTGGAATCGCACCCGGCACCTCACGATTCATAGGCGAACTACCACTACCTTTCTTTCTTTGTACCTGCCCTTATCTCGCTTAATGTAGGGTCGGCGCACCACACTTTTTTCAAGTATGTTGCAAAGGATTTGGCTTAGTTTTTGCCACCGGCTGCCAGCCACATGTTAACCACCTCTGAGGGATCCAGTCCCGGGCAAATTAAATTAGAAATTTCACTTTGCCCGATCTGGGAATCGAACCAAGGACCTCCTGGTCCACAGCCATATATGTTGCCACTAGACCAAGGAGGCGACTACCACAACCAATAGACTAAATGAGACTTAAGAGGCAACACGTAAGGATGTTCACGTATGTATGCCGGAAAAGTACATGTACATACGGTACTTGCCGCAAGGTAGCGCAGGCATATATAATGTTATATTATTTACAAATAACTACTAATAGGAACGCTATGCTAATTACTGTTGACGTGGATATATCTAGTCAAGAATTACGGATTTACATTAACAGAATTTAAAGGAGAGAAAGAGATGATTTACGAAAGCATTAAAAATACGGAGCTTTTCCTTCTTTACACTTCCCTGTGAAGCTTTGGTGTATCAATTTTCCACGTCTAACCCTCGTCATCAACGCAACACAATCTACAATATGCCGGCTCGGGATCACGAGATAAAAGTGAACTGAAATTAATTCTCTACGTAATTATACTGGACCTGATAAATAAAATCGCCAAACAACCAAAAATTTAAAACAAATTATTTTCTTACACCATCCATGAATGCTTTAAAAACAAATGCGTTTTAAACTTTAAAGTCTAAACAACAAACCGAAAACTTCAAAATTTATCCGATCGTGACCAAATTATATATTATATTATATGGGACCACAACACAACAACATACAACATAAGCTCACGCCTGTATCCTCGAAGAGGTAGGCAGAGGCGCACTAGCCAACTAGTACACCCTCATTTTGCCGAGCTTAGTTCCGTCCCAGATGTGATAGGGGGCGAGTCTATCGCCATATCGGGCACAAATTCCAGACTCCGAGCTGATATGGAAAAATCCAATATCACTTTTCCCGACCCGGGGATCGAACCCGAGACCTCAGGACGGTAGTCGTACCGAAATACAACCACGCCACCGAGAGAGTCCATATATGGGACCACTCTTGCAATATATAATTATAATCGGTCGATCAAATATTGGAAATTAAATAAAAGACTGGAACTTGGTTAGAGGATTTCGGACTGCGCAAATTCACTATATGAAATACAAAGTTTATAATTCACATTGGTTATCTTTGTGATAGTATGTCATCATCAATAGCCTCTAGATATCCAGTGCTGAATATGGGCCTCTCCTAAAGATTTTCAGATCAAACCCCTATATTATAAAATTAATAATATTATTATAATGTCGATATAGCTCATGCCATCTATCATACATATAAAGAAACTGTTATAAATTGTTTGTAGCGTCGTGGTAGCGCCATGTCATATAAATTAGTTTTTATTTTATACGCAAGATGACGCCTATTTGATTTTGATTATTATAATTTCCATGCGTTTTTCCAAGCCTTCCTATAATATGTTTTATTATATTTTGATTCCATCACAAGACATCCTATCTAAAAATTAAAACGTATATATGTAAATTTAATTTTTAGTTGTTTTAATTTTATCTAAAACAATATCTAAAACATATTGTTTTAGATCATACTAGCTGACCCGCGCAACTTCGTCTGCGTAGGAGAGAAAGGGTTGAAAGAATGAGTTGTAGGCACCTATAATCCAATAATTCTAAAGGAGGTAATGAGATGATCTACTTTGGTCCGTTTTCGTCAGTCACCCAGTCAGTACCCTCGTCAGTTACCCCGTCCATCACCCCGTCAGTTACCCCGTCAGTCACCCCGTCCATCACCCCATCGGTCACCCCGACAGTCACCCTGTCGGTCAACCCGTCGGTCACCCCATCTATCTGCTCGATTGTCACCCCGTCTGTCACCCGTCTGTCACCCAGTCTGTCACCCGTGTGTCACCCGTCTGTCACCCTGTATGTCACCCGTCTGTCAACCATCTGTCACCCAGTCTGTCACCTGTCGGTCACCCGTCTGTCACCCAGTCGGTCACCCCATCTGTCTGCTCGATTGTCACCCCGTCTGTGAAATCTCTAATATCTGGAAAATCTTTTTTCACGCACCGGCGCCATCTACTTAAAATATTGGTTTGTAGTACATGCTATGTATCAGAGATGGCGCTGTATGTGAAAAAAGATTTTCCCGCTTTTCTGTTGAAATTTTTCCTGAATTTTCTTTGCTATAAACCTCACGGAGCCCGAGACCTTTCCAACGAATGCAAAACCGTGGAAATCGGTTCGTGCGTTCTGGAGTTATAGCGTCAGGAAGGAAAACCCGACTTATTTTTATATTATCTGATTATGATATTATCTGCTATCTGTTATGATTCTTTTTTACGTGCTTTTACTCGCAACATACTCGCACTTTTTGTTACTAAGCAGATTCGGCTTTAGTTTTTTACACACACATACTTATGTACCAATAATATGAAATTCCTAGGTACCTACTTTGTAAAAAAATAATGTTGATTAGGTAGGTAGGTATTTTAATATTTACAAAATTCTTAGATTAATGAATGCTACCTAATGTATAATAATAGATTTTTACAAACTACAATTACCTATCTGTTTTTACTAGAACGAATAGTGACAAAAATGGTCAGAGTGGATCTAGTAGATCTATTTTTTATATTATGAAAAAATCTTAGACCAAATGAAAAAATAATCAAATCGCCCCAGCCTCCCCTACGCTTTTCCTTTAGAACGACTGAATGAATGAGAGCCACGCGTGCACCTGCGCACTTCCTTTTCCATTATCGATCAAAAGTCGTGAATTCAGTGTTACAAGACCCATAGATTTATCTGGATATGTAAGAAAATTATATATAGACTGCCTCGGTGGCGTGGTGATATTTCGGTACGACTGCGGTTCTGAGGTCTCGGGTTCGATCCCCGGGTCGGGCAAAGTGATATTGGATTTTTCCATATCAGCCCGGAGTCTGGAATTTGTGCCCGATATGGCGATAGGCTCGCCCCCTATCACATCTGGGACTGAACTAAGCTCGGCGAAATGTGGGTGTTCTAGTTCGCTAGTGCGCCTCTGCCTACCCCTTCGGGGATACAGGTGTGAGCTTATGTTATGTTATATGTATAAGATTTTTTTTTTTTTTTTTTTAATTATGACTCCGTTCAGCCGGACACAAAAAACATAAAACGTCTTGGATTTAATTCAAGTCACGTAATCGATTTGATTTTAAATACATTTATTACGTATTTTGAGAAAAGACATGGGAAAAAAAATGTATTGCTCACTCGCTTTTGGTTAGTCATGTCAACAATTTAGAACCGGGGATACAAATAACTTAATTGTAACTGTGAATGTTTATCTTTGCATTTTCTTTCTTTAAGCCGCGTCGCCTGCACTAGTTATTCTCGAAATATTACACAAAAACACATACGCAAATCAACGATTTGTCTCGTGCACGTAGAACAATAGATCATAGATAAAAAATACATGTTTTGTGTAGGTGTTTTTGTAATGTTATAGTGCAGGAGACCCGGCTTAAGTTGAGCAACTCAATGTTGCCTTAACGTTATATGAACAGATATTTAGTAACTTAATCAACCTTCAAGAATCCAGATGATATATATATTTTATTTATTTTAAAGATATATATTATTTAATCGATCGTTAAAATAAAGAGGTGGAGTGAATATTATTAGTACCTACCTACTGCTACAGGATTGGCGCAGCGCTAGCTCTGAAGACCTACTTTATTATAGTATAATTCATGCAAGAAATTATGCCTTGTTAAATCGATTTTTCTATTACCCTAGAAGGTGAAACTAGTATTTTTCTAGCTCAATCTTGGGTTTTGCAAAATTCTGGTCTGACTACACAGAACGTAAAATCTATTCATTCGCTGTCGGCTGATCGTTCATTCACTTAAGTCAGTCGTCTGAGTAATTTCATCGTTGTCACGAGTGTCATTATAAAAAGGCGTAATTGTCGTCGTGTTTTAATATCATATTTGACTTCTGCGAAACACAAAAAAGTGAGTAAAGTGTTCTTTATGTTACACATAGTCAAACATATCCCTCGCTACTACTTTTATTACAATACTACAGGGAGCGCGGTCACGCGATCGATCAATGTTATATTTAACCTATACAACTAAAAAAGTTGGTTTTCTTTAAATTCGTGCTAATGGGCGGGAAATTAGACATTCTTTTTCGTGAAACAATACTTATAATGAGAGTTAGCGGCCATATAATAATATATCCACGACTTTATTACTTACGTAATGATGTCATATTACGAAACCTTGTGCCATGGAATTCCCGCGTGACATTGATCCTGAACTACTTTAGTCTTCCATATTTTTGTGAGTTAGTCTGGATTTAGCTATCAAACAAAACTTTTGTGACAAATTGTGTAGTCTAAAGTTCATTGTATGTTACATAAATGATTCATAGTCCGTGATATGTAGTTGTGTGATAAAAGGGAATTGAAATCGATTTACCTTGTATCGGTAAAAGGACTTTAAAAACCCGAATATTGTATTAAACTAATCGTTATTATGTACTTATCATAATTATGTTAATATTTCAGGAACAGAATGGGTGTGCCTGCTGGTAATGCTGACAATGGAAAGAAAATCTTTGTGCAGAGGTGTGCTCAATGCCACACTGTAAGTACCTTGCACCCATATATCTGAGCTCAGATTACTATATTGAATCAAGTACTTACCAACACCTGCATTACAATTAATTATTTCTTTCTACATTGCCTTTATTCACTTATGTGGGGTTGGCACACAACACTTTTATGTAGAAAAAATTCTAATTAGTTTTTAGGATTGGCTACCTATATGATAGCAACACCCTTTTGAGGATATTACAAGTACAGCTAATTAATAGAGATAATTTATAAATTGAAATAAAACTATTGTTACAGATTCTATCACGATTAGGTTTTAATTATTATTCCCGACGTTTCGAAGGCTTTGCAGTCTTCATTGTCACGGGTCACTGCAAAGCCTTCGAAACGTCGGGAATAATAATTAAAACCTAATCGTGATAGAATCCGTAAGAATAGTTTTATTTCAATGTATAATATTCGCGTAAACTTAAGAAATTAATTTATAAATGTCATTTCTTGCTCAAATAAGTTCATTATTTAATGACTGACAGGTGGCTCGGCATCCGGAGGCTGAGACACTTATGTAACATATATATGTGCCACCTCTAACAGATTAAAACATCTCTCGTATATATAGTTAAATTTAATTATTTAATAAATTAATAAATAGGTATATAATTTTTATAATTTGTGGCATACTTATCTTTGTCATATATACCTTTATGCAGGCCTGTCTTTATAGAATAAAATTGATGTAATTATCTTCCTGACACCTAATGAACTTCCTGACAGGTTGAAGCTGGTGGCAAACACAAAGTAGGTCCCAACCTCCACGGCTTCTTCGGCCGCAAGACTGGTCAGGCACCTGGCTTCTCATACTCAGATGCCAACAAAGCCAAAGGTGAGTCACACCCAATGGATCATATCTCCATGTATTTGAACAGGAAAATGGAATTTCCCCTATTTTGCTAATATGCTGATAGTAATGAAACAAACAAGAATTTGTATAGCTGCTTATAGATATGCTCATAAGTCTTTTTTTAGAATAAATGCAACCTATGTCCTACAATATAGGTCATGGTTATTATTGCCTGCGTGTGCCAAATTTCATCCAAATTTAGGTTTGATTGATTATAAATGTTGAATCTTTTACATTCATATTATTAGGAAAATTCCCTTCATTTATACAAGCTTCTAATAAATATAGCAATAACAGGAAAGAAAATGACGATGGCCTTACATAATACCAGCATGCTTTATAGATAACATAAAATATTATGACGTTATCAAAGTATCATGTTAAGTCAGACATGATAAATCGTAGTACGTAATGGATTTATCGTATTATTAAATGATTACTTCTTTATAAAATTCTACTTTAATTATAAAATAGTATTCTGATAATAATTATTATATTAAAATTCTGGCATAAGTTTCTGGCCTAACTCACCTAAACGTCTTTACTTTATTTATCACAACTGTACTGTATAAGTCCATGGACTGTTCAGATTTATAAATTAAAAAAAATACATTAAAATCAACCACAAACAAATTTTCAGGCATCACATGGAGTGAGGACACCTTGTTTGAATACCTGGAAAACCCCAAGAAATACATCCCTGGAACCAAAATGGTGTTCGCCGGTTTAAAGAAGGCCAACGAACGTGCAGACCTTATCGCCTACCTAAAACAAGCTACTAAGTAATTCGTGACATTGTAAAAAATTTTGTAGTAAGGAGTATGTTCCATTATATTTCTGGAATGTGCTTCTTATTTAGCCCAATCAGTATCTTTAATCATGTATTATGCAATAATGAGGTTGCACAATACTATTAGATTAATACAAATCACAAAACATTAGCTGCATATTGTGAGAACAATGTTCATTGTGTGGTGTAAATTATTAAACTCTCTTAACAAAGCTGTGAATGGACGGTAATGTTATTAAATTATTAATAGATGAATTAAGCTTTTGTGAATGTTCCTTCATCTCATAACTGTGTGTTATAAACAACAAAAAATATTAAGTTATTTTTAGTGATACCGACAGAAGCCGTTGTTACCAAGTTATAAATTATTAAAATGTAAAATAATTGTAATAAAGACTAAGTTCTTTATTCTTTTATGTCTTTTATTTTTATTTTTTTGCATTATTGTAAACATTCAAAACAAATACTGATCTTACCCAATAAATCTTTACAATACTAGTCATTGTACCTAATTATTATTTTTGTAAGAGTGCCAATAATGTCAACACCAGGGACATTTATTTAAAGTGTTGCCAATATTACTTGACCTTATTTTCTTTTAGAGCATGAAAAACAATATCAAGGTTTATGAAATACAGTGCAAAAACAACAAAAAGCAAAAGTAAAATTAAACTGATTTACAATTAAAAGTCTGGAATAAATCAAAGGCCACAATGTTCTTAACATACTTATTGTACTTGGCATCATGGCGTAAAACATAGTCTGTCCCTTTTATTTTCAAACAATGTGATGCAAGGAAAAAAGGTACATAACATAACATAAGCTCACGCCTGTATCCCCGAAGGGGTAGGCAGAGGCGTACTAGCGAACTAGAGCACCAACATTTCGCCGAGCTTAGTTCCGTCCCAGATGTGATAGGGGGCGAGCCTATCGCCATATCGGGCACAAATTCCAGACTCCGGGCTGATATGGAAAATCCAATATCACTTTGCCCGACCCGGGGATCGTAGTCGTACCGAAATACCACCACGCCACCGAGGCAGTCAGGATAGTATGTAACTATTTTTAGCCATTTGCTCAGCTAAACTGTTTTTATAAGTAAAGTCCATATTCTCCATATATTTTCATCTTGCTGGATGCGAGGGCTTCCAACAGATCGATATGGGAATCTTTAGGGGAGCGCTATATTCAGCAGTGAATGTCCTATGGCTGACGACAATATCTCGTTTCTTCTAACGAAATTTTGCTCTTTAAACTGCATCCGAATGTTGTGCTACTTACGCCATTAAGCACGTATGTTCTTTGAATGCCCTTGTCAGAATACGACACCTGTGTTTTACTAAGTATTTTGTTCCTTGGCTCTTGTAACATGAGTCATGAATGCAAAGCATATAAATCATAATGGCAACATACCTTGATGATAATTGCCATACAATTTCAACAGCTATGAACAAAATAATATTTACGATAGATTAATAAATGTGTGTAATATGATTTTATTAATATATCTAATACGTTAGTAGAATCTGCGTATTAAAGAAAAAAGCAGGTACAACTTTTCTAAAGTGATTATCAGTGAACTAAGGACAGTACCTATTACAGAACAATTTTAAGCATTAAAATAGATATAGAATTTTTATTCCTAATTTTTATAAACGACTTCTATTGGCGTTATGTTGATGTTTTAGTTCGCCTCTGCCTAACCCTTTGGGATGCAGGCGTGTGCATGTATGTCATTTCCCGTCATCATCCTACTGTACGTATTAGAAAGCAGCGGCCAGACAGGAGTTGACCAAGCAGATCTGGTTTGATCCGATTCAATGTGGACATAGTTAACTGGAACGTCTAGAATTGATTGCTGCAATATCAACTAAAGATGTAAAGGACTTGTGTGAGCTACAACTGGAACGTGAAAACATGTAGATACATTATATACATAGACTCACGCCTTTATCCCCGAAGGCGTAGACAGGGTTGAACTAGAACACCCAAATTTCGAGAAGCTTATTTTCGTCCCAGATATGATAGGGGGCAAACTTATCGTCATATCAAAGACTAATTGCAGATCCCGGGCTGATACTGAGAAAAAATCAAATCACTAGCTATCCCGGGAATCGAACCCGAGACCTCAGGATAGTCGTACCGCGCACGCATAACCACCACGCCTCCTAGGCAGTCGAAAACGTATACGATGTATAGTTTTGGACCACATTTTGTTACTATGTCTTTTTCACACTGCAGCTGGTACCGCCTTTTTTTTAATGGAAAAACAACCAGCGTTACCAATTAATAGTAAACTTTTTATTTCCGCGTTAAATACAGAGTTTCAAAGACAAAAATATTCCCACGCAGTTTATAGAAAAATTATTGACCATGGAACAGACTTTGCTCTGTTAATTACATATGTACTTATCATGGTAAACCAGCTATAGGCGCGGCTTCACTTATTAATCGGAATTAGTCACCGTTGCTAATAAATGTAGATCGCGATTGATAACACTAATTTTGTGTGTTATTTTCTTTAATAGATGTTAATACTTGTGAAATGCTCAGATGCATTCAGTCGTGGGTTTGCATTGCTGGCCGCCCTGGGCCCGGTTCTTACCAGCCCACGTTTTTAACAGACTTCGAAAAGGACAAGGTTCTCAATTTTATCGTAGATTTCTTTATTAAGGTGAAAGTTGCCAAAGTTTTTGTTTTGAGTTTGGTCGTACTTAATACTTTAGTAGGTAGGTAGTCATTGTTAATTCTAAGTGTGTAATATCTACCTACTCATACTGGTATGTAGTATGCCAGTGTATCTATCAGTAAGGCTATGTCACGTTGCTGATCATACAGCATGAATGGACAGGACCGACTAGATTACTTATTACCATTGAAATCCATTGCGCAATTGCTGTTGCGTTTCGTACAGTGGTCGGTGAGTGAAAGCTCCAGAGGGGGGTTGACGTTAGCTCCATGTCTGGCCGCAAAACTAAGCCGAACGTTTTCTGCAACAAGCCTGAAAAAGTAAGTTGCGCTGGCTCCACAATGAGGTGGGTAAAGGCAGGTGGAAATAAAATAAATACTTTAATGAAAGCGTAATATTTATATTCAAAATAACACATTTCTTACGTATATAAAAATATTAAAATCTGTGGATTAGGTGCTACAATATACTGTGTATAGAATAATGTCACAGTCAAAGCATTTTTCGACCGACTTAAAGGAGAAACTAATCAATTGGTCTGTATTTTTTATGTATGTTACGCGATTTCTCCGCCAAGTGTGAACCGATTTTAAAGATTATTGTGTTCGACAGAGCTTATTTCAAGGGTGGTCCTTATATCAGGTCAGTGGTGGTCCCATGTATAATTTGGTCACGATGCGATAAAATTGGTAGTCGGTCGGTTAAGTTTTTAAACTTGTAATTATAAAATGAAACTTTATGCCTTTTGCGGCTCCACCCATCCTCCAAAAGCCTTTTCAAGCTCTTCTGCAACCGCTAAACATAATCTATCTTGATTATGATTTGCTATTACTTGCAATCCTATCGGTAGACCGTCTCTACTAAGTCCTAATGGTATAGTAGTGGCGGGCAAACCAAGAGAATTTATAATAGCAGTATAACTAAAATTAAATGGCTTTATAAGTGGTTCATTATGGAACGGAGCTGGTGTGGGGTGTGTAGGATACAAGAATACGCCATCATCTCCAAGCATGTCTGTAAAATCTTTTTCTAAATTCTCACGAGATTTCAAGTAATGTTTGTATCTTTCGTCACCAACTGACACCCCACCATGATCAATAAGCGAAGTGACAAGCCCGATAAAGGTATTCCCAGAAAGACCGAAGAAATTCTTCACAATTTCAAGTAAAATCAGTCCTATAGTATCCTTCTTCATGATAAATTCACCAAATAGCTTGGTGGTTTTCATTGTTGACAGCCATATTGCAATAGACTTTTGAAGCTGTTTTATTTTCTTCTCTTCCGCGTTTATTTGGTGTTGCACCTTCAAGTATTCTACAACTTTTTTCATTGCTATAATAATGTCTGGGTCAACAGCATCTACTACAGGTGCGTCATTAGAATATTGGTAGAAAAATTTTATTTTACGGATATCAACTGGTTGATCGATATTTAATTTACTTGCATTTTCACCTGATATTATTTTTAAAATGGGTTTTAAGTCTACTGCATGTCTGGTCATGGGTCCAACACCTGAAAAACAAACAATCAACGTTAAGGTGTTTGTAGGTTCATATTAGATGCGTTCCGAATTTATTGCATCGGTTTAATACACAAAACTACAGAATTGATAATATCAGATGACAGAGATTAAGCATCGTTATTCTTCTTTGGAGCAAGTGCGCAACACACTTTCTCAAACCTGTGGCTTGGTTTTAACTAAAGGCTGCCACCAGATGTCAACCACTTCTGGGATCCATCATGTTAGAAAAAACCACCTGGTTTATAATAAAATTTATGCTCGCTGCCACGAGGTCAGGAAAATAGCAAAACGTGTTTACTAACCATCTTTATTTTTATTTTATGTTAATAAGTTCTTAATCTTTGAACCTACTTGTGTTTATGTGTCTTGTGTGGTATTACCCAAATTCGTCAGTGCGTCAATATGCTAATTATTATTTTTTGTTCTTCATGGGTCAGAACAAACCGGTTTCTACACGTGGTTTCAACAGCGCCATACCTACCTAGAAACGAGTCTTGTAGCTCCGAGTCTGGCACAGGATATTGTCCATCATTTGAGACTGCGAATTTTGTAGGCTTATGACCAAATATTCCGTTGAAATAAGCTGGCATTCGAATTGATCCGCCTATATCTGAACCTGTGACGATATTATTGATTTAAATACGAATAATCGGAATTAAATATTATACCTAATACCTATCCTTTTTTTCTTTCTAACGTATCCCACCTTAATGTGGGTTTGGCGCAACACGCTTTTTCAAGCTTGTTGCAGAAAGGACTTTTAGCGAATCCCGGACAAAACAAATTAGAAATTTCGCTTTACCCGACCTGGGAATCGAACCCAATATCTCTACGTCCACAGCCCATATATGCTGCTGCTAGATCAAGCAGGCCACGAATTCGATAAAGTATCTTTTGTTTATACTAATTTAGGCCACGACATACCATACCTTATCCCATCCCTTTTAAATCCCAAATTATTTCAAATGCGTGACTGATCAGAAAATTCAGTTCATTCAAATTCAGGAATAAATTACCATCCAATCCTTTCATTCTTCATTCTTATTAGTATTTCCCTATATTGGGTACTTAGTAAGTGGGTAGTGGGTACCACTAGCTTTTATTCGCAGCTTCGCTTGTGCGATCAGATTTATACTTCTGAGTTCTGACTACTTTAAACTGGGACAATTTGTGGAACTGATCAACAAACTCGAATGGAAATCGTTTTTAGAAACTCTAAAGGCGGCTGCAGTGCATCGAATATTTATCTTAACCAAAAAGACGCATCTCCTGCAATCGTTTTTTACGAAACAAAACATTTAAACACATACGCAAAATAAGGATTTTCATTGTCTCTTGCTCATAGAACAATAGACCATACACAAAAAAAATGTAGAAATACCATGTTTTGTGTAATTTTTAGTGCAGGAGATGCGGCATAATGTGCAACAAGTCGTACCAGTGGCGGATTTGCCAAAAGGCTGAAGCCTAGGGCGGTAGATTTTAAGGGGCGGCAAATTTGGCCGATTTTTTTTTGTTTCTATTTACATAAATAAATAAAAAACACTATAATAATAATAAACAATCTAAGAACTGACACAGCGGTACCCTAGTTCTCAATGATACTAATCACGAGAAAAGTGGATGTAATAAGGATGATAGACCACGAATCAAAGTTGCAGCTTTATTGATAGAAAAATGTAATTAATATAATATAGTTTAGTATTTATAATATAGTATAGAATTTCACTGCCTCGGTGGCGTGGTAGTATTTCGGTACGACTACGGTTCTGAGGTCTCGGGTTCGATCCCCGGGTCGGGCAAAGTGATTATGGATTTTTCCATATCAGCCCGGAGTCAGGAATTTGTGCCCGATATGGCGATAGGCTCGCCCCCTATCACATCTGGGACAGAACTAAGCTCGGCGAAACGTGGGTGTACTAGTTCGTTAGTGCGCCTCTGCCTACCCCTTCGGCGATACAGGCGTGAGCTTATGTTATGTTATGTTATGTTAGAATTTCAGATCTCAGTAGAAGCGGCAAAAGTTAAATAGCCTACTGTCGGCAAATGTGTAAAATCGCCACTGAGTCGTACCTATGCCGAAACAGCTACCAGCAACTGCTTGCAGGCATCCCTCGCCACCTGACGAACCACCGACAATCCTTGTTGTATTGTAGGGGTTATTAGTTCTTCCATATATGTGGTTGTGCGTCTCCCACCTTAAAAATATTTTTTAAACACCCAACAGTCACACAAATACGAAGGGTTAATTTTTTGAAAAGGGAAGCCGATGTTGCTTTTTCTTTTAGTTATTACCTATTCGTAAAGCCAATAATTCGACAAAAGTAAGCCCGTAGGAATCGAGTTGTATGGACCTTTCGCCACTGGTGTACGTAATATAATGGTCAATCTGGAAATCTTTGGGGGAGCCCATGTCCAGCAGTGGACATCCTATGGCAGATGATGATGATGTTGTACATAATCAGCTCATATAATAGCTAGGTATATAATGTACACTCTGTATACACCTACCTATTTTTAAATCACTAGAATAGTATGTGAGTTATTCGTGGAACTCGTGGAATTATCTCTTTACTCAGTGTTTTACAAGTTTTATGAGGTAATTTGACATAATATGTGATAAAACTGTGATAATATTAATACTGATAATACCTGCCTCGGTGGCGTGGTGGTATTTCGGTACGACTACGGTTCTGAGGTCTCGGGTTCGATCCCCGGGTCGGGCAAAGTGATTATGGATTTTTCCATATCAGCCCGGAGTCTGGAATTTGTGCCCGATATGGCGATAGGCTCGCCCCCTATCACATCTGGGACAGAACTAAGCTCGGCGAAACGTGGGTGTACTAGTTCGCTAGTGCGCCTCTGCCTACCCCTTCGGGGATACAGGCGTGAGCTTATGTTATGTTATGTTATGTTATGATAATACCTACATTTGTTTTATTATAATTAAAATCTAACAGTGCATATGTACTTACATATTTGAAAATGAATAGGTATATCTGATAAGTGTGGCAGAGGAAGCATGTAAGTAAGATAAATGTGATGGAGATGACTTCGTTGAGAAGTATGTGGGCTGAAGTCAGGGACGTGCACCGGCATTCGAGATAGGATAGACACTTATATATATTTTTTTCAATCCTTGCATCACCATCATAATCACTATTCTCACCATAATTCTCATAATTACAGCGGGTCCCGTGTCGATTTAAAAGTCAAGCGTAACGATTTTAAAAATATTATGTATTTTTTTTAGCCTTTTCTTCATTTATCAAATTGTCAGTGTAGACCACTGTTTATTGTCTCTGTCTCTACCTCTAGTATAGTATCTAGTGTCTCTTTGTCTGTATGGTGTGCACGCCACTGGCTGAAAATGAGTTATAGAGTGAGGAATATCGGTATAAGAGAGAAATGTGGATTGAAGGAAAATGTAGTGACGAGGATTAAGAAAGGAATGTTTCCATGGTTTGACCTCGTTGAAAGGATGAATGAAAGTAGAGTGACGAAAGAAATTTATATAGCGTGTGATGGTAGCGTCGGCCGAAGACGCCAGGGACGTACCTTTATGGACTAAATTGGCGACTTTATAAAAAAGACAAATAAGGAGTTCACGTAACCGACGAGATAGCGTAAGCTTGCATGAAACGACTGATGACTGTGGAAGAAGTGAAAGAGCTATGCTTGAAATGGATCAATTGGCGCTCCATAGTCTCTGCCTACTCCAGCGGGAGACAGGCGTGAAATAATGTAAGTATACATACCACATACATAGTTCAGGTACGTTAGTGAGCCCAATTATTATAGCACCCTTTTCCCTTAGCAGCTTAATGACCTTGGCATCTTCATCAGCAATCACATCCTTACGTAACACCACACCAGCCGTTTGGTGCAGACCTGTAACACAAGTAACAAACATAACAAATAAATAACATCCAACATGATGAAAAACAGACTGCCTCCGTGGCGTGGTGGTATTTCGGTACGACTACGTTTCTAAGGTCTCGGGTTCGATCCCCGGGTCGGCCAAAGTGATATTGAATTTTTCCATATCAGCCCGGAGTCTGGAATTTGTGCCCGATATGGCGATAGGCTCGCCCCCTATCACATCTGGGACGGAACTAAGCTCGGCGAAATGTGGGTGTTCTAGTTCGCTAGTACGCCTCTGCCTACCCCTTCGGGGATACAGGCGTGAGCTTATGTCATGTCATGTTATGTCAACATGATGTTGGCAATAGTCCTGTAATATACCTACAAATCAAGAAGATACGAATCCAGAAACTATTTAAGTCGTCCGGTCACACAAGACCTAGAGACGAAATATGTTTTATGTTACCAGCCTCCGTGGCGCAGCGGGCGAGTAGCCGCCTGTGAAGCGAGAGGCCGCAGGTTCGATTCCCGCATTGAGACAAATGTTTGTGTGGCCCACAGATATTTGTTTCAATTCTGAGTGTTGTGACACCGAAAGTCTCTCATAGTCTCTGATACCCACGATACAGGTTATATATACCTAGTGTGAGGTCAGGACTAGGTGTGTGACTGTATGGGTGTATTTATTTATTTATGTGTTTGACCGCCGAATGCTCATACACTTAAGGTCGCCTTGTGTCGTTTGCCTTATCTGTCAAATTTGTATGGGTAAAATCAATGTAAGAAGTCGTTAGAATCACATAACTACTTCGTGGAGTGTGGATCGATCCGTTCGCCCACTGTCATAAAATGGAGGCGTTCTAGACTAGACGTACCTACTACCTACCTACCTATATAAAAACGTCGAATAGGTAATTGCGCCAAAGAATATAGATGAAAAGATGGTCCCCACTGGAACCCAGTTTCCGTCGCCAGGCTACGAAGTTTATGGCATTCAATTAAAATGTTCTAGATTAATTATTTTAATGGGTAATAAAGTTTGAAATTGTATGTATAAATTCAATCTTTCGATAATAGGTGTTTACGTCTAACGTAAAAATCGATATTGCATAACAACTAATTTTCGCATAATTAAAGCAGAATCGTCACATTCTGTCAAAGAGATTTAATATTACTAACTATAGAGGGGCTATCAAGTAAGTTTCCACACAAAGAAATTGATCTCAAACTTCAGTACCGCCATCAACTACTTATTACAATGCGAAGGCGATTATTACAATTTACACCCTAGAATATTTTATGAACGGTTAAGAATTACGTAAGTTTATACTCTCAATATTATTTCGCTGGCCGACCTAGTGCGCGTATATTTCAAATAAACTGAGCGACGTATGACTACTAGGTCATAACTTTTGGATCAAAAGTTTTGTGCTGTTGTCCCGTCTATATACTGTTGAATATAATGTCTGCATTCTGTCAAAAAAATATGTTGGTAGCACGGACGTAAAAAAAAAGATGGACGAAGCAGGGTTTTCGGCTTATTCGATCTATCAATACGTAATAGCGGCGACTGATCGAATGAGCCGAAAACCCTGCTTCACTTTCAATGTTCCTAGCGCTCGTTTTTTTTACGACCGTGGTTGGTAAGTATGACATGAAAATTGAATAATACCTACACGGTTTTTTACACAGATTTTAATCAGATAACGATTTTGTGGAGTTAGTAAAGCTAAACAAACTTTAGATATAAGCTGTATGCTGATTGTAATCAGTGGTGATCGATACTCAAAGTTTTTTTTTTATGGCAATTGAAATACATTATGCCAATGTCAAGTTAGGGAAATTGTTTTCCTACATCTAAGTTTTCGCAAGTGCAATGAAGTCGGATGTGTTCGATTTCAAGGCCCTGCTGGAGTTTTGGTGTCAATTCCTTCCAGTTTGATGTTTTTTAGACGATTTTCTCGCAGCGGAGGAATCGAACATGATCGACCCATCCACCCGACAAAAAGCATCCAAAATCACTTATTTCAAAGCTTCCCCATACCGTCCATCTTCGTTGATGTTTATTGCTTAGATACACATCACATTTAAACCACAAACACAACTTTAGACTAAAATATGAAATCATTAAAACAAGCGACCACCCGCACCGTCAGAATTCCCGCCAAAACCATACTCAAAGTTCATCTAAGTCTAAATGTACTTGAAGTGATTAGGAGTCAATGTTACCTTTAACAGCGATACAATCTTTGGTCGTAAAGGGCACACCAAGAAAGGGTTTCTCCTTGGCCAATTGTTCACTAGACATTGAATCGCTGCGTATGAGTTCATCGGCTTCTTTAGCTTCCTGCAATGCTAGTTCGAACCGGTCTTCAACAAAACAGTTCAGGGCCGAGTTGACGTCCTTTATCCGTCTAATACATATTTCCAACACCTCTACACTTGTAATCTGTAAAAAAACATAATATAATTTAATTATAATAACATTTTCATAACATGGCGCGATTTTTTTTTCTCTGTATCTCTTGGTGTGAGGTTAACTACTAAGCAATTTATGTCTAAGAATTTTGTAGTATATGTATGATATTTCTATGGTAGTATACATAAGTCTTTGATTTCTGTATTAAAAAAAATGTATTAGTAATTGTGGGACGTCCACGATTATTATTATTATTATTATTCCTCATTTATTTCAATAAATTCTTTTTACATTTTTAAATATAAATTATATAAAAATAAATACATTTAAAAATATAAAAATAAATAAATATCACCCTCCCGATGACGAGGCTTGAGACCCAGGCCACCGGTGGTTAGGGGCTCAGAGTGAGGAACCGCCTCACAATGCGTGCCGTGTCCAATAACACTGCCTTCTGTATCTGGCTCTTGACCCAACGCCCGATTGAGAGCCTCTTAAGGTGTTGGTCGAGGCTCTTTGCTATCAACCCATTAGCGGTAACGACTATCGGGACAATGATTGTTGATTCCACATCCCACATGTCGGAAATCTCGTGTGCCAGATCTAAGTATTTGGACATTTTGTCTTTTTCGGCTTTAACGAGATTTTCATCATGCGGAATGGTGACATCAACAAGTATTGCTCGGCGCGCCTACTACTACTTACTACCACAATATCAGGCTTATTGGCAACAATAGTCCTGTCCGTAATAATAGATCGATCCCAATACAGTGTTGCATGTCCATTTTCAAGAACTGGCTGGGGCACATATTGGTAATATGGCACTTCAGAAGTCACAAGGTAGTATCGAAGAGCAAGTTGCTGATGTATGATCTTGGCTACTAGGTTATGTCTATGCAAATACTCGCCGTTAGCAAGATACGAACAACCGGAAATAACATGCCTAATGGACTCTCCCGGACGGTGACATGCTCGACAGATGTCAACCGTCCCGTCCTTTATGATGTATTTCCTATAGTTGTTCGTCTTGATAACTTCGTCCATAATTGCAAAGACAAAACCCTCGGTTTCCCCAAAGAGGTTACCGAAACGTAGCCAAGATACGGAAGCAAGTTGGTCGACATCGGGCCCATTGAGAGCTCGATAGAATCGTCCGTGAAGCTCTTTGCTCTTCCATACCTCCCTGCGATCCCTGGTACTCAGTGCCACAGGTGCCCGCCAATTCTCATTTGCCAGTGAGAGCGGAGTGAATCCTTTGTCTACCAAGCCCATATCCTTATGCATCACCACTTCGCTACGGAGGAAATAATTCCTGAGATTGCATACCTCGCGGTTATGCAGGTCCTTGGCATTAAGTAAACCTCGGCCCCCGCATCTCCGCGGGATATACAATCTCATAACAGACGATCGTGGATGATGCATTCGGTGTGCAGTTAGTAGAGTCCGGACCTTTCGATCCAGGGTATCTAACTCGGTCTGAGTCCATTTGAGTATGCCAAAAGAGTACACCAGTACAGGCATAACCCAACCATTAAAGGCACGAATCTTGTTGCCACCTGACAAAAGACTGTTAAGAACTTTTTTCAAGCGACCAAAGAAACGTTCCTTTACTGATTGTTTTACATCTGCACTCGATATACCTAACGCTTCAGACGTACCCAAATATTTGTAGGTTTCCGTTTCGGAGAGAGATCTAAGCTGTATAGTCTCTGAGAGACGGATGTCATCAGAGACTATATTCCCACCACGCTCCACATGGATAACCGCGCACTTATCCACACCAAACTCCATATTGATAGAGTTGCTGAAATTTTTAGTTATTTTCAACAACTCCACCAAATCAGTTTTCTTGGGTGCGAACAGCTTGAGGTCATCCATGTAAAGTAAGTGGGATATTGGCTCTCCCCCTCTACGAAGACGGTAGCCTAGTCCAGAATCCAGCAGCAAAGTGCTAAGAGGATTCAGGGCCAGACAGAACCATAAGGGACTCAGACTGTCACCCTGGAATATACCCCGCTCAATCTTAATTGGTTCATCACAACCAGGAGTACTCGCACCACCTGGATAATTTAAAACCGTTATCCACTGCCTCATACAAGCCCCCAGAAAGGCGCATAGATTTATATATATTTTATACAAATCCAGCACCCTCATGAGCCATGTATGAGGCACCGAATCGTAGGCTTTTTTGTAGTCGATCCAGGCAGCCGATAAATTCCTTCTGTTGCGACGAACTTGCTGACATATGGACATGTCTACGAGAAGGAGTTCTTTTGTACCACGTGACCCAACTTTACAGCCTGTTTGACCTGAAAACATGATGTTACTATTGTTAATGTGGTTGGATATTTTCAATCTTATAATTGAGGACAGTAATTTGTAGATAGTGGGCAAGCAAGTTATAGGTCTATAATTTTTTGGGTCAGTGGTATTACCAGATTTATATAAGAGGTATGTGGCACCTGTCGTCATAAATGATGGGAGAGATCTACTCTCAAGTGCGTCCTGGAACTGCGTCGCTAAACGAGCATGCGTGCTAGGAAGCCATTTCAACCAGAAATTGTGCAGGCCGTCCGGCCCGGGACTTTTCCAGTTGTGGGACGGACGGATTGCACACAAAACGTCTTCTGGGCTAATTGAAACGGCCTCCATAGTTCGTATCGATTCGCAGGCTCGCTCCACGACACTGAGCCAGGCGCCTTCAGTGTGAGAGACCGGCGACGACCAAATGCTTGCCCAATATGTATGCATATCAAGCACATCCGGCGGCCGCCGATCTCCTAGAACATGAGAGCGCTCCCAACATCCATACACTCTTTTCTGGTCTCTTTGAAAAGTGCGATTTTGTTGGAATCTATCCCAGCGCGTCCTAAATCGTCGGATACGGTTCGCCCAAGCACAGACTTTTTGCTTCAGGAAATCTATGCGTTCTGCGACACAAACCCTATAATCTCTGGGCCTGATGTTGGTCCCAGAAAAGGCCTGTGTCACAAAACGCATGACTCTGGGCTATTATTATCCACGTTTCATATTATTATCCATTTTAAGAAGTTTGTATTCAATTCGTTATGAATTATGTGTGTGTATGTGTCTATTTTAGAACTACAGCTCAAAAATCACATCTGGGACGGAACTAAGCTCGGCGAAATATGGATGTTCTAGTTCGCTAGGGCGCCTTTGCTTACCCCTTCGGCTGTATCCCCGTGTACTTATGTATGTACGTATGTTTAAATTTTCGCTACAGGAAATAGGTACTAAAGAGAGTGTTTCTATTTTTACGGCGATGACGCTAACGAAACTTATGTTTGCCTCGCCAGACATACCTACATCAAAGTATGTAATATAAATTGCGATACCTACGAGGTCTAATGTCGGCACTCCACGATCGTCCAACAGCCCAACTAGTAGGGTAACTTTTGACACTCGATTCGATTGCGACTACGATTCTATTTAATTTTAATTCCACCGAAATCGAGTTAAAAAGTGCGCTAATGTCGCATTAGATTCGAGAACTAGTCGTTTGGCACTTTTTTACGCAGCATTAGCGCATTTTATAAGTCGATTCCCGTGGAAGGTTTTACACAAAATTGTATAAAGTTGTTGTTGTGAGTCGGTTAAAAATAATATTCATAATCTTTTAATCCATGTCATCAAAAAATAATGTCTATTGCTATTGAAAGGAATATTCTCATTATTTTCTAACCACCACGCCGAACCGTCGCGTGTGAACATATACTTATATATTATCTATAACTATATATATAGTATCCGCTATCCATGACTCATGAGTCATGATCCTTGATTTATTTTGTATGAACTATGGCATACTGTGGAGACCAATAAGCACTAATTGGACGTCGCGTGACGCATCGCATTGCAATGACGTAATATATTTTTCTATTATTTGTATACATATTGCATACTATCTATGCAATATGCCTCGGTGGCGTGGTGGTATTTCGGTACGACTACGGTTCTGAGGTCTCGGGTTCGATTCCCGGGTCGGGAAAAGTGATATTGGATTTTTCCATATCAGCCCGGAGTCTGGAATTTGTGCCCGATATGGCGATAGGCTCGCCCCCTATCACATCTGGGACGGAACTAAGCTCGGCAAAATGTGGGTGTTCTAGTTCGCTAGTGCACCTCTGCCTACCCCTTCAGGGATACAGGCGTGAGCTTATGTTATGTTATGTTATCTATGCAATATGCATACAAATAAATGCAGTTTAATTCAATGCAGTTTCGTAGACTTAAAAATCATATTTAAATTATCCAGGAATTGGCAATTATGGGAATTTAATCTATACTGATAAAGATAAGCTTCCTAATATTCCCATAATCACAAGTTTAAAAATTTGAAATAAGCTCTATCGAACACAAAAATAATTTTGAAAATCGGTTCACATTTGGCGGAGATATCGCGTAACATATGTAGCTACATAAAAAAATACAAACGCATTGAGGAGCTTCCCCTTTTTGAAAGTCGGTCGAAAAATAATAATAAGAATGAACTTTCTATGACTCTCGCTATTAAAAGAATAGATAGTAATTATTGATATGAGACATCACCTTTTTGACACAATCTGTACCTTACTCCATTACCGCGTGTAGTGTATCAGGGGGGTTACCTCTTATAGCAGTATTATCATCATCTTACTTGTACCGATTCCCATACAAAACAAACGAAGAACGATTATAATAATACTGCTATAAGAGGTGGTGGTAACCCAGCTGCTGACGTTCGAGCTCACTCGAGCGGTACGGTCACGCCGCCGGCGCAGCGCGTTTGCTTTGTAAGGTCTTTAAATTCTTTGGTAAGGTCATGCAACCCGCGCGGACTTCGCGGCGACCTTCCCGTCCGGTCCGTCGCGTGTCGCGTCGCCCGCGCCCAGTCGGTCATTGATGAGAGTGCCTACCTACAGCTACACGCGTGCGCCGAGACGACAAAATTTAATAATTTTATGAATTTAGTTGATAATTAATCGCTATCTGTTATTATTTTATTATTGAGTTTAAGTTGTGATTGCAGTAGTGAACGATGCTGTACCTACGTTTACAATTCTCGTGATAGCAATTATGAACACTCGTCTCGTGCATTGACAATTTACCTCCAAAGGTTATCAAACATTCAGCATTTCTCGTATGATAATGTGCGTCTTTCTACGGGGTTTATAAAATCGTGCAATCCCTTACAGCTCCCGCCCTGATTATAAAGTGACATCCAATTGAACAATGTGTCTAGTTAGAATGGTGTGCACATATTATATGTATATTGGTCGCTCCGCGAGCGACACTCCGCGACAAAGAAAGCATCCTGTCCTGGGTAGGTAGGCATCTTGGTGCCTACGCTTTGTGCGTTCATTCACCACTGTTACATACATATGTTCGCTTTACATACATTGCGGGATTACGAAATATATGTATAGTTACAATACATACGATTAAAAGAAGATTGTTTTCCCCTACTGTTAGGGTAGTATAGTATATTATTTATTTAGGTTTTCGGAAGCGTTTCCCTTACACCCAGTATATGCATGCATCTCATATATAGCACTTTCAATTAACCGATACCGGGTGTAGGTATCTCCTATCGTGAAAAATAAACTTAAGGAAAACAATTATTTTTGACCCATTCAAGTCGGTACAAACATGACCCACAACTAGGTAACATACCTACGACAATTTTATTTAGTGCAATTTTTAAGACAGATTTTAGAAAAAACACAGAGCCCAAAAGGTACATTTGTTCCTAATGATAGGTATTTTGGTTGCAAAGGCCACTATGTAGATGTTCTTGAGTGGTAGAGCCACGCTGTAGACAGTAACGTCTACAGCACGAATGGGCACGAAACAAATTGAGGTTGGCAACGCACCCATGATTCTTATTGTGTCATGGGTGTATATGGGCGGTGGAGATTACTTACTATCAGGTGACCCATCTCTTAGTTTGCCAGTTCTGCTATAAAAAGTAGGTATTTAATCTATCCTATTTGAGTAAAAAAAAACACCTTCCACCGGCGTATACCTCTAATGGCGGATGGTCAATTCCGCGAAAAAAACCTCATTACCGTCGTTAAGTATAGGCAATGGTAATGACTCATGACCACGGTAATGACAAACCCTTAATATCTTATAATTATTAATAATTGTTATCAACACATATATACTTTATCATTCTCATGGATTATTAAAACTTATACGTGTCTCATGTCTTGTACGTTCATGCTATGCTATGCAGAGGATAGTACAGGTGATGTCTGAAGTTATATACATAGATAACAATTATTAATTATAATACTATTAAGGGTTTGTCATTACCGTGGTCATATGAGTCATTACGACGGTAATGACTTTTTCGAGGAAATGCCCGGGTACACACCGGCCGAACGAAGGCGAAATAATCTATGCCTGTTGCGTTCATACAAACTCGCTGTTGTGTGTATTCTATATTCTTTCGCCATCGTTCGGCCGGTGTGTACCCGCCATTACACTTGTATACCTACATTATTGTACCTACCTGTATAATATAATATTATTTAAAGTGTGTCTTGAACAAGGACCATAGACGTATTTATCTAAGACAAGGACGAAAATATAAAGTATGTATAACTTGGAAAAACTTCTTACAAACCTCTTTGTTTCGTATTTTCTTTGCTACTTCCACTGCTGGTTCTTTGAGTATATCGTCAGTTATAGGAGGTATCTTTTCCCCTTCATTTCCGTAGTATAATCTGAAGAAAAACCTCGCTATAGTTGCGATAGTTAATCTTACAACATGCACAACTTTGAGTTTCAGACTAATCGGTCTATGTGTTATCTCCGCAGCACTCATATTCAAGGTTAAATCAAGGCTATTTATGAGAAAATTCCCGTAAATCAACACAATTGTAAAATACAGTATATAGCTAGCCGGTCTTCAATAATAATAATGGTTATAGTGACGTGCGCGCACTTTGTATCTAAACGTGATAACACCAAGCAGGGCAAGGTATAGATCGAGCTGAGAGCACACGAGTCTCAGCTTAGATACCTTCTACTGTAGACTGAGTGAATGGAAATTGAATATGGATAGTCAAGCGATATGAAACATGCCAGTCGTCAATCGCCATTATAGCCATCTCGCTCTTGACTATGAGTGCCGTATTGATGCCGTACAACGACGATGTTAGGAATCGTCGTTGGTGCCGTATTTACTTTATAAGGCTTCGTTTACATGTAGGTAGCTTCGAAGCCAAATCTATTCTGCAACATGCTTGAAAAAGTGTGTTGCGCCGACCCCATATTAAGGTAGGATAAGGGCAGGTAGAAAGAAACTAAGATGGGGCTTGCGGTATGACTTGATGGTTAGTTGAGACGGGTATGGGGGTATAATTAATTAATTATTAATTAGGCCAGCATGATTCTGATGACCACTGATAAACACAGTGTTTGTCAGTGGTCGCTAGTTTTTTTGGACTGCACTACGCTTACCATCAAGTGCAGTGTAGTCACTTTGCCGTGCAGGGATAAAAAAAATGGTAGATAGTATTTACCATTATGATCATTACAATAAGTAATAAAAACCGGGCAAGTATACCCTGTATATCTGACCATGCACAGTATAGCGTAACGCTATACTGAGGGTTCCGAAGTTGTGATAAATGTTACTGAAATATAATTTTCTTAAGCTGGGTCTCCTGCACCAAAACATTACACAAAACATCTACATAAAACATGCATTTTTTATCTATGGTCCATTGTTCTACGAGCAGGTGACAGCTAAAATCGTTGTTTTGCGTATGTGTTTTTAGTGTTTTGTTTTGAAAAAGCTAGTGCAGGGGACCCGGCTTATTATTTATTTGTCATCAAAAACATTACATTATTTTCATGGGGAATGGGGGGTCTGGATGGTGATTAAGTCGGCAGAATTTTTTACTTTGCAAGAAACCACAACACATTGGAAATTCTTGTACCAATGTTTACGTAAGCATGGGAGGGTAAGAGTTTTGCTTACTTTTGCTGACGAGGGGGAGGGATAATAAATATGTTTACGAAATACTTGAACAGCTCCATACCCTATAAGTGTAATTCAATTCAATTGTCATTTGTCAGAGTCTTGGCGGGAATTCTGACGATATAAGCAAATGAAGACATAAAAAGCACATAAGACGAGGCTGTATGGGTTAGATCCCTTTGCCTTCCCGAAAAGGAAAATTTAAAAAAAAGATAAGGAGTTTTGGCGGGAATTCTAATGGTGCGGGTGGTCGCTTGTTTTAATGATTTCATATTCTAGTCTAAAGTTGTGCTTGTTGTGTAAATGTGATGTGAAATTATGTGATAAACATCAAAGAAGATGGACAGTGTATGGAAGCTTTGAATAAGTGATTTTGGACGCTTTTTGTCCGGTGGATGGGTCGACCATGTTCGATACCTCTGCTGCGAGAAAATCGTCTAAAAAGCATCAAACTGGAAGGAATTGACGCCAAAAGTCCAACAAGACCTTGAAATTGGCACATACGTGTTTCATTGTTCTTGTGAAAACTAGTCTATAGGTTATGTTAAGTTAGAAAGAAATATGTAACTAATGACTTGGCAGCATGGTCTCCGACCTTAGCCGGTTCCGTGTGGAACAAATGTAAGTCATTTGTCAATTTGTCATCGGCTGAGTTCAGTGTTCGTTTAGAATTTTCTTGCAATTTTCCAATATTGTGGAATTGAATGAAAAATTTCCAATATCAAAAAAACATATTTAAAACGCGCTTTCATAGATATTTTCAAATTTAAATTAATACCCTTTTCTTTGTACCCTTTTTGTTCGTGTATCAAGCAATTGTGGACAAATGTATTAAAATTTTGACACCTGGTAAGTTTCTAGTTTAAACTGTTAATCAGTAATAATAATTACTGAGTATTTTGGGAATATGATTTCGACTTTATACATGTCAAACAGTATGTAATTAATACCATTTTTCTATATTTTTAATATATATATTATATTTCAAACATTAGGGGTTTATATGTACATTTACTTTTCTTGCTTAGCAGATTATCTCGAAGAAGTTCCATAGAGTGTATATCTAACATTAAAATGGCTAAGACGTCGGTTGTGTTGAGTTTCCATGACATATTATTGCATCAGTCTGATGTAGAGCTGCTAGATGGACCCTATTGGCTGAATGACACAATTATATCATTTTGCTTTCAATATTTTGAAAATATTGTGTTCAGGCATACAAAAGACATGTTATTTGTGTCCCCGGAGGTTACCCAATGCATAAAAATGGTCCCATCTGAAGAGATAAAAATATTCTTAGAACCACTTGAGATGAAAAAAAGGAAATTTGTTTTTTTTGCATTAAATAACAATGATTCTCCGGATGTAGCAGGTGGTACTCATTGGAGCCTTTTTGTTTATTCAAAACCGGACAATAGTTTTTTCCACATTGATTCATCTCAAAATTGCAATGATGACATAGCTTGGGAGTTCACAAGACATATGATGTATTATCTAAAAACTGAATGTAAGTACACATTACACTATGTAGCACTAATTCACTCTCTCTAATCTTACTTATAAATCGACGGTCCCTACATATATAAAGACAAGTCAAAATGTCATATTTTTTTTGCATATATGGTTTTAGATTGTCCATACGCTCATAACTATATAGATATATTTTTTAATTATTTTGTATTCTAATAATTCTACTTTAAATACTAATCGAACAAGATAACTAGTATAATAATTCTTAAACTTATAAATAAACTTCATTTCGTTCTCCTGAAAACATCAGTTTTTGACATGTCGCTTTGTACGTAGGGACCGTGGAAATGTGCATTTACCATTTAAACCATTTATTTTCTACATACAATGGGTGTTTCTTATAAATGACATTATAATGATGAAACAGATATGGAATTTGCCCCACAGGTACACCATTACTTGCAAGAGCTGCAAGTTTTGCAAGAGTTGTATTCAGTACATGAGATGAGATATTTGCTCTCATGTGCTTTACAATGCTATCCAATAATTGACCTGTTGGAGGCGGAATTATATTATATATTAGGTACATAGGAGTCTGGGCCAAAATGTGTAATCATTTTTAAACATGTACTTTTAAAAGAATACTTATCCCCTTTATCATTAGAACTGCTAATCATTGCATATTTTGACTATGATGGTCTGTATAATATTGTCATAATAATAATATTAGCCCGGTAATATTACTGTCCCACTGCTGGGCACGGGCCTCCTCTACTTATGGGGGGTTAGGCCTTAAATAATATTATGCTACAGAAAATTTAATAAGCACCTGCTAATCTCAAGTTGCAATGTTTGGAGTAGTTGGGTAATTTTTTCAAGTCACAGTCTACAATTTCACAGAATCTATGTAATCATCTATCAAAAACACATGTGTATGATAATGTGACCTTTTGTTAAAACTGTCTTTGCTTAAACAATTATGCACTATAAAAAGATTTAAATATATTAAATTGGTGTTTCTAGTGATATGAAAGTGTCAATTATGTGGACTAAATAATTGTGTTTAAGTTTCAGAAACCTTGAACTATGTTGATAAAGAGTGTGTTCAACAAAACAATGGATATGATTGTGGAATCCACCTTATCTGTAATGCAGAGAAACTCGCACATCATGCATTCAACCATGGACAAATCAGTTCTTGTGACTTGCTGGACATATCAAACCCTAGTGCCAAAAGGAAAGAAATCCTTGCAATTATTAGGAATCTCGCAACTTTCAATGATCAATGATTGTAAACTATGTAAATTCTTCTGTTTACATTTTGTATATTTATTAAGATCATTAATAAATGAATCATTATTGAAATGGCTTCCTTATTTCTCAATAATCCGCAGCTTAGTTTTTGTCATATATCTCTTTCTACCTGCCCTTATCCTACCTTAATGTGGGGTTGGCGCAACACACTTTTTCAAGCATGTTGCAGAAAGGATTTGGCTTAGTGTTTACGACTGGCTTCCAGCCTGACCAACCCCCTCTGAGGAATCCAGTCCCAGGCAAATTAAATTAGAAAATCCGCATCGTCCGACCTGGGAATTGAACTCGAGACCTCCCAGTGGCGACGAGACTTGGACATTTGTGAGCGAGTGTACTTTTGTTACATAACCACACTAGGCTGTAGACAGTGACGTCTATAGTACAAATGGGCCCGCACGATCGGTTACTATCGGTACCCGATCGATACCACTGTCTTACAGAAAGCCGAAGTAAACTGGCAACTCGCTATTGCCTTTCGTTCGGTGAGTGAGATTGCCGGTGGCCCAATTTCCCCTTCATTAGGGTTGGTAACGCACCCATGACTAGTTCGGTTTCGTGGGTATCTGTGGTGATAATCACTTACCATCAGATGCATCTGCTAGTTTGCCAGTCTCTCCTATTAAAAATCGGAAATCTCACTCACCTTACGAAAACCCACAGTTTTGCCAATTGACATCGATTTTCTGTGACTCATACACACAGATTTACTATTTAAAACCGAGGGTCTTATTGTAGTAGTTACAAAACATCTTGGCTGTAGGCAGTGTATTAGTTCAAACAAAAATGTCTGAGTAATTTTGTAGGTGATATTTTACCAGACTTTATTTGTACTACAGAAATATTCCCAAGATTCCCATATAAATCAGCCTCCGTGGCGCAGCGGGCGAGTAGCCGGCTGTGAAGCGAGAGGCCGCGGGTTCGATTCCCGCATTGAGATAAATGTGTGGCCCACAGATATTTGTTTCAAGTCTGGGTGTTGTGAGACCGAAAGTCTCTCATAGTCTCTGACACCCACGATACAGGTTATACCTAGTGTGGGGTCAGGACTAGGTGTGTGACTGTTGGGTGTATTTATTTATTATTATTATTTATAAATTTCAGGTATCATGAGATAAGAATTATTTATTATGTCCCTATTCCCTTAGCTGTCCAATGATCTTAGAATATCCGTTAGCAATTAGAACTTTATAATTATAATACCGTATAAACCTTTCGGAGTACGCATCGCAGGCTAACCCATCTAAAATGAAAGTCAAGGGAAGTTTAATAACTAAACACCGATTTAGTTTGTGCGGCGCCAAGATATTACTTGAATTAATTATTCTAGGGTAGGTTTGTTAATCTTTGTGTAAGGTCTATCAATGTTCAACGTAATGAATTACAAGGCAATTTTGCCTTTCACGACGATACAGTCCATTGTGAACAGGACTCGGAGAAAAGGTTTCCCTTTACCAATTGTTCATTAGTTATTGTAACGCTTTGTATGGACTTTTATTTTTTGATCCAAAAAGGTCTTCGATATAATCTTTTTTTCTTTTTAAGACCGACGACCTGCCTGACGTCAACCCCCTCTGGGGGATCCAGTCCCGGGCAAATTAAATTAAAAAATTCGCTTTGCCCGACCTGGCAATCTAACCCACGACCTCTCGGCCCAGAGACCATGTAAATGCCACTACGACTAGACCAAGGATGAAGGAGGCTATGCGACGCCTCCATCCAACGTCTTCGGTATAATAATTATGATAAATAATTCGTCGGCTTATCGCATATCTATGTTTTTTAGCCGGCTCGACTGGGTTAATACATAGTTAGTCTTACAGAAAACATACCTAAATTGGCAGCTCTGAGGTCGCTGTTACATTTTGTTCGGTGAACGAATTCATATGCCCCCAAATCTTCACTTCTTTTGCCAATTCCTATTGCTTTTAAGGTCTACGACAAAAAAGCTGTTAAATTTATGACTATTTTAAATATGACAATAGTCGGATATTCTTAAAACATTTAAATATAATGCGGGAACACATGAATTAATAAGTAAGTAATAAAGAGTTATATGTCTGAGTGCTAGTAGATTTAAAAGTGTACCGCAGGACGCTACTGCCTCGGAGAGCATAGAGTTCAACTCGATCAAATGGGCTACCAATCCGAGATCAACCGCGCCGTCTCGGTAGATTCTCGAGTAGAGTAGATACTCAGTTATGTGTGGGCTGTGGTTTTAAAACTGGGGGCTGACTCTTAACAATCGATTCGATTTTGAACACGATTCGATTTCATTTAGTGACTTAAAATTCCACCGAACAGACTGCCTCGGTGGCGTGGTTGTATTTCGGTATGACTACCGTCCTGAGGTCTCGGGTTCGATCCCCGGGTCGGGCAAAGTGATATTGGATTTTTCCATATCAGCCCAGAGTCTGGAATTTGTGCCCGATATGGCTATAGGCTCGCCCCCTATCACATCTGGGACGGAACTAAGCTCGGCGAAATGTGGGTGTTCTAGTTCGCTAGTGCACCTCTGCCTACCCCTTCGGGGATACAGGCGTAAGCTTATGTTATGTTATGTTAATTCTACGGAAATAGTGTTATAAAAAGTTCACTAATGTCACGTTAAAAATTACCAAATGACAAGTTCTCGAATCTAATGTAACATTAGCGCACTTTTCAACTCGATTTTGGTGGAATTTTATGTCAATAAATGGAACCGAATCGAAATCAAATGCGAATCGAGTGTCAAATGTCAGGGGGCAGGTTGTCGAATTGGGCAGCGTATCCATGAAAGCTTAACGAAGTTATTGCCACTCTGTAGAAGCCTTTATCTTTAGCAAGAATTGGGCTGTTCGGCTGGGTGATCAGCACTGTTTCAAAGAAAACCGTGACGTGATGTGAATTGCAGCTTGATATTGCGTTTCGTTCCCGTAAGACATGGGCCCAAACATTTCGCAGTCCCCATTCCTTTTCATTACATAGTAGGCAGTGGCTTGCCTATGCCCCTAGGTTTTGCCGGTGTCCCTGTACGTAGGTAACCACTTAGGTAGTATTACATTTTTGCTCATCTGCCTTCGTTAGTGAATAAAAATAATTCTAAAAATTGTCTTGAATTATTTTTTTTATCGTTTTTTTAATATTCATAACTTTTGTCTGCGGAATGATTTTGTTTTTTTAACAGATGTTCAGTGAATTAGCCATCGATATAATAATATACCTAGATGCACAGTTCCATACAAATATCATTGTAAACAGTGTCCTCGACAGACAAAACAAATAAACATCACAAATTTAATTAAATTAACACAAATATGACCTTATAGACGCGGCATAAGGTAGCTTTTTAAATTGAATGTTCAAACGTTCCAATATTCGAAATTTTTGAATTTCTAATCGTTTTTGAATTTGACAATAATTTGACATTATTAAAAGAAACATTCTAGTCACTTGGACAAAGATTGAATGGAGTCGAATAGTTCTTGTATTTATCTGTGAGAAATTTTGACCACGTGGCGTACAATGTAGATGAGAATGGCGATATCTCTATAATAATTTTACTTACATTAAGAGATAGATAGAGTATAAATGTTTAGAAGATAACTAAGCTTATGAGTTATGAATATGAAATAAGCACTGTTTTGCCTTAGCATGATTCATAAATAAATAAATAACACCCAACAGTCACATACATAGTCCTGGCCCCACACTAAGATCGTCCTTTGCTCTTTAGATTCTTAATAATTTCTTTTAGACTATCATTTCGTTTTTTAATCTTTTGTTCTGCTTTTTTAAGTTTCGCACTAAATTAGGTTTAAGTTTAAATTTTTGGTTGCGTTCTTTCAAATTATCTTTCAAAAATAACGTCTTAGGTGTGTTAAAGATTGATGAAAATTCTGATGGTATTGGTGATCCTTCATTATTTATTGGTTCAATTGCTGGTTCTTGGAAATGAATATGTTTCCAATAAATGATGACGCCACAATTACTGTTGTAGTAATTATGCCTAACGACCGGTTCCAATAAATGATCTCAATCCGAGAATCCAAGATAAAAATGAAAATTAAAAAAATGAGAAATCGCGAGAATTAACCATTAAAATTATTATTTGACAGCGGAATGTTCAACTTTGTCCATGTTGGCAATTTTTTATGATCCGCACACTTTGATTGAAAACATTTATTAGAATTAGCCGCAAATTATTAAATAGTCATTTTACATGGCAGTATGTACGCAGTATATGCTTGCTATTGATGAATTCTGTATCAAATATTTTTCAGCTATTACACTTGTACTGCACCCTGCCTCATTTAAACTTGTAGTTACGACAATCTAAAATAAAGTCAATAAATGTGGCAATATTTATTTATTTATTTATTTATAGGTACACCAACAGCACACATATTGTTAAATTAAATAGTAAACATTAGTTAAGGACAATGTAGCTGATGACAATTTATCACCTTTATTTTTGGTACAGCATTCTTTTTAATTTTCCTAATCCCTTTTTCTGTATAATATCCATCGGAATCGGCAAAATGGTCTGAACAAACCACACTTGAGTAATTGGGTTTAAAATTTTCTTCTCTCCTTTCTTCGGAAATAATTTTACGCCATTTATCTCTTACTATTTCATTTCATGGAAATCTGTAATTAATAAAAAAAATCATAAATTTAAAATAAATATAATATATTTCCAAAAAAAAACGACTCCATATATTTCATTGTTCCAAATCATGATTTCAAAAGGGACAAAATATTTTATTAACTGAATTCGTTAAATTAATTATTTATACACGTTTAATACTTAATTTAACATGATTAAGGTTTTAAGAATCAAGTAAGGGAATTATACTTACCGAAAATATGAAATCCCATGTGTTTTTCGCTTTGTAAGAGTGTTATTTTTGCACTCTTTCACAGAGCATTTAGGCATCTTCACAGACGAACGCGAACGGTCGGCGCCCGACTGACAGCCAACAAGTGCTTACTTACATTTTAAGCACTCGTTGGCTGTCCCACTTTCTGAGCGTCAACTGTGCATCTAGGTATATTATTATATCGATGGAATTAGCCATCAAAACGTAAAAATTATTCCTCAACTAAAAGTCAACAACAACAGTGTAGATACCAAAACTACGAAGCACGATGGCGCTTGTGAATGACAGTAAATAGACCACATTTAGTAGATACGATATTTTATTTACTTTAAATACGTACTTATTTAATGAAGAGTTGAATAACTGTTTACCCATAAATCTGTCGAATCGACCATCTGGATAGAGTCGATGAAATTCAATCAATAAAACATTAAACGGTTGCTGATTCAATGATAATGTTACTCTTTTATATCCTTGGAATAAGGTACTCGCAATTAATTCACTTTTTTTTCCACAACCCAGTACAAACCTGTCTGCATCGTTCATCCGACTGTCTTGTCGCAAGCCCCTCGATTTGCTTTTTCCTTTGGATTCTGAGTGTGAAGAAGCATAAAAAGGGCGACATGTTCTAGCGACCACTGATAAACCCATTGTTTGTCAGTGGTCGCTTGTTTTTTTTGGACTGTACTACGCTTACCATCAGATGCATATATAAAAAACTCAATTTTTTATAGCAGAGACTGGCAAACGAGCAAATCGATACCCAAGACACGAAAATCATGGGTGCATTGCTAACTTAAAAGGAGGGAAATAGGAATTGAAAAAGGGAGGTGGGATTGGACCGCCGGAAATATCACTTGCCGAACGAAACGCGATAGCAAACTGCCACTTTACGTCGGTGTTCTGTGAGACATTGGTATCAAACCGATCGAGCCGGCCTATTCGTGCTGTGGACGTAATTGTCTACAGCGTGGCTCTACCACTTCAAAGTAGGGAGTTTATCAATTCTTCAGATTTTTTAAATTTATATATCATCGTTATCCGCGGCAAAGACGTCTGGTTTTGAGGGCGACTTGCAGCACTATTACTAATCTAGAGTTAGGCTTAAACTTGATTATTTCATTAATGTGGACGTACCTTTGCTGCCCCACTGTGCGGCTTGTGTCTGCTAAAAGATTGCTGACCGTTGATGTATATTGTACAGCAATAAAAATAATAATACCTAACCATGATATGTTGCAATAAAATTCAATTTATAGCTTTATTTTATATCTCCCGAAATAACATTTAATGCATCAATTTCCATTAGATATTCATTTTAAGTGGTTTTTCAAGAAGTCTTGAATATTCTGACGTACGTTTCTGTTTGTTGCAGATCGTCATGGATTCGCCAGAAAGCGACGAAACAAACTCTTCAAGAAGTAATTCATTGAAAATATCACTCCCAACAGTTTTATGTACTGAACCTCAAGAAAAATCTGATATAATTGTTAAGACAAACTCCTTTGTGTCATCTGAATCTAAACTATCTCTCCCATCGAATTTGGGCACTCCTACCTCACCATTAAGACTTTCTTCTCCGCTGTCGTTACCGACGTCACCACTGATGAAAACTTCACAACAAACAAATAGTCCTCTGAGAAATAATAAGCCTCAAGAAAATGACGCCAAGACTCTTATAAATACCGGATCAGCGACGGGTAAGTAACTCAAATACATAATTACATTGAAATAAAACTATTTTATACGGATTCTATCACGATTTATTTTTAGACCCGACGTTTCACGTATAAAACTGTTTTATTTCAATGTATAACATTCGCGTAAATTTAAATCAGTACATTACATATTAATATGTAAATTATTAAAATGTTTTAGCCTTAGGCCTTAAGCTTCGTAGCGATATAGGAAGTTGCGAGTGACGAGGGTGCGGATTCAATTCCGGAAATATATATGTGAAATATTTGTGTGATGGTATCACATATTTCGGGTCGGAACGTCCTTAGTTTCTGATACTCGTGTTTCAATGTGGGGACAAAACTATATGTGATTGTTGGATCTTTACTGTAGGTTAAGGTTTACAAATATACACTTATTCATTAAATGTTCAAAGCCCGTTATTTTATTAATGCTAAATCATTTACTATAAGATTCCCCGGGGATGTGTCTCGAGTCTCGAAGGAAACATGCCTTTTCGACGAACATCTGTTTACGTTCACACTCACCGACTGTTGAATAAGCAACACCTACCTACATAATATGTGAAAGAAATAAATGTTCCTAAAAGGAAGCAAAACAAATGTAATTTTCACATAAGTAACCTATACCCAAATGTGGAGAACAAATTCAATCATTTTAAATCAATCGTTGCAAAAATACAGTCATCGCTGTGGATTATATTATCAGGCTAGCAATAACCTTGGCCAATAATGTGATAATTGGTTGGTAATTAAGCATTTTTAAGTAGAAGACGATTTCAACTCTTATTTTTATTGTATTTTACAGACCCTATCCTATAACTAATTCAATTCGATGAAATTTTAGTGGTTACCGTATTACGATCAATCTACATGTCTAGTGCTTCATCGGGGAGAATTTCATTCCCTCAAACCATACCTACTGATTTGCCGTATTTATTTATTTTTGTTTGTTTAATTTTATCTCAATCTGTTATTAGAGTATCTGTAAGTACTTTTTAAATATCATATTGATTTTCCTTTCCTAAACCCTGGCGGGCTATTTTTGTACGATTCAATTATCTATTTTTAGATTTTCTTCAAATATTCATTTAAGTTTGTAGATGATGGCTGCCAATTTTCCTTCCATTTCATACTTATCCAATTGAATACACGACTTCCAATATTTTATTACTACAAGTATGTAATTAATTACAGACTGGAAGGGATGTTTTTTGAAGTCTACAAATTATTAGATTTTTTTTATATAAAACTACTAGAAATAAATAAAATATTCAGCTGATAGTATGATTTATTTGGAAATCGTGTCCGATAATATGGCGTTGAAATCTTTAACTGTGATATCATGGGATGAAAATAAGCTGGCTAATTGTACATGCATTACACTTCTACCTACACCAAGAGCACGAGGTTACAACTTTATAAACTTTTATTAAGTTGCATAATATTGTTATATTGTTTCGAAACCGAGATTGAACAACGTGTGTTTTTCTGACATGATTTTTCCGCGACTAGATCATCAAGATCTTGTTAGAAAAACCGCTTTACCTGACCGAGGCTCCGAATCCCGAACCTCCCGGTCCACAGCCTATGTACGTTGCCAATAGACCAAGGAGGTAACGCAAAATATTGATTTTCATTCATTCTTTATATTCATTAACAAAATCCTCTTCATTTTCAGTAGCAATATTAAAATCAAATTTTCTTTCGAAACACATGTTGTATAAAACCATTATTATCATCGCAAAACATTTCGGAATAGGTGTTCGTTATCGTACCCTTATAATGGTCCTAAAGCGCTCGCCTCGCAATAAACATTGAGGGTTAAGCTTTTTTCAGGACATTGAAAATGAGAGACCCTTTTCGCCTTCATTCATATTCACCCGCAGTTGAGCGCAGAGCGCGGTCGCGGACGGGCGCGTTCCTCTGGTAACATTCTGGAATAGAGGTATAAAACAATGTCGACAGAAACTCGATTTGTTTCTCATGCCAAATGTGATGTGTCGAAATGAGATGATACAATTTCTTGCCAAATATTGCATCGGTAGAAATGTTTCGTAGAAGTGCATGTTAAGTTACTTTCGTCATAGACAAACAAAAATATCAAATAAGTTTGTTGTGATAATGAAGGTGATAAACAACATTGTGTTAGACAGAAGATAAGACGTAACAATTGAACCAGTTTATGTCATAATTGTGTAGTATTTCAAGGGAAACACGAGTATGAAGTTCAAATCTTCAGAAAGTGATCCGAAGTGAAGAGCGGCATGCCTTGCTGTGGATGCTGGTGGAACGGCAGACAGAGGCATCGACCGCCCGATCCCGAGACATCTGGTTATTCTCTAAATAATATTAGCAAATTTCAGCTACTATTTCATTACTTAACTCAAACTTATTTTACTTCGAGTTTAATTTACATTTTTCGAGGACTTGCAGCTCTCATAATTGGAAATGGTCTATTTAAAAAACAAAACTCTTCGTTATTAAGATATTGTAAGATTTATTTTTATAAACTTTGTTAAAATTGAAATAATAACTTTAGAATATAATTCTGATATAATCGAAATAAGAACTTTCTCGTAAGAATGTTAAAGAAGAAATTGTAAAAAATGCTAATGATGGGATTTAGTTGGCATGATAACTGCTTCATAAGTCGTTATAAAATCCAGTCATAAATTGAGAGGATTAAGTGAACTCCTGACTGTGTCGAGGGTACTGCACGACAGAGAGCAAGATTATCATAATACACAATGGTTTAACAATCTTTCTCTTCTGTTTAGTATAATCTTTTTTATAGCCTCACTATTATTCTAATTGAATTGCTTTGATCAGGTTGTAAATGAAGGTCACCATTATAGATGGATTTTCCCCTCATTAACTATTTTAGTTTTATTATAAAGACTCAATTTTCTTGCTTTCGTTTCTGAACAAAAGTTTTTATGCAATCAACTGTAGATACGAGTACCTACCTACACATTGAATAAATATTTATCGTTTATATAATATCCATGTGAACCATCTTTGTCGACACCGTTTAAAAATGAAATGAAAACATGATTTTTAACTCTGGTATAAATTGTGATTGTTTTTAATTTATACTAAACTTTATTTAAACAGTTTCATCTAGTAAATGTTTTAAATTCTAAAATATAATTTCATTTGATCATCTTATTCTGCACACGTTTGAGGTTTTTGCTTTCAACTTGCAGTTAGATTCCATTTGCGGTGTCTTTTTCGCAGATTTTAACTATTTCGCTTTCAGTTTTCGCCGCTTGGCTGCAGGCTAAGTGCCATATGCAGTCATGCCATTTATTAACCTTCAGCGAGACGTAGTTCTAGTATAAATTGTGATTTATTAAACGGTATTTCGTAAATTTTTATCTATAACATTTCAATTTTAATAACTTAAACAACTGGCTTTAAAATTTATCCAATTGTGACCTTTGGAATAAGCTCTATCGAGCACAAGAATAATATTGAAAATTGGTTCATATTTGTCGAAGATATCGCGTAACATACATAAAAATACAGACGAATTGTTATCACATTTTGAAGTCGAACGATAACATGACATAAGCTCACGCTTGTATCCCCGAACGAGCGAACTAGAAACCCCACATTTCGCCGAGCTTAGTTCCGTCCCAGATGTAATAGCGGGCGAGCCTATCGCCGTATCGGGCACAAATTCCAGACTCCGGGATGATACTAAAAAATGCAATATCACTTTGCCCGACCTGGGGATCGAATCCGAAACCTCAGAAGTCAGAAAAGTAGTCGTACGTACACGTGCACGCAATACTACTACGCCACCAAGGCAGTCAATAACATGTAAATAATATTCCGTGTACCTCTAGTATTTTCCGTGTACCTAGTAAGTTACCCTATATCTAGGTACGGGCTCCTTGTATCATAGAGGGAGATAAGCCCTATTTCAATTACCTTGTAGTGGCCTAATGCGGGTATGTTTGTATTGTCAATTTGGAATTAATTAAATACATACGTAACTTCAAAAGTTTGATGTGCGTGATCCGGGATTGTATCCAAGACTTTGTTGCAACAGTCCGCTTCGTTGTTTCCTTTTCCATGGTAATTAATACTCTTACTTTCATATATGTTGTTATTGACGTTAATTATCTTGCTGCTGACTACTATTACTTTTATACTTCTGACAGCCTCTGTGGCGCAGCGGGCAATTAGCCGGTTGTGAAGCGAGAGGCCCTGGGTTCGATCCCCACGCCGAGACAAATGTTTGTGTGGCCCACAGACATTTGTTTCGGGTCTGGGTGTTGTGAGACCGAAAGTCTCTCGTAGTTCCTGACACCCACGACACAAGACTAGTATCTTAGTGTGAGGTCAGGACTATGTGTGTGACTGTTGGGTGTTATTTATTGCGTAAATATTTAATACTCGTATAAATCAGAACACAAATGCCTACCGACGTCATAAATTCACAATCAATGACGTCCAACAATAGAACCTCACCACCTGAGTATAATTTTGTCCAATGTATCTTGCATTCTAATGACATATCGATTGTTTGTTAATTTGTTTTCATTAGTTCGCCAGTGCGCAGCGTTCAATTGAGAGGATTGTAGTGTAGTTTTGTTTCTTCCAGTATAATTAATTATGTTTTGTTGTTTATTTCCCAAAAAACGTTCGATCAGTGACGCTTCATTGAGTGACTCTGACGACAGTAAGTAAACAACTGTTAATATATTAAAAAAAAAACATTTAGAGGTGTATATCAAAGGGTGTATGTATATGATCATTTTTTTTACATTTTTTACCTTTGTGGCAGTGCGTGTTAAGTAAATATAAATAAATAATAAATACACCCAACAGTCACACATCTAGTCCTGACCCCACACTAGGTATAACCTGTATCGTAAGTGTCAGAAACTATGAGAGACTTTCGGTCTCACAACACCCAGACTGGAAACAAATATCTGTGGGCCTCACACACATTTGTCTCAATACGGGAATCGAACCCGCGACCTCACGTTTCACAGTCGGCTACTCGCCCGCTGTGCCACGGAGGCTGTCTGTGAATGTGTGCAGTGAGTGAATATTTCTCTTTTAGTGTTGTGTATAAAAAAGGTATTATAAACCAGACGCTAGATGCCATCCGTCAATTATTATGTATTAATTATCATATAATGTATTGTTATACCTTACACAATTTCCTATATATTATAGTTACCTTTTATTTATTTAATGGTATCGAGTATATGCTCTTAATATCGGTTCGAATTGTAATCTGTTATCCATACGAACAAATACATTTTCCTTCGGTAATCATCAGTCTTTGCTATACAAGCACGTCCAAATTCACAAAACGTAAATATTAATTTCGTCATGCAAATTATCTTCAAAATATATCCCATGTGTGCGATACGGACTAAATTATATTATTCTCTAGTTAAATGCGCTCTTCGTGTCTCGAATCACGAAGCATAGATCTCGCTCATAAATATTAAACCTATTCAGCGACCTCTATGGTGAAGTATAGCAAAGGTTATAGGCGAGAATCAGTGGCGTAACTACGGGGTGGCATGTGGTAAAATGCCACGAGCCCCGACCATAGGAGACCCTTGCGGTGATCGGAAGAAGGCCTTGGACCGAAAAAGCCGTGACCATATAGTCTTGGGCAGAAAAAACCTCCATCCAAAGAATTTGCCACGGGCCTCCAAACTATAGTTACGCCCTGGCGAAAATAGTATTCGCCATAATGAATCATAGAAATTCTTACTAAATGCCAACAGGGTTGTAATGATAGCTAATACTGCGCAGAATGTACAATACATAATTAAAATCTAGCTATATAGCTTTAATGTTTGGTAAGCTGAGGTGCAATATTAGTCCAATCTACTACGCTAGATCAAGGCGTAGATTAATTTGGAACTACGAGATTTAATAGAAATATTTTTTGTTTCGTAGCATGGTCAATAAATATTTAATAACGAATGTATTTGGACATTTGGCTACAAAGTGGCTACAGATGATCAGTGCCAGCATGGGTTAGAACTACGATCATTGTTATCGTAACAAATAGGTATAAACAATTCTAACAAGATTTGTATTCATTTAAAATTATCGAATGGCGCACTAGCAAACTAGAGGTAGAACACCGACATTTCGCCGAGCTTAGTTCCGTCCCAGATGTGATAGGAGGCAAGCCTATCGCCATATCGGGCACAAATTCCAGACTCCGGGCTGATATGGAAAATTCCAATATCACTTTGCCCGACCCGGGGATCGAACCCGAGGCGTCAGGACAGTAGTTATACCGAAATACAACCACGCCACCGAGGCAGTCGAATTGACAATATAATATAGGTGTTAGGTAAATATGTATGTAAGTACGTTAATAGATAAGGCTAATGTGGTCGCTGAAGACCCTCGTTCACCAGTCATTAATATAGAAGGCCTGTACCCGGCAGCGACAGAAACCAATGTAGGGATGAGATTATTAAATTAATTGAATTGTGAAGCTAGACATTACCTTAGACATTACCTTAACATCATCGACGACATTGCCTAATAACACCTACTCTGCACATACAGGATATAGACAATAGCACGTCCAAATAGGTGATGGTATAATACCATTTAATCACGAAGCCCTAGATACAAAAAGTAAGTTCAATTACTAACAGGGTCCTTACAGGGTACTGACTGCCAGGGTTCACCTTCCTAGTTCCTACGCAATTGCTTGCACTTCGCCCGGTCTATACGTCCTCCACAGTAAGACCATTGGTTCTTTTATTATCCTTTTCCAAAACATCAAGCCAGCGATTTTGGACATCGACGACCCAAAACGTCGGGATAAAATAAGATTTATTACGAAATCGATTAAATTAAAAATACCGGTGAAAGGATGGATGGATGGATTCATCAAAAGCAATATAATTAATCAAATGATGGAGCTCAAACGTAATTCCCTCAGTTAATAATTTTTGTTGCGATCGTTGAATATAATTTGTGTATTTCTCTTTATAAAGACTTATATAGATAGATAGCTATGTAGCCACCAACCTTGTATTAAAACGTGGTGTATTTTTTCCTGTACTGGAATATAAAAATAAGAAGCAATCTGATTTTTTAAGTTTACGCGAATGTTATACATTGAAATAAAACTATTTTTACGGATTCTATTTTCTGACCCGTGACAACGAAGACTGCAAAGCCTTCGAAACGTCGGGAATAAAAATTAAAAACCAGATCGTGATAGAATCCGTAAAAATAGTTTTATTTCAATATAAGAAGCAATCTTTAAAGACAAAGTTAAAAATTTATACCTGCACTCGTAGACTACATTCAACGTTCATAACAGTTATGCGGTTTCGTTCGGACGGCGAAATTGCTCGTTAGTTCCGTTTCCGTCTTGACTTGAGAGCTTCGGTAGCTAGTAGCTACAAATTGTTTTCCCCCCGCGCGGGCTCTCTTTCAATCGATTTCTTTATCTAATATTACAAGCTTTGAGTTTTTACGCGCGAACCTAACATTGTGAAACAATTTGTATGAAATATTATTACGTGTTGTAAATTTAATTTATTTCATGCTGAACGAAACAGACACTAATACGATTTGTGCTTCGAAGAAAACGTGACCCACATTTACTTACAATTTTGTGAAGATCAAGTGAGATATTTTTAGATGCCAATTTTTTTATACCACACGCATGATTATAGTATATTTTTTTATGATAACTTAGTACGACTAGGTTTAGAATAATTTAAGCACAATATATGCGATGTGTTGATTTGTAGATGTTGTCACCAAGTAAAATGAAAGTGGAAGATTGGCTAGAATGGCTGCTTGTTTCTAACAGGATCTGGGTTTCTTTTGGGTAGGCTATGTTAAGAAGTGGACATCTTGTGGCTCATGATGAAAGATTACGGTAAAATCTTCTATAAGAAATTTTCATCTTTGCATAAACTTCCCAGGTTTTGCAATAACTTATTGATCTGAGTTTTGTTATTTATGATTTGTCATTGAGAATAATATGCAATACTTCATTTGTTTTGATATTTTAATCATGAGTAAGCATTTCAATTTTAATTAAAAACATCACGTCGTTTAATCACAAAGAGGGGTTGAGGACAAAAACTACAGGTCAACTAGAAACTTCGTTAGTACACAGCTCGCATACATAAAAAGCACTATGTAATAAAAAGAGCTATAAAGTTTAATTTTATTCGCGTCTGTATACAGGAAAATATGACAGGTATAAAAACTGGGACGTCCTCGGCGTCGTCGTAAACAAATTTCTTTGATTAACGGTCGTAGTTCTGGGCGCCAATTCGCCTGGAGCCAACTGCCAAATACAAACAGTTTATCGTGTCATGCATGGTATTAAGCCGGGCTGAGCCAAACGAAGATTATATTTGGATATCTACTAAGTTATGGGGAGTTCTCCAAGTTGTAGTTATTAAGGATTCGATAACGAGGCAAGAATGGAGTGGAGAATGTTTGTCGTTTAATTAACGTAGTAAGGGTAAAGTACTTACACTAGTCGCCTCCTTGGTGTAGTGGTAGCATATATGGGCTGTGGACCGGGAGGTCCTGGGTTGATTCCCAGGTCGGGCAAAGCGAAGTTTTTAAATGCCCGGGACTGGATCCCCCAGAGGAGGTTGACGTCAGGTAGGCAGCTAGTCGTAAAAACTAAGCCAAATCATTACTGCAATATGCTTGAAAAAGTGAGTTGCGCCGACCCCACATTTAGGTGGGATAAGGGCAGGTAGAAAGAAAGTAAGGTACATTGCGATCACTGAAATAGTAGTATATCAGTAGTAGTTCACTAGTAGTTCAGGGATCTAGAGGTAGAATGTAGTAAAAAAATATACCTTTAAGAACATAACATAAGCTCACGACTGTATCCCTGAAGGGGTAGGCAGAGGCGCACTAGCGAACTAGAACACCCACATTTCGCCGTGCTTTGTTCCGTCCCAAATGTGATAGGGAGCGAGCCTATCGCCATATCGGGCAAAAATTCCAGACTCCAGGCTGATATGGAAAAATCCAATATCACTTTGCCTGACCCGGGGATCGGACCCTCAGGACGGTAGTCGTACCGAAATACAACTAGGCCACCGAGGTAGTCTTACTTACTTTTAGAAGTCTCCTCAATATGTGTCAAGTGTCACTTATAAATAAATTTACTGATTCTTTTATCTTTGAAAAGGGACGTTTCCTAGTAAAATTCGGATAATCTTAAAAGAAGTTTGTTTTTTGCGTATGATAAAAAAAAATTGAGAGGTCCCTTTTATCGGTCTGCTGAAACAAAGAAAAAAGAAATCTCTCCACAAACTCAAAGGTAACGATTCGGGGCACGCACAAGACCCAAAACTCCGTCTGTTTCAATAAAATAGTGAAATAATATAATTTGGTTACTAAACATTTTTGGCGAAAATGCCTTGAGATTTCATTTGTTTTTATATACATACGTGATTTTGTGCATAGTTCAATGAGAAATTAAAATGAAAGAGGAATAATTTTATTTTCTTATTATTCTCGTCCACCGCTAAAGGATTTAACAGATACAAATATATGTTAGAAATAGTTCAATACAATGAGTGCTTTGTAGTGAAACGAGCCGTTGAATTTAGAGAGAGAATACAGAAATATACTGGGGTGCAGTCCAACCTTCTCTGACGTCACTAACTGACCGATTTAATACCGAATTGAATTGACTCAACAAAACTCGCCAACCGCTTTTAACGTTCAAATTGTTTACAATTTTAGCTCAAAACTTTCGGTCGGATGCGTTTCTGCTTTTTAAAATGTAATAAATAATAAAAACACACTGAACATTATTGAGAAAGATTTAATAATAATAATATAATAGCAGCGATAGCTCAGTTGGGTGTGGTACGGGCTGCCGAGACAAGAATGATTTGCTGATTCCTAATTGCTATTTTTTACCAAAAATATCCTAGGTATATAGCAGATATATCAAACATATTAATAAATCCAATAAACTTAAAATAACTACACATAGTATGTGGTGTGAACGTTCTATATTCAGTACTTGCTTTCTGTTGACTGCTTCACTTAATTAAGACTGGAGGGACGGAGGAGTGAAACATTGCACAACACTTGCTACGTTTCGCAAACACTCTATTCAAGGAGTTGTAATTACTCGACCAAAATGTAGTGTAGATTTTTCTATGCTATAAAAAAATAGAACTCCTATCTCCTTTGCACTTGAATCACTTTAAAATCATTAATTACCGTGTTGCTTACTCCGCAACGACCTTTCAAATTAATAATACAACCGAAAATTGAACAAGCTTTTCTGCAGTTTTTAATATAATTTTTGTGATAGTCGAATCTGTGTCACACGAAAATGTTATGGCTAATCCTGAAACATTTTCGTTGTATATTTTTATGTAAATGTGTTTTGTATTAGCGATTCCCTGAGAATTGTTGGGCCAGTGAAAAAATATATGCTATTTTTTATTTTGCGGAATCTTGGTTATATAGGATATTTATATCCTACATGGTTGTATATTTTTAATCTAATAATTCAAAAGCCAGTCTTGTCACCTACTTGGTTTAATCAGTCCATCGGCAGTCAACAGCGTATGCGGGCTGCAGAAGGTCCTGGGTTCAAATCCCAGGTCCGGCAAAGTGACTTTTCTAATACGATTTAATAAGAGACGAGTTCCCCCAGAGGAGAATGACGTCAGGAAAGCTGCCATTTCTACCTCTACAATGTGCTTGGAAAAGGGTATTGCACAGACCCACATTGAAACGGGATAAGAACAGGTGGAAAGAAAAAAGATTAAAAAGAAAAGGTAATTGATTGACTTAGAAAGATGATTACATAATCATCAGCATCAGCCACAGGACGTCTGCTGCTGGACATAGGCCGCCCCTAAAGATTTCCAGACCGACCAGCGGGTTTAGACAAGTGGCTTAAGCGCTATTCGAATACAATAATAAATGTATGGAAATGACATAAGAGTACGCTATATGCGGCGTGCCCCTATGTCATTCCCATACATTTATTATTCTATTCGATTAGCGCATAAGCCACTTGTCTAAGCCCCCTGTTGGCTTGTAATAACGTATAGTAATCGACTTATGACTGGGTAATGTATTAAATATTGACTTCGAAGCTATTATCAGGCGATGAAGATTGCCGCTTGACGTTACATAATAACATTAAATTATTTTAACAAACTTAGGTATATTAAAGTTTCGGGTTAATTTAATGGCTTTTTGCTTACTTAGGCATACATATGCCGTACTGTTATGACCATGTAAATCATCATCATCATCATCATCAGCCATAGGACGTCCACTGCTGAACATAGGCCTCCCCCAAAGATTTCCAGATCGACAGAAAAGTTCTCGAGTGGAGACCACGTACCGGCAAGCGCAGCATAGGACGTCCACCTACAAGGTGGACCGACGACCTGTCCATGTAAATACATGCTTTTAAATAATACACAAAACGGACTGTCCAGTTAAAACTGTAGTTGTGTAAGTTTTGCAACAAACTATACAACTAACCAACTGACTAAACTAAAACTACAGTTAGATTAAGTGGATGTCTGTGGAAAGACTATTACCGCCACAGACAGAGTGACCTTAATAATTTGGCATCGAAATATAGCATTAGTAGATTACTAAATGGAATTCCAGTTATAGACATGTGTATCATTTTGGCACAGATTATATGAAACTAGCATGTGGATTGCACAGGTGTGCCGATTATATAGAGTTGCATGTTACCAGGATATTAACGCATTATCTACATTTCCGTAGACATCAAAACATTATTGAAAGAAAAACAAATTAGGTAAACCCCTATATGTATTTAAGCTCCTTTATGAGAGCCCTCTTTCTTCAGAATGTCATTACCCCATTCCAATGGGGAGTCGACCCAACATAATTTTCATGCATTATTTAATTTACAAAACTGATGTCCAACAAGAATGTAAAAAACGGTTCATTTTTTTATAGCAGAGACTGGCAAACGAGCACGGGTCACCTGATGGTAAGTGATCTCCACCGCCCATAGACACACAGGACACAAAAATAACTACTACTACTAAACTTGGGTGCATTGCCAACCTAAAAGGAGGGAACGAATGGAGAGGAAAAAGAGATTGGGGAAGAGGGGGGGGGGCAATGGGTTACCGGAAATCTCACTCACTGAACGAAATGCGACAGCAAGCTGCCACTTTACGTCGGTAATCTGTGAGACAATGGTATCAAACCGGTTGAGCCGGCCCATTCGCGCTGAAGACGTAACTGTCTACAGCGTGGTTCTACCACTAAAAAAATACATACACAGTGTAACAATATAAGTATAACATATGTTTGTAGTTCGTTTGAAACATGTTATCGATGCCACACAAACGTTCTAACTTCTAACAATAGAACCACGCCTGCCGCCAGCGGCCGATACTATTTTATTAATTACTACAATACATACTTACACTACACTATTACTACGGTAACATACATAGTTTCACGTCCTATTAGCAAATGGAGCAATACTTTGTAAATTGTTGACGGTCGAGAAGTAATTTGTTGACTCGCCCGGCTTCAAAGCTTTCGCCATTTTGATAATTTGTCTTTTAAAATAACGGAACACCCGTCGGACGCAAAATACAGAAAATGGCGTCCATGTTTCTAAAATTAGCTCAAGTAATCAAATTATTGCAAACCTAAGAGCGTTATTCGATTAACCTTTTGAAAGGAATGGGCGCTGTTATAGGCTAGGTTATAGGCTCTATACGTTGATATAATAATTTGTGATAAGTGATCAGTAGCGTGCAGTCCATATAGGCAAAGAGACAGTGTTCTGACACTGTCCAGGGTAAATAGCAAATTGTCAGGGTAGACAGGACACTGTCTAGTCTACACTGACAATTTGCTATTTACCCAAATAATGAAAATCATTTTTTATAGCAGAGACTGGCAAACGAGCTTATGGGTCACCTGATGGTAAGTGATCTCCACCGCCCATAGACACCCAAGACACAAAAAGAATCATGGGTATGTTGCCAACCTGAAAGGAGGGAAATAGGGATTAGCAAAGGGAGGGTGGTAATTGGGCCACCGAAAATCTTACTCACCGAACGAAACACGACAGCGAGCTGCCACTTTAGGTCGGTTTTCTGTAAGACTGGTATCAAACCGGTCGAGCTGGCCCATTCGTGCTGTAGATTTAACTGTCTACAGCGTGGCTCTACCGCTCACAAATTTCATTACAGCAGCTCCCGGCCTATATTTTAAATCGACACGGGGACGTTGATGACAGTGATGGTAATGTAAGAGTTGAAGAAAATAATTTTATAAGTTTTTGTCTAGCCTGGTCGGAATGTTAATGCACGTCACTGGTTGTGATGTGTTCATTTAATATATACAGAAATTAATCCAGCAAGGCGCTGAATGGTTTTTACATCAATATATCTAAAATTAAAATATTTTGAAATATTAAATAAATGAATACACCCAACAGTCACACACTAGGTATAACCATACTAGGTATAACCTGTATCGTGGGTGTCACAGACTATGAGAGACTTTCGGTCTCACAACACCCAGACTTGAAACAAATATCTGTGGGCCACACAAACATTTGTCTCAATGCGGGAATCGAACCCGCGGCCTCTCGCTTCACAGCCGGATACTCGCCCGCTGCGCCACGGAGGCTGTCGTATTAACGAATATGATCATTGAGCTTGAAATAAACTGTACGAAACGAATGCGTAGTTTGTAGTACAGAAATATTGTAGCGAATTTCAACATATTGGAAATCCTAGTTCATAAATACATCAGCATAATAAAAGCATAAAGAATTTTTATGAAAAGAACGGCCGTGAAAAGTGATTTCATAGGCCGATATACCCTCGTATACCTAAACACAATAAGCTGGCGTCTAGGAACGGGGCCTGAATCATCTTATCGATTGCTTGGCGTTTGACATTTCACGATATGGGTCATCGCCTGGTTGTTTATTTATGCAATTTGTTTCATGTCAGCCTCCGTGGCGCAGCGGGCAATACCTAGCTGTGAAGCAAGAGGTCGCGGGTTCGATCCCCGCACCGAGTCAAATATTTGTGTGGCCCACAGATATTTGTTTTGGGTGTGGGTGTTGTGAGACCGAAAGTCTCTCGTAGTTTCTGATACCCACGATACAGGTTATACATGGTGTGGGGTCAGGAGTGTGTATCACTGTTGGGTGTTATTTATTATTTATTTATGTACCCAACATTCAGATAACGAGTGGCTCGTTCAAATGGCTCCATGTTCCCCTTTCAAACACAAATGTAACCATAAAAGTATGTATAACATAAAATGTACAATTGCTTGTACCACTGTTCACCGGTTTCTCTAAGCTTATGTAGCACACCAGAGTTAAAGCCGCGTTTCCTGTAATAAAACATTACACAAAACACCTATACAAAACATGGTATTTCTACTCTATTTTTGTCTATGGGTTATAGAAGACGATGAAAACCCTTTTTTTGTGTAAGTGTTTTAGGGTTTTGTTTGGAAAAACTTGTGAAAGAGACGCGGTTTTATTGTTACAATAAACACACACACGCACACACACACACACACTCCCACTCACACACACTCACTCACTGTTATACTCATATGTATCAAGTTTACAGTTTTTTTTTTTTTTTTTTTTTTTTTTTTTTTATAGCAGAGACTGGCAAACGAACAGATGGGTCACCTGATGGTAAGTGATCTCCACCGCCCATAGACACCCAAGACGCAATAAGAATTATGGGTGCGTTGCCAACCTAAAAAGAGGACATGGAAGGGGAGGGAATAGGGATTGGGAAAGAGGGGGGGGGGAATGGGCCACCGGAAATCTCACTCACCGAACGAAACGCGACAGCAAGCTGCCACTTTACGTCGGTTTCCTGTGAGACAGTGGTATCTAACCGGTCGAGCCGGCCCATTCGTGCTGTAGACGTTACTGTCTACAGCGTGGCTCTACCACTCAAAAATCGTCAATTTGAAGATGTGTATGCTTATACATATATTTGAAGCGAGGTATGTTTGTATACTCCTACCCTATGTATGTCTGCCTAAATGCGATGTCCACTCGAGCACGTGTCTGCTCCACCGGCCATCTGTCCGTCTGCAAATATAGCCCGCCCAATTCACTTCAGTATTGATCTGGAATTCTTCACAATGCAATATGACTTATTTACATTCATTTGAACTTTAGAATAGCGAAAAGTGTTCTCGTTATCCAAAAACGCTTAGGGGTGATTAAATACGATGATTGATGTTTGACTGTTGAATCATTATACTTAATCGGTATATACTATACAGTCTACGCTTCTATAATTCCTGTCATTACTATCTTCTTCAGCAACTGGAAATCATTCAAATATTCGTCTTTTGAACAAAACTTTCGAAATGACGCCCGAGAAAAGCTAATCAAAATAGTTTTACAAGACAGATTTCGATTTATATATATATATCAATTCGCAATAAAAAATGTGCCAGATTGAGGTTAATTTGAACGCGGGCCACCATTAACGGTGTCCTAGAGCCCGATGTAAATCACCACTTAACTCAATTCACTTACCCTAATTCTACTACGTTTTATCCTATCCAGATAATTTGAAAAGTATATTTTATGTTTTACTTATATTTGATTTATTCTGTGGATTTATTATATTCTTTTTTAATATAATTTTTACCTGCCCCTATCCCTCCTTAAGTGGGGCCAGCTAACACACTTTTTTAAGCATGTTGCAGAAAGGATTTGACTTAGTTTTTACGACCGGCTGGCGTCAACCCTCTCTGCAACCCGGGCAAATTAATTTAGTAAATTCGCTTTGCCCGACCTGGGAATCGAACCCAGGACCGCCCCATCCACAGCCCATACATACATATATGCTGCCACTAGACCAAGAAAGCGACAATGATTTTTTAATATAATATTGGAATTTATTTTTACTTTGATATTTCTAAATTGATTGTAACAAAAATTCTACCCAAGTAACTAATCTAACCACTTCCATCCAAATGATTTCTGCCAGTGAAACCAATTGTGAAGTAAGTATGGCCCTTAGAGTCAGTTTCAGTACTTATGAATTTTGGTATTGTATTATTGTACTTCCTCAGAAATCTTAAAACAGAATTTAATATATTTCGTTCGTTTTCGTTGATCTGGATGCACTGCCTGATTTATAGATTTAAATGATACGATTAACTATAGTATAAATGTATTGATAATTTCTAACATGGGTCAGGATTTTATGCTCTCTTCAATGAAAACTATCTCAACGCTTTTCTCAAGATTGCATAAAAACAAAAATCAGAAATAAAATAATTCTCGTCTCAAGAAAGACATTGCAGTTAACATTTTCCAAGAGCATTTAGAATGTGATGCATATACTTTATGCATTATAATAAACCTCTCATCAATTTACTACAAATAGGAACTTCTTTTGCATAACTGTCTCGTCTTTTACTTTAATGTCCTTTCCCTGCATACACGATACACAATCTTAACTGAATGTTGTTTCAGTAGATTAGGAATTTGTCGGCATAAAGGTTTATAAGTATTTCATTTCAAGTTTATAAGTTATTCATACATTGATTGGAATAGGTTAATGCGATTTCGCGGTGACTGCTCTGAATAAGTAACTGCGTTGTTTTCATAAATGTGTTGGAAACTAATGGAAATTGTGTTCTTTCCTATTTACCTGTTTTCGGTGTTTCATTAGAATAACTTGGATAAAGTGTTCGAATAGAGAATTCTTGGCACTTATGGCATAAGTATGAAGTATCAATATGACGATCACTTTGAGGTGATGACGAATTGCTTTAAACCGTTGTTGTTACTTATTTCCTTATATTGAAAGAAGCAATTCACGTGAATGCCGTCTCCCGTATAATTTAATTTTCAGTTTGTAGATCTTTTGCGTCCTATATCTCTTGATCACGACATCAAGCGAACGATTTATATTTCTCCATTGAACTTCACTTTATTCTTTTAAATTGATGATTATCGAATCGCGAGATAAACCTACCTGTGTCGCGTGTACAATGTACATGCCAATCAATAAAAACGATTACTTCTCTGTATCGTTCCAATTTTAGTACCTACATATACATATGTACTGCTGATGCAAGTAGAATCGATTACTTACATTTCGACAGTTGCGTACGTAACGGGAGTCTTTGTTTGTCGTCTCTTTGTACTAGATATCATTATTAAATGTAATTAAATTACAAAGTTTCCGAGCGATGTGATGCGGAGTTGGATGTGTTCTGCCTGTTAATTAATGAACGGAAGGGGAATGAATGTTTAATGGTATTACCAAAATGCTTTACGAATATGTGTCATGGTCATGGGAAAGATGTAGATCTACGTTTACAATGTCATCCTAGTGACACACGTCGCGTCACCTGTGGGCCTAGCCAAGTGGCTTATGCGCTAGTCGAATAGAATAGTAAATGTATGCACATTCCCATAGATTTATTTTATTCGACTAGCGCATAAGCTAATTGTTATATAACTATTTAATAATGGATAATATTTTCTAGCTATTTGTATCATTCTCATCACAATTATTAGGTTAAATCTCAGTTAAGTTATTATTATTTAATGTGATGTTCGTTGCAATGTGTTACTTTCAATAATATAAACTGAATAACCGCTTATAATGTGAAACTATAAGAGCGTCTTTACTCCTCTTGATAGCTAAAACGCCGAAATTATAAGTACTAATTTTAGTTGTATGCCCTGTGCAGTGAGGTTTTAAATTTAATGTTATAAATAAGCAAAAAAAAAACATATTTAGGCATTCCATATCCAGTAAAAGCAAAGGTAACAACTTGATTATCATAGTACTTAATTCTTCTAAATAAAATAACATCTTTGAAATGGCACAGTAAACGGCAAAAATGTTAACTGTATTTATAAAGTTGAACAGTTTTGACTAGTTGCAAACAAAATTAGGTCGGCGTTGCAGCGAAATGCATAATCCAAGTGTTGATTTTAGCCCCGCTTTGAGTTGTGTGTTCATTGCAACGTGCATAATGTAGTACGTATTATTTTGACGCCTGAATGCATTGAAATATTATTATAGCACAAATAAAAACGCGCGTAGCTTTATACAGCTCGATTGTAAAATTCCAACATATGCCTGTGAAATTCGCAGAGTCAATGGAAACTAAAATGTTGGGAATTTTTTCGAAATTAATGATTTGTGAATGTATTCGAAAAGTAATATTGTCGGATAACACACGTTCTGTATATAAACTTTTTTGCATTTGGTGTCCTTCGAAATAAACACTAAAAACATATACGCAAAACATGATTTTAGCTGTTACCTGCTCGTAGAACAATGGACCATAAATCGACCTATCCAAAGAATAAAGTTACATATGATAATGAATCGAAATTGCTTTCTTATTTTTCTGAGCTTATTTATTGACCTGTATATTTAACTAGTGAATATTTTTTTAAGCTATGTCATAATTTAACTTGTTATTATGTCATAAATATAAAAAAATACTAGTATTAGTTAAATATATAGGTTAATTTAAGCTCAGAAAAATAAGAAAGCAATTTCGATTCATTATCATATGTAACTTTATTCTTTGGATAGGTCGAAATACAAAATGCATGTTTTGTGTATTGTTTTATTGCAGGAGACCCGGCTTTAGAAAAGCATTTTTTTATTTTTATTATTAAAATCTACTGTTGTTGTTGAGTATCTCTTTAAATATTATTGATTTTTTAATCACAATTTGTGGTTTAAAGTCTATAATTACAACTTTACAAAATTGTGATGTACAAAATAAATGTTAATATTTATATTCGAGAAACGTATTATTAGGCGAATTTACGTGATTTTCTCTCCGCTAATTGAAGTTAAGAAAATGTAGTGACAGCTCAGTTGGGAATGGTACGGACTGCCGAGACGAGCGCGGAGGTTCGAGACCAACCCCAAAATGGAGCATACACCTCTGACTTGTCTATGTTAAGTGTGTTATCATTGTGAAATATCGCTTGCTACAACGGTGAAGGAAAACATCGTGAGGAAAACTGCATACCCGAGAATTTCTCCACAAGAAATTCGAAGGTATGTGAAGTCTACCAACCCGAATTAGGCCAGCGTGGTAGACCAAGGCCTCTAACCCCTCTCATTAGTAGAGGAGGCCCGTGCCCAGCAGTGGGACAGCAATATTACAGAGCTAATATTATTATATTATATCATTATTAATTGAAGCTACAACACAATAGACTGGTGTTTGTTGCTCGGTTAGATTACGATTTATGAAGCAAGTACCTTTTAACAATTTGCATGCAAATGAAAGGCTTTGCTGTATTGTTATGCAGGTATTAAAGCCAAAATGTAATTAACAGTCGTGTAACAGCTGTACTTGGTGACTTTTGTAATCGTATAATTTGAATCGAAGACGTGTATTTTCTGCCTAACATGTTCTATTTTAATATTGTCATTCAGAGCGATGCGACACTATTAAGTTTTTACGTTTTAATTGCACTAAAATTCTTTTTGGCTAGTTCAAGCAGATTTTGCCTCTCATCTCATCACACCAACTAAATATTTTTCATTAGACGAAGTAAACTGACAAATCGAAATGTCACTCTATAGTAGGGGAGCCCAAGCGGGGATTTCGGGATTTACTAAAGCGCGACAGATTAATATACAGGGGGATACCTTGTACCCGGTTAAGTACCTCCACAAAACATGAGGCCCATATATAAGGCCGCCCGTGAAGGATACAGGATCAGATTAGTAAAAAAAAATTGACCATCAGAAATTCTCGAGCGCGTCAGATTAAGGTAGGGTGAGTTAATTACATCCTAAAAAGTGTATATTCCACTAATCTGACAATTTGAGAGTGACGTAAAAAAAGGGGAGGGCAACAAAGTTGTAAAAAAAATACGTCATCTCGACATTCTCGAGCGTAGCTAAATTTTTTTTTATTTTGAAGGAAATAATTCAAGAATAATGAAAAATATATAATCTGACGATTTCCGCAAGCCGAAATAATAAAAATTCGTCGATAAAGTTAAATGCGTGCAGTTGCGTGATGCCTACATTTCTTTCTCCGCGCTTCTATTCCTCTCTCACTCTTTCTCTATCTATTACTCTCTCACTCCGTCCCCACTCTGGTTTCTGCTTCCTGAGCTTTTCAATTAATTAAGTTCAATGATTTAAAAAAAAAAATTATTTTGAAAGTGGTTTTTTTGGAATAACTTTTAACCGGCTTTATCGATCAACTTCAAAAACTAATCCGCCTTTGAGCTTGAAAAACCACGTCGATCGCCACCTAGCTGGTCAAAAGCGGTTGATTCGTTCGAGAGATATCGTGAACGAAAGAAACCCGAAAAAGGGTTTTTTCGGGATTACTCCAAAATTTGTGGTTCGATCAATTAAAATTGCAAAATTACTTATGAGGATGATAAAACTGCGTCGAATGCCGCCAACCGCGTGAAAATCGGTTGATCCATTCAAAAGTTATTGCGGTTTGAAAATTCCAAAAATAGTGTTCTATGAAATTTCTATTTCTTTGAACTCAGCGAGCTCAAAATATCACATAAATAATATTTTGAGCTCAAAAATGTCATAAGTACAATTTTAAGAGCCCAAGAATGGAATTAGCGAGAAGTTGCAGGGATGGCCTTTAAGGTGAACCGTTTTTCTAATTATTTTTTTTGTCAGATCAGGCCAATCCCTCTAGATAATCGTCAGATTATGAGACAGTACGTTTAGAACATAAAGATGAACCATATATATCTTAATCTGACGCGCTTGAGTATTTCAAAATAGCGAATTTTTTTTGCACATTATGAAAATGGCCGCGAGTTTGCGTCCCATCGAAATCGTCAGATTAGTGAATGAGAGCTTTTTTTGGGTGCACTTAACACTCCGTTAGAAAATCTGACGCGCTCGATAAATTTTTTTTTTTTCATTTTCAACCCTTAAATACAACCACTCGCATCATGCAAACGATCAGATTAACATACGTACATTATTAAAAATACGTAGGGCATTGATGCTATCAATATCTGACGCGCTCGAGGATGTCCATGCAACAGTTTTTTTTTACATATTTAAAAATCTATAGCCGCTTCCCCCACCGATGTAAAGGTATATATCATATAACATTTTTTTCTTCATATCATCTAAGCTTTGCATCCCAATAGGTCTCTACGACGCTCAAGTAAATCCCCATTTAGCATCGTGGGCTCCCCTACTACTACAAAATAATATTGCAAACTTCCAAAACATATTGATCTAGTTCAATTTTAATCATTTAAAAAAATAATAAATCAGCACTACTAGCTTATGAAATTCGAATATTATGCCGTATGTTAAAAAAATGTGTAAATAATCACAACCGATACGCGAAATAATAACGATGAAAATTGAAAATATTTTATTAAAAATATTTGATTAAAGGGCAAAAATTATAAATTTGAGAAAATAACGTTCTGAACATTCATACCTTTTGTAAGTTTTGTTTATAATGTACCATAACTAAGCATGTTGCGATTTACTATAACTATACTAATTCAGAAGACATGCAGTACTAATCACACATTGAGCAGGAATTACATAAAAAAATTATTTAAAAAATTTAAGAATAGAATAGTTCTCTAAATTGAAATGATTAAATAATCTTGATCTTTTTCTACAGTACTATTTAAAGATGAAAAAGTGGTAACATTCGAAATGTCATTGTACATTTTAATCTTTGTAGCTTGTAATTGAAAATATTTATAATATAAACCTGTTTCATTGTTTTAGGCTGGTTTTAGGCTAATGAATTATCGGTTCTATACTTAAACAACTATAAAACGACGTAGGCGAAAATCATTAAATAAAATAAGTTTCACAATGTCTCAGTTTTCAGTTTTTGTCGTCCTTTCAGCTTTTATAGAAAGCTTTCAGCGTAGAACGTATTAATTTAGTTTTTTAGATGATTAATGAACGCTCTTAATTAAGCTCTACTACCCATCTCTACGTACCAAAAAGTATTTTTACAGTAAATATTTATTTATGAATTGATTTTTTTTTATAGCAGAGGCTGGCAAATGAGCAGGTGGGTCACCTGATGCTAAGTGATCTCTGCCGCCCATGGACACCCAAGACACAAAAATAATTATGGGTGCGTTGCCAATTTAAATGGAGGGGAATTGGGAAAGGTAGGGGAGAATCTGGCCCCCGGAAATGTCACTCACCGAACTAAACGCAACAGCGAACTTCCACTTTACGTAGGTTTTCTAAATGACAGTGGTATCAAACCGGTCGAGCCGGTCTATTCGTGCTGTAGACGTAACTGTCTGCAGCGTGGCTCTCCAACTCAAAATAAATATTATATTCAGTTTTTATATATTTTCTTTTCACGTTTACGCATCAAAAAGGGTACAATTTGATTTGGGAGCATTATATTTAACTGCTTTGATAACTTTGGGGCCGTTCAAATATTACGTAAGCAGATTTATTACAATTATTTACCCCCCCATCCCCCTTGTCAGCAAAAGTAAGCAAAGCTTTTACCCCCTCCCCCCATGCTTAAAATGCGTAAACATTTTTCAAACATTTTCCATGCGTAAACATTTTTCAATTAAAAATGTATTTTTTTTATATTATAATTATAATGTTATAATTATAATTTTAAAAATAAGAAAATTGATTTAGAATAGAGATGAGATTTTACTAATGTAGTAATCAACATTAGAGTAAGGGACAAAAATATTATAATCTTACGAACATAACAAACTTATTTTAAATTTTTGGTACACATATTAAATTCAAATTAACAGTCTTCAGTCCATGAAACCCGAATCCATGATTCTAAGTTTTCGATGACATTGGATTGCTTGGATTGCTGCTCAGTGTTGTGAGTCTGCTCACTTTCATCCGATTTTGGAATGTCTACGTCGTTCTCATCGAGCCATTCAACATCATGGTGCTCTAAATTTTGAATAATGCACATCAGTTCATTAGCACGACGAGCAGCGACTCTTACAGGTCTAACTTTCCTATCAGTGTGCGTGTTTACTTTTTTATGGATCTTCTCGATGTGACGATTTAGTGACTTGATGGAAGCATGATAAAGACCACACGTTTTGCATGTTCGACTTGATAGCCTCAATTTTACCGTCGGACAAAAATAATCGTAGGGCATTTGCAGGAAATCTTTGAGTGAAGCACTTAAGCGTAGAGCTAAATTGACTGGAAGATCAAGAAATTTCCCTCCTTCATCCAAAACCAAGTCATCAACTGTTTGTTTTACTTTTACAGGTGGTGGAAGAAACCTGTTATCTAGTAATCTGAATAGACCACTTCTTGGACGACAGCATTCTGTATTTTTACATTTTACAATTTGAAGCAAGTATTGGCTTTCACGCACATGTTCTGAATACCATTTAATGTCTGGAAATACAGGAACATCTTGTTGACCTGCCCCAACATATTTTGCAGTAACATTATAGCCATCAATTTCCATTGAACTCCATACTTCAGCTAATACATTTCCTGCAAATTCGAAATTAGATCTTTCTAAATGTTCATCAATTGTTACGCCACGTTCATCCAAATGAGACCCAAAATGGTCATGAGGCAATATTAAACCAGCCAGTTCCCGACTAAGAGGAGCCATTCTGCGCTCTACTCTGTTGTACGCACTTCTTCCAGGAGCATTGGTAGCTAAAAACAATGCATCGAGATCATGTCGCTTAAAGTGTTGTATAGCAAGCCCTATGACTTTTTCATAACGCGGATTTTCATCTGGCCCTCCATCAACCGTCATGATTACCACTGGTTTTACTAGTCCATGGTCAGTTTTAGCTAATGGTCGAAACTCTTCAAGTTCGAGAAGCGTCTCGAAATCCTGAGCATGAGTATTAGCAGTAGATGAACTATGCTTTCCACTTCGAATAGCGATGTATGTTGGTCCAGAATATCCAACGGCTTGCGGTTGTCCTAGCATACTAGAAGTGATTTTGATACCAGCATAAACAGATGGTATTAATTTATGACGCTCAGCGATTACCCAATCGTGGTCAGGTAATTTGATTCTATATTCCATGTGCATTAGAAGAGGTGCTTGCTTATTTGCCGCAGTTACGCCTATAGGGACTCGAGCTTTATCATCTTGAGATATGAAAAATACTTGATCTGGTCCAAGTATGGATGCTATGTTCTCTAAATAATGGATTGATGTTTCAGCGAACTTGCTATCTAAGTGGCTCTTGTGGTGATCAGTTTGAGCCCGAATGAGCTTAACAGGGACTGTCGATACATGTCTTCGTCCCTCTGCAGAATTAGATTTTCTGGGAATCAAACGAAGATATGTCCCACTGCGACTAATGTCAAATCCTATTTTACGTAATTCTTGTGTGAGTTCATCAAGAGTTTTTACGCTGCGAATAGATTCCGTTCGTCTTCTATCATCTGCTGCACTCCCAAATAAAGCTATATCCGCAATTGTTTTCAATAGTGATGGTTGATTGCTTTCAAGATTAGGACGTCCCACTGAATCCCTCAGAGATAGTCTTTTTTTTATTTCTGGATTTTCATGACAAATATCTTCTAACTTTCTTTTCATACCATCCCTGTGTTTTTTCTGGGCAACTGCGTTTTGAATCTTCCTGTTTAAAGACTGTTTTGCTGTTTTTATTTCCTCACGCAACTTAATGATCTGTTTATCAACTTCAGCACGGCTTGGCATAGTATCTCTGGCAGAATACAAAGCGTTCAGATTTTTTTCGAGTAGAGCAATCTTATTTTTCATAGCTTCCTGAGAAGGTTTTGCTCTCTGTTTATCTGCATTTTCATTATTTTCGCGTTGCTGTTGTGATTCATTACCGGGTTTTATTTTATCTTCTTCCTGTTTTTTAATATTTGAAGCTGGCTGTATAATTTGTGTTTTTTCTGCAGGTTTACAGGTAGTCGTTGCCTAAAAGTAAAAACTTTCTATTGATTCTGCTAAAGATTCTCTTATTAAACTACATAAATACAAAGTATGCAATAAAAACTGCATTTAAAAATTATTTAAAGCCATAGCCCGTCATTTGGCAACTTCGTCACTCACCTTGGAAAAAAAATGTAGTAGATTGGATTTATTCTTAGTCGCCGCTTGCAATTCTTCTTCAATTCTCTTACATACAATGATATCTAGTTCCTTGTCGGACTTTGCTTGTAATTTATAATTTCGCCACACTTCGTTAACTAACTTTTGTACATTTTGTACTTTCGTACTTGTATGAGATTTTTTAAAACTTTCAAACAATTTTTGGTATAACTTGGATTTGTCTATTTGAAACGACATCTTATTTAAACGTTAAACTTTGGCTAATGGAATCAACGGTAACACAAATGTTGAATTGCTTTGCTATGCTTACAATACGTCTACTCGCTATAGTATCCGAACAAAACAATACACTGACAGAAGAAATTTAGACAAGTGAACAGCGCGCGGTAATTCCCCGAATCGATTCTAAAGCGAGTGCCTAAACGTATGCGTGTATATTTGCGGAAATCCCCGAAAATGCGTTTCGTTTTCAAGCATAGACAATGTGAGGGTTGCCATTCGTGTAAAAAAGTAAATAACTATCGATGACGTAATCATCATCTGGACTCCCCTACCCCCCATGTCATCCAAAATAAGCAAAACAAAGACCCCCCCACCCCCCTATAGTGCTTACGTAATACTTGAACGGCCCCTTTACGCAGATCATGCACCTGAGTAAATATTACGAGTCGACTGAAGATTTACGACACTCAGCAGCTTTTTATTTCTTTGATATCTTTGTCCTCTTTGTCTCATTTTGTTGAAGGGAGTGGGTGGTAATTTTCTCTCCCAAATTAATGGAAAATGGTTGACGAATTCTCGACGAATCTGTATAAAGTGTTTTCAGCACGTTTGAACGAGGTATTCTAAATCAGTGCTTGTTACTCCCAAATATTGGTTAAAAGTTCAATTTAGTGATGTAAACAAAAAGAATATCAAATAAAAAGTCTTTAAAGATTCATTTCAGCGCATTCAAATATCTACTGAAGAGTGAATTTCCATTATAGTTTGAAAGCATAGTTTTCTTTCTTTATACAATGAATGCGTACATGACCAGTTTAAAAATCCTCGATTGAAAAGTCTACTTGTTGCGATTATGCTTGTGCGTGCTTTGTCGCGTTCATGCGTGCGTGCGTGTGAGTAATAGAAAAAAACAGAGTTTGAGTGATAGAGCCACGCTGTAGACAGTAACGTCTACAGCATGAATGGGCCGGCTCGACCGGTTTGATACCACTGTCTCACAGAAAATCGTCGTAAAGTGGCAGCTTGCTGTCGCGTTTCGTTCGGTGAGTGAGATTTCCGGTGGCCCATTTCTTCCCTTCCTTTCCCAATCCCTTTTTCCCTCCCCTTCCATTTCCTGCTTTTAGTTTGGCAAGGCACCCATGATTCTTTTTGTATTTTGTGTATCTATGGGCGGTGGAGATCACTTACCATCAGGTGACCCATCTGCTCGTTTGCCAGTCTCGGCTATAAAAAAAAAGATGACAAAGCTGCGGATACGCCATTTGCGCTATTATTGCATCGAATAGACCAAAACATTATGTACAAATTACGGGCCTTACTTAAAACAGCCTTTTTTGGTAAGCAAATGGTTACGAATACTGAAACCTGTCACTTTTTTCCTTGCGTTACATTGTTTAAAAATGAAAGTGACAACCTATGGTATAAAGATAAGCAGCGCTTAAATATTTTTATAAGTAAGGGGCTACATATTTAAAACTACTAGCCATAGAATAATACCACTTCTGAATTCCAAACAGCATTAGTGACATTACGTAGTAAAAATCCGCCATATTTTACTTTCAGGGCGACCTTGACGTTGGAATAAAGACAACAAACAAACGGTGTCGACTGTCGTTTAATGCGTGCCGTGAAATTTAACTCTACCGATTCTTTTAGGGTAAACTAAATATGTAATGCCTACTAACAAGTGAGGACAATTTGAATCGGTTCCAAATAGGATTTGTACCGGTTTCTCGAGGGTTGCTATAGTCAAAGCTTTAAAAACATTGCCTAATTGAGAGTAAACAATAAATATCGTTTTACGTGGGTTCTGTACCAAAATGAGTTGATATTTTTTTTTTATTTTTTCATAATATCGAGGTATTAGTTTATAAAAGTACATGAAGTGTCCATAACATTAAATTAACTTTAAATCCATTGACAGCCTCCTTGGCGCAGCGGACGAATAGCCGGCTGCGAAGCGAGAGGCTGCGGGTTCGATTCCCGCATTGAGACTAATGTTTGTGTGGCCCAGTTATTTGTTTCAAGTCTCGGTGTTGTGAGACCAAAAGTCTCTCTTAGTGTCTGACACCCATGATACAGGTTATACCTAGTGTGGGATCAGGACTAGGTGTGTGACTGTTGGGTGTATTGATTTATTTAATTTATAGAGAGTTTATATATTAACGTGCCAGGTCAGGCAGAAATATTTTCCTAACATGATAATTATGTGCAGAAAAGATTTAATATGATTAATTATTGGCTATAACACACACACGAACATTAAGTATATTCACGTCCATACATATCCTAATCTCTAGTCTAAATGGAAGTGAAGCTCTTAACTGAGGAACTCTCAACTGGGATTACCACCCGTAATAATAAATGAGGGAGCCATTAAAGATATAGCCAAAGTTACAACATTTCAACAATACCACATAAGTAGCAAAGTACTAGTAAAGTTTTAATCCACACGCGGGGTTTGTGTTATGGCCTAATGCCAGTTGCTGCTTCAAAACAATATGAGTCCTAACGTTTATTTGCGTGATTTTGTTGAATGTGATTATTGAAATTAAACTATTTTTTCTATCACGATTTGGTTATAATTTTTAATTTTTATGCCCGACGTTTCGAAAAGCTTTGCAGCCTTCGTGGTCACGGGTCAGACTGACCCGTGATCTGACTGAATCGTGATAGAATCCGTAAAAATTGTTTAATTTCAATGAATAACATTCACGTAAACCTAAGAAATCAGAATGTGATTATTGTCATGGAGGAGAGGATAAATGTTATTAATCTGTTGTTAACTGACTAAAAGTGGGATTCTTAGTTTCACGTATATTTTCGACCGACTTTAAAAGAAGAGGTACATCAATTCGACTGTTATGTTTTTTTTTTATAATATAAAATAAGCTCACGCCTGTATCCCCGAAGGGGTACACAGAGGGGCACTAGCCAAATAGTACACCCACATTTCGCCGAGCTTAGTTCCGTCCCAGATGTGATATTTGATTCTTTTTTATGTATGTATGTTAAGTTACATCTCCGCCAAATATGGATCGACTTTCAAGATTTTTTTGTGTTCGATAGAGCTTATTTCAAGGGTGGTCCTATGTCAATTTGGTCACGATCGGATAACTTGTACCGAATCCCGTACAAAAAACATAAAGTATGCTTATAATAATACTGCTATAAGACGTGGTGGTACACCTGTCCACACAACATTACATGAATGGGCAGGTTCGTTCTGGTTACTATTGTACAGTACTTTCTTACAGAAAATCGACTTGTGAAACTGTTCCGCCCGATGAGTGAAATTTCCGGGGACGTTGGATTGTTAAGGTCTCCGGAAATCTTATCAAGGAGGCGGGAATTGTCCCAGATTCATAGTTTTGTAAATGACGTAATATAGCTTAAGTAATTAAAACAACAGAGGACCGTTGCCAAATCCATGCCCATATTTTGCGGTATCAGGCCCGTACCCGTGCCTATGAATCCGTAATAGCTGTGTGGAATATAAATTATTTCCACCTTTTTCTTTTCTCCATAAAGTTTGGCGTTACTTTCAGAAACCTACACATAAGGGTTTATAGTTTCCAGCGGGGATAACTTACACGCGCTAAAAAGAAAATGGACCCATATCTTTTATAACGACACTCAACTCGGCGCTTTTCAGATCATTGAAAGACTTTGTAAATACACTACGCTCAATACTTTTTTCATCATGTGTAAAATCAATATCTTTGAGACTCTACAAAAGGTATTTGAGAAATTGGTACAGATTATTTGGCTTAAGTATTCAATATCGTGAAAGCGTACTTATCGTTATGATTGGTATGAGATGTTAGATAAGAAAATCTTATTTAGTTGAAAGCTTGTCTTTGATTTAATATATTGTGTCCAATACTATGTGAAACTTTGAAGTAAGGATTTTTATGGTTCCGCTTCTAAAATACATAATAGTATGTATATAGTAAAACATCGGTTTGTTCATAAGTTATTTTAGTTATAGATAATATGTAATATGATAAAATATTCATCATGAAATTATCTTTACGTTCATTTAAAGGATATTTTAGCAAATGTAATTACAGGGCATTATGGGACTTAATCAATATGTTGCATGACGAGCGTATTGCAGTGCCGCTGAGCTTTGTTATTCGAAGTACGAGTGGTGCTACTTTTCATAGGTAGCGACTTCCTCGTCTTGCTATGGGATTGGAATAAAGAAATGTTTCAATCATACTATTTTATTTTATCCAGTTTCCCCACGAAGAAAATAAATTAAAGGTTTTATTCCGATCTGAGAGAATTCGAGGAGTCTTTGTATCCACGTAAATGAGTATAAAAAATACCGTGTCCCACATTTGCAAGTTCATCTTTTATTCACCAAGGGAAATATCAATCGGTACCCGGTCCGGAAAACGTAAAAATAGCATTTATTGGATGTATCAGATCATCGGTCCGCTCCGACCTTTCGTATCCAAAGGAATTGGAGCTTTATGTTTATACAAATGTTTATTTCCAAACACTTTGACCGATTGGACAATATTATTTTTATTTTCAATGTTTATTTCGACGAGAAGTATCTCATGCATAAAATGGCGATTTAAGCGCCATATTATCTATGTATGTTGAGACTGCGACGTAATATCCTCATTTTAACAAAGCAGGCAGTGGGAAAATTACCCTTATAATAAGGCGCAAGAGCTTGTCGCCGGGATTGTTGAAATGTTTATAAATTCCGGTCCATTTTTTAATAAATTGAGAAATAAAATGCCCAACTTAAATTAATTGTAGAGTTTTTGGAAAAATGTCCTAATAACATATTTTTTGTGCAAGTAATAAGTAATGCTTATAAATATACATAGTTCAATTACAATACGAAATGTTTAACACAGACTAGTGTACGAATATTCTAAATATGATGTATACCTACTATATAATATACTTTTAGAGTGGTAGAGCCACGCTGTAGACAGTTACGTCTACAGCACGAATGGGCCGGCTCGACCGGTTTGATACCACTGTCTTAGAAAATCGACATAAAGTGACAGCTTGCTGTCGGGTTTCATTCGGTGAGTGAGATTTCCGGTGGCCCAATTACCACCCCCCTCCCTTACCCAATTCCTTTTTCCCTCCCATACCATTTAATCCTTTTAGGTGGGCAACGCACGCCTGATTTTTTATGTGTCATGTGTGTCTATGGGCGGTGGAGATCACTTACCATCAGGTGACCCATGATCACCCATCTGCTCGTTTGCCAGTCTCTGCTATATAAAAAAAAAACTTTTATAATTTTTATGTAAATTAAAGAATTTCGCAGTATGAGTCAGCCCATTATCACAGCTTTGCTATCATTTATTGTAATGTAACATTATTCTAACAAATCGCCCAAGTTAAATAAATCTTTTATCTTAAACTTTCAGAAACAGCAACCTAAATGACGCTTGGCTGGAATGTTTTAAGATGTTTCCTCCCAAGACCACGATCAACGTTTAATTACAACTTCTCCAAGTTTTGATTTAAAGTACCAACTTTTCAATTTGTTAAGTCCGACTTACTCCCGACTTCAATTCAATCCTTATTACGTTATTCGGGTCATGGTTACTTTTTCTTCAACTTATTTGCGTAACTCTTAAAAATCTCCGATGAATGGCGGTTTCTTAGAATTGATGAAGAATAATTTAATTCGAATTTAATTATTCAGAACCGAAGTAGGTGTAGGTAGAATTTTCTAAATGTTGTAAAGTAAATAAAACGTGCCTTGATCTAAATCCTAAGGACGATATATATATAAGTGACGGATAAAAATTTAATATAAAAAATGCATAAAACATTATGACATAATTAATTACAGTTATCTTAGAGCAAAAAATGGTCCAGGTTGTTCAATGCCTTCTTATTTAAAAGGAATTTTAGAGGCGCCTTAAAATTATTCAGCTTATAACACAATACAAACTCTATATGTAAAATATGCAATACCATACTTATGTCCTATAGAATAAGTAGATATTATGGTTTTCCATATAACCCGATTCTGACATAGGTACTACATTCAATCTATTCATGCATTCTTGTCGCCAGGCTTTATTCAAGCAGATATAAAATAACCACCATCTGAAGAAAGTACCCTAATAAAAGACCCTACGCTTCTCTCTTACGAGCTCAGTTTTTTGTTTTGGGTTAAAACGGTTTACTGTCTAGTCAAACAGGGAAACGTTCGCTCATCAGTCTTGGTTCCGTGACGCTTTTCCTTTTCGATTTTTATTTCGCTTTTTATTGTCCGCATTAGTGAAGCTGTTATAAAGGTTTCGTTTCAGCTGGCTTTGTGAATATCTCTCTTTCTAGCTATTTATCCCACATGGTGGTGGGGTCGTCCTTGTTTTGTTTTATTTGTAAATATCTATTTTAACTAACTTCAAAAGTAGGAGCTTTTCAATTCGTCTGTATTTTTATTTGTATTACGCGATATCTCCGTAAAATGTGGACTCATTTTTTCAAGATTAATTTTGTATCTAATTTTTAAGCATCACACGCCTGTATCCCCGAAGGGGTAGGCAGAGGCGCACTAAGCGAACTAGAACACCCACATTTCGCCGACCTTAGTTATGTCCTAGATATAGATGATAGGGGTCGAGCCTATCGCCATATCGGGCACGAATTCCAGACTCCGAGCTGATATGGAAAAATCCAATATCACTTTGCCCGACCAGGGGATCGAACCCGAGACCTCAGAACCGTAGTCGTACCGAAATACCACCACGCCACCGAGGCAGTCATAATTTTTAAGGATGTTCTCATATTGGCTATCGGTATTAGATTTGATCAAGATTTGATGAAGGAGAGTACAGAGTAAACTCCGTAACGAAAAATTGTATAGACATCGGGGTTTTGAAGTCTGTTAAGTTAATATGAACATAAGATGCACCTCGCAGTTTCATACATGTGCGCATAAGACCAAATTTTCCCTTCCGCGCGTCGCAGCCTCGTAGGGTCAAAATAATTAGTCATCTTCCCAACAAAATAAATCTAGTGTGAAATAGGACTGCGAATGGGACCTCAATTTGTCAACCCGTTTGAAAATGACACCATCACACACAAACGCACCACCCAACGATTTTATGTATAAAGATAAATATTTTATTCGGTCGTGATCATACGAGTATTACAGTGGATCTTAATTGAGATAGCTCGCATTTCTCCTATGTTCGCAAGTTATTAAAGTCAAACGTTGCAAGAGTTATTCGTGCATATTTATTTTAATGATAGATGAATCTAATATGATATTATGATGTGATATTCAAAATACTTTGTTCAACATTATGTAATATCATTAATTAATATTCCGCCTTGTATGATCGTAAATTTACCAGATTTTAGATATCAATCTACATTATTTACTTAAAAAACTAAATCACTGCCTCGGTAGCGTGGTTGTAGGTCGGTACGACTACCATCCTAATGTCTAGGGTTCGATCCCCGGGTCGGGCAGTGATATTGAATTTTTCCATATCAGCCCGGAGTCTGGAATTTGTGGCCGATATGGCGATAGGCTCGCTCCATATCACATCTGGGATGGAAATAAGTTCGGCGAAATGCGGAGGTTCTAGGTCGCTAGAGCGCCTCTGCCTACCCCTTGTGGATACAGGGTCTGAGCTTATGTTATGCAAATGAAATCAATATCGATTTTAACCTTTTTCTCTTTTTCTTTTTCGTTCGTAATTATTAGTATTTGTCTCTTATGGTAATACTCCAATATTATCCAAAACAAATATGAAATTATCAAATGCATCCAACCAAATACAATAGATATTTTTTCTCTCTTTTAAGCTGTTTATCGACTGCACTTATAAAAGTCTAAATGCGCTCTATAAAAATATAACTTCTAATTTGTTAGTAGTAATTATTAGTACCAGTTTATTAGATTTTAGTGCAATAGTAAGATTTAAAATTCTTGTCCAACGTTCACATTTTAATGGTAAAACTATGTCAATAATTGCAGACTTGTCGATGCTTAAATAATGTAAGGATATATTAAGTAAATACGTTCTAATTCGCAAATTCATCTCTGCCTACCTCTTCGGGGATACAGGCGTGAGCTTCTGTTATGTTATGTAAGTAAATATATATACCGGTTCACAGTTATAAAATTATATTTAAAAATAAAAAAGTTATGCGTGAAATGTTCGTAACATAAGTTTGAGTTAAATCAAAGCAAAGTCTTAAATGTGTATGGATCTTGCAAAAGCTTTGGCAAGATGTTCATGCTCGATCTAACACAGCTTCATCTCTAGTACTTTACGTCGCAAATGCAACGTTTTTAAACCACCTCAAGGAATAGGTTGGAACACTCTAGTCGCGGCTCACTCAGCGCTAGCTCAAAACACACACTTAAGATTCTAAAACGGTCTTGTGCTGACAGTATAAATATAGACAAGACAAGTATCATATACATTGTAAACTCATTACAGGGGCTTCGTTTGTAGAATATTCCTGTATTCTGCAAACTTATGCAATATATATTAGCGAATATTTGTTTACACGCGTTAAACATGTAAAAAAGGTATTATAGCGTTGAATATTGTTGGCCAGATTTTGATACTATTTTCTATTTAAACAAGAAGACCTGCTTCTTGCCTAAAATATAATTACTTAAAAACATATTAATATGTATTGTGAATTACATGTTAATTACATATAATGATACAGCTGCTTGCATGTACATATACAGGCTGTTACATAAAGTTGGTATCCATAATAACCTCACTAAAGAGGCGATGCCTAGCAATCTAGCGGTAAAGTTAAAACTTTCGTAAGGCTCATAGTTTTTGAATAATGGAAACTTGAATTTGTGAATTTATTTTTTTATTTGTGAATTTATTTTTACCATTACGCTTTAAATTGTTCTCCCTGTATGACGAATTGTAATTGGTAACAACTTTATGAAACACCCGGTATATTATTTTATCGAACCATTGTTTTTTTATTCATTATTATTGCTTAAATCAATGACTACAGAATAGGCATAGCAAAAAAAGAAGCATTCGTAATGTATGGAACGAAACCAAAATGGCGACTATGCCAAAGAAAGATCCCATTTATATAGCAGTTAGGCAACTTCTTGATATTCCGAAATTATTATTATTTTATATAAAATATTTATAGTAAAATCAATAAGTATTTATACGTTATTTAATTCTTATGACTATGACATGGTGACATCTTAAATGTAAATAGATCGCGAAACTAAAATGGCGGAATCGGCTTCAAAGTAAACACGCATTTTTAGTAGTTATGCCAGGTTTTCCCAGCCCTAAAATGGGTTGCTCGTAAATAGCATGAATAAGATTAGCAAGTTAATGCACATGTACCTAACGATACCAGTTTTTGAACTATACTATAACTATGAATAATATTTGCATTGTATGAAAACTAAATATAACGTTACAAAAGTTTAATAGGGTTGGAGCTGGAGTTTGAGGAATGTTGCTAGTTTGCAAGTTTAACGGTATAAATGAGAAGTTAGTTACTAGGAACTTGTGAATAATAGGGAATGGAATTGTGTTTTATTAGAACATAAAATTGTAGACGAATCTAATGTGATATTCAAATACTTTGTTCAACATTATGTAATTAATATTCCGCTTTGTATGATCGTAAATTATAGATTACCATAGTTTAGATATTAATCTACATTATTTACAAACGAAATCACTGCCTCGGTTACGTGGTTGTATTTCGGTACGACTACCGTCCTGAGGTCTAGGGTTCGCTCCCCGGGTCGGGTAAAGTGATGTAGAATTTTTCCATATCAGCCCGGAGTCTAGAATTTGTGCCCGATATGGCGATAGCCTCGCCCCCTATCACATCTGGGACGGAACTAAGCTCGGCGAAATGTGGGTGTTTTAGTTCGCTAGTGCGCTTCTGCATGCCTCTTCGGGGATACAGGCCTGAGCTTATGTATGTATAAAATTATTTAAATTGTTGACGATTACATACACTATACAAATTCTATGACGAACTGGCGGTAGGTAGAGACCTGTGGCGGAATGTAAATATTTATATGATCTGATATATAAAGTATGTGTGAATTTTATTTATCTTTTATTGTCCTATGAAAGCAGAACCTTATTTATTGTACCACCTGAACTAAGTCGCCTAAGGGCTTCAGCAATGTCAACAGCCACACCGCGTCTGTCGAAATTATATATATGAAACTATGGATAATGATTGGAAAGTGGATATTTAAGCCGGAGTAAGAGCAAGCTGCTATTTTCCTCCGGTTTTTTTTATGAAAGAGTGCTAAAACAGTGAAAAGTAGAAAAACTTAGTCAACCCATTTATAATCTAGGCAAAATTATTTTCTTTAAAACTTTTTCATTTGCACATATTTACAACAAATATTTAAGTATTTTTCTATTAACCAATACAGCTTATGTACATTTTCACGTAATGTGTTATCCACAATATAAAAATCCAAAATCCTAAAATTTTAATAAGTGCTCCCGCTCTCTAAAAGATTTTCTTGAATTTATCTTGAATTCACTTAGCGTTCTCGGAGTTGTTTAAAGTGTCTCTTAGACTCAGAAGATCTCTTAATATAAAAGGTACAATGTAATCTAGTTTAATTAACCTTGCCAATAGTAGACTGTTGACCATTCATTTGGCCTTGAGCTGGTTATATTTGTACATCCATTTATGGATAGTTCAATATTTGTTCTGTAAACTAACGAACCACAATGTTCGTACAAACACCAAAATTTAGTTAAAGCTGAATTAAAATAAAACCTTTCTAATCAAACCTGCCCCCTGACTCTTGTCACGCGATCAGAATTTTAGTTTGATTCGGTTTCATTTATTGACTTAAAATTCCACCAAAATCGAGTGTTGTTGGCAAATATTGCATTAGACTTGAGAATCATTTGGTAATTTTTAACGCGATATTAGTGCACTTGTTAACTCTATTTTAGTGGAATCTTAACTAACGCCCGGTTCCAATAAACAATCTCAGTTCGAATGTGCAGATAGTTTACAAAAATTTGCCAATAAGAACACAGTTTGAACATGACTCCGTCAAATTATTTGATTTGATTGGTTCATAATCGCGATATGTCTGTACTCTAAACTGAGATCGTTTATTGAGACCGGCGCTTAGAGTAATTACGTATAGAGATATAGTCTCATACAAAATTCCTTCGAAAATTGAAGCCGATAACGATTCAATGTGTGCATCGTCGGCGCGTAACTACTTGCGTCGACACACACATACGCGCGTGAATAGTGTTGCAAGTAAAAGACATTTTACCAACAAAATAGGGAAATTGAAAGTGTTCTAATGATGATTACACTTGTTTTATTCTAAACTAAAAAAAACATTTGTATAGTTTTGAACCGACTTTAAAATAAAAAGGTTCTAATTTATCTGTATAAATATAACTTTTTTATCAATTGTTCGATAGAGTTGTTTGTAATGTTCGCGTTCGCTTTGTATGTGTATGCTTGTGTAAGTATAATATTACGATTATAAATTTATTTATGTATATGTTATATTCTTTTATAGCTATATATCGCAATGATATTTAATATTATGAGTATATGTAACATATTTAACACTACCTTCATTTTTATTTTATTCATATACACCCGCCTTGTCTTTTCTCTGCACCACCCAAAGGTTGACTGGTAGCGAATGCCGCTGGTATTAAGTTCGTCTGAACATATTTGTGTATAACGTGTTTGAAATAAAAAGGAGACGGAAACGCTTCTACACTACATACAATCTTGGGCCTAGATTGTAAAAGGATGAAAGTAGTGTCAATTAATAGATAGTATATTATGAGATCATTACTGAAAATTTGGCGACCTTTTGTAATCTGAGAACACAATTATGAGCCTCACTTTGACTTAAATAAAAGTGAGGTTATGGAACAAACTATACGCAAACAACTGATGTTTATAAGTACAAATCTTACCTATTGATATGTTTTAATGTAGATAACATACGCTCACGCCTATATCCCCGAAGGGATGGCAGAGACAAACTCGACCACCCACATTCGATAACTAAATGTTGATCACAAAGACGATTATTCTCAGGAACATAATATTTATATAGACTGAGCAACATTGTTCTAGTAGAAAATTATTAAAAAGGTGGAAAGCACCCAAATCGCATACACTCGAAACAATACGAAAACGAAGCAAATGAAAACGATTATTTAAATAAATTAAAATGCATGCCGCCAAGCTATTCAGTTACTGTTTTATTTTTCAGAACTGTTTATTATTTAGTTCTTATGTTTTCAATTATTTTTACTTGAATTAATCATCCTGGTCTAGTAATATATATATTTTAACTCATTCATCTTTATCGATAAAGTAATTAATTCTATTTTAATAATGAGATGGGAATCTTTGGGCCAAAATGTAATGAGTTGAGATATGGCCTAAAATATTTTCAATTTTTCTATTTCAAAATATAAAAAAATCTGCCCAATTCACAATCTAGAAAATGAGATATCTGAAAAATAAGTATATATAATGTAATAGGACACTAAATAGAATCGATTACTTAATCGATTAAGATGAATGAGTAAAAAAAAATATAAATATATATTTGAAATTAAACTATTTTTACGGATTCTATTACGATTTGGTTTTAATTTTTATGCTAGACGTTTTGAAAGCTTTGCAGCCTTGGTGGTCACGGGTTAGACTCTAACTTCAATAAATAACATTCACGTAAACCTAAGAAAACAATATATATAATTTAAAAATCATTAAAAACATTAGAATTAATATTTGCCCAGCAGTGGGATGATATGGGCTAATAAGATAAAATAAGATAAGAAGAACTAACATAATAAACAGTTATAAAAAATAAAATAGTAAATGAATAGATTGGCGGCATGCATTCAGACCTTAGCTGGTTCCCTGTGGAAGAAAAAACTATGAATTGGCATTTTAATAATCGTTTTCATTTGCTTCGTTTTTGTATTGTTTTGTGCGTGTGCGTTTTGGGTGATTTCCATCGTTTTAATCATTTTCTACTAGAACAATGTTCAGCCAGTATAAATATTATGTTCATACATACATACATACATACATAAGCTCACGCCTGTATCCCCGAAGGGGTGGGCAGAGGTGCACGAGCGAACTAAAACACCCACATTTCGCCGAGCTTAGTTCAGTCCCAGATGTGGTAGGGGGCGAGCCTATCGCCATATCGGGCACAAATTCCACACTCCGGGCTGATATGGAAAAATCCAATATCACTTTGCCCGACCCGGGGATCGAACCCGAGACCTCAGAACCGTAGTCGTACCGAAATACCACCACGCCACCGAGGCAGTCAATATTATGTTCCTGAGAATAATCGTCTTTGTGACCAACATTTAGTTATCGAATATGGATTTTCGAGTTTGCCTCTGCCTACCCCTTCGGGGATATAGGCGTGAGTTTATGTTATCTACATTAAAACATATCAATAGGTAAGATTTGTACTTATAAACATCAGTTGTTTGCGTATAGTTTATTCCATAACCTCACTTTTATTTAAGTCAAAGTGAGGCTCTTAACTCTGTTCTCAGATTACAAAAAATCGCCAAATTTTTAGTAATGATCTCATAATATAATAATATTAGCCCTGTAATATTACTGTCCCACTGCTGGGCACGGGCCTCCTCTACTAATGAGAGGGGTTAGGCCTTAGTCTACCACGCTGGCCTAATGCGGGTTGGCAGACTTCACATACCTTCGAAATTCCTGTGAAGAAATTCTCGGGTATGCAGGTTTCCTCACGATGTTTTCCTTCACCGTTATAGCAAGCGATATTTCACAATGAAATGAAAATACACTTAACATAGAAAAGTCAGAGGTGTATGCTCCATTTTGGGGTTGGTCTCGAACCTCCGACACTTGTCTCGGCAGTCCATACCATTCCCAACTGAGCTATCGCTGCTTATCGTTCTCAGATTACAAAAAATCGCCAAATTTTTAGTAATGATCTCATAATATACTATCTATTAATTGACACTACTTTTATCCATTTACAATCTAGGCCCAAGATTGTATGGAAGCATTTCCCTCTCCTTTCATTATTCCTAATAGAATTTAAAAAATGGGTAAATTGGTTGGCATTATTGGCAACATTCATAATGATTCATAACGTAAATGGCGTCTGTCACTTTTACAATTTTATTTTTAGTTTTGATGAATGTTTTACTTAATATTAAAACATGTCAGCAATTAATTACTTGTGAAATGTTATCTTTATATTTCCTTGGTTCTTGTTAATTGTATTGTGACATCCTTTGATAGCGCAGTTCGTCATAATATAATTAAATTTGTGGGAGCTCTTCATACTAAGACTTGACCTAGGACACTGACGCGCCGTGCGGCGTTGAGTACCTAAAACGGCTCACCCGGAACGCCTTCACGCCGTGGCCGTGTACTGCGGTTCTATGTATGATATTTCTATGGACCGGCGATAAACGAAGTCGAATCGGAGGCAAATTCGAGTCGAGTGTCAAAAGTCAGCCCCCTGGTATAAAAGAAGAGTTATTATAATAAGAAAAGTCCCTTCCTTGGTCTAGTGGCACTGTATATGGCCTGACCAGGAGATCCTGGGTTCGATTTTCAAGTCGTGCAGTGTTTTTTCAAACACGATTTGCCTCGGACTAGAGAGAGGTTGGCGTCAGACGGGCCACCCATAGTAAAAATTAAGCCGAATCATTTCTGCAATATGCTTGAAAAAGTGTGTTGTACCTACTTCACATTGAGGTGGGATGAAGGCAGATGAAAGGAATTATAATAATAGGCAAATGAAGTACCTAACTTTTTCCATTTCAAGAAGTTTATATCCTTTTAAATTTTTATAAGTAGCGAACCTTTGTCAGAAAAATAATCCTCGCGCAAAAGCGACAATTCCCCAGGAGACAAAAAGCGAAGCTCTAGTAAGATCTCATTGAAATTCTGTTTTGTGAAATGACTGAATCCAATTAAGTGACAAATGATACAATGTTTGTATTTCGACTCTCGCAATATTTGTGATGTAAACGTGAAAATTTGTTTAAGGATTATATTAATTAGGTACGTCTTCGTCTTCATGTCATTGCTTTGAGTCTGCAAGATTGTTAAATCATTATTTTCTTTCTGGTATATTTATTGACGAGCGAATATTTATATGCCTATAACCAGCAGTGGACGTCCTAAGGCTGATGATGATGATGATGATGATGATGATGAATATTTATAAATAACTCGCAATAATTTAGTTATCTCTTTTGGCATTACTGGAATGGTTGGAATTATTTATGGTTGCTTTTATATTGATCGCTTTTAGCGATAAGGCTGCTGCTTGTGGCGCAGTTTTTATGTTATTTAATGTTGCCTGTTTTCGGTGTGTGTCTACAATAAAGATTATATATATCTAATAATCTTTATTGTAGATACACACCGAATTTTCGACACCGACCACCTATTTCGGATTCTACCACCTTACCTTATCCCCAGTCCAATGTGAGCCTACATATATTTTAATACATGTTGTAAAGGGACTTGGCTTCAGGTTTTAGGACCTGCCGTTAGAATAACCACGTTGTCCGACCTGGGATCCGAACCCAGGACTTTCAGCTCAATTACGCTACACACCAACCGAACGAACGTTCGCGAATCTACTCCTGTTGCGTTCATACAAACAAACTTTCGCTGTTGTGTGAACGCAACAGGCATAGATTCGCGACCGTTCGTTCGGTTGATGTGTACCCGACATTACACATCTTGATTCAGATGAAAGGTAAATATAGTTACCTGTGTATGTCGAATTAATTAAGTCAATATTGATTCACAGAGGAATTTGCACAGACTATTAAGCTTGTTAGCTAACAGTACGATTCCCTATAATCACACATGCCTGCTGATTAATGGTGATGTTAACAGTTCGGTAGTATATGCCAGTACATTTGACTAAACAATCCTACACGTGTATTCTGGTTGCCTATAATTTATAGCAAAGACTAGTAATCGATGGTGACTCACTTGATGATAAGTGATCTCCACAGCCCATAGACACCTTTCTTTCAATCTAGCCTTATCCCACGAGAGGTCATTTTTTAAAGTATGTTGCAAAAAGGATTTGGCTCAGTTTTTACGACCGGCTGCCTGACTGACGTCAATCCTCTGGAGGTTTCATTTCCGGGAAAATAAAATTAGAAAAATCGAACCCAGGACCTCCTAGACCACAGCCCATACATGCTGTCACTAGACCAAGGAGGCGACTGCCCAAAGACACCTACGAAACCAGGTGATTTGCCAACCTTAACGGTAGATAATAGGGGTTGTGGAGTAGTGGAGAGTCATTATAGATCACCGAAAATCATAGTCGCCCATGGAAAACTACCACTTTACGCCGGTTTTCTTTGAACAAACGTATCTGAACTATCGAGCCGGTTTATACTGTAGACGTGGCTCTACTACTCAAGAGTTTGTAATAATTTTAATACCATTTTAAATCGATTTGTTTCTGTAGATAAAAATTAACTAAGGCTTTCGCTAAACCAATTTTCATTTTACGGTCATAGTATTACGTTTCTTTAAGATCGATGTTGATTATAAAACTCATATCTTTACGACAGCACTGAAAGTAAATTATCGTAAAAGACGCTTTATAGATGCGAAGCAATCTCTATAAGCGGCTTGAAGTGTATCCTCCGTTCTCCGTAGCACTAATATTTTCATTAAGCGAGATAACCTGCTCTGTCTCTTGTGTTAAGGGATCGTTCTGGAGTCTGGACATTATACCTCTCTGTACAAGGATAGTATTTATTATAATAAAATTAATTCGTGATCCTTATTCCAGAAGTGTGCTTATTAAAATTTATAAGTACCTTTTTGTCACATAATTACGTTACAATTTACATTTTTTACAGGACACCGATATATGTATGTAGATAATAGATATCCAACAATTTATGTTTGTACATTACTTCGCATATTGTTAACTTAGATGGAAGAAAACTAAAATTTCCTACACCTAAAAAAGAAATTGCATGCAGGTGTGGAAAATCAACGATTAAATTAACATAACATAAGTTCACGCCTGTATCCCCGAAGGGGTAGGCGCACTAGCGAACTAGAACACCCACATTTCGCCGAGCTTAGTTCCGTCCCAGATGTGATAGGGGGCGAGCCTATCGCCATATCGGGCACAAATTCCAGACTCCGGGCTGATATGGAAAAATCCAATATCACTGTCCGACCCGGGGATCGAACCCGAGACCTTAGAACCGTAGTTGTACCGAAATACTACCACGCCACCGAAGCCACGATTTAAGATGTGTAAAGTGTAAATAAATGTACACTTTTTTTTTAATTCTTACCTATATAGCGCTTGTTATTTATGACTTCATAAGTAGACCAACGCAACTTATGTTTGGTAAAAGTTCGAATGGCCGTGGAATTATGCCACATTACAAAATTGTGAAATTAATTGAAATAAAACTATTCTTACGGATTCTATCACGATTAGGTTTTAATTATTATTCCCGACGTTTCGAAGGCTTTGCAGTCTTCCCGAGCTTCATGTATGGTAGCTTGTAACAGTTTTTTACTTGCCTGGTTTAGAATTTTAGCGCTCCCACGTATGTTTTTCTTAGGTGATATCGAAATGTTCTCTTCGAAACGTCGGGAATAATAATTAAAACCTAATCGTGATAGAATCCGTAAGAATAGTTTTATTTCAATGTATAATATTCGCGTAAACTTAAGAAATCAGTTTGTGAAATTAAATCAAACATTATACAAAATAATCATATTAATAATAATAATATTATATATATGTGTAGGTATAACGGTGAAGGAAATATCGTGAGGAAACCTGCATACCTGAGAATTTCTCCACAAGAATTCAAGGGTATGTGAAGTCTACCGACGCGCAATAGGCCAGCGTGCTAGACTAAGGCCTAACCCCTCTCATAAGTAGAGGAGGCCCGTGCCCAGCAGTGGGACAATAATATTACAGGGCTAATATACTATATATATGTGTAGAGTTTTAATTTTATCTTTGGAATAACGATCGTAAATTCACTTTAATTTCATTATTCTACTACTTACTTATTATCAAACACAATACACTCAATATGATGTAACTTTAATCTTGATTTACTTAGCTTTAATATTTTAATAAACTTGCTTGGATGGTTTTGAATTATACAATCTTGTCACGTGTTCATAAAACCGTCTCAGCTACTCTAGAGTACCTAATGGATTTCTGTTCTTTATCAATATCTAGTAACTTGTCTCCATTTCGTCTCAGTTACTAGTATACTTGTATTTTCTGTTTAACATTTGTCTCGTTGCTGTATATACAAATACATAATAGTAATAGGTTGTTCAATGATAGATAGATAGTTATTCAGTTCACATTTACATATAATATATTTTTTTCTACTTCATTTTGGGGTCGTGTCGCAGAAACTTACTTCGTCGAGCATGTCGCTGAAAGGATTTGGATTATTTTTACGAACAGCCTGCCTGACGTCAACCCGTCTGGAGGAGTAAATTGTTAATAAGCTCGCGTATTTGTTTTATCTAGTAAAGTAAATAGATGAATTAACTAATTGCGATAACTTTCTTTCTTCCTACCTGCGTTATCCCACCTTCATGTGGGGTCGGTGCAACACACTTTTTAAGTATGTTGCAGTAAGGATTTGGTTTATTTTTTACGACGAGAGGGATCCAGTCCCCGGGAAATTAAATTAGAAAATTCGTGTTGCCCGACCTGGGAATCGAACCCAGGACCTCCACTGGGAGGTCCTGGTCTAGGGCAGCATATATGGGCTGTGGACTGCCACAGCCCATATATGCTGCCCTAGACCAAGGAGGCGACTTAACGAACTAATTGCGATAAATGACAATATAAAACAGTTGAAAATATTAGATTTAAAAAATAAAACACTTGAGGCTCCAGGCAAATATACCGAAAGGCTATGAAATAAACAGATAATAATGAGAATAAAAACAATATCCGATACATTTAAATTTCTAGTTTATATTGTTATAGAAACTGATGTGGAAGCGGATTAAATGTTTAATCTACTCTGATAGGATTAATTACAATAATCCCGCCTGATTAAAATAACTGAACTGTGCCTTAGCTTGTAAAAACAATTATAAAAGCAATAACAACACATTTATTCTCAGATACGGAATTTTGTACTTTGTGAAATTAGTTTCGGGCATCGGTATTTGATAGGCATCTGCAGGGGAAAAGGAAAAGTTCGAAGGACCGCGACAGAGCTTCTACGAGCTTTCATTTATTGATTTCCATCTGTTATTCTTAAGTACCACGATCATAGAAGAATATTGTGAAAGAATAAATGCGTAGTCATAAGTATCTTACGAAAGCGTAATAATCATACATTATGATTTAATATAAGGCGAGTTTCCATTTATTGTATAAAAAAGGACTTCGAACAAGTGGGCTAACAGATGGTAAGTGATCTCCAACGCCGATAGATATCCGTGTTATCAAAAGAACCAAGTTTGCGTTGCCAATTAAAACAAAAGAAAATAATATGAATTAGGAAAGGCAGGTGATTTCGATTTTTTAGAACATACATATCCGTTTAGAATGACAAAGGAGATAAAGCTGATCACGAAAGTAAAGCTGAAGCCAAAAGTTAGTACTTAATTATTCAGTGTAAACTGTAACTCCTTGTTAATACAACCGTGGACGTTTAATGAAGTACGCTCTGTAGGGTATAATTAATTTAATCATGAATTCAGAATTACGTAGTTTGGACATTATATTTACCACAAATTGTTTCGTTTAGAAACGCAGAACAACAAGTATAGGTATCGTAAATAAAAAAGCGCTTCTAATATTTTCCATGAAAGATTCAAAGTATTCCAACTTATTATAACTTTTATTAGAAAAATTTAACTTTGCGGATATACATTGAAAGTTTCACCTGCTTGTAAATATGTAAGAATAACTTTCTTGCCGAGTGCGGTTGGTCTTCACGCCTGCCTATTAGTCCATATCTGCTTGTCTGTTTCCAAATAATAAATAAATAACACCCAACACTCATATACATAGGTCTGTCCTAACCCCACATTAAGATCGAATCATGTGTCGTCGGTATCAGGAACCAGATAGATTTGGTCTCACAACACCCAGACCCGAAACAAATATCTGTGGGCCACACAAACATTTGTCTCGGTGCGGGGATCGAGCCCACAGCCTCTCGCTTCACAGCCGGCTATTCGCCCGCTGCGCCACGGAATCTATGGCATTTTATAATATTGTAAGGAATATTTAAATCTAGTGATTTTTATATGCCTACTTGACCATCTTCTTTCTGCCAGGCGTTATCCCGGCCTCCTGCCAGGCTCCGCCTTCCTACTTAAACGCTTCCATTTGGCCCGGTTTTGAGCATCCTCCCTAGTGAGGCCATTGGCTCTCATATCTTCCTCCAGAACGTCTAACCAGCGCTTTTTAGGCCGTTCACTGGACTCACCTCTGGTGTACCCTTTGGGCAAGACACCTGCGGCCGTCGTACTCCTGTGATTTCCTCAAAACGTGGCCATACCATCATAAGCGACATTCCTGCAGTTTATCTGCCACGTGACCATAAACATTTTTATTTTATATTTAAAAGTTGAAAGCGACGGACCACATCACAGTATTTGTTAAACATAGTTGTGGTTGAAACATTGTGAAGGCTGAAGCACCCATCAACGTGAACATAAAAGTCTAGTTTTATTTTGATGAGAGTGCGAATCTTTTAACGCTTACCACATCATTTAATAGATGGGCGTAAGTAATTACCTAGTTTTCTGTTAAATATACACATTACTACTGTTTATTGATTTTGGTATACCAATTTCAACTTCTAAGAACTTTGGTGTAGTGTGAATACTCTTAAAATAATGTCTACAAGAATTTATTTATATTATTTTATTTTTATAATCGACTATTCTGGCAACGTAATTAGGCTAACAAAATGTTAGCCTCTGAATTCACACAAAACAAAATAAACCTCTGCTTATATTTCCTGGTTAAAGCTAATATCCTTTCATCATCATGGTGGTTGTCCACTGGTGAACATAGGCCTGTACTAAAGATATCCAGAATCGTTTAAGTAATTGGAAATATCTTTGTAATCGGATTATGAATGTAAGGGTTATTATTTTGACAGGTAATCCTCGTAACAAATGCGCCCTCCAGCCGGGTCACAGTTTGATGGACTGGATCAGACTGGGCAACTCCGGAAAGGATCTCACCGGGGTCGGTGGCCGCATTCGGTCCGTCACGCCAGCAGAACTCGCCTTACACAATAAACAAAGTAGGTGTACATCAAGCAATAATACTATTCTACTTAAGTCTGGTTAGAGACCATTTTCGTATGATATTACTATTGTATTTTATTACTGATCTGATACAAATTCCACTCAATAACGAATATTAAACAATTTTCGTTTCAAAATTCCAGACGACGCTTGGCTTGCTATTCGAGGCCGAGTTTACAACATTACACACTACTTACCGTACCATCCAGGAGGTGAGGGTTTTAATATAATTTATGTTGTTTATTTATGCATGTAATATGTAGCAAATGACTCTAAAACTTTTATTAATCCTCATTAGGTCCAGAAGAGCTAATGCGTGGCGCGGGAATAGACGCGACGCAACTTTTTGACAAAGTTCATCCATGGGTGAATTATGACTCCCTTTTAGCTAAATGTTTGGTAGGCCCATTACGACACGACTTGCCAGACGCCGAAGAATTATTTGACATATCCAATCCCTCGCCAAAGTCCGACCGGCTTAGGGAACCTTCTAAAGCTCAAGAAATAGTCAGAAAATCAATGGAAAACTTAGCAAATTGCATCACTCCTGTTCGAAAAAAAATAACGGCTAAAAGCGAAGAGAATGTCAAAGGCAGTCCGCCGAGTAAAATAATGCAGAGTTTAATACAGTCTAGTGACTTACCTGTATCAATAAGTCGGAGAGCAGCCGCTAGTCCTGCAAAAAGGACCGATAAAAGTCCAGACACGCCGCCACTTTTGAGACATGATTGGATACAGACATCTACTAAGCTGACGATCTCGGTGTATACGGGGGCGCTAGCAAATCCTGGTGGTTGTGCAAGACTTACCGAAGGCTTCCTTTTAATAGAGGTGGCGACGAACGGTTGGCTTAGGACGCTTAAAATAACACCTGAAGCGAAATTGCGCGAACCTTTACAGTTGAGAGTGTTTGCGGAGAGTGGAAAAATAGAGGTGAGAATTCTATTTCTTAAATCTTAAACCACTTTAAAACTTCTTCGTATTAAATATTGTTCCATATTTGATAGCTCCAGCAAATATGGAACCATTTCTAGATTTTTGTATTATTCCAAGTGTGGTCCGATGTAAATTTGACCAATATGTTTTTTTTAAAACACCTCGAGAAGTCGAGTAAAAAATAGTAGTATTAGGTCTTATCCCCAAAAATATACCGGGTTTTTCATAAACTTGGTACCAATAATAATTCCACATACAGAGAAAACGATTAAAAGCGTAATGGTGAAGTTAAAAAATAAAAATTGAACTTAATATTTTTTATCAAACATTAAGCATGGGGATTTTATAATCAGCACAGGAATGGCTTTGAATAAGTATGCTAAAAATAATTAATTACCCCATAGGTGGTGAGTTAATGTACTGCAACTAACCCAATAAGCCAGAAAAAAAGTTCGTCACAAATTGAAGTTTTCATTATTCAAAATTTTGCTAGATTGCTAGCCATCCCCTCTTTAAGGGTAATTATTATTGATACCAACTTTATGGAACACTTGTATATTTGTAATAGCAAATTTGATTTTGAAGTAACATAGCGACCAATGTATGCAAAATTAGTCAGAGTGGTTTCTTAAAGCCCTTCATGTTATAAACTTCAGATGGCTACAATCTGCAATCGCCCTTGAAATCGACATCATTGTTTGAACTACACTATAGTTACCATTATGCAGTGAAGTTTACCATGTTTAGATGTAATGTCTTTATAGGTAATAGCTTATAAGGAAGTAATGGGTGTGTGGAAAGGGTGTGGAGAAGTGGTCATGAGTACCCCAAGTGAAGTGTGTTCGCCTCGTACAGTGGAATGTCGAGTGATGCGAGTGGAACGAGTGTCTCACGACACTACCTTGCTGTCCGTTGTGCCTAAAGCTGGGCCAGTTGTTGTGCCTCTTGGACATCATGTTAGGGTCCACAAACAAGTCGAAGGTAATAATTAAAATTAAGCAATAAGTAAAAAAATCCGCATAGGGCCAGCGTGTACTATGGCCTTAACCGTCTCATTAGTAGAGGAGGCCCGTGTCCAGCAATGTGACAGTAATTACATAAGCCGCCCCTAAGTGTGTGAGCATTTGGCATAGGTGCGGTAGTTGATTACGATACAACTACCATTCTGAGATCTCGGGTTCGATCCCCGGGTCGGGTAAAGTGATATTCAGATTTTCTATTCAGTATCAGCCGCAGTCTGGATTTTATGCCCGAGATGATAGACTCGCCCTATCACATTTGGGACGGAAATAAGGTCGGCGAAATTTGGGTGTTCTAATTCGCTAGTTCGCCTCTGCCTACCCCTTCGGAGATACAGGCATGAGCGAATGTTTGTTTTTTTTTTATAGCAGAGACTGGCAAACGAGCAGATGGGTCACCTGATGGTAAGTGATCCCCCACAGCCCATAGACACCCAAGACACTAAAATAATCATGGGTGCGTTGCCAACCTAAAAGGAGGGAATGGAAGGGGACGGAAAAGGGATTGGCAAAGGAAAAGGGGGATTTAGGTCACCGGAAATCTCACTCACCGATCGAAACGCGACAGCGAGCTGCCACTTTGCGTCGGTTTTCTGTGAGACAATAGTATCAAACCGATCGAGCCGGCCCATTCGTGCTGTAGACGTAATTGTCTACAGCGCGGCCCTACCACTCAAAATATGTATTAATGTTTAATTGCAGAGTCTGAATGCGTCCGATCGTACACACCTGTGGGTGACGGTTGGGGACCGACAGACAGCAGTGACATGTTTTCTGCTTTAAAACTCGCTGTGAAGAAATATGACGCCGGAGCTTTGTCGCCTCACTTATCAACCTTGGGAGTCGGGGATGTGCTTACTTTGTCTGGGCCTTACGGGAACTTCGAATTACATAAGGTACGTAAAGGCAAAATTTTTCGAAGTTCATTGAATCATTACTTTTAGGGCAATTTAGGGAAAAAAAATTCGATAACTAATTTGTTAATCAATGAAACATTTATCTGCCAAATCAAGTTATTAATTTTAGTGTTCTGACAGTCTATGAACGTATCTGTGAAAACAATTAATTATCTTTTAGAATTAAGTTATATGTATGGCTATTAAAATCGGTCCTTAAGCGTATTTTGTAAAACGATTTTTGTGATGCGGTCGATCGAAAGAATGAACAAAATATTTCGACTGCACTATATTTGGCACTATATTTTCCTTCCTTAGTCTTTCTTTCTACCTGCCCTTATCCCACCTTAATGTGGGGTCGGCGCAACCCACCTTTTCAAGCATGTTGCAGAAAGGATTTGGCTAAGTTTTTACGACAGGCTGCCTGCCTGACGTCAACCTTCTCTGAGGGATCCAGTCCCGGGAAAATTAAATTTGATAATTCGCTTTGCCCGACCTGGGAATCGACCCCACGACCTCCCGGTCCACAGCCCGTATGTACTGCCACTAGACCAAGGAAGCGACTCTTCCCGGTATCTACCCTTAGTTAATAGTCACGCATATTGTTCCCCCATTTGAGTTAGTTTTGACAGTTCTCACTTCTCGAAAATGACAGTAGTTTTCTTCTTCTCCAAATCGTCTTCTCCACACATTTAGTTCGTTGGAGTTTCCGCAAGAGGCGCTGCAAGTTAAATCTACGGAGACAAAGAAAACTATCATCTTTTGCAAAATGTCAATACAAATGTGGCCACTTTGTCGTGATAGAGTTAAAAAATATTAAAATAATTACCCGCTACAATTGTATACTATTTTATTACAGTTGAAAACGGTGAAAATCGTGTACTTTATAGCTGCTGGTACGGGAATAACTCCTATGCTTGGACTTATAAGATTCATGATGTCGAGATGTAATCCTAGATGGTTTGTATTCTATATTATGGTTTTATACAAAATACTTTATCTGAGTACATGTGTTTAATTAGCACCCCAATTTTATCCAAATCTGTGTGATATCTATATATAATCTGAGAGATACAGGATTATAGAGGTATATACCGGGTGTTTCATAAAGTTGGTACCAGTAATAATAGTAAAGTTAAAAAATAAAAACTGAACTTAATTGTTTTAAATGAATTATTAAGCATGGGGATTATAGAGGTAAGATCGGAATGCGACCTGTAAATCGTTGCAATTAGCATAGGAATGGCTTTGTGTATGCTAAAAATATTTACCCCATAGGTGGTTTGCAAATGTACTGTAGCTGACCAAATGTGCCAGAACACTTCTTTTCGTCATAAATTAAAGTTCTAAATATTCAAAAGCGATGATCCTTACGAAATATTAAATCTTACTGCTAGATTGCTAACCATCCCATCCTTAAGTGTAGTCATTATTGATACCAACTTTATGAAACATCATGTATATAATGCCTGTCTTTTATACTTTGTAGGAAAATAATTTGAAGGATCTTTTATATAGGATTATTTACACACAAAGTTATATTGGTGTAAAAAATCACAATCTATATTTGCTTTATCGAGTCTTAGGAAACAAATTTTAATTAGTACCTAATTTATTTTAGCGAACAAGCACATTTACTATTTTTCAACAAAACTGAAGATGATATTTTGTTCAGTGAAAACTTCAACGAAATGACTAAAGAAGAAGACAGGTGAGTTACAAAAATGAAAATTTATACTCGACAACTTCCGTAGCGCAGCGGGCAAGTAGCCGGCTGTGAAGCGAGAGCCGCGGGTTCGATTCCCGCACCGTGACAAATGTTTGCTTAGTCTGTTTTTTCAGTCATTCCAGTGGGCTTAGACGAGTGGCTTATGCGCTAGTCGAATAGAATAATAAATGTATGGGAATGACATGACAAGAGTACGCTGTATGCGGTATTCTCTTAAGTCATCCCCATACATTTATTTACCGCTACGTGCGGGCGTGCAAGGTGTGTACCGCACACGGGCGGCATGTTCAAGGGAGCGGCAAAAACAAATATCAAAACTAAAAGAAAAACTCATAATTGGCATATCTCTTTTCATTATTATAATGACCTCTATTGATTAGTTTTGAAAATAAACGCTTACGTTATTTTCATTGAAGTCCGACGACAACTTTTCGGTATTGCACGCGGGCGCTCAAGTAGCTAGCAGCGGGCCTGAGTCAGTCAGTTTTTTCTTGTAAATAATGACTCGTACTAAGTCGAAGTTCGATTTAAAAATTCCACATCTCACTGAGTTTGTGTCTTTGACTTAGACTTAGTCGAAGTTCGCTCTATAGAGGCCTCTCTTATAGAAACATTTTAGCTGAACAAATGGTTAAGAATAGTCAGTTTCTTTTTCCTTGTGTCGCATTGTTTCAAAATATAATCACAAGTTTAAAAACTTAACTGACCGACTTCCAATTTACCGATCGTGACCAAATATATATGGGACCACCCTTGAAACAAGCTCTATCGAACACAAAAACTTGAAAATCGGTCCACATTTGGCGGAGATATCGAGTAACATACATAAAAAAAAAACGACGAATTGCGGACCTCCTCCTTTTTGGGAAGTCGGCCGAAAAGAGACAGATTATTCTTAACCATTTGCTCAGCTAATACGTTTTTATAAGTAAGGCGCTATATCTCAGCCTTATACACCTTCCTTATAAAAACATTTTCGCTTATCTTTTCGCTAAGAATAGCCTATCACTTTTTTCCTTGCATTACATTGTTAAAAATTAAAGGGGCAACCTATGGTTAAAGATAAGCAGCGCTTAAATATTTTTATAAGTGGACCAAGTGTAAAAATTATATTTCTTTTCAGATTACATATAACACATATTTTATCGGAAGCGAGTTCATCATGGACAGGGTACAGGGGCCGGATCACCTCACAACTACTCCAAGACGTGATAGGGAAGGATACCATGAAATGTACAGAGAAATGCACGCATTTCGCCTGCTTATGTGGCCCCACGGAGTTCACCCACACTGCACTAGAGATGCTCAGGAAACATGGTATGAAGGAGAATTGTATACATGCTTTTATGGGATGAATGTTTTAGTTTTCTTAGTTACCTCCGTGGTCTAGTGGCAGTATGGGCTGTGAACCGGGAGGTCCGGTGTCGATTCCCAGGTCGGGTGTTTTTCTAACACTGTTTTCTTGGGACTGGATCCCATGATTGGGGTTGGTCAGGCAGGTAGCCGATTGCAAAACTAAGCCAAATTCTTTATGCAACATATTTGTAAAAGTGTTGCGCCGACCCCACATTAAGGTGGGATAAGGGCAGGTAGAAAGAAGGACGTAGTAGTATTTCTTTTGCAGTATGAATACCGTCCTGTAGGCCGAGGAGAAATATTTTTGACAATCGATATTGCTGTGCATTAATGACGTATGTTTAATATTTCATACAAATGTCATAGACGCGCATCGAGCTCGTTACGAATTCGACTGTCAAAAATATTCCAGTTCGGGCCACTGAGGTCTTGTGTCGGATCCCCGGGTCGAGGAAGATATTGGGTTCTATTCCGGCCCGGAGTCTGGAATTTGAGCACGATATGGCGATAGGCTCGCTTCTCATCACATCTGGGACGGAAATGATCAGGCGAAATGTGGGTGTTTCTAGTTCTCTAGTCCGTGATTGTTTACCCCTTCGTGGATACAGGCGTGAGGCTATGTATGTATTCATTCTCAACATGGAATTTTAACAGATGTTCAAGTGATAAGATGATTCGCGGCTTTGTCATAAACGCTATTTTCACAGAGTCAATCAAAAAGAGTTATATATTAGTCCTAGGTTTATTTTGGGTCCATTTGACGTCACAAAGTATTACATAATGTAAGTAAACGTTCTTTCGCCTACGAGTGTTGTGGATCATTTACACTAGGACAATTGTCGAGAAAATCATTATGCGAATCCAGCACTTTTATTCTGTAAATAGACAGTTTAGGGGGGTGTCCACTACGTCTTATAGCAGTATTATTATAATCTTACTTTGTTTTTTTTTGGGCGGAAATCGGTACAAGTAAAATTAAAATCAAGATAAGTTAAGATAATAAATAAATAAATAACACCCAACAGTCACATACATAGTCCCAACCCCACACTAAGATCGAGTCTTGTGTCGTGGGTATCAGGAGCTACGAGAGACTTTCGGTCTCACAACACCCAGACCCGAAACAAATATCTGTAGGCCATACAAACATTTGTCTCGGTGCGGGGATCGAACCCGCGGCCTCTCGCTTCACAGCCGGCTACTCGTCCGCTGCACCACGGAGGCTGTCGACGTGATGTTATTTCAATAATTTGCCATGGATGAACCAATAGCAGACTTCATGTCATTAGTGGATTGTCTCAAGAATTGTCCTCGTGTAAATACTCCATTAGGTAGCAGATAACTGTATAATAAGTTGGAATAATGAAACAAGCAATAAAATAAATAATTCTATTAGATAAATCATAGCATATTGCATTTTATCTAAATTCCTAACTAAATCATAATTACAGAAATTGAATTTCAAATTGTACGTAAGTAGTTACGCGTCACTATTTTTCGATTTAAATGTAATTAATGTGTCTAGTTTAATCCAGTACGTAATAAATGTCCTAAGAGTGAGATTTCGTTACCTACTTTAAATTATGTAGTTGTAAAAATTGTAAGTAAAGTTCTTAAATATGCACAAAAACCATAAAATAAATAGTTTTCTACACCCAGAATTAATTAAAGAGTGTGATAAATGATGTAGCTTTTAAATTAAGATTAATTATCTAACATTAAATTGTAATATATTTGTGATTAGAATAGGCATTTATTGTGATTTCAGTTCGATAGCTCAATGTACAGAAAGACAAAGTATTATTGTAACTGGTCATTATCTATTTATTTATGAAACGCAATCCTCGTTGATTATCTATATTAAAATAATTTTGAGCAATATCAAAAGAATTAATATGAAATAAAATTAAAGCAATATTTACGGCTTTATTATTATTTAGAAAATATAAACAACCGTCCGTCTACTTTACAGTAACCCTTCTATGGATTATAATTGAATGGGCAATTTCGAAAAGGGCACATCTCGAAATATAAATTATCTACAACTATATAATCTTTGATAATTATCGCTTGCTATAACGGTGAAGGAAAATATCATGAGTAAACCTAGCCGAGAATTTCTTCACCGGAATTTCGAAGGTATGTGAAGTCTACCAACCCGCATTAGACGAGCGTGGTAGACTAAGGCCTAACTCCTCTCATTAGTAGAGGAGGCCCGTGCCCAGCAGTAGGACAGTAATATAACAAGGCTAATATATTTTAACGACAAATACAATATTAGCGTTTACTATTTGAAAAAATCGTTCTGGATAGCTAATTGACCTTAAATTGTAAATAAATAAATGCTATGTATTGTACTCTATTCTATAAAAAATAATTGATTTGTCGTTATTTGAACATTTAGAATTCTTAGATATGTGCCCTTTACGAAATTGCCCATTCAGTTATGTTGGTACAAAATGGTGTCAAAAAATTTGCTCAGCCATGGAAAGGGGACGTCTTAGCTGCGTACTAATTTGTTTCCCTAGTAACTACACCTCAAATCTAAAGCTTTTGTATCAATATGAAATTGTCGTCGATTTAATATAATGCATTATAGGCACGTCAGATGCAATTTTTTGCAATAATAACGTTTCATACCGCTACATGAGGTACAAGGCAAAGGGGTAGGATTCATTGAATAAGATTTTAGTACAAATACTTTAATTCACTGACTGACGCCCGGTTCCAATAAACAATCTCAGTTCGAATGTGCAGATAGATTACAAAAATTAGCCAATAAGAACACAGTTTGAACATGACTCTGTCAAATGACTTGCTTTGATTGGTTCTTAATCGCGATCTATCTCCACTCTAAAGTTTATTGAGACCTGCCGTTAGTCGCCAATGGTAACTGGTTGGTTTGCATAGTATTTTATATACTCTTCCTAGAGTGATATGTAAAAGCGCCCTGCACTACTAGCCTAGTTAAAAAACAATGTACTTAAACGATTTTACTTTTCCAGATGTTGTTAAGTAAACTCTTGTTAGTTATAATAAATCAATTTTAACTTCTAACTACATCCATAAAATGTGACATTAAAATGAGTACAATACAATATCTCATCACAGTGAATTCAAATAATAAGTAGTGAATAGTGATAGTGACATGACATACACACTCAATCTTTTATTACAATAAAGCCCCGTCTCCTGCACTGAAACATTATACAAAACACCTCTATTTTTGTCTATGGTTCATTGTTCTATGAGCAGGAGAGGCGAAATACGGTGTTTTTTGTGTGGTTGTGATACTGCGTCCTGACAAGGTTGGTTTTCTCTTTTTTTATGTATTTATTTTTATTATCTATTATGAGTGTATACTGCGAGCTGTGATGCCAGAAACCTTAGATCAATATCTAAAGTATGTTCTCAATCCTTATGGTAAAGTTGTAAACAAATATCTACCTCCTTTATAAATATGAAGACTGCCTTGGTGGCATGATTGTATTTCGGTATGACTACCGTCCTGAGGTCTCGGGTTCGATCCCCGAGTCGGGCAAAATGATATTGGATTTTTCCATATCAGCACGGAGTCTGGAATTTGTGCCCGATATGGCGATAAGATCGCCCCCTATCACATAGGCGAAATGTTGGTGTATTAGTTCGCTAGTGCGCCCCTGCCTACCCCTTCGGGAATACAGGCGTGAGCTTATGTTATATTGAAATTAAACTATTTTTACGGATTATATCACGATTTGGTTTTAATTTTTATGCCCGACGTTTCGAAAGCTTTGCAGCCTTCGTGGTCACGGGTCAGACCATGACATGGGTCGTGATATCCGTAAAAATAATTTAATTTCAATGAATAACATTCACGTAAACCTAAGAAATTCTTATGTTATATGTATTGTTTTTGTTTTGTTTCGAAAAATATGTGCAGGAAACGCGGGTTAATACATCCACAGTCATTTATTACAAAATTACTAGTGTGTATAACCATTACAAGCATGTCTGTAATGTTTTAAGCCGCGTCTTCTACACTAAAATATTACACAAAATATGGTATTTCTAAAATTTGTTGTCTATGGTCCATTGTTATAGGAGCAAGAGACAATGAAAACCATTGTTTTGTGTTGAGTTTTTAGTGTTTTGTTTCGAAAAAACTAGTGCTGCAGGAGACGCGGCTTTACTTGAACATTACTGCTTTTACTAATTTAATTTGTGTGATATAGATGTAGATATAAGTTATAACGAAATCATTGATTTACGTAATTTGTATAAAATAATGCGTTTATTTTCGTATTGTAAATGTTTAAAAAGTGCCTACATTCCAGGTATATGTTTTGGTGTGTTAAAATATGAGTTGGTTTGAATAAATAAAATATAAGAGTCAGATTGATTTTTTTATTTCAAAAATTATATTATACCTGCTATTATAAACTACCACTGCCATAATTTCTGACTTTGTTAAGACTGTTTTTGACCAATGACAAAAGAAAAAAATAAGAGGACCCGGCATAACTACGAAAAATGCGTGGTTACTATGAAGACTATTCCGCCATTTTAGTTTCGCAATCTATTTACATGTAAGTTGTCACCGTGTCATAAGAATTAAATAACGTATAAATACTTATGGATTTTATTGTAAATACGGTTTTTTATTTACAATAATAGTAATTTCGGAATGTGAAGAAGATGCCTGCTATATTAACGGGATCTTTCGCAATGTCGCCATTTGGGTTTCGTTCCATACATTAGGAATGCTTCAGTTTTTCGTAGTTATGCCCTGTCCTCTATATTCTTTTGTCTAAGGTTTTTGACTGTCATACACAATATCGAGTGAAGAGGCGCGTAGAAATTAGAAGCGCCACTGTGGCGAGGTTGCAGCACATTTTTTTTCCTTTCTTTCCATCTGCTCTTGACCCACTGTAATGTGGGAGCGGAACACACTTTCTGAAGCAGATAAAGTATGCGACGTTAATTTTTACAATCTTAAGCATGCCACGTATCGACGGGATTATTATCATAATGGTTAACCCTTTTACTGGGTTTTGAGGCAATAACTCGTTCACAGGGCAACCTCTTGATAATGGTTTCCCCATGTATGACTTACCTATTCTAAAGATTTAACTCATATTCGGGGTTGTACGATCCCTGGTCCTAGAGTAATAATTTTAGCAAACCCACATTCGCCAATTCAACTGAATTTTCGTTTTCAACTGATTCGTTATACACTGAACATCTAATATCGGCATATAACACTAAACATATATACAAATACAATACAGAATAACTTAAGTGAAACAACAAAATAAATGCACTGACAAAACAATATTGTACGGACAAAACAACCAACAATTCTATATGGATTTTTTCGGTTCATCTATTTTTTATGGATACTACGTTCTAAAATTATTTTAGCAAAATAGGCCACATAAATAGACATCCATATGAAAATAACGCCAAACAGGATATGCAACGAAACACAATAACATTTTACAAACATATTGGGAGAATCTAGCTACCTAAATTTCTTTTAAAAGGAACTTTTATTATTAATTCTAACATGTACTTACATGTACTATCAACAATAAAATTGAAAAGAAAATAAAGAAGAACTTATTTTGTAATTTTAATACAAAAATAATGTATAAATTACTTATTTTTACACAAGTGGTTAAATGAAATCTACCCATTAAAGCCAAAACGTAACGCCCGAATGGTCAAACGCTGCTCAATTTTAACGGCTTCTTACGTTGATTTTCGCCATGCAATTTTGACAGATAAGGCGACCTTAAACGTCATAAGGCGACCTTAAGTGTATGAGCATTCGGCGGTAATGTGAATGGAAAATGGTAATTTAAACAACCTTTAAATAAGCAATTGCTTCTACAGATCATTTCGGCATTGTAAAATAAGAAACGTTTGAAACAATTGACCCTGATTACAATCGTCCACACCGAAGTACCTGATGATATACAGGATACAAGGCATATCATGAATGAAATACAAGGACTTAAATAATATATTATGACGAAATTAAATTAATTTAAGCATCTACAAGAACATTTATATCGTTTCTTAATCTAATATAATAAAAGACGAAAATATGCATGATCGTGCAAGAGGCAAAAGAGGTGTGTCAGGATCGTGGCTTGTGGTGCTAAGTCTCTGCCTACCCCCATGGGATACAGGCGTGAGTGTGTATGCACGTATGTAACAAAAAAGGTTTGTCCCATTTTAGTCCTGGGTCAGCTAGAAAGACCATAGTCCTCTTATTTTATAATACCTTTATCTCACTGTATTTTAAATATTACGTTTCTGTTTTTCTACAAAGAATGATGCTGAGTTTATTTATTAATAATAAGCTTAGGTCAGAATGGTTGCAATTTATTTATTTTTCCAAACCTTGAGATTGGCAAAACCTCTATTTTCCCTCAACTATAAATACATTTATTATATTTCTACGCCAGTCTTCTGACATAGAATACCAGTTGATATATTACTAATACGAATAATATTCGTTGCGTTATTACTAAACTCCTTATTCCTCAAGGGGAATCAGATACCTATTTGATTCCATAGTTTATTACCTACCTAAAACATATATTTAGGTTTCTGATAAGAAATACGAATAAAAATGAAGTCGCACCATATCGCATAAAAAATAGCACAAGCATACGATTTGCTATAATAGCTTCATGATTATATCAAAACTAGCTGACCCGCGCAACTTCGTCTGCGTATGAGAGAGAATATTGACAAATATTGACATTAATATTTATACGATACTAACGTCACTCAATTGTTTTGCCTTCCCGGAACCTCTCCACTAACACTTAAACTTTATGTTATGGTATTAAAGTTCAAATTGACTTTTAAGTATTATTACGAATCGATTGTATGGGAGTATAGAAAAGTGTTGTTTTTAGACTTTTTCAGGTAATTTTTTAAAATTTTCTCTCCGTAAGAACTATCCTCGCAATTCAAGGAAAATTCTAAAAAAATAATTAGCGAAATCGGTTCATCTGCTTTCGAGATTTGCGCTTAGCAACACATTCAGCGATTCATTTTTATATTATAGATTAAATACTTTAATACTTGGTTTGAGGCATGTGCAATGAACTTAATTATATTCCAAGCTATTTGAAGGTTGGTTTTCTCTTTTTTTGTGTATTTATTTTTATTATCTGTTATGAGTGTATACTGCGAGCTATGATGTCGGAAACCTTAGATCAATATCTAAAGTATGTTCTCAATTCTTATGGTAGAGTTGTAAACAAATATCTACCCCCTTTATAATTATAAGACTGCCTTGGTGACATGGTTGTATTTCGGTATGACTACCGTCCTGAGGTGTCGGGTTCGATCCCCGGGTCGGGCAGTGATATTGGATATTTCCATATCAGCCCAGAGTTTGGAATTAGTGCCCGATATGGCAATAGGCTCGCCCCCTATCACATCAGGGGACTGACTCTTGAATTTCTATTACTTGAAATTTTGATTTGATTCAAAATTGAATTCGATTCGATTTCATGTAGTGAGTTAAGATTCCACCAAAACAGAGTTAAAAAATTCACTAATGTCACGTTACAAATTGCCAAATGACAAGTTCTCGAATCTAATGAAACATTAGCTCAATTTTTAACTCGATTTATGTGGAATTTTAAGTCAATAAATTAAACCTAATCGAAGTCAAATTCGAATCGAGTGTCGAAGAGTCAGGGGGCTGGGATGGAACTAAGCTCGGTGGAATGTGGGTGTGCTAGTTTCCTAGTGCACCTCTGCCTACCCCTTCGGGGATACAAGCGTGACTTATGTTTACCAGTAAAATGTGACCTCGTAAGGAAGTCAAGCGCATTTTATGAGAACACAATTTATGTGAAAGAACACAAGCCATGTTTTAAAATATATAAAATAATATTACATAAGCGTTTAGGCCACCGGAGGCCGAGCCGTCCGTGACTATCTACAGCAACTATCAAGTAACATTTTAAAGTAACCATTTGATTCAATATACCAAATTAATGACTGGTTTCTTACAGCACATTATTACAGCATATAACATTTGATAAAAAAATCATTTTGAGTCTCAATCGTCATCATCATGAGTCTTTCTTAAGGTTTATTTAGGTTTAAGATTTAAATAAATAAACACGTAGGTATAGAGCTAGCTTTAATAATATGTTCTTATTGAATGTAACTTTAATTCTTAGTATCATCTCGTTTTATGTTGCTATGATTGAAATAACAATCCACTGATCCAATAAGAAATATACCATGTACCTACATAGTGGGGGAATAAAGGGAAGGCCTTTGCCCAGCAGTGGGACACAATGTAGCCTTAAACAAGTGCCTACATAACAGTAGGTTGCTGTACCAATCGCTTCTACATCTCCCAGCGAGTTCCTTATTCAAAAATTCTTAATTTTAAACAATGTACACCTAAAATTTTTATTGATAGCTCATTTTCCTTAAGGTCGATTTTTCAACAACCAGATTTTATCTGAGGAATAATTTTGTAGGAAAAAAATTATAATCGCTCATATATCAATTATGCCTCCTTTACATCAAAATAGAAAAATTATGTCTAAGATAAAAGTTGTCTGGATATAAAAAATCAGCTCTTAGTTTTCTATACGTAATATATCTATAACAATGTAAGTTTAAAATGTAGACACTGACACTAATACTAATTTCGCTCGTGATACTCTGCAATAATTGATATCTTATCAATATTTGATAAGTCTTTTATCATGGTCAATTAGTTTACACTAATTTTATTTACAAATCGTTTACAAGAGGGGCATAACAGAAATATATCTTGGTCTTTTCTTTAGCAATACGAGGATTTTTTTTCGATTGTTTTTATTATTTTACTCAATAAGTTTTAATACATAGATAATCAAGTCATTTTCTGTGATCAGTCTGTACCTACGACCCGTCCACTACGCGCTCGACACTCATTAATTCTCGCTACTTCGCTCGTGACTAACATAAATCTTATATAATGATTTCTTAGGTTTACGTGAATGTTATTCATTGAAATTAAACTATTTTTACGGATTATATCACGATTTGGTTTTAATTTTTATGCCCAGTCTGACCCGTGACCACGAAGGCTGCAAAGCTTTCGAAACGTCGGGCATAAAAATTAAAACCAAATCGTGATATAATCCGTAAAAATAGTTTAATTTCAATAAATCTTATAATTTTATTTCGCCTATATTGTACGTAATTGAAAATGTAATTTCATAAAACCGCCCAAAAATGAATAAATCAGAAAACCATTCAAATCCGGAGAAACGAGTGGTCTTAAATAATAAATATATAATGTGACTTTCCTCTATAGCCGTTACAATGTAATCATGGGAAGAGATAATTTTGCTTATAGCAATAAATTGCAGCCCCATTTTGAACCGATTACGATGCCTGATATCGCGTATATAATAATTAGTAAATAATAAAGGCAGCCCCATTTGTAGATACATAATAAAATGACTATTCATCGACGTTGACGCATGGTTTATTTCCAAGTTGACCAATAATGATATTTATAGAGCAGTACATTTATGCGTTGATGTCGTTAACGAACAGCACGTCGCGGTCCTTCAGGCCGGACTCGAACAAGTTGCGGGGTCCGCGGGCCAGCACACGCTTCGGGAAGTTGGTCGTAATCTCAAACTCTTCGGGCGACTGCGGGTGACTGAACACGAAGTCGTATAAATCCTGCAAGAAACACTTTGATCATTTTTAGTAATGATTTGTATTAAGAAATACAGAAATGACAATGAGTTTTATTAGATGAACTTACTTTAGGCAAGACTTCAGACTTGAGTAATTTCTCAATGTATTATCACTTACATTGAATAAAAAAATTATATTGATCTTTTCTTTATAGCAGAGACTGGCAAATGAGCAGATGGGTCACTTGATGGTAAGTAATCTCTACCCATAGACACCCAAGACACAAAAATAATCATGGGTGCATTGTCAACCTAAAAGGAGTGAATGGAAGGGGAGGGAAAAGGGATTGGTAAAGGGAGGGGGGGGGGGCAGAATTGGGCCACTAGAGATCTCACTCACCGAACGAAACGCAACAGCAAGCTACACATTTTAAGTCGGTTTTCTGTGAGAGAGTGGTATCAAACCAATCGAGCCGACCCATTCGTGCTGTAGACGTAACAGTCTACAGCGTGGCTCTACTACTCATGACCTGCTTTCATTTGGATCTAATCAATACATGTGAAAGAACATTCAGTACGTACAGGCCTCATGAGACAGTGATATGGCTAGCGTGACGGGGCCCGATATAGTACGGTAGTGTAGCGTGAGTGACCTGCATGGTGTGCGTGGCGGTGAAGCGGCGCGTGAGTCGCTCGCCGCCCGGCAGGCGGATGAGCAGCGCCACGGTGTCGGCGCCGGCGGCCGGCTCGGGCGGTAGTCGCGCCGCCATCGCCGCACGCGCCTCCACCAACTGTACACACCACACACGAGTCACGAGTCACAACTCACGATACACCAATCATTATACTTTTTTTTCTTTCAATATGGCAAGGTGCGGTTCGCGCATCTGCCAGTGTCGAAGTACTTTATTTTCTTTTTTATAGCAAAGATCTCCACCGCCTATAGACACTCAAGATACAAAAATAATCATGGGTGCATTGCCAACCTAAACTAAAAAGAGGGAAATAGGAATTGAGAAAGAAAGGGGGGCATTTAGGCCATCGGAAATCTGACTCACCAAAAGAAACGCGATAGCAAACTCGCACTTTACGCCGGTTGTCTAAGAGACAGTTATCAAACCGATCAAGCCGGCCCATTCGTGTTGCACATGTACATAACAATGTTCCTTGCATAAAGTGATATCAATTATCCACGAATTCTCTTTTTTTTTATGATTTTCCAATGATGATGCAAGGATTGAAAACAAATAAATTTTGCATATTTTTGTCCGCTCTAATATAAAGACTTGTACACGCCACTACATACATTAAATATTTAAGATTATTTAAACCTTTTAAAATATGTAAAATAAATGTAAGAAGAGTCCATACGTCTTGTTTACGTTTCTCCTGCAGCTGCCTCCGCTGCATGTCCTCGTGGTCGCGCATCTCCCTGGCGGCGCGGTCGGCGGCGCGGCGCCGCTCCTTCTCCTGGTCGGCGGCGAGCGACTCTGCGTACGCCTCGTCCTGCGCCGCGCGCAGCCGCGCCGTCACCTCACGCTCCACTCTATAAACGACGCGAAATTATACTTTATGTACATCAATATATTATACCCTAGATGCACAGTTCTTTGCAAATATCCTCCTAAAAAGTGGTCTCAGAAATAAAACAAAGAAAACAATCACAAGTTAACATTAAATCAACATAAAAAAAAGTAGGTTTTTAAACGAAATGAGCAAGAGTTCTTTAATTTTAATTTTGAAAATTTAGAATTCTATCGACGTCCGACTGTAGGCAAAACGGGTGCTTAAGCACTTCTTTGCTGTCCCATTTTCCAAGCGTCAACTGTCCATCTAGGTGAATAATATATCGATGTTTATGTACCTCAAACTACGCCACTACGGTGACATAATACATTGTTTAGTTTTAAAATTCATGTGAATATGAAGATTTTTTCTTTAACATTCCAAATATAAAACAAAGGGATCTTACAAATTATCATATGCTATTGAAATCCAACACAATATGTATACAATAGATCAATACAAAAATATACTGATTAGACTTTAGATTCTTACTCTTGAAAACTTGATTTTACCATTGAAATGAAACTATTTTTATGGATTCTATAACAATTTGGTTTTAATTTTGTTTAATTTCTATGTCTGACCGTGACCATGAAAGGCTGCAAAGTTTTCCAAACGTCGGGCATAAAAATAAAAAAAAATAAAACCAAATCGTTATAGAATCCGTAAAAATCGTTTTATTTCAATGAATAACATTCGCGTAAACCTAAGAAATCATTATTGATTTTACCATTTCATAAACACATATAGGTGTGCAACCTACCTGTCCGCCCTCGCAGCTGCAAGGTGCGCCTCATTATCCGAGACAACCCTACGCAAGCGCTGCAACAGTTGCTGGGGAGTGCAAGAGCCTTCGCTGCGTGCCACCACCGTCATGCGATGGTCTCGCACGCACACTACACACAGCAGTGGATACCGTCGGCCGCCTACCGATTGTGCCACGCGCCAACCCTCGCCACTTTCCACTGAGCATCCCCAGAACAGGGCATGGGTGTTTATGTACTCAATCACTTCGGGATCAGCTAGGGTTGTCCTGCAATAGCAAATAGTATTTATCTTTGAAAATGATTCTGTCTAGCCTGTCCTGTAATTGCAAATAATATTTATCTTTGTAAAAAAATCTGTATGTTCTGACTCTTTCTGCTATCAAATACTAATGTATTCTTCATTAAGATTATTTAAGCCACATTTAATTTGATGTGTTTAGCAGTCTTCACACTGTGTTGTATAAATATATTTGAAAATCAAGTTTCCAAGATATCTTCCTAGATTTTAACTCACCGGGATTAAGAGTGAAATAGTGCCAAAGAGGTGAGCTGATCACTTACCAATTACCAACAGTACATACACACCTGCAGAAGTTTTGAGTCTCAGTGGCTGAATCTGAGTGAAGGTATACAATGAGGAAACGGAGCTCATTTTTAGCATCATTGAGTGCTTGAGCATATGTGCCTTGATAGAACACTGGATGTGGGTTGAACCTTGATGTGTAACTGTTTATAAAGCTCATAACATCCCCCAGAGAATCAGTGACCACTACAACAATAAAATTACATTCAACTCTAGCTTTTGTTCAATGCTCCACTCATAAGTCTTATACATTATATTTATCAAATTAACCTGTCAGAGGCAGCACATATATATGTTACATAAGTGTATAGGCCACCGGAGGCCGAACCGCCTGTGACTATTTAAAACATTGACTGTCACTTTCCATGCAAAAAATCATAAAATGATGATGCATCACTTGCATGCAAGAAAGGCCAACAAACAGTTTCTATGAATACTGTGTTAATTACAATACACATATGGGATGTTATGAATACATACTGTTAAATAGTTAATCATCTAAAGCAGTGGTCAGCAACCTTTTGGGAGGCAGGGGCCACAAGGTGGCTAAAACATAGTAAAGGCCTCACCTCATATTTTTTATCTGGAATCTATAACATTTTAGATATATATGACTAATGTACAAAACTATCACAGGCCGTAAATAGGACATCCACGGCTGCGTGTTACCGACCACTGATCTAAAGATCTGATGCATACATTTAAATTTGTATACACATGTCAGATATATCATAAGAATTTGCATATGGATTATAATTTTTATTATGAATTATTATTATACTTGTGTTTACGTTTTAGCTAGAAAATAGTATATAAAACAAAATTGACATTATTTGAATGTATAAAAAATATATAGTAAACAATACTTACACCTCCGGTCATCATTACGGACGAAACTTAAGAGTAGATTTAACACAGATGTAATTGTACTATAGCACATGGATACTACTAAGTTTACAACATAGCGCAGGAGTCCTCGCACGCCCCCCGGCCCCTCCGGCGGCTCGTCTGTGAACACCTGCTGTCCTATATGATCGTGAACAACAGGAGGTGCACGCGCTTCTGTCGCAAACACTGAAGGTCTTCCTTCTCTTATGTTCAATTGCTCTTGTATAGCCACCTAAAACCGACGTTTTTACAAACAATTTTGAAAGCACAGTTAATTAGTGAGCATTTGATTGAGCAATTAGCAATCACCTCGAAAATTTTAAATGATTGCAGAAGGGCCGAGTGTAAAAAATATTTTACCTCCAAATCCCACTGATGCCTCTGCAATACATCTCGACATATCGACATATCCTCTATGCCGGTTAAATCTTGAAACTGTAATATTTTATCGGTTTGTTCATGGGTCAAACCCAAAGCATTGTCTTCAAGATCCATTGGCCTAATTCTATTTACAACTTATTTATGAATATAGACACCAAATATACTATACTATAGCTATGATAATACTTAAACTTGCACATAAACTCAAATTTTAAAACATTATTTCATATTACATACAAAGTGAAGGGAAATAAGATGAATATTGTTTTCAATATTTTATTTGCATCACGAATTATAGTTAAATGACATACGTCATGTCATACTCACTCATACGTCCGCTAAGCATAGACAAAAAAAATACAAAATACAGATAATATATAAATTGTAAAATAATGTTGAATATTATTCGTTATGGAAGTATTTTAAGCCCATTTAAGCCCGCCCTACACGCACGAGCGAACTCTCCGTGGAGGAGTGTTAACGTGAATGTTGTTGGTTTTCATGGTGTTCACGCCTCTTCACGGCTTGTTCTCGATTCCCTGTCGGTTTTTGAGTTAGGTTCAAAATGAAATGTGAAACGCGAACACTAATCATAATTTAAAGGTGCGTCTTCTGCACTAAAACATTACATAAAACACCTACACAAAACATGGTATTTCAACAATGTTTTGTGTATGGTCCACTGTAAAGCCTCGTCTCCTGCACATGTTTTTTCGAAACAAAACACTAAAAAGACGTACAAAAAATAAGGTATTTCATTGTCTCTCGCTCATATGACATGTTTTGTGTAGGTGTTTGGTATAACGTTTTAGTGCAGGAGACACGGCTTTATAGCAGCAGGAGACAATGAAAAACCTTGTTTTGTGTATATGTTTTTATTGTTTTGTTTTGAATAAAACATGTGCAGGAGGTTTGAAGCTGCGTCTCCTGCACTAGTTTTTTGGAAACATTACACAAAAATACATACGCAAAACAATGATTTTGGCTATCACCTGCTCCTAGAACAATGGACCATACATAAAAAATACGTGTTTTGTGTAGGTGTTTGTGTAATGTTTTAGTGCAGGAGACGCGGCTTTAGCTGTCACCTGCCCATAGAACAATGGACCATAGATAAATAATGCATGTTTTGTGTAGGTGTTTTGTGTAATGTTTTAGTGCAGGAGACCCAGCTTTAGTACACTCAGTTTAGTAGGTACTTAATATCACAGTTTGGTGCGTGTTGCAGAGATGTCGCCACAGTATTAACAAAGCAAGACCAAAAGGCAAAAATCACCACCAGTTAATGTTAGATTGAAAGAAAATATATTGATTGCAAAATAATAGTTTATTGTGTGTACCTATACAGTACAGTAACAGTATGATACAGTAACCGTGCGTAAACCGTTTATAATCAAATTGTTTTCATTGACACTATTTTTTGCCTTTTGCAGATATTGGCGGTGGAGGCTGTGATGTCGATGTTTCCTCAGTTATTTCGGGTGGGGGTGGTGGTGGCGGTGGCAGAGGTGGTGGTTCTTCTACTTCAATAATAGGTTCGGGTGGCACGGAGGGATCTTCATCTGGGTTATCATATAAATATTCAGTCTGGAAATAGATACTTGTAGCTAGATTATCATATACCTATAAAACTAAAAGAACCTTACAAATCCAAGAAAATTACTTTTATATCCCTAAGCTCTGGTGCTACACTAAACAAACTTTCAATAAAATGTTCATAAAAAACATTGCCATCTCCCCGTACGTTAGCATCTCGTAACATTTCTATTGTTTCAGCTTCATTGAATACATCCCCATATCCAGTTACAATAAGTTGCAGGTCGTCTGTTTCTAAAAAGTCTCTATTTTCCGTGTCAAAGATCTATAAGAATAAAAACAGGTTTAGGGACGCGTATGTATTTCAATCCGTTTTGCAAAGATATAAATGAATCAATGACTATTCATTAATGCTTTGAACCTTAAATGCTAGGAGTAATTCGTGTGTAATATTTGGTTCTATAACCCATTTATTTAGCATATAAATGAATTGATCTTTAGTTAGCATTTTTGTTACACCGGCTTTTAAATTTTCAGCTTCAGCCATTATTTCAAAGTAGCTAGGATAATGAAAGTTTCTTCTATGGAATCTGTGAAAACATTTTATTAATTATTTCATGTTAACCTAACCACCTCAGAATTTGGTTTGGTTGTAACTGGCCGCACATATTTTTGTACAATCTGAGAATTGAAGCCAGGATCTCATTGTGACCAAGATTTCAGCCAAGACCTCATACAAGTTAATTTGCCACTACATTATAAAGAATTACGATCCGACGTGATCTTTTTGATTCGATTACCTAATAAAAGCTCGGCGAAATGTGAGTGTTCTAGTTAGCTAGTTTACCTCTGCCTACTTCTTCGGGGATACAGGCTTGAGCTTGTGTTTTATGTTATTGTAATTATATAATAATTACAATAATAAATATAAAATGTATAAAAATCTCAGAAATATAAAATGTATAAAAATCTCTGCCTCGGTGGCGTGGTGGTATTTCGGTACGACTACGGTTCTGAGGTCTCGGGTTCGATCCTCGGGTCGGGCAAAATGATATTGGATTTTTCCATATCAGCCCGGAGTCTGGAATTTGTGCCCGATATGACGATAGGCTCGCCCCTTATCACATCTGGGTCTGGGACGGAACTAAGCTCGGCGAAATGTGGGTGTTCTAGTTCGCTAGTGCGCCTTTGCCTACCCCTTCGGGGATAGTGAGCTTATGTATGTATGTATAAAAATCAATTTATTAACTTTTTGAGGGCTAAGAATTTTAGAATTTTTTCAATAGTTATGACATTAGTAGGCTCCCCTTCGTTTATTACCAACTGTGGTTTTGAATTTCTGTCAAACCATTCAACGATTTCAATAATTTGTTCTTCCGTAAATCTTGGTGTTATATTTTTCAATGGCTCTAACACATCGAATGTTGTCATTTTACACAATGTTAGAGTAATGTTTGGTTTTTAACTAAAATTTTAACGACGTAGGAAAAATAATGTTAAAATATGACAGGCTCTACGCTTCTAGGTTAAATAGGCTCTACACTTCTCTACACCAAAGAGCATGTAATATTATTATCTGCACCTCTTTGCTCTACACCTTTAAAGCCGCTCCAGACGCATGTCGTGAATCATGGCGTTCCGCCGCGACTTCACAGCGTGCGTCTGGAGCGGTTTTAATCTAATGCACCCACTACACTACTCGCGAAGTTTATCGAAGGGCACTTCGGTTAACTTTGTTTAACCTCGCTTCTCCTCGGGCGACTTCCGGATGTCGTCGATTTTTTCGCCCGAATCAAAGGGCCCAAAGTATCTCGAAGTTCAAACACAAAGCGTATGTCCGTACTACTCGCCTCACTTCGTTAAGTGATACAGGGTGGGTGTCCCAATTACTTAGAGCGTTTATGACTGGAGACGCCACTCATAGCATTTCCCTTATGCCGAGGTACAAGTGTACAGTTTCAAAAATCGATTCAGTCAGTGTGACAATCGTTTTTACTGCGTGTAGTCTTCCGTTAAAAATGACCGTTAGTGTGGAATTAATATTTACCTATTGAACATCATATTTAAATACGATATTAAGTATAAGGATTTTGATTTCTGGTGTCCGTTATGATTAGAAAATACGAAAAGTAGAGAAGTGTATGGAGAGTATGGACGTATTGGATAATCTCTGGACTTATTTAGTATTCACTAGAATCTGAAATGAACAGGCACTTTAAGCAGGCATATTATTATGAAGTAGATCATTATCATCACTTTCTATCTGATGAGATTATTGTTAAACGCCTTGCCGGTTCGATAATAAAAAAAAATGAAATTATTTAATTAAAAGGAAGCTCCACTAACTTTTTCTATTTGGTATAATATTTTTTTTTAGGATTTATATATTATATAAGGTGTGATTGAGGTTCTCGCAAAGTTGCACGAGAGTGTGGACGCGTACTTCGGATTTCGATCAACTTTGGCGAGTACTTTGTTGAGGCAACTTTGTGAGTAGTGTAGTGGTGCATAAGAATCTATGATAATATAATCTATCTATCTCCATATCTGTCATCTTAATACCATGGCCCTTAGATTATCCTACCATGGCCAGTGCTTGTAGCCATAAAAAGATCATGCATGTTCTTAGATTAAAGAGAGAGAGGAGATCGGTTCCCTCTCCATGACCTTGGCACCGGACTGGCAGCTAAAGATGGCGGTAAGTTTAGTGCGTTAAAGTAACATAGTCGATGATTTGTCGATAAACATTTTTGTATTGTTTTTACAAAGCAGTACATAAATGTTCAAATGTGAATATTTTTGTATGTTTATTATTTATAACTTGTTTTTATTTGATTTATTTAAGATTATCAAACATTACGTTTATTATTTAGTTAAAATATTAAACTATTATTGGCACAATTCGTTTCAATGATATCATCATCAGCACAGTATATACACTTTAAACATAACTTAATGACGACATCAATCAAACGAACAACTCAAAAAATCGTTTGTTTTAAAAATCGTACTAGTTACTCTAAACGTACATCTAAACGTACTAGAGCTTTTCTAATCATACGAAGTAGAAAATTATAGTCTCTGCCTCCTTTTATGGTATACAGATGTGAGAATAATAGTATGTAATGCAAAAGAATATACCGTGAAATAACTAAATAAAACATTTTATCGATATCGATACCATGCGCAATGAATCACGCTCCTCGTCACTAGACCACCATTTCAGCTGCCGTATTATTATTTATTACTAGCTGACCCGCGCAACTTCATCTGCGTATGAGAGAGAGGGTTGAAAGAGTGAGTCTTAGGTACCTATAATCCAATAATTCTAAAGGAGGTAATGGGATGATCTACTTCGGCCGTCAGTCACCTCGTCTCTCACCCCGTCAGTCACACCGTCTGTCACACCGTCTGTCACGCCGTCTGTCACCCCGTCTCTTAAGACTCTTACTCAGTGCGTTCCACTAAGCGTTCACAACGATCAAAATGCTCTTTTAGCCGTTCCACATGACGACCGCGGTCGTTGTGGTCGCGGCGAAAACGTCACTTATGACGTCATGACTTACGCTCACGCGAAGCTCACGACGACCCATCTAAAAAGGTGGGTCGTCGTGATCGTTGAGAAAATTAGCGGCGTTTTCAAAATTCAATGCATCAAAAATGGCGACCGTTAAGCTTACGTTATTTCATGCGGAAATATATATTTCAGTAAAAGTGAATGTTTCTGCCGTGGATATAAAAAATTAAATTATATATTTTTTTCAATATAAATCGATTTAAACAATAATTAATCAAGTTTATTTTCAAGGCTTAGAGATTATAACCAAACCTGTTAAATATTTTGCATTATTTTTATTAACTCGCCGTTTGTATTATTTACCTCCACGCTCAAAACGCTCTATAATCCATTCCACTTGAGTTTACGACAGTAACGCTCACAAGCAAGTGGAACGGTAAAAACTGCGGTCGTGAGCGTGATCGTTGTGAACGCTAAGTGGAACGCACTACCTGTCTGTCCCACCGTCTGTCACCCCGCCTGTCACCCCGTCTGTCACCTCGTCTGTCACCCGTCTGTCACCCATCTGTCACCCAGTCGGTCACCCCGTCTGTCACCCGTCTGCCACCACATCCGTCACCCCGTCTGTCACCCGTCTGTCACCCAGTCAGTCACCCCGTCTGTTATCCAGTCGGTCACCCCGCCTGTCACCTCGTCTGTCACCCATCTGTCACCCCGTCTGTCACCCCGTCTGTCACCATGTCGGTCACTCGTCTGTCACCCCGTAGGTCACCCGTCTGTCACCCCGTCGGTCACCCGTCTGTCACCCCGTCTGTCACCCGGCTGTCACCCCGTCTGTCACCCCGTCTGTCACCCAATCGGTTACCCCATCTGTCACCCAGTTTGTCACCAGTCTGTCACCCGTCGGTTACCCCGCCTGTCACCCAGTCGGTCACCCCGCCTGTCACCCGTCTGTCACCCCGTCTGTCACCACGTCGGTCACCCGTCTGTCACCCTTCTGACACCCGTCTGTCACCCCGTCTGTCACCACGTCGGTCACCCGTCTGTCACCCTTCTGACACCCGTCTGTCACCCCGTCTGTCACCCTGTCTGTCACCCAGTCGGTCACACCATCTGTCACCCCGTCTGTCACCCCGTCAGTTACCTCGTCAGACACCCCGCCCGCCACACCATCAGTCAGCCTGTCAGTCACCCCGTCATTCCTCACGTCGGTCACCCCGTCAGTCATGCCATCAGTCACCCCATCAATCACCCCGTCAGTCACCCCTTAGTCACCCTAGCATTCATCCCGTCGGTCAACACTAAAATATTTTTTCAAATCGAACCAGTAGTTTCCGAGATATAAAATTCCCCGCTAGCAGCATTATTCATTTTTGCTCCGCTCCTATTGGTCATAGCGTGATGTTATATAGCCTATAGCCACCGTCGATAATTGGGCTATCCAACACAAAAAGAATTTTTCAAATCGAACCAGTAGTTTCCGAGATATAAAATTCCCCGCTAGCAGCATTATTCATTTTTGCTCCGCTTCTATTGGTCATAGCGTGATGTTATATAGCCTATAGTCACCCTCGACAATTGGGCTATCCAACACAAAAATATTTTTTCACATCGAACCAGTAGTTTCTGAGATATACATTTTCACGACTTTGCAACATTTTTCATTTCTGCTCCGCTCCTATTGGTCATAGCATGATGTTATATAGCCTATAGCCATCCTCGACAAATGGGCTATCCAACACAAAAAGATTTTTTCAATTCGAAGCAGTAGTTCTGTCTGAGATATAAATTTTCCCGGTTTGCAAAATTTTTCATTTCTGCTCCGCTCCTATTGGCTATAGCGTGATGTTATATAGCCTATAGCCATCCTCAATAAATGGGCTATCCAACACAAAAATAATTTTTCGATTCGAACCAGTAGTTTCTGAGATATCAACTTCCCCACTTTTCAACATTTTTCACTTCTGCTCCGCTCCTATTGGTCATAGCGTGATGTTATATAGCCTATAGCCATCCTCGATAATTGGGCTATCCAACACAAAAAGAATTTTTAAATCGAACCAGTAGTTTCTGAGATATCAATTCCACGTTTTTTATTTCTCATTTCTGCTCCGCTCCCATTGGTCATAGCGTGATGTTATATAGCCTATAGCCACCCTCGATAATTGGGCTATCCAACACAAAAAGAATTTTTCAAATCGAAGCAGTAGTTCCTGAGATTAGCGCGTTCAATCAAACAAACAAACAAACTCTTCAGCTTTATAATATTAGTATAGATTACTTTGTTCCAGGGGCGAGGCTTATTGACGGATGTGGGCCTATAGGAACAAACACTTGTATATTGATCCTTCTTTACCTGAGCTGACATCCATTAGTAAAAAAGAGTAGCTTTATTTTTTGTTGATTCTATGAAATTTCATACTCGATAGGTTGTAAAAGTCAGTAGCCCCCTGTGGTCAGAAATGTCTTCGAAAGTTGAAAACGTCAGTCGAAGATATATATAAAGTACTCTGTGGTCGAAGATCGAGCTTTGTTATTATTTTTTGGCTTGTTTTTTATTTAGTGGTTAAATAGTTTCTATAACGCTATAACATTCGACAAACTAACGTAACAAAGCTATAAGGTCTTCGAATTTTGTACAATGTTTGAATCAGATGATTATGACCAGGTAAGTATTATTGTTTCCAGTTTATTACAAAATACAAATTGCTGAGGTTTGGTAATTCAGAGGTACTCTACGCCTCCAGTTACGGTTTCATTACAGAAAAATACAGTTTACTCAAAAACTGAAAGTGTACAATGATGTAATTTTGAATTCCAGATTCTGTCTCAGTTTGAGATCCCTGATGTTACTCTAAAGCAAAATTCTGTAGAAGAAAACAGTTCAACTAATCACATAGGGAAGCCACATGACATAGATGTAGGTGCTAATTCAAGTACATCATTAAATAGAGATACATGTTTAAAACCATATAAACCTTTGGAAGAAAAAATAGTTGTAGATACTAATTCAAGTAGATTATTAACTAGAGATATGTGTTTGAAGCCACCTATTATTAACATTACTTCAAACGATCAAGTAAAATCCCCTAAGCACACTAAACGGAAAATCATCAATTCATACTTTGACCATAAAAGTAAAAGGAAGTTCCCAGGTCCTGCTGGTATTCTAAATGGTAGCTTGGAAGAACCAGAAGACAATAGTGTAAGACATATGGAGCTGCTGTCTCAGGTAAATATATTGATCAAGTGGACCGAGGTTTTTGGAATGTAAAGTGTGAGCCTATGACTGATTAATATTATGACCAGATTATTATAAATGTGTACTTATGGTACATCCAGAATTGTAGCATTTCAGTAAACAGAGCTCCATAGCTGTAGCAAAGATATGTGTTATAAAAGGTGTGGACATCATTTGCTATAAAACTCTTGAAGAATCTGACAAACATCGAGCTACAGGTGAATGTTACTTGAGTAGCAAGCTACAAGTGTGGATGGTCATCTCTGCTTTGTTACTCATTAATGCTATGTGCCCATTCATCCAAGTTTGTTTTTTTGAGGATTGTTAGTTTACTTTGTAATCTTATTAATAAAGATTTATCAATGAAATAAAGTTAACCTCCATTTTTTGGAACTAGTAAATAATTAAAATTAATGAAATAAAACATTTTTATTTTTACAGGATATAGATTTCTCCCAAAATAATTTACAAAATATATTTGAGTCCCCATTATGGAGCAGATTGTTGGTTGATGTGAAAAAATGGAATTTATGCAACATTGATTCAATTAAAAGTATCAAACAACAAGCCATTAGTGGTAACTTGAAGAGGAGAAAAGCACAAACAATTACTGCATTTGTTGAGGCAGTTGATAGATCTGCTATAGATCCTTTAGTTATATTGAGAGATGCCAGTGGTTAGTATTACAAAATTGATCTATTCAATTGTGTTGGGCAATATTAATAAAAGTGTAGTAATATTATTTGTTATTATTGTATTTGTATCAAACTACCATGTGGATATTGCGGATATCAGGTCAAGAACAGATTTTTATTCTAGCTCACCCTGCATGATCGTTTAACTTTAAAGATAATTATTTTTTGTTACTTCAGAATCACAAAGTAACTTTTATATTTATGATGGATACAAAACTAGTTTTGATTTTTGTTTAAAGAACTTAAAATATTTGTTTTTTCAGGGTCAATAAAGTGCACATTACACAGGGATGCATGGTCACAGTTTTCACCTTATATTGTATCACAATATTGTGTCCTAGTATTGTGGAAGCCAACCATATTGATTACTGGAAGTGCGTTTAAAAAGTATTATTTAAATATCACATTGAGTAATATCTATGCAATATATAGCTCGGCTTTGTTGAATGATGAAGCAGAAAGGAAAGAATTGTTTGAAGGCTTTAATATTGTTTATGAGGACGATTTCACTGTGATAAAAAGTAATCTTTCACCAAGTAAGTGTTTTCATTTAATTTGATAGTCCATAAATCGACGGTCCCTACGTACAAAGCGACATGTCAAAATGTCATATTTTTTATTGCATATATGGCTTTAGATTATCCATACGCTCATAACTATATAGATATATTTTTTAATTATTTTGTATTCTAAACATTCTAATTTAAATACTAATCGAACAATATAACAAGTATGATAATTCTTAAACTTATAAATGAACTTCATTTCGTTCTCCTGAAAACCTCAGTTTTTGACATGTCGCTTTGTACGTAGGGACCGTCGAAATACGTGGGGTGGAGTGGCTTGTCACGTTCAATAGTATCTGACTGCCACTACTACAGGCGTGGATATGTATGTATAAATAAGCACCCTACACATATAGTCTCAAGAGTGACTCCACACTAAGGCTGAGATATATCGAGTGAACTTCAATTAAGTTTAAGTCAAAGAAACAAACTTTCTTGTAAAAAATGGCTCAGACTAAGTCAAAGTTCGATTAAAAATTCGAATGGGAATCGAACCCAGCACAGCCTCTTGCTTCACAGCCAGCTACTCACCTGCAGCACCACAGAGGTTGTCAAATTCATAGTGCTATGAATATGAATATTATGTTTTTGAAGTTGCGAACTTATTTTATTTAACCTAACAGTTATTTTTATGAGTATTTTAAAAAATGAATCTATTTATTTAAGAAACTAAACTTTTTACAGGTACAGATTCAGATTTAAATGATCCAGATACTAGTGGAAACAATTTGTTGGATGGTTTAGACAGTATATTCTCTGAAGATATATTTTGAATACTTCAACATTATCATTTATTCAGTCATGCACAAATCACAATGCCAATACTGGCTGGGCTTAATATATTGCCTCGATGGCTGGCTGTGTACAGCAGGGTTACCACCACCTCTTATAGCAGTATTATTATAATCGTTCTTCGTTTGTTTTGTATGGGAATCGGTACAAGTAAGATATTAACTGCTATAAGAGGTGGTGGTAACCCCTCTGATGCCTATTAACCGCCGAATGCTCACATACTTAGGTCGCCTTATGTCGTTTAAAGCCACCTTATCTGTCAATATTGTATGGCGATAATCAATGTAAGAGGCCGTTAAAGTTGAGCGTAAGTCTGCCATTGATTGGCTATGACTATTTTGGTATTATCGGTGTGTAAGGGCCATGGAGATTACTCACTATCAGCTGACCTCCCTGTCCGTTTGATGGTCTTTGCCACAAAAAAGTTTCATGTTTGAAATTATTGCGATGTATATTTATTCAATACCACATTTGATACTGATTTTTGTAAATAAAAATTCGTTGAATGCATGATCAATTTTTTTATTTTGCCTTTAATTTAATATGTCTTGTGAGGATATGCCGCGACATTGTTGACGGTCGATAAAATGTAGCTGGACACATTTTACATTTGTACACTTCCTGCCTTCCTGTATCGACATTCATTTGCTCAGAATTTCCTATTTCGGTTTCGGAATTTGTGATACTTTTTGGGGCGAAATGAGTTTTCACATGATTTTGGCAGTGACTTATTCTTGGGAATTTTGCCTGTTAAATAATTACACAGTAAGTTTTATTATACATAATTATACACGATGTAAGAAAAACGCTACCGAAAACGTCTAGATGTAGAGCTGGTGATCACGGACAGATAACCATTGGTGTTTCAAAACTCAATAACAATTTTAAAAAAATCAGCTCTCACGATCCAATCACTAATGGTTTGCTAGGGTTATGCTATGCTGCTTTTCTGCTATTAGCTTTCATAGCAGCATTATAGCTATTCTGCTATGCTAGAGGTTGCACTATGATTACTTACCATAGTGCAACCTCTAGCATCAATTATTTTTTTCTACAATTCATCATCAGCAATAGGACGTTCACTGCTGAACATAAACCTGCCCCAAAGATATCTATCATTGCATAAAGTTAAATGATTTTGTGCTTATGAACCCAAATATATGAAGTATTGCGTAGAAAAATATGTGTATTTATTTCGGCGAAATATCAGTGGTATTGTGCCCATAATCACCAGCACTACCATCTGCTTTCATTTTCGGATGTGTTTCCCTTGTAATCTGCAATCTTAGTGTTTTCGTACAATCTGCATGTTCTGTAAGTTAGGGGTCATTCTTTCATTCATTCAGGGTCTTTCTAGGCTTATTTTTGATGGGAATGGGGTGGGGGCTGGATGGTGATTACGTCAGCCTTTTTTTTTTTACTTTTTTCCTGTTAATAACGAAACCAGAACACATTGCATGCATGTACATAATATGTACCCATAACCCATGTGTCGTAAGAATTTAAGACTAACGGCCGGTTTCAATAAACGATCTCAGTTTAGAGTGCAGACTGCAGATAGATCGTGATCATGAACCAATCAAATCACGTCATTTGACGGAGTCATGTTCAAACTGTGTTCTTATTGGCTAATTTTTGTAATCTATCAGCACATTCGAACTGAGATTGTTTATTGAAACCGGCCGTAAGTTGCTTACTTTAAAATCTGTTTACGTAATATTTGCAGGGCCCATCGATATAATATACCTAGATGCACAGTTGACGCTCAGAAAGTGGGACAGCCAACGAGTGCTTAAAATGTAAGTAAGCACTTGTTGGCTGTCAGTCGGGCGCCGACCATTCGTCTGTGAAGATGCCTAAATGCTCTGTGAAAGAGTGCAAAAATAACACTCTTACAAAGCGCAAAACACATGGGATTTCATATTTTAAGTAAGTATAATTCCCTTACTTGATTCTTAAAACCTTAATCATGTTAAATTAAGTATTAAACGTGTATAAATAATTAATTTAACGAATTCAGTTAATAAAATATTTTGTCCCTTTTGATACCATGATTTGGAACAATGAAATATATGGAGTCGTTTTTTTTGGAAATATATTATATTTATTTTAAATTTATGATTTTTTTTATTAATTACAGATTTCCATGAAATGAAATAGTAAGAGATAAATGGCGTAAAATTATTTCCGAAGAAAGGAGAGAAGAAAATTTTAAACCCAATTACTCAAGTGTGGTTTGTTCAGACCATTTTGCCGATTCCGATGGATATTATACAGAAAAAGGGATTAGGAAAATTAAAAAGAATGCTGTACCAAAAATAAAGGTGGTAAATTGTCATCAGCTACATTGTCCTTAACTAATGTTTACTATTTAATTTAACAATATGTATGCTGTTGGTGTACCTATAAATAAATAAATAAATATTGCCACATTTATTGACTTTATTTTAGATTGTCGTAACTACAAGTTTAAATGAGGCAGGGTGCAGTACAAGTGTAATAGCTGAAAAATATTTGATACAGAATTCATCAATAGCAAGCATATACTAGGTACATACTGCCATGTAAAATGACTATTTAATAATTTGCGGCTAATTCTAATAAATGTTTTAAATCAAAGTGTGCAGATCATAAAAAATTGCCAACATGAACAAAGTTGAACATTCCGCTGTCAAATAAGACGTTACTTTTGAAAGATAATTTGAAGGAACGCAACCAAAAATTTAAACTTAAATCTAATTTAGTGCGAAACTTAAAAAAGCAGAACAAAAGATCAAGAAAACGAAATGATAGTCTAAAAGAAATTATTAAGAATCTAAAGAGCAAAGGACGATCTTAGTGTGGGGCCAGGACTATGTATGTGACTGTTGGGTGTTATTTATTTATTTATGAAGCACGCTAAGGCAAAACAGTGCTTATTTCATATTCATAACTCATAAGCTTCGTTATCTTCTAAACATTTATACTCTATCTATCTCTTAATGTAAGTAAAATTATTATAGAGATATCGCCATTCTCATCTACATTGTACGCCACGTGGTCAAAATTTCTCACAGATAAATACAAGAACTATTCGACTCCATTCAATCTTTGTCCAAGTGACTAGAATGTTTCTTTTAATAATGTCAAATTATTGTCAAATTCAAAAACTATTAGAAATTCAAAAATTTCGAATATAGGAACGTTTGAACATTCAATTTAAAAAGCTACTTTATGCCGCGTCTATAAGGTCATATTTGTGTTAATTTAATTAAATTTGTGATGTTTATTTGTTTTGTCTGTCGAGGACACTGTTTACAATGATATTTGTATGGAACTGTGCATCTAGGTATATTATTATATCGATGGCAGGGCCCCTTAAACCCAATACTCACATCACATTGTAGACAGCTGTAAATCTTTTCTGTCCCAATTCTTGTCACGGAATAACTTTCCTTATTCTTATTGAGTACATCTATGTCTATAGTGAGATTATCGTCAGTTTCCATACATTGACCCTGAAAATAAGATGTATGGCAGTGATACATCAGATTTCATAATACACCCTGGCTCCAATCATAGGCATTTTTTTTAAATGAGGGAAATGGGGATTGGGAAAATGGAGGGGGGGGGGGTTAATTGGGCCACTGGATATCTCACACACCGAACGAAACGCAACAGCAAGCAGCTACTTTACGTCAGTTTTCTGTGAGACAGTGGCATCAAAGCGGTCGATCCAGCCTATTCGTGCTGTAGACTATTTGAAAAGTGGGTAGTTTGTAATTTGTTCACATTCCGGCTGACAATTAGGATTTAGATATTATTTTCGTTTACAGAGAGTTAAAAATAAGAATTTAATGAAGTACCTCTTGATGTTCTTTTAGAGCTTCTGATGTGTTAAATATTGTAGCGCAAGCCCCACATGCGTATGTTTTGTGAGGCTTTCGTAATTTATAATTCAGGACAGAATCAATAGCAAACTCTGAAAATAAAAAGATAAATATGAAGTTCTGAACCTTTATGGGCCACTAAATTAAATTACACACATTAGTACTTTTTTTTTTTTTATCCTATCACGGCAAAGTGACCACACAACACCTGATGGTAAGCGATGTGCGGTCCAAAAATACTAACCACCACCTATAGACCTTGTGTCCATCGGTGGCCAGCAGTATCATGCCGGCCTGTATAAATGCTTCTTCACACTCCGTTAGGAAGGTATTAGTAATTCTACTGGTAGGATTAGGATTACAGTAGGATTCTTATTCAAAGTGCAGATAGTGTTGTTACTGTTCATGTGTAGCTGTGTCGTTTACCATCAGGCGAGTTTCCTAGTGTCGTCCTTTGGATGCTAAATATTTCATTAACTTATCGTTGAATACGTAGTTATTCTACGACTAAAAACAACACCTACTGCCTGCAGTGGCGTGCACATCATATAGACGAAAAGACACTGTCTACCGTGATAATTTGATGAACAAAAACACACAAACAACGAATTGATACGGCGCGGCGCTCTCTATAATTATGGTTTGATGATACAAGAAAATTAAAATTAATTTTACAAATGTCTATCTTATTCTGAATGTGTGCACGTCCCTGACGACCTGCGCTATTAATAAGTTTGTAATACATACGTCGTTTGGCTAAATTAATGTGCACTCGTACAACATTGTCCTCACATACTAACTCTGACACGTGGATATGAAAAATAGACAGGTCGTTTTCTATTATTTCAACTTTCGAAGTATTTGAATTTGATGTTGTTTTATCTGAAATAAATGCGTTAAATGTTCAACCGGTGTAATTAACTATACAAAGCTTGTTTTTCCACCTGCTCTTATCCCACTATAATATGGGATCAATATCTCACCAAAAGAAACTGGTTATTTAAACCTATATTACAGTAAATAATAACAAGTTTAAAAACACAACTGACCGACTTCAAAACTTATTCGATCATAATCTTTATATGAGACCACCCTTGGAACAAGCTCTACACAAAAATAATATTAAAGAGCGGTCCATATTTGGCGGAGATATCGCGTAACATACATTTAAAAAAATACAGACGAATCAAATCAAATCAAATAATTTATTGATTCCATCAAATGTTCAAACATTATTTAGATTCCGTCAAATTTTAACTCTACCGCCTGTTCGGAAGGCTGTTTCGTCAGAGAAGAACGGACAAGGAACTCTGACGTTGCTCTTTTTAACATCAATTTACAATCTACTAATTCAGTACAGCACCAGATACAGAAAGACCTTAAATTAGAGCAGCTAAACCATGATATGTAATAATATAGGACAAAATAATATAAAGATACACTGAGCGACCCCCATAGCCAAGGAAAGTTGAATTGATACAAGCAAACAAAACAGTCCAGGCAGACTAGTCTCCACAAGTAGCACCCGTTCAAGAGTATGACGCATGTCACGGCCATCGACCTCTTCAACCATGTTGCAGGGAAGTGATCGATCCGGCACATGACGCCGCCACAAGCATAGACCTTAAGGGAGCGTGACTACCTAGGCTGATAGCAGTGGGAAAATAAAGTACGCCACGACACAACACCGCCGCCACGAATTGAGGAACTTCTCTTTTTTTGAAGTCCGTCGAAAATCATCAAGCAAGGTGTAACTAAAATGCAAAATGCCACGGGCCCCCAACCATAGGGAGCCCCAGCGTTGATCAGAAGTAGGCTTCGGACCGAAAAAGTCGTGACCATATAGGGTCTCGGGCTGAAAAAGACCTCCATCTGCTGAATTTGCCACGGGCCCTCAAAACTATAGTTACGCTACTAGCCGGAAGTACCCAAATAAGTTCTTTAAACAAAAATATATTCACCTTGTCTTGTTAGCAAATGTTGTAACAAATCAGGTATGTGCGTGAAACAATCTTCTTTATCGTTTGACAAATTAGCTTTTCCCGTTATAAGCGATACTTTATTTTTAAATATTTTGCCATTTTCTTCTTTACGAGATTTGATCTGAAAAACATATTTTAGAAAAAACAAATATTAGAATCTAAAATCCACAATAACATGTGGCAAACACACACGATTATACGTAGAATTCCTTTTACATAATAAAATTAACAGAATACTGCACACAGAAAATGTATGCTATAGTCAAGCTATACTACTATATACTTAAGCCGCGTCTCCTGCACTAGCTTTTTCGAAACAAAAAACTAAAAACACATACGCAAAACAACGATTTTAGCTGTCACCTGCTCGTAGAACAATGGACTATAGATAAAAATGCATGTTTTGTGTAGGTGTTTTGTGTAATGTTTTAGTACGGGAGACCCGGCTTAATAAAATACTGCTAAACTACTTTAAAAGCCAAGTTATACTATAGTTTACTTACTCTTGTCACAACAATGTTCTGTCCAATAACAGTTTGCCTCAATGCGGGTAGTTTGAGTAGCTGCAAAATAACCGCATTCGCAGACGCTACGTCTTCACTGCAAAAAGTGTCTGAATATGAGCGCAATGCTTGCTGAACTAACGTCAAAAACTGCGCTTCACTGAGGTCTAAGCCACCTGCAAAAACAAACATGGCTTAGAATAATATAAGCTATTTAAATAGCATGTTATATATTTGTAAAACTAATTTTTAATTATGTAATCAAAAAGAAACCGGAAATATTTCTTCATAATAATAATGTAATTTTTTTTGTGTATTTTTTTTATTTTGTTGATAATGTTAATTCTATAATTAAAAAGAAACCTGAAATATTGCCTAATAATTATAATAACAATATTGTTATGTTACTTTATATCTGAAAGGACAAGCCTACTGTACATTGGCGTAACTACGGGGTGGCATGTCGGCAAAATGTCAGGGGCCCCAGACCATAGGGGGCTCCAGCGGAGATCGAAAGAAGGCCACGAACCGAAAAAGCCGTGACCATTTAGAGAGTCTCTGGTTGAAGGGACCTCCATTCAATGAATTTGCCACGGGCCCCCGACACTATAGTTACGCCACTGCTACTGTACCTTTTCACTACTTATATACATACTTACTGAACTGCTCGTTTTCCACAATTTTCTCATAAACTGTAACTGGTTTATTTTTCTTAACCACTTTCGCCACAATTCTTTTACCATTCGCTGTTTTCCCCAGTATTATTTTATTTGGAATGTCTAAAAAGATGAGCATAAAACAACCATCAATTGCAAGCTTTACTTCCACATTTATTTTGCGATAATAGTCACCAATATATAGGATGACAACAGTCATACAAATGTTTTACAAATATAAAATAACAAACACACAATACATGCACACATTAATCTGTGTCTTCTAGATGGTACAGTTGGCATAAAAATTAGGAGAAGCTGAACTGTATATATTTATAAGTAGATAAGTGATTTACCTTCAAAAATAAATTTCGTTTTGATTTTTATAGAATTACTATCCTGTTCCCTGAAAACTTCAATGGTCTCATCTTGTACAGCAGCGTTTGGAGATTCTGTATCATTTTCACCATCAATACCCTCTGAATCAGGTCCTTCATCTAATTAATTAATAAAAAAATAAATCAGATGATAACATCTAAGATGAGAAAAAAAAACTTGGGATACATTAAAAAATATTAGTATCCTCCCATATAATTGAAAAACTTTTAAATGCTTGCCTAATTCCTTGCACAGCTTTTTTACACAACTACCTCTATAATAATAAACCTTAGCAAGAAATATAAGCGACTCTAAATTGACTCACTTGTTTTATCATCAACAACAAAGCAAACATTTGATCCATTTTGTGACTCTTCATCATTAGCTACAACAAATTCAACTGGACCATGTTTTGTCAGATCTTGATCAGCGTTTGGAATAACATCAGCCTTATTACATCTGTAAAATATTTAATTAATTTTTATCTGTGCCATTCAACTGTGGATCCTAACATTATTTAACATTGAATATAAAGATAATATACTCAGAATTTATTTCAACATTGGAGTTGTTCTGAATCTCACTTCTCAACTTCTGAATTAATTCTGAAAAAAAAAAGGAATACTTTTGTATTTATTTACATATGACACACATCACCACTCACATAGAGCTTTTACCAGTTGTCTGATATAAACACACTATGATTATAAACATATCATAAAATGTATACCTACTATCATTGGATGTTATATCATGCAGTCCTAATGTGTTCAAAACAAATATTTTGTCATTTGACTCTAATAAAATCCAACCTTTCTGTTCTAATGTTTGGTACTGCTCATCACTCAAAGTAATCTAAAAAATCATTGCATTAATTTTTATTTGATTCTAAATATGAAGACATTAATTAGTCTCCTTTAAATTAAATATTGCATCTATAGAATTCATAAGTATAACCCCCGAATGTTCATACACTTAAGGTCGCCTTGTGTTCTGGTTTCTTAAGTTTATGTGAATGCTATACACTGAAATAAAACTATTTTTACGGATTCTTTCACGATTTGGTTTTAATTTTTATTCCCGACGTTTTGAAGGCTTTGCAGTCTACGTGGTCCAACCCGTGACCAAATAAATAAAAACCAAAAAATAGTTTTATTTCAATGTCGCCTTATTTCGTTTAAAATTGCCATAACTGTCAAAATTGTATGACGAAAATCAATGTAAGAAGCCGTTAAAGCTGAGTAACGTTTGACCATTTGGGCGTAAATGTTTTAGATTTATTTTTAAAAATAAAATAATTCAACAATACCTCAGTGCAATTATTTGTTTTGTTACTTGTTTCAATAGCAATTTCTGTGTTTGTTTGTTTGTGTTGATCTATTTCATCTATCTGGGATAAAGAAAATACAATCAATTAGAGGTTTGAGACCAACTCCAAAATGGAGCATGTTAAGTGTATTTTTATTGTGAAATATTGATTGCTATTGCGGTGAAGGAAAACATTGTGAGGAAACCTGCATAACACAGATAATTTCTCCACAAGAAATTCGAAAGTATGTGAAGTCTACCAACCTGCATTAGGCCAGCATGGTAGACTAAGGCCTAACCCCCCCTATTAGTAGAGGAGGCTCATGCTCAGCAGTGGGACAGTTACAGGGCTAATATTATTATTTATTAATTAAAAAATAGTGTATTTTAAAAGAGATCAATTTTTTTTATTTATGTTACCTGTTGAGTGTTGGTGCCTTCTGATTGTAAAAGGTAACTGTTAGTATATACATTGTTGCTTCCATTGGGTAATATAAGTTGCTCTGAAAACAATAACATATTGACAGATAAATTAATAAGCTCAAAAAATGATTGTTGTAAGTTTGCATAGCAAGTATTGAATAATTTGTGGATTTTAAATTTTATATCAAACTGAACATAAAAACATCCTTTATTGACGTTAATAATGACTTTTATTGCATAGTAATATGTCAAATAATAACATAAGCAATAATGTTGATGGTATACTTTGGCAATATGTATAACAAGCAGCATACTGGGCTCAATTTCCAGGATGCGCAAAAGTATTAATTATATCTGATTTTCGGTGGACTGGAACCTCTAGAGGAATAATATTTAAGCAGAAACCTTTATGCAACAAGCTTGAAAATGTGTGTTGCGTTGAATTTACATTGTGGGATAAGGGCAGGTTGAAAATAAAAGAAGCATACATGTAATATACATATAATATATAAGCATAGAATGCAATGTCATATTCAAAATAAAAAAAAAATTAACTTACCCGGCATTATGAATTCAGTAGAGTTGTTTATATTAACCAAGTATTGTGGTGATTGCACATCATACACTGGAGACACAGTCACAGGTATTTCTTTATGCTCTTGCTCTTGGGTAACATACTGTACTTGTTTGGTTACTAAAAATATAATGTGATTTTGACTGTCTATTTTCTATCAGATATTGATCACATTACAGCATGTGTATTATATTTGTGACATAAAAATAAGAAACCTAAATCTTTTTTAAATATTACTCCCTTAATTGGTGAAAACTACACATATTGGTGGTGAAAACCATATGAAAACATGTCGTAGTTTTGAGATTATTGCGTTCAGGAGACGTTCTGCATCTGCAGAGGGGGAACAGTCTTCAATGACTGTAGGTCTCATTGTTCAGTACTCTTTATTTTAAAAGTTTTTTTTACATTTTTAAATATACTGTAATAAAAAAAAAATACATTTAAAAATATAAAAATATTTCCCTCCGATGGCGAGGCTCAGGACCCAAGCCACCGGCGGTTAGGACCCCAGAGTGAGGAACCTCCTCACAATTCGTGCCGTATCCAGTAATACTGCCTTCTGCATCTGGCTCTTGACCCAAACACCAACCGAGAGCCTCTTGAGGTGTTGGTCGAGGCTCAGTGGTATCAAACCATGGGCAGAAATAACTATCGGAACAATGATTGTTGAATCCACATCCCACATGCGAGTAACCTCATGTGCCAGGTCTAAATATTTCGACATTTTGTCTTTTTCGGCTTTCACAAGGTTCTCATCATGTGGAATCGTGACGTCAACAAGCATCGCCCGGCGCGTCAATCGATCTACTACCACAATATCAGGCTTATTGGCCACAATAGTCCTGTCCGTGATAACAGATCGATCCCAATAGAGCGTTGCATGACTATTTTCGAGAACTGGTTGAGGGACATATTGATAGTAAGGCACCTCAGAAGCCACAAGGCAATATCGAAGAGCAAGTTGCTGGTGTAGGATCTTGGCTACAAGGTTATGCCTATGCAAATACTCGCCGTTAGCAAGATACGAACAACCGGAAATAACATGCCTGATAGATTCTCCGGGACGGTGGCATGCTCGACAAATGTCGACCGTGCCGTCCTTCATGATGTATTTCCTATAGTTGTTCGTCTTGATAACTTCGTCCATAATTGCAAAGACAAAACCCTCGGTCTCCCCAAAAAGGTTACCGAAACGTAGCCAAGCCACTGAGGCGGTCAGATCTACATCTGGCCCATGAAGAGCACGGTAGAACCGCCCATGTAGCTCTTTGCCCTTCCATATCTCCCTGCGCTCCCTAGTGCCCAATACAACAGGTCTCCGCCAATTCCCGTTCGCCAAGGAGAGCGGAGTGAATCCTTTGTCCACCATAACTACAACCCTATGCATATCCACATCACTGTGAAGGAAATAATCCCTGAGATTGCACATCTCGCGGTTATGGAGGTCCTTAGTGTTAAGTAAGCCTCGGCCCCCGCATCTCCGCGGAATATACAATCTCATCACCGATGATCGTGGATGATGCATACGATGTGCAGTCATTAGGGTTCGGACCTTTCGATCCAGGGCATCTAACTCAGTCTGAGTCCATCTGAGTACGCCAAAGGTGTACATGAGTACAGGCATAACCCAACCGTTGAAAGCACGGATCTTGTTCCCACCTGATAAAAGACTATTAAGTACTTTTGTCAGGCGACTGAAAAAACGTACTTTCACCGATTGTTTTACGTCTGCAACCTTTATACCTAAAGCCTCGGGCATACCCAGATATTTATAGGTTTCCGTTTCCGAGAGGGACCTGAACCGTATAGTCTCTGAGAGCGATATGTCATCAGAGACTATAGATTCCCCACGTGCCACATGGATAACCGCACACTTATCAACACCAAATTCCATATTGATTGAGTTGCTAAAATTTTCAGTTAATTTTAACAAATCAATCAATTCAGATTTTTTTGATGCAAATAACTTGAGATCATCCATGTAGAGCAAGTGAGATATAGGCTGACTCCCTCTACGTAAACGGTATCCTAACCCTGAATGCAGCAAAAGAGTGCTGAGGGGGTTCAGGGCTAGGCAAAACCATAAAGGGCTCAAACTGTCACCCTGGAATATACCCCGCTCAATCCTAATCGGCTCATCACAATCACCGGGACCCGCACCACCTGGATACCTAAGGACAGTGGTCCACTGCCTCATACATGCCTCAAGAAAGGCACATAAATTTGTATCAATTTTATACAAATTTAATACCCTCATGAGCCAAGTATGAGGCACCGAATCAAAGGCCTTTTTATAATCGATCCAGGCAGCAGATAAGTTCCTACGATTATGACGAGCTTGCTGACAGATAGTCATGTCAATGAGAAGGAGTTCCTTTGTACCACGAGACCCTGTCTTGCACCCAGTTTGGCCGGGAAAAAGAATATTAAATGTGGTGATGTGTTCTGTAATTTTGTTTCTAATTATTGAGGTCAAAAGTTTGTATAGTGTGGGAAGGCATGTAATTGGTCTAAAATTTTTTGGGTCTGTGGTACTTCCAGATTTATAGAGGAGGTGTGTAACACCTGATGTCATAAATGTTGGCAACGAACCCATACCAAGAGCTTCCTGGAATTGTGTTGCCAAACGAGCATGAGACCTTGCAAACCATTTCAACCAGAAGTTATGCAGTCCGTCCGGGCCCGGAGATTTCCAATTATGGGCCGGACGGATTGCTTTAAGGATATCCTCTGGTCTGATTGAAATGGCTTCCATTGCCGGTATTTCCTCACACGCCCGTTCAACAACACTAAACCAGGTGCCTTCAGTATGAGAGACTGGCGACGACCAGATACTGGGTAGGTCTCATTTATTATTATAAGATTGTATTATAATATAATGTAATATAGGGTTTTTAAATTTAGTATCAGCTTAGTCTGGAATACAGCGATATAGCGATAGGCTCGCCCCCTAACATATCTGGGAAAGAAATAAGCTCGGCGAAATGTGGGTGTTCTAATTCGCCTTTGCCTACCCCTTCAGGATAGATATGTGAGCTTATGTATTATAATAAGTAGGTAAGATGAATAATGTAGGTTTTTATAAAGACAGGAAATGTTCAATATTAAAAAAAATAATATTGATATTGTGATCAATAGAGGAATTAAATTCAAAGTGTTTTACTTACTAAGAAATGTACCATCGTCTTGTACAACAAGAAATTGATCAGATTCATGTCCATCGTTGTTTGTGGGTAAGAACTCATACGTTTCATATGTCTGTTTATCCATTTCCTATGTATGCGAAGTTAACTGAAGGATAGAGTTCACTTCTATGCCAGTTTTAATCTTTATACCTTTAACTTTAATTTGTGGCTACGTAATCAGTTCATGATTAGAATATTAATCCAATTAGTCAGCGACTTTTATTACAGATTCAATTTTCCTTTCTTTTATTTTCATTTTACACGAAATAAACACAAAATGCAAGTGATTTTTCGTAAATTCCTTTTACAGCAATCAGCTCAGCTGATTAGCTTGTTTACATTTTTTTGACATCACATTTTTACAACTGGCAATGACGTTTCAGTCGCGTTCAAAAATACTTTTCTCTGCATATTTTTTTCTTGCATTTTATAAATATTGTAAAAATTGATGAAAATATTATCAAATTAATATTTATGGCAGTGTAAAATCAAATACATAATTAACTGTTGACAATGCTTCACAGTGGAAGGTGTGTCTAAAAGCGTGAACATAATTTTTAAGTTCTACTGGCTCATAAACCGGGGCTTTTAATTTTCCCACTACCATCAACTTTATGATTTCATTAAGCATGATATCTTTTTGAACGCATGTCGCCCGTGAATCCCAATCACATAAATGGAATTTATAGAATTTAGCATCACAACGATAACGTTGTTTCACCATGGGAACATCGAAACCACATCCATAGTATACTACCACTCCATTACGCTCTAGTAACTTCAATACAACGTCTTCAAATCTCCCTCCCAAGCAGTTTAGAGCTAAAACAGGCCTTGTTAATGACGTATTGAAACCAGTTAACTCTTCAGCTTCCTCTAAAGTATAGACTGCTGTAGCGCCTATTCTCATTAGATAATCTTTTACAGCTCCATAGCCACAGTGATTAGCAACTATGTTGAAAGTATTGATTCCCCAAGCCTTACATAATTGTATAACACATTGTCCGCAAGGGCTGTTAGCAGCATTTTGTATGATGGTTTCACCAGGATGCATGGTTCTGAAATCTTTTATCATTCGGAACGCCATGCAGGGCGCGATAGTCAGCATTGATGCTTCGGGTAATGCTAATTTAGGTGATATAACATGGACATCTCTTTCATGATATATTCCATAATATCTCCATGTACCAAGTAATCTTGAAGTGAGTACAACTCTATCACCAGGTTCAACTGTGCACACGTGCCCACCTACTTCTAACACTTCTCCTACACCTTCATCTCCTGGGATACTTGGTAAACAAGGTAGACATAAGTTCTTTCCTGGAATAAGAAATAAAATAAAAAAACGATTTTATTATCTTTTGAGAGGATATTTATTTTCCATTAAAACTAATTATTTTATTATGCAGCTTCGTTAAGCAATTTTATTGCTTAAACTGCTGTGTATCCATAACATACAATAATTTAATTTTAATTAAATAAAATAAGTGTATTTTTAAAAGAACATATTTTTTATTTATATTTATGTATCTACATAATATTATAATTAACAGTAACAATATAATAATCAAATAATAAAGTTAACAACTAAAATCTAGAATATATTTACATCCAGTAAAGCCTTTTGCTGTCAATGCATTTTCTAATGCATCTTTATAATTGTCAAATTTTACCATCTTGTGTACAGGGCCTTGCAGTTTATTACTACACATCAAATCTATAATTTCTGACATCATGTTGTCTTTATCAGCTGCATTAGCTTTTTCATTCCAAGCTGTCATCCAGAACCCAAAGAATGACAGATTTTTGAAAATAAATGCTGATGTAGGGATAGTTACTGGGTCCCTAGACATTCCACCATAAGTGACCATTGAGCCTGAATGTTGTAAATATCTCAACATTTCTAACGAACTTTTACCCCCAACACAATTTAAAGCCAACGAAGGTCGATCAATTTTCTTGTCTTTGAAAATAGTTGTTGAGCGTAGTTCTTCTTCTGTCAGAACATATGTGGCTCCCAAACATTCTAAGTATTTCTTCAAATCGTTTATTTCAGGCCTGTTCCTTACAATGTTAATATTTTTCACACCCCAAGCTTTGCAGATTTGTATTACATTTTGACCACAAGCACTATTTGCCCCATTTTGTATTACTACCAACCCATCTTTGACACACTTAAAATCAGATAACATTCTATAAGCAGTGCAGGGGTTTACAGTAAGTGTTGCTGCTTCTACAACACCCAAGTTCTCAGGTACAACCTTAAGTACATCTTTGTTGAAAGTAGCAATGTCTCTCCAAGTGCCTTGGACTGGTTTGGTAACAATAACCTTGTTTCCTGGACAAATATCTTTAACATCTTTTCCTACTTCTTCGACGACGCCTACTCCCTCGTTTCCTGGTACACATGGCAAATTCACTTTCACTGGATATTTGCCTAAAACAAAGAACATGATCAAAAATTATTAATTTCACTATAATATATTGTTTTAAAATAAAGCTGAAATAAAATACCTTGCAAAAGTTAATCTTGATTTCATTAAACAGCAGATTATTTCAAATAATAGTATTCTTGCTGCAAAAAAGGTTTATGCAAACAATGTAGTTATGTACCTTGAATTGTATTTATGTCAGCAGGATTCACCGGAGCAGCGAGCATGCGGACCAGCACCTCCTGACTGCCGATTGGAGGTACTTCACATTCCACGAATTTGACTACATGCAGAGGATCTCCAAATTCACTATATACCAACTGCTTCGACATTAAATTCCGAACAGCAATTTTGGTATTTGTGCCATTTTTTGCGTAATTTTTGACTGCAGAAAGCAACATTTTTGTATACGGTAAAAGATACATTGTTTTAGAAGTGTTACGACTACTTTGTAAACTAATTAATTGATAACTTTAGAATTTTAAAAATGTTTATCGCAATTTGATTGACATATTTGGTAAAATAGATGACATTGACGTTTCTGATTTCATTGTCATTTGATTTTTTTTGTCCATGTGCCAGGCTATAGTCTTTCGACCATACTGCCTCATTGACATTTGACATTCGTCTATGATGAAAATATCAGATTAAAACGGATACTGTAACTGTTGTATTTTATATTAAAAAGTTGGCACCGCCATATTTTTTAAAATAAGAAGAAGAAGATATTAAAAAGCGGCTTATTATTATGTTAATTGCTTATTCACTTTAAACACTCATTATGCCAATGATAGTAGAACTACATATAAATCTGTGCCAAGATTCATGCTCTTTGATTATAGTTAAGTCGCGTCTCCTGTACTAAAACATTACACAGAACACCTTTGCAAAACATGGTTTTGCTACATAGTACACATTTTTATCTATGGTCCATTGTTCTATGAGTAAGAGACAGTAAAATCGTTGTATTGGGTATGAGTTTTTGTGTTTTATTTCTAGAAAAACAGGTGCAGGAGACACGCCTTTAGAATTGCCTAAGCACATGCTAGGGAATAAGGCCTTTTTAATTTTTTCTTGGCTGTTGATCAACGATCGCAATAATTATTATTTTTTTTTACTGTTGGTCGCACTTATAACGCGCGATATACATGATTCAGGTGAAATCCAGATGCGATACAAACGTGCGTCTGTAACAATAGTCGATACTAAGCTGCGCATACGTTTATAAGGGTAGGCACAAGCGAATTCGAGAACTTAGAACATCTACATCTCGCCTATTTAGACGTTTGTGTTATTGGCTCATTTTCGGGATCAATTTGCACACCCGGAATCCCAGTCTGGCATAGATATTAGTACATAATGACCTAAATATTGATTCAAGTTAGTGTACCTCTAGTTTACTCAAACCGGTCTCGAGGTCATTACTAGGAGCGTAGAAGTTTAAAAAATAAACTGTTAGAATGCGAATAAAATGTTTTATAATTAAAATCATCTGATACATATTTATTCTATAAAGTTGGATAACTTGATAGGTACAAACAAATACTAAACAAAGCCTTCGTCATTCAGAAATTTATTTACGCGGATGTCCAGATCTTTTCGAGCTAAAGGCGCTGTGGCACTAGGAGGTGCAGTGGCTTCAGGGGATGGCATCTGAGGTTTTGGCATGCGCAGTCGACGTGCGCGGGTCAGTTGCCAAGCTGTGGTTGTGTTGCGCATTGAACCGTGACCCACGCGCACTTCTTCATCAACAACAGCGAGGACAGGTCGGGGTACACTGAAATTGTGTTCAATAGAAATATAAGGGTCAGCGTTGACTATATCAAGAATATCCTTGAATAATTAGGAGAGTTCCATCCAGCAGAGTTAATATAGCGTTGCATTTTGCAAATGATATTTTTGACAACTATAGCTGACATGCAATTATCTCTTGCGCGCAAAGATGCGCTATCATATTAAGCCGGGTCTCCTGCACAAAAACATAACACAAAACATGTATTTATATCTATGGTTCATTATTCTACGAGCAGGTGACAGAAAAATCGTTGTTTTGCGTATGTGTTTTTAGGGTGTTTTGTGTACCTAATGTTTTAGTGCAGGAGAACCGGCTTACTCAATGCACGTTGACCACAAATAATTGTTTTTTCTAAAAGCTCTACTATTTTTTTTTTTTTCTTTTCCCTTTCGGGAAGGCAAAGGGATCTAGCTCATACAGCCTCGTCTTAAGTGCTTTTTTTTCTTCATTTCCTTATATCTAATTTTTCACAAGTGCCATGAAATCGGATGTGTTCGAATTCAAGGCCCTGCTGAAGTTTTGGCGTCAATTCTTTCCAGTTTGATGCTTTTTAGAAGATTTTCTCGCAGCGGAGGAGTCGAACATGGTCGACACATCCACCCGATAAAAAGCGTCCAAAGTCACTTATTTCAAAGCTTCCACATACTGTCCATCTTCGTTGATGTTTATTGCTTAGATTCACATCACATTTAAGCCACAAGCACAACTTTAGACTAGAATATGAAATCATTAAAATAAGCAACCACCCGCACCGTCAGAATTCCCGCCAAAACCTCAGCTCTACTATTTTCAGGAATTAAAACTGGGATATAGATTGTAGAGCACGTTAGATTAACAAAAAAAAAATTGTTATAATTTTTGAGAATAGAGTAAATAGATGCTATAATTATTGAAATATGTAGTACAGTACCCAGTACCCACCTAATATTATAATGCTACATTATATTGTCTGCCAACGACACCAAGAGACGTAAATAGAACAATGATAAATCTACTCACTATGCCATTGTGATTGACGTCTTTAATCTAGCCGGGGCCGTTATTGTGGGCAACTCCATTGAAGAATTCTTTTTCAAGCCTAAAAAAGGAATAGACAATACGCATTTTAATGAAGGTTCATATCATATTCTTTTCAATTAAATACTTAAATAATATTATGTTTGTACCTGTAGGGACACATCATTATTATTGTATGTACATAGGTAACGTTAGCGCGATGCATGTGTGCGCGGTACAATCTATCATTCTATGATCCAATAGTTAGATTACTTATTTAAATAAAATATATACCTAATGACGATGCAAAGGTATTACAATAATGGTTGATAGGTTGCATGAAAATTGAAAAGAGTTCTCAAAACAATGAAGCTAATTTATGTCTAGAAGAGCTGGCCCTTTGTACTGGATTCGCAAATCTTCGATACCCGACGATTTTAGTCTCTAAGCGACTACCGCTATATAATTTCATAGAGGTTGGTTTGGTACACATGCACGCGTCGCTGACATTTTATTCATTGGTCGCCGACGTGAGCCGGGCGAAATCGTCGTTATTAACTTTTCCGCGATTGTCAAGATGGTGGAGCAATTATTGAATTTGAAATTTGTTTACGAGGGGTCGAGAAATATCCTTGTTTGTATAATTATAAACTAAAAGTATATTCTAAAAAGGATATAACAGAAAAAGCATGGGAAACAGTAGGAAATACTGTTAATTTAACAGGTTCGTATTATTTTTAAAATGTTTAATATCCCACTAATGCTTCATACTAATATTATAAACATGAAAGTTTATGTGTATGTTTGTGAATCTTTCACGAAAATCTTACACGAAACATAAAGTTATACCGGGTGTTTCATAAAGTTGGTACCAATAACAATTCCATATACAGGGAGAACAATTAAAAGCTAAACATAAGTTAAACAATAAAATTTGAAGGCAATTTTTTAAATTCATTATTGCGTATGGGGATATTAAAATAGGAATGCGACCTGTAAATAGTCGCGGTTAGCATAGTAATGGCTTTGTTTACTAAAAATAAATTAATTACCCCATAAGTAGTTTGCAAATGTACTGCAGCTGACCCAATAAGCCAGAAAAAATATTTTTATCACAAATTCAAGTTCCCATTATTCAAAAACTATGAGCCTTAAGAAATTTTACATTTTACCGCTAGACTGCTAGCCATCCCTTCTTTAAGTGTAATTATTATTGATACCAACTTTTTGAAACATCCTGTATATGTAGATAAAATTGAAATTCATAGACGTCATCATTTGGTAATCTTAAAAGAGCAAGAATGTCAATGTTGCCTCGTTCAATGTTTGATTGCTAAAGCACGGAATATACCGCCACATATAGTTAAGTTTTTAAAATTTAATTTCTATTACTTACAGCACTGCAAGCGAAAGAAAATGAATGATATGAAACTTAAAACTTCCGCCTAGTGCAAAAAAAAAGATATAATATTTGACAGAAGAAATGCAGTTTACTATACCATACATAAGAACAGCTGGAACTCCGTTTCGCTGTTTACCTGATCCAGAAGAACAAAGCGATGAAGAAAATGAATGAATGAATGAACCACAAGAACCACCGTCCCCGACATCACCACAACTACGTAATAATTCAACGCCGCCATCAGACGTAACTTGTCGGAGTTCATCTGCTTCGTCGAACCAAAATTATAGAGATAATAAGAAAAACGTAAATGAGACTGATCAACTTTTTAATGAATTTAGAAAAACGAAAATGAGCAAAAAGAACGATGGCGAGGACTCGACAATTTATAACGCAAACAAAATGTTTTTGTCTAGCTTGCTGCCAGATTTGAATTGTATGACACCAACAAAAATAAGATCATTCAAACGTCAAGTGATAGATTTGATAGATAACTTACTGAATGTACCTTCCAGCTCGTCTAGGCAAACACAGACTTTAGAACATATACCGAATACTTTAACTAGTACGTTATCCAATATAATATAAATACAGCATCCAAGTAAATCCCCCTCGCAGACAATATAGAAGACAACTCTCGTTTACGATTCAATGTCGTGTGTACGAACTGTGCGCTACAACATATTCGCGACGCAAGTATTCAAAATTAGTATACGTCGTGTATTGTACGTAAAAGATCTCAGTTTAGAGTGCAGGTAGATCGCGATTATGAACCAATCTCAATCATTTTCAAACTGTGTTCCTATTGGGTAATTTTTGTAATCTATCTGCACATTCTAACTAAGATTGTTTATTGGAACCGGGCGTAAATGTTAGTGCATACCGGAATTCTTAACATTTCTAATAGAGCTTCGATCTTTCCATTTCTGAGAACAAACGGGACAAACTGAACGACGAATGGACCATCGCGGAATGTCTTCGCTTTGAGGTGTATTTATCTTTTGAAAAGCAGGGATTTCTATCTGTGTCTGAAATGTAAGCAAATAATATTTTTAAAGGAAGTGACATTATTGCGTTGACATTATTGACATATACACTTCCTAGTAGAGTTTATATTAATCTTGTGACGTGGTCGGTCATATTTGATATCTACAAAAATATTATGTTATTAGGTAGGTATTTACATGACAGGCAAGTTTTCAAGATTTCGTATACAAGAAACGTTATTTTTCTCTGTTTTTGCAATAAATAGCATATTTAAAATAGGTGTTCGTACTTACCCACTGTGTAAGAACACTGTGGGAAGTTGAAACCTTATAATTCCAACTCCTCCCTATCTTTCTGTTTGATTAATTTCGTTGCGGGATAAAGACAGACATTCTCTAAGACTCGCCGAGCTTCATTGTTCGGTGTCGTATAATGCGTGCCATTGTTGATCCTGGCTTACAGTAGTTACAGTGGCAGGTGTGTGGGCGGAATAGTCGCGTAAAAAATAGCAGCAACGTGGTGTGAATAAAATCTACCTGGATTATTTTTTTAATTTTTTTTTTTTATGTAGTTTAAAGGAACTGAGCAATGATTCTCACAGGTGCTGGTGCGGTAGTGGTGAACGCTAGTATAGAAGGTATGTCCATATCTCGACGGGTTGATACCCGAGACACCCTGGATCTGGATACGCTCCGTTCCGTCATTCGAAAGCTGAGACCATGGACGCATGCGTCGCTGGACTGACTAGAGAACAATAATTTTATTCATATTAAATAAATAAATACACCCAACAGTCACATACATAGTCCTGACCCCACACTAGGTATAACCTGCATCGTGTGTATAAGACACTACGAGATACTTTCGGTCTCACAACACCCAGATCCGAAACAAATATCTATGGGCCACACAGACATTTGTCTCGGTGCGGGAATCGAACCCACGACCTCACATTCACAGCCGGCTACTCGCCCGCTGCACCACGGAGGCTGTCATTGCGACTTAAATGTACCTAATTAATTAGGAGTCGTTTGATGAGGACCGTTACAAAAAAGAACCATTATATTTTTTCTTATTGTAACAGACTCTATATAAAGTGTAGAGTAGGTAAGATTTGTCTTGCTAAAAATATATGATAGGTAATAATAATACCTTTAAATCTATAAGAGAGTACATGTCCAGGTAAGCACTTTTTTTTTCAAAATAATTGTCCTATTAACATCTATAGATAAATGGGAAGTTAACGTTGAAATAATACGGACGGGACGGACTCTCGCACGGGCACAGCCGCGGGCAAAAGCTAATATCTAATATTCCGTCACAGTTTTTGTTTACTTTATAGCGTTTTTTTAAGAGGCAGCTATTGCACATAAATTCCAATCAAATCAAATCATTTATTGAATCCATGAAATGTTCAAACATTATTTAGATTCCGTCAAATTTTAACTCTACCGCCTGTTCGGAAGGCTGTTTCGCCAGTTCTCCACATGACCCAGAGAACATTAATATGTAAATTAATAATACATACGAATCTCTTTCTGAAGTTAAAAACATCTCAAAAAATAGGTATGTATTATTTAATCGTACTAATAACGCAAGGCTTAAACTAAACGACACTTTCTTGCATCTAATGTCTGATACAAGTTGCGCCACATTAAAGATAATGTGACTAACTTTTAAAATGTCATGTAATCCTAACCTAGCTACGTAAATTAAGTCTAGTTGTACCAAAGACACCTTAATATAGTCGGTTACCAGCATCCGGTTATAATTGAATCTGAATGTAAGAACCACGGACGAAAAAAAGATGGACAGAATGCTAGAAACATAATTATGAAACATATTAATGCTAGAAATATAATTAATTAGGAGTCGTTTGATGAGGACCGTTACAAAAAAGAACCGTTATATTTTTTCTTATTGTAACAGACTCTATATAAAGTGTAGAGTAGGTAAGATTTGTCTTGCTAAAAATATATGATAGGTAATAATAATACCTTTAAGTCTATAAGAGAGTACATGTCCAGGTAAGCACTTTTTTTTTCAAAATAAGTGTCCTATTAACATCTATAGATAAATGGGAAGTTAACGTTGAAATAATACATACATAATTACGACTACTGTACGAGTCGCTTAATAGAACCTTGTTCATCTGAGAAAAGTGCGAGAAAGTTTTTAACTACTTACAATGTTAAATACACGTAATTGTCAGCGAAAGTGATGTGGGAAAAAGGAATATTAAATGTTTATTGCTTTTTGTTATTCTTGTCATTGTTATATTATATATGCCATACCATAAATTACGGTCAAACGGAGTGGATAACATGCGGCTGTGTCAGGACAACATTTATTTTGAGATTATTACACACAGAGATTGACTACTACCTACTTAATCTAAAGCACAATATTTGCGACCCAAAGTAGAACTTTGTTTATATTTTGATGCAGCATTTATATTAATTGAAGTGGATTAAAGCCAACCTAGTTTTATTTCTTAGTAAGATACGGACTAATCTATGCATATTGTAAAAAAATAGCTACTACGAGGCTCTACCATCTTTCTTTCTACACACACTTTTAAAGCATGTTGTAGAAAGGATTTGGCTTAGGTTTTACGACCGGCTGCCTGTCTGACGTCAACCTCCTCTGAGGGATCTAGTCCCGGGCAAATTAAATTAGAAAATTCGCTTTGCCTGACCTGGGAATTGAACCCAGTACCTCGCGGTCCACAGCCCATATATGCTGCCACTAGACGAAGAAGGCGACGTGGCTCTACCATAAATTGCAAATTAAAATGGGTATAAGTTTTTAATATTACTCATCTGATACATCCTCTTGAGGTAGGTTTAGAGATTTATCCGGAGATGTTTCCGCTAAGCGTCGATTACGAGCGCGGACCATGTCCAAAAGCAGTGTTTCGTTGCCTCCCAGATCATCACTATATCTGGAAGTACAACAATTTATTTTGCAAACGGTAGTTGGATTTATTAAAGCTTGTTTAAGCAATACAGTAGGTATGTAATTATATAATCTAAGTAATGTTATTAATACAGAAGATATGGAGGGAAAAAGGGAGACGAAGGAACTTTATTTTGACTCGGAATTAATTGCCTTAAAATAGGGCTACTAAGTTTTTACTACGGACGTATCAAAAGGGATAACACGCTCAGTTGCCGCCATTACGTGTCGATAGATCGAATGGGCTGAAACCCCGTTTCACTTTCAATGTTTCTACCGTTCTGTCCATCTTTTTTTACGTCTGTGGTTCTTACATTCAGATTCAATTATAACCGGATGCTGGTAACCGACTATATTAAGGTGTCTTTGGTACTAGACTTAATTTACGTAGCTAGGTTAGGATTACATGACATTTTAAAAGTTAGTCACATTATCCTTAATGTGGCGCAACTTGTATCAGACATTAGATGCAAGAAAGTGTCGTTTAGGTTAAGCCTTGCGTTATTAGTACGATTAAATGATACATACCTATTTTTGAGATGTTTTTAACTTCAGAAAGAGATTCGTATGTATTATTAATTGATGTATTATATGTTCTTTGGGTCATGTGGAGACCTGGCGAAACAGCCTTCCGAACAGGTGGTAGAGTTACAATTTGACAGAATATAAATAATGTTTGAACATTTCATGAATTCAATAAATGATTTGATTTGATTTGATTGGAATTTATATGCAATAGCTGTCTCTAACAAAAAGGCTATAAAGTAAACAAAAACTGTGACGGAATATTAGACATTAGCTTTTGCCCGCGGCAGTGCCCGCGTAAGAGTTCGTCCCGTCGTATTTCTATATTTACCCCATTACGGGATGAATTTCCAAAAATCCTTACTTCGTGCTCGCCTATGCCATAAAAGGAAGCCGTGTTTAGAGGGATAATTTAATATTCCTAGTTCCAGTAGTTTTGGCTGTACGTTTATACGTCAGTCAGTCAGTCATTCATTTCTCCTTTTATATATACAGAAGTTGTTCATATTCGTATGGTCTCATTCCGGAGGATGCTCAAGACCAGGGTTATATAAGAAGGCAGATCCTGGCACTAACGCGCCATAACGCCAGTCAGAAAGAAAGATTCACATTACGGGAGGATCACTAGAGTAAATGTTCACCAATACTTACTGTATACTACTTCTGTAACTATTATAAAAGTCACTGCGTTGAGACATGGTTGAACCAAGATATCGAGACGACGTGTCCTCGGAGTCACATATCGAGTCCCGTTGGTTGGCGCGCATCCTCATTAGTAGTGAAGTGTAGGGCGTAGAATCATTGCTCATAAACGAAATGCGCCGTGGCTCTTTATCTTGCGACCTTAGTACAGTCAATGATGTTATTATTTCTAATTTATAAAATTACTGAATTGTGCTCGAATTCGATGATTGATGATGTATTACAGAATACCTTAATTATCTACAGAATTCAATGGTGTGCCGAATAAATTGTCTACTGATAAACAGGTATTAACTCAACGAGAAACTACCATTAGCTTCCCTTTAAGAAATTTTTACCCATCGCAACTGATAGAATTACACGGTCGCTTGTAATAAATAATACCCAACAGTCACAAACATAGTCCTGGGTCCTGATCCCACACTAAGATCGAGTCTTGTGTCGTGGGTATCAGGAACTACGAGAGACGTTCGGTCTCACAACACCCAAATGTTTCAAATGTATGTTACGCTGACTCCATATTGAAGTGCAGGTAGGAGACGATAGCGATTAATAAATAATATAGATAATGTTATTCTGCATTTTCTTCGGTAAATAAAACCATGCACTGATGTATATTTTAAACAGTAGATGTAACCAGCCCATAAAATTGTTTTGCATTTATTTTGTTGGGTCAGCTTGCAGAGCTGCATACCGTTACCTCACTCACCAACAAATTGAGAACGTGTTTCATAAATTATAAGAATATTTTACGAGCCCATGTAGCAAAATATATACGCAATATCGTTTCCAGCGATACGTAGTACCCCGTCATTAATTTTTTACGTTAAAGTAGTTTTTGTCAAGACATTTATATTTGGAAAACAAAAATAAAATCTAACTACAAATGCAGAAATGTTATTAACGTAAAGACGATAAACAATTATAGTCCATTTTACTGCAAGCAGCGAAAGCGAACCACCTTGATGGAGTATCGGTGATGCTGATTTGAGTTTTTCTCTGGCTCCATGAGTCACAACGCTCGGCAACGGTGACTCATTGTGCTATACGATTCTTCGTTATATAGGTATAGGGCATCGGTTCAAAATAAGTGGGTGCAACACGATTCCACGTAGACCTTGAAGCCTATCACGATGCGACGAATTCTACTTAGCAATTTCGCTTTGTTTTTTATTTAATTGCGACACTGAATATCTATCTACTCCCTGATTAATCCTGAAATTGGTTGTTACATAAAGAATATGGACCACAAAATCTTATAACTTGAAACCCGGTTTTGTTTTACCTAATTTTATGCTATTCGGCTATACTTCTGTTCTCTTTACTGTATTGTAATCATATTATGCATACGAAAAGCATTTCGTAAGATTTAGAAGTCTATAGTCGAAAAACAAATGCAGTAAAACTCTCACATAACTCTCATCCAAAAGACGTTTTGTAAACATCATTGGTCTACGTCATGCCTAGTCTTTACGGCGGGTTTCAATAAACGACTTCGATCCAAAACTTGTACAAAAATTGACCGCGAAAATGAACCAATCAAATAAAATGATTTGAAGGCGTTATATTCAATCTTCGGTCTTATTCTGCCATAAAAGATGTATGATTATAATAACTTTAATACGTACAGTGAAACTCGTCCTGTAGAGTACAGTTTTGAATAGCGGCTTTTCCAATCGCCGTTTTTCCGCCAGGCAGATTCAACTTTTCTAAAAACATAAAACGGCTTTATGAAATATCTAGGTAACACAAATAACCAGTTATTTATGTATGATTGCGAGAGATTTGTTTACTATGTTTTCATACCTTGGTATAAGATACAAAGCACATTTCTCTTTTTACTCACTCGATACACACAAAGACTATTAAAAAAGCATTTGATTATACAAAACCAAATTCTCTTTTTGAGTTATTTTTTGCGTGCATAATCACGCGTAAGAACACTGGTATTATGGCGCGTTTTTTCTTCTTGATTATTCAACGCCAAGGTCCTTTGCGGTGTTAAACCGCATTAACAAAAGGGTTTTGTTTTAGTACCAATGTGGAATAAATCATAAACTTTTGTGTTCGCTTAAAACTTCTTTGTAGTTTCGTCAGATCTTGTCATAATATTTTAAGACGAAGCGACGTAGTACCTATCTACAGTAGGTACGGTACAACTTACCTAGGTGTTGTATGAGCTATTATGGATAATTTTATTTGCTAGCCAAAAAGTCCTCTAGAAAGGGAGGACGTCAGGCAGGCAGCCGGTCGTAAAAATTAAGCCAAATGCTTTCTGTAATATGCTTGACAAATGTTGTTGTGCCGACCCCACACGAAGTGGGATAAGGTCAGGTGGGAGAGAAGCAACAATGAAAATACATCGTCCAAAATATTACACGACCTGAAATACTTACTGCATTTTGAATTCTGATTTTAGGTACTAATATCAGCGACAAATAACGTAATTATATATTAAACTTCATCGAAAATAATGAAAAATCTGGAGAAAACATTTCTTAAATCCTTCAAAATGTGTATTGACACTGACAATTTAGCATAAAGTAAACTTCAATATCGCCTGTTTTGATTGGCTACGAATTGCGATGGCCAAAGAGAATAACACATCTACGTTTGCGATAAGCAAAGAGGAGGTAACCACTATCGCAACAGCAAGTGGCTGCATGTATGGGCTGTGAACCGGAAGGACCTGGGCTCGATTCCCCTATTTAGCTGTAGGGGGTGGCGTGTTTTTCTAACACGATATACCGAGGCTGGATTCCCAGACCGCGATGTCAGGCAGCGGTAGTAAAAACTAAGCCAAATCCTTGCTGTAAAATATTTGCAAAAAGGCGGTTACGCCGACCCCACACTGAGGTGGGTAAAGGGCACGTAAAAACGAAGACCGTTTTTACGTGCCCTTTTCCCACCTCAATGTGGCGTCAGTGTATATAGTTCTGGGTAACCACACATTACTAAAGATAGCGTGTTCAAGAAATACATGTGATTTCACCTTAACAGATTTATCGAAATTGGCATTTTATGTTCTGTTAGTCATGGTTCATTTACTTTGTGGTTACGTACCTACTGAATGGTTCTGACGGTTAATATAACCGATTTTCTATGGTGTTGAAGTAATGTTAAAATAACATAAAACTTTAAGTAGGGAAAAGCAGACCCTTATTATGCTCTATGACATATTTTCGTCAATTTTTAGTCCTCGAAAATGAGGACAGTATTTGTTTTTGCAAAGGGTTAAGATAGAAAGAATATCGGGATGTCTTAGCATCGAATCTCATATCGGGAAAATCGTTTTTTTAACACAATTTCTCGGGACTGGTTCCCCGAAGGGTGTTGATGTCAGGCAAGCAACCCTTCGTGAAAACGAGAGTATGCTTTTGGCTAAGTGCTTGAAAAAGTAAGCGCCAACTCGACATTGAAGTACGATAAGTGTTGGTGGGAGACAGTTTGGGTTTTCCAAATTGTCATGAACTCTGAGTTAAAAGTCTGTGGTTGTAGATAAACTATACATTCTCAACTAGCCCGCGTGTAAAAGTTAAGAAATGATAGCAGTCTGGCCGTCTAAGCAGTCGTGATAGGTGTCTCTGTCCGACGAATTGGCTTTCACTACGTGTTTTGTTTTAAGAAAATGAGGCCTCCACTATCAGTATATCTATTTAATTTATAATATTTTATTAATTTGGACGAATCTAATGTACTGGATGTAAATATCATTTTCTATGTACCAGCAATGACATTGGTGGTACATTGCGTTTATGTACCCGTTTGCATTGAAAATTGAAACCTAAAAAGTTTAAAGTGAATTAAAATGGTGTCCAACTCTTTGTGTCTAACAATATATGTATTTTGTAACCTGTATAAAAATAGCAAATCTTCAAAGTCATATGATGTATGTATGTTTAAAATTGTAGTGTTTAATCATTTTACAAAATCTGAAATATAAACTCTGCCTCGGTGGCGTGGTGGTATTTCGGTACGACTACGGTTCTGAGGTCTCGGGTTCGATCCCCGGGTCGGGCAAAGTGATATTGGATTTTTCCGTATCAGTCCGGAGTCTGGAATTTGTGCCCGATATGGCGATAGGCTCGCCCCCTATCACATCTGGGACGGAACTAAGCTCGGCGAAATGTGGGTGTTCTAGTTCGCTAGTGCGCCTCTGCCTACCCCTTCGGGGATACAGGCGTGACCTTATGTTATGAGATATAAACAAATGTCGACTTATCTTTTGTATTTTGTTTGTGTAAGTTATTGAAAAATCTTGACAAAGAATATATTCGACGATGACCGTTAGTCGAATAAGGTATGATAAGGCTCTTGGTTGACTTGCCAGCTTCGTCCCAGAATATATTTAATTATGACTTATGTAGATGTCGTAAAAATGAATTGCGTTCGCTACGTGAATTTTGTAATTTTGGGAGCAGTATCAAATCGCAACATTTTGTTGCTATGAGATATGCATATGCAGAGCTATGTTTGTATGTAGGCATTTTTACTGCACATATTATCAAGTAAAAGCTTTCCGTTACAATAAGATATAAATATCATAAAGGATTGTACGAATTTTGCAAGAGCACTTTGTTTTTCAACAAACACGACAGCTAACCACAATAGCCGCATTTAAAACGTGATTACCTTGAGATGAATTGACCTGTAACGACTGGTTGACTATGTATCTTTCTATCTATTACTTGAATGTTCTTTTGGTTAGCTATGTGTTGCTTATGCTTAAAGTGGCTGTCAAAAGAGGCTGACTCACAAAAACGTTACAAATAAATGTTTTAACAAGAGCGAGTCCCGTTAAGTTGGAGAGCCTTCACAGTAATTTGTAAGCGTGATTATCGACTCGATAGAGTCAATCCACTCGTGGGAGAGTTTTCGGCTCATTGTATTGGCGCTTGTTTGGCGACAATGTTTAACCACAATGGGTTTCGATAAGTAATTTGATTTAAGCTGTTGTTGTGGCTGTGTCAAGCGGCGGGGGCGGCGAGCTTGTCTCCTGCCGTTCGACGACGCCGCGCCGCTCTCGACTCTATGGCCGCGGCAGTCTCGCTGCGCCTCTAGTCCGTCTGATCGCGAACCGCCGCGCACACGTCGCGCCAGCGCGCATTTACCTCTCCCATTACGATAACGCGCCTCATTTCAAACGTAACAAACCGTCTAGCTATACAATCCACTTCATTCACACATACTACTACGAATCTATCGAGTTACGAAAGGCGTCGGGTGTCCCAAATTGTGAGATTGTTTGCGCAGTGATCCTAAACCGGCTTCGTGACCATATGATCCGCGTTGATCTGGAACTGCACGGCCCTGATTTCTGATATCCGTGCACTGTTACGATGCCAATCATCTGTTGAAGGATTTCGTTATTTGTTGTGTACCTACACGCCTGTGCAAAGATGATTCATTGAAGTGAAACTAAGGAGTGTGCGGTGTTGTTTTGTGAACGGATTGTGTTGGAGATGTGAATATTGACGTTGAATTTGAAATCGGTGTTGTTAGTGAGATGGCTGGTGCTAGTGAGGAGGGTGGAAGTGTAGAGGAGAGCGCGCCCAGCTCGACGGTCGAAGAGCGCGGGAAGCGTGGCCTCAGCGGGTCCATGTCTCTGCGAACTCGCAAGCTGGGGCGGCGGCTCTCGCGCAGCATGTCCATTGTTGCACTCAAGCTACCTGAGAAGGCACAGAGCATCACGCGAACGTCGACTAAGTTGATGAGATCTGCTAGCCGGGACAAGAAAAACAGATGCTTCGAGCTTTCCATTATACTACCGGATAAAACGCAAAAACAGGTAAATCTTGGGAATTTTGATTATGGTGATACTGAGTATATGGCATTGTGGATTGAATTACAATTAGCAAGAAATGCACTTAGAAATCCATTCACAGCAATTGAATTGACTATTATCCAACAGCTATAAACAAAATTTTGCAATGGACGCTAACTATATTCTATAAGATAAGAACAAGCAATTATCAACAGTTACAAAACTTTATCAAAATCAGTGAATTGATAAGAGGCCCAATTAAAGTTATTCTATATTTTATAATAGAATGAGGTTACTTAATACTGTTATTATTTGTTTATGGGGTAGGTATATTATTGCAACATTTGAAATAATCAATGGGTAAATAACATAACATAAGCTCACGCCTATATCCCAGAAGGGGTAGGCAGAGGCGCACTAGCGAACTAAAACACCCACATTTCGCCGAGCTTAGTTCCGTCCCAGATGTGATGTGTGGGTAAATATTTTTTTTAAATATATTAACTTTATAGTTTAAATAGGTACCTATATTCTAGTGACAGTTCAATATGAAATACCCACGTAGTTTAATTAAGTTACGGTAATTTTGAAGTAGGTAGTAGGTACCCAGAGGGTTTGCGAATTATTTCACATGTTACGAGGTTTGACACTTGGCAGGTATATGGTGTGCGTTATGCATTTAAATTATTTTTTATTGGCTCATTGCAATTTTGTTGGTGATGCGCGGTGTTCGTCGTACCTACCTCGTCACATTGGCAAGTACCTACGCCATGCCACTGATTTCTCTATTGATATAATGGATGCAATTGTCGTGGCTCGTCGCATTCTGTATTGTCATCAAGAATGGCCTGTCATTGTCATTGAACCGAAGCACTGTTGTTTGAATGATAGATTGGTACCTACTTGGTAGACTGCACGAAGCTATCATTAATATTTAACCACCGATATTATAGACGATTACATCAAGAAAGTTGTGCGATAAAAATGGCGTGCTTTCAATTGATATTTACCACAAAATAGGTATGTCGTCTGTAATACATAAGCTTGCACAGATAGAATTATTAGACATGAAGTTAAATTAAATTTCTGTTAAAAGATCACGACATAGTGATTACTAGTTGCGAAGGGTGGAAATTTCTAAGAAGGAAGTCGATGCTAGTTTATCTTAGAATTAATACTTATCGACCGAGTTAAAAAAAGAGGTACACAATTCGTCTGTATTTTCGACCGAATTCCAAAAAGGAGAAGGTCCTCTATTCATCTGAATTTTTGTTATGTATGTTACGCGATATCTCCGCCAAATGTGGACATATTTTCAAAAATATTTTTGTGTTCGATAGAGACTATTTCAAGGGTGGTCCCATATAAATTTGCTCACGATCGGATTTGAAGTCGGTCTGTTAAGTTTTGTGATTATCTTTAGTATGTATGTTACGCTATATCTCCGCCAAATTAAGACCGATTTTCGAGATTCTTTGCTTATTGTTTCGATAGATAGCAAGGGTGGTCCCATATTCACAACTACAAAATCGGATAAATTTTGAAGTCGGTACTGACCGACTAATAACTCTATTTTTTTTATTAAACAATTCGACAAAAGTAAATCAGAAGGAATCGTGTTGTATGCCACTGGTGATTTTGTAAACCGGTTTAAATTTCTTCAAACGTAGAGGACAGGGTCGGTACGATACGGTGATTGAAAAATGAAAATTAATTACACTCTACTGAAGTCGCGGTAAATATTGTATGCTATAACTAGTTCATTTATTGTCGCCTCCTTGGCCTAGTGGCAGCATATATGGGCTCTGGATCGAGAGGTCTTGGGTTCGATTCGATTCGGGCAAAGCGAATTTTCTAAATTAATTTGTCTGGGACTGAATTATACTTAGACCGTTGACGACAGGCAGGCAGCCGGTCATAAAAACTAAGACAAATCTGTAACATTCTTGAAGAAGTGTGTTGCGCCGACCGACGTTTTCACAGAAAACCGACGTAAAGTGGCAGCTTGCTGTCGCGTTTCGTTCGGTGAGTGTGATTTCCGGTGGCCCACTTCCCCCCTTCCTTTCCCAATCCCCTTTTCCCTCCCCTTCCATTTCCTCCTTTTAGGTTGGCAACGCACCCATGATTCCTTTTGTGTCTTGGGTGTCTATGGGCGGTGGAGATCACTTACCATCAGGTGACCCATCTGCTCGTGTGCTAGTCTCTGCTAATAAAAAAAAAACCCCACATTAAGGTAGGATAAGGGCAGGTAGAAAGAAAGAACTAGTTCATTTATCATTATTATTGTCTTATTTATCTGGGGTCAACGCATATTCCATAAAAAAATTCTCACGCAATTTATGTTAGAAAAACCGTTTTCTTAACCCCAGTACCTAATGTGAAATATCAAAATCTCAGTTATTTTATGAAAATTTTCGTGATAATAATTTTTGTGCGCTGCTAGTCGTATTGTTGTATTGTTTGTTAAGTGGTGACCCCTACCACTTGTCGATGTAAGCAGATTACAAGTATGGAAGACTTGACTCCTTTGTTTCACATCGTATTCATAGATATCCTTGTATGTGACAATACAATGACACATAACGGATTTGTTGAGCTTGCCCGTATGCACCTGTAGAGGAATATTTCTATAGTAATATGCAAATTTACACCGAGTGTATTCAATGAGTGAATTCATCTTTACGTTTTACGTGAATGAAATATGGTGACACTAGATTATGGTCGTGGCTTTGTCCGCATATCATATCCCATGGAAAAGTACTACCTATCTTAATTAAACATCAAAAAGAAAATTCATTTAAAAAATTGTAGACATAAAATAATAGATATTCACTCTCCCCAAACTCTACGGTGAAGAATACATAGGTACTTCAGTGAAGTTGGTACTTGACCGACCTCTTTGTGAGCCTTTTGGAACTTAGCTGTGGGCCCCTAGGGGTTCTGACCTATGTTTTAAAAGTCTAGATTAAGCTAAAATTTTCCCCGTTTATTAAGAAACACGAATCTAGTTTAAGCTTATGGTACTTATGTGTACTAAAAAGATTTTTTCCCGTTCATTAACAATCACAGATATAGTTTTAGCTGGTACCTATGTGTAAAATTTAAAAAAAATCCATTCACCCGTTTCATAATATTATATTAGCTCTGTAATATTATTGTCCCACTGCTGGACACCGGCCATTTATTAAGAACAAATTAACAAACTGACAAAGCCACAACAAACGTCTGAACTTTCACACACAATACATTTTAATAGGATTCATTTGTCCTTTTATTACGCTAATGATGCGGAGTGAGGAGACATCGCCATTCGGACTAAATGAGGAAATACGCCCACCGTCTGCAACTACTGTAATGCATTCGACGGAAATGCAAATCTTAAGAGTTAATATGAAAATTATCTGGTTCAATATGGAATTTGCTTTGTTGTGAACTTCTGCTTTGTTTTGAGTATTATATTCCTTCAAATATCAATCTTGTGTTGAAGCTTGTAAGACATAATTTATAAACATAAGTTATATGTTATGTAGTAAATTACAAATGTATTTATTGTAAATATTGATATTGTAGAGACGGCCTTTTCGAAGTATTTTCATTGGTTGCGTATAATAAATGTTCATTGGGATATCCACTGTATAAAAATAAATAAATTAATCCCATATTTGAAAAATATCTCTCTCTATGTAGAGACACCTAGAACAGCAGTAACAACAAACTCATACTGTGTTTATGCAAACAAATATTTATTTATTTATTTAAGAACAAACAGGGGGATTACCACCACCTCTTATAGCAGTATTATTATAATCTTACTTGTACCGATTCCCATACAAAACAAATGAAGAACGATTATAGTAATACTGCTATAAGAGGTGGTGGTAACCCTGCAGAATAAGTATGCTTAATGCCGGTAAAGCAAAATTGTAAAATAAGAAAGAAGCTTTTGTTTATGTAAAATACCCTGAATCGTATATAGCGCAGCATCGTTTTACGAAAAACTGTTTTATGTTCTCTTCGATCATATGTGAAACATGATTAGCACATACGGTTATAGATATGAGTGGTAAATCGCAAGAGAAAGTGATGTCGCAACGCATACGGGCGTCAAGTAGGCACTCGATAGTAAAGTAGCGTGCCGCTTGCCGTTGCAGTGTCATACCATCATATGCGGGCTTCTGGTTTTATAACGTTTAATTAGACATACTAATTTGATATTCCAATATGGAGGTAGGAAATAGAATGGTACTACAGTGTACTGGTTCCCAATCCTCTCCCTTTCCCAATCACAATAGAAAACCGACGTAAAGTGGCAGCTTGCTGTCGCGTTTCGTTCGATGAGTGATTTCCGGTGGCCCATTTCCCCCCTCCATTTTCCAATCCCTTTTCCCTCCCCTTTCATTCCATCTTTTTAGGTTGGCAACGCAACCATGATTCATTTTGTGTCTTGGGTGTCTATAGGCGATGGGGATCATTTACTATCAGGTGACCCATCTGCTCGTTGATTTGAAAAACATGATTTTCTTTCCTTAAGGTTGGCAGTACACCCGTGAAACCTTAGTATTGACACCCATCTAAGGCCGTTAGAGAACACTATGAAGGTACTTTGTCGTTGAGGGTACTTGAGGTGCCTGCCTCGGTGGCGTGGTTGTGTTTCGGTACGACTATCGTCCTGATGTCTCGGGTTCGATCCCCGGGTCGGGCAAAGTGATATTAGATTTTTCCATATCAGCCCGGAGTCTGGAATTTGTGCCCGATATGGCGATAGGCTCGCCCCCTATCACATCTGGGACGTAACTAAGCTCGGCGAAATGTGGGTGTATAAGTTCGCTAGTGCGCCTCTGCCTACCCCTTCGGGGATACAGGCGTGAGCTTATGTGTGTGTACTTTGTCGTTCCTATTAAGGTGACCCACCGGCTGGTTTGGTATTTTCTGCTTTAAATAATAGTCTGTGCTAAAAACAATAGGTCGCATTCATTAATAAAAGGCTAAAATGATTAGTTTATTTTTGGTCGGTCACGTTGATTGTTCGGTATTAATGACGAATGATTTGGCACAAACGATTAAATTGTTATTTTAGTCTTATATTTTTGGAGTTACAATAACAAGCGGCCTGAGCAGGAATATTTTCGAAGCTTGATACGAATTCTATTATCAAAAATAATCCTGCTAGGGCCGCTGGTGTTGTACCTAATATACAAAATATTGACTGCAGAATACGTAGTGTGGAAATGATATTGTTATGCGCACTGTAGAATATTTTGATATTATGTAGAGACGGCATTTCCTCTAAAATTGTAGTATTTGTTAACGTTGTTTTTTATATATTTTTATTGACGTTTGTCTTTTTCACCAATTTCCATTTTTGCAATAAATCTTTATCAATGCCTTCATAACGTTCATTAAACAAAACGATGAAACTAATAAACGTCTTGACAAAAATAGAGTCTCTAGACATGTGGGTGGAGGCATGTCTCAAGTGATGATACCTAATATAATATAAACTAATATATCAGATAGTAGGATGTATCTACAACGTAGCTAAAGCCACGCCTGTATCCCCTAAGGGGTAGGCAGAGGCGAAATACCGAACTAGAACACATACAACCTACAATTAATATTGTAATTATTTCAACACAATAATTATATAGGAACTATTTTTGTCTAAATAATATGAACACATTCGTACACCTATCATGTCAATATCGGTAATCCATTATTGATTAATATTATGTAGATGTGATATTCACTATTTGCATATCTGCCGATCCAACAAACGTAATTACGTGACCCTATGTTTGTGTGTGAAGTTTTGTATTTCATTGATTATACTTATTACATTTCTTTATTTCTATACAATTTGGTTTCTTTCAAATAATACTATTATTAAAACTATTTCGTTTATTGCTTAATTCCTTGGATGGAGCTGTTACATACATAATATTTACGCACTACACATCCTTCGTTTAGATTAAAACTGTTCCTACTTCGAACAACGCGGGTGTATCCACGTTTGTGTTCATTATTGTGTTTGTAAATAATAGTCCATTGGAGTGGTGCCATTTCATTGATCATCTGCAGACTACAAGCGACATCATTGTATCTACATGTTTATAACTACTATTAAAATTACATCATAGTAGTATACGATTGTTATGCACTTTAGTAATTTTGCTATGATGACTTCAACTAGTTGGTTATGTAATTTCAATGCCGTTGCTGTTTACACGGCACTGGTGATTGTAAATTAATTGACTATATAAAGAATTGTTGTCAGTCATATCTTGGTAATTACTAAGTATTCAAAATGAATATCTTTATTAATTTATTGATATTATCTATATTGCATGTTTCATATAAATTACGAAGCCATTGCTTAGCTGAAGGTTGGAAAATTCGTTTATTTTAATTAACTTGTGGTGATGATCTATAACCTGTTTAAAACATTAGATATTAGAATATGTAATTATGGGTCGGGCAAAGTGATATTGGATTTCACTATATCAGCCCGGAGTCTGGAATTTGTGCCCGATATGGCGATAGGCTCGCCCCCTATCACAACTGGGCCGTCCCTCGGCGCTCGGCGAAATGTGGTTGTACTAGTTTGCTAGTGCGCCTCTGCCTACCCTACCTACAGCTGTGAGCTTATGTATGTATACTGTACTGTAGAGTACTTTACTATGTACATAAGTAAATCCAGGACATGTTACGTTACTTTAAAAGTGCTGAGTGGTGGTATTTCTCTTATGTCCGGAATGTCATTTAACGTTGCTAAAGAAACAGCTGTAATTGCATGGGTAGACATTACCGTGAAGTAATATTCTTTTGTAGGTGCACACGTTTTTACAGTAAGATATGCGGTTTCTAGATCTTATAAAGCGATTACTAAAATTCTTGACTAAGTTTTCCTATCCAACGGGCCTACCGTACGTAGAATATCTTTAAAGTAGGTACACACTATTCATTATTTACTATATATAATAGATAAATCACAATTAGTTAAATACTGTATTTGAGTTTTAGATTAAATAAACACATGTTTAAAAACTTAACGGACCGACTTCAAAATTTGACCAAATTTATATGGAATAACCTTAAAATAAGCTCTATAGAACACAAATAGAAAAAAATGGTAAGTGGTCTCCACCGCCCATCGACAACCAAAATCAAAAAGTGTCAAGGATGCGTTGCCAATTTAAAAGGGATTGAAAAGGAAGGGGAGAATTGACCCACCGGAAATCTCACTCACGGAACGAAACGCAACAGCGACTTGGCGCCGGTTTTCTGTGTGAGACAGTAGTACCAAACCGGTCGAGTCGGTCCATTCGTACTGTAGACGTTACTGTCTACAGCGTGGCTCTACGACTCAAGTCTCACAGAAAACCATGTGAAATGGCAACTTGCTGTTGTTTTTCGTTGGGTAAGTGAGATTTACGATATCCCAAATCTCCTCTTGTAAATCTCTATTGCTTTCTTTAACATTGGCAACGCATCTAGTATATCTAGAGGTATATTTTATTTTATATTGTGGGTGTCTATAGACGGTGGCGATTACCCATGATCCACCTGCTCTTTTACCACTCTCTGATAATAAAAAAAAGAGTTTGTGGGTCTATGAGTCGAGTATGACAATAGCCTCGCTCTCTTTTAATGTCGTGGGATGGTAGTAGCTCACTAATTTGTTGCTATCCGAGTTGCATGCCACTGTATTGGCGTGAGCTTAAGTTATGAATAAGATTGTTTTTTGTTCTTGTCATATATTCATTCTTCCGGTTTGAAAGTATTATTTAATATGAACACGACAAGTTAACCTTTTTATTGGGTTTAATTTGCATGAAATTAGCATAAGTGCATGTCTAATTATATGTTATGTCATCGTGTCATGTTTATTGATCACTGTTTTATTATATTCTTACGGAAACACATTGTTTGGATATCCTATTTATGCAAATTCAGTTACGAATTATTTCTGTAAAATATGTACTATCTACTACAACGGAAGAGAAATATAAGTATTTACATAATACTGTTGCTTAATAAACTGAGGGGTTACCACGTCTTATAGCAGTATTATTACAATCTTACTTTGTTTTTTTGTACGGGTAATACTAAAAGTAAGATTATAACAATATTGCTATAAGAGGTGGTAGTAACCCCTCTGTTTTAGATCATCGTCATAACAAGCACTATTTTCCCTAATATACGAAAATTCCCATTTACCGAAATCTTCGTCCGAAGAGCATAAAGATTGTAGTAATATGATTACGTTCTTACTGTAATAATTGTCTATTTATATTCTACCTTTTCTTTTTTCTTTTTCAAGTATTCACCACCAAAATATTGAAAGGTGCGTTAATTAAAAAGGTAATTTACCTTTGTTTTGTTAAAATCTATTTTTGTACTGATATTTTTGTTATTTTCAAAGTTGGCATTGTCAATACTTCCGTAATTGTCCATTCTAAATCGTGCCTTGGTCCTCGCTGTGGTTCAGGCAGTGACATTTAGCTTTTAAGTGTATCCAGTTTCTGTATTGTATGTCTATAACTTGTCTTTGTATGGACGAATGCATTCAAAATGCCGCGACCTATTTTTACTTATTATACCTTACATAAAATCTTTGATGCATATTTTTATTGGTTGTATTAAATACATTACTGGTAATTAGGCATAGAGTTGTTTTTTATCGGATACTATCGTGGTTAACGGTGACAATAATCTATTAAACTAAACTGTTGTGTTATAAATACGTTCTTATGATTAAATTTTTATGCGATACATTTATTCAGTTGTATACTTGTGTTTACAACTAAATAAATGTTATAGTTATAATATATTTTATGTCTCTCAAAGCGTTATCAATATAATCTTGTTTAGGAATTATTAGGGTGATTGCAGTTGCAGGAAGTATAGGTAAATCTGTCAATTCATAATAATTATTAATATTACTTCTTATTTAGCCAGTTAGTTATTACAATACACTCAGTATGAACCTAGGCTGAGCGTAATAAGGAAAGCTGTGCCGATCAGCGCAAGGTCTCGAACCTACGATGACTATCACTTTTATGTATCTAAAGTGGCCGTTAAACCGGTCCTGACTCCCGAAGCCTATGAATACGAACTGCACAATCCTCTTTGGAGTAGTGAGTGCTTTATGCTTAATAGTATTATGGGAGGTTTGTGCTCTCATGAATAGGCTAGAGATTAACGTCAGGTAGAGACCAAAGTCCTCAGCATAATTTGATTAACATTTTATGTTTTAAAATAACATAAGCTCACGCCTATATCCCAGAAGGGGTGATGGGCAAATGCTCACTAGCGAATTAGAACACTCACAATTCGCCGAGCTTAGTTTCGTCCCGAATGTGATAGGGGACGAGCCTTTCGCCATATCGGGCACATTTTTTTAATTTATTTATATTTTTCCCATAATTTAAAATCTATATGTTACTTTCAACATGTCACTATGCATACCCCATTAATTGGATAGAACAAAAAGTATAAACCGGTCAGGACCACTAGATGCAAGTTGATCGTTCATTTCGATATGCAAATTTAGTGAAAGGACGTGGTGATTTTGATATATTTAGACTCATTATATTATTATGTGAAAGTGAATTTTGATATTGTTATAAATATCACAAAAAATCGATAGAAAACACGGAAATCATAGTCAAAATGTAACAGATATGTTCACTTAACAGTCGTTTACATAACATAAGCTCACGCCTGTATCTTTGAAGGGGTGGGCAGAAGCGCACTAGCGAACTAACACCCATATTTCGCCGAGCTTAGTTCATACTTCATCCCAAATGTGATAGGGGTGCGAGCCTATCATCATATTGGGAACAAATTCCAGACTCCGAGCTGAGGACTGGGAGCCCGAGACCTCAGGACGGTTGTCGTACCGAAATACAACTACGCCACCGAGGCAGCCAGTAAAAAAGACATTAAAATAAGATAATAAATACAAACGGCACTTTACGATATTGTATTGATTTATTAACTTATATTTGTTAACTTTTCGGAAAAGTTTAAATAATTTATTAACCAAGTAGCATTATATGGTAGCAAAAATATGCTAATCTTGCGAACTGAATGAATGCATCCCAGATTACGAGACGCTTCCTGTTCTAATCATTTTATATGTTTTATATTACTTGTGCCTAATTCCTCTGACACATATTTTATATCCGTATAATGGAATCGGTAGCTAGAATTATAAAACATTGATGTGTTCTACTTAGTAGTCGCCCCCTTGGTCCATTGGCAGCGTATTGTATTAGCGTATGTACTGTGAACCGGAAGATCCTGGGTTCGATTCCCTGGTCGTGCAGAGTATTGTTCTAACATGCTTTGCCAAGGACTGAATCCTCCAGAAGGGGATTGACGTCAGATAGGAAGTCGGTCGTAAAAACTAAACCGAATCCTTTCTACAATATGCTTTAAATAGTGTGTTGCGCCGACCCCACATTGAAGTGAGATTAGGAAAGAAAAATATACACGTTATAAATCTAAAGCAAGTGTAAAAAGTATAGTGTATACTGGCCTATTATTATTTTGGTTGGCTTTTACCCAAGTATCAGATAGTGTTTTAAATGTACAACGCACAAAGTGTGTGGACGCTTACGTAATTTTGTCTTTGGCATCATTGAAGCAATGTATGACTATTTTCTAGAACTCTATCGATTGTCATAAATCGACATTGTATGGTATTTCCCTACTACCTTTCCCTAATTAAATCTTAAAAGTGTATTTCTAAAGTGCAATGTGTGCCAAAATAAGATAACATATCTTTATGATAAAAGTAATAATATAATGTATTATGGTATTTTACTCACCTTTTTTCACTTTGATATATTTAAAATGTAGTTACCGACTGATATTTTCCCATGATATTTATTGTTATAGATAGTCAGCACTCCGAAGAATTCACTGATTGTTAACTGAAATAAATTTATGGAAAACTCTTTCGAAATTCTAACATAGTCCGTTTAGCTTTCTAGTAGGTTTTTATTACGTTTTAGCGCCTTAGCTAACCTAACCTAAACGTCGGTGATGTATGTTTTACTTTCTACGGAGTCGTTATGTAGAATAGACTAAAACAAGGCTAATAGTGTAACTGATCCGGAAACATTTTTGCACAAACATGACCCCAATTATTTAAAACAACTAGAGCCGTGTGAAGAATGATTTATTTTTTCGCTAAACGTGCTCTTGGTGTAAAAATATTATGCCGTTTAAGCGGATATTTAACATACATAACATAAGCTCACGCCTGTATCCCCGAAGGAGTACGCAGAGGTGCACTAGCGAACTAGAACACCCACATTTCGCCGAGCTTAGTTCCGTCCCCAGATGTGATAGGGGGCGAGCCTATCGCCATATCGGGCACAAATTCCAGACTCGGAGCTGATATGGAAAAATCCAATATCACTTTGCCGGACCCAGGAATCGAACCCGAGACCTCAGGATGGTAGTCGTACCGAAATACAACCGCGCCACCGAGGCAGTCGGCAAGCGGATACTATGCAGATTAAAACGAGTGGGCAATAAAATCCATGGAATCACTGGAATATTTTACGCGTGTATCGTACCGATTTTCACGACGGTACTATAATAGCGTGTATACTCGTACTATATAGTGTTGTTAAAAATAAATTTACTAAAGTCAAAGACTTCTATATATTTACTAGACAAGCTGTTTCGAAGTAAAATTGTGGCACATGACGGCGAGTGTTCGACGTTTCACGGCTAAGGAAAGAGCAGATTTCTATAGTGAGTTGAGGTAGATTAACAGAGACTTAGTGCGCACATTCTACATATGTACCGAACAGCCAGTCTAGTAGTATACATAGCAGTCTTTGAATAATGCATGTTTTTGTATGAGATTAATGTACTTTAAAATACTGAAATGTGTTAATTACTATACAACCATATTGTATGTGTGTGAAACAATAATATAGTGTAAATATTTATGCTACTGACTGCCTCGGTGGCGTGGTGGTATTTCGGTACGACTACGGTTCTGAGGTCTCGGGTTCGATCCCCGGGTCGGGCAAAGTGATTTGGATTTTTCCATATCAGCCCGGAGTCTGGAATTTGTGCCCGATATGGCGATAGGCTCGCCCCCTATTACATCTGGGACTGAACTAAGCTCGGCGAAATGTGGGTGTTCTAGTTCGCTAGTTCGCCTCTGCCTACCCCTTCGGGGATACAGGCGTGAGCTTATGTTATGTTATGTTATGTTATATTTATGCTATCATTCTAGACATTTAACAGTATACGTACATCATACCAAATGGCTAAGATAGAATATTTTGTCATTGTCAAATACTTTACTCTGACGAGCGACCGCGAATGGTTCACAATCGGCTAAGTAATAATAACTACATTGTATGCAAGTCACCTTCACCCATAAAACGCCTTTGTCCCTCCACAATAACTATAAAAGTGATGTGAAAATTGGTGACACAAACGTTTATTTTTCTTTACACTGTGTGGGCACTGAGCAATCGATCAATGAATTAATCGAGAGGAAACTCTTTGATGTTTATTAAAGCGTATGATAGCTGTTGTGGAGTCAGTGGGTTCAGGGGCATTAGGATTATGCTCCTTACTTGTATACACATACGTATAAGTATATTATATTATATACACATACGTAACACGTGTATACCCGTGATAGAAACTTTACTCTATATTTAGCTCGGGAAGAGAATATGGGATAACGTTTGCTCGGATTCTGTTAAGTATGATAAATGATGATGTGGATACATGTATATTTTCATTACGAACGAAAGTGGCTCAAGTCATAAACCTGCATTGATCCTGAATAATAATAACTAGTTGTAGTACCCAAAATTAGATTGCTATAAGAATATAATTAGTTTTAATTAAAATAACCTTACAAAGTTGCTCTACCAAAAACATTCGAGTATAAATCCGCGTCTCCTGTACTAAAACTTTACACAAAACACCTATACAAAACATGTTATTTCTACAATTTTTTGTCTATGAACCATTGTTATAGGAGCAGGAGACAATGCAAACTTTTTTGTGTAGATGTTTGTGTTTTGTTTCGAAAAAAACATGTACAGGAGACGCGGCTAAAAGAAACAAATATAATTTGATAAAATAAAAATATCAAACTGGAAATAAGAATCTAAAATACTTAAAAATTCACAGAAGCATGTTATTGCCCAGCAAGTACCTATTAAATATTTATGCGTGGTTAAAGTTTTCTACCACAATAGTGACAACTGACAACTAAGTACCTACATAGATTATACCCTGCGAATGCGCGAAAGTGTGAGAAATGTTATTATAGAGTCGCTCATGTAATCAACAGGGTAATAATGTTTACTGTCGATCGGAGGAAACCACTGCATTATACGACTTTGAGAATAGACTTTAGAATCCCCTGACGTCATTAAAATGTATATAACAATGGATTTTTCCAACAGTCGGCGACCCGTTAGCGGGTTGATTAAAAAATTATGTCAGACAAAACTGAAATAGAACACTTTTGTCTGTCTGAGAAAGTTGACACGTGCGTCTGTTACTCTCTTTCTGACATGATGAAAACCCGCCGCGGCAGTTTTGGGTCACTCGTAACAGTCCCGAATACCATGTAATAAATTAAGAATCACCGCAAATATTTACGCAAAATGTTTCCTTGACGACGTCATAAATTCGGTGCGAAGTGGTCCAGCGCCGTCTTGAAAAATGTCACATGAAAGATGTGTTAATTAAACGGGGAAGGCAGTTATGTAATGTTCAACCCATTTATTTATTACGGTCAGTGTTTACTTTGCATTAAATAAATAATAAATAAATAACACCCAACAGTCACACACATAGTCCTGACCCCACATTAAGATCGAGTCTTGTGTCGTGGGTATCAGAAACTACGAGAGACTTTCGGTCTCACAACACCCAGACCCGAAACAAATATTTGTGGGCCACACAAACATGGCCTCTCGCTTCACAGCCGGCTACTCGCCCCCTGCGCCACGAAGGCTGTCATTAACGAGAATGTGTATTTTTTGGCTTAAATTACGGGTGGAATAATGTCTCGGTAATGCAACGATGCTTATTAGTTATTTTATTTTTTGTGACTCAGTAATTGCGTAGTCCGTGATCGAGTCCTTTTCAGTCTTTACGTGGGTTTGGATCCAAGAGTTGACATTTACTGTTTAAGGTATTTACGTAATAATATGGAAAAAGTACTGCCTAGACGTGGTTGTATTTCGGTACGACTAACGTCTTGACGTCTCGGGTTCGATCCCCGGGTCGGGCAAAGTGATATTGGATTTTTCCATATCAACCCGGAGTCTCGAATTTGTGCCCGATATGGCCATAGCATAGGCTCGCCCCCTATCACATCTGGGACGGATCTAAGCTAGGCGAAATGTGGGTGTACTAGTTGGCTAGTGCACCTCTGCCTACCCCTTCGGGGATACAGGCGTGAGCTTATGTTATGTTATGTTTGGAAATAAATACTTAATTCTGTTTATAGGTAGTATTTGTTATCATTGCGATATTATCTATGTATTCTGTACTGACAGGAAAATCAGACACGTTCAAAGTAGGACTATGAAACGATCTAAGTGAATGCTAATGAGATTTCGATGTTCACTCATTGTCCACGTACCGTAAGATTTTCATACAATTGAGAGGAAAATGCTTGTGCGTTGTGCTTGCCTGCTGCATTTGTTAACAGTATTTACATTGTTGTGCACACGGATGTAAAAAAATAATGGACGGAGCGCTAGGAACATAGACAGTGAAGCAGGGTTTTTGGCTCATTCGATTTATCGACAGCGACACGTAATGGCGTGTGTGTGCGTAGGGCATTTTGTACAGGCGCGTTTGTGTGCATGGTTTCTCTGTGGCGTCCGTTTAACTATAGGCGAGATGGTGTCCTTATTTTCTTTACGTCTGTGGATGTGCAATGTTTTTTGCAAACGACCATAATCCTGATGTTGGCATTAAGTTACATATTACCGATTTCATGTTATATAATTTAAAAAGGGACGCTCTTTCTCATCATTCTAAATTTTAAATTTTCAATATATTTTTCGGCTCTTGGTCGCAACAAAAAACTTTTAATTCGATGACAAATTGCATCATGTCGCCGTAACCATGTCCAACAAAGAATAGCAGAGAATGTCTCTGACATTAAATCAGACAGACTTTGTGTAAAAATAATATTATTTAAATAATAGAATTAAAAAAGTGCTTACATATGTTTGTTTCCGAAGGGGAAAGTATGCTCTTATATGCCATTTTCTTTAAGGGCAGGTATGCACTCATCCCACCTTAATGTGGATTCGGCGCAACACACTACTTCTAGCATGTTGCAGTAAAGATTTGGCTAAGTTTTTACGACCGGCTGCCTGCCTGACGTCAACACCCTCTGGGGGATAATGTTCTTACATATATATAACTAACGTAATTTATATCTCGTCTTTGGTAATATTGGACAATTAACGTCGTATTCCCAACACTAATTTAAAGACTGGTTTCACCAAGTAAACCAAACCTCACGTTTAGGAACAGAGGAATACGTGCGATAAATTGTCTTCTTGTCATTGCACAAACGTCATGTACGCGCAAGTCGTAGCGACGTTGTTTACAGATAGCATTTGGACTTTGAACACTAGGGTTTCTTCGCGGCTTTACTTGTGTCTCAGATTGGCAGTCCTTATCTATGAAAAAACTAGATTATGGAATCTGGAAGTTGGAACCTATAAACCCCATAATAAAAGTCTTGTCTATGCATTTCTCCGTTGCTATCTATGCACCTAGTAAAAATAGGTTTTGAATTTTGACATTATTGGAAATGATTATACTTTATGCAGCTATAGCTCAGTTGGGAATGGTACGGACTGCCGAGACGAGTGTCGGAGGTTCGAGGCCAACCTAAAAGAGCACACACCTCTGACTTTTCTATGTTAAGTGTGTTTTCATTGTGAAATATCGCTTGCTATAACGGTGAAGGAAAACATCGTGAGGGAACCTGCATAGTCCTTATCTATGAAAAAACTAGATTATGGAATCTGGAAGTTGGAACCTATAAACCCCATAATAAAAGTCTTGTCTATGCATTTCTCCGTTGCTATCTATGCACCTAGTAAAAATAGGTTTTGAATTTTGACATTATTGGAAATGATTATACTTTATGCAGCTATAGCTCAGTTGGGAATGGTACGGACTGCCGAGACGAGTGTCGGAGGTTCGAGGCCAACCTAAAAGAGCACACACCTCTGACTTTTCTATGTTAAGTGTGTTTTCATTGTGAAATATCGCTTGCTATAACGGTGAAGGAAAACATCGTGAGGGAACCTGCATAGGTTCCCTCACGATGTTCTCTGTTGTTCTGTTCTCTGTTCCCTGCAGGTTCTTCTCGGGTATGCACCCGAGAAGAAGAATTGCGAAGGTATGTGAAGTCTACCAACCTAACCTAACCTCCCAAGTCTAACCCCTCTCATTAGTAGAGGAGGCCCATGTCCAGCAGTGGGACTGTAATATGACAGGGCTAATATTATTATTTATTTTTCATACTTTTAGTTACGTGTATAGAGAAAACGAAAACTCTCATTTTGAAAACAAGACTCGTACTATGAGCCTAAAAAGCACAAACCGACACACATTCGTATATATTATTAGTACAGATATCTAATTATGACTCACGCTTTTCTTTAGTTAACCTAAAGATAAAATACCTAAAGATAACAGGCGATTTGCGTTTCCAGTGTTGACGGTTTATGTTTTGCGTTTTGTGACTACGCACGCGCTTTTTTCGCCACACCGACCGTTGGATACCGGAACAAAACCAGAATGTATTGCAAATGGCTCGCAAATCTTTTTATTAATATTAATACACGTTGAAATGTTTAAGGCATCATCCGTGTTTCTCTTTGTCTTCACGCAATAGATACACGAAACTTTCCATATTTTTATGACATTTAGATTAAGAGTTGTTTGTCTACCGTTGGATGTTGCGTAATTTTTTTAAACTTGTCATTTTCTTTGTGCTGTGTATATAATAACATAACATAACATAACATAAGCTCACGCCTGTATCCCCGAAGGGGTACGCAGAGGCGCACTAGCGAACTAGAACACCCACATTTCGCCGAGCTTAGTTCCGTCCCAGATGTGATAGGGGGCGAGCCTATCGCCATATCGGGCGCAAATTCCAGACTCCGGGCTGATATAGAAAAATCCAATATCACTTTGCCCGACCCGGGGCTCGAACCCGAGACCTCAGAACCGTAGTCGTACCGAAATACCACCACGCCACCGAGGCAGTCTATATAGTAGTACAATATTATACACACACATAATATAATAATATAATGTAATATAATATTGTACCAATATTGTGAATATCAATTATAATTACAATATCTCTGTTTAGCAGAGTGGTGAAAGGCTGGATCACCTGATAGTAAGTGATCTCCATCGCCCATAGACACCCAAGATACCAAAATAATCATAGGTGCGTTGTGAACGTAAATGGAAGGGAATAGAGATTCGGAAAAAGGGGTATTTGAACCACCGTAAATCTTACTCACCAAACGAAACGTAATAACAAGCAGTAAAAAAGCCCGAGCACGAAAAACTAATGTAAATGTATTCGAGTTCGCTGCGCACTGACGACGTTTGGTTAATATTTCATACAAATTTCATAGACGCGCTTCGAGCTGAAATACATTTACGGTTGTCAGAAATTTTGCTGCTCAGGCCGCTGTTAGCTGTCACTTTCCGTTGATTTTAAAACTGGTTGAAACGGCCCATTTTGCCGTAGTTATAAAACTCTATAGCATGGCTCCACAGTGGCTCTGAGGTTACACAAATTTTGAAACGTCAAAAAAGTCGATATTTTTGCCATCACCTCATTACCCAGATGTAAACTTAACACATGTTTTTGTTTTTATAATAACTGAGTCACAAACTCGCAGTTGATAATTTTTTTCACGCTAATGTTTACATTTTTCTCTCACGTCGTATACTGAAGTAAAACAATCATTCATCTTGGATAATATGCGCATACATACATACTTCTAAAACATACATATAATGATTTCTTAGGTTTACGTGAATGTTATTCATTGAAATTAAACTATTTTTACGGATCATATCACGATTTGGTTTTAATTTCTTATTTTTTATGCCCGACGTTTCGAAAGTTTTGCAGCCTTCGTGGTCACGGGTCAGACTGATACATATAAGTTATATATCTCTACTATTCATCATCATCATCATCATCATTAGCCATAGGACGTCCACTGCTGAACATAGACCTCCCCCAAAGATCTCTACTATTGCAATTGCCAAATAAGATCAACTTATACTGAGATAACATAATATAACATTAGCTCACGCTTGTATCGCCGAAGGGGTAGCCAGAGGTGCAGTAGCAAACTAGAACACCCACATTTGGCCGAGCTTAGTTCGGTCCCAGATGTGATAGGGCGCGAGCCTATCGCCATATCGGGCACAAATTCCAGACTTCGAGCTGATATGGAAAAATCCAATATCACTTTGCCCGACCCTGGAATTGAACCCGAGACCTCAGGACGGTAGTCGTACCGAAATACAACCACGCCATCGAGGCAGTCTGAGATGGATCTCAAGACAAAATATTAATAACAATGCGAACGAAGCATTCAATGCTATAATAGTACATATATGTTACGTGATATAAGCATCCGATACCCGTAGGCATGTTTCGCTGACCTTAGGTCTACATTCTACGAGTATCAAGTATCGGAACGTCTACACTGCTCTATATTAACGAGATAATGTAACAGACTTTATAAAAAGAAACTTAAGAGTCTATGCACCACAGCCACTCGCTCGCCCAAGTTGCTCCTTATGAAATTATCAATAAGAATAATAGGTTTAATGTATCTTTGATGTTATATGTTTCAAGTTAATGCTTGTTAATTAATAACTATAAAATAAATTGTTGATTTACCGACAGATTCTTCATGTACAGCTAAAATAATAACCATTACTTGACATTATGGATATGTTATAGCATTAGTCAATGTTATTACAAAAGTTACGGGCAAAAAATAAACGATAAAAGCAATAACTAAGATTATGACGTGTCAAGTTTAGCCGTTCCTGTTTTACTGCGTTGAATTTTGCTTTCGATAAAACGGGGGATGAGTTATTAATTTTGGTTTAAAACAACTTTTAAAAAAACATTGTGCAAATGTTGTAGTAAATGTGTAAAATAATATATTTGCATTGAATTCTGATTATACAAATATATAGAAGATATAATAGCTATGAACATTTTGTATTGAATGTAAACACAAAATATTTGTAGAACACACAAAATCGACTTAAGATAATTTATTTACATAATTACTTAAACAGTAATTAATATAAATGTGTGGAATCGAATTTGTTTGCAAAGTTCACGATGCAACGAGATGACTCACTTAATAGTAAGTCAGGAGAATAAATATTATTGTTGTCGAGAATTCACAGTTGTGTAATCATAAGAGTAATATGGAAACCCTATACACAGTTGATTGACTTTTCTCGGGATTTTACAAAAACATATTGTAAATATTATGTACCGTAATAACTCGATAGTAATTTATCTAACTCAATAGCAATGGACGGCCCAAAAAACGCTGGCTGGACGTTTTGGAGGAGGATATGAGAGTCCATGGCCTCACCACTGAGCTCAAGACCGGGCGAAGTGGAAGCGTTTAAGTAGGAAGGCGGACCCTGGCAGAAGGCCGGAATAACGCCAGGCAGAAAGAATAGCAATAACTTATTTAGCGTCAAACTATTTGATTACTTATAGACGTGTATTATTATCATGTAGCTATAGGACCTATAGTATAGAGGTGTATATACATACATCCTCGTTGTTCCGAAATAGTACTGATTCTGTTCTTATTGTACTAAAATTATGTAATAAAGACTAAAATTATGTTCTAAAACCGGTTCTCTAGCAGTTGAACAAACGCTTAATAGTTGATTGTGTAAAAAATAATAAAGCGAATGTTACTTGATTGAATTACCAAATACCACATTTTACAAATTCGAGAAATATGCTACAGATTACATCATATTGAGTATAATGTATCAGATCAAACATCATAATATGCTTATAGCTCCGATCTTCGCATTTATCGTTCTCGTATTCTACATATTTCTTTCCTACAATTAGGTCATTTGTAGTAGCTCTTGTAACCACTGTCTCACGAATCATGTCATTCGTAATGTTCGTACGTCAAGATACTGAAGCTTGTACTCTTCGTTTAATTACAGTAGTTATAATTACACCTTTTGCATATCTGTTGTCAGGTTTCACATCCGACTCTCATCACGGATGGTATTCATAGTCCACACGTATAATTCTCTTAATCCGCGCAAGTATATGTACTGATTCTATGAATTAATTTGTTGGAAAAACTATAATAGGTGAAGAACCATTTAGTTCGTAGTAAAAAAATTTGGTGAAAAAAATTACGTAAAACAAAATGCGTTTTTTAACACCAGTTAAATGTTTTAATTTCTATACATGTATGTAAAAATCAAATTTTATGGTAATGTGTCACAAAATTCACTAAGTACAATATGGCATCACGGACATAAAAAAAGATGGACGTAGCGCTCGGAACATTGAAAGTGAAACAGGATTTCTGCCGATTCGATCTATCGACACGTAATGGCGGCGACTGAGCGTATTATGAGTGTTAGTGTATGCGTAGGCCGTTTTGTACAGGCGCGTTTGTTGCGTGCCTTATCTGTAGCGTCTGTTTAACTATAGGCGAGATGGTGTCCTTCTTTTTTTATACGTGTATGGTATATTCTTCGATAGTTATTACTGAAAACTTTAATGAGTAAAAGTCAAACGCCGGATGAGTGGCACTTAGAGTTTTTGCTTTAAAATAAAACCGTTAAATAATTTGAATCATTCCAGTTTAGCTGTTTTATCTCAATATTGTATAAGTAAGCGGAGGTTGGCGTAATTTCGAGGTCACTCCGTCACAGTAATTAATAGACCTTTATTATCCGACAGACATGCAACAACGTCGAAACCCACGCTTATCAGTTGACGAGATTGTTTATAGTGCAGGTCATTCGTGGCGTGGCACTTTAATTAGTTATTGCATTTTATTAGTAATATGTATAGCCATAGATATATGCAGGTAAATAACTGCATATACTTGTAATTGTTAATTAATAATTTAATGAAATTATTTTACAAATATTGCATAAACATAAAACATAAGCTCACGCCTGTATCCCCGAAGGGGTAGGCAGAGGCGCACTAGCGAACTAGAACACCCACATTTCGCCGAGCTTAGTTCCGTCCCAGATGTGATAGGGGGCGAGCCTATCGCCATATCGAGCACAAATTCCAGACTCCGGGCTGATATTGAAAAATCCATTATCATTTTGCCCGACCCGGGGATCGAACCCGAGACCTCAGAACCATAGTCGTACCGAAATACCACCACGCCACCGAGGCAGTCAAATATTGCGTTATACAAATTTCGTTTATTAATAACATCGAACGACATCCTTTCATGAAAATATGATTGCAAAGTAATGCGGTTTCAAAAGTAAAATATCCACAATTCAATGTAAACTTTACTCCTTATAAAACAACAACAAATCCTTATGAAATAAGAACAAGGTTAAACTTTAATATTTGGGCAATCTTCAAGGTCTGAATATTGATCATTTTGTTTAGCACGTATTGGCGAAGTGTCTAACAAGCGAGACTTGGATGCAGCCCTGCGGTGGTTTCTTGAATGTATGTATGTTATGCAGGATTTCAATTTTTGCGCAGTATTTTTAGATGTAATTATGTTTCTATTGATTACACACAATTTACTAAAACAAGTGTTAAATTAATGTTAATTTTAGCCTCGTGTTGATTGCAGTACATCTTAATTTAAGAGTAGAGCGAACTCGCTACGGTATTCAATACAATCCTGCAATGATCCTACGAATTCCAATTACACACTATATTATTTTTGTTTAATAGGATAAAACACTCACGTCACTCCAAGCGTGATCCCATATAACATTTTCTTCACTGATTTAGCCCTTTTAAATACTGTAAGATTTATCCTTTTAGAAAAAAGTATGTTTTTTAAACGGAAAAAAATCATTAATGATCAAGCTACGTCTAAAAGTAGGAGTCAAAACAAAATGGAAAGCAGCTGGTACGACCATGTTTAGAATTTGGCGCCAGAAGAGCTATTGTTCACATGTGAGCGAGCATGTAACATACCTTGTCATTGTGTTTGATAGAGAACATTGTAAAAAACAGCAATGCCGGAGTTGCCAATATTCAGATGGACGTATTTATCAACGCTATCCGTTGAAAACATATTTCTGTTTATTATTATTAAAATCTATCGAAATGCTTTGTCTGTTTAAACATCATGTTATTATAATTCACATTTGTCATCAGTGTGAGCTTAATAAGTACTAATGAAAATCAAAATGTTTAAAGGTCTTCTAATTTGGAAAGAATTTTCCAAATCATCATCATCATCATCATCAGCTATAGGACGTCCACTGCTGAACATAGGCCTCCCCCAAAGATTAATTGTTAATATTTATTAATTCTTTATTTCCAAATATTTTTAGGTTACTTAGTTTGTTAGTTGAATGTGGACTTGTGCGTCAGTTTTATCAATGTTATTGTACTTGTAACTAGTCAATGGAATTTCTCACATCTCGAATGAAAGTGGAAGTACTCAATGGGAACTGTGCGAGAGGTGGCTTTGTTTGTTAATTTCATTACACTAATTGTTAGGAAACACCATGCAATAGACATGGAAAGAGAATGGTTCTTTAAAGTTAAATCTTGATTATCGTAAAGTATTGTAAGATGTAAAATAAATACATTAACAATGGCACCGTCCTGCGGCCTGAGCAGGAAAATTTCTGACAACCGTAAATGTATTTGAACTCGATGCGCGTCTATGAAATTTGTATGAAATATTAACCAAACGTCATCAGTGCGCAGCGAACTCGAATACATTTACATTAGTTTTTCGTGCTCGGGGTACTGTATCTGAATGTCTTTAGGTTCAATGAATACAAAATAAATTGCAAATTGATTCGTATTTATTGATAATAGAATATGCCTGTTTAGATCACGGAATTGACACTATATTTCTAGGATTTTTTAGCAGAGGCTGGCAAACGAGAACGTGTATCACCTGATTATAGGTGATTTCAATCGCCCATAAATAATTACGAGTCAAGATATGAAGGAATCATTGTTCTGATTCACGAACCTAAAAGGAAGGGAATAGCGGTTGGGAAGAGGAGAAACTCCTTAGCCACAGGGAATCTCACCAAACGAACGCAACAGCAGCGAGCTGCGACTTTACGTCGGTTTTTTTTTCGGAGAGTATCATACTATTCGAGGCGACCCATTCGTGCTGTAGACATATCTACAGTGCCTCTACTCAAAAAATATCGGCGTACATTAAGATTGAAGGATAATATTTCAATTGCCAAATAAAATTAGTTTACAACTTCAATGAAATTGGTTTCCGTATTTTAATCGGGCAATAAATTACCGTCGCAATAATACATTTTACGACGCCAACTATAGATTGATGACAAACTATGCTTAATGTGAGTCATAGATTAAATTCTAACAAGTTCCTTAGTTTAGCATAGAGTGTGGCATATTAAAGAAATTACTTATTCGACATGTGTAACCTCATGAATGCACTAAATTGTTTGACTCAGCGTAGAGTGATATAGTTCTACGGTCTACAAAGAGAAAGGAAATTTAAATCGGCACTGATATAATACGATGGCTTTATCTAAAGTAATACTGCGAAGGGATATTAGACTTTTTGTATTTGAATAACTCTAAAAATACTTGACTGATTTTAAGAATTCTTCTACCTACGCAAAGCTAAATTACAGTAAGTAATATGTAGTTTCTTGAGAAATTAGGGATCCTTGAGAAAATTGCAATATTTTAAACCAATGTGTCAAATATTAAATAATGATCAGTACTTCCATCTTTAGACAATCATATCAAAATGGTCAGCCACCCTGGCTAGTTTAAAGTGGCAAATTTGCTGACGAAAGCTAGTATGGCACACAAAGGCGGAAGTAGATACTAGATTAAAATGACTAACAATTTCAATAAACAATTTTAGTTCGAATGTACAGATAGATTACAAAAATTATCCAATAAGGACATGACACAGGATTTGATTGGTTCCTATTCGCGATCTATCTGCACTCTAAACTGAGATCGTTTATTGAAACTGGCCGTTAAACATAATGAGCAGTAGTTACCTGGTTTGTGAATCAAGAAGTGCTCCTGTCTAGCCTCGTGGGATTACGAACGAATAGTAACCGATGCGTGAACATTGAACATGTATCGGTGATTTGAAAATGAAACACGCACACCGTATAATTTATGTTACGTGTTCACTTACATGCTAAACATCGTATTCGAATATCATTGTTACAAAGAGGGATGTATTTGTTTATGTATGATTTAATACAAAAATACTAATCCTCTTTACACTTTTTTAAAACATAACATAACATAAGTTCACGCCTATATCCCCGAAGGGATAGGCAGAGGTGCACTAGCGAACTAGGACATATTTCGCCGAGCTTAGTTCCGTCCCAGATGTGTTAGGGGGCGAGCCTATCGTCATATCGGGCACAAATCTAATATCACTTTGCCCGATCGAACCCGAGACCTCAGGACGCTAGCAATACCGAAATACAACCACGCCACCGAGGCAGTCGTTTATATTGTTTATGTCAAACAATATATTTAATGTAACAAAACACAAAAACACATAATATGCAAAACAATGATTTTAGCTGTCTCCCGCTCGTAGAACAATGGACCTTAGATAAAAAATACATGTTTTGTGTAGGTGTTTTGTGTAATGATTTAGTGCAGGAGACGTGGCTTTATAGTGTAGTCAACGACACTGGCCAATTGCGGGTTCAATGTTGATAGATTTCATATATCTACCTTGGAAATTCTTATCATGAAATCACTAGGGTATGTAGGTTTCTTAATAATGTTTTCCTTCGTATTATAGCAAACGATAATACATACTTAGAAAATAGAAGTGCGAGTTATTGGGTTTGATATTATTGTATTCAACTATACACACTTGGATGCAGTAAAATTTAAAACACGAACGATAAAATGCATTCATATGGGTTGTATACACATATAAAAGAAATCGTTCCAATTCTTTGCTATCCATAACAAATATTGGGTGAAAGTAATGTTCCGCATCTATTTTAGTATACGGCCGCTTATAGCTTTCTCGTCTTTCGCAGTTGCCGAAAGATTCTCTAATTAAGAACCGAATGAACTTTGACTTGAAACTTATTGATTAGAATATTAGGAATTCCTGTTTTCGATGTTTTTATTCGAGCACAGCAAAGTTGGCAAAATCACAATGAGTTTACGTGGCCACCAGAATCATACACTCACCTGCATAAATGCTTTACAAGAGAATTCGAGGGAAGAAGCAAATCGGTCCTTCAACAAGATCTGCTGAACAGCGATACAGGTAGAGGGACACAAGGATGTACCTTCATACTCGTTTCAACCAACATGTCATAGGATGAGATCCATAGAGCGAACTTCGACTAAATTTAAGTCAAAGAAACGAACTCGGTGAGGATTTGGAATTCATAATTCGAATTTTGACTTAGTCTAAGTAATTTTTTACAAGAAAATCTTTGCTTAGTCAGTTTGTCAGTAGTTTTAAAAAATCCAAATTCTCACTGAGCTTGTTTCTTTGACTCAGACTTAGTCGAAGTTCGCTCTATAGATCTCAGGCATAAGCCTCTCAAGCATACCATGTGTCAACAATCAACTCTCATCACTTATTCGTCTTTGATTAAAAATGCTCTACATAATATCTAGGCGAAATGTAAATAAACACAAACATATTATTCACATATGTCAGTCTCCGCGAACCGGAACGGGCGGATTAGCGGAATATTTCCCAGTTATTGAACGTTGCGCGCAATATGTAATGGAATCTGTGTTTTTATGAATTGCAGGTATAATTTTATCTGGCAAGGTCGTGGTCAGTCAATAGACGGTTGCGACTTGCGAATAATGATAATAGTATATTGTGTTCAAATTACCTCTGTAATTCCATGGCGATGATGACAAATGATAAATTCGTGTTGTGCCTTTAATACACGCGTATTAAATACCATAACATAACATAAGCTCACGCCTGTATCCCCGAAGGGGTAGGCAGAGGCTCACTAGCGAACTAGAACACCCACATTTCGCCGAGCTTAGTTGCGTCCCAGATGTGATAGGGGGCGAGCCTATCGCCATATCGGGCACAAATTCCAGACTCCTGGGTGATATGGAAAAATCCAATATCACTTTGCCCGACCCGGGGATCGAACCCGAGACCTCAGAACCGTAGTCGTACCGAAATACCACCACGCCACCGAGGCAGGCAGTGTTTGAACGTAACATTGGTTATTGGATATCTCTATGTTCAGAATGTGTATTCCCGTTCATTTATAGGTACATAATATATTTGGAGTCATAGACCGACGATGTAGATTGTCTATTGACCACTTACGGCCGGTTTCAATAAACGATCTCAGTTTAGAGTACAGATAGATCGCGATTATGAACCAATCAAATCAACTCATTTGACGGAGTCATGTTCAAACTGTGTTCTTATTGGTTAATTTTTGTAATCTATCTGCACATTCGAACTGAGATTGTTTATTGAAGCTCGCGTTAGAGAAAACAGATATATAGTGGCAGTAGATGTTGCGTTTCGTTCGTTTCATCATCATCATCATCAGCCATAGGACGTCCACTGCTGAACATAGGCCTCCCCCAAAGATTTCCAGCAGGTCGATTCTCTAAGAAACGCCACAACGTTGCGATCGACGACGAGCTCGCGCAGCGCACATCCTCGAGATCGACGGAGCGTTCAACGTTGTTAGGTCTTAGAGAATACCATTTTCCATACATTTATGTCAAACGCCTCGCTCGAGAGAGCTAGTTCGCATAAGCGCCGTCATCACGCATAGCGCTATTGCGTGCGCTTTGTACCTTGCTGAATACAAAAATGACAACATCGTTGCCGCAACGATGCTGCAACGTTGTTTTCACAAATGAAACCTTAGAGAATCGACCTGTTGAATTCGTTCGTTTACTGAGATTTAATTACTTAAACCACATCCATCAGCCCGAGTTATTATACTGTAGACTGCTCGATATGGATTTTTCTAATTATTTACAGTAAATTAAATAATTACTTACACACCAATTAGTGATGTAAGTGCCAACTATAATTGTGAACAACACTTTCACTGCAATTAAAGTAATTAATAACTTTACCTCACATCAATTCAGCGCGGTATCGTTAAAATTTTTCAAGATGTAATTATTTAAAACGGTCGTAAAAAGCAAAGAAAGTACGTGTTATTGACCCCAGTTGACCTACTGAGAAACATTTGCAAATTCCGAAATAATAAGCGTTACTCATTCATTATTTCATTGTCTTATAGTTGTTGTACTGCAAAGGCGCATACTTTAAGTTTGTTTATTTGTTCTGTGTCATAGTTGCAACATTTGTTGTGGACTTTCAAAGTATTTAATAAATAATAAATACACCCAACAGTCACACACATAGTTCCACAATAAGATCGAGTCTGGTGTCGTAGGTATAAGGAACTACGAGAGACTTTGGGTCTCACAACACCCAGACCCGATACAAATATTTGTGGACACACATACATTTGTCTCAGTGCGGGTATCGAACCCGCGACCTCATGTTTCACAGCCGGCTACTCGCCCGCTGCACCATGGAGGCTGTCATTTTGTACGTAATATTACGTATTAGCAAACGAACACGTGGATCACCTAATGGCAACTGATCTCTATTGCTCATAAACACCCCACGATACTGTGGATAAGTTATCAAACGAAAGGAATAGGGGTGAGGAGGGTGGATTTGGGCTCGGAAGTCTTATTCATCGAACGGAACGTTACGGTGGGCTAACACTTTTACGTTCGGTTCCAATAAACAATCTCAGTTCAAATGTGAAGATACATAGATTACAAAAAATAGCCAATAAGAACTCAGTTTGAACATGACTCTGTCAAATGACTTGATTTGATTGGTTCATAATCGCGATCTATCTGCTATCTTATCTATATTATCTATATTTATCTGATCTATCTGATCGGCCGTAAGTCGGTTTTCTGTGAGAGTGGTATCAAACCGGTGTTTTTTTTGTTTTATTTATTAATTTTTAATGTACGTTATAAACAATATCTTAATGTTACTTAAATCACTAATTGTAACACATGAGACAGCAAACTTTTATTTGTGTTTTCACAGCAACTAATTGATAATCCGTCCGTCTTTAATGGCGTCGTCGGTGTTAAATGGAATGATGACGCTCATGTAAAGCTTCATGAATAAAATATCATAAAACATTTCAACATATTCAATTACAATACAATTATCATAAACATATAGAGGTTATACAAACGGCAACAATTAATCTTTAATAATTAGGTAGGCACGTCGTATATTGAAGTTAACTAACAAGGGTAATATAAATTCAATATAAAATAAAGGACAAGTCATATATCCGTTGATCTGAGTAGGTACTTGTAAAGATAGATGAAGCGAAAACTGTACCTCTGTCTACACCTTTGTTATATAAGCGTGATATTATGTATGAATAATATAAATTCATAAATTACAGTAATTATACTTTATGATAACTTGTTTTATGCGTGTTACCAAACATATGTTGGAATGTTGATATTAAATACAAGTTATTTTATGCAGTGCAAGTAAACAACCACTGGTGAATAAATCCTGTAATTTTAAATAAACAAGCACTAGTAAATTACCTTAACCGATACTTAAATTAATTTTAAATTTTAAGTAACATTCAGTCCGTAAAACATAACAGTCTCAAGGAAAACTGGCAACATTATGTTCAGTTATTTTACGTAAGCAAAATGACATTTCAGTCCGTGCGGATATAATGAGATCATCGAGTTTATTTATAAATAAAATGAATCTTTATAAATCAAAAGATGTTTAAGAAATAAAAAGTAAAGAAAAGTTTTGTCGTGATCGTGTCCAAAGTTGAATAACTATGTCGTAATCATAACAACAAATAAAATTTATGTTATGCTAAGTGTATATTTCTTTTATAAAATGGAATGTATAAAAAAATTATTTGTGAGTAAAATTTATTACGTCATTAAATCCATAGTTGACTTTGGAATATTAAAATTTAGAATCCATACAGGTTTTAAATATCTTTCTATTTAATAGTAAGTTTATAAATTGCTCATTATAAAGTAATAACATGATTTGCGAACGGGTCAATGTTCCGTAAAGACTGTTAGGATTAATTTTTTGCGAGTTGGCAAGTCCATAGCGGAATATTATTACATACTATAAAATCTATACAGTGTAAAGTGTTACAAATGCAAAAGTTTGAATGGATGGATGTTTGTTACTCAAATACGCTAGAAAGTCTGAAATGTATTATAATACATTATGAAAAGTAGCCTATGTGTTATTTCAGACTTATACTATAAGTCTGTCTTATAAATCTGGAATAGCACATAGGCTTCTTTTCATTCTGGAATAGGAAAAACGATTCTCGTGGGATAGGAATATTATTAAACCACGACGAAGGATTAGTACTTCTACGTCAGCAGGAACAGCTCTATTTAACACGATCGAATAAGAAGTAATCGATAAAATCATAATACAGAAACTTAATACATTGACCGCCATGTACGAAAATGATCATATAATATTAGTGTGCAAACTCGTCATGCTCTAAATTTCACAATTGGGGTCAATACCGACTCCAACCACTATACCAAAACAGTGTTGAGAATGTAACATTACGCGATTTGTGTACGTATTTTCTTACATTATACATCTCAATTATACCTACTTTTCTAAGAGATAGAACCACGCTGTAGACAATTTCATCTACAGCAAGAATGGACCGGCTCGACCGGATTATTAGCAATGTCTCACAAAAAGTCGACTTGGACATACAGCATGATGACTTTTGTATGGTGAAAGAGAATTCTGGAGACCCAAAATATTTATGTAGAAGGGAAGGGACTCTTCTCAATCTACATACCTGTCTCGTCTTTAGTTATGTAAATATAGTAACGTAAATTGGGGTAAATAGAAATAAATTAGTTTTGTTTTATAACTATCTAAACTGGCTTAACTGTTTCTTTGGACACGAATTCTGCTTTAGTTTATATATTTATCTATTAATTCGTATTATAAAATTTGTATTTATTCCGTTTCGGCTTGGTTGTATTAGTTGGTCTACTTTTGTACTAATGAAAAAGACTGTCGTAATTTATCAGAACTCTTAGAATAATAGCTTCTATTCATGATTGAGTGAGACAGTGAGCTTCTTATAATGATTCAATGGGTGAATCATATATTTTACTGTATATTATAATTCCAATAGCGTACTGCGAACTTTATATGGTCAACTATTTAAATTGTTTCCATTTATGACGTGTCTTAACTCTTATATGATTGCTGAATGAACTGCATCGCAACTAATGTTACTACGGTATTTTCACTTATGTATTATAAATAGACTTGAACTTTTTTTAACTTTGTGCGTAGAAAAATACTGACAGAAAACATTTTAGAAAATAAAAGTTCTCTACTGTAATAAAACTGGCTAAACTGTTATCAACTACAAAAAAGACTACAATTTTTATATAAGAGTTATGTTTTATTTTGTAAATTGTTAAATCCACTTCTACTTATTGTAATCTTATTAAAAATACAGCCTCCGTGGCGCAGTGGGCGAGTAGCCGGCTGTGAAGCGAGAGGTCGTGGGTTCGATTCCCGCATTGAGACAAATGTTTGTGTGGCCCACAGATATTTGTTTCAAGTCTGGGTGTTGTGAGACCAAAAGTCTCTCATAGTTTCTGATACCCACGATACAGGTTATACCTAGTGTGGGGTCAGGACTAGGTGTGTGACTGTTGGGTGTATTTATTTATAACGTATAAATTCATTCCGTTTTATGCATATGCATTTACAAAGAAACTGCATGCAGGTTCTGTACTATTTTATTATACTATTACAATCTCCTGTAGCGATGCGTAACCGGCTGAGAAACGAGAGGCTGCGAATTCGATTCCAACACCGAGACAAATGTTTGTGTGGGCCCCACATATTTGTTTCGGGTCTGGGTGTTGTGAGACCGAAAGTCTCTCGTTGTTCCTGATACCCACGATACAGGTTAAACCTAGTGTGGGGTCAGGACTATGTGTGTGACTATTGCTACTCTCTATATTATAACGTACGCGCTTTAATATTTATATATTAGAAACCATATTCCAAATACGTACAGGCTCCGAACACTTTCCATTGTCGTCAACATGCTTATATAATTTGGTAATCATGACGTATAGAAAGTTAAAACGTTTGTAAGGATATGAAATCGTAGGCTTCCCTTTGCTAAACTATACTAGATGTTAGTAACTGAATTGTAAAATGTCTTTTTATGTAATTATAATATGTGAGTCAATAATATTAGTACTTATTTAAAAGTGTAAATCAAAAACGGTTTATTGTTTTCATTTTTTTAGGTACCACAGACAAGTATAACGTGATGTTATCCATACCTATAACACTGTTTTTGGGCGTTGGTAAAGAAGCGATATAATCATGCACAGATCCACCAACAATTTTATTATGCATAGAATATTTTTTATAACCGAGTTTAAAAAATATTAATTAAGTAACATTAAACTTAAAAAACCCATAACTATTTGTTCATTCATTGATGATGAGTTGTAATTAACATAGACCTATTCATAAAACTAACTTCTAATTGCATTTGTTTGTAAATCTTCCTAAAATAAATAAATAAAAATCAACTAAAGAAATCTTTTCGACCGACTTCAAAAAAAGGGAGAGTGCATGCTTTTTTATGTATGTTAAATCTTCGCCAAATGTGGGCCGATTTTCAAAATTCTTTTTATGTTCGCTATCGAATAAGCTCTATAGCTTATTTTGAGCGTGATCCCATATACATTTGGTCACTATCGGATTTGAAATCGGTCCGTTAAGTTTTTAAAGTTGTCTTTTATATTAAGATAATGTCATACAAATGCCAGTTAAACATTTAACACCTACACTCCACACATTTCATGTTTGTTACTAAATGCAAATGTCCTCTGCCTTTTATGTGCAGTCAGAATACGGAAAGTGGAACGGCTTTTAGCCGTATTGTAGGCGTGGGTAATGTCCTTTAAATAAGGCTACTTGCAGAGAACTCTGCGCGAACAATGCACAAGGTTGTTTTGAAAAATATTGACTCTTACAATCAGTAGTTGAACGTTTTATGGTCTAAGAGACCTTGGTACATCGACCTTCACTCGTCTGATAACCAGATGATAGACAAGCAGACATATAATAATAAGTAATTTAATATTTTTTTTATCAAATATCAATTATTTACAAACACCCCTATAATAGCTTGCCTATCAAAAATGTTCATAGTAAATTTTTTGTTTAATTTTTTTCATAACGGTTTTTTGCAGCCAAGTCTATACGATTGATTTTGTAATTTAATTATCTTTCTTATAATACCAATTTTTATTGGTTATCAGATCGGTGTAGTTACTTATAAATAGGCAAACCTACCAAGGCATATTATCTATGTTAAAAACTACAATTAATTTATTTTTCGATTATCAAAAGAGGGTAAGGTTATGAAAAATATTAATTAAAATTAATTTAATTATAAATAGCTATGAACACATTTTGACAGACAAGCTATTATTATAGGCGTGTTTGTAAATAAATTATATTTGATAAAAAATATATCTCATCTCATCTGATTATCAGTTGAGTGAAGGTTGATGTACTACGGTCTCCCCTACCATTATGTGTAGACTGTTTGAGATATTTAGGCTCTTCGTGTTAGGACGCGACGGCGCGGCGTGTTATACTAACCTATACAAGGGTTGTTATTGTAATTTTCCTAGAATTTTCTTGTAATATAATCCATTAATTTTGTAAAGGTAAAACCTTTGATGCTCTAATCAACCGAATCCAAAAGAAGGAGGAGGTTCTTCATTCACCGGTATTTTTTAAGTATGGTACGCGGTATTTCGACTAATGTGGATCGTATTTCAATTTTTTTTATTTTAAGATAGAGTTCATCTCATGAGGTCAAGTTTTTTTTAGTTTTTAGGGCGACTTGCAACTCTTAGATAAATCTCGATTTATCTTAAACCTCGTTTTCAATATACGAATGACCTGTAAGATAAACTTAGTATTGAACTAACTCTAGATTAGTAATAGTGCTGCAAGTCGCCCTAAAAGTTTTCGTTACTTGATAAGTACTCAGCTGACATTTAAATTGACAGTAACGAGTTTCATACTTGCTGTAAACGTACAGCAGTATAGAAAAACCGCGGGAGTTCACATAACTGTTTTTATATTTTTCCACGCATCACGTATAAAACTACTGATAATTTATATCCTGTATGAGCATTTATAATCCATTTGTTATGATTCGTCCCGGTTTTTTTAGAGGAACTGATAAACACTACCGGCGGGATCTACGACATGTCCATTGACTATACTTTATGGACTTATATTATGTACTATACTTATAGCACTTATATACACCTTAAAGTACACGTGCTTCAAGATGTATGTAAGCTAAGTCGTAAGCTTAACCAGAGTAGTTATATTATCTAGTGTCTGGTCTGGCTACGTACTTTGTAAACAGTTACCATCAATATAATATACCCTAGATGCACAGTTCTTTGCAAATATCCTCCTAAAAAGTTGTCTCAGAAATAAAACAAAGAAAAAGGTCACAAGTTCTAATTAAATCAACACAAATATAACCCTATGCCCGTGTAATAAAGTAGCTTTTTAAACGAAATGAGCAAGCAAAGCATTCCATCGGCGTCGGATTGTATGCAAAATGAGTGCTTAAGCACTCCTTTGCTGTCCCATTTTCCGAGCGTCAACTGTGCATCTAGGTAATTAATATATCAATGACAGTTACACATAATATGAAAGAATATCTTAAATTTTTTTTTAAGTTATATCGTTTTTACACACAGCGTTTTTAGTTAGCAAGTCTCGTAGTAGTCTACGAGATATATCATTATTTTGTAATAATTTTCCGACTGCTCAGTACTGATTACACGTGTCGCTTCATCAAATATACATAGTAAAATATTTTCTTTATTTATTGATAAAACTGATAATAATATATTTATCTTCTGTCTGCAATTTCTATATCCACGTGCTAAATGTATACTTGCATACTTTTTCTATCAGTCAAGACAAATATAGAAGAATGTTTATATTTATTGGTCTGAAAACAATTGTAATTTAAATATTCTATAACCTTAGGTTAGTTAACATTTTTAATGTTGAAGTGAACTTAGTAAATAATAAGGAATTAAAAATAAAAAAATCTTGAAATAATTTAATATGGAATTTGTGCCCGATATGGCGATAGGCTCGCCCCCTATCACATCTGGGACGGAACTAAGCTCGGCGAAACGTGGGTGTACTAGTTCGCTAGTGCGCCTCTGCCTACCCCTTCGGGGATACAGGCGTGAGCTTACGTTATGTTATAATTTAATATATATAAAATAATTGTGATAATATTTTTGCAAATATCTTCCATACAATTAAAAAAAATTAATTAACCCCTTCGGTAACATCCATTACATTACACTGTATGTAGATACGAGTACATTATTGCCCATAAAAATGATCCAAATTACTACTTTTAATCTCACTTTGCACATAAACAGTGTACATTTTGTCAACACAACATAATACGAATATAATTAAGATAAGACAATACGCGATGAAATCAGTCATAACTACATGTATGTATGTCGAACAAATGTAAATGAATTAAGTGAATCCACGAGTAGTGGTCCGTTTGTTTTTGCCCACATATGTGTCGGTACCGTTGTGGCAAACAGCAAGTTGCGATGCCGAGGAGCGAGTAAAATTAATGTTACCATTACTCATAGATAAACACAACCATAGACGAGATACATATAACGTAAAATATAACGTAACGACTGCCTCGGTGGCGTGGTTGTATTTTGGTACGACTACTGTCCTGAGGTCTCGGGTTCGATCCCCGGGTCGGGTAAAGTGATATTGGATTTTTCCATATCAGCCCGGAGTCTGGAATTTGTGCCCGATATGGCGATAGGCTCGCCCCCTATTACATCTGGGACGGAACTAAGCTCGGCGAAATGTAGGTGTACTAGTTGGCTAGTGCGCCTCTGCCTACCCCTTTGGGGATACAGACGTGAGCTTATAGTATATTATATTATGATATAACGTAAAAAAAAATTATTCATATAATACTGTCCCGGTACGTGGTCTCCACTCGAGAACTTTTCTGCCCCATCGGCTATCAGTTCTATAAGCTGTGTGCCCTGCCTAGGCCCAGGCCCAGGCTTACATATTATGTATTCCCGAACCGGCAGGTAGAGGTGCAAGTAATGGTTACTGTTTGTAATGATTATTTCTGTCTAAAAAATAGAAAAATGTACTTTTATGTTCAAATAAACTCATCTCAAGTAATTAAAATATCAATTTTATCGATATGAAATAGAATTGATCTTTTCCGAAAGAAAGTTTTGAGGATAAAGACATCGTGCGCCAACCCAAAAGATATTAGGGCAGGAAAAGAGAGTCACTGTTTTATTTAAATCACCCCAGTTTGATTTTACATATTTTAAACTACATGCAATATGATAATTAAACTGGTGAATTAAATTTGGAGTATTCTAAAGCTTTAAATTAACCTCAATATAACACTTTCCGACATTTCCGTTTAATGAAAAGTAAAAGTTTATGATTTCTGATAGATTCGAAGTTGGTCAATAGATTCAGCATTGGAAACGGGTATCATCACATAATCTAGTGAGAGTAATAATTGGCTACCAAAGGCAGTATATTTAATTTCTACCGTGTTATTAGTTGGTGTAGTAAACTAGCGCTTTATTTTACGCTTCGTGCTTTACTAAGAGTAAGTAATGGTACTAAGTAGTGCTGATGAAATGAAATATGTGCATTATAATTATGTATTTTCAACGAAGGTAACATTTTGTTATTAAAGCTTGTTACTAAAAGCAGGTTGTATATAGCTATTGCTACTACTACTGTCTTTAATTTCTAAGACTGTGTTATTATTACGTATAGTAAACTCGTCGCTATCGCCAGCTTGGTCTAGTGGCAGTATATATGGGCTATGAAACTGAAGGTTCTGGGTTCGATTCCCGGGTCCCATGGTATAGTAAACTTGCGCATGTATTCACTATGTACACTGTAATGGTACTAATCATTGCTAATATAAGCATAAGATTTTATTATTGATGTTAGTTGAAAAAAATGTGCGTTGTATATACCTCTATGTATAACAATATGTAACTTAACTTATTTTAAACTCAGTTGGTTGGTAGTTGATCTAAATTCGTATTTAGGTTGAATAATCGTGACATTATGTCGGTTGAGATGGTATGGCCACGTTTTGAGGAAACCACAGGAGTACGTCGGTCGCATGTGTCTGGCCAAATCATACCAGGGGTGCGTTCCCGTGGACGGCCCAAGAAGCGCTGGTTAGACGTTCTGGAGGAAGATATGAGAGCCAATGGCCTCACTGTGGAGGATGCTCAAGACCGGGCGAAGTGGAAGCGTTTTAGTAGGAAGGCGGACCCTGGCGGAAGGCCGGGATAACGCCAGGCAGAAAGAAAAAAAGAATCGCGACATTATGACTTTTAAGTAAAAAAAACCGTGTCGGGCTGTCAGAATTTGTATTTGAATTGTCAATACTAGAAATCACATCAACCCAGGATTGATCTTTCTGCCCTGCAACAAGCTCACCAGTTATTGACACGAGAATGATCGAACATACGGCGGACACTAGTTTCATGTTTGTCATAGCCCTATGGCTATGACAGAGATGCAACTAGTCCGCCGTATGTTCTGTGGTCTATCCCAAAACAGGGTAGCCTAGGTTTTAAAACGTGAGCTTTTTCATATCTCTGTAATAGAAATATACATTTTGAGTAGGCGTTATTGAGGCCAGACTGCCTCGGTGGCGTGGTTGTATTTCTGTATTTCCTGAGGTCTCGAGTTCGATCCCCGGATCGGGCAAAGTGATATTGGATTTTTCTATATCAGTGCGGAGTCTGGAATTAGTGCTCGATATGGCGATAGGCTCGCCCCCTATCACATGTGGGACGGAACAAAGCTCGACGAAATGTTGGTGTTCTAGTTCGTTAGTGCGCATCTGCCTACCCCTTCTGGGATACAGGCGTGGGCTTATGTATGTATGTATGAGTAGGCGTTATCCTTGTTTTGTTTTTGTGGAATTATGAATCGACCCGTCACACCTATACTAATGATTGCAGACATTAAATTAAACTTAACAGCGTATTGTTATTATGATATAAGGAACAGGTCACGTCCTTGCTGTGTGGAATGTAGTAATCTTTATTTATAACAAATTCAGGTGAATTGATCGCTTGCTATTATTCATTTTATGAGGAATGTAAACATGCGAAGGGTACCCATAGCGGTTAACAAGAAAATGAGTAATCTTTTATTTACACTAGAAAACGTAAATTTCTTTAACACCAGTGGTCAATGACCAACTTAGCCGTGTGCTAGATTTTTCCTTCACTTAGAACTAAACAGTAAGACATTTTAAAGCATTATGCGCAATATGTACATGTCGCTTCCTAGATGTAATGTGCTGCTAAAATTTGCTATTTATAGGAAAGATCTGGGTTCAAATCTCAGATTGGGTAAAGTGGTTTTCTAGCACAGTTTATCGGTAATGGATTCCGAAAAGGGATGGACAGCAAGTGTCTAGCTAGTCGGAGAACTAAAGCCGAATCCTTATGTAATATGCTTGTAAATAACAGTGTGTGGACATAGCCGTGGACAAGGGCAGGTAGAAGATGACTGTTTATGTTGAAAGTAACAAAATGTCATGTAGTGCCATCTGTTGTCACTCTGCTTAAATACTGAAGTGTGAACTTTTTTAATTCATTATAGTTATAGTTTAAAAACTACTTAATTACTTTTCTACTTAATTAAGTATATCTACGTTTCAATATTAATTCCTAATATTGTTATTAGGTATATCAGGAATTTATGTAATTTTTTTCAACGTTCCTGCTATTATATAAACCGGAACCGCTTACGTAATGCAAGTACATCAATTTGTTTCTATGTTATAATTTTTGTCCGATATTCGTGATGTGGATGCTTCCACGCAATCTATCGAGAAATTACCGTAATTCTTAACTGTTGCATGTCGCGGTATCGGATCGATCGTTCACGGAAGTTTATTTTTATTGAAACGATGTTATTACATCGTGTCGTAAGTCTAGGCTTTGTTATATTAAGTACTTAAAACTTATATTAGATTTAGATTATCAGTACCATAACATTCTAAGGTTAAGTTACGTCTATATTCTGAACGTTAAGTAGCGATAATACCCAGACGTACTACGTACATACCTAGTGTAGGGTAATGTAGGAGTAAATAATGTAATGTAATTTCACTCACCTCTAGTAGAACTATTTTATTCGAAATAAAGTCTATAAACATTACTAGTAGATATGTTTTTATAAAAGTTAAAAACTATTGAAATAAAATTATGTTTTGTAAAAGACTTGGTTAAAACGTGCCTCTTATATGCACTATATTCGCTACACAACTATACTGTATATCTCAAACTAGTTGTGTACACTTCGAGCTCCAAAGGGAGACTAACTCAATAATGATAGCTCCCGCTCTTTTATACCTTTTGCTTTAGTTAATAAAGAAATACCTTCTACAAATATTATGAATTACTTGGAGGGTAGTTAATATAAATATAATTAACACACTACCCTTCAATATCGTGTACTAAATCACAACAATTATCCGAATTCGTAACATTCGGCCATCCGATACCGTGCTATCTCCGGAGCACGCACTACTATATTAGTAGTTACGTACACAATAAAGTAATCATAACACTCTTGGTTCTTGAAAAAGTTAAACATTTAGTAATTTTATATGGCCCAGTAAACTTGGGAAGTCATTTCTAACTTTTACCATCGTTATTAAAATTAGTCTTACGGCCAAATGTCTTTTCGCCATATCAACTTCTGAAATAGTTTGTGATTTAACTTCAATCACGTCTGCTTTTGTTTAGGCCATAGGCTCTAAATATATCTAGACTAACTAAAGGTCATAATTGAACACCCTACTAGTGTGTTCATTCGATTAAAGCCGCTACATGATTTCAATAAATCTGAGCTCACCTACATGGCTCTTCTTTAAATCTGATCACACTACATGGCTCTTGAGCACACTTACATGGCTCTTAAATCTGAGCACACTTACATGGCTATTCAATAAATCTGAGCACATCTACATGACTCTTCAATAAATCTGAGCACCACATAGCTCTTCAATAAATCGGAGCACAACATGACTCTTGAATAAATCTGAGCTCACCTACATGGCTCTCCACTACATGACTCTTCAATAAATCTGGAGCACACCTACATGGCTCATCACTATATGACTCTTGAATAAATCTGAGCACACCTACATGGCTCATCACTATATGACTCTTCAATAAAACCGAGCACACCTACATGGCTCTTCACTACCATAACTCTTCAATAAATCCGAGCACACCTACATGGCTTTTCAATAAATCTGAGCACACCTACATGGCTCATCACTACATGTCTCTTCAATAAATCTGAGCACACCTACATGGCTTTTCAATAACTCTGAGCACACCTACATGGCTCTTCACTACATAACTCTTCAATAAATCTGAGCACACCTACATGGCTCTTCAATAACTCTGAGCACACCTACATGGCTGTTCACTACATAACTCTTCAATAAATCTGAGCACACCTACATGGCTGTTCACTACATAACTCTTCAATAAATCTGAGCACACCTACATGGCTCCTCACTACATAACTCTTCAATAAATCTGAGCACACCTACATGGCTCCTCACTACATAACTCTTCAATAAATCTGAGCACACCTACATGGCTCTGCACTACATGGCTCTTCTATTAATCTGAGCGCACCTACATGGCTCTTCAATAAATCTGAGCGCACCTACATGGCTCTTCAATAAATCTGAGCGCACCTACATGGCTCTTCAATAAACCTGAGCGCACCTACATGGCTCTTCAATAAATCTGAGCGCACCTACATGGCTCTTCAATAAATCTGAGCGCACCTACATGGCTCTTCAATAAATCTGAGCGCACCTACATGGCTCTTCAATAAATCTGAGCGCACCTACATGGCTCTTCAATAAATCTGAGCGCACCTACATGACTCTTCAATAAATCTGAGCGCATCTATATGGCTCTTCAATAAAATCTGAGCGCACCTACATGGCCCTTCTATAAATCTGATCACTACACGACTCTTCAATAAATCTGAGCGCACCTACATGACTCTTCAATAAATCTGAGCGCATCTATATGGCTCTTCAATAAAATCTGAGCGCACCTACATGGCCCTTCTATAAATCTGATCACTACACGACTCTTCAATAAATCTGAGCACACCTACATGGCTCTTCTATAAATCTGATCACTACACGACTCTTCAATAAATCTGAGCACACCTACATGGCTCTTCTATAAATCTAATCACTACATGACTCTTCAATAAATCTGAGCACACCTACATGGCTCTTCTATAAATCTGATCACTACATGACTTCAATAAATCTGAGCTCACCTACATGGCTCTTCTATAAATCTGATCTCTACATGACTTCAATAAATCTGAGCTCACCTACATGCCTCTTCACTACATGACTCAATAAATCTGAGCTCACATACATGGCTCATCAATTAATCAGAGCACAGCATGGCTCTTCAATTAATCAGAGCACAACATGGCTCTTCAATTAATCAGAGCACAACATGGCTCTTCAATTAATCAGAGCACAACATGGCTCTTCAATCAATCAGAGCACAACATGGCTCTTCAATTAATCAGAGCACTACATGGCTCTTCAATTAATCAGAGCACTACATGGCTCTTCAATTAATCAGAGCACAACATGGCTCTTCAATTAATCAGAGCACAACATGGCTCTTCAATTAATCAGAGTACAACATGGCTCTTCAATTAATCAGAGCACAACATGGCTCTTCAATAAATCTGAGGACCTTCATCGTCGAAAAACACGGTAGCCATAATGTAGCACTACCACTAAATACTAAATATAAATCGATTGCCACAATTTCGGGGCACAGGGTAATTTTGTGGGCGATGATAGGCTTTTGAAGCCGATCCCGCTTCTGATATGTAAAAGACTTGGTTAAAACGTGCCTCTTATATGCACTATATTCGCTACACAACTATACTGTATATCTCAAACTAGTTGTGTACACTTCGAGCTCCAAAGGGAGACTAACTCAATAATGATAGCTCCCGCTCTTTTATACCTTTTGCTTTAGTTAATAAAGAAATACCTTCTACAAATATTATGAATTACTTGGAGGGTAGTTAATATAAATATAATTAACACACTACCCTTCAATATCGTGTACTAAATCACAACAATGATCCGAATTCGTAACAGTTTACGGATTCTATCACGATTTGGTTTTAATTTTTATTCCCGACGTTTCGAAGGCTTTGCAGTCTTCGTGGTCACGGTCACGGGTTGGACAGTCCAATAAGGCCAATAAAGAATAAACGTTAAAATCAAATCATGATAGAATTCGTAAAAATAGTTTTATTTACATTCGCGTAAACTTAATAAAGGTTCCGTAAAGAGCGCTATTTTCCATTTTAACATCAGCGGCCTGAGCAGGAAAATTTCTAACAACCGTAAATGTATTCGAACTCGATGCGCGTCTATGAAATTTGTATGAAATATTAACCAAACGTCATCAGTGCGCAGCGAACTCGAATACATTTAGATATACATTCGTTTTTCGTGCTCGGGCTACAGGTATCCGACTAGATCACTTGCTGCACTTTATGAAAACAAAAACAAAGAAAATTGAGGTCAGCTCGAAATGAAATTGATTTAAAATGTTATAATTTATTAAAGCCGTTTAACACAATAAACAAGCAATACCTGCAAATATGTGTTCCGCATGCTAAGTAAATACTACCAAATTGGTATCGCAAGTGTGGTTTACAAAGAGAACTGGTTTCTTTATCTATTCCGTTAAAATGTCAACAGACGTGAACTTGTGCGAATATTGAAATGAGTGTTTTGAGTAGAGCATAGGAGTAGAGTCGGTACAATCACTTGTTTTTAGTATAGTACTTGATTCAACGCTTATGACATAGGGCTTTACTTACAAAAACAGTTTAGCTGAGCTTTTTCTTGTGTCACATTGTTTGAAAATAAAAGGGACAGGCTATTCTTTACCATTTGCTCAGTTAAACAGTTTTTATAAGTAAGGCCCATTAAGGGCAACTTGCAACTCTATTACTAATCAAGAGTTACGCCTTATCTCAATGTATCCTACAGCTCAATCCTATCTTTAAATCAAATTTGGGATAAACAGAGATTTATCGTGGATCTGCAAGTGGTCCTTACATACTGGATTGGCGTGTTAGGACTTAGGTGGCATAATATAATCGTACAATGAATAAACATAAAACAGTAACATGCAGAGTTTTTATTAATCGAACAAGTACACGTGTTTTTAATTGCAAAAAGGAATGTCTCATTGTTTATTTATAATAGCTCTGTTAGCGTTAATTTCATTTGAGATTAAATATTTGTAAATAAAGCCGCGGCTCCTGCACTAAAACCTTACACAAAACACCTACACAAAACAAGTATTTTTTATCTATGGTCCATCGTTCTACGAGCAGGAGACGCGGCTTTATTGTAAAAATTGTTCTGGTACTACCAAACTTGTATCCTACGACATAGACGTTTGGCATTCTACAGAAAGACATCAGAATCAATACTCTCAATACAGATGGTACCTACTCAAGATTGAGTAAGTAGAAAACACTTGACATTAGGTTGATATAGCACTAGATATAAAGAAAAACTACTTCTTAAACGCCATAAATAAAAAATAAGTTAAATCAGCGCTGCCACAGGTTGTTAAACAAAACTACGTGTTACTCAACTCTTGCCATTCAGTAGAACTCAAGGTGAGATATGCTTTGCATTTTTATTAGCAATGTCCTGAAACGCTTTGTGACGTCACTCGTCAAGTATTACTTTCGCTAGTGTACTTTTAAGGCTGACAATAGATACAATCGAAACTATATTGTTCCGTTTTAGTATGGATTTGTGTACGAATGTTTTACTAATTGTTCAAGGGCCAATGTTGGCTATGTACAGGATATGTTAGTATCAAATGAACATCTGTCTACAATTTGTGGTCTTGTTTGTGGATTTTCTTGTGGTTTTCATAACTTTATATTCTCACAGGATAACATGTGATTGAAAAGTAATCCTGGCATAAACAATAACAATATAATTTTTATTATATTTTAACACCATTTACGTATTGTCTTCTTTCTTCAATGAAATATTGCCACGACGTAGCAAATTTGGGCTACATCGACTTTTGATGTCATTTTATGTAGCTTTGTTGTAGGATTTCTTCTGTTCAGTAAAATATCCTGACATTAGATTTTTTTATTTTTTTTTATAGCAGAGATTGGAAAACGAGCAGATGGGTCACCTGATGGTAAGTGATCTTCACCGCCCATAGACACCCAAGACACAAAAATAATCATGGGTGCGTTGCCAACCTAAAAGGAGCGAATGGAAGGGGAGGGAAGGGGATTGGGAAAGGGAGTGGGGAAAGAGACCACCGGAAATCTCACTTACCGAACGAAACGCGACAGCAAGCTGCCACTTTACGTCGGTTTTCTGTGAGACAGTGGTATCTAACCGGTCGAGCCGGCCCATTCGTGCTATAGACGTTACTGTCTACAGCGTGGCTCTACCACAATAAAATGATGAATTGAAAAAAAATACACTTTTTGATAGAAGGAACGAATATATTTTTGGGCAATTGTAGGAAAACTATCGCGTGCCGCAGTCTTCTTTCTTAATCGCGACGGGACACCACAGATGTGTGAACACCATCTTCTTCTAACCTATCAAACATGTATTCAGAAAAAGAAAACATATGTCGATAGCTATGATTTATGGAGTCCGGTTTGAATATCAATGGTAGTAATTTAAATACTTGAAATTGACTTGGATCAAGTAAAAAGATTAATGAACATTCGGGCATGGAATGCATAATGGTTTCGAGTCCTTTCTGATGTGGGGCTATTTCATTGGTTCCTATTATTTTATTATTAATTTATTTCAACTAAAACCACTGTGCATTAAAATCAGACTAACTCAATCCATTTGTTTACACTTAAGTTACAAAATATACCATCAATTATGTATGTAATATCAATTTAAATAATATCTAACTATCACATACATAGTCCTGGCCCCGTTCTAAGACTCATACGTGTCTTGTGTCGTGGGTATCAGAAACTTCAAGACTTCACCCGCAGCCCATATGTCAAAACTTTATTCTTCTTAAAAGTTCTATTCAGAATCTGTACTTAATAAAACTTTTGCTTGCTTTAATAATTTGAGTCTATGTTTGGTTGTATGATATATTAACGAGGTGCGATTCTACGAAGAATTTCACGGACATGCTCTCATTTAATATCTCGTTGAGTCGTAACAACAGGTTTATGATTAATACGTGTATGACAACATAGCGTTTTGTTGCAATCTTACAACGCGTAGCGTCTTACAAAGCATCCTGTTTTTAATGCGTTATTTACTTGTTTGGTTGTGTCACAGATTTGCGTTCTCAAGTACCGGTATGAGGTGGTGTTGCAAATGTGTTATGGATTTGCTTTTAATATTATATTAGCAATATATGTTGTAAATGTTGCTAGCTGTTAGCTCTAGGTAAATATTGATTGAGTTACAGATAAATGACAATTAATTATTAATCCATTTAGTTATTTGATAATAGTTACATATTATTTCACTTTAGACTACTTAGAAAAAGTGTAAACCATAGATTTATTATCGTGCAATAACATGATATGGTTACAATTTAGCGCCGTCTTTAATGAAGCATTTACATTTGAGTTAAACCGTGTGGAAGAAATGTAGTCTTGTTTGTTGCTTCGTTAATTAATCGGCTCAAAGTTTCAGAGAAGCCATCAAAGTTTCGTAGTAGAGTGGGATAGGCTGAGGATAAACTGTTACCACCGTAACACATTTTGAAAGGCGATAATTAACTATAAACTGTTTAGGTTATTGACGTAATATTTATGAGATAGTCAATATTAAGCACCTAATCTCCGAATGTTCATATACTTAAGGTGGCCCTATGTCGATTAAGACCGTCTTATTTGTTAAAATTGTATGGTGAAAGTCAATGTAAGAAGCCGTTAAAGTTGAGTAGCGTTTGCCGATTCGGGCGTAAGAATGTTAAAATTAAACTCTGTATTGCATGTGTTATTGTATCTTACCATCTTTTGCTCCCGGCTTCGCCCACGAGAATATTGCAGTGCAGGGATAAGTTACTGTTATCTTTAACGCAACTGAATACGTAATTAAACAAAATGTACTAGGCATATTGATGACATTTGGTTAAAATTACGTAGAAATATCATAAACAAGCACTGAGCTCGATTCAACAATAGTCTACAGAAACATAGTTGTTATTCAAGTAGCGTTGATAATTAAACTGTTCCTAAGATTCGTCAATCTTTCTTTCTTTCTACCTGCCCTTATCCCACCTTAATGTGGGGTCGGCGCAACACACTTTTTCAAGCATGTTGCAGAGAGGATTTGGCTTAGTTGACCGGCCGCCTACCTGACGTCAAACCCCTATGAGGGATTCAGTTCCGGGCAAATTAAGTTAGAAAATTTGCTTTGCTCGACCTAGGAATCGAACCCAGGATCTCCCGGTCCGCAGCCCTAAGATTCGTCAATACAACATTATTTTTTTTTTAATTAATGGCCTACCTCCTCTCAAAGTATTTATCTTTTAATCACAAATTGTCTATAAAGAAACTCTATTATATTTTTTCTGCGAATTAAAATAGAAATCAACTTTGATATTATAAACAGATAACTTTTTGTCGACTATTGTAATTATATTTAGCGAATAGGCTTGTCCGATTCAGCGGAGCTCGTTGACCTTGGGCTCTGATGTGCGATTTTTTTAATTAGACTTCGATATGCTCTACTTCGCAATAATACGATATACGAATAGATATTACATTAAAATAATTTTATGTTAATGTTATTAAAATAAGCATTTTTTATACATGATGTTATGTCTAGCAGAAAAAGTATTTTTAGAACCATCATTAAATTCTTGCGACATTTTCTGTATAACATACGGAAATTATTCTGAGTGACTGGGTAAAGGAGTCACATTTTCAAGGCTACTGTGTCAGCGCTACATCATTTTAGGTAGGCTGTTAGGCCGCGGTCTCAAACTCAGCGGGCACAGAGCGGCGCCGGCGGCAGCGCGGCGAGCGGCGCGTTCCAATGCATAGATTTAAATGGAATTGGCGGTTGGCCTCGAAGGCAGCGGCGCGGCGAGCGGTGCGTCAACCGGTCTAGCAATACGTAACTGTGCCGCTATCCGCGCTGCCGCTGCCGCTGAGTTAGTGTCCGCCGCCTTACAATATCACTTTTAATTAAAACAATTGAATGTTCATCATCATCATCAGCCACGGAAGTCCACTGCTGGACATTAGCCGGCCCCAAAGATTTTCAGATCGGCCTGTCGGAAGAGGCTGCAACCAGCGACTTTCTAAAATGTTCCAATCATATGTAATGTTCATTTACATATAATCAAAGCCCAAGTTATTATATTTTTATAAAAAATGTACTTCGATTTACAAATCCCCTGTATATACTTCGAAATACATATTCAGTATATACGTTCAATTAAGTTGGTACGATTACTCAATAATGCATTATTATTACTTATAATAAGCGTGAGTTTATTACTTCAAGCTTTGAATTCCTCATTAGGTAGTTGTTTATTTAATTGATTGCATATGACGGTACCTTTAGTACAACCGGTTTCAATTACACAATAATATTGTCTTATGTATCCCACGATAACTTCCTTAACAGACTGAGTGCTTCAAAAGGTTAACTAGTTTTAACTATGGCAAATAGCTGTGGACCGGGAGGTCCTGGGTTCGATTCCCAGGCCGGCAAAGCGAATTTTGAAGTTTTTACTTCCATACATTTAAAATAATTAGAAGTTGGTTTAGAATTTTTATTCTAAACCAATTTCAAAATGTATCCGATCTTGACTAAATTTCGTACCACGATTGGAACCAACTCTACCTCTATATATCGAACATATAAATAATTTTGTAAATCGAAGCACATTTGTCGGAAATATTAAGTAACATACATAAAAACCGATGAATTGAGAACAAACTCCTTTTGAAAACTGTTGCTTAACTACACGTTCGTGGCGATGTCTTCCTAACACAGGCACTTACGATAACTTGCTACATTGGCAAGTTGGGCTTAGTTTGTAGTTTATATAAACTATTGCCATGTATCCGGAAACATTCATAGACTTGACTGGATGTGGCGGCTCTATCAAACTCTACTAGTCTCTGGAATGTATTATTTTTCCGTTCATTCCTATCCAAGTGTTGATGATGTTGCCATAAATGTCTGTGCGTTGAAGAATTTTATAATAAGCTGTTTTGAAACGGGTGAAATAGTTATACTCCGTTAATATGCAGCTAAGTCCTGATAGCTTAGATTATACAGCCAGCCTAGTAGTCAATCATAATAAGTTACATGCTAATGCATGCATAATTGCAATGATATTCGTGTATCCAAAATTTCACGAGGAATGTAGATAAAAAGATAAAACCTTTTACAATAAACAGTACTGAATTCTACACTTTTTTCTTTCTACCTGCCCTTATCCCACCTTAATGTGGGGTCGGCGCAACACACTTTTTTTAAGCATGTTGCAGAGAGAATTTGGCTTAGTTTTTACGACCGGCCGCCTGCCTGACGTCAACCCCTATGAGAGATCCAGTTCCGGGCAAATTAAATTAGGAAATTTGCTTTGCCCGACCTGAGAATCGAACCCAGAACCTCTCGGTCCACAGCCAATACATGCTGCCACTAGACCAAGGAGGTGACAGTACTGAATTCTACACATTTGTTGATATCATTTACTTCTCCGGTACGTACAGTAAGCATTAGTTTTATAGACATAACAAGGAATTTAGTCTTGTTTGTTAAAATAGACTGATTCTTAAGGATACATTTTGATTTTATTGCCATCGAAGCCGCGATTAAAAACTAGTCGCGTTGAACAACATTCGCAGAAACTTGTAAACTGGTTTCCGATGTTGGTCCCGTAGAACAACATCTACGTTCCGAACCTACTCTACCCTAGACGTATAATCAACTGAATTATCACATCAATGTGTCTTATAGTACCTACTTAACTTAAGTAATGCAATTTTGCATACAATTTATAATTTAAGTGTTCTCAAACCATTGTGGTTTAATGTAGGTTAATTTGATTTCTATATTACGTATAATAATAGTGTCAATGGTACAGTCTCTGACCTTATAGATTTTTTTTATGGTGTTTAAGTGCTTTTCATTTAATTTGTAATGTTTTTTGACGGCCTCCGTGGCGCAGTAGGAGTAGCCTGCTGTGAAGTGGGAGGCCGCGGGTTCGATTCCCGCCCCGATATAAATGTTTCTGTGGCCCACAGATATTTGTTTCGGGTCTGGGTGCTATGAGACTAAAAGTATCTCATAGTAACCACGATACAGGTTAAACCTGTATCGTGTGGGGTCAGGACTAAATATGTGACTTATGTATTTTTTTTCACAAGAAGTACTCATCAAAATGAAACCTAACGAGATACTTAATGTAGCTATTTGCGGTTTTCGTTTAATTGCAATAAGTATATATAAGTTAGTATATATGTTAAGTGTCCAGCATGCTCTCTAAAATCTATCTCCACGATCGTTTATAATAGTAATTTCACTACATTATTGATCAAATATTTACTAAAGACAATCTTAACTCATTCCTATTCGCCTATTTGTATCAGACAGTGACATTTGATCGCATACATTATTAAATCTTCATGAAGATATAAACACGCACGACCTACCGAAATATTGTTATTTAAAGAAATATAAAACCTATTGCGATGTAATACGGAATAAACTAGTATGTTATGTAACACATCTTGATAGGTGATTCAGATGTTGTGTCAATTTGTAATGATTGATTTATGTGTCTTTGTACTCTATTGTTCGATCAAGCTTTATTCTTTGGACGATGAATTTAATAACATTCAAGATAGAATCAAAATAAGTCTATCTACTTATCGTTTGTTCGCATCTATCCATACCTGATCCGAAAATATACTACATACATACATAAGCTTCCGCTTGTTCTGTATTCTCGAAGTAGTAGGCAGAGGCTCACTAGCAAAATTGTAGTATAATAATGTAGCACTGTAGTATAATAATGTTTAGAATTCTCTACAATAACATCGATAGCGCAATCATGCAGAAAGGTGGTTCCATGCGGATGATTCAGCGACTGACAAACCTCGTTGCCTAGCATTCATTACTGGTTTATTAATTGTGCGTGATATGATTTCCTAGAACATCACTATTATCCACAATAAACTATGACTAAGTTTTATCGCGGGTGTTACGTACTTACGTCCTACGAAAGAAAGACTCTTGTTTTTTTTCGCGTGATGATCAGACTCGAGACAAATATTTGTTGACACGAGACGTTAAAAATAAACTTAGCAAAAAATATTGAAATAATCATTTTGAATGAAAATGAAAGAGCAAGCAACAAATGAATGAGAGCGAGACGCATCCGTTGCCAAACATTCGTCACGTTTACTATACAAACTCTAGAAAGTGACCTAAAGTCGACAAAGGTCGGAAGCGATTTTCCAATCGTCAAACAAACGACCCTTGAAGAATCAAGAATCAGTCGTCGAAACAACCAAAACACAATTTCTAAAGTTTGTTACAACATAAAATAGTTGCGATTGTGTTTATTGTTTTTCAATCCTATCTCTTAGTTGAATAAAGCAATAAATATCTTTCCCTTTGAATTATCTTTCTCTTTATATTATGTGGTTATTAATACACAATGCACTTATTTTTGGTACTTGCGTTATGGGTGTTATTTGGGAATACGAATGGTATTTGAATATTTTCGATTAAATAAATAAATATGTACATTAAAATATGTAAATAAAGATTAAATACAAAGTAAAAATAATACAAAAACAGTATAATGTTCTTGTTTAATATTCAAGTTGCATATCTTTTTCTCACAAAGCTGTAGGAAGCGATGCATTCCGAACTTATGACTTGATATGACTTTTTATGGCTCCATTATTTGTTTAAGATAAATTGAAGTAGATTAGAGTACTAGCCTGACCTATGTATATCATATAATATTATTTGTGATGACTTCATGTAACAACATATAAAGGTAAATATTATTATTTTTTGCACTTGCCCTTACCCCAACACAATGTGGGGTCGGCGCAACTTTTTCAAGCATGTTGCAGAAACAATTTGGCTTAGTTTTTACAACCGGCTTCCTGCCGGCCCAAACCCCATTCCGGGAATACAGTCCCGGACAATTAATAGTGTTAGAAAAATACTCCGCCTGACCTGGGAATCCACCACAAAACCTCCTGTTTCACAACCCATATACACAAAAGCAATAAAAGCAGTTAATTACAATATACAAATATCTATGACAATAATTTACTCTTTTGAAACTTCTTGAAAATCATATCTGCATGTGATAAAAAAAGATAGGTCGTAGCCTCCTAGCCTAGGCCTTTAATATTTTCACTGTGGTTTTAAATATTCACGTTTATGAAGATAATAAAGGCCTACGAGTTAGATGTGAAAACTGACTGACTAGACGTGAAAATTGGGGTATTCAGTTTCAACGTCTCAAATCCTTTAGCTAGTTAATCTAAGACAAAAAAGTTTTATTAATAATAATAGAAAGTGAAAACTACGAATAAATTATTATCCATAGTTAAAAATATGGCAGACTAAACACGAGCCACCCATGTGCGTATCGCATATTGATAAATGTAATTATAACATCGGCAAACGTCGAAAGTGTGTCAGTCGGCGACCTGCCGACATGTTCGTTTAGGAGACAGAATTTCCATTGAACAACGACAATACGCAAATTACTGTCAGCTATTGTTTTAACACTGCACCGTTTGAAACTATGTTTGACTGAACTACTTATATTAAATTTTAAGACATGTTTATTTATAGGCTTACAATTTAACGAATTAAAAAAAACTATAAACATATTCCAGTCAAGTTTATAATAAAGCTATTAAATAAACGGTTTGTAGAAGTTATTTTAAACTACTACACAACTTTGCTATAGTATGAAGATCAACTTGAACTTAAATTAGTTGTCTAGTGAAAGAAAGAAAGACAGTACATGAAAATTAGTTTGATTACAACAATATGACATGAAGTCTGAATGCAAATGTTCTTGCAAATGAATTCTTTCCCGAGTTACAAGGAAGAATAATTACGCAACGTAATCATTTCTTTATTGTTTTGGCTTGATGTCAATAAACATTCAATACACAATCGACAATGTTTTTAAGAGTCGTTGTGGAACGTAAATATTTATTAATAGATATTTTCAAACATTTAGTAGGTATGACGTATTAAGTATTTTTTCAAAAATGTTGTTAATTATTTCTGGAAGTAAAATGTATAGACGCCGCGCCGTGTTGATAGATATCCATCAAATAAACTGTGTAATAAACGATCACTGAAGTTATCGTATCTTCCTCACAATTGCACCTATTTGTATTTTAAAATTAAAGTTGAAAGTATGTGTACCATTTGTATAATTACAATCACGTAAAGTAAGGAAACTAGTACTAACATACTCACGTTGAATACATAAAACACGTGTTCCGCGGTATTGCGTGAACGCGTCATTTTGCGATCTCGATGAAAATGTCCACAAAAAATGTTCGAACACCCAGTTTTTCTTTTGAATTTTGAATATAGGTCAATAACCTCAGCAACAAATACTCCAAGCATGTGAATACGATTTACATATTTACGTTGTTTTGAAGAGTTTTTTTCTGTTTACCATAATGCAGATGTATAAGGATTGTCGAATCTAAAATTCAACTGAAATTGTAAAAAAAATATACACCTGTGGTATTTAAGAAGCGCTGAGGACATCATGGTTTGATGTCGTTTAAATAATGCGTAAAAACATGAATATAAAATATAATTACGATATATTTTATGTATAATTCGTTTATTACTATAAAAAATATGATCATCGTGTTACTTTAATTTAAGCACACGGTTATAAACTACTATACCATTAAGTAGAGCGACTGCACAAGTCTGCGAGCATGTTGTGGTTATACACTTTGCTAAGGAATTCTTCTGGTTTGGCTGTGTTCCATAACTTTATCGAGGTTAAACGAAAACGAACGTTATTACTTAAGCAAAGTCTTTAAATTTAGTAATTTTATAATTTCATTAAAACTAATTTCAAAATACAAATCATCAGCAGCTAGAAAATATCCATTCTTCAAGATTTATGACGACCTGATAAAGGTGGGTGGAAGTCGCTGAATGCAGACCGCTTTCAACAGGTTGGACTGGAAAACTTTAAGGGAACCTTATATTAAAAAATACACACAGCCAACTCATGTGTATTAAAACTCAAAAAAGTATTGATGAATTCTTAAGTGTGTCGAAAATAAACTTATTTAGTTGCTCTTACATGCATTATTTTAAACTTGAAATGAAACGGTATTAAATATGTTTAATGTACATAAAAACAGTAAAATAAAGAATTTCTAAATGAAACCATAACACAAACCACACGCCTGCAAAGTTGCTCTACCTAGCCTACCTACTAACCCTAAAGTCTCACCGTATTTTCTAATATTTCTAGGAAACCACATTGAGCTGCAAAACTTTCTATTTACATTTTAGTATAGTGGTAAATATGTTTTGGGATATAGACATATATAACGTAAGAATATGTAAAGTGTGAAATACGAGACAGTCGCTTAGATACTCATTATTTGCGTAGCATATCTAATTACATTTACTATGACCATACCATGAAATAATGTAAATCACTATTTTCAATTTCAAAAGCTAAAAAAGTATTGTATTGTTTACTACTCATTTACGACAATAACGTTTTATATCGTCTTTACGTTTTGTAGTTTCATCTATTTGGAAGTACGCCATCTATACTAACTAGAGCTGTAATATAAATGCCGCCACGAAGAGAGTGGGCCGCGGTCGTGTTACTTTTCAAAGAGTTGCAACTTATTGCCGTGAGATGGCGTTATATATATAAGTTCATTAATGTTTACCACGAAACATAGAGGGCGGTAAACATGTTGCTATAAAGATGCTATGCAGTTGTCAACTCCTATAACTCCCGCAGTTAATTTATTACGACTTTCAACTAAATACTATTAATACGTATTTGCATAACTGCTTTTGTATTGGATTTAAAAATATTTGTTGTGTCTTTACAAGCATTCAAACCTATATCACTGAGGTGCAATGTAAAGACTAAAGGCATCATAACATAACATAAGCTCACGCCTGTATCCCCGAAGGGGTAGGCAGAGGTGCACTAGCCAACTAGAACACCCACATTTCGCCGAGCTTAGTTCCGTCCCAGATGTGATAGGGGGCGAGCCTATCGCCATATCGGGCACAAATTCCAGACTCCGGGCTGATATGGAATAATCTAATATCACTTTGCCCGACCCGGGGATCGAACCCGAGACCTCAGAACCGTAGTCGTACCGAAATACCACCACGCCACGGAGGCAGTTTAAAGGCACGTGTTTAAAGGCATCATTTTAACTTATTTTCATCAAATTATGGAATCTAATACAAAGTCAACTCCGTGCCCAGGACTGGACTCCTAAAGGCTGGTGACGTCAGATACACAGCCGGTCGTAAAAATTGAGACAAATCCTATCTGCAACATACTTGAAAAAGTGTGTTGCGCCGACGTCACATTGTGCTGGGATAAGGGTACTTGGAAAGAAGATGTAATCTAATAGATACGTAATTAAGATAGTAATTATTTGATATACCTGCTTAGATCGTTTCTGATATTTTGAGCATTGTCAAGTCTGTGTGTCGACATACTTATCAAAGTATTAGATATCCTTTTGTAAGAAATTTCTCAATCGTCGTCAAAAATTCCTCAATCGCAAAAATATGTCCGTCAAGAAATAACTGACAACCATCTTTCTGGTTTTGTAAAACCAAAAAGCGTTGTACGTGTAAATCGACTGCCCCTTGTCCGATGCATCTTGTTTTTTTTTCTCGTTGAAGATGTATCAGATGCATTATCCTGGAGGCTTTGGGCGTGGCGGGGCTCGGTGAGCGGGGACCGAGCGCGTGCGCATAACTTCGCCGTGACGTCACACGAGGGCCTGGTAAAAAACGCCATGAACCCAAGCAGTCAAGGCCTCTGAGACTTCTGCATAATGATATACCAACATATTAAAAAGGATTCGCTCGCCGTTTTTATATTTGCTCCGAGAAATGGCTGCTTAGCTTATAATAAGGCTTTTATCATTCCCGCATTTGTTTTGATGATATTATCTAAAGTGCAGCACGAGAGAGCACAGCACGCAATCATCGTTCCTGAAATAACTTTAGCGATTAATAAATTTATGGCCATATTAAAATGTTTTATGTTACATCTGAATATTAAAGTAGGTTGAAATATTCCAATTGCTTCGTCTATTTTTACCGTTGCTTTATTTACTCAGTACACTAAAAAAGTGAAGAACAGAGAATAAAAACTAGTTAAAATGTAGGTAAGTCACTGAGCTGGAAGTCGCAAATTGTTTCCAAGACCGTGCTTACTATTCTTTACGATGTTACTGTAACATATTTCTAGGAAATGTTTGGCCAGCGTTTCCGTTATGTGACGACATGAATGTTGTTTATAATAAAATTCCTTATGGGTTGTTGGGTTATGATCATACTAATTAAGATTTTCTAATACATTTTAAACTACTGATGGTAACAACTTTTGCAGAAGCAAAGTTTTTCAGCTCAATATTTGTGTATTTGTATTATAGGCCTAATTGAAAATGCTCGTTAATTAAAAATTTTATTTCAGTAAGTTATGAATTCGTTTTTAGGTATTAATTTAGTTATTAATGTATGCAGTTGAGTACCTTCGGGTTTTTTTTCTTTCTTTCTTTCTACCTAATTATTAAATTAATTTAGAAAAGTTATTTTTCGGCAGCATCCACGGGTAGACTGGTAGAGAATGCCTCTGGCATTAAGTCCACCTTTATGCATATTTTGTACATAAAGTTTTAAATAAATAAAAGTCCCTTAACTGTATAATGAGTTCTTAAGTTATTAGTTTCTATATGAATGTAAGAAGGAAAGAAAGAAAAACACTTTATTTGTCACAGACACAGCGAGACATTACAAATGAAATTAATATAATGCATAATGTACTTTACTTGTTGCTAAACGTATTGGTCAGCATTCAATAAGACCTCTCAAAAATGGATGTTAATTTAATTTATATTCCAGTATCAGCAAAAGATGTCTACTTATTTGCCTATGGCCTTGTAGTAATTATCTGTTCGCATTCTTCATAAACCTGCATTACTCGTTGAACTATATTGAGAAAAGTTTTTACTGATGTTTAAGTACACTTAGCGAATGTTTTGAATTTCCATGGGAATCGCTATAATGATTAATTATAGTCACATATTTAAAGACAGAAATAAAAAAACCGCAAAATGTTCTGACTCATTCTCATGATAGTACCATTTCCAGGATAAAACTGGGAGGTTACCAACACGTCTTATAGCAGTATTATTAAACTTTATTAGTTTTTCTGCGGGAATCGGTACAAGTAAGATTATAATGATACTAAAATATGACGTCGTGGTTAACCCCTAGGCCTTTGTTATAGAGAGATAATGTTTCTTTTCCGAGCACGGCAAAGTGACTAGGTACAACACATCTAATGATAAGCGCAGTGTTTTTGAAGTCGAAGCTTCTAAACTAATAATTAGGGTCTGTAGCAACATTTCTTACGAGGCTGCGGCTGCATTAATCATATTGAGCAACCCTTTATTAGATCACACAAACTATGGAATGCGAAATAAACTTGATTCCGTCTAGGTTCTTGATAATTATGCTCTATTCGGTTATGGTAAAGGACATTGTTAGTCCTACTTACGAAACACAATAATAATGCCGTTAAAGAAAATTGATTTATTAGAAGCAGAATAATTTTGATGGAAATGATATATCTTTTTATCGCTCATGGCTTCGACCGCAAGATTTTCATAATTAAAAACAACCATTTTCGCAGTTTAGCAGCACTAGTTCGTACCACTCCCTTTGTGTTTAAAATTAAATAATGATCCGTTGTTGTGTGAAATTATTGAATACTAATGATTTCTTAAAACGCGAATTAACACATTGAATTAACACTCTTTTTGTGGATTTTAACGGGATATGTTTTTATTTTCAACCGATTCATCGAGTCCGACCCATGTCTTTGAATACTGTAAAACCTTCGAATTGGCGGGACTAGAATTCGCGATAGAATCCGGAAACACTCGAAAGGAACTTATTTCAATACTTAATACTATTACGGGGTATAATAAAATAACATATTTAATTACTATTTTCTTATTGTCCATAGGTGACTGTATGGGGACACAACACAGTAGCCGAAGTTGTTTGTGAGCCTTTACAAGAAGCTGGTGCAGTAGTGGCTGGTATACCAACAGGCCCACTATCCGCCCCCTTGTCTGTCCCACTGGGTGGGCCTCTACCCCCACCAGAAGCCGCTTCGCCACCCGCGCCGCCTGCAGCTCTACTTTTCCTCGGAGGATCCAAAGCGCCAGTTGAACCAAGATCCTCAGCCGCTGTTCTGGAGGGTGAAGTTCTGGTGGTAGAGTACCAACCATTGCCATGGGATGGTCGGGATCTGGAAACTTTTATTGCGTGGGAAAAGATTTATGGTAAGTTTTGTAATGTTACTCGAGTTTTACAATTCGTTAAAATCTTTTCTAGGAAAAAAAAATCTCAAAAAGTTAGTCGATATCCAATATAAAAATTTTAGAAAACGGCCAATATGTGTTTTGTTATTTATGATACGAAGTTTGAACCCAAGTTCTACCGAATATCCTACCTAGAACTTTTCATACATATATATTATAATTTTGCAACGTCCTTTTACTCCTCAGAGTTAAAACTTAAATAATTCACAATATGATGTAGGTATAATACGGTGTCAAAGTCTCAGCTTTCCAAGTCCAGCGGTTTGATAGTCACAACATTTAAATTACTAGTGTATGTATCAAGTATTATGTAAAATAGGACCAGTAATAAAAAATAGACTTTTATAAAATTATAATTCCCAATAAATAATATGCCCCTTAATGTACGTACACGCACCTGGAGCATTACGATAAATAACAGCAACATTGTTGCCTCGTGAAGCAGTAATATTTTCAAAACGCCAGTTAAAAACCAACGATGTATTAAAAATAAGACTGACAAAGATCAAGATTGTGAAAAGTAACTTTCCTCATCAGACCGTTGAAATCCTCGTCTCCAATACGAAACGATGCCGTCTCTTCATTCAGTATTCCACTAGCAAACGCAGCGATGTTTGTAGAAAGCGGTTTGGCAATAATACTACGCATGCCATCCATTGTCCGGTAATCTTTCGTAGAAGTCGATTACACTTATGCATTCGGTCTGTAGGCACCGTGACACTCATGTTGATTATATTAGATAAAAGATATTTATTATCTCATAGAATATATAATCTACGGGACTGCGATTTAATACGGAATTATTATTTGGTTTCTAAAATGTTTGTTATAGAAAGCTAAAAACCAATTAAGATTTGTAATCAATATTACATACTCCCGAGATCTTCACATTGTATTGGTTCAAGACTTTGTAATATTATGATATGGATTATTTTCTTCAGTAAGTAGATGTTATTAATTGGTAGATAAGATTTTATTTGTAAAGTAATATTAAGAGTAAAGTAATAAAATTAAAGTCTCAAAATATTTGCAAAAGTAAAATAAAATAGCCTTGGAAATCCAACCGTACGGATTTATATTCAACCAACGTGTAACGATTGTCTTCGCGAAATCTCGAAATATATTTCTTTACCTCTATCTTATAGCAAGGAAATGTATGTGGAAATATACAGAGATTTAAATGTGTTTGTAGAACGTTAATGGTACTTTAATGTATGTCAATGTAGTGCATCGCAGATTGGATAAGAAGTATTATCATTTAGAAATCTCTCTTGGCGAAAATATTATTTTCTAATGATAGTATCACATTTATAGATGAATTGATGAGATATTAATCGAACGAGGAATTATCAATTCCCAGAGTTTACCTAGGATGAGAAAATAAATGCTTTTATTATTTGTTGCAGCTTCAACTTTGTTTTCTGCGGTAGAGCTGTATGGTAAGCCATTGCTGCGAGCTTCAGTCATAACAAAAGAAGAATACCATATATTATTCTATTATTTAGAATCTGTCTCCGAAGCCAGCGAGGCTTTGACAGAAAGGATGAGGAAATACATTGATTCTGGATTACTAAACAAAGTTATTAAAGATGAAGACGAAGATAATTCGAATATTTCTTTCAAATCAATCACAGAAGAGGAACCGAAAAGTTTACTCACAGAACTTATACAAGAAGGAGTATTATCTCAACACGACGTCGATGCATGCTCTGTAATGACAAACTCTGAGTTTAATGAATCCCAAGACAATCGGAAATTAGATGATGTATCTAGCGTATCCTCAATTAACGCTAGCCTTCGTAAAGTAATTGTAGATATACCAATAGATTGCAATGAGTCAGTCGCCGATAGCTCTATTATAGAATCTAACGATAATGTGACAACAGTATCTATTAAAGGAGGACAATGTTGCGCTGATCATCGGATATCTGCTGATGTCACAGATAATGTGTGGGCAAATGTCAAATGGGATTTCCTAAATCCAAATGATTTTGGTTACGATCAGGTCAGAAGTGTAAAACGAAGCCGTTCCGATTCCGCCATTACTCCAATAGCATCGAGAAAAAACGAAGAACTGTACGAAACATTGCAGGATGCAGAAGCCGAATCATGTGGAAGTATAACGCCATACGAATCCATTGAAGACCTGTATGACTGCATTAAGAACGCGCATTATACCAGTCCCGCGGCAGACGAGTCATCGCCCTCCACCGAAGGCCATTTGGAGCCGCAATATCCAGATTATTACGAGAAAGTAAGCACCACTCGCCAGAGTTCTGCAAGTAGCGAAAAAAGCGGGACCTCATCTGCGTTTCCCTTCTCGAAATGTGGGTCGAGTGATTCTACCGACGCCTTCACCTCGTGCGAATCAACTAGTGGCATAAGTATGTTTACTACGAAAACACTGCCAGAGTCCTTGAAATGTCGAGAATTGCCACCTCCTCCTATTGAAGATGGCGCCAGTGAGAGCACTATACTTCTGAAACAGCTTTTCATGGGTGAACTGATGGACGCTTATGGAGAATTTTTGGCAGCTTATCCTTATGCTCGTGCTCTTCTGCGTCGCAAAATCCGTCGAGATGAACATTTTGCTGCGTTGGCGGACATCAGACGCGGTGCCGCTAAGTTCACCATTGCAGAATATCTTGAGTTACCGGTAAGTACCTTTATTCATCTTTTACTTATAACAATGATAGGTTACCTCTAATTGCATAAGATATAAGATTTTAATTGAAGGTATTATCCGGTTCACTATCATGTTACGTAAGATAAGATGGACGTCCGTTGCACTTGAACCTCCGTGAGAGAGATCATTTGAGTCGAATGCAATGAACGTGTCAAATGTGGTCATTACTTTTAATCGTCCATGGAAACGAGAACAATGCGCTGAAGAGCGGTGTTCCAGAAGATTGATTTAGATCAAGCATCGACTTTAATACTAGCCGGGCGACAATGATCCGCGCGACATGCGCACGCGCCGCCCATTCAATGCTAATGGGCCGGAAGAGTGCACGTGTAGCTCTCTCTGCCGCTGATGATGGGCTTGATTTCCCTAGATACTGCCGCAACAACTCTAGATTTCAAAGTATCGCTAATTGCATTTTAAATGCCCGACCAATGGTAGGAAATAAGTTTATTGTTTGGTGAAATGGTTTTCAAACCCTCATGTATTAATTAGATGCTAAGGGCGACTTGCAGCTCTATTAATTATCTAGAGTTAGACCTAAACTCGATTTATCCTACTGCTCCTTCCTATATTTAAATCGGGTTGGGACCGAAATTTTAGCACTAATAATTTTTGACAATGATTTTGAATGGAAAAAGGATTTTAATTAACTTTGAGTTTTAATCATCATCTTTCATAATTATTATTCACAATACCGAACTCTTCACTCTCCGTAGTCAGAGCCCATATTTTTTTTATATTATCAGTTAGTTTGGGCCTATATATACTTTTCCGGTAAAAAGATTATCTATATTATTATTCTGCCAAGTATTATTCATTGTCCAATGTTAAACATAAAGTTTTCGTAAAAATTTCTTTCTGGAACTTTTGTGTATCACAAATATAAATTTCTCGAGATAATAAAATACCAAAAGGGGTTTGAAATGCTTTTCTCGTACATATTTCGAATATCAGTTTGTTGTCGATGTTTCACGACCTCCATTCAAGATTTTAAACATAAATACATTGACTGTAGTGTCACTTCGAATTTATTTATACCCTTTGAAAACGAAGCTGAATTTATGCACGTAAGATATAACTTATTACGGGTTGTAGGGATAAGTAACATTAAAAATAAATCGACTGCATTTCATACTGATTCGAGATAATTTACGTTAGTTCGCGTTTAGATTTCAATTCCTGTATTATATACCACGTATTATGTACCATACACCACGAATCTCTTCCTTAATGTAGGATCACCGGAACGCATTTTTAAACATATTTTAAGAAAGTATCAAAGGAATATTCTTATCATCATCTTAGTACCTACGATCGTTTACCTGCCTGACGTCACCCTCTCTAAGGGGGCATATCGTATTAGAAAAAATTTCGTTTTCAGACGTCGGATTCGAAGCATAGACCTTCCTGAGGTCCATTACATGTACATATCAGGTCCTGAGGTCTCAGTTTCGATCTTCGGGTCGGGCAAAATATTATTAAGTTTTTCTACTCACTATCACACCTGGGACGGAAATAACCTCGGCGAAACGAGGGTGTGCTAGTTCGTCTTCGGTCTAGACTAACGTCTCGGGTTCGACCTCGGGGTCGGGCGAAGTGATATTGGATTTTTCCATATCCGCCCGGAGTCTGGAATTTGTGCCCGATATGGCGGTAGGCTCGCCCCCCATCACATATGGGACGGAACTAAGCTCGGCGAAATATGAGTGTTTTGGTTCGCTAGTGCACCTCTGCCTATCCCTTCGGAGATACCGGCGTGAACATATGTTATTTTACAAAATTATGATGTGTAATGTGTTGTTAATTGTTATATTAACACTCTCTCAGTGGCGTAATGGTATTCCTACCCTACGGGGATGACAAGCGTGAATGTGTGTGTGAGTGCGCGAGTGTACTCGGCGCTTAGACAAAAGAAGATAGAGGACAGGGCATAACTACGAAAAAATGAAGCATTCCTAATGCATGGAACGAAACCAAAATGGCGACTTTCTGAAAGAAAGATTCCATTAATATGGCAGTTAGGCGTCTTCTTCATATTCGGAAATTAATATTCTTGTGAGTAAAACATTGTATTTAGAATAAAATCAATAAGTTTTTATACGTTATTTAATTCATATGATACGGTGGCAAGTTACATTCAAATAGATCGCGAAACTAAAATGGCGGAATCGGCTTCACAGTAAACACGTATTTTTCATTGTTATGCCGGATCCTCTTATCTTTTCTTTAGTCACTGACTCGGCGGTGGCCGGCGAAAATAATATACTCTTTCCAATGTAATACCTTCTTTCGTGTCAATGGCTCCAATAACAACGAATCGAGTCAGATCCTTCCTGACCAGAAGCCCGCCACTCCTACCAAGCTAAGATCTATAGAGCGAACTTCGACTAAGTCTAAGTCAAAGTCACGAACTCAGGGGGACTTGTTAGTTAGTTAAATCAAACTTTGACTTAGTCCGGGTCATTTTTTACAAGAAAAACAAACTGACAGACAGACTAAGCAAAGATTTTGTTTTAAACAATGATCGGACTTAGTAATAATCCTCACCGAGTTCGTGACTTTGACTTAGACTTAGTCGAAGTTCACTCTATAGATCTCAGCCTAAAGGTGCGTCTGTCGCCTCCATTAAGTCTTCGCTTGTGCAGGTGGTAGGACACAGCGGACATACAAGCAGGTAATACATTCAATGTAATACCATCTTTATGTTTCGCCCACGCTCACGCGTATACAAATTGCTGCACTTGACCATCGACCAGGAACAAACTTAATCCTATTGAATACGGTACTATCGTCACAAATACTGCAAGTGGAACGTGTACATTAATAACTACTGCTTATTCTCTTAGTTTCCTTGTTACGTCGATTGGACGTTTAATAAACACTACATGTTAATATATTATTGAAATAGATTGGTTATTTCATGGACGCTTGGAGTATTTAATTATAAATTACATATTTTATTACTCATTGCGATATGCATATTGAAATTAAGGTCTAGTTATTGCTGATGCGTACGCTATTAGCATTTATGAAACCTGATACATGATATGGTAAGTGTTGTATTTTACTGCTGGAGACAGCTTTTCCTCGTACTAAAGAAATGGATTTGGGTTTTATTATTGTATATTTAATTACGTACATTTCACTTCATTGGTAGTTATCTAGTGACAGCGTATACGGACTGTGAACACAGGTCCTTGGTCTAAATCCCAGGTCGAATGGATCCCCCAGAGAGGTAACACGTAAGACAGATGACCGGTCCATTCGGTGGAAAAAAATCATTGGCGCTCTATTACGCTTTTTAATTACGTATTTGCTTCGTAGAATTATCTAATAACAGTAACTAGAATAACATTATTTAAAACTAACTTTATCTGTAAATTGACGCCACAATCAGAACATTTGTCCGCGCAAGCGCAAGTGTGAACTGTGAACACACAGCACGTAGCTTCGTGGACGGAATGCTAAGCGATATACAGAGCCCTGCAATCTAGATGCTTAGATGCCGCAACATTCCATTTTGTCTATATACCGGGTGTTTCATAAAGTTAGTACCAATAACAATTTCACATACATGGAGAATGATTTAAAGTGTAAAATTGAAATATTGTTTTTTTTTATTTTTGACTGCCTCGGTGGCGTGGTGGTATTTCGGTACGACTACGGTTCTGAGGTCTCGGGTTCGATACCCGGGTCGGGAAAAGTGATATTGGATTTTTCAATATCAGCCCGGAGTCTGGAATTTGTGCCCGATATGGCGATAGGCTCGCCCCCTTTCACATCTGGGACGGACCTAAGCTCGGCGAAATGTGGGTGTTCTAGTTCGCTAGTGCGCCTCTGCCTACCCCTTCGGGGATACAGGCGTGAGCTTATGTTATATTATGTTATGTTTTTTTTAATCAATTATTAAGCATGGGGATATTAAAATCGGAATGCGATCTGTATATAGTCGCAAGTAGCATAGGAATGGCTTTGTGGATGCTAAGAATAATTAATTACATCATAGGTAGTTTGCAAATGTACTGCAGCTGTTCCAATAATTCAGAAAACATGATTTCCTCACAAATTCAAGTTCCCATTATTCAAAAACTATGACCCTAATGAAATCCTTCGTGGCGCAGCGGGCGAGTAGCCGGCTGTGAAGCGAGAGGCCGCGGGTTCGATTCCCGCATAGGTCTCTCATAATCTCTGACATCCACGATACAGGTTATACCTAGTGTGGGGTCAGAACTAGGTGTGTGACGGTTGTGGGAAAAAAAGAAAAATAACTGAACCGCTAGATTGCTAGCCATCCTCTCTTTAAGTGTAGTTATTATTGATACCAAATTTATGAAACATCTTGTATACACTGTACATATCGAGATGGATATAATATACGCGACAAACACCTTTTTAGATGGCGCTGATTACTAAACCCGCGAACTAGTCTTATTGCCGACATTAGGATAAGAACTCCGATCGCACAGAGCATAAAACATTCTCTGATTACAATTTAAGTCACTTTGCTTGCTATTTACAGATAAGCATGCAGGTTTCAATGTTGCATTCACTGTGTTTTACGCTTTTACCAGTTACATATATTATAACGTAATTGCATATATTATACAACTTTTAATTATGTGTCAAATATATTTTTCTCCCTTATTTTAGAATTCTCTTTTTGGTACATTTTTATATATGAAAATAATCAAAACCCTTCACCCTCCCGATGGCGAGGCTTGGAAACCAAACCAGCAGCGGTTAGGGACCCAGTGTAAGGAACTGCCTCACAAATTACAATTATAATAACACTGCCTTCTGTACCTGGCTTTTGACCGTATGAGAGCTTCTGCTGAGAGAGGCTTACCACGACCTCTTATAGCAGTATTATTATAATCGTTCTTCGTTTGTATTGTATGGGAATATTGACAAGTACAATTATAATAATACTGCTATAAGAGGTGATGGTAACTCCACTGAATATAATAATAATATTTATTATTATGTCGTTATTGATTATTCTAAATTATTCAAATTGATGTTTGCGTTTTCCATAACTGGATTAATTTATAGTTACTGCATTTTAATTTTATTTTACTGCACAAGTACCGATCTTACGCTACATCCGGAACGGAAATTCCTGGAATACTTAAAGATTTACTAAATTCAAGATCTTTCAAACGTTTTCCATGAACGCTAGTGTTTATTTTGGAAGCTAAACATCTTACTGGCATTATCTTTGTCTAAACTGCAGTAATTTATAATTTGAAGCTTTATTGATATAGCGAGTTGAAAACTTACACAATCAGGTCAAGAAATAATTTATTTTCAATACAACATACAATATTTTCCGTGTATTTTCTTTGTATATATTTCATTTAGTTGGGGAATTTATCATACGTTCAAGGCGAGAAAATATTTACATGGTCACGTGTTATATTTGTAAATCACAATTATAATAATTATGGCTCATAAACCATGGTCTTCTGTAATATTCTTATCTTCAATGTGTGATAAACTTTTTGAACTAAACACATTTGAATAGGGCTTTGAAAAGCTGAAAAATCTTGCGTTGAACCGGTTTCAAATTGCGTCCCTCCATGAATCCCCCGATGGATCATCGGAATTAATTTATATTTTACATATTACGTGTAGGTACTTATTTTAAATTTTATTTTACTATTTTACATTTCAACTACGATCCTATATTATGATTGCCCAATGCGAGACGTCAGGTTCTCGGATGGATTTGCGATGTGACGTGCCCAGCCTAAAAATATGTTAATCTTCTTAAATGATCGGTATTTCTCAAGACTTGTTTCGACACTAAGCTTTTTGTAAAAGAGCACACCTAGTAAAATTTCGTCAACTGGGAAGCCAGTATTTTTAAATGTTAAGTGATTTGATAATTTTTCTTTCTACCAGCCCTTATCCCACCTTAATGTGAGGTAGGCGCAACCCACTTTTTCAAGCATGTCGCAGAATGGATTTGGCAAAGTTTTTACGACCGGCTGCTTGTCTGACGTCAACCCCCTTTGAGGGATCCAGTCCCGGGCCAATTAAATTAGAAAATTCGATTTGCCCGACCTGGGAAACAAACCCACGACCTCCCGGTCCACCAACTATATGTGCTGCCATTAGACCATGGAGACGACTGTAAAAGAGCACACCTAGTAAAATTTCGTCAACTGGGAAGCCAGTATTTTTAAATGTTAAGTGCTTTGATAGTAATACTATTAATATTTAATCACCGAGACGAAAGAAGCGACTATAATCCGAATAATGTGATAAGTAAGAGTGTATTTATCTGTCCACTTGCTGTTTAATCACGACAAAACAACTAAGCCGATTAATTTGAAGCTGCTTAAAGGATTACTTATTATTGCTTCGTGGACCGTGGTGTACGTCTTTTATTATGATATAATTGAAATAATCACATATTGTATTAATATTACAACTTTATTTTATTAATATTAATATTTAAAATAAGCGTATCTAGGTATGTAGTCATTATGTATGTTTATTTTTTGTATGGAAAAACAAAAGTGCATCGATTTTGCTAACAAACGTATTTATTTATTTTACATTCAATAATAAATAGCATTGTATTTTGCTCATTTATGTATAACTAAGGTTATGTCATAATTAATCAAATATAGGTAGGTACCTGTATTCTTTTTTTTAACTTAACTTTTCGAAGCAGGATTCAGGAAGACAACAAGAATTCTATTACAAAGTGGATTCATTAATTATTATGGTTTAATATATTTGTGTTACGGCTGATTGTATTTGCTCGTATAATTAACATAATATAGAAACCTCGTACTTGTTACCTATCAAGAACCATTACGAACGGAACTCAAAGCATTGCTTTGTTTTTCTCGTTCTGGTTTACCTTGTCCCTTGCCGTGTCAGGGTCCGAAGAGTTTCTCCTAATATAAATAAACGTAATGATTATTTTCTTACGATGTATCATCATTAAACAATAATGTAAGGTAATTTATGTCTCTTCGATAAACACTCGTGAGACGAAACGGCCTCATGCTTTTTAAAGGATACCTTCAGACCTCACATAGTTTTTAGTACTGAGTAATCTTAAACACAAAGAGGGCTTTTAAAAAGTTAAATGAGGTGAACAGTAACGGTAAAACGATAATTAACGTGAAACGTCCGCCGTGATATTTTATTACATAATTGATAATGTCAGTAGGTGAATGCTTAATTTGTTAATGGAACCTGCCCCCTGACTCTTGACACGATTCGAATTTGACTACGATTCGATTTACCGAATTTCATACACTCAAGGCCCCCTTATGTCATTTAAGGCCACCATAGTTGTCAAAATCGTATGGCGAAAATTAATGTAAGAAGCCGTTAAAGTTGAGTGGCGTTTCACCGTTCGGGCGTATATGACTTAAAATTCCACCAAAATTGAGTTAAAAAGTGCACTATTGTTGCTTTGGATTCGAGAACCTTGTCATTTGGTAATTTTTGACTTAACATTAGTGCACTTTTTAACTCTATTTCGCTGGATTTTTAGTCACTAAATTAAATTGAATCGAAGTCAATTTTGAATCGAATGTCAAGGTCAAGAGTCAGCCCCCTGCTCTTCCTAATCGTTTAGTGCTGGTGAAACGTATAACGGTATTCGAGTACATAATTATTTAGTTGATTTATGTTGGAGATGCAGATTTATTTCTGGTTTCTCGAAAACATCCACTGATGAGTAGATAATCGTGTGTGTTCCGAACAGTTTTCGAGTGTTTGCATGTGATCACGTCTTCAATGTGGCGCAGCGAATAACATATCATCTGATGCCACTTTGTATGAGCTTAATGAGTGTTGTGTGTTTTGCGTTATCTCCAAAATGTAATATTTAGGTGTGGTAGGTAACGATTTAAAATCCATTAAAATGGAAAAAAAAAAAAATTGTCGTTACGAGAATACGTTGTAGAATTCGAAGATCAAATCCTTTTGACGCGGATTTGATGATAACATGTTTCTGTTATATTCTCGCCACTGCCGTGATTCATGTCATCAACACGCCTTATAAATGGCGCTTGAAGTTTCGTGAATTTTAAATGTTCATCAATTGCTTGTTTAGTAAGTCATCCAATTGCTACTGTATCGTCGATAGTAAATGTGAGGCATCAGGCATCGTCAATCGCCCCTCCCAGTTCTGCTTTCTACACGCGCGATTTCACTGACGGCGTTTGAGACGATGTTGCCGCGACTTGCTTTTTGTGCAGACACACGCGAGTTTTCGCAAATACCTGCTATCTTACCACCTGTTCTAGTATTACGTACGCACTGATGCATTTGCGCAAGAGCAGTTCAATCAGGAGAACGATTTGTGCAACGAGCGATCGAGAAACTCTTGAGGCGGAAGATTAGCACTACAGTAATGCGCAAAACTCTTTCATCAGTACAACTATCGATTTGCAATTTCCAGTCAAATAAAATTCAAATAGCGCGGGCTAGTGCTGATCTATCGTCTTAACCCGCATTCTAAAGTTATGAACAAACTTTATCATGCATTTAGGTATGCAACATTCAGTAGTATCAATGTACTAGATAAGGCAATAAATTGTGCGGCGCTCACAATAGGATTTCTGGGGTGTTTGGAGCGAGCGCGCCACCGCTGCACCGCTATCAACCTTGTCGAGGCTTTCTTTGCCTCGTGCTGACTCATATCTGACTCACAACTCAGATCTGATTCACGCTAATCCAATGTCTTAGTTGTCTTATTCTTTATATTGTTTTGTAAGATGTTAATAACAAGATTAAAAACAAAAATGTGTTTAATTTTATTATTATAAACTGATGATGACTAGATGTCTAAGTGATTATTCGCTAGATTTTAAGATCGCTAGATGTTTTAGAATTTATGTTTCAAGATCGAGACAAATACCGAGTGACTTATACAGACATGGAAAAGAAGATTGGTATATGCTAAAAAGGTGGAGGTATAGTTCCATAAGCGAAACTACTTGTTCACATAGTCTTTCAGTTCAGCTATCAATTGTTATATAAAATACCTTATAAAATTATTACTAGCCCGCATTTTGAAGCACAAACTCATGAGATATTTATATTATCTCCATTCTCATTTACCAGATTAACAGTGGAATCTTCAGAAACGAAACTGAGGGAAGTTAGTTGGTGTCTTCCATAAAGGTATTTAACTTAAATTGACCAGAAGAAGACCCGTATGCCGTTCGATAGGAATACAGACTAACGAAGGAATACAGACTTGGCCTGCACGGGATGTTATAAGTAGTAGTAGTTATTATGAAGAAATTAAACGTAACCGTAAAGTATTTAATGTAACAGCTACAAAAATACAGTTAAGTCCATTGATTTTAATGAAGTTAAAATATGACATAATCGTTTACAATAAATTAAGGAAAAGAGATTGTAAAGTGCAGTATCACGTTAAGTAATAGGTTCTTGTAATATGGTGATAATCATACATATATTAAAGTCACTTCTCCAAAAAGCTTTCACAGAATTAAAGTAAACCAAGTGATAGTTTTAAATTAAACACAATAATTCTTGAGTCTTCTACTAAAACTTATGTGTCCTGTCATAAGATTTATGAATAGTCCGAAAAAAGTTTGGATGAAAAAATGTTCCTTCAAACAGCCACACATGTTTTGTGCACACAGCGGAATCTTCAAAGTAAATCAAACATTTTGAGCACACACAAAAATGAAGGACGACCGGACCGGCACACGTGTCCGCAAACATTTTTGGATCGTATTTGTCCAAAACTCAGGTCGTAATCTTACTAGTTGTTTGTGCTCTGTAAAGGCTTAACCTTTATCCTTCTCATTGTTGTAAATGAATACATTTTAGTAATTTTGGGCTGAACGGACCCTATTTGATCGGAATTGTTGCGTGGGCGGTTGATGCGTCAATGACCCGCAAAACTTGCGGATCCGCATTCAGCAGGTAGCTCAACTGTTCAGGCCTGATTTAACAATTCGAGCATCCTATTGTTTGATAAAATACTATAAAATTTACATACACAACTGTTACTTTTTAAACTTCGGAATCCCGCTTGCATTTAGATTGTTTCTCATTGTTACCTATTTAACGAGTCTGATACTCTCATCATGATCGTATTCGTGGAGTCTTAAGTGATTACGAGTATTTTTATTAAGATCGTTTGCTGCTAACTGGGTTACAATTCGAGCAGAATAGTATTCCTCGGAAGGCTTGTCATTTACAACTAGTTCTGTGACCTCGCTCACGCATTCCCGCGCCTGCACCTAACTGTACTTTCCCGTTGACTTAATGCCGACTTTGGACAGAACTTGATCTTAGGCAAGTGTACATTATAGCGCTGTGATGGCGATCGGCTGTTGCAATTTAATTATATTTTGTATATGCGAAGCGAAGCGGGCGTTGCTTAGATCCCAACGGACAAGCCGAAGCCGTAGCCTCTGGGCCCGCGTGCCGCGCATTCCATCCGAGTTCCGCCGAGGCCGTCCGAAGCGGCCCGAATGTGCTCCGAGCATGCTTGTGACTGCAGCCGACTTCACACCGGAGTATGCGCGAGCGCGGCGAGAACGTCTCGTCTGTCTGCACACGCTATCTGTCAACAAACTTCTTCTCCGTCGAAAATAATTACTGGTGACTTAATTATCTCGTGATCCTTTAAAATATTGACTGTTTTATGGTGCACTGTGAAATATCTACCAGAAGTGCTGAGAACTTGGATTGTTAGTTTGAGGTTGAAAGAACCGTGTTATTTTTTCTTTTGATCGCGTGCAACGCTTGCGGTGAGGTGGAAGCCGCGGACGTGTGAGTGACTGTTCCGTCTACCTACATGGAAAGTAGCCCTTGATGATCCTAGTGCTCCACCGTCATCCACCGGTTTCTGTGATGACTTGTCAATCACGGTAAATAAATTTCTAAGTGTGTTATTTTGTGCTGTCGCAGCGGGTGACGACTCTGTAGCCTCAATTTCTTAAGTTACCAATGTTCCGTTAACTTATAATACTTACTTTTTTGTTCATAAACTATGTTTTAATTGTTTCTATCTTGTCCATTTCTTTGTATCCTGTACAAAAATTAAGGTTAGCAAACATGCGATTACGACAGGTCAATAATGTTTTTTTATCAACATATTCACTGAGTAAAGCAACTAGAAGATTTTAAAGTAAAATTGATAGTCTGGCATAAAATACCAAAATTTATATATAACACAGAAAGGCGGACAAATAAAACCCTTTCATGCGTAAGTATTTAAGAAGCAGTAGTTTGACGATTTTAAATGTAATTTATTCATACAAATAATATATTAATCTATTAGAGTCTCTAACTTTCCTTATAGATGATCATCTACAAAAGTGGGTGTATAACACATACCTAGATCGAATACGTCATTGGAAATACATATAAGTTAGACGAGCATAACAGACAGGTTTAGCTCGATGGAGGAAAAAATCTCGCAACGGAAATATTTGCTATCACGCTGTTTCGGATTCATGTTTGAAACCGGTACTCTGGTATAAAACGTAAACGAATATTTAGGGAACAACTTGCGCACAAGTCCCTGCAAGTCCTAAACCAATGCCAACCTGTTTTTATAGTATTCATCCTCGGTTTGATGTTCAGTGTTCAACATAATCGCTGACCATGTTTGTAATCATGCAATAGATTATAAGTATATGTATTGTATCTCTTATTGCACTTTATTTCTTCCTTGGGTGTCCCTGACAAATGGTATTCGATAAACATTGTCCGTAAAATTTTTAATGGTAATCGGTACTTCTTCGTCTTCAGTCGTTACATGATTTCTATCCCTAGCGTAAACAACTGCGATTCGGCCTGCAGGGCTTGTTTAGCCACTAGAGGCGCTTTCTATTCCCGGACATCAATGAACTAAGCGGCGAAATATCCGATTGTTGTTTTATTACTCAGCACTTGTACTCCCTCAACTTTCCGTTTCTTTTGCTATACACGTACCTCTTCTTCACATTTGATGTAATTTGAACTGTTTTGTTGCGTTACAACAGCTTCGTCATGCTAAAACATCGTTGCATGTATACACTCTGAAATGACATACTCATTATGTAAGCTTTGTCTGCTGTTATCATTGTCTAAAGATACTCTGTCATTGATTTCGTAAATATTATTAGGTGTTCTTCCTGCCTTTCAAGTATGTAGTTATCTATTATGTACATATGTTTATCATACTGTATACATGGACGATTGTCCCGATCAAGTTTTGATACTTCTATTATACGTTTCTATAATGAGTTCAGACCTCTTAATGCCATTTAGTCATTTAAAGCTTATAATGTAGGCAGCTGTTTACATGTCCTATTGTGTACAGCTGCAAACTGTAGTAGATTACCATTATTGTTACCATGATAAAATTTTTTTATAGAAAATTTAAAATTAGCTAATATGACGGATTTCTTTACAGTTCTTATTTTGTAGGCATGTTAGGGCACACAATGGATTTAGATTTAGGTCGTGCTTAGTACTACATTGTGGGCTAGTAAATAGGGTTACTGTGATAGGGCTTCACAAATGCATGTGTGTGGGTGTGGGCGCCTTGACTACTGATGCACTGAATACTCATGCGTCAACATCACCATCACAGCACAAATAGGATTACCACTAGTAAATTCTACAAGGAATATCACGGCAATTTAAAGTGAAAATACATCAACGATGTATCCTATTATCACTAATATACTTGTAATGAGTGTCAAATTACATCAATCTGGTGATTTAAATACAATCGACCAATTAAATTCACATCATCATGTTATGAAACATAATGAGATTGCTAACTACTCGATAGTCTCTACTTTCTCTACATGTATTTAAATACTTACATTTTGTTAAGGGCAACGTCATTTTCTCTTTACGTCTTCAGACTAAAAACTCAAGTTTTGTTAACTGGTCATAAAGAACAGTCCAGGATTTAATTAGGTCATCAATGTTTTTGGCCCATTGATTTTAGTCAAGTTAGAATGAGTTTGATAAGTTTTTGCAATTGCCTGTCATTGACCTACAATGATTTCTCTCATTAACACAAATGCTATTTAAACATATTAATTTGCAACCCGAGCTAATTTTAATTAAATTTCTAATTAATGGATCTGTTCGCATCGTTAATTCTTTATCTGCGCACTCGACGTCTCTATTTTCGGAGATAACCAAAACTGTAATTATAAAATGATCTTGTTTATTACATCAGAGGACAAAACTTGTTTTAAATTAACTTTTTGCGTAAGTTGCTATAAGACAAAAATGATTATGCGTGTAGAAGCCTCGTAAATTACCTCAAAATTGGATTAATACGTACGAGTACACACATGTAAAGGGGTACATAGTTATTGCTACCGAGTCAATGTAGTTAGTGAGCTGAACGATCATTAAAATTTGTTAAATTTGCTGTATAACTATAGACAGGTTTACCACAATTGTATTACTATGCTTTATGCACGTCATTAAACTAATAGGCACCTAATGATCATCTAGCGTATCTTGTCAAACCGTAGTTTTTGCCTCACCCGTGCCGGTTTTCTTAGAAATGGTCTAATCATTACTTTGGTGGTCAATCAAAGGAGATTCCGCATTTTTTGCCGCTAAACTATTATCAATTTGTCGTTTGTTTTTGCCTTTTAAAAGTTAAGGCTAAGATTATACGTTATCATTCCTTATTTGGAAGATTAACGTACACACAACATAATGTTGTTAATTTACAAATATTTATTGTGACGTGAGTTCAACGACAAATAATTCACGCATTTGGCGCTATTCATCTGAGAATAAATATCATTTTATCATCAGGGACACTACTCTTAATAAGAATATTTGTTTAGTTGCATGATTGCAACAAATTTTTACATACTTTAAACAATATACAATTCAAAATTCTTATAAAAATTAAATAAAATTATATCTATGTAGCTGTAACAATTGTTACGTAAGGCATTTTATTTACTTTCTACTAATCATTAGTCGAACGTTGATTTCATATATTGTGAACCATAACTTCTTATGAACTTTGTAATCATTAGGTGGTTAAGGCATCCTTTTTCGTGTTTCATACTAAAATTTTAACATAATATGGCCATTGATGACCACACAAGCCATTAGAGTGTAGTTAAAATAGAAAGAACTTTTATGGTTCTGAAAAGTGATTCATAAAATCTTATTTACTATGTAGACATGTTGCATTGTTTGTGAATACTAATGTTATACAAGTTTTTGTTAACCACATATTATGTTCTTACTATTAACTACGCAGAAACAGGAAGGCGATTCTAGTTAATTTTACGCCAAACAAGAATGTCGCAAAAGCCTTGTATGGGAACTATCTAATCTGCCGAGTATAAAATATTTGCGCGACCTACAAGATGTTGTCCTACCGTTATAAATAGGTATGCTTGTTGGCGTCTGACCCGGAGAAAGCACTCCGCAGTTTAGACAAGCCACTGAAGATAAGTAAAATTTTGATGTTAAAATGCACGATGTACCTTGACCTGGTAATTAAAACAAAAACTGAGAAACTCATGCGAACTCCGAAATTTATTTTGTTTAAACTGCTTCGATTGGTGTTCAGAATATTTATTGCGTAGATTATAACATTTGTGCCTTGATTTGTTTTATGATTTCAATAAGTATTTAAAATTCAACTCTGGTATTGTCTGGAAAATCTATATTTTATTTTGGGCAACGCACTTTTCTATCGATATTACCGATTTGTAATCTTATACACACATCAGTAAACAGTTAATTGTGTGACGAATGTTTTTATTATGCGTCTAAATTCTACTGCGGGAAGCTACAAGATATTTTATAATGATTGGTTGTCGAGCCCTTAATGTCTACTTCAACCTAACCACCTGATACGTGGAGTGCTTCAAAGACCGGGTTATTGCGCTCGACTCCCATCGTAAGCCAACAGTTACCAACATTTAAACAACTCTACCACACTACGTGAACTAGTATTGAGTAACGGTCCCAAAGCCCTTAAACCCAATTGCTCAATGAACGTAATTGCAGCCTCTTTTTTCTGAAGTGGGAAAGAGTCTGGGAGCCCTCAGTAGGTCAAAGCTACCTCTATGTTCTGTCTATTATTTTATAGCATGAGCTTGGAGCATAATATCATTTTATATTCTTATAATGGAAGATCTTTTTAACTTAGTGCTTCTGATTCGGAATTTTAAACCTGTATCGGAGGGTAATTTTACTTAGGGGTGCAATATTGTTCGTAGTTTAATTCGTTTAATGGCAAACTTTTACGGATATTGCTACTTAAGCTACAATTGTTATTTATATTTGTTGAAAAGTATTATTTAATTAAGCTTTGGGGAGGCCTATGTCCAACAGTGGGCGACCTGTGACTGATGATGATGATGAAGCTAATAATAGGTACTATTAGTTATTTCAAAAACAAATCTCAGTTTAGTTTTTATAGTTTAGTACTTAGAAATAAGAATCTCCACAATTGATAATATAGATGGAGATATTTCAATAAACTGCGGTTTGGTGTATTTTCCTAATGTTCACCATTACTATATTATGTTTATGTAACTAAAGCGTGGTAACATAAACACGTTTCGGCTATTTGAAAATACGGTCATTGTGGTGCGGTTAATGTCAGTATCAAGCAATTGAAAAAGATCACACTATTAGGTAACTATAGAACCAAATACGCCGCAGAAGCTACACGCGTCGAAGATAACAATAAAATAAATTGGGTCTAATCCTAAGACTTCTTATATAAATTTGGACCGCTTTGCGCGATGCTTGTAGGCGTAATAGTATTGTGAGTTGTGTATTACGTTTATCTCGAATATTTTAATATAAAGTAAGGTTAAACAAAATTAGTAGCTTTCACTCACGTCTCGTCATTAGAGGAAACGATTCCGTGCCCGATGTGTCGTGTTTTGGTGGCACTGTTCTATACGATGAGAACTATGTTGAAATAAGAACAGTTAATCTGGGTTTATAATAATAAAACTTAAATGGCTTCCTTTGAATAGTGATTTTGAATGTAAACCACACAGATTAATGGTTGTTTGAGAGGAAATTATAGTTTGGGAACTACATGGTATGATTCATCGTTCACGGTGTGCGATTTTGATAGGATACGATATAAACTATACATAATTATGGCATTTGAGTTGGTAGGTTGGTAGGTCTGTATCGATAGTATTGTCGTGCTGGGTCAGCGAGACGTTACGGGCGGCGTGGGGGCTCCGAGCGTGACGTCTGCCACCCGATAGCCCATCTCACGACCGACCCACTTACATCAAGGTTACCGGCTGACCTCCTAAACTCTGCACACTGCAATATTTCCGTAACGTGCACCTGTGCCTGTAAATCGACAATTGCATCGATTACATAAAAAGCTCGTTACTCGTATATCGGCCATTGACTTCGTTTTCGGATATGGCAGTGCTGTAGAACAAAAATTCGAACATTAAACACTGACATCTCTCGAGTCTTGACATGCAATCATAAAAAAGCGAAACGAATAAAGATTTATTATTCCCAATGGTTCATCGATCATGTAAACAGATTCGAATTGGTCCGGGTTGAGATACCTTTTTTGTTGTATCCTATATTGTGTGGCTTTGAAATAATGAAACAGTAACAATGATAAAGCCAGATGATAAAAAACGTGTGGTATTCAAACATTTGACAGATACGCATGTTGAACATTGTTATGCAGTGTTGTGCGACGGTTAATGAGCGGTTTAGTGAATGCTGAGTGCTGACTAGTGACTACTGAGCAACGCCGAGCGCGGCATCTGCACGACAGATTTGTAGATAGGGCGCCAATCAGAGCGTGTGCACACTCCGTATCACAGGCTTTCTGATACACAACACAACACACTTTCTAATCTGCGTCTTTGTCACTGCAGTCGCTATTGGCTAACTTGTCGTTTACACCACACTTTCGCCAATTGTTTTCACGCTACAATAGAATTATTCACGGTTTCTTGTCTGAAAAAGTTCGATACATTATGTGCTGTTGCATCACAATGACATTCGGCTCACGTAGGCGACAGTTATTGGCGTGATCTTGCGAATTGCGACCGACCCGCGGCCAGGACAAGAGCACCGCGCTTTGTCTTGAATGTTTACATTTAATCTAAACTGCGGTTAGTCAGACCGCTGGCCAGATTGGGTTGCCGGTTCATTCGCATCTCATTCGACGCGATAAATCCGATACGAAGTATCATCGAGCCATGAAACAGGAGACAGAAGACAGACAAGAACTAAAGCACAGTGTTTTGATAGATGACGTGTTTATAAGTGTTTTAGAATTACTATTGGAGACGGGGGTGTGAGCAAGTTAAGGGGAAGCGGGGGAGGTGTTGTGCAGGACCGGTCCGCGTACCGGTTTGCGTTGACGTCGCCGGCTTAGGACTAACCGTTTTATTAGTTGAGCCATGCTCCACAAACGATAGCCAGTGACCGGAGCCCATACGTGACAACCACCTGACAACCTACGCTCATTAAGATTATATTTCGACACGTAGATTTTCCTAACCATTTTAGTATCTGACGGTGACCTTGAATTTAGTTTTAAAATCGATTTATGTACTTACGCATACACTTTTACATTTGAACACAGCCTACTTGTTTCCCACAATATATTCACAACGTCTAAAAAGAAGTAAACAATGGTCTTGACACAGGTGTAAAAGTGAAAATGCTTGACTACATTTTGTTTACGAGTTCGTTGAGTCAAGACGCGTTGTATTTTCGCAATGGTTGGTTCAGCGTTTACAGCTTTTCGAAACATAATTACATAAGATTTTTAATAAGTCTCTAGTAAAATAAATTTTGTTGCATCTGCGTCAGTAAATCTTGTATCTTCTGTTACTGTTTTGTTCAATGGCTTTGAATAATATTCATCAAAACTTAGTATCAGAGGAAACCTATAAATTGTTTTTCGTGTTTAAAGTTGTACTTCATGAATTCATAACGTTTTTTAAGTGAAGAAGCAAGCTTTTAGTAAATTCTCGCCGATGATCTTGTTAGCACGTGACAGGAATTTTCTTCTGGAGTGTTTCTATTTTCGTTGTCAGTTATTGGCCTTCGGGATTTTATTTCGTCGTGTGGATGGCAAGCTGCCATGACAATGTTTTGAACACTTGCTACACGGGACTAGCATGATTTATTTACTCATCTAAATACGATACAAAAAATTGGATTCTCTTAATTATTATCTCGGTAACTGGGTTAACGAACCTGATAATAATCCACATATTGTGTGAAAACCAGCGTGGTCTGCTTTCGACACCTATTGTTTATATTTGCGTGCGTATATTTTTATATGTAACCTTTACATCAGTACTCCCATGCAAATGCAACTCAATTTGCCATTTCCGTTCGTCATGGTGCGCACACTGTGTGAATGAATATCAAACAATACCATTTCGAGAGCCACTATCGGTACTGTGACAATAACGCCATCGGTCAACGATCTAAATTATCAACACCCGACCGCGTACGCGACTATGACTGTGATCGCATGTTTGTTAACAACTTTAACGAGAGGCCACAGAGGACCGCCCGCGCTTTCCTCGATATAGAAAATAATATTTGATTGTAGGCGTTCGACGACACGGAACATAGCGAGCCACGGCACGATATGGATGTGTGTGAGAGTGGCGTGACCGCCGCTCGTGACTACCGTAGTGGGTGGGTTGTGTGATGTTCGAGTCGTTGGTGTCGCGGCTGACGTCGCCGCCGGTGTCGCGGCGGCGGCACACGGTGCACGCGGCGCGCGAGGTGTGCAGCGAGCCTGAGGAGGATGCGGCGCCGGTGCAGCGCCGCTCGCGCGCCGCCAAGCACCTGCTCGACAAGCGACGCAAGGCGCGCCTCTCCTGCGCGGACCTCACCGCCGCCGCCAACGCGGAGCCGGAGCGCTCCTCGCGCATGGACGCGCTCAAAGCTTTCCTACCGCTGCGACAGTCCAAGTCCCTCGGTCGTCTCGATGGTCTCAAAGAGGTGAGAATACCTTCCATATGTAATGGTTAATGACGTCAATAAATGTTTAAATTGTAATCTACATTTTTTAAGGGTTGTAACGTATTTTACTCTAAACCGAAAAATATGTTGGAAGTATGAATGGTAATCAGTAAATACTTGCGACAGCATAGAACGCTACAGTTGTGACCTTCGCGTCGCACCCATGCGCGTGCGCTCGTGCTTGAATCGTACACCTGTTACGACCTCCCCTCCCTCTTCTTCCACCGCGTTATCCATCTCGGTTGTGCAACCGCCAACTAACATCACTTGACCACTTTTTAAATACTACAAAATTACCTGCTGTGCCTCGCTTAAATTTTAAATCGTCCGCACATCAAGTTGCGACACGGTACGTCGTTTCTATGAACTATGACATCACACTGCGGGCTGCGGCCGATCTCATGTAAGACAATACAAATAGTACAAGGGAACGAACATCTGACGTTGTGATGGCATGACTCAACGAATCTTTGACATGAATCACAAATCGATACAAGAGTCAAGGTGCAGTTAGGTACATGTGCAGCAAAACTTCAGTCACATTATCGACGTAGGCGTAATTTAATTTAAACTTCTTATTAGTTTAATGTTTAGTTTCGTAATTGTATATAATTGCACTTACAATCTTTTTAATTGAGGAAAAACCGCAAACAAATCTTACGCAGATATTATGTAGTTTAAAATAAAACAAACATTTCGGCAATCTGAATGGAGAAATAAATTACGTTCGTAAATATGTAGCGATGAGTTGAATATTATCACTGCTATCTAACAAAAATATTTTGATACTAAAGCGGAAACCGTCGATTTTTGCAATTTTAATTTCGTCTAACCTGATCTGCATCTCCTTATAAAGGTTTCGAGGTTGGTGGTTCATGGCCTACAAATATAAGAATTGAGGACAAGAAATAATAATAAAATGAATTAACAAGACGTGTTTGACACCTTTGAATAAAAACTAATCATAGAAACATTGTGTACACACCTATTCAATTTTCAAATTGATTAATACACAGTACGGCCTCTTTGCGGCCGTTTTAATTACCGCTCTATCGAATTTCGCATCTATTAATGTTTGTTTGTATCACAGATGATGGACTTTCGATGTAAACCACTTTCGTTCATGAATAGTTCTATTTAGATGAAAAGAGTTTATCACACAACATAAGCGAATGAATATTGCCATCGACTTATTGTTTTTCTTTTTTTCTACCTGCCCTTATCCCACTTTAATTGGGTCGGCGAAACACACTTTTCAAGCATGTTGTATAAAGGATTTGGCTTAATTTTTACGACCTGCCTGCTTGACGTTAACCCCTCTGGAAATTACAGTCCCGGGAAAATTAAATTAGAAAAATTACTTTGCCTAACCTGGGAATCAAACCAAGGATTTCCCAATTCACAGCCGTTATATGCTGCCACCAGGCCAAGGACGATTTTTTTATGCATTTCGTCCGTCTCAAATAGACAGCAAAGCGAAAGCATCGCGTAGTAAACCATGAAAATAGCGCGTCTTGTCGCTTAGCCGTCTGTTTGGCATTTCGATACAGTTGTACGCACACATTGAAACACTTTCATACTAACAAGTTAGATTGAAGATGTGAATCTTAAAACGCAGTGGATAGTAACGGTAATCTTATTGTTTAAACAACACAAGGTTCTTATTGTGTTTCTTATAAAACATGATTGATTCAAAGTATGCAGTACTCGACGTGTGATGCGAAGGTCTAAACACGTATTTTGCATTCATAATAAAGTTGTCAGTCAATGCTTGGGAACTGTCAAACTGAACGAGATATCGAGGACATCTAGTAGTAAAGTTCATAAGATGCCAGTATGCAGACGCCGTTACGAAACCCTCCATCTCGGTAGATAGCGCAAGAATGTCAGCCTGGTTTGTACAAGTATACACGTACGGTGATTGGTATGTTTAAATTATTTACACGTTAATAACATAATAAGTAGAAGGTACATAATATTGAAGTTAGGCTCGCATAATATTGAGCGAAAGGAGTATGTACCTCATTATACTCCAGTTTAAGATACAGGAATAATTACCTACTTACATCAGTGAAGCCGCGATAGCTCAGTTGGGAATGGTACGGACTGCCGAGACAAGTGTCGGAGGTTCGAGACCAACCCCAAAATGTAGGATACACCTCTGACTTTTTTACGTTAAGTGTGTTTTCATTGTGAATTATCGTTTGCTATAACGGTGAAGGAAAACATCGGGAGGAGAGCTGCATACCCGAGAATTTCTTCACAAGAATTTCGAAGGTATGTGAAGTCTACCAACCCGCATTAGGCGTGGTAGACTAAGGCCTAACCCATTAGTAGAGGAGGCCCGTGCCCAGCATTGGGACAGTAATATAACAGGGCTAATATTATTATTATTACATATATACCTCTATAATATCAGTATGATTCAGGAACGTAGCAAGTGGAAATCCGTTGTCTCTGCCTACCCCTATGGGAAACCCTATAATTCCAACTCCTCCCTATCTTTCTATTTGATTAATTTCGTTGCGGGATGAAGACAATTTTGCATTCTCTGAGACTCGCCGAGCTTCATTGCTCGGCTGGCTTACAGGAGTTACAGTGGCGGGTGTGTGGGCGGGACAGTCTCGTACCCCTATGGGAAGAAGGCGTGAGTCTATGTGTGTATGTATGTATCAGTGAACACTGAACTGTAATGTTGTGATGAGCAATTGTTAACCCTAATCGGGAAAATTTGTTGATGGCTGAGGCCACTTAAAATTATATATTAGACATTTGATGAAAGGCCTATTCACAATCTAGACTCAGTAATCAAAATAGCGAATTATGTTGCTTAAAATAATACCCATAGTCAATGTTTTACAAAACCAGTAGAGTAGCACAAGCCACAATCATTTAAGCCAATATCCTTCAGATTGACATAGGTGTATAGAAAAAAATGTAAAACTTTTTCGAATGCCAGCACAAGTCCCTGTTACGTGCTGTTTACCCTTGTGATTTACAGACAAACGCCACGTCCCTACGAGCGCATCTGTTATATCTTTGAAGCCATCTCTATATCGTATGAGGCATTTTGTACCAATGAATAATGTAAGCGCCGTAAAGGGAGCTCTTATTACATCTGTGCATCATGTGTTAATTACATTGCAGCCAGGTGGATACGGAAAATGATTTCTTTGTCTTTATTATTATGAATAATGCTATGAAGTCATTTGTGTTTTAAATTGTTGAAAGGTTAAATGGTTTTTAATGGTTAGTAGATCGTCGGTTGTGGGTTCGATTCCCAGGTCCAGGTTCAGTCCCAAAGCCAATTTTCTAATTTAATTTGCCCGGTACTGGATCACTCAGAGGGGGTTGACGTCAAGCAGGCAGCCGGTCGTAAAAACTTAGCCAAAACCTTTCTGCAACATACTTGAAAATGTGTGTTGCACCGACCCCATATTAAGGTGGGATAAGGGCAGGTAGAAAACAAGTTAGTGGATCGTCATAATTGAGACGTTACGACTTGACTTCTTGCTTGTTTGGGGCTGGTATTGGAATTAGGGGTATTGTTATTTCGTGCAGGAATCAGTCATCCGCCCGTCCCGTCTCAGACCATTTGATGTCCTTCTTCCCTCTTCGGTGTTTGAAAAAGTTTTTCTGCAGGTCGGTATGATTTTGGTAATCACCGATATTGAAAATGAGTCCACATTAGGCCGAGATATCGAGTAACGTACATAAAAAAAAATACATTCTGACGAATTGAGGACCTTCTCCTTTTTGAAGTCGATTGAAACGACATAACTTATCGTAGGGTGTTTATGTTTAGCGTGACTAACAGAAAATGTAACTCCGTGTACATAATAATCTTACTAATCTATTTCTAATCATGCATAGAACTATTGTGGACCATGTTTATGACTCATTCTAGTTCCATCTGTAGGGTTTGTAGAAGCGGATTTTGTCTAATGATTGCTTAATGGCATTAGCAACAGCAGGGTTACCACCACCTCTTATAGCAGTATTATTATAATCGTTCTTCGTTTGTTTTGTATGGGAATCGGTACAATCATCGATCATAATAATACTGCTACAAGAGGTGGTGGTAAACCCCCTGAGCACGGACGAATAAAAATGTTTAATACGATCCCGTTCAAAATTATTCACTTAATAGTAATTTTCCACTATTAAATTATAGTTACATCCATATAGAGCCACAATTATCCTAAAAGATTTTTTGCCTTACAACACGATTTGAACAGGTAAGCGGCCGTTTTTTACAATTCTGGTGATGTCAGATTCCTGGTGGTACGTGTCTCAATCTTGACGGCAACGGGACGATGACCGTTGGTTACCATTATTAGTCCTGTAATATTATGGTGAAACTGTAGGGCACGACGAGCCTCCTCTACTAATGAAAACTTAGTCTTCCACGCTAGCCTAATGCGGGTTGGTAGACTTCGAAATTCTTGTGAAGATATTCTCGGGTGTGCAGGTTTCCTTACGGAGTTTTCTTTCAACGTTATAGCAAGCAATAACCACACTTTACATAGCAAAGTCTTAGGTGCATACATTTTTTGCGGTTGGTCTCGGACCTCGAAACTCGTCTCGGCAATCCGTACCATTCCGAAATCTCATTGGACTGAACATTAAGGCCCATCTGTGTTGAGTTATATTTGGCACGATACTGATGCGATGTGCGTCAGTACATTGTCTTATAGACATATTATCGTCAAGGTCAAAGAAAAAAGATTTTTCGAAGTGGAAAGAAGTTTTTCCTGATATTCCTGGACCCTGAGTACGAGTTTATGCTTTTCGACCGACTTCCCAAAAAGGAGGAGGTCCTCAATTCGTCGGTATTTTTTTATGGATGTTACGCGATATCTCCGCCAAATGTGAACCGATTTTCAAAATTCTTTTTGTGTTCGAAGGAGCTTATTTCAATGATGGTGCCATATAAATTTGATCACGATCGGATTTGAAGTCGGTCCGTTAAGTTTTTAAACTTATGGTTATCGATAACAATGACAGTTACAGTTAAATCTCGATATACATTTTAGTTCACTGTAGTTTCCGTAAGAGGCGCTAGTGAAATGTACCATAACTATCATTGTCATCGAGAAACGTAGTATCGTCTCGTACTAGGGGTACTGCTCTCAATTTCCCAATAAAGATAAGAAATATCTGGGTCGGTTGCAGGATTGCGTGTTAGCCAAAAAGTTTGCCACGCTTACGACTGTTGTTTTTGGTACTCAGATTTTTATTGAATTAGTCTTCGGGAATATCTCAACTACATTGTTATAATACCTCTACTATATTAGCATCAGTACCGGATCTAGGTTTTTTCAAAGCAAGGGCAATTTGCCAATTTGCCCGATTTTACCGCCCCAAATTAGGGCGCCCTCCAGATTTTGCGTTCTCCTAAATCTTGCCGCCCGGGGCACATGCACCCTCTCGCCCCTAGATCCGGCATTGATTAGCACGCAGGTAGTCTTACAACGCTCTGCTTTTGAATATCTAAAGTCGCGTCACCTGCACTTGTTTTAGATGAAACAAAACACAAAAACTGCCTCTGCCTCGGTGGCGTAGTTGTATTTCGGTATGACTACCGTCCTGAGGTCTCGGGTTCGATCCCCGGGTCGAGCAAAGTGATATTGGATTTTTCCATATCAGTCCGGAGTCTGGAATTTGTGCCCGATATGCCGATAGGCTCGCCCCCTATCACATCTGGGACGGAACTAAGCTCGGCGAAATGTTCTAGTTGGCTAGTGCACCTCTGCCTACCCCTTCGGGGATACAGGCGTGAGCTTATGTTATGTTATGTAAAACACAGATGTAGATGGTTTGTGTAATTTTAGTGCAGGAGATGAGGCTTCAGACAACTTATAAAAACAACGATATTGCGGATTACGGGCTACACCAGCGACCAATTTATTCCGAAATAATTGACTACGATCTCAACTACGATAAAGATTATCGGCGCCAACGAAATCGCGAAAACAGTTTAACACCACACATTCTAAACTAAACTAAAAGGAACATTACACGTTTTATGTTGGCGATTAATTTTTAAACACGACGTTATGACCGCGCGGAGCACAGCAAAATTGTTTTTTTTTTCACTCCAATCACGACCTATTCTGAACCTGTTTGAAACATGATCTTTCGTCAATGGATTTGTGCTCGATAGAAAAAATGTGTGGATGTATGCCAGAACATCGATAACAAATTAATAACTTGTGCGGCTGTGAGCGTAGTAACCTTAGCCTATTACACACATGGCTCTGTTCACATCATGTGATGGACAATTAACGTCGTAAATTGAATAATTTGATTACTGCCTAGTTTTCAAATATAATTTAACAAAGACGAATTGAAGAGTAGGAAAACTAACGAAAATAGATCGAAATTGATAACATTTTGTCCTCCTGGCAGGTACAGCAGGCAAAGAGTGCATGTATTGCAGATGATAATTTTCGTTTTCTTCATAGGTACATTTGACATAGCAGTGCTTGCAACTTGCGAAAAAGAACTAAATTAGATTATGGGGAAATTATCATACTTGACTGCCTCGGTGGTGTGGTGGTATTTCGGTACGACTACGGTTCTGAGGTCTCGGGTTCTATCCCCGGGTCGGGCAAAGTGATATTGGATTTTTCCGTATCAGTCCGGAGTCTGGAATTTGTGCCCGATATGGCGATAAGCTCGCCCCCTATCACATCTGGGACGGAACTAAGCTCGGCGAAATGTGGGTGTTCTAGTTCGCTAGTTCGCCTCTGCCTACCCCTTCGGGGATACAAGCGTGACCTTATGTTATGTATCATACATACTTTTCGAGAAGTGAAAACTGACTATGTTTTGTTGCTCTTGCACTAGGGAACCAAGACATAACATGGAAAGACATGCCATATCCATTATAATCCATACTTTATTATTGCTATAAAAGCAAAAATGAACCATCTCTCCCACTAATTAGTATATGTACATTTAGTATGTGTATAAAAATGTATATAATAAAAACAATTCAAATATTATAATATATAATATTAGCCCTGTAACATTACTGTCCCACTGCTGGGCAGGGGCCTCCTCTACTAATGAGAGTGGTTAGGCCTTAGTTTACCACGCTGGCCTAATGTGGGTTGGTAGAGTTCACATACCTTCGGAATTCTTACGAAGACTTCTCAGGTTTCCTCACGATGTTTTCCTTCACTTAAAGCAAGCGATAATTCACAAAAAAATACACTTAACATAGAAATACTCAGAGGTGTATGCTCTTTCTTTTTGGGGTTGGTCTCGAACCTCCGACATCGTCTCCGCGGTGCGTACCATTCCCAACTAAGCTATCGCTGGTTCAAAAAACAATTCAACTACTCCTATATTCTATAGGGTTATCATCTACAGGAAACACTGATAATAATTGAAAGTCAAAGCGTAAAGATGCAACATTTTATTGAATGTAAAAAAAAATCTGAAATTAATACAGCCGTATAAAACCTTGTTCTTAGTTCCTAAAAAAACATTGAATATTAAGGCTGCAAATAATATGTATAGAATGTAGCCTTAACGTGCATATTGTAAAATAATGTATTTGTGTGTGTAAAAACGCTGATGCATAAACTTGTTATAGACTCGTCCATGTAGGTCTTCATTATTAACACAATTGTATGAACATAATATCTTGGCTTATATTATTCTTTTTTTATTCGTTTTTAAGGGAAACACAGAAACAATACCTTAATGTAACTTAAATCACTAATTGTAACACATGAGCCAGCAAAGTTGATAGCCTCAGTGGCGCAGTGGGCGAGTAGTCGGCTGTGAAGCGAGAGGCCGCGGGTTCGATTCCCGCATTGATACAAATGTTTTTCTGGCCCACAGCTATTTGTTTCAAGTGGGTGGGTGTTGTGAGACCGAAAGTCTCTCATAGTTTCTGATACCCACGATACAGGTATACCTAGTGTGGGGTCGGGACTAAGTGTGTGACTGTTGGGTGTATTTATTATTAAGTTTCCACAAATAATGTTATGTCGTTGGAATAAAACTAAAAAAAAAAATTAAAACCAAATCGTGATATTTATTCCAATGAATAACAATCGCGTAAACCTAAGAAATCATAATATTATGTCGTTAATAACTTTACGAGTATAAATAGTACACATGTAGTGCAGTACAATAATATTAAATACATGATTATAAGTTCATAAAGATATATACTATGTAGAGAATAAAAAAGTTATGATTTCTCACTTCACATTATCAATGTATTTTAATAGAACATAATTAAAATTTAGGACGCATACATTTTCGCTTAACTCATTTCTATCGCTTCCCATGCACTTAATAATTCTTCCTTGCGGCGCGGGTTCCGAGTACTTTTTACCCGTGCTATGTGTGAGTTTAATCTGATCATCATAAATCAGCCCTCGGTCTTCCCGGTCTCGTTCTCGGGTCCATTTAAAGTTAATAAATACTAATATTTTATAGACTTACAGTAGAGTTGTTGAAACATGCAATTTATTCATCGTGTAGTCGTTTAATATAAATGGTTTTAGTTAATCCTGTATTTTTGATTACCTATTTTATAAACCTTTCTCAAAAGAACCTTAAGAAAATAATGTTATATAGTAGTGTTTGGGGCAAAATTTGACGCGATGCAGTTATAGTATCATATAGGGTGTTTCATCAATCATACATAACATGAACATAAGCTCACGCCCGAAGGAGTAGGCAGAGGCGAACTAGCGAGCTAAATCATCCACATTTCGCCAAGCGCATTTCTGTCCCAGATGTGATAGGTGGCTGGCCTAACACCATATCGGGCACACATTCCAGATTTCGGGCTTATACTGAATAGAAAAATCCAATATAACTTTGCCCGACCCGGGGATCGAACTCTAGACCTCAGGAAATCTAATTTAAATAAATTATAAAACAGGAATTTTATTTATATAATTTAATATCTATGTAGATACCATAAATTCGTGTTAAAAATTCAATTAGAGACGCTCCTCCGAGAGCGACACTAGTCTACCTTGGGCCGAGGTATTCGCAGTGCTCATTCCATCTTCCGTCCCTTCGCCTCGTCGAGTCGCGACCTCCCGCTGTGTACGCAGTCAAGACTCAGGCCTGCGCGCGCTGCCAACGGAATAAATTCACATCAATATGAAAATTTTAAAAATGTTTTTAATTTTGTAATGCAAAAATCTTGTGAGTGTATTTGTGTATCTATATGTGTTGCAATAGGTATGCAAATTGAACCGCAGTCGTTAATGTTTTAGTAGTAGAGTCGACCTTCGGCTGTAGAAGAAGATATATTTTCGACCGACTTCCACAAAAGAAGGAGGTCCTCAATTCGTCTGTATTTTTTTATGTATGTTACTCGATATGTCCGCCAAATGTGGACCGATTTTCAAAATTATTTTTGTGTTTGAAAGAGCTTATTTCAAGGGTGGTCCCATATAAATTTGGTCACGATCGGTAAATTGGAAGTCGGTCAGTTAAGTTTTTAAACTTGTGATTATAACTAACTACTGTGATGCTCTCATTCAAATATAATCTTTCCAGCTTGCATCGCTTGACATTGCTTTTGAAATAAAAAGCACTATAATCAAAATTATGCGCTTTGGAAAATTATGTTCATTTTATAAAATATTAGGTATTTATATATTATAAACGTAAAGCGAAAACTTTGTACACATTTTTAAGAGAATGCTCGAACGGATGAACGTGAAATTTGACACAATTAAAGTTTATATGGAAAAGAAGTGCATAAAGCTACTTTTTTTGTATAAAATGCATAAGAAATACATTAAATTATGATTTCTTAGGTTTACTTAAATGTTATTAATTGAAATTAAACTAATTTTACGGATTATATCACGATTTGGTTTTAATTTTTATGCCCGACGTTTCTCTGACCCGTGACCACGAAGGCTGCAAAGCTTTCGAAACGTCGAGCATAAAAATTAAAACCAAATCGTGATATAATCCGTAAAAATAGTTTAATTTCAATACATTAAATTAATTAAAATCATTTTATTATGCTCGCATTTCTATCACTGGGCGACCACTAGTAAATTAAACTATGTAATGCTTCTCTATTTAAGGGTTAGACACTCAAAAATAAGTACATAATTAATAAAATAGGTATGATATCGATACATTATCGTCACGCTTTCATTATTTTTGAATATCCGTATTCCGTTTTTGCATAATTTTTATATTTTGTTATAACTTCTGAAAAATTTATAAAATGTTTTAATTCTCAATAGCAAATGTTAAATATTTTTAAAGTTGAGTTGCTTCAAGTCTTCTATTATGTTTGCAAAGACAAATCGTCTCGTTGTTCATATTTATAGAACTTTGTCAAGCATTTCCTGTTTGTCTCCTGTATTCTAATTGCCAGGCGCGAGGTAGAACGTGGTCCTAGGTCACGCCGACTAAGGATAATATTTGTTTTAATGCTTGAAACAAATCCAGTGTTCCCGGACTCTAGGGTATAGACAAATGATATATTTTTGTGTTCCCATTATTTTTCATTATCTTTATGTGTTACTAGAATTGGCCTCTTCTTCAACTTCTAATACGAGATTGATAGAAGCAAAGAAAATGTCTTTGGAATTTTTATGGTCCGTACCAGTGCAGTTCCAAAAAACAAATCGTTGGTCATGGGAATTAATTAGGCGTAATGCATCATTCTTCTTTGTTTGATCTAATCTCGCATAGCTATGCAAATTTATTTTGGGATTTTCCTATGCACTAAGGTTATTACACTCTAGGATAGATAGCCTCAGACCCGCAATCCATCTCTACGGTCCGAGACGCCCGCGCATGCGCAGTGTGCACCGTGCACGTTACACGGGTTATGCGACTCATTGTGTGCACAGCTCTTAGGTAACGCGTTCCCGCTAAACACGTTAGTAAGAACGGCTTTACAACTATGTAAGTTGTTTACGTCCTTTTCACCAAAATGTGGAGTCTCAAATGGCGCCTTGTTGACACCGTTTATGGATGTATTTCGCCATGCTCTGTTTGGTTTGTGTTGGAGCTATTTGTAGCAGAGATTTAGTTACGTTTTTTGTAAGTTCACGCCTGTACCATTAAGATGCAGGTAGTGAGGCGACTAGATGTTTCGCCGACTTTATTTCTACTTTCGTCAAAATCATGTGTAAAATTTTTTAAAGGAACAGTTATAGAAATTGTGTTCGGACTTGACACCGGCACCTTACTTTTCTCATCCTAAATAAACTACAAGTTTTATGGGATTCACTACTCCCGCTTATTAGAATAATACCATTCGTTTAAGCTTAGTCACAAACTGTAGTGCCTTAAGCTTATGTTTTTAATGGTAGAGCTACATTATCTTTTCTATAGTGCATAACATTATTGAAATAAAATGTGAGCAAGCACTTAGCTCGTCAATTATACCATACAGAACCATCTAGCAGAATGTGTGTAGTCACTAGTCTTTGTCTATTAAGCACAAGTTCGTGTTTCAAAATAAAACAACGTATCTTTATACATTACACGCATCATATTATGCAATACATAGCAAATTGTGGATGTATTACATCTAGTATTTTTTATTTATGTACATGTTATTTAAATTCTTATGTTCAAAAACCTTGTTAGTGACTAAGGGTTACTTGCAGCTTCGCAATAAATCTCTATTTATCCCAAATCTTGATTTAAAGATAGGACTGAGCTGTATGATAAATCGAGTTTAGGCGCTGCAAGTCGCTCTTGACGTCAGTAGTAAAGCGAAGTTACTTTGGCAGACTCTCGGTGATTATGTATTAAACCTACCACTGTCAAGTAAAAGTATTTATGGTCTAGTTGCAGCGTATATGGGCCGTGGACCAGGAGGTTCTGGGTTCGATTTCCAGCTAGGGTTTCTAACTTGGTTTGCTTTGGACTGGATCCACCTGACGTCGATGAGGCCGCTCGTAAAACATAAGCCTTCCCTTTGAACATGATTGCAATGTTATGTTGCACCGACCCCAAATCGAAGAGCAGAAAAGTAAGAGTGTAATACTGATACCATACCAGTTCAATGAACCATAAGTTTCAAAACTACAAATAAATACAACACAAGTAAACGTGCTTTGAGAAGCGGCCATTAAATAATCTCAAAACAGTTGTTTCATCATTCGTGCTGTCCATATAGAATTATTTATGACGTAATGAAGTAACACGTAACACCATTAACGAGTGAGCGGTTGTCAATGTTGCCATCCCACGTATCAATTAACTTTCTATCAAAATCGCCATTGGTCGGTACAAAGAGACGCCCGCACTAGATACTTTAAGGCTGAGATCTATAGAGGGAACTTCGAAGTCTAAGTCAAAGAAAGAAAGAAATAAACTTTATTCAGCCAATGTCTCAGGCAACAGTGAGTGGGAGAGAACAAAAAGAATAAGACAGACTATGTAGCACTAAGATTTGGAATTTTTAAATCGAATTTTGACTTAGTCCGAGTCAATTTATACAAAAAGACTTTGCTTAGTCTGTTTGTCAGTATGTTTGTCTTGTATAAATTCGGGCTAAGACAAAGTTCTATTTAAACATTCGAAATCCTCAGTGAGTGCGTTTCTTATAGATATTTAGAATATCTCAGCCTAAAAGTTGTACATATGTTTCAGTTAACTGTGCCACTTACCGCCGAATGCTCATACACCCGCAATAATCAATGTAAGAGGCCGTTAAAGTCGAGTAGCGTTTGACCATTCGGGCGTTGTCATTAATTTAGGAACTAACTATAGATCATGAATGTCTTCTCTGTAGAACTCTGTATCTGTATACAGGACAGTTGCAGGATTGCACTCCGAAAGGCTCAGTACAGTAGAAACGGATAAATGTAATAATCACACCCCCCAGAAGGGGTTGACGTTAGGCAAGCATTTGGTCGTAGAAACTAAGCAGAATCTTTTCTGCAACAAGTAATGTTACATAGGCTTCACATTGAAGTAGGTTTTGATGGAAAAATACATTTTAATAACCACACCAACCCTAAATTACTCAGCAGCATTCGCCTCACAGGAGTACCAAATATCATATTTAATTACGATTACGAAAATATTGTCGATGAGTCTGCATTTATCTGCGATCACTGGTAATAATTGATGGTCCCTCGGCTCTCGATCTTTCTGTTCTCGTACTTCTCGTGAATGGATGACGCAACAATTTAATGTCAGCTTCGTAGTTCGGTGCAGCGGGCACAGCAAATAGGGTTACCAGTTATTTAAAAAAAATATATAAGGCTAGTGAAAAAAAAATTTAGTTACGGTCAACGTGTTCAAATTAATAATTTATTTAAATATACATAAACACTTTAATCTTGACTTGCTAAGGAGATCTTTTAAAAAGGATTTGGCTTAGTTTTTACGAGCGGCTGCCTGTCTGACGTCAGTCTACTCTGGGGGTTACAGTCCCGGGAAAAATAAATTAAAAAATTATCTCTTCCTGACCTGGGAATCGAACCCAAAATATCCTGGTCCACCGCGCATATATGCTGCCACTAGACCAAAGAGGCGACTAAATACATAAAGCATGTAAAAATTATGATATTCATAGGTTAAAAACCGATTCCAAATCATATCTTATCATATACAATCATATCTTGGCCAAAATGTAGCAGGTATGTACCTAAGTATAATCTATTAAATTCATAATAGTCATTTAATAATAATAATCATTCATATATATTTTATGAGGATAGTGTGACAACCCTAACAGGAGATACGCCCGTGAGATGTGACACGCTCATTGTTACGCGCACAACAGGTGTGTTCAAACTCATATATTATTTAGATAGAGATTTTTATGTTGAAATTACGTGTTGTGCAATCTCCCGTTTGATACACATACGAGTGGATTTTATTGTTTGTTTTTGTGAGAATGGATATACTATTCATGAGTAATTTTTGTATTATGTTAGAGATTTAAGCTGATATAACAAAATAATTGAGATAGGAAATAAATAATGAGACAAGTCATTGCACAAAATACCTACACAAAACATGTATATATTTAGCTATGCTCCACTGTTCTACGAGCAAGAGACAGCTGAAATCGTTATTTTGCGTATTTTTTTTTGTGTACCGTTTCGAGATAAACTATTGCGGATCGACCGTAAACATGAGTTTAACTTAATCTCTATTGATATGCTATGATCTAACGTAATTGCTATATGTATCTGCGTAGAAAAACAAGCAAATGATTAGATGTTATCTATTGACATATCATTTATGTAGTGGATGCAGAAACATGCCGTCCTAACGAGGGCGGCCATGAATGTAGTCCTGCAGCTTTGCTATTTAAAAAACTTAGATCGGTACGGCTGATGACGCCTTCTTTGTCTAGTGGCGACGTATATAGACTATGGATTAGATGGTCCTGGGTTGGAATCAAAATCATAGCGGATCGACTAATACAACACGGTTGAAAAAGTATGATGCGTTGACCCTACATTGGAGTGAGATAAGGGCAGGTGGAAAGAAAGATTGGTACATGCTGATTATCATTGATATTTTAAATATAGACATGCCATTGGTCGAGATAATATTTGGCAGGTGAAGCTAATGAGCACTAGCCATTAGCAAACCTAGTGAACGTAAGAAAGTACGTATACCTGCCTTGAAAGCGTCCTAAATTAGACATCCATTGTGTATTCATTTTGATTGAATACTATATATTCAATTTTTTTTTAATTATGGCTAAATTTATTCCCTTAGCTGTTTGACCTATGGTGTTTTAAGGTTTTTATTGTAGTTTGATAAAGGCATCACAAGGCTGATCGTGGTTCCTATGGTTTAGGTTAGGGCCAGAAAATTGATCAGGACCTCCTTCGAAAGACTCAAAGCATAGAAAAATTGGTGATATGATAAGTAGACGATCGCCTTCAATATACATACCTCTTTAAATATTATCTATCATATCTGACCAACCCGTCGAACTCATAATCATTATAAACACCTTTTCCTGGTACTGCTTCAACAGTAGTAAGTATTGTTAAATTAAATGACATAATTTAGAAACTGATCCCATCCGATACTTGCAGTTCAAAGATATCTGCAAAGTTCCTCATCAGTAATTCGAGTCTAAAGAGACGTTATAAAATCCTTGAGTTGTTAGGTGCTGCGGCGGTATAGAACACCAGACTCTATAATCACAAGTTTAAAAACTTAACGGACCGACTTCAAATCCGATCGTAACTAATTATGGGACCACCCTTGAAATAAGCTCTATCGAACACAAAAAGAATTTTGAAAATCGGTCCACATTTGGCGGAGATATCGGGTAACATACATAAAAAAAATACAGACGAATCGAGAACCTCCTCCTTTTTGGAAGTGGGTCGATAAATCAAAGGAAGCTACATTCAACGTAATGATGACTATCTCAGTAATAACTACGATCTACTAAGTATATTTTTTTGATACAAAATGTACCACAGCGATATAAACCGCAGGTACAATCTGCCAGCCACATTTGCATTTGGTCGCATACTGGTTTCTTTTCTCCCGCAGCGAAGCGACTGACTCACTAACCGTCGTTTTTATACGTCATATACGAGTATTTTATTAAAATGCCCCGCGTATTATTATTAAAATGGCAGTTCCGAGAACCGCGATACTTTCCTGGTCGGCAAATGTTTGCCGCGCTACAACTTTTCCTTTACGTAAGCGATGGAAAAGCAAGTTTTCTTTCCATTATGTAAGGTTGCAGTCAGTTCACGCGATATAATGCACGGTTAAGACGCAGATACGAAATATTCCCCACTCAGCGGTTCCATAGCCGTGAAATTAACACTTATTAGGGGTGCGTCCTATTTACTTGGCACGTTTTGTATTTTTAACCGACTTAAAAAATAAATGTTGTTCGTTGTGTAATATTTTTTTATGTATGTTGCGTATCTCCGTCAAATATGGACCGATTTTCAAGATTATTTTTGTGTTCAATAGAGCTTTTTCTAAGGGTGGTATATATTTGGATAAGTTTGAAGTCGGTTCGTTAATTATATTTTTTTAATGATTTCATCATACAGTTTCTTTATCATTAATATTTTAATTTTAAAACTGATGTACAAATATGCGCATTATTGGTTTTTCACAGTAAAATCTACACATTTTTCCGTGCAAACAAAATTATACAATCATACGTATTATACAAATACAACTTACATATAGTATTTTTGACAAAAATGCTTTCAAGTATTGAATGTAGTACGAAGATGTATTTTATATGATACCATATTTTAATTGAGTATGCAGTATTAAAATGAGCAGGTGTATAGTCTGTCGTAACATTCGTATATATTTTTTGCTATTAACTTCCTATTGGAGTAAAACATTCAACATATAAGTCACCTGCTGCAGTCTAGTGGTTGTGACACGTGGCAACCCTACACGTGGTGTGGGCGGGACACGTGCGCGGTGCGCCGGAGACGCGTCGCTGCGACCGACCGACCGCGTCGGCGACGCGGCGCGACGACGCGACGCGACGTTGCGACACGCTCGGAAGCGAACTGCGTAAACAAGAGGCAGCCACTTCCACACACTATAGCCAATTACGGGTACTGCCACCCTATCCGTTACGTCACACCATCCGTCAACGGTAACATAAAACAAACATTTATGATTTATGCATACTATGATTAGACGCTAGTTTGCATTTAATAAAAATATATTACATAATGCATTATGTTTCAGAATTCGGAATGCACCAGTTAATATCGATGCGTGTCGACAAGTGCAACTTCATTTTTTGAGGGTGTCTTATCTTAATCATCTTTCGGGTAACTCTATTTCAAGTGGCTATTGGAGTGCGTCGTCACTCGGCACTTATGTAGGGCTCTTACGAAGTGTTATAATAGTCATATTTTAAAGAACAGTCAGAATTTGTAAACACACATTTTTTCTCAGTTTGCACTTTACGTGATAATTGGAATGGGTACTTACTACTTACATATATCTACATTATATTAGACCATATAGTGGATAAATATTATTTAGTATGTAAATATACATAATATTTTGAGGAACTTTTTACTTTCTTTATATCAATGGCATGCAATATACGAGTGCATAATTTAGAAACATTACATTACGTAGGTATACAGTATTACCATGTTTTTCTAATTCAATTAGGCATAAATCAAGCATTAGAATATAAATGTAAAAATCCAATTACTAGTAGAACGCGGCATCAGATTGGCTTACTGCATAACGCTTTTCTTGATCTGCATTGCAGTAACTGGTTCTCAGGCGAACACTACATGCGCGGTATCTACTCTCGTGATAATACATTGCACCTTCGGGCTATAGCTGCTGGATTTAAACCGCCAATGATAAAGCATTAGACCAATAAAATAAGCTATAAACTATCCTTGTAGTAATTGTTCTAAAGAAGATAACTCCGAGAATGCTGGCTGCAATTCTGCAAAGATTTATAATACTTCCATAAACTATGTTCTTGCTACTGCCTATTAAAATAATTGTTTAGGCGTATGTACCGCTTCTACATAATGAATAATTTTATATATTTAACACATTGTTAGGTAAAAGCTATTCTTAGCGAGGTATTTAGATTGTCTGTCGATAACATCGTTTTTCTGGCTCGTCAACGCCGTCTTAGTTATTATCTCGCAGCGTACATTGTTTCATACACATGCGCGGAACAATGGCTCTGTGTGTAAGCAGAAAGTAACGCGTACCTTGTGAAAATGAAGATTCCCATCGGTACTTTTCACGTATTTCCCTTGGCAGTGTGAGTTTTTGCCACACGCTGTCCGCCACTTTCTAATCGCCAAGCCCTTTTGCAGCGGTTCTCGACTACTTTGTCGCATTACTGTTTGCTGACAGCAATTACGCAGTGAAAGTGCTTTTTTGGCTTATCCCACGCCGATCTTTTCATATAAATTTGTCAATTTACCTGATTCTGTAATTCGAACATCGTTTAAACAATAAGATTCCGGTTCTTTTTATATTTTTTTTATAACGGTTGTGCAGTTTTTAACGGCTTTAATTAAGCCATTTTTGGAAAGTTCTCTAGTTCCAAAAATAGAAATGAAAAGAAATTATAAAAAAATATCTACTGGTTAAGCAACATTCAACAGATCTGGCAACTCTGAACTAAATCATTGTAAAATTATAGTTTATTAACCACATCGCTCATTCAGAACGACCATTCAAGGATATAGCGAGCAATTCGTAGTAAACGTATTTACTGATATTGCGCTCTGAGTTAATTTAATTTACTATGAAACACTAATAGAATAGCTATCCGTCCGCATGCCGGAGTTAACTGCGGTGTAATAGTAACAGTACAGCAAGGTTAATTCGAATTACTTAGCCAATAGCGAGATATCGCCACTCATAATCCGAGTAATCTTGGTGATTGTGCGGAAAAACATAGGGAAGAGATCGTCGGGCGGAGCTTCACAAATAACGGGATTCACATTCCAGTGTCTAGATACGTGACTGATCCCACTGACTGAGACGCCTTGTCCATTAGCACTCATTCACTAGCACATCGTTTTTCAAACTTTTTGTGCGTACCTTTTTGGAATTAAAAAACAACAAAGAATTAACGATTAATTTAATTTATCGTTCACGAAGTAATCTTTAACGCTTCAACCGTCATAATGAGCAATTACGTTTTAATTAATAAGAAACTAAGTACATCCATAGAAATAGAATAACTACTTTGAAGTCACATATTCATATGACAAGTAAACACATATACCATTGCTAAAGTTGAAATTGCGATAAGTTTTTGTAAAGTGACACAAAAGCCTTGTAATTATTGTTAATATTACATACCCATTATGCGTAATTTTATATCTGAAATAACTGTTTAATCTGACATTTACTACTGCGTTAAATTACGTACCAACAGTAGTTAATGTAAGACTCAGAAAAATTTAGTTTAATCAATAATCTGCGGTATAAAATATATGTACATAACATTACTATGTCATGAGTAGATATTAGCATATTTAAGTAACTACTAATTTAACGACTGTATCCGTATGTATGTACATATGTGAATTATACCATATGATTTATAGGTTCGATCCCCGGGTCGGGCAAATTAATATTGGATTTTTCCATATTAGCCCGGAGTCTGGAATTTGTGCCCGATATGGCGATAGGCTCGCCCCCTATCACATCTGGGACGGAACTAAGCTTGGCGAAATGTGGGTGTTCTAGTTCGCTAGTGCGCCTCTGCCTACCCCTTCGGGGATACAGGCGTGAGCTTATGTATGTATGTATGTATGATTTATAGGTGATTACCGTGTATCTATTTATATAAAATCGCGTAACTGTTTTATAATAATTTCTTGATGTTCCCTATCCCTAGTGCTGGCTCTTGTTTTAAATTGCATAATATTTTCTTTTATACCAGTTTCCCGCGCAGTTTGCTTTACTTACCAAGAATTATTTTTTCATGTTATTGTATCTCTACAAAAATAACTACGAGGAAGTATGACAGTTAGTACGGTAAGTGATAATATGTAAATCAGTATTATATTTTAACCATTTAATAACTATAAAAATAATGGTAAATGAAGTTGGTTAAAAAAAGTGAGCTTTCCTTTATAAGCTCTACACTATATATGTACATTGTCCGGTGAAATGGTGACCACTTGACAGCTGGTTAACCGAACACCATTAACCAAAGACGGTTAATGTTGGTACCAATTCTTATGCCAAACGTATTTTAGTATCAATTTATTCTGGCCCTCGCGCTGAGTTATCTTTCTATCAGTAACCCGTAACATAATAGGATGGCATGTTTTGTGGCCATAAGTCATTGGGACAAGCAAGTGTACTGGTATTAATTCTAAACAGTAGGGTTAGATATTAGATACTTTAAATACTAAATGGGATACATTGCGGTCTCACTTACGGGGTACTTGGACCTCATTGGAGTCATACTTTAAAACAAATACTAAGACACTACTCAACTTTAACGACTACTTATAATACATTGTTTTGCGCCGTAGAATTCTGACAGTGACAGTGTTTGAGCTGCATTTCAGTATTTGGGACTGAGATAGAAGACAGCCTTGGTGGCGTGTATTTCGGTGCGACTACCGTCCTGAGGTCTTGGGTTCGATCCCCGGGTCGGGCAAAGTGATATTGGATTTTTCCATATCAGCCCGAAGTCTGGAATTTGTGCCCGATATGACGATAGGCTCGCTCTCTATCATATCTGGAACGGAACTAAGTTTGGCGAAATGTGGGTGAACTAGTTGGCTAGTGCACCTCTGCCTACCCCTTCGGGGATACAGGCGTGAGCTTATGTTATGTTTATAGAAGACAGCCGATACGACGCGACATCCATAATTATTTTCAATGCATTTATTTAATTTTATTACTTTCAAAGTGAAGTGAAGAGTGGTAGAGTTGGAAGGGGAAAACCTCATCGAACATTCTCTGACCAAGTCAGAGATATACTCGATAGAGGTCAAATTAAAAGTACCCAAAACTGACGTGCATGCATGAAGAACGTAATGAGACTGAATGAGGTGAAAGAAGTGTGTAAAGATCGTAGCAAGTGGAAATCCGTTGTTTCTGCCTACCCCTATGGGAAAAAGGCGTGAGTGTATGTATGTATGTACAAAGTGAGGTTGTCGCGGTCTTCTGTCGTGTGCCGCGCGTTGCGATCTCCTGTCTAGGTCTCGCTTACCACTAAACGGGATATTACTTATCCTTATTTAATGACAGTACAAAATAAAGTGCATCCCGCGTTTGCGCACGATAAGCCTTTCACGTACCTAATGACTAATGATCATCTGTAATTCTTCGAATTTACATATATGGTAGAGGTAAAGCAGTGCTGCACTTAAAAGCTTATGATCCATTACCTTTTAAGAATGTATAAATTTTATTGCTTCATGGATTTTCCTTAATTAAGTCTGTAAGATTGATAAACTTAAAATGCACGTCAAACTATTAAAAAGATAGTACGAATTCATTGGGAATTATGCAATCTCTATTTATGATTTTAAATGTTTAATAAGGCTTAAGCTGAATCCTATCAATAAATCAACAATCAGATTGCATTTATGTGACTTTGACGAAGCTGTATCAAACAATCTACACCTTGACTTACAATGTACAGAGTTGTATTCATTTGCGCAACTCAATCACATAATCAAGATTAAAGGAGTTGTAGGCGAGGTCGCAGGTCGTCTTACATCAGTTGGTGCACTTTCGATGTGAGCTAGTGAAAGGAGCATCTCCTCGCAAGTCGTAACGCCGCAGGTGCATGGCCTAGGACCGCCGTCCGACCATAAGTCACGGTGGGAAGTTATGCGAGCATTGTAGGGCTGCGATTATATACGGCACTGAATTATCACAGTAGTGAATTTTGTTGTTCATTTCTACAGTAGCCCGAGCACGAAAAACTAATGTAAATGTAAATGTATTCGAGTTCGCTGCGCACTGATGACGTTTGGTTAATATTTCATAAAAATTTCTTAGACGCGCATCGAGTTCGAATACATTTACGGTTGTCAGAAATTTTCCTGCTCAGGCCGCTGTACTTGAAAATTAAATAACTAGGTATTTTGTCATGGAAAAGTGAAATACTTCTTCTATGAAATACTAGTAAAAAATAATATTAAATTCTAGTGAAATACTACATTCCAATTATTTCCTATCGCTGTGTTTAATTTATTTCGTTGCGGTATAAAGACAACCTCGGTGGCATGGCGTTGTGGTATTGTGTGCTATGTGACTATAGTCCTGAGGTCTCGGGTTCGATCCCGGGGTCGGGCAAAGTGATATTGGATTTTTCAGTATCAACCCCGAGTCTGGAATTTGTGCCTGATATGGCGATAGGCTCGCCCCTATTACATCAGAGACGCAACTAGGCCCGGCGAAATGAGGGTGTTCTAATTCGCTACTGCGCCTATGCCTACCCCTGCGGAGACACAGGCGTGAGGTTATAAAGACAGTCGATTTAACTTTGGACTAGGTTATTTGGATTTATGTTACATCATGTCCATAAAAATTGTGTACAAATAATACCCAAATGTTTCTCGAGGTATATTATGACTAATTTATTATTTTGCAATCAAGAATCGAACATCAATGATTAAAAATTAAAAAGAACACTGCAAAGTTACTTTAACATAAATGCATTATTTTGTTAGCAGTTCTTTTTGTTCTATTTCCCGGTTAGTAGATTATTTTCCTGCTTTATACGCTAAAGCCTTGAAACAAAATGTTTAATTTACTAATTAAGGTTTTTTGTTTTTAAGTTTTATTTCTGTCCATATATTTTACTATATAAAGTGTTATATAGTATAGTGATATTATTGTGTTATTGTATTTTTATATGCTATGTGTTATTTTGTATTAAAATTACGGTTTGACGCTGCAATTGACGATTATTCACAACACAAACTATTTTTATTGAACAAAAAGCTATTATTTTTAAATGCGCACGCTACAGGGGTGCCAAATATCCCGTAAGGTACATGAATCATCACGTATTTTGTTCTCACAACGTTTTTGTTGGCGCATACATTAAAATGAATCGTCTTTGCGGAAGCTTTGCTCTCTAGAAATAAATTTCTCTTGATGACATAACAGCAGTTCTATGTATGTTCTTACTGGTTGGTTACTTTTCGTATTCGATACTAAGTATGTTTGAATGCATACGTCATTAGTTTAATTTAAAATGTTAACAACCATTTATACACACTGATTTCTTAAGTTTACGCGAATATTATACATTGAAATAAAGTATTATACATTTCAGTCTGACCCGTGACAACGAAGACTGCAAAGCCTTCGAAACGTCGGGAATAATAATTAAAACTTAATCGTGATAGAATCCGTAAAAATAGTTTTATTTCAACCATTTATACGTAAAATAATATTTTTTAATCAGATCAGTAGAGCAGCTAGTTATATTTTTATTTATTTATTTTTCGGAAAACCTACAGCTAAGTATAACTAAATAGGTAACAACTTAATAAACAAATAGCCATTTAGTCATATGGTCTTAATATAAATCGAAATTGGGTCATTTGGTCCTTTGACGATAGAATTTTGCCAGCCTAAGGTTTCTGAATAATATACTGGCTGGTCTGATTTTTCGGTGTCCTATCGCAAATCGGTCGGATGCAGAAATGTATCCTCTTAATAACTCAGCAATGACATTAGGTATCTTTAATATGTAACTATTTATTACGTCTTAAAATATTTATTATTTAATGATGTTTAATGGCATTACAGGTTTTAACCAGATGTAAATATACTGCACACGTAATTTGTAACTGTTTTCCGATTGTTACAACATATTTCTGAGTTATTTGCTTTAGCGCTTTAGGCACCAATTTAGCGATGGCCATTAGTTCCTTCATCCTAATGCACGTTATTTCTCTCAGCCAATGACTTGTAAATTACTTCTGAGATTTACGTGAGCAAATACCGGTGCGTTGCTAAACAATCTTTACGATTTTATTGCGTCATTTCCCTACACTTGTACGAAGGAAATAAAGGTCAGTTTTTGTTTATTTGGAAAACCAACAGTATATACATCTTTTTTATTGTTTTATTAGTGTACTGTACCATTTCTTTGTTTTCACATATATAAAGTTAAATCACACTTGTGCGGAGAAATTACAAAATTAATAACACCAAGCTATATTATATCTACAGTTTTAGTGAACCAGTGCTTATGTATTGCATGTTGCTTATGTATTGTATGCAATTGCAAAAAAATAAAAATCAAAAGAATACATTCGATTACTGAGAGCTCTCAGTCTCAAAAGTATTTAGTACAGATGACCTGTTATCTTACCCAACGCTGCGGTTAAAAGAGTTACTGCTGTCTCTTAATTGCGTCGGTAACCGTGTTCAAAGATCGTGCTTGTCGTCTCTCATTACTCGGGAAGTTTATTATTGCCTTTGGTTGTTGTTTCATTAATGCCTTTCTGTCATTACCGGGCGTTTCTGAGGTGCAACATGGAAATTGTCATGGGCGAATGCGGCAGCCGTAACGGGAAACGTAAGGCGCAAATTATAACGTCCGCGTTGATGGCACTTTCTTCTATCCACTGCAGAGCGTTGAGTTGGTTCAGATGTGAATTACTATTTGTTAAACTACGTAGTACGTACATAAGTTCACGCTTGATAGAAGGGGTAGGTAGAGATGAACTAGAACACCTACATTTCGCCGGGCATATCTGAATCCACAAGACTGGGCCTATCGCCATCATCATCATCATCAGAACATAGGCCTCGCCCAAAGATTTCCAGATCGACCTGTTGGAAGCGGCCTGCATCGCCATATCGGACACACATTCCAGACTCCGTGCTAATACGAGTACTAAGCAGAATTCTCAACACCACTTTAACAGACTGAGGATAGAACCCCAGATCGATTGTTAAATACATATATTTGTATGTTTGAACATTTGCAGAAACAACCCTGATTAATACCAGTATAATATTGTTAAACCTTAGTAAGATCATGCTTCGTTATTTAAGTAGTGCCAGTGCTCCGTCTCTCTACTTTGACATTGCAACTTTTCCCCAATCTGGGGCATATCCTCTATGAGTTCGTGAGAACACTAACTCTCATATCTTCCTCTAGAAAGGCTAATAATAAATGACCAATCAATTATATTTCTAAAAATATATTAATTAACGACAAAAATTCAATGCATGTTATTTATTATGTGAATATCACTCACACTTTTATTTCGTAAATGTAAGTTTCTCTTGTAACTGAATAAGAAACGTATACACTTGATTGGCCAGTGGCTACTAGTTACCACAAACTCTTACCTATTGCTTCAACTAGTACAAGAAATACCGGTTGCCGGTTCAAGAACACTTCCTTTATTACTCATGTTTGAGTGGCGTGCAGTTCGTACAGACAAAAAGACATTGTCTACACGGACACTTTGATAATGATAATCGAAAATGTATTAAAGAAAAAGAAGAGACACCAAAAACAGTTTTTGAAATTGCCTCGCTCCGTTTTTAAATTATACCAATCATATTTTAAATCGACATCCTTAATGTTGATGACGATAATGGAAGCAAAAATAATTTTGCTATTTCTTGTCTATCAAGTATCCTTATCTGAATACTTGTGCACGTCACTGCATGTTTGAGCAGAAAACTTGCATTGTAATTATATTAACAGGTTTTAATTTGTCTTTTTCACAACACCTATTTATCTACGGATATGCTTCATTCATCATTTTTAATACACCATTAATAAATAATCATTTAAGTTAAATAAATAAAATTATCTTGTTAAGTTTCAATCGATAGTACGTTTCGACAAATGCTTAATGTTTATTCATTTATTATAGAATCGCTTTTTGTTGTTCTTTGTTCAAGGATATTTCGATCTAAGTCGGCAATGTTTTTAAGCTAATCTAATTTAAATAATTATGGCCATGATTAATCCTACGCACATAATACTATCCAAATATGCAAAGTTAAATCAATACTCAAAGAACAACACCTAAAGTAAGATATATATTATGTTTTAATTAGATTTATCTCTATAGATATCATGCTATTTAATTGAAGAATAAGATGATTTTTTTGTAATGTCAAATCAGAATAAGCATGGTGTATTATTTGAATCGCCTTCTACCACCATTATCATCATTGAAATAATTAGGCGCTAACTATATTAGGAACTCAATCGAGCACAAGACAGTCATTTAAAATAATACGTCAATTATATGAGCAATCGACTTATTTTTTATTAATAAGAATAATTCCGGAACTTTGCTGATGTTTAGGGATTTGTAATATCATCGACTTTACCTCTACAATCCGGTATTGAAAAATAATCTTTAAATGGTAAAAAAAATCGAAAGCGACATTATTATGCCTTTAGACTCGCCCCCTATCACATCTGGGACGGAACTAAGCTCGGCGAAATGTGGGTGTATTAGTTCGCTAGTGCGCCTCTGCCTACCTCTTCGGGGATACAGGCGTGAGCTTATGTTATGTATGTTATGACTTTAGATGCTGATGATGATGTGAGTAGATATTCACTTAGGTATGTTAATCCTGTGTTTTTGTTTAAATAAAAAACACTTAGAATAATACAGATTGGTTTGAAATATATAATATTAGCCCTATAATATTACTGTCCCACTGCTGGGCACGGGCCTCCTCTACTAATGAGAGGGGTTAGGACTTAGTCTACCACGCTGGCCTAATGCGGGTTGGCAGACTTCACATACCTTCGAAATTCCTGTGAAGAAATTCTGGGGTATGCAGGTTTCCTCACGGTGTTTTCCTTCACCGTTATAGCGAGCGATATTTCACAATGAAAATACACTTAACATAGAAAAGTCAGAGGTGTATGCTCCATTTTGGGGTTGGTCTCGAACCTCCGACACTTGTCTCGGCAGTCCTTACCATTCCCAACTGAGCTATCGCGGCTTCACTGATATAAGTAGGTAATTATTCCTGTAAGACTGTTGAAAACATCTTAAAAATTTGCATCAGCAAATCTGATTTGGAATAATTTGATTCTATCGCCGCAGGCTTCAACTAATAGCCCGTAAACTGATGTGATGGAGGCAAACCGTCCGCGTCATGAAATTAGCAACATGGCGTTATCTAGATAAAGTGTTAATAGAATCAATTATCGCCTCTTTTTTTCACAAAATACCTAAGTTTTTATTGGCATAGAAAGTTGTTTATTTATTTTCGTGTGCCACATAATTATGTAGGTCGTAACTAGATTGTGCTAAAACAAAATAGAAAATTTTACTTTCCTGTATTACGAGAATCGGTTCATATTTTGAATGTCTTTTTGCTAAAGGTAGTCAGTTATTTTATTACTTTACTGTTATATAAAGTGTTTAGGATGTGTGCATTAAGAAAGTGATTGTTTCCATATTCGCAATCAATAAATATAGGAAGAATATCTACTGTAATATTTTTGGACCACCGGTCGAATAATATAATTATTGCGAATTATACATTATTTACATAATTATATTATCTTGTATTCTAGTTATAGTTGTATAGACTTATTAGTCATTTATTTCAAAGTCACAACTACATTTATTCTAAGGCCTAGAGCGATAGAAATAAACAGGTGAATCAAGAAACCTGAATGAATGTAGAAATAGTCACCGATGACGCCAAACAATTGGCCTTCAAGAATATCTGTTTTAAATTGATTACTATAATAAAATATAAACTTTAGAATAGAACTCTTTATTTATGTGTTTACCATAGGATATAATGTGTCCAGTCGACATTGAATCGAAGTTCATTTTAAAATAATGTATGTAGGTACAATTCATTATTAATTTTTACCTCGTATGCTTAGATTCTCGTATGGATGTCTTTAGAAAATACTGGAAGCGATTTAGGCGTACCTATTAAATTTTGACTGATGTTTGACTATTTATATAGTTTTGAAGTATGTTTTTTTTAAAAGTAGTTTTTTTCAACGTCGTATCAATGTTTTTTTAATCATAGAGGAACAAGAGTGAGTTCATTAGACGCGATATTTTTTTATCTTTTCAATGTCTATATAAGTCGTATTCGACTCTTTTCGAGATACGACAAGTATGCTTTCGGGTGTCGATATATGGGCTATAGATCGGGAGGTTCTGGGTTCGATACACAGGTCGGGCTAAGCTACATTACTAATCAAATTTGACCGAGACTGGATCCTCTAAACGAGGGTTGACGTCAGGCAGGCAGCCGGTTATAAAAACTAAGCCAAATCCTTTCTGCAACATGCTCGATAAAATGTGTTGCGGCGACCCCACATTAAGTTGGGAAAAGGGCATAAAGAAAGACAGGTAATGGGAGACTCCATCCCCGGAACAAGATCAAGAGGGAGCCCAAAAACAGTAAGAACAAATGTACTGTAATGAGATTAGACGGCAGGCAATGTTTTTGAAGGTCAAGTCATAGATAGGGCGAAGTGGAGCAAGAATGTGTAGTTGACCCCTACCATCATGAATGAAGTGTCCGGGAGCGAGAGAGATTTTGCGCGCAGCTCCGCCCGCATGAAATGTTTTTCTGGACTCTCTCCCTTTTTTTATATTCATTCAGCCTGCATCGTGTCCCACTGCTGGGCAAAGGCCTCCCCTTTATTCCTCCACTTGTCCCTATCTTCTGTTAGCTCTCTCCAATTGGGTTCGAATCCATACAGCTCGTCTCTCTACCTCTTTTTCTTCTCTCCCTTTATATTGACAAAATGCGTGATTGCCGATAACATTTTATTAGGCGTCGTTTTATGACAAAAATAATTCTGTATCCTTACCTAGAGATCAAACTTTCATCATACTGAATATCGAAATTGGGTCAGTGGTTTAACAGTAAAATCGGAACAGACAGTTTAGTATAATATTAGTATGGATAAAGTTACATCTTATTCTGTTTCGTCGAAGCATTATCAAGTAAACACATTAGAAAGCGTTCAAGTTACAATTGAATAGCACGTACGTCGCACTCTATACCTACGCTGACACGTTGTGAAGGTACCTCTACATACGAGTACACACGTGCCGTGTAATCGAGCGATCAATCCGCTTTCACGTCCCACGACAACTTAAAGCCTAGTTTACATTTGGCCAATAATTGGGCGGCGACCGGTTGGTTGCAGGCCCTTTGTAAACAAATTATGTAATCATGTGACAGATATTAAATTTGGGCCATCTTGTATGCACGTAGCTGATAGCTATTATATGTATATGCCGCATTTCATATTAGTAGTGGTAACTATTATCAACATTTTTAAAATAAGAAAGAAATTCCACCTTCGGGAGTATTGCGTCAGTAATAAATCAACAAATAAATTAATTATTCCTGTAAAATATTTAAAAAATCACAATAAAGATGATATTCCAATGTATATTTCTTTATTTTATTGCCATATAATAGACCTTGTAAGGCAAATTGGGCGCGGTCCTTAGAATGTTCGAACATCTCATATTAAAACGAATAAAAAAGTTCATGGTGACATCATCAACTAAACTTTATTTTAACCGTGAGCTTATGTGGGAGGGACTCGCATCACATTTTTATTAGCGGATTTTCCCGCTCATACACAATGTGTTGGCAATCTTAGGCCGTTTTTAAATAATCTTTGTTGTGACTGGAAATAGTAAAAAGTAAAAGAAAACACATAACATAATAAAAGCTCATGCCAGTATCCCCGTAGGGGTAAGCAGAGGTGCACTGGCGAACTAGAACACCCAGATGTCGTTCCGTCTTAGATGTGATAGGGGGCGAGTCTATCGCCATTTTGGACACGAAGTCCAGACTCCAGGCTGTTAATGAAAATCCAAGTTTTACAATAATCGTCAATCATGTAGAATATCGTGCGTAAATGTCTTAATAACCCTCGCTGGAGAGATATTTAGATATCAACAGAAGAAAGTCTTTGATTGGTGATGCCTTGCATGAACTCTGTAATTTAAGTTAAATTACACACAACTGTACTTCTAGTAGTAATGAGTCTAAGATTACTATTTATACATATAAGCAAATATAGAGGTAGGTAATGTGATACTGCTGCAATTTTTCCTTACTTGCAAATAATGCCTCTGCAGTTTTATTGCAAATTATAGAATGAATCATAATTCCAGTTGTTGCTGGAAATCATAGGTAATTTTCAAAATAATTATTTTGGGCTTTATGATTTTACAATATATTGTTTATGATGTTTATGTGTGATGACTATGTGTAGTGATGGACTGTGTTAGTTATTATTTATCGAAATTATACCTACATTTAAAAAAATCAAGAGATCTACATTTGAGAGAGATTTGTCAACCCCTTGATCAAGAAGACAATTGATTAGCTACAATAACAAAACTAAAATAAAAAGGAAAGTAAATATATGTTTGATCCTTATGGTAGAATAATCAAATATATTCGTGAGTTAGCCTTATTTGACATTAGAGAAGAATCCACCTCATGCCACGTCGTAACATGTTCAATATTTCAAAAGGAAGTCTTTGCAAAGAGGCCGGTTATTAGCGGTAATCGATCTCTGACTGCGCCCGTTCCTAATCCCTATATGGCAAGGGCGTGGCACTTGACGCGATTGCAGTAAACTTAGGGCTGTATTATCAATTAACTCCCATGCTTGTACTCTCAAGGGCTACTGACTGACTACTGTAACTGCTGAAAGCCAGGATCAACAATAGCACACAATTATCCATATAAGTTCATGCTTCTACTCTTAAAGGGATGGGACTATAGCTACTGTAACTCCTGTACTCCTACTTCAAAATCAACAATAGCACCCATCTTTCGACACCGAGCAGTGAACCTCAGAATAGAAAAATGGAGAGGAGTTAGGAAGCGGTATAACTGCAATTTTACATCCACGTTTCGTAAAGCATAATATTTGATATTTCCTTTCCATGCTGAGTTCGGGGTATAATCTACCGATACGCCGGGTCCGGCACATTTCTAACTCATATGAGAATAACTCCAAATATTTTTTTATTACTTTGCCACTTTGAACCTACGACCTCGCCAGTTGTTTAATTTACTACTATTATGTCCATAAACTATATCTTGTATAACATTCTTAACCAAGTGGTTTATTTTCGGCATATTATAGAGGTTAAAATTCGTATCACGGGTGGTAGAAATACGGAAGCCAGCGAAACTGTGTCATGTATTTAAAGTTTAAGGAAGTTTTAAAAAGTAAAATGAATAAACAGAATATGTGTGTGGAAATAAAGCAGCCCTGTATGAGTGAATGCACTCCTGGGCTGCTAATTTCTCTATCTTTAGCTTCGGTGTAACTGACCGCGGTAGGTAGGGCTGTCAATCATGCTCTTGTAATCATTAGTTATACTTCATTTTGATTCATTATTATAATTATATCCATTAATTTTCCATCAGGACTATCATAAATGTTAAAAAAATGCTTTTAAGGCGCTCCAATGGATGATGATGCCATGATGGATGGTATACTAAGGCTGAGAATCGTCAGGTCTGAGATCAAATCCCATAGCGTATAATCATAATGTAAGATAATTCAAAGAATCAAACATGAGTTTCAGAATCCAGAATTTGTGCCCGATACCGCGATAGGCAACGGAATCAAACCCGAGGAAATATGAGTGATATAGTTCTCTACTTCGCCTTTGCTTTCGCTGATTCTCCTTGCGTATCAATAGTATTTTATTTCTTGGTAATAAGTTGGCAACCCTAGCAGTCGGTACTAAAGAGAAACTGCGTTAGATGCGTCCGGCACCGGCTACGCACGCGTCCGATACTGGAGCGAATACTTCCTTTAATTGCACTATATCGACCTAAATATGAACATAAATAAAAAATCAATTCAGCCTTTGGTTCAGTGGACTTACCACGGTTCAGCAAAAACATTTTGTTTTGGGATAATGTAGACTTGATTTATTTGGTCACTGTTTTGTCCTGCACTCGCTTATCATGGGGTACCCATACTCTGTTAGTTACTCTGCCACGCCCGGTAAAAAATATGGAAGAAAATAATTATTTTTGTTTGCAGAATCTAAAAATTACGACATTAGGAGTTACAGAATGTTTTCAAAATCACTGCCGCTCAGTGGCAGGTTATAATTATTGTGGTTTTGCCTGGAATAGACTATTGCATAAGCTAAACTCTAAATAGAAGCTATCCAAATAATAATTGATGAAACACAAGCGAATACGTGACAAATTCCTAAAAATAAAAGTATAAAAAGTAAAATATACATAACAAGCTAAAATCAAGTTTAATAAGATTTGAAAGTAAACCTAGTTGAAGTAATTATCGCGGGGGCTGTAACAACCGGTGACAATTTCCTTTAAAAGGTGTTATATGCACCGGTGTCCGGTAGATTGTGCGAATAGTTCATATAACATTTCTAGGAACTGTCTTGCGCTCACTCAGTTAATTTCCGTAAGAATTAAGATATAAATGTAAGTGCAGCTTTATACTTACATACACGGAAACCACAATTTCTTTTAACATTCTAATGCTTTCATGTACAGTTGCTCTATGTGAACATATTTCAACAAAGGTCTTGCTTACTAGGGAATACAATTAAAAACAATAATAATACGACTTCGCATATTACAGTGTTCTGATGCATTATCGCATTTTAGTCTATAGTCATACAAGAATCTTTCGTTTTGAATAATCGTTTTAAGTTGATTTGTCGAGCAATAATAATAGAATTGACAAAATTATTATTATTAACAACGTTAATAATATTAAAGCGAAATAGATTATTCTGACAAAAAGATCAAATATAATTTTGTTTAACAAGGCAGTAAACATTAGCTAGATATGTTTACATTAAATTTTCCACAGTCGATAAATCAAGAAGACAATTTGTTTACAATAAAATCTTCATAGGGCCGGGCGTCTGTTAATTTTCAAGTAATTCCAACTAGCACTGGTATAAAAGGATGTGGCGCATTAATAAAGCGAGTCTTGCTCATAGAAAAGATTATTCACATAAGTTAACTTTCCCCAGTGAGAGTGAGTTTCCAATAAGTATTGAGTCGTAACAGGAAAGCAGAATAATTATAGTCCATAATGTTTACCTGCTTAACGTCTAATACAACATCGCCGTTCGTTGATTGGCCGGTACTAAATCACTTTTCCACTTATGGTGCGATGGAAATCTACTCGTAGCAAAAGTGTGAAATTTTTAGATTTCCCTTACCATTTGCGGCATTGGTTATCTCGTTAGTTTTGTCATGCTTTCATTATGTAACAATAATTTTATTGTCCATGCCTTTATCTTCAGGTTAATCTACATTAGTTAAAATTAAATTTAAAGACTGAAGTTAGTGTTCGAAATAAAAACAAAACAATTGTACAATAAACGGATATACTATACAGGAGCAAATAATAAGGAATATCAAATTATTTTTATGATTAAAGCGATTTATCTGTATACTTTCTCGAAATCGTATGAATTTGTTAATTTATGAAACTCTCGAGGTATAAGTCGTAGCGTGACTGTACGACTGTGTCACTAAATTTACAACAACAGCAGCCCAAGCAGGAAAATTTCTGACAACCGTAAATGTATTCGTGCTCCATGCGCGTCTATGAAATTTGTATAAAATATTAATCAAATGTCATCAGGGCGCAGCGAGTTTACATTTACATTAGTTTTTCGTGCTCGGGCTACTGTTGCATGCTTGAGCTTTTCGCGTCAAAATAATAATTTCAATTTTAAAAAGTTACAATTTTCAAACATTTTCGACATCGCACTAAAGTTTTTGGAGATGAAAGAATCGTGTTTACGATAAGTGAAGCTGTTGAAAAGCATTTTATAACGTACCTTCTTAATTCTAAAACAATTTTTTTAGTGAAAGTTGAAGTTTATTTTTACGGCGCTGCGTGAGTTACGGGCTGTGTCCAGTTGTTCGTTAGAATTAGTTCAAACGCGTAAATTTTTTATTATATTACCGGTTACGACATACTCTAATTTTATCAATGCAGGCCTACATTTTGAGACAGTGTTTCTACTACGGCTTTTGTTTTATTGCCTAAGAATATCTTAATTTCACTGCCTTGATGGCGTAGTTGTATTGGGTATTGCTGTAGAACTATCGTTCCGAGGTCTCGAGTATGATTTTCGGGTCGAATAAATTCATATTGGGCTTTTCTATTTAGTATCAACCCGGAGTCTGGAGGTGGTAAGGTGACGATAGTCTCAGCCCCATTTAATCTGAGACACAGACTAGTTTTTTAATTCGGCACCACCTACCCCTTCGGGGGTACAGCCGTGAGCGTATTTATGGATATTTTATCATATTGATAGGAACTGGTTCCCTTTTCATGTTCTTGTCTATGATCTGTAGGAGAAATTTCTTATATATAATTTATGAGTGGTGCAATCTGTCGATATTTTTCCACAATATATAGTTCATTGAGAGCATTAAATCACTTGGTTTTCGACGAATTATTTCATCTCGACCACGGTGACCTTGTTACGCGGTTATGTCATTGCCGCGGTTACGAAAGAATCGATCCGAATAATGTAGATTAATTAATTCTGTATATTGCAATATGGCTCGTGAGCCAAAAACAGAAGCCAATGTCCATTAATATACAAATGTAATAGATAAAGATAAATAGTCGGAAAGCAAAATAGCCTTTGTTTTATATATTTCACATTTGCAGCTTATTACCATCGTTTAAGACAGATTGCAATAATCTATTTTGTGTACAATGAAAACGGTAATGAAATGAAACGTTAATTAGGGATAATAAAATAAATAAGCTACATCACACCGAAAGCTTTATTTATATGAGTGTTGCAAGTCCGAAATTCAGTTATTTTTTAATTTAGTCAGGCGTTTACTTAAGTAAACCGCAGTTGTATCTTAACAGATATCTATTAACCTATTACATAATAGGTTAGTACTTGGCAGTGTTGCTATGAGTATTTACCGTATTTTGATAGAAATTGAATGACAAAACTATTGGAAAACTTTGAGCTTCTTGACCCCTTCGTGGCGCAATGGACAAATAGCTTACTAAAGCATAAGGGCCGCAGGTTTGATCCCCACTCCGACCAAAAAATGTCACAAATATCGGATCTGGGTGTTCTAACTTGAGACCGAAGTGCAGTTATTATATTCGCGACACAAACTCGAATCTTATTGTGGTGTTAATACTATGTGTATGGTTGGTTGTATTTAGTTAGAACACTCAGAACGGGGTACTGCGTATACAATATACATATTCCGCTGATATTAACCAATGCGGTGGTCCTTAGATGTTATCGATTACTAATAATACTTAGAGGTAATGTAGAACATGTGTTGAAGCCATGTGGTCACGTGGCGGTGCAGCAGAGCGGATGCGATGTCGCCACATATCACGCGGCCGTGTTTAGATTGCAGGGCGCTGCTAATGATTTACAGCATGTGCCTTTGATGCAATCATTACTATTCATTTCTTCCATTAGATTTGCTATATGTATATTTACACTAAATGCATGAAATATTGTATTGTTAAGATGCGTTATTAATTATCATTTGTTTTTAATAAAACACGTCCCCATTTGGTCTAGTGGCAGCATATATGGGTTCTGGACCGGGAGGTCCTGGGTTCTATTCCCAGGTTGGGCAAAGCGAATTTTAACATAACATAAGCTCACGCCTGTGTCCCCGAAGGGGTAGGCAGAGGCGCACTAGCGAACTAGAACACCCAGATTTCTCCGAGCTTAATTCCGTCCCAGATGTGATAGGGGGCGAGCCTATCGCCAAATCGGGCACAAATTCTAGACTCCGGGCTGATATGGAAAAATCCAATATAACTGCCAGACCCGGGGATCGAACCCGAGACCTCAGAACCGTAGTCGTACCGAAATACCACCACGCCACCGAGGCAGCCAAGCGAAGCCAGCAGCAAAGCGAATTTTGCTAATTTTGTTTACCCGGGATGGATCCCTCTTAGGGGTTGACGTCAGGCAGGCAGCCGGTCGGAAAAACTATGCCAAATCCTCTCTGCAATATGCATGAAAAAGTGTGTTGCATAGACCCCACATTAAAGTGGGGTAAGGCCAGGTAGAAAGAAAAGTTTTTAATAAAACATGTGGCTTTGATTTTTAGCGAAGGAACTTTTTTCCCAATAAGATATTAATCTTTTTGTTCTTAATGAAATTAATTATCCACCATAATTATCGAGCATAATTCCCATTAGTTAATTTATTAAAGAATATTAGAGTACTCATTATTGAATAACAATTATACCTGTATCTTTCACATTCAATTAAGTGGTAGGATCATTAGGAACTCCTAATAAAACGTTCAGTAGCTTAAAATTGTGTTGTTTTATTGGGTGTAAACTTATGATGGAAGCAATTTAGTTAAGTTGTGTATCACTAATTGATGTCATTAATATGCAATATGATAATGAAAGTGTTATTTTTTTGCAGGTAAGCGCAAATTCCGTGGTGTTTTTGGTAAGAGAGTCGTTATATTGCATTTTACATTGAAATTACATTTAATCGATTGAACTAAAAAGACTAGATTTAGATATCATACTCGCTTGTTAAATGGTTACTAAGAATGTTATTTTCGCCGTAAATGAATAGGTTACAGAAACTAAATATGAATTCCTGTTTAAGGTAAGTTCGTAACATACAAACTACATACTTAAAACATTTTTACCTACAATAAATGGACAAAGTAGTAAGGTAAGCCACAGTAATGTCAGGAGAATTAAGATAGAAAAAAGTTGGTCACACGAAGGTGTAAAGGTCGCATTCCATCAAAAGCGAAGGAAATGCCCCATCACCAATAATATCACTGTGTCTCGAAAAGCCCACAGATAATATTACAAAACAGGAATGCGTCGTTTTGTATTAAGCTTTTTGCTCGTGTACACCAGGGGGCTGACTTTTGACACTCAATTCGAATTTGACTTCGATTCCATTTAATTAAGTGACTTGAAATTCCACCGATATGAGTTAAAAAGTGTACTAATGTCATGTTAACAATTACCAAATTACAAGTTCTCCAATCCAATGCAACTTTAGCGCACTTTTTAACTCGATTTTGGTGGAATTTTAAGTCACTAAATGAAATCGAATCGAAGTCAAATTCGAATCAAGAGTCAGAGTTGTAGTGGAAATCGACCGATCGAAGTCATCGTGTTCAGCGGCCTGAGCAGGAAAAATTCTGACAACCGTAAATGTATTTCAGCTCGATGCGCGTCTATGAAATTTGCATGACATATTAACCAAACGTCATCAGTGCGCAGCGAACTCGAATACATTTACATTTACATTAGTTTTTCGTGCTCGGGCTACTGTAGGCACTAGGCTGGTAATGACACTGACTCGGTCGTCTCGTATCTGTGAGAATACGGATCGTGGGCTCTCATTACCAATCCTATTACGATGATGCGCTATGCCTCCATTTATCTCCACATTAGAAAGTCTAGGACGTAATTAATATGAAGTGAGGTTACTTCGACACTCATGCTCCGTAAAACAGAAATATGATGTAATAATATTTTACCCTTCGACTCTCAATGCTTTATCAGAGAAAGTTCTTAAAGGAATGCGCGATAAGGAAGAAATTTGTAATTAGATTTATTTTCTAATATATGTCGAAGTTACATTTTGTCATACATAATACAGATAGAAATGTCGGAGAAAGGTTGTAAAATTACTAGCTCTTTGAATTACTGTTGCTTACTTTATGTTTTTATAATTTACTTAAGTAACTATTTGTATCATTTTTATTATTTTAAATTGAGGGCACAGTATTTATTGAAAGCTTGTGAAAACGCATTTTATTTCTAAAATGTGACACACATTTAATATAATTTAAGACATGAAAACATCTTAAAGACAAATTCGTGTCCTTAGGTGCACTAATTTAGATTAAAATGTGTTTTTATCTATAACGTACATAAGCCTAGAGGATTGTAATGTTCTTTTAAACACTGTAACGCTTACGTGTGGAGCGGACCTATCAATCATGATAGCGTACTGAGCGGCGACCCACGCGCCCTCACGGAAGTCACTAAAACTCATCACATAAGGCATCAATATACAAGTGCATAGAGTCATAGACCTTGCCTTATCTATTAAAGATACCGAAACGTGGGAAAAATCTGGGTTCAACACACCCGAAGTGTATCGTTAAACATAAACAGCCTTGTGCAATGAATTCCTTAAGTTATGCGCCCTTAGTTTATGTGCGGACTACGGAGTTAATAACCCTGTTTATGTTTTAAAACACTGACTTAAGAACCCTTGCCGGTTTAAAAATCCTTAACATTAAAAGCGGAGTAATTATAAACGAGGTTACGAAATTACTGGAAATGCGTGAGTAGTTTTTGCGATGCCACGAGTGTGCGCTGCTACAAGCATGCTGTCTGGCTGCATACGCGCCCCTGCATGTACACAAAATATACACTGCACCAAAGGTACAGAGTATGTGAATTTGGAACATCATTGTTACGTTTAGTAAAAAACAATAAACTTTTACAGCCTTCGTGGCGCAGCGGGCGTATCGTCGGCAGTGAACGTGAGGCCGCGGGTTCGTTTCCCGCACTGAGACAAATGTCTGTGTGGTCCACAGATATTTGTTTCGGTTCTGGGTGTTGTGAGACCGAAAGTCTCTCGTAGTTCAGTGATACCCACGATACAGGTTTTAACCTAGTGTGGGATCAGTAGCCCGAGCACGAAAAACTAATGTAAATGTAAATGTATTCGAGTTCGCTGCGCACTGATGACGTTTGGTTAATATTTCATACAAATTCCATAGACGCGCATCGAGCACGAATACATTTACGGTTGTCAAAAATTTTCCTGCTCGGGCTGCTGGACTATGTGTGTGACCCAACAGGTGTTGGGTGTATTTCTTTTAGGTTATCGAAATACTCACTTGGTAGAAAATATTTATGCCATTATTTATTGGCGTCTTATAAGGAAATGAAATACAAGTATTAATAAAACACGTAAACATGTTAAAATACATTTTAGGAATACAGTTTTTAAGTTAATAACACAAGATACATGATTCTGAAGAGGTCTACACAATAAGCTTATAATTTGAATATTGTTTGAGGTTAACAAGTTTTGAAACTAGTCCTTCATTGATTTTATTTTCGCAATAAAAACACATCTATTTATGGCTTGTCAAAACACAATCAAAACAAAATATTGGCGCTTATGTGTATTGTCTATTTCACATAAGCGCCAATATTTTGCTCTTTTTCACAGCGATGGGCAAATAAAGGTGTGAAAGGCATTTTTCATACTTTCCAATTCATATATTCGTCTACATCATGTGATACAGAAAAGCCGAAGAAAAGCGTCTTGATCCATATGTATTTTATATTCTACACCACATTTTCGCTTCGTTGTCAGTTTAACACCGGGATAAAAACAACCAACAACAAAGGTTTGTGAGCGTGAGTATTCCGTTCCGGTTTTGCTGTGTACGAATAAGCTTAGTAACCCAAACATGCTGTTAATTACCTGAATTATCAAGCAACTGTCTCGGGTGGTGATGAAATGTCTTCGTAAGAAGTGTACATTGCATCACACGCCGTTTAAACTTCTTAACGCTTCATTTTTCACGTTTTAGCTTTAAGCAATTAGGTTTATTGTTTTTGTCTCATCTTTAAAGGATAAAGAAACAAACACTTCCTTCTAAGAACTCTACGAGATGAAGGATAATACTTGTTAAATTAATGCTTTTATGTGTACACTGGTTTTTATTTAGGTTGTTGTTATTAAAAGATAGTAATGAAGAACTTACTCTGACAAGGTGCCTATGTAATTGCTTTCAACTTTTGAACTCCGTTTAAAGTTTTTCTTAAACTTTATTGAAGTCGGTTAAACTCAGCTCTGTATTATTATTGTTGCTATTATTAGTGCTGAGCACAATCTCCTTCACACATGAGGGCGCCTCTGTCAGAAATAAGCCAGTCTTTGAAAAACAAATTTAATTGAAACTTTTGTGGCAATTGTATCCAATATTTATCATGCTTATTTTTATCAGAAAAGATAACTTTTAGCTAAATAACTTTTAATTAGATTTTGACTCGAACAGTTAATATACACATGAAACACCTGGAGACTGGCTTTTGACACTCGATTCGAATTTGATTACGATTCGACTTCATTTAGTGACTTAAAATTTCACCGAAATAGAGTTAAAAAGTGCATTAATGTCGCGTTAAAAATTACCAAATGACAAGTTCTCGAATCGAATACAATATTAGCGCACTTTTTAACTCGATTTCGGTGGAATTTTAAATCGATAAATGAAATCGAATTGAAGTCAAATTCGAATAGAGTGTCCAGAGTCAGGGAGCTGCTCTGTCATATCACTCATATCATAAAAAATATTCCTCAAAATAAAATTATCTGCCTCGGTGGCGTAGTCGTATTTCGATATGACTATCGTCCTGAGGTCTCGGGTTCGATCCCCGGGTCGGACAAAGTGATATTGGATTTTATCATATCAGCTCGGAGTCTGGAATTTGTGCCCGAAAAGGCGATAGGCTCGCCCCCTATCACATCTGGGACGGAACTAAGCTCGGCGAAATGTGGGTGTTCTAGTTCGCTAGTGCACCTCTGCCTACCCCTTTGGAGATACAGGCGTGAGCTTAGGGTAATGTTATGTTAAAATTATCTGGCTGTTGAAAAATCGGCTTTCAATGTTGGTTAGTCGTAACTACGTTTCATTGCCCCCACATTACGTAAATCCATCATAGTACAGATAACTTTAGACACCGAACGGTAGCATCTTTATCCGGCTGTGTAGCCCTGAAAGTGAAAGGAACATCTAATTGGCCCCACTCAATCATCCCGAAGGTGTTCCAACGAAACGAAGTGAGACAGTAAGTACCTAATACATTTTAAATATCACTTGTCATTAGTATTACGCATTATCTATTACAGCCGGGTTATGTAACCGTGGTGAGCATGATACCTCGAGGCAATTCACTTACGATGTACCGGAGCCTAATGATGTACCTACTTATGTGTGATAGAGTTACAAATGTAATATAATACCGAATGAAATGTTTACGTTGCTGAATTGCGACCGTGGCGGAGGGCTGTGTCGTAAATGTATGAAATAGTAGCTACTGATTCGTATTACAAGTACAACTTACCTACGTCCTGAGTAGCTATACCTACAGAGTATTTCTATTAAGTCATTAAGGTTATTCTTTCTTCTTTCTTTCTTTTCTATCCTATTGTGTCCCAATGCTGGGTTAGAGGACTCCTCTATCTTTTTCCATTGTGCTCTGTCATGCTAGTTCAGTCCACGTAGGCTCGTAGGCATCTCGATCGTCACGCCATGTCTTCCTGGGTCTACCACGGCGTCGCCAGCCGTCGGAAGGTGATTTTTGCCCACTTTTCCGGTAGCAGTACATGTAAAATAAAATTATAATGACATTTTCTGTAGAATTTAAAGTCAGAGTATTCAATGTATAATGATATTATAAGGGTGGACATACGACCTGGTATAATGGGGACAGAAATGAGACTGATTGCGGAAAATGGAGCCCACCCAACAAACAAACAAACATGGGCACAGGAAGTCGCTGAATGCAGGTCGTTATCAACAGTTAGATCCCGAAATCTTTGGGGTAGACCTATGTCCAGCAGTGGACGTCCCATAGCTGATGATGAATATTATAAAATATTAAAAACGAAACTTTTGAGTAGGATAAAGGATAAGTGGAAAGTATGAAATATTTAATAAGAAGTATAAATATAAAACACTATCAGTTTAAACATAATGAGCAGGCAAACAGGACCTTGTGTACGATGTATGTTAGATACGTCATCACATCATAAATATTAGCCCTGTCTATCTCCAGTCACATCAATCATGTTATATCCTTATACACGTAGAAAATTATTAGTATAATTTTATGAACGGTAAAGCCAAGACAACAAAACTTAGTAAATACAAAACTTTAAATTATAAAAATAAACGGAAATCATAATATACACACATATGTTATTTCTGACCCCTTACTAAGTTACTAACGCCCGAATGGTCAAATGCTATTCAACTTTAACAGCTTCTTACCTTGATTTTCGCCATACAATTTTGACAGATAAGGCGGCCTTAAACGACATAAGGCGACTTTAATTCTATGAACATTCGGCGGTATATCATGAACTTCAGACTAGATACGAAGGGTTAATGGTTTCAAAACACCTAGACCAAAAACAAATACCTATCTGTGAATCACACAAATATTCGTCCCCGTCGGAAATCGAACCACCTATCAGTCGTCTTATACCCGGCTCCTCTACCCGTTTCACCAAATAAGTGATAATTTAAAATTGTTATACGAAAGCCGGGTCACCTGCGCTAGCTTTGTCGAAACAAACCACTAAAAAACATACGCAAAACAACGATTTTAGCTGTCACCTGCTCGTAGAACAATGGACCAAAGATAAAAAAATCATGTTTTGTGTAGGTGTTTTGTGTAATGTTTTAGTGCAGGAGACCCGGCTTAATAAGCCGCAGTCAGAATTCATGTCAGTGCGGCGCAGCGTGGTTGAAAAGTTAGACAAATTTTAATTAATCCAGTTTTCGATGAATACCGTATCGGTATAATTGTTACTTAATACTGATTTAAAAAGCGTAGGCAGCAATCGTTCGCTATCGTTGCGCAATTTGATTTTGCCTTTGATAAAACTCCAGTAAATGATATCCGACATCTCGTTCATTAAGCATTCCATGAATTTCGGTGATATTTATCGACTATGCCATTACACAGAATAAAGAAATACACTATTACATAAAACAAACGGCTATTGTGAACTGTGATTTCCATTTTAACGAACCGTGACTGATTAATAACTTTCGTTTCTTCCATGTTGACATTTTACGGTACAGTTTTTGAATTATAGTTTTTTAAAACTTCCTAGGTCGTAACGTTTCCATGCGTTTAGAAATATCTCATTGTATATCCTTCATACAATCATGTTATAATTTAAACAACTTCATTACGAGCGTAACATATGCATAATATTAATTTGGACAGTGTAGATTGATTAACGCAGTCATATAAGAATAATGTATATCAATTCAATACTAATAACTAATAACTCATAATTCCTTTCTCCTTTATTGAAATTATGAAAACACATTCGTCAACGTTGTATCTGTATATTGATTTTATTAAGGTTAAAATATCTGTATCATTCTCAATCACCATTTGGACTTTATTTATAAAGTGAAAGTGATTAGTTTCACTGCAGCATGATTAATGATACTCATTACAGTACATCCAAATTATCATGAGAGAGATGGGTCGGAACAAATGACGTCACTCAACCGACCGGGAATCGATTCTGGAATGATCTTCAGTGACGCAATTGCATTAAATTAGAATATTCCTAACATAAATCAACGTATTGAGTACTGACCGCGGTAATCGGTTTCGGTATGATATGAAAGAATTATTGTGGTTTTCAAGTTAATGTTTCTTAAATTACTTTTATCTATAGCGTTTGAAGATTTATTTGTTTTATTATTAATCCGAAATTTACGGTAATGAATGCACGTATGCATGCTTAGAATAGAGGTATTTAAATATTCGAATAATTTTGTTAGCCAATATTAATGGCAGCTTTTTACTTAATATAAATCCGACTTCGAGAACCGTGACTAATAGTTTTAATTACGAATAATAGATTTAAAATTGCATATTCGATTCTGAAATATTATTATTTGTTAATGTATCTAAGGGGTTTTGTTATCTGTGTTATTGTTAATTATATCATTATGAAATAGCCGTTACTTGGCGGGTGACGACAAAAAAATTAACATAGGTGCACAATGGCCATAGTAAATTGACTATGCCCACTTAGTGTTAGTCACCCGAAAGGCACTTTAGTTGAAAGATTGGCTAATGCAGATGGACAGGATAACGTGAGACTTATGTAGAAAGTTTTAGCTAATGGGCCTTACCCGGCTGCATTCGTGAAGTCATGACACATGACGTTTTAGGGAATTAATAAAACATTAATTGTTCGCCTTTTTGGTAACGATTTGGTGATGGAATGGAAGATTCACGGATCGAATCCCAGGTCAGGCAAGGCGTGTTTTCTGACAGGATTTGCCCGGGAATGGATGTCGTGGTCTTTGTTAAAAAAGCGAAATCCTTTCAGCAACATGCTTGACAAAAATGGTTGCGCCAACCTTACACTGGAGTGGAATAAGAGCATGTAGCAAGAGCAACACTGCCGTTATAAAGAATAAAGACATATCTGACATTGAGTCCCAAGTGAAAAAAATACGTATTTTATATTTTTTTCCGAAACAGATAAGTCTCTTTCCTTTTGCAACTCAATATCAGATATGTCTCTTTTCCTTATGACGGCAGATTAGCTCTACCTATAAACTTGTAATTTGTATTTTTATCTGTGAGCCAGGTCAAACATTTATTCTGTTATTTTTAATGCAGAAAACGTTTAGTAACACTTTCATCCCTTATGTAACAAGACGATCTAACGTTTCTATTCTCAGAACATTCGCAACTCATCTGACAGTTGACCAAAGAAGCAAGCCCGCTACTTGACTCTATCAACAATCTCCATTATGAACACCATTATCATTCAAACGGCAAAAACATCACCAAATTAAAAGATAATACTATATTGTGCCTATGTTATTAAATTTTTATATGTTACATTAAAACACAATAAACTGTAAGTAGGCAGTAGACACATTCTTCGAGTGAAACAATAGAGTTGGTATTAATAATATTTGTGGTGTGTTGTGTTATTCGCCTTGTGTATTCATGAGCTAATTACTCTATTCAAAGTTATTCTAACGTCATAACCATCGGTCAACGTCGATATCCCGCGCTAGAGCGAGCCGTGGACACTGTGTAGCGTCGTGACTAAACTCCTGAAACGCTCGTATCGTTGTCACTCCGTGTGGCCACGATCCGTGCGCTTTCGACGACTTTACACGACTATTCCCTTGCGACTAATGTAATAGAGCATAATTTCCTTTGGCGGTTGACCTTGACGACTCAATGTATGCGTGTATATCTGTAAACAATCGATAGTACCGGCGTGGCCGACGCAACCCACCGCGCATGGCTAATGCGCGCGCGCAACCATGCCGCATAAAGATGAGGCCAAACGGCGTTGATAAATAAGCCTTAAGCTCTTCGACTATCAAATTTTATTTGTCGCAGTATTTTATTGCCTTATTTGTATTCAATACTTCCTTTATTAAAACACCAAATCTGATGAAACCACGTTTGTAACGAGCAAGGTGAATCTGATGCCGGCTACTGGTTCTCAAAACATTAAATCATACAAAATCTTGTATTCATAAAGTGTAATTCGTATTTATTGGAGAGAAAGTCATGTCCGTTCTTAGAGAGATGCAATACGGAGATAGAATAGGCAAACGATATAATTTCTATCTGAGCTCCATTTGGAATTCATAGTAGGCTTTAATGCTGTTAGAGCTGTAGCTTTGTTAATTTGTATGTATTAGAAGGCTCATCGCAAGGTATTAATTTAAAATGTCTACGGCTTTGGTATAAAATATTTCATCGCCTTCTTTTAAGTATTTAATTCAGAATCATCTCGATTGTTTCACTTTGAATTACCATAAAATTTGTATTGGTCGATGCATCTGCGTACAATTATTACGGGATCTTGAATCTTTAAAACAAAAGCTCGATTCAACGACACTGGGACGATAAACGGTACTTTTACCATAAACAAAAAATACAATAGCTTACCAATAATCACAGATATTTACATCGAGGGCGTGGTCTCTACGCCGTGAATATCATCGTTGATAGAAAAAATCAGTTCCAAATGCCATGACATTGGATAAAACTGTAGATAATAACAGATTCGTAGATATTGGTCTTTGTTTCGTTTAAAAACAAAAAGAGCATCGCAAACGACCGAGAGGTTACTAGGTCGGCATGATACTCAAATAGTATGATTTTAATGAAGATCACATTTAGATAATAGTGAATCAACATTATTTTATTAGGAAGTGTACTCAGCGAAATATCATGCATGAACGAGTGATTTTAATAAACAATAGAAATAAATAGGCAATAAAGGCAATTTAAGAACGTTGTGAATCGCGTGCTTCGTCCGTACAACCCATCACGCACGTTCGAGTCGGGAGTCGTTCATATAATGTAGAATACAAAATTGGATAATGTCTTTCAAATAACTGCACTATAGAAGGCTCATTAGGGCGCGGCGGTCGACCTATTTTCTAGATTGTTGTCCTAACACGCATTTTACATGAATAGCTGCTAAGTAACGTAGTTATACTTAACATATTTGTTATTTAAAATGTACATTTAGTTTATTTAGAGCAACTTCACATTTAATGGCGGGTACACACCAACCGAACGAATCGCGAATCTTCACTATTGCGTTCACACAAGAGCGAAGGATTGTTTGTGTGAATGCGACAGCGAAGACTCGCGAATTATCGGGAAAGTTTGGTCCCCATTGCCGATGTCCTTTCGCGAATGTTCTTTCGCCTTGGTTCGCTTGGTGTGTACCTGCCATAATATATTTCCGAAAGACTGTACAGAGGCTAGCAAACGAAAAGGTGCGACACCTGCGACCGGAGCAGGAATATTTTCGACAATCGAATTCGTATGGCACTCGCTGCACGCTGATGACGTTTGGTTAATATTTCATAGACGCGTACCGAGCTCGATACAAATTCGATTGTCAAAAAATATTCCTGCTTGACCCACTGTTGATAAATGTTGATACCAAACGAATTATGAGAGTGTTGCCAACCTTAAAGGAGGGAATAGGTATTAGAAAAATCTTACTACCGAACGAAACGTGCTGTAAACTGCCACTTTACGGTTTTCTGTAAGACCGTGCTATCGAAACAGGCCGAGCCGACCCATTACTATTGTACTTCGTAGACTCAACTGGCTACAGCGTGGCTCAAATGATTATTTAAAAAAAACAACATAACTAGGAAGCATTATTGACCAGGGCACAGTTTCGTTGATTATTCTATAGCTCTAGCAACAATCTACTTTATGGCAAATGAGCAGGTAGGACAGCTAGGTGATCATTACCAGTTATCTATACTTAAAATACCGAAGGTAGTGACGCTGATTTGGGGAGGAAGGCATTTGTTGAACATCTTTAAAATATATTGACTATACAAAACTCAACCACAGCTGCGCTGCACGTGGGATTTCTGTGTGATATTTGCACTACTCGATCCTTCCCATTCATGTTTTTTTTTAAACTTGTTTACCAATACCAATTGTACTTGACCGAAACAAATCACGAGCTAAGTCGCATATTTTTCCAAAGACAAGTGACGACCTTAGACGATTAATCCGATACACAAGATGGCGGACAAAGGCCACGTTCTTATGGCGGGTACACACCAACCGAACGAAGGCGAAAGAATGTTCGGGAAGGGCCATCGGCGATGGGGATCGAACTTTTCCGAACATTCGCGAATCTTCGCTGTTGCGTTCACATAACACTTATCCTGCGCATGACCGAATGGCTCCGAACTCTTACGTTCGTTCGTTCGGTTTCGATGTTGCGTCCACACCGACCCCTTCGATCTTCGTTGGGTTGGTGTGTACCCGGAATTACAGAACAATATTCAGGCGTTAATAGATTTACGTAAAAAGATTGGCCTTAGATAATTCAAGTCTTTATTCAGTAATTAAGCCACTAGATAGAGGCATTTTTGTACGTCATTGAATCTACTGACGCGGTGCTTCGGAAAACCCCACTAATCTGAGAAGAAGCACATACATATAAGCAAGCAGATATAAATTCTTGCGTAGGCGTCGTTATGTAATAGGGATCCAAGTACTAGCACAGGAATGCCTTGTCACCCAGACTGTTGTCACTATTATTCGATCTAATGTGTGAAGATGTGTGGACGTGTTACGATGCGACGCGACGAAAACTGGGTGACTCTTGATACAAAGTCGGGACAAGAGTGACAAAACATCACTGTGAAAATGTCACCCATACACGCTTGCATTGTACCTCTGATATAGTCAGCAACTCATACTTATTGACATAGGAGTTGCTCATTGCAGCATTTAGATAATTTTTTATTTATCTCGAATCTCCATTCAAAGATACGAATGGCATGTAAGTTAAATCAAGTTTAGAACTTACTCTAAATTAGTAATAGTGCTGCAAGTCGCCCTGCACGGTTTAAGCTATTTTGCGAGTATTTTCTATTCAACCTTCCAGAATGAACAGTCAGTATAAATATTTTTTGTAGGAAGTCGCGACACTCCGTAACGCCGACGCAACGTTGCCCAACCGTCGTGACGACCGTATTATTTCGCAGCTTTATTCAATTACTTGCAGTAACATTGCAATGTAGATTTTTTGCTAAGTATTGGCACAATTTTTCAGCTTGCTCTATATTTGCTGTCACTTACGTGTAGCAAGTGATATGTAAATATTAATCAAACAGCGCTTTAAAATTATCCTAATTGCGAAAATAATTTGGTCTAACGTTTGTACTTTTTATACGAATTTTTATTAGACTTACAAGTACAAGACATGTATTTTTTTTTAGATATTACTGTTATGGTAATATATTTTAATTCTTATTTTAAAATAATATTTTTAAAAAGAATAAAACAGGAAACGTAAATTCTATCACGAGGTTTGTAAAAGCGTGCCGGCAAAAACATTAAATTATTGTAGACAGAGGTCGTACTTGTATTATACGCGTACATGAATGTTAATATAAAAAGACACGTGCTGAATAACTGCAGCATAGCAGCTAGCGTGTATCGTGACCCAAAATCAAGTAAAATCGTTTACTACGGGCTGTGTAAGCGATTTAGTTGGCAACTGCCATCCAAGCGCAGTTGAAGAAAGCTAGACGTGTCATAATGCTAATGTAGTGAATTTGCATTAATAGACTATCGGCAATTCAAGCTGTTTTGTTCGCAAGTAGCCACTGCGCTTCACCAGTTTGGATATGACATATGTTCGAATACAATGTTAGTGAATAAGAGACGCGCGTAGAATTTTAAACACGGCAGCAAAAAATAGGGACAATTGGACAATTTTATAACTACATAAGTATGTTGAGTTTTTCTTTTAACCACATATCTTGGTTACCTTGCTAGAATAATAAGTTGATGAAGTCTGTGCGATATAAAATGTCTGTAGTAATAGTATCATCATGGACATATGTATATCTAACATTATCATACATTCCGGCTTGCGTAATTTTGATCGTTAATGTTCTAGACGCGACTCTATTGCCATGGTCAACATGATTTTAGAAACAATTTCAGTGACATTTGATTATTTTCCATAGGAGCCTGATAATTAATCAAATAATCGTAAGTTTAAAAATTTAAAACTGACTTCGGGTGTATCCAATCTTGACCTAATTTATATGAAGCCACTCTTGGATCAAGCTCTATCGAACACAAAAATAATCTTTAGAAACGTTCCACATTTGCCCGAGATATCCAGTAACATACATAAAAATACTGACGAAATGAGAGCCTTCTTCTTTTGAAAAACATAACATAACATAAGCTCACGCCTGTATCCCCGAAGGGGTAGGCAGAAGCACCCTAGTGAACTAGAACACTCACATTTCGCCGAGCTTAGTTCCATCCCAGACGTGATGTGTGCCTATCACATATGGCGATAGCGCCATATCGGGCACAAATTTCAGACTCCGGGCTGATATGGAAAAATCCAATATCACTTTGCCCGACCCGGGGATCGAACTCGAGACCTCAGGACGGTAGTCGTACCGAAATACAACCACGCCACCGAGGCAGTCTTCTTTTGAAGTCGGTTAAAAAAACAAGAAAGTAATAGGTTGGATTAATTATGAGATAATTGAAGAGTTAATGTATTAATAAGTCGGAGGCGTCACATAAATATGTTCCATAAGCCTATGGGCCACCGGAGGCCGAGGCGCCGTGACTATTTAAATAACTTTAATAATAAAAGATAATCTATTACCTATTTGTGTGAATATTGGTGTGAATTGATATCCACAGTCGCTGTATAATAGCCCTTTTACACGCTTATTTTCGATCGGTTTCCAAACTAGACGAAGTTAGCGTAGTAGTATGTTCTTCAATGAAGCGTAACGTGCGGTGGTTAATCGAATTATAGACGACGGCCGACCGGCCAATGATATAATTTAGCTGGTTTAAATTCAATCAGACACATTCGGGGTCAATGAATTCAGGTTACTCTGACGAAGCAAATCACTTCTCTACATTATTGTTATTTATTTAGGTCGAACATCGCGTATAATGAGAAATATGTTACCACGATATTAATTTTAAATGGACGAATTAATCATAACTAGTTCTTGAAAGATGATTTCAATCTGAATGTAAATGAAATATTCTTGCCGAAGATTAAACTGTCAGCTCACACGATGCGAATGTTTACTATTGTGAATCAGAAATGGTTGCTCAACACACGTTATTCAATCGACTAAGGTGACAAGCGAATAGCAATCGATACTTATTAGGAGCCAGTCGCAGCTGTCGGAAGTTTCGACATCGCGATTATTAGTCGGTGACTTATAAATAAATATCTATCTTATGTAAATTAATTCGTTGTGTGGTTTCAATTTGGTTAATTAGCTGGGCTTGTGTACTTCGTCTGGCGGCACTGTTTGTGATAACTGATAGTGGTCAGCATTGTTCGGCACCGATGAAAGATCAGCTTAAGTTTTGCCTACCCATGATCGCGATCGTGTAATACGCTGCAGTGATTGATAAGTAGTGTGACATACTCCAATTGCGATCGCCGCGGGCGCCACGGATCGCGCTGCGTGCGTCGATTGCGCGCGCGTGCCCCCGCTCTATCGCCATCACGAAACTCTTTTGTTATACTTACCACACTTATTTTATTTATTGTAACATTGATATGTTACACGGATGATTTATTTACTCACTGGCATTGGTAAATAACTCTGACCCACTACGCCTATTGTGTCGTACAGTTTTTAACCGCGATCGTGTAGACGAGACGTTTCTGCAACAACCGGTCGTTGTCGCTCTGATGCTTTTGAAAGATATCAAAAGTGAATTGTGATATTATATTGCAGCTATAAATTACAGTGGTATTGGTAAATAGTAACTTTTACTTTTTGACTATAAAAATCGGTTTCTACGGCCTATTATGTTTAAAAAAGGTGCTCGTAAAATTTTGGATAATAGGGAACACGAAAGATTTATGCGTGTGATTTATAAATGTGCGTTGGGTCGCGGGTAGGTAGGTATGGGCGGGCGGGAATGTAGCGAGTATACGCTGGGCGGTTCGAGGGCCCGCCACGATGCGCCGACGTGACGTGACGCGACGCCGCGACGCGATGTGGCGGGGACGCAGCGCGCGCGTACGCCGCCCGGCCGGCCCGTAGTGTTCCTCGCGCAACGCTGTCCGACGCACGCTTGTTCTTCTGGTGGTCGGACCAACGCCGGTAAACATAAACAAGGGTCCTACGTGACCCACGCGTAGTGATGTTCCCGTGCCAGTGACTGTCGAGTGCCGTGCATATAATCACAAAGGACTTATGATGCATGTGAGTGTTTCCCGCTTAGCTACTAATAGATTTATGGAATACACGCCTTCCTTTAGGAGTTGTTCTAGTAATATATTATTATGACATGGGAGGTTATCACCAACTCTTATAGCAGTAGGCCAATATGATTTTTTTTGACATTACTCTTGCGACTCCGTAAAATATAGTATGTATGACAAACACCCAAACGCCTCTAGCGGATACGCTTCTGACGTGTTTCGTATAAATTATTTTACGTAGTCGCTAGCGTAAAATGCCAAAAAATCTCATGGTCCAGCTACAGTATTATTATAATCTTACTTCGTTTTTTTTTGTACGGGAATCGGTACAAGTAAGATTATAGTTCATTTATGTTCAGTGGTTTGTGTATGTTTCGATTTCATGATTATTATTGACTTTGTAGAGTCACAATGGTTAATTGATTAGTCAATGCTGTTACACAATAGGTGTTTTTGGCCATTATACAATGGTACCTTTTGGTTTTCTAAGCATCCTGTACCTATTTGTAATGTATCCGTTGCGTCGGCTTGGAAGGCCGCAGGGTTCTAGTTATACACGCAATTAGACCACCTGCGCGCGTTATTTCCTTAATGCGTTTCTTATTATATTGTTTTATCTATAATATAGTAACTCTTTTAGAAACGAATTCTTCTAGAAATAAAATAGGTTCATTTATAACCTGTGAAGTTTCTCAACTCTTCTGTATATTTTTAATGTATGTTTAGGCGATATTTAAGTATTTTATGATTACTTTCAAAGAGTCTTTATCGTTATAAATAATGGATAATTACAAATGTGTATTGTAATGATATAATCACAATTTTCAAAACTTAACAGACCGATTTTAAATCCGATCGTGACCAAATTAATATGAGACCACCCTTGAAATGAACTCTATCGAACACAAAAAGAATTTTGAAAATCGGTCCACATTTGGCGGAGATATCGCGTAACATATGTATAAAAAAACATCAGATGAAATGAGGACCTTCTTCTTTTTGGAAGTCGGTCGAAAATAAACAAAAAATAACATTAATTCTACATGATACAGTAATAAATTATATTCCTTGCAGATTTTTATAAATAGAGACTAACATACACTAATACATATACGAGAGAAGCAGCCTGCACAACACTAGTCATTTCCTACCTCATTATATTCTCATCTCAATGTTTTATAGCTGCGTTGTCATTACAGCGAGCGTGAACTCGTCTGTATATAAATATATGTTGATTATAAACCGTATGCGCATGAAACTATACGTAATAAATCTATTATATTGTAGTAATAGGATTAGTCGTTGTTTGTTTGAGTTTTATATGTATACAACTAATATAATTGAGACGTGCAAGTCGAAAGCTTGTTGATTACCACACCTGTGTATAAACAAAAGCAATAGATAAAGTAAATAAAGCTGAATGTTGAAACTCGACAAATATAAAATTTTATGTCTGTAATTTTATTATGTGTGCTGACATATTTATCTCCAAAGAGGGTTTTCGTCAAGCAGAAAAGCCAGTCCTAAAAACTAAACTGAATTCTTTCTGCAATATCGTTGAACAAATGTATTGCGCCGACCCAATTCTGAAGTGGGATAAGGCATCTGGTCTCATCCCACTTCAGATTCTAGAAATAAAATATTGATATATGATTTTATAAGCCGTTTTAAACATAAGATGTAAAACATAAGAAAACATTGCTAAAGGCTGATATCTATAGAGCGAACTTCGAATAAGTCTAATTCAAAGAAACGAACTCAATAAGAATTTGGAATTTTTAAATCGAACTTTGCCTTAGTCCGAGTCATTTTTTACAAGAAAATCTGTGCTTAGTCTGTCTGTCAGTCTATTATTCTTGTAAAAATGTCTTAAGATTTAAGGGCCACTTGTGGCTCCGCGATAAATCTATATTTATCTACCTCTATATATAAAGATAGGAGTGAGCTGTAGGATAAATCGAGTTTAAGTTTAACTCTTCATTAGTAATAAGGTTGCAAGTCACCCGAAATTATCGGGGAATTACCATACACGTACTTTTCCTCATAATCTCGTCGACCAACTCCATAAGTATGAATCATCGAAACCCCATGGAATCTGAAGCACTGTAATTAACTCCCAAATATTTGTTTATTTCGACGTCAAATATCTTAACAATGACTTATTCCCACACTAATATGCGCTAAGTGGTTAATATATCTAATAAGTTTAAGTGTCGCGAAAATTAGCAATTTGTAGATTAGCGTTCAAAGAATCTTTTAGAAGAGTTTTAAGTGAGGCAGTTAAGATTATTGAATTGTATGAGTACTCTGGTCATTAAAGTTATATGTGAAACAACTAACAAGACACTGGCTTTGTACAAATATAGTTTGACCAATTTGTTGACGGACCGGACGTGTAAATTACTTGCGATATATGTTTCTGTTTTGGATTTGTGTTAATATATTCTAGGTACATGTAGACTGCCTCGGTGGCGTGGTTGTATTTCAGTACGACTACCGTCCTGAGGTCTCAGGTTCGATCCCCGGGTCGGGCAAAGTGATATTGGATTTTTCCATATCAGCCCAGAGTCTGGAATTTGTGCCCGATATGGCGATAGGCTCGCCCCCTATCACATCTGGGACGGAACTAAGCGCGACGAAATGTGTGTACTAGTTCGCTAGCGCACCACTGCCTACTCCTTGAGGGATACAGGCGGGAGCTTATGTGTGTATATGTTAGTTGAGAGATACTTACATACTGTTCAAAGTAAGAGTTTGAAAAAGACGGTTTTATATTGTTAATTAACAAGGTGGCATAGTTCTATCATACTAATGATTCTAAGCTCTAAAATGATTTCTTAACTTTTTAAAACCATTTTACAAGAACCACCATTTTACAAAAGACCATTTTACCTCATTTGGTAATTTATTGGCCGTAAATCTGATATTTGAGCTTACCGTACCCGAACCATATTTCGGTGTTTTTAAAACTCCAATACCTATTTGCCATGGTATTTTTTTATCTAAAAAAGGTATGGAAAATTACTTGATATGGTAGATGCAAGTAAGAGCAAAAGCTAGTAACAATATTATAAGCTACTTTTTTCTTTCTACTTGCCCTTATCCCACCTTAATGTGGGGTCGGCGCAACACAATTTTATAGGCATTTTGCAGAAAGTATTTGGCTTAGTTCTTACGAACGGCTGCCCGCCTGACGTCAACCCCCTCTAAGGGATCCATTCCCAGGCAAATTAAATTAGAAAATACGCTTTGCCCGACCTGGGAATCGAACCTAAGATCCCCCAGTCCACAGCCCATATGCTGCCAATAGACCAAGGAGGCGAACAATGTTATATGCTACTATAATAATTTATTCATTTGATAGCCGATGACGCCCAAAGTCGAAACAAGCTCTAGTCAGTGCCTTCGCAACACACACGTTATGTAAACGAATTGGCAACCATCGACCACGAGTGTCGAAGATTAAATAGGATAGCATTTCATAATGGTTCCGTAATTATCCTCTCTCAACCTGATTTACGAGTTTGTAATCAAAAATCTCTGATGTGCAATGATTGATGTTGCACTGAGTCCATGTTCTATAATAGTCTATAACTCTGTAGGCTAGTTATGTTGTTGATATACGAGACTAAATAAAGGCATTTGCTCAGTATTTATAATAAATCTTCAAAACTAATAATACCTGCCTCGGTGGCGTGATTGTATTTCGGTACGACTGCCGTCCTGAGGTCTCGGGTTCGATCCCCGGGTCGGGCAATATGATATTGGATTTTTCCATATCATTTTATCATATTTGTGCCCGATAAGGCGATAGACTCGCCCCCTATCACATCTGGGACAGAACTAAGCTCGGCGAAATGTGGGTGTTCTAGTTCGATAGTGCACCTTTGCCTACCCCTTCAGGGATACGGGCGTGAGCTTATGTATGTTTAATTATATTTTAAATAAATCTTAGCTGTATTTATTTGTTCAAGGTTCATTCTAATTTTTATTTTTCACTTAAGTCACGAAATTACTTTTTTAACGCTATAGACAATAAACATCAATTTTAAAGCTATAAAGATCGCAATTTGTGTTATCAAACCTCGTCGTAAACGTAACATATACACTATAAAATATTATAAACAAAACATTCAACTAATTTTAACTAAACATAATATAAACATAGGTTATATGAATAATTCATTGTTTAGTGGGTTTTCATTAGCCTGCACATTAATTATAGGGCAAAGCGCATCTAATGGCGGCCTAGTTAAATAAACTAGGAATCTTTACATATGGATTAATGGATTAATGAGATGGCCTTAAGGCCGACCGCATTAATGATTCTTTACACTGAGATTCATGTTTAGTTTAATTACATAATATAACATAAGCTTACGCCTGTATCCCCGAAGGGGTAGGCAGAGGCGCACTAAAACTACAACTAGTACACCCACATTTCGCAGAGCTTAGTTCCGTCCCAGATGTGATAGGGGGCGAGCCTATCGCCATATCGGGCACAAATTCCAGATATAGATCCATCAATCCAATATCACTGCCCGACCCGGTGATCTAACCCGAGACCTCAGGACGGTAGTCGTACCGAAATACAACCACGCCACCGAGGCAGTCAGTGTAGTTTAATTGTGGCTTTATATACGAAATAGAAATCGAAAGAGATGTAAAAAGTAAAATCTAGAATATTAGCATTCAATACAGACAGTCTACTGAATATTAAAAGAGAAACTAATGATAGCGAAGCTGTCTCTTTAATGACACCAGGAAAACACAAGATGTAAGAACATTCTAAATTGGATTGCTTTGTTAATGACAACCTAACGACTTGGTATAATTTTTAAAGTATCAAGATTTTGGACGAAATCCTAAGGGCAACTTGCAGTGTTATCATTCATAGAATTAAACCTTAACTCTATTTATCCTACAGCTCACTCCTATCTAAATCGAGATTTAGGATAAATTTATATAATATTTATATAATTAATAATTTTTTCGCGGAAATTCAAGTGGCCCTTAATTAAGTATCATCATCATCATCAGTCACAGAACGTCCACTGCTGGACATAGTCCTCCCTCAAAGATTTCCTGATCGACCTGTTGGAAGCGTTAATTAATAAAGTATATTCATCTTTTAATTGGTGTAATTGTCAATTCTTTTGACTAAAATTTCCATATAATATCGGCACTCCTGGACACGTAAAAAATAATTTATACGAATATCTTATTATTTATTTTGATACCTCAGTAAATATACCAACAAACAGGTCCACCTTTAAAGAGCTGTGACGTAAAAAATGAGCTCCTTTTGACAGACATAATAACACACGCGGCATGAAATTAACGTTTCGAAACACGAATGAATTGGAATGAATTTATTTAATTGCTTCTTTTAAATTACTCGAGGCTGGCTGTAAAGATGTCTGTTCCTCATCAGGGTCACCATAACTTGCGCGTTCAGTTGGGACTAATAACAGAACTTGCTGCGACATCTTTCTAAGCAATAACATTTTGAAATATCGCTATCGATGTTTAATTACTTAAACAAATTAAGACATCAGTATACTTGGTTACATCACTTAACAATCGTTAAGAAAATAATAAAGATAAAAGTTGTTTAATTGTTTAATTACTTTCGAAAGTCTTGCGAATTTATATCCAATTGACAAAATGTAAAAGCTAGTTTAGTTAGTGATTCCATCGAACTTTTAATTACCCATTAAGTGATTACGAAATGAAAGTGAAATTGCAGTTTGTCATGTTTTAGCCGTTTACAAAGTATGGCAATTGGCAACCATCTTCCCCTAATTGTCATTAACGAGTGAAATGAAAAATGCGCCTACAGATGCGCGCGCGCACTTATGTGATTAAAAACTCTTAAATTATTCGATATAACAGTTGCCACTATTAACTATGTTCTTAATAAGGACTTCTATATGTCAGCTTCGACAGCTGCAATAGATACGCAAAAACTGAATGAGGCATTGTCAATTAGTTTCGTACAGGTTTGATTAAACTTGATGTACGAACAAGTCCCAAGTACGACTTACGAGTATCTAGAATCAATAATGCATATAAAACGCATCTTAACCGAGTAACAACAACACGAAAAATTAGCATTTTAAATGCAAACATCGTCAGGAAATTAAATTTAAAATAACCTTTGTAAGAATAACAATCATAGGTGTACATGGGACCAAGCGCCCTATACAAGAGTACGTTGCGTCATGCATGGTAATAAGAAGACATTACAAAATTACCCACCATTGTTCTGGGTTCGCAGAACATTGTTTCTTGGTGTACTTGCGTCGATCGCCGGCTAATAGAGCTCGCACCGTTTAACTGTGCATCTCTACGACATGACATAGCGCAGTGTCGCCCTGTTACAGCACTTACAGCGCGTCGATTCCCACAAACAACAATTCATCTACACATCACATACTCCGCAATCATAAACATTTGATTTTCGCCTTTATTTTATTGAATATAAGGTATGTTTAATTTCCTGTTAATAAATAAGAACTTGATAAGAATACTGTCGCGTTCCCGCCCCACACTCTAGCGACGATTTTTATAGCTAAAGGGTGTTAAAAATATAGTTTCTCACAGTAATCTGTGTAGCATGTGACACGTCCGTAGATAGTAAAGCCAGCACGTGTTGGATAAAGGTTTAGTGACCTCCCTGTATGACGTCTGGAAGTGTATAGTCACCAGTCATTAGTGGACGTCCTGCGGTGATTGGGCACTTTTGTACAATGATCCATTCAATAAAATTGCACTAAGGGGCACTGACATTCGTTTCTACTTTTGTCCTCTATCGGATGTTTCGATTTGTACCACGCCCACGCTTCTTTGAAATGAAAGCAGCTTTAGAAATTTAAACCTTAGTGTGTGTGTATTTAAGAATGTAATAACAAATATACCAACGTCTAGGCATTTCAAGGGATAATTAACTCTTCTAACTACTACAGCTAATCTTTTTAAAACCTGCCCTTATCCCACACATGCCCTTAACACAGTTTTTTAAGCATGTTGCAAAAATAATTTGGCTTAGTTTTTACGACCGGCAGCATGCCTGACGTCAACCTCCTCTGGGGGATCCAGTACCGGGCATATTAAATTAGAAAATTCGCTTTGCCCGACTTTTTTTTACAGCTGACCATTACTAATTAACTTTGAACGTGTGTCACGAAATAAGTCAATAAAATATATAAATACAGATTGCATTAGATTATTTAGATATAAACGTAACAGCTAATAAAGACATAAAAACTCGAACATATAAAATGACGATAAGCCGAACGGTAAACTTAACATTATTTGCACATAATTGACACGAGCGAGCTTTAACACTCGAAATTCCACACATCAATCATGTCGCGCGGTTGCGAAAATTCACAATATAAAAAATGCTTTTTGTACACGTTTCGGACAGCACTATAAGCTTTACCTCATCGTGTGGACATTTAAATAGGGACGCTTTACCTGTGATTCAGAGACGTGACGTCTTGAAAGGATGCGTGGTTTGGACAGGGCACAAGTGGATGGATGCACTGAGTCAGCTTTCAGGTGCTACGTGATCATGAATTCGATGGGGATTTCAAATTGTGTGTTTTTTTCCACCTGTCCTTATCTCATTCTAATATGAAATCTTTCTTTCTACCTACCCTTATCCCATCTTATAGTGGGGTCGGCGCAATACTTTTTCAAGTATGTTGCAGAAAGGATTTGGCTTAATTTTACGACTGTCTGCCTGCGTGACGTCAACCCTCTCTGAGGGATCTAGTCCCGGGAAAAGTAAATAAAAAAATGAGCTTTGCCTGATCTGGGAATCGAACCCAGGACCTCCCGGTCCACAGCCCATATATTTTACCACTAGACCAACGAGGCGACAAATATGAAGTGAAGTCCAATACAAAACTATTTTTAACCATGTTAAAGAAAGGCTTCGGCTTCTTTTCATGACCAGATATGTGCTTGAAGTCAACCCTCCTTTAGGAGTTACAGTCAAAGTATGTCAGAAGTTTTTCTGACAGCTGTTTAGCTTAGCCCAGCCTGGGAATCAAACTTAGGACCTGTCGTGCACACATATACGCTAGACCAAGGAGAAAGAAAATTCTAAACAGTGTAAGGTGTGTAAATACCACGTATTGTAAATAAATTGTCAAGCAAGTTGTCAAGCTATTTCGCTTGAAGGCGTTTAAAGTTTGTGTTACGTCGCGGTGAAAGATTTACGGTATTATCAAGAAGGGTTAGATAAGCTACTTGATATGACAACTACTTTTTATGTACTTATGTAATATTTCGTATAAGGTCATGTTTGTCACAACTATCTTTATTATGTTGTTATAGCCGTTGCGAAATGAATAAGACTTAGAGGATATTTTCAAGCGACTTTAAAAAAGAGGTGGATCCCAATTTGGATATATTTGGCAATTTCTACTATAAATGATTTCGAAGATTTTTTTGTATGTAACACTATTTACTTTGAAAGAGATCCCATATATACTTGGTCAAGATTTGATCAAAATCAAAATATTTATTGAATCCATAAAATGTTCAAACATTATTTACATTCCGTCAAATTTTAACTCTGCCGCCTGTTCGGAAGACTGTTTCGCCAAAGAAGAACGGGCAAGAAATTCTGACGTTGCTCTTTTTAACACCAATTTAAAGTCAGTTACTAATACAATACAGCAGAGCACCAAATGCAGAAAGATCATAAATTAGAGCAGTTAAACCATGATAATAATAGATATTATTGGATATAGGACAAAGTAACATACAAGATACACTGAGTGACCCCCATAGCCACGGCAAGTTGAGCTGAAACAAACAAGCAAAACAGTCCAGCAGACCAGTCTCCACAAGCACCCGTTCACGAGTATGACGCATGTGCTAGCCATCGACCTCCTCAACCATGTTGCAGGGAAGTTATCGACCCGGCACAAGACGCCGCCACAAGCATAGACCTTAAGTGAGCATGACTACCTAGATCGATGGCAATTGGCAAATAACGTACGCCAGAATACAACACCGCTGCCACGGAAGCCACACAGCATTAATATAGATAAAACATTTAAACAAATAATAAATAATAATAAATAAATAATAAATGATGATAGTTAATTCTAGTCAAGCTTTTGATGTCTGTTGTTTTTGTGTCGAGTTGGGTACCTTTAACACAGTTTCAATAAAGTGTTTCAACTAGGAAGAATCTGTACTACGCGACAGTGACAAAATATGTGAAATTGACGTAATAAGTGTAATTACGTCCCTTGGCGGGAAGCATGGTAATCGGTTGGACGGTGGGCCCCAGTGTTGCGTGTACGTTTAAATCACATTCCGGGAACCATGGCCCACGGCCCACGGCGTGTGCACGTGCCCGCACCGCTGATTCTTCCAGAATGTTAAACGTTTCATGACATTAGCATTTATACCGCTAACTTATTGTCTACTGTTTGAATTCCTCACGAATGCGAGAGGTTGAATAGCAATTTGTACCTTTAAATAACGCATGTTTATTAAACTTGGAGAATATTTCCCGTATAATCTGTTAGGTAATATTATTGTCACGATAGAGACGATACTTGTAAACATAGGTTGTGTAATAGCTGGAATTTAGTATAAGCTAATTATCCATAAGTGACACCAGCAATTCTCTGACCGCTTTCATAAAAATCTTAAGTGTCGTAGAAAAATATATCTCTTACTTAATTATGTATACACGCTCATTCCGGTATGCACAAGGGAATCCACGCTTCGTCGATCATATTTCCGTCCTAAAACAATAAGGGTGGGCCTACCGAAATATTACTATTAGCCTATATCAGTCGGTTTTTTTTATAAATAAAAATATATTATTATAAAAGACTCGTATATTAGCAGCTTAACTACTTCTGACTTTTGTCTGTGGACCGGGAAGGTTGTGGAACCGATTCCAAGGTCGTGCAAAGCGATTTTTCTAATTTAATTTCCCCGAGACCGGATCCCCCAGTGGGGGGTGACGTCAGGCAGGCAGCCAGTCGTAAAAACTATGCGAAAACCTTTCTGCAACATGCTTGAAAAACTGTGTTGCGCCGACCCCACATTAAGGTGGGATAAGACCACGTAGAAAGAAATCTACTTCTGTCTTTTAGATTTTTTTTGTACTAATTTATATGTATGTATACACTCACACCGTCTCGTCTCTGCATCACCCACTGGTAGACTGGTAGAGAATGCTTTAGGCATTAATTCAACTGTCTACCATACCTATTTTGTAATTAAAGTTTTAAATTTAAATGAATACATTAACTTAGAAAAACGTGTTCTTAGTCAGCTGTTTCTGTACGAAATACGACCAAGTCTAATTACGGGTTTAGGTTTCGATAGTCATTGTTCTATGTAATTGAATATAATCATTCGTTTTAGGCTCAAGGTGATGTCATGTCCTCCGTGCATCGTTATTAAATCGAAATGTTACACCATACACTATGTACGGATAGTAATTATACTTTTATGGTTATGAAAGAGACGTGAATTGTGATATCTTAATATCAATATTCGACACATAGGCCCCTTCGACGACGGCGACCATCTTTAAATAAATAATATAAAGGCTTAATAATAATAATTAAAACATAATCGTGATAGAATCCGTAAGAATAGTTTTATTTCAATGTATAATATTTGCGTTAACTTAAGAAATCAGTATAAAGGCTTAGGGCAAATTTCAGGATTATTACTAATCTAGATTTAGTCCTATCTATAGGTCATGCCTATATTTAAATCGAGATTTGGGATACTCTCAGATTTATCTACGTGATGCAAGTCACCTTTAGTAATTAGTAGTAAAAACACATCTATTCTTAGAAATCATTGGTTTTAATTTGATTTGATTTAAGTATTACGTATATCATTTTACTTAACTAAGTACATACTCCATTTTCAGTAGATTTAGTAATGTTGTTCTTACTTGACGAATTCCGCTCTATTTCATGATTAATCTTCGTGTTATAAAAATACAAATAATTCTTTGCTAAGCCTATGTTAATGTTTAAATCGCATATCTTATTCCGTATTAAAATAAAACCTCTATTAGTATATTATTGTTCGTGTTTGTTTGTACTGCACTTGTCAGTTCATTATCATTAAGATTGTATTGTCAATGACCTGTAATTACCAGTGATAATAAATATCAAATTATATACACCTTCACTTACGGGTACTTCTATAATTAAACATTAGTCAATAAACAATTACATCAAAACCAACAGTTTCATACGAATTTTCCCAAAGTATTTATGCTAATGTAATATCAGCCTCCATTCTCAGCACTTAATTAATAGCTTGTCCCACCGACTGTAGAATTATAGACAAATAAATCTTCTACCGTGTTACATAGTAGAGTTTCCATATATTTACCAACTAATTTTACCTAGCCACGATAACGTTTTACGCAACCAACGTCAAAAGTGGGACATCCATTTTAATATTGACACGCCAAACAAAAAATCACTTCCCTGTTCGGCCCACTCCACACTTTCTTGTATTTTATGTAATTTCGCATGCTATACAACAATTAAACTTTAATCGACGTGATGAATACTAACATAAGTACTGTAACTACCCATAATAATTACATGTAATATTTTTTACCTACACATTGTACTTTCATAGGTATTTTGTCTAGTAACTATGATGAATCAATTAATCGGTACACTTTCGATGTTTAAATTTCAATCTCGAAACGTAATAATCGATCCAAATCGTGATGAAATTGTTACAAATAATTTAAACGAAACTAGTAAGTTCGAATGCAGTATGAAAGAACATCTTGAAATTGATTTAACGCATGGTCAATTACCAATCGATGGCAGTCATACTGCCGATCGCTACGTATCAAATCGAATCGTGCGCTGACCACAGCGTGTGTTGCACTCTGTGATGTAAATTGGATAAACAATGCTTCGTATTACGCAACTAGAAAGTGGGAACCGATGAGTTATTAACTGTTTACCGTGTTTTATAACTGCCCACACTAATTGTCACTTCGGAAACTTTCATAAATGTTAGTGTCCGTGGTCTAGCTATGCGGTTTGGCTTGACGATTGTTTGCGGTGACCCTTCGCCTTAAATCTAATAATGTTTAAAGCAGCATTCTTGAACTTAGCATATCGCATGCAATAGGTATGTCGATCGCCGTCTCATTCATGTCAACGACTGATTTGCAATAATAGGCAATCCTGTCGGCGGCGATACGCCTGCTAATAACCGATTCATTGGCGGCGTTACGCAAGCGGGTCGCAAAAGTCTGTCTGGTCGGGTTGAAGTCTTATATTAATTCTAAATGTTTATCAACATTTCGAACTGACAGCAGATTAATATGTGTCCGGTGTTATGTGATAATCTATTAATAACATATCACAGATCTCATTTCGCGGGCGTTCAACTAAATTAGTCTAATTCAAGTGACATCTCCAAACGGAATCGTGTATCATAAGTCGACGCAAATCCGATCAAATATTTAACGGTATTCTGATTCTACTTCACTCTATCGGATTTACGAGATAAATTTGTATTCACTAAGGCGATTATTACATTAGGCAACATTTTCCAACGAATAAATTTTAATACACAGTATATATTCACGAAAAAAGCTCATCAACTACTCACGGAGAGTCGAGACGTATTTCGTAGTATTGTCTCGCGTAGTGTTTATGAAATCACAAGTCAATCCACTTTTTCTCTCGATGTGAGCAACTGCGTAATAAGCTTTATTTAAAAAGCCAAACCAATCGCGCCCGCTCACGAGCCGTGTATGGGGGCAGTATGCATTATAAGTTGAGAGGTCACGATCGCCGACCCCCCAGGCGTACCAACTCGCAACAATTAGTTGGTATACAGTGAGTGTGAAGTACAAAGCGACCTGGACACCTCGCGCTGCAAGCCCGCCCCCAGCGAAGTACTTTCTCCAATGGACTTATTTAAAATCGTCTCCAACGTATGATTGACACCTCGCTCTATTGTTAACGCGTTACGTAAGCCGATTTTGATGTGCCGTCACTCAAATGAATATTTTTAAAAGAGGCTGTTTAGTTAATGTGTAATGATGCGTATTCATTGTGCTTGCCATTTAATTGTTAAGCAATAGATGCGTCCGTTTAACCTATGTACCAATCGTTGCTAACGATACGGGCTTTTCACGCGTCGGTGTTATATTATTATCTGCAGTCATTTGTGTCTCAGATGTCTGGTTTATAATTTAACATACGAAACCTGTTAGAACAGACGGACGTCCCTGTGGTAACCTCGTAACACGCGATTTAATAGCGGATAAAAAAGTCTGAGGCCCTTTTTTGACGGTCTACGACGTCAAATTTTATAGCGCGGCTATTATCTCGAACAATTCTCGTTGGAGCCCATTTTCATTTTAAATGCCTTCGTCCAGCGCCAGGTCTTTTGAACACAGTTGTAAAGGTTTATATTGAATTGAACAGAACATGCGAATTTGTTTTATTTATCGTCTCAGTTAATTGACCTCCTCTTAACAGCGAGGCGTCTCATTTGGAACATTGTGAAGTTTTATGAGGTTTTTTCTTGATTCAAAATAAGGGCGCGGGGTGTGTGGAAGCGGGTCATTGACCGCGATCTCCCGCACTTGGCCCAGAATGCGTTTATTCCGAATCTCCGCAGCAGTCCTACATCATTCCCAATCGAAAATTCCACGCTTGATATCTTCTTTGGTAACAGCGCTGCTTTCTTTATGATTTATGACTGGTTCACGTCTACCTTGTAATTACCAACCTCGTCTTACTGCGTTTAATCTTTGTCCGTAATAATTGATAACCATTTAATTTGCTTCATGATTGAATTTTTTAATTTACATTGAACTCTTATCATAGTAACACTAGAATAATAATATTATAGTGTTGTTTATAGCATAATATTATATAAACATATTATATTGCCAAAATAACATTGCACCATTGGTTGTTGACACCGTGTCACGTACTCACGTACAAAAGACATCAACGCACATCCATGTTTCTTTACAAAAAGTATTCATTGTAACATCAATTAATACTAATTAACAAACCGCACGCACCTGCCCTAGTGATAATTTAGCAAAAGTGTAATTAACACAATCCCCGATGCTTTTGAGTAAACAGTAGTACACTGTTCTACTTACCATAACTTGTGTTGAAAGGTTTGGTAACATAAAAATTTAGGTCGGTTAAATCCGTGAGTTTCTTAAACCAAAGTAATACTTTAACGGTAGCTCTGCAAGTTATGGGCTTTACCTTCGATATCACGCACCCATTGTTTTTAATCTAGACACCAACAAATGTACTTATACTGAGTATTGACAGTAATTTATTAACTGCTTGCTAAAGATGTTATGCAGATAAGAAAATAGAACGTTCGATTTCTTTGACCTTTGATAGTAGAAACAAAACACTTTTACTTGGCGGTATTTTGTCCAAAAGTGAAATGTTTATCACGCGTCGCCGATCACTGGATTGTTTTCACAATGAGTCGACGATTTAGTACGATGACAATGGGCTCGGATATGTGCCGGTAACGACCCGCTGAGTTCCGACCCGACCTCCGGCAGATGTCATAAAATATTAAAATATTATTATCTATTAATATTCTGTCTCAGACACAAGGAGCTTCGATTCAGTGCTGACATCTGGTTGCACAGCTGGAAGAGTGCTGGCGTGAGTTTGCAATAATTATCAATAAGAAATTATATTTTAAATTTCGGAGCGGGGGTTCGAACTTCGGCGTCGGTGGGCCGTGAGTGGTCTATTTGCCGTCAGGCTAATCAACACTGAGCGCTTCCGCGCGAAATTAGTCATCACCTTTAACGGCAGCATTAACTTAGAGTAGCTCCACTGCTTAGACAGCACTCAAGTTGATTATTTTTTCTGTCTCACTGCCTATTGATTATTTCTTTTTTTATAATAATGAAGTGTTTGGCATGCAATAACAACATTGAGTCCGGAGAAGTGCTCAGATGCAAAAGCTGTAAGGGAGCCTATCATTACAAATGTCTAAACATAACACCTAACGCTTTCCGAGACGCATCAGAAAAACAGAAACAGTCTTATCAGTGCCCATCGTGTATGAACGTAAATCAACATCGTGGTACTCGTAAGGAAGACACGCCAGTGCGAAAAACACAAGAACAATCATTTAATGACTCTGTAGCCTCGATTATCAGTCCACAACATAATGTACCAGAATCTTCAAATTCTACAACACAGTCTGTCACATTGATGGAAATTAGCGCGTTATTTGATAGAAAGTTCTCCATCATGAAACCAGAGTTAATGGACAATTTAAGCTCTGCAATTACGCGTGAAGTTAAAGCAGCAATTGCCACAGAGATAAATTCAGCCACTTCTCAATTAAAAGATGAATTCACTTGTACTACGGACCACATCATGGAGGAAGTCAAAGACGCTCAACAAAAGATTAAAGAGAAGCAAGACCTCATCAAAAATCTCGAAAAAAAGTTACAGCAATCATACACAGAAATAACACAATTAAAGCAACGGTTCGAAGTTCTGGATAAATTGTCGAGGGACAAAAACCTTGAAATCCAATGTGTGCCCGAGAGTCGTAACGAAAATGTTCTAGAAATATTTAAGAAAATTTGCGGTGTTTTAAATACTCCAATATTAGACACGGAAATTCATGCATGCCGTCGCGTTGCTAAAATCAACGCCGATTCTAACAGACCGCGCACAATATTAGTCACATTGGCTTCTCCCCGAATTAGAGATTTAATACTATCTGCTGCTCATCGCTACAACAAAGAGCACCCCACTGAGTTTTTGAACACCAAACATCTTGGAATTGGAGACAGCAGAAGAATTTATTTATCGGAACATCTAACTCTGGAATTAAAAAGACTACACGCAGCGGTTAGACTTTTTGCTAAACAAAATAAGTTCGAATTTGTATGGGTGAAACATAATCTAATATATGTGCGCAAAAGTACTACATCTGAAGCCATACGCGTAAAAAGTCTGGACCACTTAAATAGTCTTAAGTAGATTCTGTTATCAACCTATTATAAGGAAATCCCTCTTATTGTTATCATGTAACTTAATAACTAGTTCTAACTTAGTAATGTTTGCTTATTATTATACCTGTGATCGGAAATTAAAACAATATTTCGTAGATATATGTAAAAACGAAATAATCCAATTACTGCACGATATTACTCGATGTATATATTTCACTAATCTTTTATTTATCATGTTCTTAAATTATTTAAGTAAATTAGAATATATTACCTTCATATTTTATAAAAGTGGTACATTCATACTCGGTGGCTTATCATTATATTTACATTTCACTACATTTCACCATACATCATCTTATTATGAAAGGCTGAGCTTTATAGGTGAGTGTCTTATTCACTACTTAAATACTCATAATATATTAATTCACTTACATAACACCCGATTAACTGACACATGGCTCCATTGTAAGTACCATGGCATTGCATAACTTAAAGTTTTACTATCAAAACTGTCGTGGTCTTAGGACAAAAACCTTGGAATTTTATCGCAATATTGTTGGCTCCGACCATGACTTAGTACTTATCACAGAAACTTGGCTTCAGCAACATATCGCTGACTCTGAACTTTGCGATTCCAATTTCGAATTATTTCGTGCAGATCGCTCATACAAGTCATCAGGCGGCGGTGTTATGATCTGTGTAAAACGATCGCTAAATGCTAAACAGAGGACAGAGTGGTCCCATCCCTCATCAGAATTCACATGGATCACAATACCAAATACTTCTATCGGTCTTCCAGTTGATCTGCACGTCTGTGTAACATATGTTGTCGGTGGAAAACTAGATCAAGACACTCACATATATCGTATTCTAGATTCGGTTGAACACGTCATTAACTCAAAACCAAACGATTATGTCATTGTGACGGGCGACTTTAACCTCCCGTGTATTGATTGGAAGTATGAGATCCCTGTAGTTAATCATATTGGATACCAACGCACTCAAGAGGCAGCTAAAAAACTTTTATCCGAATTTCGTATTTTTGGTTTAGAGCAATATAACAACATACCTAATTGTAGCGGCAACATTTTGGATTTAATATTTTCTAACTTCTTTGTTGAATTACATACCTCAATTAGCCCATTAGTAATGGAAGACGCCTTTCACCCATCACTACAAATTACTACTCTAGAAATGTTTACTTCGCCCTTGAAAAAAAGCACCATTATCCAATATCAATTCCATAGGGCCAATTACGATCTTATTAATGCCCAACTTGGTAAAATCAATTGGAAGACACTTATAACCAACCCAGATATTGATGATGCAGTACAAGAATTTTACGAAATTATAGGTGATTGTATAAAGTTATACGTACCAGTCCGAATAAAAGGTTCATCATATGATTACCCGGTTTGGTATACTGCTCCACTCATTAAGTTAATAAAAGAGAAAAGTAAGGCCCATAAGAGATGGAAAAAGTTTGGAAACCCTCGTGATTATGACGAATTCTCCTGTTTAAGATCGAGGCAAAAGGTATTAGAGGAATCATCTTACTCAAATTACATAGAAGACAGTCAGAAGTGGATAAAGAAAAACCCGAAGTTATTCTGGTCCTTTATGAAGAGGATGAAAAATGGTAAAAGAGGCTCGTCTTATCCAAAAACCCTTACTGATGGAGTTGATACATACAACAATAACGAAGAAGTTTGTGAAGGGTTTAGTAGGTATTTTCAAAGTGTTTTTATCAAACCCTTAGACTCGTATTCACACATAAAATTGTGTCCACCTCCAAATGGCGATAATAACTATGTGCACTCTTCCTCAGTCGACCCGTCTATTGTTGAGAGGTATGTGCTTAAGCTCAACGTCAACAAAGGATCTGGTAGTGACGGCATTCCCCCCATATTTTTAGTAAAATGTGTTAAAAAACTTTGTGTCCCGTTGGCTATCCTTTTTAATCGCTCAGTTCGAGAAGGAGTATTTCCACATATCTGGAAAGAAGCCCTCGTAGTCCCTGAACACAAAAAAGGATCTAAACTAAACATACAAAATTATCGCCCCATTTCCATTTTAAATACCATCTCCAAATTATTCGAAAAAATTATTTACGACGTGCTCTATAATACCATAGCAAATAATATTCCACTGACCCAGCATGGTTTTCTCAAAAATCGGTCCGTTAGTACAAATCTAGGAGAGTTTACTCATTACGTTTTAAGGTCTATGGATAATAACTCACAGGTTGACGTGGTCTACACCGATTTTGAAAAAGCTTTTGATCGTGTAGACCACCATATCTTATTACAGAAACTATATAATTTGGGTATTCAGGGCGATTTATATAGATGGGTTAAATCCTATATAACTAATAGACAGCAGGCAGTAGTAATCGGTGGGCACAAATCTGATTTTGTTACAATTACCTCAGGAGTACCACAAGGGTCACATTTAGGGCCCTTATTTTATAATGCTTTCTTGTACGATATTCACGAGTGTTTTCTGCATTCCAAATACCTTATGTATGCTGATGACAAGAAGGTATTCATAAAAATAAATTCCACTCTGGATTGTATAAAGCTCCAAGATGATATAAATAGACTCTCACAATACTATAAACTTAACAGAATAAGTGTAAATACAGATAAATGCACCCACGTTACTTACACCCGCAAAAGAAACCCTATTGTATTTAATTATACTATAGATGGAAGGACGGTCACCCAAGGAACAGAGATACGGGATCTCGGTATCATTCTGGACAGCAAAATGATATTCGATAGGCATATCAACTCGATAGTCTCCAAAGCTTACAGAGGTCTCGGACTCATAAAGCGAACATGTAAAAATTTCACTGACGCCACTTGTCTGAAGACCGTATACTACGCATATACTCGCAGTATCCTGGAGTTTGGCAGCATGATATGGTCTCCTAGGTATGCTATCTATGTAAACCAACTTGAGAATATCCAAAAGAAGTTCGTCAAATTTTTAAATTATCAGACTAAAAGAAAATTCTCCGCATACGAAGAAGCTTGTAAATATTATAATATAATGCCCTTATCTGTCAGAAGGCACCTCCTGGACATGACCTTCTTGTACGATGTAGTGAACTCTCGTGTTGAATGTCCTACACTTACATCTATGTTTTCAATCATAGTACCATACAACAGGCCGAGACTTAGTCACAGTAGAGTATTTCATGTACCTCCCAGCCGTACAAATTATGGACAAAACGAAATAGTCGCTCGTCTAGCGTCTGCTTATAATAATTATTTTAGTAAAATAGATATCTACGCTCACTCAAAACCAGTATTTAAAGAAAAAGTTAAAAAATTAATTAATCAAACTGAAGCCACCAGTTAAATCAAATTATGTAGGTATATTGATGAACCTACATATATTCGCATCGCGCTGTAATATACATTTATTTATTACCTATATATTTATTTCTTGATGTTTATATATATTTTATCTAAGCAATAATATTATCACCTATCCATATTATAATCATTTATACCGCTCTTGACACGTAGTTTATTAAAAAATGTTAACATACTATAATTTTTGTGATATCCTATGATTGGCGAAGCAATATTATTTTTGTATCCATAATAAGATAATTTAGTTAGTAAGCTGTTGGATGTCCGAATAATAATAAATAAATAAATAAATAAATTATTATTTAACCCCTCTTCTTACATTTGGACTGTATCGTCAGCAAACAGAAACTTAACTAATGCTTGGATAGGAATTATGCCGCCTAAGCAGCGATAGCTCAGTTGAGAATAGTACGGACTGCCGAGACGAGCGTCGAAGGTAGAGACCAACCCCAAAAAAGAGCATACACCTCTGACTTTTCTATGATAAATGTGTTTTCATCGTGAAATATCGATTGCTAGATAGGTGAAAACATCATAAGGAAATCTGCATATCGGATAATTTCTCCACAAGAATTTCAAAGGTATGTGAAGTCTACCAACCCGCATTAAGCCGACGTGGTAGACGAAAGCCTAACCCTTCTCATTAGTAGAGGAGGCCCGTGCCCAGCAGTAGGACAATAATATTACAGAGCTAATATTATTATATTATTATTACAATAGAATGGATATACACATTATAACTCTAAAACTCACTTTTATACAGAATGGGTCCAGTAGTTCCAGAAATTACTTCCTACGTCCAAATTATAACTCTTTATAAGATTATAATAATAGATATCCAAAATGCTGTATGAGTATGTAACAGGAAGAAGCTATTTTAGTATGTATACGGTAAACTATATTGACGGTGGAGGCGATAACTGGCGACAAAGCTTTGTCGGGTACAAATTATAAATTATATTCTAATAGCGCGCTTTCCACACAATGTCTTCCTTTTCCGTTATGCATCTGAATGCATTCGAGTTTCGAAATAATCTTAAAGCACACACGACTTTTGTACTCTTGACTTTAGTTGAGACTACTTGAGACCAAACGCTAACAAGACTAACTTTATGACACTATCATTTAGATTCCGTGTTACGAAATTTATTACGTTGTTAAGAATAAAAACAAGGTAACACGTGTAGATAAAAATAATAAACAAAATAATATATTAATTATATAATATGAGGTACCTTTATACAACCTTTTACCACTCACCGTAGTCCTTACATTCTCATGTATTTTATTACAATCGATTTCTGTTTTCATTCCCAACTCGCGCGAAATCTCAAATATCTTACGTAGAAAGTGAGTTTTATCAAGAATAATCAACTTGCGGGACACGTTTGGCGAAACGCACTTAGAAGTGGAAAAAAGCGAATTTCACAAACAGTGATTGCAAATGGGGATCACGAACGAATGTCGTATCCAGTGCATCCTTGTTCCGATCTCTGTTCCGATTGTTCCAAATGCCTTCGGTGAATCATACTCCGATTGCATTCCAAGAACTTGCCGTACTGTATATTACATTACATACCGTTAAAAGTTGTGGATTGTAAAATCACTTGCGACTTGCGAGAGATCATTTTCGCTATAATTATGAAGCCTCAAGTGTTATACGACACGTACGTTCTGTAAAGTATGTTTTAATGTCATCTTTTATTGAATATCTCGGGGTATGAAAACGGAAATCTTCGCATCTTACCTCGTAAGAAAGTAAACATCAATGTTATACTCGCGTGTATAAATTAATTTACGAACAAAAATATATTTTGCTCATTTAGTATATTTTGAATATTAACAAGGTAATCAGTGCATGAATGAATGAATTTCATTTTATCTTTTTTTTTTATAGCAGAGACTGGCAAACGAACAGATGGGTCACCTGATGGTAAGTGATCTCCACCGCCCATAGACAATATATTTTATATTTTATTCAGTGTTTCATACTTAAAAATTTGGCCAAAAAAATCTGGTTATGCATGTTGTAATTAACTTTCTGAAGTTTAGTAGTTACTCACATTTTTTACAGTTATTGTACCTATAAAATACGTGCTTGCCAAAAAATGGCAAATGTGAAATACGGAGTTTATTACAGTATTATTGTGTAAACTGCTATTAAGTATTTATGCAGCTTGTTGTATGACTTTATTTTGAAGGTCATATGCAAATTCAAGTTACGAACTTGAATAAGATCTGGAACGTAACCCGTTTTTTTATTGTTTTTAAACTGCATTATACACATTGGCCTACATCTAAAAAACAAATGGCAGGATATTCTACATTTTCAACATTCATAAGTTAGTAAACATAACAAGTTAACGTAAAGAAGTATAATATTAATTAAAAGTGCGAACAACAAAACCTTTTAGGTCAAGACAAAAATGTCCTCATCAATCAAAACTAAATTATATATTTAAAATTGTTTACCGCAAAACGTTATATAACTAATAATATTAGCACACAGACGCTTTTCCTTTATGTAACCTATCGACGATTTATTATATTAATATGTAACCACAGATAAGTGACAAACGATAGTCTGTTGTTCTGAAGTCGCGTCTCCTGCTTTCTCGAAACAAAACACAAAAACACCTACACAAAACAGTGTTTCGCTGATGGGACAATGGACAATAGAAAAATTGTGTCGCGAAACCAAGTTTTGTGTAGGTGGTTTTTTGTAATGTCTTAGTGCATGAGATGGGCCTTTATGTAGTATGCAACTTCACCGTAACATATAATGTGCAGATAGCCCTACCAATTAAAACTCATGTGTTCAAGATAATGATGTTATTTAAATATTATGGCTTAATGTAAACCCATTTAGAAACATTCGAAACAACGTCCAATTTCTAGGCGTGGTTACTAAAACAGGAAACTTAAAAAATGCAGATAAAGATAATTTGTAAAAAGCGCAGCCCATAGCCATAACGCGGGCAGGGCACGCGCGTCGCGTTATCTCACTTTTTAGGACAGTTTATGTCTTATCTAAAAACTTTACGCGCGTACACACTTACTCTAAAGTAAATATTTGAGTTAGAAAGTGCAGTTCCGTGTAACACGTCTATAGATAAACTATACCTGTGCCTATTTGTGCTGCTCCAAATTCTTGGTACTCGGAAATAAGCTGAAGTTTACCAGTGTTGGTCGACCAAACAACCCATCTAATCGTCTCTTGTCTAAGATTAATAATAACTTCTTAAAACAGGTCATTATGTTGTTTGAGTACAAAAACATGTTCTCTATTTTACAAAGTTAATCCTCTTAAAAGTTTATTTGCTTGTAAAAAATGCTGATAACTTCAAAATGCAGTTGCGCGGCGGTCCGACGCCTGCTATAAATCCTTTTGTTTGCATCTTTCTTTTGTTTTTTGTATTGTTTTTCTATGTGAAGTTAAAATAAATTATTCCAGGAAGTTGTTTTATCTGTTATGAACTTTAGTTACTTATGATTTAATCGTTTAATTTCTATCATTAGAGAGTATTGTTCGTCTTTGGTAGTGTCAATAATAATTATAATAACATTCAATTATAGTGTGCTTTGCTTATTATACTTTCAATCCTTATAACCACATTTAACTTGATGATTTAATAAAACCATAATGTTCCATAACTACAAAGCTCTCAAATGTTAATGTTATCTTAATTTATGCTCTGTGTCATAATCTGTGTATAAAATTAATCACATAACGGTACTGAGGCTGTCCATACAAATTAAAATCATGCAGTCAGGTCGCGGTTGTGCGCACTTTAATCCGTAATTATTTACACTACAATAGGTTTGTGTACAACGAACGGTCTGTGCAATGATGTTTCACTCTTCATATTATACGAACTATTAGGCGCGTGAAATTATAAATAAATACTGATTTCTTTTTATTTCAATGTATAAATAAATATATCGAACAATCACACACTTAGGCTGAGTTCTTTAGAGCGAACTTCGACTAAGTTTAAGTCAAAGAAACGAACTCAGTGAGGCTTTGAAATTTCAAAATGGAACTTCGACTTAGTCCGAGTCATGTTTTACAAGAAAATCTTTGCTTAGTCTGTCTGTCATTCTATTTTTCTTGTAAAAAATGGCTCGGACTGTCTAAGTTCGATTTAAAAATTCCAAATTCTCACTGAGTTCCTTTCTTTGACTCAGACTAAGGCGAAGTTCGTTCTATAGATATCAGCCTTAATTTTGTGTGTCGTGGGTATCTAGAGCTACTACCAAATTGACACACATAACCTTGACCCCCCTCATACTCAAACTATTTTACCAAACAAGAGACACCAATCACGTAAGCTTAATTGCCGAAGATTATAAATTGGAATTATTTCGGGTCATGAGCGACCTTAGCTCATATTGCTTAATCAACATGTTTATATTTTTAATGTAACTCGGTCAGACGCATAAAAGGCAGGATATTACACCGCGCTGACCACACGCTATGATTTCTGAGAACATAATGGCGTTGGGTAGCACCGTTGTTACTCTCAGAGGTAATGTTAGATGTCGTGAGTCCAAACTATAATTTTACGTTCCACTGAACACAATCGCAACAATAAAATACATTTCATACAAATTGTAGTAAAGCTGCCTCGACTGAGACTGCCTCGGTGGCGTTGTTGTATTTCGGTACGACTACCGTCCTGAGGTCTCGGGTTCGATCCCCGGGTCGGGTAAAGTGATATTGGAGTTTTCCATATCAGCCCAGAGTCTGGAATTTTGTGCCCGATATGGCGATAGGCTGGCCCCCTATCACATCTGGGACGGAAATGTGGGTGTTCTAGTTCGCAAGGGCGGCTCTGCCTACATCTTCGGTACCTACTTTGTTATGCGTCTTACCGCCGAATGCTCATAAGGTCGCCTTATGTTTGTTTAAGGTGTCTTTATCTGTCAAAATTGTATGGCGAAAATCAATGTAAGAAGCCGTTAAAGTTTTTCTGAGATGGGTTAAATATATTCTGCTCTTGGCAATAATAGAGATGTTTTGATATTTTATACATAATACCGAGATTCTCCGGTAGGTCAACAAGATTTAAGATAGGGCAGGCCCACCCACATACTTTGTAATCCGTATTATGACATTATGCTTTGAAACCGTTTTAATAACAAACACATGCCTGTTATCCCCAAAGGAGTATGCAGAGGCGCAAAAAGAACACCCATATATCGCCACGGTAATATGTTGATATGTATTACACAAAAGTTTAATAATAAATTACTGTAATATTCTCTAATTCCAATTTACTTTGTATATAACTCTACAAACTGCACACTAACTTGTGGTTTGTGTGGTTTACATATTAAAAAGTCACGTTTGTGTTAAGGGAGTCTATTTACTAAGTACTTATAAATGTGTATGACAACGTAGCTCAGAATTCTCACGGTCCTTTGTCCTGTTTTAATAAGATAGCATTGTTATGGACACGCTTGGGAGAGTCGTGAGACGGTCGGGAAGTCGTCAGGACTCCATACATATACAATGCGTACGGAATTAAATTTTGTTGCGTTCCATGTATAAACACAATCATTTTATGTTCTTTGAAACTAATACGTGATTACTACTCGAGTAAATTGTTAAATTGTTATTTTTTAGCGCATTACTACAGACCCTCGACTTGCTTGTTCACTCTTCGGAGTGTAAAGAAGCATCTATGAAAGCAAACATTTTATTGACTCCAAAATGACTTATTAATGTTTTAGAATTTTAAATAGTTTTTTTTTGCTTGTTTGTTGTCACAACATTGTCCAAATTTTGTAACCACCGATAAATTGATAATTTCTCGGTGACCGCTGGTTTCTTGGACTGCACTGCGCTTACCATCAGCGGCCCGAGTAGTAGCTCGGTCATGAGATTTTTTTGGGTATTCCTCGCTAGCGACTACGTAACCTAACGTAAAACCTCATGGTTGAGTTTCTGGAATAATTTTGACAATCGAAATCGTATCCAGTTCGCTGCGTACTTATGATATTTAGTTAAAATATCATAAACGCACATCAACATCTATGCGAGTTCGATTGTCAAAATGATTCCTGCTCGGGCCGCAGGTGTAGGCTACTATGCCGTGCTCGGATAAAAAAACAGGCTGAGTTAACTTCACGCCACTGACCTTAAATAATAATTTATCGAATCTTAAAGTTACACCGAAAGGATTGCATGATCGACCATTTTTTCACACGGTTTACAAACGTTAGGTGCCGTCACATCTATGATGCAATTCTTTACTATGTAGTTGACGAAATAAAAAAGTTATCCGTTACATAATATTATGAGATTTTCTGAGTAATCCCCTAAGCATTAACAACGGTATTACACTATGTTGTACTAAAATAAACGCCTTGTCATTGAAACTATTACTACTGTTACGTATTCTCTCGGACATTTTTGAATGAAATGAACACATGCCGTATTGCAATTGTTTTACACATAACAGTTTTATGAAAATAAGAATACATACATAAGTTCATACATGTGTGTATTGTTATTTTTCTTAAGAATTCATAATTATATTATATTTCTATTTATAATATGCAAATTTAATATCCAACAGGAGTTTAACTCACCGATAATTTAATAATAATTGTAACCAATTCATATTCAGCACCTGTTAGTCTTAATGCATATTATTTTTATACATATATACTAATTGAATGATTGTTTGTGCCACAGATCGAGCGTCTGGCCCAGTATGAGCGTCTGGTGGGCGGTGGGTGCGCGCGGCGCCGCGCGGCCAGGCTCTCCGACCTCGAGCGAGTGCAGGATTTATTCCCGCACGACTACCTCGCACTGCATGATGCTGATGCACCTTCAGCGCTCGCCTCTCACCATGCCCAGGTAACATAAACTACATTCCCGCATAAGTACATAAGTAGCAGATGCTCTCCTTTCCAATCCTCTCCTGTTCCTTTCTTTCGAGGTCGGCAACACCCTCATGATTCTAATATAGTGAGTGTCTTGTGTACAAGGGTATATTACATATACATTATACGTCCATCCAGTATAATATATATTATAGTATTATATTCCACAGTATCAATAATATATTTGGTAGTCGATTCTCTGCGAAATTAAATACAAGGTTTTCGTAATGTTGCAGCTGGGTTTAGTTTAAATTGTAATCATTAAAATAATACGGAATAATATCTTGTTTACAAATCTAACTTCCGTTACATTCTGACGTGATTGTGAGCATACACTGCACTTGACATATTGCGAACGTAAATATTTTTAATTGCATCATTTCACTCTACACAACCATTCCCGAGTCAAAATGTTAAGATTCATATCGCGTTTTACTACAATTTTAACACCAGTACGGTATCAGGTAGCAGACTAATTCTTGAAATGATCATAAACGTCAACTTTGAATTCCGAATAACTGTTGTTTATAACGTGATAAATCTTTTGCAGAAACAGAAAAGTCTTCGCAAGAGACCGAGTCTGGACATCGGCGGGACGATCAGCACAAGCAGTACTAACTTGTCACCGCGAACCTTTATAATGGAGGCGCCGGTGCAACTGTGTCCTATAGGCACTACCTCCCCACCGCTAGAACGTCATTTGTTCCTGTTCAGCGACCTGCTTTTAGTCGGCAAGTCGCGCGGGACCAATTGCTTTAAGTTGAAAGAGAGCGTCAGGCTGACTGAAGTATGGCTGTCGCTGCCTGACGGTGATGATACAGGCTTCTTGATAGGATGGCCGACCGTCACTGGAGTCGTGAACTACCTCGCTACCTACCCAACGCAAGCTGCAAGGGATACCTGGTATAGGTAAGAAATTCACTACTATTAAACTAAACAGTTCAATATCTGAATGAAAAACTTTCATTACAAACTTGTGACGTAAAGTTTGAAATAAATTAATCCAATCATGGCGTTTTACGTACGAAAGCAGTTCTTTCTTTATTTTATTCCAATTTTACCCGAGTAGAATCTAAGTCCGGTGATTTTATAAGGGCCACAGATAAGGACATATTTAAAAATATTTTGTGTTTTAATACAATGTTTTCTTTTACAGGAAAATCCAAAACGCTTTAAATGCTCAATTGGCTACAGAACCAAAGTCAACGAATATCCAGATATTTTACAAAGACTTGATGACTTCAATAGAATTTGTAAGTATCTATCCAATTCCAGCAATTTGTATAATTTTGACGTTTTTAAGTATTATTTTGTCTTAATTTTATGGCATATCTCTAACAATTGAAAAATATCTTGGTAATTATTTTTGCGCTTCATACGGAAAATCGGAAAGTCCGTTCAAATTCCAGGTTGTGCAAAGCGTTTTTTTTAACATTATATCCCGGGAATGGATCTCCTATAGGGGGTTGACAGGCAGCTGGTGATAATAAATAAGTAACCTTCTGTTTCATGGTTAAAATGTATTTTGACTGACTCCAGATATATAAAAGTGGGAATGGGGCTGGTGTATAACGATGTGATCCCAGGATGAGTGGCAGCACGAGTGGCCGGCCTCGCAAGAAGCACTTCTGATTGTGTAGATCTTAAGAACGAAAAAAAAGCCTCGCTGTTGCAACTTCGCCTATGTCAATATTAGTTCACGCTATGCTTCTGGCGCCCAAGAGCTTAGGTGTAAAATGTATCTGCATTGCTGAACCGTACAAATCCCTTTTAGTGCAAGACGGTGTCAGTGAGTCCTGAGATGAGCGCGAGCTGCGTAGTGCGTGCGGCGCTGCACGTGATGCAGACGGGCGGCGAGGGGGATGCAGACGATGACCACGGGGACGCGGACACGGACGGCCGGTGGGGCGCCGCCGCTGAGTTCACGCTCTGTGTGCGCACCGGCAGAGATGCTGCCCCTGTCCCGCTGAAGGGCATCGAACGACCACACGCCATACAGGTACACAGTTCTTAATGCTCTTTATTTTGACACATTGGATGCGGATATTGGCAGCCGGAAAATTCTGGGTTCGGTCCCCCGGGCGGGTGTTTTTCTACCACATTTGATGTAGAAATGAGTTTGCTGAAATGTGTGTGTTCTAGTTCGCTATTTCCCGTCTGCCTACCCCTTCGATTTAAGCGTGAATCTATGAATGTATTTAGTTTTATTCATTTTGGCGTGTGTCATGATAAAAAGGATATCGTCGAAATTATTTTCTATTATTTTACGTCTTTCGCTCTCGAAAAACTTAGTCTTGCTATATTTATGTATTCAATTGTTTTTAAACAATGTTAACTTTTTCTGCAGATGTCACGAATAAGGCAGACGCTGTCTAGTGAAGACGGATTCGATTTGGAACATGTCAATGCCAAAAACAATCCATGTGGGCTTGTGTTTGAACTAAGGAAGAAAAACCAAGGATTGAAAAAGTAAGTACCGCATAATAGCTATACATACATACATGTTTCCCGTACAAAAAAAAACAAAGTAAGTTTATAATAATACTGCTATGAAACGCGGTGGTCGTCTTCTTGGTCTAGTCATATATGGGCTGTGGACCGGGAGGTCCTGGGTTCAAATTACAGCCCGCCTAGCATGCGCACCACGAGAACATTTTGTCTTCGTTTTTGTCCTGTAATGACCAGTTTTCTCTATTTGTCTACGGACACTAACATGCGCCCTCGTTTATTTTCATACAATATTGTAGACATCTGGGACTGGATCTCTCAGAGCCAGGCAGTCGTAAAAACTAAGCCAAATCTTTTTTGCAACATGCTTGAAAAAGTGTGTTGCGCCGACCCCACATTAAGGTGGGATAAGAGCAGGTAGAAAGAAAAGACTTGTATTTATTAGCCCACGTGATTAATAAATCATATAATTGTCTCCAGCGGTAGTACGACCCCTGGTCGCGGTCTGCGGCTGCTCCGTCGCGGCGGTCGTCTGTTCGGCGTGGCGCTGACGCGGCTGTGCAGCGGCACGCCGCCGCCCGCGCTCGTGCAGGTGCTGCGGAGACTGCGCGCCGTCGCGCCGCTCACGCACGGAGTCTTCCGACGCAGCGCCAACGCCAAGGCGCTCAGGCTGCTTAGGGACAAGGTGAGGACATCCAGAACTATGGGATTGGATTATTTCAACTTGTTTCTAATGTTACGCATCCATAGTTGAGTGGTAGGGCTATGCTGTAGACGGTATCGACTTTGAAAATAAATTATTTTTAGCAACCCCGTTTTTTTAACCTACTTAAAAACCACTATTACTTCAAATTAAATAAATTATTGTGAGCTATGTCACCGGAGTTCCCTTTTTTTTCGTTCGGCGAATGAGATTTTCGGTCGTCCTATTCACCCTTTCTTTTCCAAATTTCTACTTTTTTCAATGATATTAATTTGAATCTAATCTTACTGCCTATTTTAAAATATTTTATCACTGAAGTTTAATTTGATGGAATTTTAAAGGACAACAAAGGATAGCACCAACTTACGGACATTACCAAAAAGTTTTGCACTAATAAATTCGTTAGATCAAAACATAATTTATAATATTGTGTATTGCATTGCAGCTGGACGCGCTAGGTCCGTGGGCGGAGAGTTGTCCGGAGCTGGAGCGCGCGCCGGTGCTGCTGCTGGCCGCGCTCGTCAAGGAGTTCTTCCGCGCACTCCCGCAGCCGCTCCTCGCCGCTGAACTGTATCCCGCCTGGCTACAAGTACTCAGTAAGTCGAAATTATTTTTTTTATAATTTGTATCAAAACATTTTATTTCATTATTACTCTATCAATACAGATAGTCTGATTTTTATGATGACCAAGAATAATTTATTTTATAATTTTTCATTTATTTTAAACTTACATCAGATTATCTTTTGTTACAGGTTTATCCCAAACTGAAAAAGTAACTGCGGTGCGTTCGTTATTGTTGAAGTTGCCGAAGGCTCACTACACCATGCTGACATACTTCGTTTGTCTACTGCAAGCGATCGCCAAAAAGTCGAACATTAATCTCATGTGCCCCATGAATCTCGGTGTATGTGTTGGCCCAAGTCTACTCTGGCCCAACACGCCCTGTGAAAAAGCTCCTAAAGCAGTGCCAATGGTCGTAGAACTACTTATTGTGAAAGCAGAAGCTCTATTCGGACCACAAATTACGAGTCTATTGGGTAATGGTAATCCGGAATCGTCCAACGCTCTCTTAGACTCTGGAGCTGAAGAAAGCGACAGCCTCCACTCCGTCGGAATATCCTTAGATTCAATGGAGTTGTCCACACCAAGGAAGGAGAAATTGTCGCTCAGCCGAGACTCTGGGTTGACGCTATCAGAAGACGACTCCAATAGTAACGGAGGAAATAGTCCTGCCCCAAGGAATATTCTACACAGCTTATCAGCGCCAACTTGCAACGTACAAGAATCAAAGTTAACTGTTCGGTATAATACTGACAATCACAATGTAAACGGTCTGCCTCAAATACCTCAGAGACCTAATATGTACGCCAATAAAGCAGATTTCTATGGTAATATTAATGAAGAGTTGTATACCACACCGTATATAGGAGAGAGATATGTTCACAACTCTATTAATATTGGAATTGCAAATGGTGTGGATGAGAGGAATTATGTATCTAAGCAAGCACTGCAGCGCGCCAGGGCTGAGGTTTACGCACAGAGTCCAGCAAAATACATCACAGGATTAGAACCTCAGAAACCACCAAGAAGTAACGTCTCCAAAGCCGCTCGAACGTCCAAGGTTTATAGTATGTTTGCTGAAACGCAAGATGAGGTCAATGTAAACAACAAGAACTTCAATAGAGCGAAGAGCTCCGATAATCTTTTGGAAGCAAAACAAGAGACTATCGAGAATAAACGTGACATGGTGTCTAGTCAGGAGAATATTGTTTACAGCAATATACACGACCTCGCCATGTTCACGGAGAATATTCAACGACAGAATCAATATCAAACGCACGCGGACATTGTGTCGAATGCAAACACGAACTACACACGTGTCTACACCGGGTGGGAGAAGAAAAGTGCCAACTATGCAAACAAAACGAATTCAGAAATGATATACGGACAAATGAGCAAAAATCCAGGCGAATCCTCGCAAAATAATTCAGATGGAAAATTAACACCGGCAGCCACCATTTTTACAAGAAATGACTGGTCTCGTCAAGCAGCGAGGACGAAAAGTTTAGAAGTAAGTGAAGACGGACACGCAAACTGTTCAGACAAAACGCGGAATGGCAATTACGATGCTAACGTAGCGAACTGTTGTAAAAAACGGCGATTCGATCCTGCACACATGTGCACTAAGAGCTGTACAGGAGAAGTAGTGAACACTAGAGAACAAGAGAAGAGCAACATGAATCAATTACAAAACCCGTATACCTACGTGGAGAACGTTCAGAACAACATGTCTGAAGAAAAAAAGTCGAGACTTCGCAACTACAACAACAACAAACTGAACCAATCCAAATCATTAGCCAATATAATCCTGCACAGCGACTCGAGCAGTAGCGACACGTTGTACCAACCGCAAAACTCTTTCAACAGTCGATCGACGGAGTCACCGGCCAGCGAGAACTCCTACGAGAATTGCTACACGACCCAGTACATCGACCCGCTGTATACGTCAGTGTACAACCGGCGGAGGGACATCTTCCATGAGGTGAAACCATCGGGCATGTTCTCATCGGATATATACAAGGCCACGCCCACAGCGGTGGAGCCCGACTACCACAACTCCGACAATGAAAAGAAGCCCCCTCACATGCCCCCACCTGTGCCGCCAAGGAAAATGGTATATCAAAGAGTATTGAAGAAGTTCCAACCGGTCCATGTAAATAAAGAGGACAAGACATCGCGCTCGAGATCCGTGCCTCGACTGTACAGAGACCCACCCAACGGTGCTGACAAGAAGGGTCAAAACGTTTTAGCTTTGGACGGTACGGACTCCGACACTGAATCTGAATCATACGTTTAAAAAAATGTAAAGAACCTAAAAATACATTTTTCTAAATATTTTAACGGAACAATACCAACATTATGACTAAGTCCTATTTTATGTTGAGACATAATGTTAATTTGAAAATTGACCCAGTATAGATACTACTTAATAAATGACACCATTAAGATATTAACACGATTTTAAACGTAAGATTTATGTTGTGAAACCCGCCTCGAAATTATAAAGTATGTGACCATAACCAGCGCTGTTTTGGTGATGAAATTCCAAAGACTTAAGATAAATTTCCATTTTAATGGTATTAACGTAGATGGATGTTTTATGTGAATCTTGTTTTATAATTATTACTACTCGCTTAATTAATCGGTTTATTTAGAACGTAAATAATATGCCAACCACTCTTTATGAAATATTGAATAATAAATTTATTAGCCATTATAAGTAGATTTATGAAGTAGTTGGTTATGTTTTAAACATGTACGGTTAATTCAAAAGAAAATAATTTCAAATATCATATATACAGACGTAGCTTGCGTCTTTTTAAATTGTTTGGATTTCTCACTTTAATGATTGTAATCTCATTTTTGATTACGATTTCTACGTGTCATTTATATCTGGTAATATATTATATTTTAATTGATAACCCTTGTACATATAATGTATTGTAATATAATGTACCTACAGATATATACTAAATACATAAAATATATTAAATGATTTCTAATGATACACATCTGTGTTTGAGTTTCGTCAATTCCTTTTCCCCATGACATTTAATAATCTTTGTGCTTTTGGCTTTATCGTTACTTTTGTCTTTAAACTTTGAACTGTCATTTGTCAACGTATCCGAAATGTCAAGTAAAAGATATTTATTTTACTAAACATATCTTTCTTAATTTAATTTTGTTATAATGTATCATAATTATCAGCCATAGGACAGGGGCCGTTCAAATTTTACGTAAGCAGATTTTTTAAAATTATTATGCTCCCACCCTCTGAGGGATTCAGTCCCAGGCAAATTAAATTAGAAGACTCGATTTGCCCGACCTGGAAATCGAACCCAGCACCTGGGTCTAACGCCCACATACGCTGCCACTAAATCAAAGAAGCGACTTAAAGTACAATAACTAATAACTTACTATAGTCCTTCAATAACACTAGTATAATCACTACTAACTTATTATATATAAATTATAATGAATTTAATGGATATTTATTCATAACGATTCATGATTATGACCCATAATTTATGGGTTGAATTACCTAAACGTAGAACAACAGTCCCCAAGAGAGATATACTCGTAACATGTCGATCACGTAACCTTACCACTTATAGACATGGCTATCTGTATAATTACCACGTAGAGGACCGATCATATCCTCGTTCTAAATAGCTAGAAATCCCAAAAGACATCTATCTAACGTAATCTAATAATCATTTTTCCCTGGCATAGTTGCATGACCACGCTAAACCAGGGGAGTTACCACAACGTCTTATAGCAGTATTACTTTAATCTTATTTTGTACAGGAAACAATAAAAGTAAGATCATAATAATACTGCTATAAGATGTGTTAACCCTTCAGTAGGTTTGAATGGTAGACCTATTTGATGACCACTAGTCTAAGAATAGGCGTCAAGTTCGTACTCATCGATTTTGTAGTAGAGATTCGCAAACGAGTATTCGCAAAAGAATCATGGGTGCATTGCCAGCTTAAAAGGAGTGAAATAGAGATTGGGAAAGGGAGGGGGGTAATTGGGCCACCGGAAATCTCACTCACCGAACGAAACACGACAGTGAGCTGCCACTTTACGTACTCGTCGTACTGGACAGAAAGGCAACAGAAATCGTGTAATTTCGCATGACTTAAGTTAAGACAGTGCCGTAGACGAGCCGACCAATTTCTTATAGACAAAATTGTCTACAGCGCGACGAAGCCACTCACTTACAAAGTTTTCCTAAAGATTAAGGTTGTTCAAATAATGTTAATATCTATATATTTTACTAGATACTACTAGATACTAAGTAGATACTTCACAATAGGATTACTGTGTAATTTTATGATCATAATAGGTACATAGGTTGATAACGTTGCCATTGTTGTCCTAGCAAAAGATGACACTAATGAGAGCTGGGAAATCTTTATAAATAACATTGTTGTTGACAGAATGCCAATTAGCAAAATAGTAATTTCTAAGGCGTTTGCCAACAACGTTTTGGAGCAGTTATGAACATGAAAACCATTTGTATCAACTAGTGCCAAATACAAAGATTAATTACTCAAAGATATCGTTATTTCTTATGACAAACTAACCGGTCGGCATTATCTATACGATTATTTCCAATTTATTAAAAGTTTTAAATAATTATTAAAAAAAAAAAAAAAATCTCTACTTTTAAGTCCTAACGTAGTTCTACTACTTCTAGCCTGAATTGTTACTTGCTTAAATATGTTTAGAGTCACAAGCAGAGTCTCACGGTCACGCTACATTTATAACTCAACTCTGGAAACAGTTAACTGTAAATGTCGTAGAAGCATGTTTATTAGTACTTACTAACATTTTAATTACCGCCTTAACCGTCATTTTTAGTTACCAATGACGGATATTGGTAACTACCAATAAATTATTGTTGAGTTTTCGAAGTCAGAAGTTTGATTAAAATCAGATTTTTTTGCATTTATTTTTATTATCTGGAGTAGAGTCTCAACAATAATTTATCCCTGGGGCAGTGGGCGAGTAGCCGGTTGTGAAGTGAGTGGCCGCGGGTTCGATTCCCGAATTGAGACAAATGTTTGTGTGGCCCACGGATATTTGTTTCAAGTCTGGGTGTTGTGAGACCGAAAGTCTCTCATAGTTTCTGATACCCACGATACTGATTATACCTAGTGTGGGGTCATGACTACGCCTTAAAGAAAAAAATTATAAATTATTATTTCAAGATTTCATATTTTTGACAGCACAGCTCAGTTTTATTGTTATAAATTATTATCAGGGATATTATATTGTACTCAGTAGAAACGACTTAATTATAACATAGAAAACGGTCAATACAAACTTACTGTCTAGTTACTTAATAACTAGTTAATATACGACGTTACATAATATAATTATTATTATTTTTATCAACATTTCCCTTTTCGTTATCCTTTTCATTATCTTTAATTTTCGTAATATCATTCCAGGGCTGTGTCTCTGTGGACCCAAAGATTAGAAACTGGAACCCTGTTGCCATGAACACTGAACCTCCTGTGTAGAACACTGGCTGCCATAACGCCGCACTTGTCTGAAAAAACAATGTAAAGAAAAGTATGTAAAGAATATCGAAACGGTACACCTCGCACTTCAAAGACCGCCTTGTGTATTTTTCTTGCGAAGCTGTAGAGAGCTAGGACTATTATATTTCAGCTTGGAAATGGCATTATTATCAGGGTTAGTGCATTTTAGTGCTATTTACAATATACATCATTCACACTTTGTACTTGAAAATATAATTGCTACTCTTTAAACGCAGACATGACACTATCCATCAGGCGAATGACTTTACTATTTTATGCTTCATTTGCAGCACCTTACAATTAAAATTAATTGTGTAATTTAATTCTTCTACCTCCCTTAATCTTTCTACATTAGTGTCGAACCAACACATCGTTTCAAGCATGTCACATAAAGTGCCTGACGCAGTGACGTCAGCTAACGAATATTTGTATGATTAAAACAAAAATAAAAACAAATCACTAACCTCATCAGACTTGGTGAAGTAAGCGGTGATAAAAGGCGTTATGATTCCAGCGATGGTCATCATAGAAAACACGATGCCATTGACGGTCCCGGCGAAGTTTCTAGTCAAATCGTGTCCATTTACTGCGCTCGTCAGTGTCACAGATCCGTTCATAGCCATTACCGCCGTAATCAGGCTTATGTAATAAGGAGGGCTCATGCCAGGATAAGCCATGAACATAAGCCCCAAACCAGGCAGCACATGTGATATGAAAATTGCAGACTTTCGTAGAACATTCAGTGTTAATATATTTTTCTTTAGTAAGTAGTCTCCAGTGGACCCGAACATGATGGCGAAAGTGGACTTTGCGAGGTAAGTCAACGCAGATAGTACGCCTGTGGAAGCTATATTGAAGTTGAGAGCGTTTGCGATGTAGTTAGGAGCCGCGGTGATGACAAAGAATATTCCCCAGCCACTTCCAAAGTTTATGATGCACAGTGACCAGAAAGGCAGGGATGTTAGAATGTGGCGATACGGAATCGCTAACTGCAACAAATTGTAACTGTTATTTGTTGACATAATATTATAGAATTGTTTGATCTCTCTGAGTCGAAACTTGACGAACTTTTTAGAATCTTAATAAACATAAACATTACATAAGCTCACGCCTGTATCCTCGAAACGAAACTAGCATAGCTAAAAACGAGACTAGCATAGTTTACCTGGTTGTAAGGGTCATGCTTGTCCATAAAAGTCGCGAAAACTGCCTCTGTGGCGTGGTTATATTTCGATACGACTCCCGTCCTGAGGTCTCGGGTTCGATCCCGGATCAGGCAAAGTGATATTGGATTTTTCCATATCAACTCGGAGTCTGGAATTTGTGCCCGATATGGCGATAGGTTCAGCCCCTATCACATTTAGGACGGAACTAAGCTCGGTGAAATTTGGGTGTTCGCAGGTGCGCCTCTACCTACCCCTTCGGGGATATAGGCATGAGTTGATGTATGAAAAAATCAATATTACCTTTTTATTTTGCGACACAATATTTTCAGTAAGATATTTCTTCTCCTGTTTTGAGATTCTTGGATGCGTCTCCGGTGAATCGTACATCGACCAGCACAATAACGCCACTAGCACGAAGCTCACAATCCCGAAGAAGTAGAAGCCCCATTCCCATCCAAATGATTGGATCAACACCCCGCAGGAGGTCCACGCTATAAATATACCAATGCTCCCACCCATCAGGGCTCCTGAGAACTTGCCCTTGTCGGTGGCAACTGCCCACCTTGATATCAGCACATGACACCCCGGGTTTACGAAACCCTGTAATTGAATGTTAATATCCATATAACACAAACAAATTAAAGAAGTACAGAAGAGTTCAAGGATATTTATTAGATAATTGTAAAGTCTAGGGCCCGAGCAGGAAAATTTCTGACAAACGTAATGTATTCGATGTCGATGCGCGTTTGTTTGTATGAAATATTAGCCAAATATCATCAGTGCGCAGCGAGCTCCAATACATTTACGATTGTTAGAAGTTTTCCTGCTCGAGCCTCTGTTTTATTGCATTGAACTTTTCTTTCATCAAAGGCGTCTGCAATAAACACTACATAACGTACTTATTAGATGTTAATAATTATTGTATACTCACAGTGAAAAATCCTAGGAAAAGTCGAACCATCAGCATAGCGAGATAACTCTGTTTAGCAGCCATGGGAGTGAGCATTGTGAGTATAGCACTCGTTAAAAGCCCAGTAATGACCACATACCGAGCCCCCCAGCGCTCTGCTATGGGCCCACCGATCAGACAGGCAACGATGTCTCCCCACAAATGACTTGACATGACATTAGCACGTTCGTATGCTGTCCAATTTAGTGTGACTTGTGAACCCTGAAATGTAAGAATAAAGAAAAATTTAAGTACGTAAGCACTATTCTGTATGAACAGAAAACAAATCTATTAATGGTTTCATTTCTGGTTTATTCTCTTGATTTATGTGTGGTCTGGATCCGAATACCCCGGTGTCCATTGGATTGTTATACTTTCGTTATATTTAGTCGAATTGGGTATATCCTGTAATGACTGTGTGTGTGTTGAATAAATAAATAAATATGATATATATGTATATATGCCTCCTAAGGGGTTGGTAGAAGTAGAACGAGTGCAGAAAGGATTCGGCTTCGTTTTTACGATCAGCTGCGTGCCTGACGTCAACTCCCTCTGGAGGTTCCAATCTCGGGCAATTTAAATTAAAAAATCGCTTTGCCCGACGTGGCACCAGGACCTCCTGGTTCACAGCCCATATATACTGCCACTAGACCAAGACCAATTTTAAGTAAACATTTTACAGAATCGCCATCGCTTTGTTTCGATTGGTGAAGCGTTTTCGATGCGAAACTCGAAAGACGTCCTTTGCGTTAATTGGCTCAACCCGAATCCTCGCTGATAAGTGTAGCTAGTCCCTTACTGTGTAGGTATACTTACATAAGAGGTGCTGTTGGAGACAGGAACCATCGCCACCAGGTTCACGTTAAGGTTCGTCCTCATCAAGTAGCTCGCGCATGAACTGATGAATATCATCAACGCCACCGCGAACCGAGTTGGTATCCTTGCTGGACCATACACATACATTATGGCATAAGTAAATTGTAAAATTAAGTAAATTGTAAATTTCATAATGAATTACCGCTTGCTATAACATGAAGGAAAACATCGTGAGGAAACCTGCATACCTGAGAAGTTCTTCACAAGAATTTCAAAGGCATGTGAAGTCTACCAACCCGCATTAGGCCAGCGTGGTAGACTTAGGCCTAACCCCTCTCATTAGTAGAGGAGGCCCGTGTCCGGCAGTGGGACAGTAATATTACATGGCTACTATTATTATTAATTATTTTAATTGGAAAACCAATATTTTTGAAAATTAATCATTTATTTACTAATTGTATTTAAAGTTTATGTTTCTGGTCGGCATCTCACATAAAATAGAGTCTAATATCATTTAATCTAAATAAACAATTTTAAGTATACATAATAGATCCGTAATCGTAAAATACGTTATTAACATCGTATCATTTCGAATTAGTTACCTGCATGTAGTCACCCTCTCCAAGGGGATCCAGCCACGGGCAAATTGTGCTAGATAAACTACTTTACTCAACCTGGGATTTGAACCCAGGGCTGCCCTAGACCAAGGACGCGAGAGAACGAAGAAGCAAGGAGACTCTTACGTTATAATAATAATAATAAGCTTTTATTTACATCCAGAATAATTACAATAAATTATTTATTTATTAATTACTATTTATTTATTATTCCCATCGGTATTCATCTGGCTGTCTTGGCCCTCTTAGAGTTCTCCATACCAATATAAGTGTATAATCTATGGTTCTCCACGCGTCACGGTCTCGTACCAGTTTCATCCATCCACTTCCCACTGTTGTTTTTATGTCATGCCATATCTGCCCCTTTTCCTCTTCCCAAGAAGAAAATTACCACCAGATAAATTATTATTTTTAAATTATCAATTCAATCAAATGTTATATGACATAAAGTTAATCTTACCACAACTCATTGTTATTTCACGTGTTTCAATTATTATATAACATGTATCCAAAAACACGATACGGTTTGCATTAAAATCGACACTTCGCGTGTGGCATGAAGTATTTTCACAATAATTATAACCACTTTCATCTCACTTGTTACTAGTATTAAAGTCGCAATACCGTCTAGATTACCACCTGTCTAGATACAATCCTACAGCAAATTCTGCAAGATTATGGATGGGCACTTGACTTTTGTTGTTATTGATATCGCACCAAAATATTTTATAGAAACGTGATCTGTCAAAACATCAAAGCGGTATCAAAGATGCTGTCGGTATTTCCTATACATTTATCTCGTGCGATCTAATCTATTAGATAAAAATAAGTGATGATTATGAATATTTGCATTATCATTATTTCGTATTAAATAATGAGACTGTTATTACACCTACTTATAATAAAAGCCTTAAGCGTCTTCAAGGTGCCAACTACGTAAGCAATGTTTAAGCTTGAGCTTTTCAAAGTAATAACGACAGACTTATCATATCTGTAGCCCGAGCACGAAAAACTAATGTAAATGTATTCGAGTTCGCTGCGCACTGATGACGTTTGGTTAATATTTCATACAAATTTCATAGACGCGCATCGAGTTCGAATACATTTACGGTTGTCAGAAATTTTCCTGCTCAGGCCGCAGAAGCCTAGAATGTATGTAGAACCTAATGTAACACAGTCTCACCCACATCATATTAGCCATAGTACATGTATCATGGATATAATGTGAGGACATAATCCATTGTAGATCCATTCGTCATTCGCATCCATTGTAGTGCGTGCCTTAAACTTTGCCTGCATACATATTACACATAGTATTTTTTTCTCAATATTGAGCTAATACTACGTTGCTCTATGTCGCGTCGCTTTCCTTTGTCTAATTACTACGACCACTAGTTAGTCCCCGAAGCTTCGGCTTACCTTTGCCAAATTTTAGCCTAATACATAAGTATCACTGCCTCGGTGGCGTAGTTGTATTTCGGTCTAACTACCGTCTTAAGGTTTTGGGTTCGAGCCCCGTGTTGGGGAGTGATATTGGATTTTTTCAATATCAGCCCGGAGTCTGAAATTTATGTCCGATATGTCAATAGGCTCGCCCTCTATCACATATGGGACGTGACTAAGCTCGGCGATATGTGGGTGTTCTAGTTCGCAAATGCACCTCTGCCTACCCCTTCGGGGATAGAGGCGTGAGCTTATGTTTGTATGTATTAAATAAGTATCAATTCGAAGAGTATTGGAATTTAGCATGGGCTTTCCTTTTGAAAACGGAAACTTTTTCCCTTTTCCTTTCACCACTGGTATCTAATCTAAATGGCTATTTAATTTAGATACTATTTGACATAAATAGGTACTGTTTTTATTATACCAGCAATTATTGTCAACTTGCATCACATGTTGACATCGTCTACTGATGCAAGAGGACGTGTTAAATAGAGCACGAAATGCAATCTGCAGAGTAGAGAAAAGCCAAGCGATAAATTATATTATTTTAATGCAATAGTTTCCATTAAACAACGAGTATAAAACCATTTGGAGTTATTAAATTTTTTACCAGAAATTAATAACCATGCCAAAAAACGGAACGAAGAGTTATTATTAGATATTTATTATAAAATGTATGTATTTCAAAATTTATTTATATTATACTTTATTGTACCACTACAATACTGACTATAATAAAAAAATTACAGAAGTAGAGGTGTGTAAATAAAAAACATATTAAATACAAAATTAATATATTAAATAACTTAATTCAGTTCCATAAAACGCCATTTTCATTCTAAATTCATCAATCATCACAGTCACAATTTGTATTACATTGTTTATATAATTTTCTATCGAAAAAAGTGCACTATATTCGTGGTATTTTAACATAACACTGTATAAACCTTACATGAGTTATTTACAATAACCTAAGTTTATTGTATTACGTACACAGTAAAAATGAATACACAGAGAAAAAATGTCGCTATATCAAATCCACCTCAAAAGTCTCTTAGTTATACAGATGTTTAAAAAACTAACGGCTTTAAGTATTATGACAATGAATGATAAAACACAAAAACGCATCAAAAAAAAATCTTGAACGATAATTAATTGAATACCTGAAATGATAATTAATTAATTGGACCGATATAAAAATTAATTATCACATTTTCAATCACGAATGTCAAAGATATTCATAATTTCTTTCGACTTCATTTCTTATTAATTTAAATAGACAATGGAATGTTAAGTACGTACGTATTTATGTATAAAATGTAATATTTGTATTTTATGCAGCTCTCTTTAAATAAACCCTGTAAATCGCGCTTAGCTGAACTTACTGACATAAATCTATTTAAATTCTATTAAGAACATTTGACAAAATCTGATCAGCAGCCCGAGCAGGAAAATTTCTGACAACCGTAAATGTATTCGTGCTCGATGCGCGTCTATGAAATTTGTATGAAAATGTCATCAGAGCGCAGCGAGTTTACATTTACATTCGTTTTTCGTGCTCGGGCTACAGAATATGTGAGACAAAATGTAGATACCATTAAAAATGCGCAAGTGCACCGGTACTGAACTTCATTATTCTCTCAAATATACAACACATATTCAGTGACGTGCATAGACATTTATATTAGGGTAGACAAAAACAGCCATAATTATTTTCTCTATTTTAAGCATCATCGTCATCCTCGTATCAATTTAATATACAAACCGAGCCCGGTTATTTGGAATCTCTTTTTGATGACTTTTTCTTTATGTAATTAATCAGGGTCTCTATGTCTATATGAACTGCACGTCACTGCACATATTCATCTAAATGCTCTTATTATTTACACCTCCTTAAGGAACGCTTAACTATGGCAGCCGTGATATAAAACTAACTGCTTATTAAACCACAGATAAAATACTTGACGGTAGAATAACGTCTTCGTAAAATACTCTTTAACTCTCATTTGTCTGTAAGAGTCTATGTTTTAGGAGGGATTGTGACCGTGGTGTCAGTCGAATTGTTTGGTCTCTTATCTCGGTCTTCTTCTTCTGCCGGGGCGACGTAGTTCCATGATTGCGTCTCTCCAGTTCCAAAAAGTATGAAGTAACCGGCTGAAGCGATGTATAATGAGGCTCCAGTGATGAACACCGGACGCCATTCCGCAAATCCATTCTGTAAGACATATTATTTATTTTATTCTGATACTTAATGTCCAAAAGCCTCCTTGGTACAGCGGGCGAGTAGCCGGCTGTGAAACGTGAGATTGCGGGTTCGATGCCAGCACCGCGACAAATGTCTATGTGGCCCATAGACATTTGTTTCGGGTCTGGGTGTTGTGAGACCAAAAGTCTCTCGTAGTTTCTGATACCCACGATACAGGTTACACCTAGTATGGGGTCAGGACTATGAGTGTGACTGTTGGGTGTATTTATTTATTTATTATTAAAAGCTTATAGCATATTTTTGTTTATTTTAAAAACTAGTGGTTGTCTAGTGATCAAAGTAATTAAAAACTTTTTTTATTGATAACACTAAAGTCCAATAATTCCTTTAATTAAGTTAAAAGGATATCAGTTATAGAGGAGGAAAGGTACTGCGGCCCGAGCTGAATATTTTTGACAATCGAATTCGTATCATCTAATTAATATTTCATACAAATATAGACGCACATCGAGCTCGATACGAATTTGATTGCCAAAAATATTCCTGCTCGGGTCACTGAACGTTCCTATTTATATAGAGGTATAGACATTCTCCAACATGTATATTGCCAACAGAACAGATTCAAAATGATTTTTATTTAATAAACTTACGCCAGTCTTAGTGAAGTGTGCCGTAACTAATGGTGTGACGAAACCAGCGGTGTTTCCAATTCCATTTGCAATTCCATACAGCGTGCCGGCAAAGTTAGGAGCCAAATCTTGGTGGTTGACCAGGTTGGTCAAGGTGGCTGCACCGTTAGATCCCATAGAGAATGTGATGAGAGCGACTGAGAGGATCGGAGCGCAGCCCGTGTACCCGAGGGCGATGAGGAGCAACCCAGGCACGACGTGAGAGAACAAGCAGAAGAATTTCCTCATGAATGTCGTTGATACCACGTTTTGACGAACGATTCTGCAAAAGTAAACAAATTATATAACTAAATATAGATACAACATAACTCCTCGACTCGACTGCGCTGGTGTGGTTGTTCGGTACGACTAACATCCTTAGTTCCCGGCTTCGATCCCCGAGTCGGTCAAAGTTATATTTTCATTTAATTGAATATCAGCCCGGAGTCTGGAATTTATGCCCGATATGGCGATAGGCTTGCCCCGTAACACGTCAGTCACAGTAATAAGCTCGGCGAAATGTGGGTGTTCTAGTTAGCTATTCCGCCTCTGCCTAACCCTTCGATGATACAGGCGTGAGCTTATGTATGGCATATGTATGTAAGTAACACGATTCTGCACCATCATCATGTTTAGCAGTGGACACCTCTAAATAATAATGATGATGTTATCATCATAAAAATATGTAATTTGGAAAAACCTTTAGGTAATGCAATTTTTTCTTTTTAATTTATTGTTATTTATTTTGACAAAACGGATTCCAATAAAAAAGAAATAATAATTACACTACCAGGGGCTGAAAGATAATTATAATTAATCGACTCAATAAAAAGACTATCTACCTAATACGTCTCATATTTCTTAAAATAAACTTAGATGTTATCAGAGCCCAGTAATTTACATATAAACATAACAAGCGACTTTGATGAGGGATTTGATTTAGGTGACGTTGTAATTAAAGGTTACGTTAAAGGTCAAACTCTCAGAGGGGTAAACGTCAAGCATACAGCTGATCCGGTCGTTAAAACAATGCTGAATCCGTCCTGCTTCATTCTTGAAAACGTGTGTTGCGCCCCGCATAATGGAGTGGGATATGGGCAAGTGAAAAGTGGTAATTACAGGTCATTCGAATAAAGTTTGAAACAGAGATTTTTGATTGCAGTTTATTTTAACCAAATGATCAAGTTTAATAAATGATCTCCACTCTCCAAGAACACATACAATAACTACAAGTGTATCGAAGACTTTAAAGAAGATTAATAGATATTGAGAAATTCATTATGGGCCTTACTTAAAAAAATATTTACGCGCTACTTATCTTTAAGTTTAAGTATACTTTTTTCCTTGCGTTATATTGTTTGATAATGAAAGGGTCAAAACTATTAAGATTAAAAGCGCCTAAATATTTTTATAAGTAAGGCTCTATATCTCTACCAGTTTAAACTCACCTGTCACCAATAGCTCCAAATATGAGCGAGAAGAACATCCTGGCGAGGTAAGGGAGGGACGACAATGTGCCAGTAGAAGTCAGATTGAATCCGAGGGCACTCGAGACGAACTTGGGAGCGGCTGTCATCACGAAGTATAAACCCCAATTGCTGCCGTAGTGCAGTATTACCATAGCCAAGAACGGGAATGAAGTAAAGATCTTCTTGAATGGTGGAACTATCTGTAGAACAAAAGATCGCGATTTTTTTGTATCGTTATAAACCATGTTTGTAAAATACCTAATATTATTGGACGCGGTTCGCTAGTAGCGTAGTGTAGCTTTCTACTTGCGAAAATTTTCAAAATCGATTCTTCAGTTACAGATACTAATGCGTCAAAAAGAATCCACAGCTGTACCCATAATATTAGGATAGATGTAGATTGAGATATAATAATGCCCCATTTCGATGGACGGAGTTTATCACACGACTGAGGCGAAATATCACAAAAAACTGTAATTTACAATTTAAAAATGCGAATACTTTTTAAATTATAGAGGTCGGATCAGTCGTAGTATCTCTAACGGCCGATTTCAATAAACGATCTCAGTTTAGAGTGCAGGGGGGTTACCGTCACCTCTTATAGCAGTATTATTATAATTTTGCTTGTCAATATTCCCATACAAAACAAACGAAGAACGATTATAATAATACTGCTATAAGAGGTCGCGGTAACCCTGCAGATAGATCGCGATTATGAACCAATCAAATCAAGTCATTTGATGAAGTCATGTTCAAAGTATGTTCTTATTGGCTAATTTTTGTAATCTATCTGCACATTCGAACTGAGATTATTTATTGGAACCGGGCGTATGTAGGCTGTGGTCGGATCGAACGTGAAAGAGACGTTTCTATACTATGATAATGTCTCCATCCAAGTATTACGTGTATTTTGAATCTGATTAATGAATAAATTCAATAATTTTATTATTAAGGAATATTTTGTTATTATAAAATTGTCTCTATTTATTAGGGCTGCAAAGGCTTTTTGATAGAAATCTTAACATAAGGCCCAAGATTGAAGGCCTGAGAATATATTAAAGTTTACGTGGTAGGTACTTCCATGCATTTCAAGACACGTTGTACCGCGTTTGTATGCACGAAGGTATTTCCGTGATTTTATCACCTAACTGTATCTGATATAAGGCTTCTTTGCACACTTAATAGTCACGATTTTGATTATTACGTGCAAAAAATACACATTTAGATTGAGGTCGTCTCTCTCTAAGGTTATTCACGTTACGTGCTACAACGCTGGCCTTTATAATATTATATTGTCTACAAAATGTCTCATATCATAGATGTAGATACAATGTAACGCTAGAAAGGAATCTAACAGGATTTGATCAAGTGAATATTTTCGAGATTTCAAAAATAGCTCAACTTATTTACTCAAAATAGTTGGAATTCGAAATGTACAGGGTTATAAAAATATGGAATTAGGTAAGTACTAATATTCTTAACACACAAAACCCTGATATAATATTTTTAAGACTTTTTGCGCAGCATTTTTGAACAAAGTATTTGTAACTGATAAGTAGTCACTTATTAAAAAAATACTTATAACTGTATTATACTTATTTTACTGAACTCACGAGTATGTAAAGTAGTTAAACCTAGGTGATAATGGGCGATGTAATTACATAAGATATGCAATAGAAATAGAAAAATTTTACCCTAAAATCTGAAAATAAACAAACAATTAAGTAGGTATATTCACTATACTGCATACACATTTTACCTTTGTATCCTTTGAACTGTGTTGAACTTTGTCGCCGAGACAGTCGATGATGTATTGTTTCTCATGTTCTGAAATGCGAGGATGTTGCAAGGGTGAATCGTACACCAACACCCACCACAGCAAACACCACGCTATACCGATCGCCCCTGCAATCAAAAACATAATGATTAGTTTTAACTTCATCGTATACATACATATAAGTTTACGTCTCTATGCCCGAAAAGGTAAGCAGAAGTTCTGAGCACAATATTGACTTAGGAAATAACGGTCATAAATTACAATCCCGGAAAAAATTATAAAAATCAGATCTGAAAATTAGTTACGTGCAGACTAATTAGACAAAGAAACAATGTCCACCAAGAGTCTCCTGATAATTTATTAGTTACATAGGTACAAAATAAAAAAAATAATCATAAAACAAATTTTCAAAGTAGCAACTCCCGGCAATTCTAAACCCACATGGGTATGATGTAAGAGTTTAAGAAAATAGATTTGTGATTTTTTTGGCTACCCTGGTCGAAATATCGTGCACGTCACTGCTGAAAACTAAACACACAAATACTGAATTTCTGACCTAGGATGGAACCTATACTTTCTCAAATAGGCTTCCATTATATCTCCTAATCTAATCTAATCATCAATAAATTAAGAAGATAGAATATTTTTATTGATTTTTCTACCTGTTAATATTATTGTTAAATATAGAAAACCTTCATTGAAATTAAACTATTTTTACGGATTATATCACGATTTGGTTTTAATTTTTATGCCCGACGTTTCGAAATATATATATATTATTATTCGAAATATATATATTATTATTATATATATATTAGTCTGACCCGTGACCACGAAGGCTGCAAAGCTTTCGAAACGTCGGGCATAAAAATTAAAACCAAATCGTGATATAATCCGTAAAAATAGTTTAATTTCAATGAATAACATTCACGTAAACCTAAGAAATCATTATAGAAAACCTTATTTTCTATGGCGGAAAAATTTTACTGCCTCGGCGGCGCGGTTGTATTTCGGTACGACTACCGTCCTGAGGTCTCGGGTTCGATCTCCGGGTCGGGCAAAGTGATATTGGATTTTTTATATCAGCTCGGAGTCTGGAATTTGTGCTCGATGTGGCGATAGGCTCGCCCCCTACCACATCTGGGACAGATGCTCTGGGAAGCTCGACGAAATGTGGGTGTACAAGTTCGCTAGTGCGCCTCTGCCTACCTCTTCGGGGATACAGGCGTGAGCTTATGTTATGTTAAAAATTCTCCTATACACCACCAGACACATTCATTATGCGAAATGTATTCAACACTTGTCTAATAAGACACCGCTTCGTACACGAACACTTGAAATGTGTTTAAATTTTCACGTCGTTCATATGATTACATTATTTTCTCCATAAATAACCATAACAAATTCATACATTTGTAACTGCCTCACGTACCAATTAACTATGTAGAAATCTGTTACAACCGGGATGGAATTTCAATAGATGTACTATATGAAAGCAAATTTTGTAACAGTCAAACGTCATAATCTTTCATTGTTTTAAGTTTATAGCTAATAAAGTGGCGACATAAATAATCACTGCGGTCACATAAATATACAATTGTTAGATCGTTGGGAAGCATATCATTAGGTGGTTAATTTTAAGAATGATTTAAGCATATTTTATTTTCTATTGTCACATGATTTTCTGTGGTTTATATGAGCTCTTGTTTTACAACGGCACGCTTTAGATTCGGGATCTGTTAGGTATCGATTCGATATATTGATATTATGTAAGTAGTATCTCAAGAATTTTGGAATCATCATCATCATCATCATCAGCCACAGGACGTCCACTGCTGGACATAGGCCTCCACCAAAGATTTTGGAATAATCTATACATATAAATAAAGTTGGAGTGTCTGTCTGTAGTATTTAAATAACCGTTTTTTACTACATGTATATGAATATATATACGGTATATACACCAAAAAAAAATTGTTTACAATGTTTGTCTGTCTGTCTGTCTGTTTGTTCCGGCTAATCTCTGAAATGGCTGTACCGATTTTGACGAGACATTTATTGGCAGGTAGCTAATGTAATAAGGAGTAACTTAGGCTACGTTTATTAAAAAAAAAACTAATAAATCAAAGAATCGACTGTTAGGCGGAACGAAGTTAGCCGGATCAGCTAGTACCTAATAAATGTTTGGACGCAGATCTGACCGTCTATGGCTGATGACCTCAAGACTCAACTAGATACTCGAAACTCATAGCATTATACTAAGAACGAAATGAATTACGCACAATCTAGATTATTTCATAATTATATCAAGTGGCGTACAAGAACACCACTCAACGCCAAATCAAATGTCGTCACGAAAGATTTCCATACTATATTATTATTACGTACATATTCGTAATGATTATAAAACGTTTCATCGATTGGATAAGGTCAACTGTATTCATGGTGAAAAATTCGCTATAGTTGGATTTCAGTTCTATTGATAAAAATGACGTTTAAATATTCCGTTATATAGATGTACATAATAAATAAATAACACCCAACAGTCACACACATAGTCCTAACCCCACACTAAGATACTAGTTTTGTGTCGTGGGTATCAGTAACTACGAGAGACTATCGGTCTCACAACACCCAGACCCGAAACAAATATCTGTGGTCCACACAAACATTTATCTCGGTACGGGGATCAAACCCGCGGCCTCTCGCTTCACAGCCGGCTGCACGACGAAGGCTGTCATAATGGGCGTTACTTATAGAAACGTTTTTGTTGATAGTTGTGATAGTTGAACGTCACATTGATTAAAAATGTAAGGGACAAGCTACTCTTAAAGATAAGAAGTTCGTAAATATTTTTATAAGTAAGGGGAAATATGTTCCTAAAGGCAAACTAAAAAAAGCGTCTTTAAATGTACAATTTCAACTACGGTTCCGTAGTGGTGTTAATACCTCAGATCCCTTGCTTCTTATTTATATGGGTCACTAATTCTTGATTCTAATTTAGATTCGTTATCTTAATACTTACCAGGAACATAAAACGCGTAATCCCATCCAAAGTTCTCAATGAGTGGTCCAGTGAGCGACCAGGTGACGACGGTGCCGATGGCGCCACCCAGCAATGCGCTCACGAACTTGCCTTTCTCAGCCGGCGGCGCCCAGTGGGCAACCAGAGCGTGCAACGATGGAAACAAAAAACCCTGTAATATACAATAGTGGTATTAAACTTTGTTAATACTTTATCCTATAGGTAAAACGGTGGATGAAACTGTAATTGTGTTTAAACAAATAAGGACTTGCACCACTAATACTAACCTCAAGTTAAACTGAAAAAAAAAAATGAATGATATGTAATGAATTAAGTGTCATTCATATATTTTCTGTAATTACATGTAGTACATTACATGTAACGAATTACTTGTTATTCATATATTTTTTTCAATTTAAATTGAGGTTGAGACTAACTGTACTAATAGTGGTACAAGTCGCCCTAAGTAAAGTAATCAGGTACATGCATATGCTGCATTGAGGCTAGTGGGACAAAACATCATTATTATAGTATTATTAAATATGTCGTTGAAGCATAGTGAATGTAATAAGTGTTAAAAAATAATAACAATGGCCATTTCCCTAAAATCTATTCCAATTTAATTACCATAGTTATTTAACAAAATCAGAAAAATTTAGTTGTGTGCCAGACGCATTTACATGTTCACTTCAATTATAATATTTTGTCACTAAAATATATAAGGTAATTTTTAAAATCTTCTTTGTAAGAATAATATAAACGGTGCAAAAATTGTATTGTAAAAAAATTATGAACGATTTCTACAATTCGAATATAACAAAATAATCGCAATTGACACAGGTGTTATAACTGTTACAGAGAGTCGTGTTGATTATGTAGCAAGTACCAACCACATTACTTTACGTCAAATCACCGATTCCTTGTAACAGTATTAAATTATTACCGAGTTGTGAATTGTGATGATCGATACTTTGTTATGTTAGCTAGAATCATAAATTTTGTTTCATTGTAACACATGGAGGTAATATTATGTACATATTTGAGACGTAGTTAGTCGTGATTTAATACCTGAATTGTAAAAGAATACTAATAGAAATTATATGTATTCAGATAAACTCAAAAAATATTTATTCTAATCGTCATCATCAGCCACTGGACGTCCACTGCTGCTTTCACAGATTGAATAATAATGTAAATCAAACATTGATGCACATTATTTTAAAATCTGCACAGTATCCGTTGTATATTTACAAAATCTGTTCATAAAATATAAGTGGTATAAGTGGTAGAACCACGCTGTAGATAGTGACATCTATAGCACGAATGGGCCGGCTCGACCGGTTAGATACCACTGTCTCACAGGAAACCGACGTAAAATGGCAGCTTACTGTCGCGTTTCGTTCGGTGAGTGAGATTTCCGGTGGCCCATTTCCCCACTCCCTTCCCAATCCCCTTCCCTCCCCTTCCATTCCCTCCTTTTAGGTTGGCAACGCACCCATGATTCTTTTTGTGTCTTGGGTGTCTATGGGCGGTGGAGATCACTTACCACTTACCATCAGGTGACCCATGTGCTCGTTTGCCAATCTCTGCTATAAAAAAAAAATGAAATGTTAGAGGCACGTTGTAATTTCTCTGGAAACAATTTGGCTACAGCACAGTCGAACGACTCGACCGATTTGATACCACTGCCTCACAGAAAACCCACATAAATGAGCTCGCTGTACGATCCGCGAGTGGGATCCGATTCCGATTTCCGGTTACCTAAATCCTCCATATTCTTTCCAATCCTATTCCATACATTTAAATTTGTCCACGCATCCATGACTGTTCTGGTATCTTGGGTGTTTAAGGGCGGAGAACATCACGTGGAGGTGACTCGATTGATCGTTTGCCACACCTATAGTCCCGAACCCACACCTAGAACCTGTATCGTAGGTATCAGACACCAGCCAGATCCGAAACAAATAACTGTGGGCCACACAAACAATTGTCTTGGTGCGGGAATCGAACCCGCGGCCTCTCGCTTCACAGGCGGCTACTCGCCTACTACGCCATGCAGGCTGTCTAAAACACGATCTGCAGATTTTGCAAGAAGACTATTGTAATTAAATAGTTTAAAATTATATTTTTTTCAATTCAATCCTATAAGTATTATAGAACAGTATTCTAAGTATTAATGTATACAGAATTAAATGAGTGGGGAGTTAGGAATTGTAGCAAAGATTGATACACAATGTTACACTTATTCCGTAGTCTTCCGATATGCATTTTTATGAACCTACCTAGAACTAATAACCATAGTTACCTTGAAGCAAATAGCAGAGGTGACTGGTTTGCAGTGTATGTTATATCCATATCGGTTACGATACTTGTACCGTTCATTTGATTATTGTTATAGATAATTGTGTGATGTTTATATACGACATAGCCCAGAGGATTAGCAAGTTGAAATAACAGTGGGCAGGGCACATAGCTCGTAGAACTGCAGCCCGAGCAGGAAAATTTCTGACAACCGTAAATATATTCGTGTTCGAAATTGCGCGTCTATGAAATTTGTGTGAAATATTAATCAAATGTCATCAGTCGCAGCGAGTTTACATTTACATTAGTTTTTCGTGCTCGGGCTACTGATAGCCGATGGGGCAGAAAAGTTTATATACACTATTACAATAATAGACGGAAAAATAAAGTTTACAGTGCTTTTATGAATCGATACCAAAATGAACGGCTACGGTATGGAGTACTATAGCTTCCGAGCTCCAAATATATAGTGCGCAGGGGCAACGCGTAAAGGTAGCTTCAACTTTCTGGTTATGTAGATTCTTCCGAGTTCTAAAATAACGGTGGGCAACGCGTTATGGTATAGTAGCTTTAGCATTCTGGATTTAATGTTCCCCGAAACCAAAAAAAAAACTTTAACAAACAAAGAAGAAAAAGGTACTAAACTGTTTTATCTTTATCTATTTATTTATATATGGGTTTACTTGATTTCCCATCTGTCAATCTCCTGTATTAATATCTTTACGCATACTTTAAACAAATTTATTCTAATAAAATAGTATCCTACATTCTGACACACATGTATGACTGCCTCGGTGGCGTAGTTGTATTTCGGTATGACTACCGTCCTGAGGTATCGGGTTCGACCCCTGGGTCGGGCAAAGTGATATTGGATTTGTCCATATCAGCCCGGAGTCTGGAATTTGTGCCCGATATGGCGATAGGCTCGCCCCCTATCACATCTGGGACGGAACTAAGCTCGGCGAAATGTAGGTGTTCTGGTTCGCTAGTGCACCTCTGCCTACCCCTTCGGGGATACAGGCGTGAGGTTATGTTATGTTATGTTATGTATGATGTAGATACATATTGCGTAACAATATAATTACAGCCAAATTATGTACCTAGAATTCGCACTATGCAGCAATCAACATAGTACATAATTACGACCAAACAATGTCATGCTGAGTGTATCCAAATAGCTTCTAAGAAACTATGTCTTGGGTTATTCCGATAAAACCGCTTTAGGAATCTAGCAAATTATAATTAACTTCATACTTCCAAGGATTCTTTCACTCTAGGTCTAGGTGTAATTTTAAACTGTTTTTGTTCATTTAACAGCCTCCGTAGCACAGGAGGCAAGTAGCGGGCTGCGAAACGTGAGGTCGCGGGTTCGATTCCCGCACCGAGACAAATGTCTGTGAGGCCCATAGATATTTGTTTCGGGTCTGGGTGTTGTGAGACCGAAAGTCTCTAGTAGTTTCTGATACCCACGATACAGGTTACACCTAGTGTGGGGTTAGGACTATGTGTGTGACTGTTGGGTGTATTTATTATTTATATTATTATTATTTATCAACTGCCAGTGTCTTTTTAGTAGGCATCCAGATACATATTCTAGACTTTTATTTCGTTATTCCTATAATTTATCGCTATATGCTTTTGATTTATTAAAGGTAATTGAGTATATATTGTGTGTACAATATACATATATTATGTGTGATTTTATAAATTATTGTAGTTGGTAAACTTTTTTATTTTGGCTCGGTGATGTTTTTGATTTTTTGATTTAACGAAATAATAATTGATATTAACTGTGAAGGAACCATGAAGGTGACTTTAAATTTCAATTTCAATTTATGGATAACAAAATATTATATAAGTATAATATTTATTATTTTTTTCACATTGTCCTTATAACCAATCCAGTGTGGGGTCGGCACAACACATTTTTCCGAGCATAATGCATAAAGGATTCTTCTTCGTTTTTACCACCTAATTGTCTAATGTCAGCCAAATCTAGGAGTTCCTGTTTCGGGCAAATCATTTTAGAAAAAAATAGCTTTGTCTGAACTTTGAAGAAAATGTGTTGACCAATAGTTGAGACTAACGCCAAAAGAGGGTACTTGATGTTAACTGTATGTTTGCCCTGCTAAGGGTTTATTTGGAATTCATCTGTGGCATAAATAGCATGAGCAGTTGACATATTGACCATAGATATAGGAAACTACTGAGAGAGACATTAGTTGCATACATCTATGATCCTGATGATGTTGTTCCACTACTTTCACATTTTCTTTCATCTACTTCAAAGCCTATCATTATTAAAATTGCCAGCGAAGGACCGTACTAAGAATTCAAACACATTCATATTTAAATGTAAGGGGAAACTTTCTCGAATACAGAATAAATAACCGTTGAGTTAATGGGCCTATTCGTTGTGTCTTAAAGCAAAGGAAAACTATATAATACAGGTCTTATTTTTTTATAGCAGAGACTGGTAAGCCAAAAAGTGGATCGCCTAATAGTAAGTGATGTCTGCCGCCTATGTCTATGGGTGTGTTCCCATGATAGCATAAAGGCGTGTCTCCTGCACCTATTTTTCTCGAAACTAAACACGTTTTTGTGTTTAGTTTCGAGTACGCAAAACAATGATTTCCCCTGTTCATAGAACAATAGACCATAGACAAAAATGTGTAGCGAAGTGATGTTTTCAATATCATTCATTGACACTGCCACTTTACGACGGTTTTCTGTGAGAAACAACAGACGGTTTTCAAACTGGCCCATTCGTGCTACAGACTTAACTATCTCCAGCGTGACCCTTCTACTCAAAAGTTTAAATTATTATATGATATTGTATATTGTATATTTTATTATATAAGGTGGACCGACGACCTGATAAAGGTTGCAGGAAGTCGCTGGATGCAGGCCGCTTCCAACAGGTCGATCTGGAAATCTTTGGGGGAGGCCTATGTTCAGCAGTGGACGTCCTATGGCTGATGATGATGATGATGATGATTGTATATTGTGCATATAGAATTAACACATACCTATTTTTGTAGAATAGAGATGAACTAAAAAAAAAGAAGGTATGTGCTTAAGACCACATGACAGAATTGAAAACTTCATCAAGGCGAGGTGACAGTGACGCATTGACTACATCTCTCTCGCTTCCTTAGGCGACTCAAGTCGACTTTACTCGAACGAGCGCTACATAGCCGAGCGTGACGGCTGAGTCTCATTCAATACCCGTAAAATAAAGTGCTCAACGCGCATAAAAATAAGTCACAAAACTTACCTAAGTTAGCTTTAATACAAAAGTCCTATGAAATTACTCACTGCAGCCAATCCTATGACGAATCTCACAGCCACCAGCACCATGTAATGCAGCTTGGCCGCCGGGGGGCTCACTAGCGTCAGCACAGCGCTGATCAACATCGTGATGAACACTAGCTTGCGTGGGCCCCAGAACTCCGCCGCGGTGCCGCTCACTAGAGACGTGATCGCGTAACCCCAGAAGTACCCAGACAGCACGTACGCCTGCTCTTGAGTAGTCCATGTGAAGGTCACCACTCCGTCTGGCTGCAAAGGAAAGTACTCGTATAGTAATAGTAAGAATACTGAGTTCGACTAAGATCGGACTATGTGTAAGAATACTGCTAAAATACCTATTGCGAAGCTGGAGACATGTTTGCAACTTTTATGTGGATTGGGACTCTGGGCGTCACCATCTATGCTTTCAAATTCATTAAATGTCTCGATTTTTCGCAGTATTTTAGCGTTGTCCGATCTTACACACCTCATCTTAGCCGAACTCATTCTAATATTGAAATTTACTCAACCTATTATTGTCTTGATCACAACAAAAGAAAGATTTTGCAGGTCGATAAAACTCCAGTGAATCTTGTTTGGCGATGGTTTGGATTTACCATTTGGTTGTATAGTACAGTCAGTATACAATTTTCAAATAATTAAAACCCCGGCAAGTGCATGCTGCATATCAGCGGCCTGAACAGGAAAATTTCTGACAACCGTAAATGTATTTCAGCTCGATGCGCGTCTATGAAATGTGTATGAAATATTAACCAAACGTCATCAGTGCGTAGCGAACTTGAATACATTTACATTTATATTAGTTTTTCGTGCTCGGGCTACTGATCACGCACGCAGGGTTCCGAAGTAAGAGTAACTGTTACTTAAATATAATTTTATTAGACATAATTTTAAGTGTATAGTCCATAAACTCATAATTACTAACTGTTTTAGTTATATACTAACAACTTCATATAAGTGATATTGAAAATAACTTGTACGATTTTTTTTCCTTTGGAGCCCATTACTCATTAAATTATAAAGCCTTCTTAGCCGCTATAGTTTTCCTTTGAAGTTCATAATATATACTACTACTGTGATTTTTTCACGTATCCAAAATCAACCGTTTCGGAAATAAAGCGGGGGGACGCCCTACTTTACCAAAAATGTTCACTATAAAGCTTAATGTTTCGCAAACAGAGCCTCCAATCGAAAAGTAGTGTTTGCAAACCCGCATTGTTTTTAAATGACCTATCCAACGATAACCCACACCATAGGAAAGTCGAGAAAAAAAATTAGTCCTCTTTACATGTAGGGGAGGCACCCTAAAATTTTTTTTCAAGATTTTATTTCACGACTTTCGGAGTTTGATAGATATGTATACTCGTGCCGAATTAAAGCCCTCTAGTACTTATAGTCTCTGAGATAAACAGGGGTCGGAATGACAGTCAGACAGACGGACGGACATGGCGAAACTATAAGGGTTCCTTTTTTGCCATTTGGCTTCAGAACCCTAAAAAAATAATTATAAGGATCTGACAATTATGTAACAAATTTTGTAATTAATGGTGGATAGAAAATAAATAGTCATATATTACCATCAAAAAACACTAAAATCAATCATATTGAGTTATTTATTATAATATTTTATTGCGGAAACCGTGAGAGTTCAGGGTGATTAACTTTATTATGGACATATTATACGTAGGACGCGAATACTAGAATATATCCTTAAGCATTTTTACACATTATCATAATACCTCTATTATCATACTATGTTTTGATCGTGGTTCCGACCGCGTTTAAATCTTTCCTGTGATATTTACAAGGAAGTGGAGTACTATGTAACTTTCAGATCTTTAACTATTTCCATATGATACTAGCTTGTCCTTGCAACTTCACCGGCGTTTATAGTACATTTCTCACGTTCTTGAGACTAAACTTTTATACCAAAATCTACTTCATGAATCACTCCGTCCATCAGAGAAAAACATCGATATATTATTTACCGAGATGCACAGTTGACGCTCGGAAAATGGGACATCAAATGAGTGCTTAAGCACTCCTTTTGCATACATTCGAACGCCGATAGAATTCTAAATTTCAAAATTTAAAAACCTTGCTCATTTCGTTTAAAAAGCTACTTTATAACACGTGTATAGGGTCATAATTGTGTTGATTTAATTAGTACTTGTGATCTTTTTCTTTGTTTTATTGGTGAGACCACTTTTTAGGAGAATATTTGCAAGGAACTGTACATCTGGGGTATATTATATTGATGGTGAAAACCGTATGAAAATCTCTTCGAGTTTTTGAGTTTATCGCGTTCAGACAGATAGACGTGGCGGAGGAACTTTGTTATATAATATTATTTTATCCTGTTGCTGCTAACAAAATCAGACTTTCGCATTTATAATATTTGTCTAGATCTAAAACATCAAAGTCAATTAGAGATGAATAAGGTGCTATAATTGTATTTGAGGATAACAGTTTTTATATTCGTGTCATACAGGTCTTATTAAGATACGAATATGAACTTTAGCAATACCTTTTAGTTTATTTTTGTGAATTAAAAATGAGAAATTTAATAGCAGTGCGATAGTCATAAAGAGTTTAATCTTGTAATACAAATATAAATAATCTATTTATCTGCTTAAATTTTTGTGAATATTATGGGACAAAAGCTAAGTTTTTACCAATAGTCTGGTAAAATTAAGTTTAAGTATAGAGGTACTTCCGTTGTTAGGTTTATATGTAGTTACTATTTTTGTTAGAAGCGAATATATTTCACGTTATTACATTAGTAATAAAGTAGCAGACATGCCAGACGCAATGAAAAATATCAACAGAACTTTGAGCTGTCCATCCGACCCATTCTACAATGTACTATTTAAAAAGTCCATGTTCCTGGTTACTTTTAGGACTATGTCACTCGGGCATAAATCTAGACTCGTGGCTACTTTTCGCATATAAAATCTTGCTTTAAAACTAGTTTATCGCCTAAAATCAAACGGGTCTTTAAATCCATACACCAATGTTTTTTTTTAATATAGCCGAGACTGGAAAACAAGCAGATGGGTCATAAGTGATCTCCACCGCCCATAAACACCCAAGACACTAAGAATGGTGGGTGCGTTGCCAACCTAAAAAGAGGGAATGGAAGGGGACGGAAAAGGGATTGTGAAAGGGAGGTGGGAAACGAACGAAACGCAACAGCAAGCTGATACTTTACGTCGGTTTTCTGTGAGTCAGTTATATCAAACCGGTCGAGCCGTCCAGTTCGTCCTGTAGGTTTTACTGTCTACAGCTTGACTCTCTCCACTCTATAATCACAATTTTAAAAACTTAATGGACCGACTTCAAATCTGATCGTAACCAATATTATATGCGACCACCCTTGAAAGAAGCTCTATCGAACACAAAAATAATTTTGAAAATCGGTCCACATTTGGCGGAGATATCGCGTAACATACATAAAAAACAGACGAATTGAGGACCTCCTCCTTATGTGGAAGTCGGTCAAAAATTATTGTAAAACCGGTGGATCTGGCAACTTTTAACGTGAGGATCATGCATTGTGTTGTGACCAGTGACTAGTGACTTGTGATCGGTGATTACCTGTCGCAGTACTCGCTTGGTGACGATCGTTGCGTTGTGTAGCGAGCTGTCGTTGGTCACGATGGCCTTGCATTCGCTTTTCACCCTGTGAATAACAATGAAAATAAAATCGAGCACAACAAACCATTTTAACTAGCAAATACCTCTACATTCTGTTAGACCATATTACTAAATACAGAACTGAACGCGTTGATTTTTAATTAAAAACTTGAGTTTATCACACTGGAAAAGTGTGTAGTAGGTACTCAGGGATTATGTGGCTTTTTATTTATAAAATATTTTGCAATATTTTGTAAAGATTACACCGAAAGAAGACACTTACGAATTTTAAGTCTATTAATATCAGAAATTAAGAATAAAGAGAGAGAGACGCATGGGTTGGAAGCAGTGGACAACAAATAATTACCTAAACTTTATAGAATAAATCATAAAAAAAACGATCAAGAAATCTAAATAAATTACATGAGTAGCAGCGTGTAGCGTCACAGCTCAGAGGCAATAATTCTATGGTTTCATATCCTTCTTGAAAAGTATTTTATATAGATACCGGATAATTCGGAGGATCTGCGTAATATGACGATAAAACAGCCTGTGATAAAACGTTTAATGCCTAATTCATTTAACAGCATACAAATTGAATTCCTTTATTTACGGTTTTCTCGATTTAAACCATACAATGCCATAAAAATTTACACCTACGAAGGCAAATGTTTAATTTAAAAATACAAGTAATGCCATTAAGGCCTCATTCGCACGAGGGCTTTTTCAATGCACGTTAAAAAAAGTAAAACAAATGAGTTCTAGTATAGTTATTCAAACGCCAACGTTTTGAAACGCGGCGTTTTTTAAATGTCGGGAGTTAAGCAGTATGTAGAATATACCTTATTAGAAACAAGACCCGAATGATTTTCAAGCACTCATATGAACAAACATGTTGAGACGCTTTTTAACAGACGTTGAAACAGCTTTAGTGCGAATGAGGCCTAAGTCCGCAAACTTTACAATCTTACAGAACCGACAAAGTGGCAGCTCGCTATTGCGTTTTGTGGGTGATTTTCGGTGACCCAATTCGCCCCTCTCATTTCTAATCCCTATATTTTAAGCAACACACCCATGATTCTCTTCCTGTCATAGAATTGTCATTGGTCGTAGAAATCACATACCATTAAGTAACCACACCTGCTCGTTTGCCAGTCATAATAAAAAACTTTCAAGGAAAGCATTTTGTCACTCGTCGCGACTCATTCCGTTTATGTTGTAGAAGCATGTGTACCGACACGCGTATCGAACTGAGATGCGATGCGACGTAATTTACAACTGGCATGATGCATGAAAGGTGCTAGCTCACGTGCACCTGAGGCTTAATTAAAAAAAACTGAATGAGAATATTTAACATAACTATACATTATTTATCCTCCATACTTGTTGTGAAGGGTCTATAAAGATGAGTCTCCTGCATTGAACACTACACAAAACATGGTTCATTGTTTCGTGAACAGGAAACAACTAGAAGCATTGTTTGGTGTAGATGTTTTTTTTTATAGTAGAGATTGGCAAACGAACAGATGGGCCCCTGAAGATAAGTGATCTCCACCGCCCATAGACACACAAGACACTAAACGAATCATGGGTGCGTGGCCAACCTAAAATGGAGGAATGGATGAGAATTGGGGAAATGGGCCACCGGAAATCGCACTCACCGAACGAAACGCGACAGCAAGCTGCCACTTTACGTAGGTTTTCTGTGAAACAGTGGTATCGAACCGGTCGAACCGGCCCATTTGTGCTGTAGACGTTACTGTCTAAAGCTAGTATAGCTCTATAGATTCGAGAAAAATATGTGCGGAAGAAGCGCCTTACCCAGGACGTCCCAGTCCGCAGCCCATATATGCCGCCACTAGACCAAGGAGGCGGTTATCTATAATCATTTGTATATATTTTTTAAATGAATATGTTTTAAATAAGTTAAGAAGAATGTAAAATAGTATATCAATATATATTTAAATTCAATCATAAACAAATATTTCTGGGGTAATGATAAATAAATAACTTAAAAAATACACCTATTCATATTTAATATTTATATTCCAATTCAATAACATAATATTTTACAGGTCGATAAGTTATTTTTTATGTTCTTTTTGCAAATATCCTTTTATTTTAGTTTCTTTGTTTTTATTTGCTCAATTAAACTGTTTTTATAAGGGTTAACTGTCAACAAACTTACGATACTGTGTGTGCCTCATCGGGGACCATGGCAATGATGTTGACGCTCATGTTCACCCTCATCATGTAGTTGACCCAGCACGCGAAGAACATCATGACTGCCACGTTGAACCGCGCCGGCACCACATCTGTGAACAACGTAATAATAATATATTATTATTTATTATACCAACACCACAAAAAGCTCTCAATCGGGCGTTGGGTCAAGAGCCAGATACAGAAGGTAGTGTTATTTGACACGGGTTACACGGGTGCATTGTGAGGCGGTTCCTCACTCTGAGCCCCTAACAGCCGGTGGCTTGGGTCTCAAGCCTCGTCATCGGAAGGGTGATATTTTATATTTTTGAATGCATTTTTTTATATTACTTATATTTGAAAATGTAGAAAAATAAGTATATTAGCACTGCAATATTACATGCCTGATACGGGTTGCTAGGCTTAACATACCTTTGAAATTCTTGTGTATTCTTTAAAATTATTAAACTTTATACTAATTCAGTGGTATGACTCTTTATACTAGTGTGCTAGTATAACGACGCGTCGAAGGGTTAACACTGCGAGATAATACATAAATACAGTGAAGTGCAAATAACTTGTCTCTAATCAGAGACATTAACACCATGAAGCTTATAGGTAACCAATAATATTATATAATTCCTAATTTGAACCTTACTTGATCCTTACTTTTAGATGTACATATACGGCCGTATTTTAAATATTATTTTCTTCATCATCCGATTCGTTAAATAAATATTGCTTATAGCATACATCAACTTTAAAACCACCACCTCAATGACAGATCTCTAATGATGACGTTCCTATTTGCATAAATTCGATAAGACGAAAATATTTTTTTCCTCAACAATTTGCATATTTAATGGATTCTGCAAATCAATGACACAATAATGTCGTGTAACAGTGTAACAGTACTTCATTGTAAAGATATAACTTTTGGGAACGCACATTATGTTTAAGATGAATGAGCATCAGTCTATTGGGAATGAGGAAATGGTAATGAGTTTTTGACTTTAGCAAATAGCAGACGCCAAGAATTCTTGACCTCGTAGGAACCTGTAAGTGTTCGCGGAAGATAAACTTTCGAATACAATGTCAATACCGGCGAGCCGGTTGACAAACATCTGGCTAGCGGTTCATTGCACCGAACAAAACTATCTGTACTAAATAACTAGAAATACCATGTTAGAACAAATTGAGGCGGCGCGAAAGCGAAAGCACAAGTTTGACACATTGAGAGTCTGAACTAGTTGAACGAGCCAAAATAATAACGATGGGAGTGAAATTAATTAAATAACTGACGGGTGCAGTGGAGCGTGCACACAAACAAGTACACAGCGGGAAATTAATATACAGATAAATAATCTCAAATCAGGTTGAGATATTCATTACGTGCAAAAAGATTGTTTTTATCGCGCGACCTCGAAACTCGTTGGATAGATACCTCGCGATGGCACCAACCTCCATTTGTAAACACGATATCGAGATATTCTCAATGTTTTTTTGCCTAAGCTCGACCTCATACAACCGTAAAGGTCGGTTTGTGATGAGTCGGTGAAGCAGGTTTAGATGCCATCAACCATGCCTTGTTTTAAATGTACCTACGTCAAGTCAACCGAAATAGCAAATAGCATTATACGGGCACTAACGACAATAATAGGGAATTATAATTACATCTCGTTATACAAAATTAGCAATTTTAAACACAGAATTATGCATTTCATTTCCTAACTTTATTCCTAACCATTTTCAAATAGTCGAGTTTCGATCTTTAATTACATTGTTAAACGTGTAAGATTTCATAATTTCATTATCAATGCCTTTCTATATTTTGCAATTATTTTGCAGCTCGAAAAGACATTCATGCTAATATTATAATAATGAGATATAATGATGGGTAATTTAGAAGTACTAAAATTATTATTACAATTATTTCTTTCACAGCCTAACAGTAGTTTTTTTTCTATCCCGGAACAATAATTTCACGGGAGCTATAATTGATAATAATGAACTTAATCTTCACTTAAAAATTAATAACGACGTGTTGAGAAATTGACATACACTCCACGCAGAGTAAAGAAAATTATTTATTTTATGCTATTTTAAGCGCAATCTTTGGTTGTTACAAATTCCAGACTCCGGGCCGATATGGAAAAATCCAATATCACTTTGCCCGACCCGGGGATCGAACCCGAGACCTTAGAACCGTAGTCGTAACGAAATACCACCACGCCACCGAGGCAGTCACGGTATCAAATTCACTCTGATATCACGTGATGTAATATGTCTTTGGGCTTCATAATCTTTATTTTCGCACATCACCGTTAAGTGCCCTTAAAAATAACACGGTCTTAATATCAAACAACACTTTATCAATCATCAACATACTTATTCCATAAACAACAGTTTGATACGCTTTGAATATGTCACGCAGTTTATCTCCTGATTTTTTTCTTTAGTCATTATTTATCTCAGGCTTAACCGGTTGTTTTCTTTATTAGGTAAATCACCGGTGACATAGTGACATGAAGCTTAGTATCAAAATGTAGGCGGGAATACTGACATTGTCATGGGGCATTGTTACCCAGTCCCCATTGTGTTGTATATAACTTTGACATGCTACTTCTACATAGCATTGTTCAGATAATTGATGTGGACCTCAATATTATAATTTGCAATCCGGTCCAAGACAACCGATGAGGATAACGTTGTGAATTGTGATAAAATGTTTCGATTTTTCGACGAGGCGGACTCGTATCCCCGGTTTTGATTAATTTGGATATTTCGCCGTTATCGATGGGGTAATTTATTTTTTTAGGCCGGTATTATTTTGGTGAATTCCGATGACTTATTGTTTGTCAGTGGTTGCTGTTTTTTTGGACTGCACTGCGCCTATACCTAATAACATAAGGTGTAGACTGTAGTGTCACTTTGCCGTGGTCAGAAAAAAACGAATTTACATTTGTTTCGTTTAGAATAGTAATAACGAATATGTCAATAAAATATGTGAAGTATATAAAAGTGTAAAAAAAAGATGTGGTTCCTTCGTCCAAGCACAGCAAAGTAACTATAGGTGGTAATTTAATTTTATTTCATATAATATACATTTTCAAGTGTCAGTAGACACAATCTAAAGATTACACACTTGTCACGTTTATTTAATAAAACATCAACTTCGGACGGGTGTAATGTATACAGTATAGCTAATCGGTAACCTTGTGCTAGAAGTGTAAACAAATATCTTACTACTTTTCAATTATCCCTTATATTGGGTATATTTAAAATTTCATAAGAAAAGTAATATTTGGAGTAGAGTAATTTATTTTGTGGAGATATCCTTTTGCATTCCTGATCCAATCCTGGCGATAACACTTGGTTTCCAATGAATCCGAGGTAGGCGAAGGGGAAAGATACTTTGTTAATATTATAGGGTATATCATATTATAGGCATATTATAAGGCGATTGTGCGATACTCGTCAGAAGCAGAAAATGTCGAGCTGAGTATGAACTTATTATGTTACTTGACTGCTCTCATAATTTTGTAATATAAATATAATTTATATTTTTCTACATTAATAATAATATAAAAAAACTAATGTTAAGTCTACACACGCTTCAGATACAATGGCTAACAATAAATCACACGTCATTATTCTGCAGTTGTTAAGATTCTATCATTCCGTAATCTGTATACACATGCAACCTACAAATAGTTTTAATTACTACAAACGTTCACCAGATATTCTGATTGAAACATACCTAAATGCCAAGTGCGACAGTACTCGTATGTGGGCAGACAAGTTGGGCTGTAGTACATACCAAAATCTATTTAAGGATGCATTCAATACATTAAGGGCGACCGCACTTAAATAAATCTCGATTTATCCTAAATCTCGATTTTAAGATAGGAATGAGCTGTAGGATAAATCGAGTTTAGGATTAATTCTAGATTATCTATCAATAACGCTACATAATAATAATAATATTAGCCCTGTAATATTACTGTCCCACTGCTGGGCACGGGCCTCCTCTACTAATGAGAGGGGTTAGGCCTTAGTCTACCACGCTGGCCTAATGCGGGTTGGTAGACTTCACATACCTTCGAAATTCCTGTGAAGAAATTCTCAGGTATGCAGGTTTCCTCACGATGTTTTCCTTCACCGTTATAGCAAGCGATATTTCACAATGAAAATACACTTAACATAGAAAAGTCAGAGGTGTATGCTCCATTTTGGGGTTGGTCTCGAACCTCCGACACTTGTCTCGGCAGTCCGTACCATTCCCAACTGAGCTATCGCTGCTATTAACGCTACATGTCGCAATAAAAATATTTTCCCCGTTCCAAAAATCAAAAACGCTATTGATATCGATATAAAAATAGTCCGTTTCACTCCAGTCCAAAAACTTTCTACTCCGAACAAAATGTGTTGATTCGTAACTCCATGGATGAGTGAAAGAAGAACAACTCAGCAAACCAAAAAATACACTTTCGCATTCATAATATTAGTATGGATTAATGAGTCGCGAGACGGCGTCAATCATTTGCGTAACGGTGTGGTCGTGCTAGACTCGCAATCTGGAAGAATCCGAATGTCTGCGTAGCGGTGAAAGTGCAAGAATGCAGGGTCTGAGTGGATGGGAGGCGCCTGGTCCGGCCCGGCTCGGCCCGCGCCGCAGCGTCGCGTCGCGTCGTCGCAGCTCGGCGCCACTGTCACTCGTTAATGACCATCCCGTTTCTGCCACATAACACTTAATTTACCTGTGTAATTAATCCTTTACTGGTTTTATTTGCACTTCATTGCACTGGAGCTAACGAACTCTATGCATTTTTGAAATACCATGGCGAGCATTAATCCATTTTTAGCTGTGGATATACCATTTTTGCTCTGAGTGTCCGCATTTCGGGTAATGGTTGTTGTATAATATTCTTCCTACCAAATATAAGTAGGTACATATAACTTGTCCTGACTGATTACTATAGAGGGGCTATTAAGCAAGTTTCCATACAAAGAAATTGATCTCAAACTTCAGTACCGCCATCAACTACTTATTACAATGCGAGGGCGATTATTACAATTTACACTCTAGACTATTTTGTGAATGGTTAAGAAACACGTAAGATAAGTTTATTCTCTCAATATTATTTCGCTAGCCGACCTGGCGCACGTATATTTCAATATATAAACTGAGCGACTTATGACCACTAGGTGATAACTTTTGGATCGCAAGTTTTGTGCTCTTGTCCCGTCTATTGACTGATAGACATGAGGAAAATACTACTTTTTACCCCACAAAAGACTTACGCGAGTGAAGTTCAAACAAGGAAAAACATATTAAGCATTCTAGACATTTATCATTTTAACGTGTTCTTAGGGTTCCATAACAAAGTACTATTACTACTAGGTACATAACATATATACTAGGATACTAGGTATTATTATTTTGTCTGTCACGTCCGTTAGTGTGTCTGTATGTTGTAGTTAAATTCTGGTGCCGCTTGAGATATCTCATGATTGTGATACCTCACTTCCGTTCACTACAGTCATGGCGCTCCCACTCAAAACAATGAGTAAGGGTGGATTATTTCATATATCGGTTATTGTTATTTAACAAAACCTGCAATGGTTTATAAAAAACGTACTGATTTTGAAATCATTTAGTATTGAAAACAAGTGAAAGCCAAAAAAGAACTTAAGCTACTATGATTTCCATTAAATTCACATTTAGAATAACAATCCAACCACCTGTTATTCGATAAACTGATAATGTAATTTAATTAAAACTAATGTCATTATAATTACTAGTGTTCATCTAATTGAAACCATGCCAAAATGAGTTCATGTATAAATAACAAGTGACAGCTATTGATCACAGTATACTTTCAAAGCAATTATACTTGGCAAGTTCTCTTACAGGCACAAACATACACTAACGGTACAGCCTACTTGTTGCATGTGATTCATTTCGCACTGTTCTTAACACGAACACACAAAAATGAAATATTTCCAAAGAACCGGTTCAACGTACGAAGTTCGTTCGCGTACCTCGGTAAGGGACGTATAAAGTATCGAGATCGTTTCAGTATACAGGTTGTTTCATAAAGTTGGTGTCAATAATAACTATACTTAAAGAGTGGATGGCCAGCAATCTAGCGGTAAAGTTTAAAATTTCGTAAGGCTCATAATTTTTGAATAATTTAAACTTAAAGGACATCGCCGGTGTTTGTATGGAGCTATGCCTTAAGTCTTCGGACACTATACACGGACATATGTTACGTCATATGAAAGCAAATCACTTTTATGCTTCGTTCAGTAGCACTATTAATTATTATGTGGGTAGGTAAAGATCACGATCGAATAATATTACAGTCATAAAAGATGTTTTTCTTAAGCGTGTTTCCGAATACAAATATGACAAACGATCTTTGAAATCAAAGTTAAAGGAAAACAATTAGTATACATATTTATTCGGCATATTTTTGTCGCAGGTTCTATAGAAATATAATTAATACCATATATTTTAATTAATTTTGTAGTTAATTTTAAGATATCACTATTGACAGTATATTTCAGTTGTTTTTTCTATATACATATAGGGCAGGATCGGCCATGTCCTTTGTGACGAAAAAATTTTTCTGGCTCATTGGGTCAGATGCCGTATATTTGCAAACCACCACATGGGGCAATTATTTTTAACATACACAAAGCAATTGCTATGTTAATTGTGACGATTTACAGGTCGCATAACGATTTTAGAATTCCCATGCTTAATATTAATAATTTATAAGAAAAGTTTTTATTTTTTAACTTTACCATTGCGATTTAAATAGTTCTACCTGTATGTGGAATTGTTATTGGTACCAACGTTATGAAACATCCGGTATAACAAAGTACCTATTCTGGAAATAATGTGCATATAATTTTTGCACATATGTGAAACCAGGTAAATAAGGCACGAGCGTGACGGACTTATCAGGCAATCATTAGATAATCTTAAAATTATCCTTAAGGAAAAGTTTGTTTACATTATATGTAAAGTGATTTCATCAAAGCTCCGTATATTTTAAATACCTAAACAAATCAATGAATACCAATACTCTACTATTTTTTGTATTTAAAAGCGACTTTCAGCACTAGTAGGGCGACTTGCAGCGCTATACCTAACCTAGAGTTAAACTAAATATTATTAATGTAGAGTTAAACCTAAACTACATTTATTCTAAAGCTCACTCCTATCTTTAAATCAAGATTTGGGATAAATAATGATTGATCGCGGAGCTGCAAGTGGCCCTTAATGTCTATCAAGTTTGTAAAAAATACGGTGTTTTCGTGTTTACAAATAAGTCAAAACTCAATATAAAACATGTAGGTATGCGACACAAGGGCAAACAATTTTAAATTCACAATTACATTTGTATTTTATCTTTCAACTGCTATGGAATTTTACAGCTGCATATTTGGGTCAAAGTGAGCATTAATAACTTTATGTCCCTACATGAGAAAATACATTTATCGACCACAAACTGAATGGATTGAACGACATCGCTACATTGGTTGGGATGGCTTCTGTTCCCAATTTATTTTTTTTGTAGCACAGATCTGCAAACGTGCAAGTGGGTCACCTAAGAGTAAGTTAACTCAAACGCCTATAGTCACCCTCGATACTAAAATACTCATGCGTGCTCTGCCAACCTTAAAGGAGGGGAATAGGAATTGGACAATGGATGGGGGTTTGAGGCCCTGAAAACTTCCTGAGCTATTTTACGTCAGTTTTCTGTGAGTGATATGTAGTTGTATCAAATCAGCTCGACCGGTAATTCGTGGTGAATTAAAGAGGGATTAGTGCCACAGTTTTACCTATCGCACCAGTCAGTGAAACAAAGTTTATCATTATATTTAAACCATATACATATATCTAAGTACGAGCATATCGTAGATACACCGTGTTTACATAAGCTATTTCACCCGTGCGCTTGAAGATTCTAGATTGAATCTTCCTACACGGTGGTTTTCCCCACCTCAATGACAATTGGGTGCTTGACTATGTTTGATTTTATATACCTCGTGTATACATAAGTTTTGAGACGAATGAAAAGTTGCATAACTTTTTTAATATTTTATTTATTTTTTTAAAATTTTCAGTAAGCATTAAGTAGATAATAATCAACAATAAAATATAACTATTATTCAAAATGGCCACCCTTGTTTTTAATACGAACGACGCGAACGTTGTCCAGTACTGCTCAAGAGACACGATGCGAGGATGATCCTCTTCACCGACGAAACAATATTTACTGTCGAAGAAAAGTTTAACCGAACAAAACAACAAAGTGTATGCCAAAAGCAGCAAGGACGTCCCAGCTTCAGCACGGAATGTCTCGCGTACCCATCATCCGGCTAGTGTTATGGTATGGTGGGGCGTTTCATATGAAGGTGTGACTCCGCTCCTTTTCTGCCAACATGGCGTCAAGGTTAAAGCTAATAATTACCAAAATGACATTTTAGAGCCTGTTGTGAAACCCCTGATACGTACTTTACTTCACAACAAGTACTGGGTTTTCCAGCAGGACTCCGCGCCATCCCATAAGACAAAAACCACCCAAGCTTGGCTGAGGGAAAATTTACCAGCTTTCATCGCGCGGACAAATGGCCCTCCTCCAGCTCCGACCTCAACCCGCTGGATTATTCATTGTGGTCTGAATTAGAGCTCAGGGCCTGCCGAAAGTCCCACCCAAACTTAGAGTCACTGAAGTGAGCCCTCGTCCGAGAACCAAAGCGGATTCCGCTGGAAAAGCTTCGTGCCGCCATTGATGACTGGCCAATCGTCTAAGGGCCTGTATTAAAAACAAGGGTGGTCATTTTGAATAATAATTATATGTTATTGTTGATTATTATCTACTTAATGCTTACTGAAATTTTTAAAAATATTAGTCAATTATTAAAAAAGTTATGCCACTTTTATTGCGTCCCAAAACTTATGTACACACGAGGTATATGTAATAGCAAATAAAATGAAAAAGAAACCCTTCTGCACAAACTGCATCGAATTGGTTGAAAAATGAGGCAGTAAATCATATTTTAAATTCTGGAATAAGGGCATATTGGAGATATCTTGCTATTCCTTTCCAACGCACGTACCGTTATGGCGGTGACGTGTTTATACTGATACTCCCCTTTCCCGCAGTTTGAAGGTTACACTAAACTTCAAAGGGTTGTAACTTTTTTTATTTTTGGGAATATTTGAATATTTTTTCTGTTCTATATTTTAGACGACGTAAATTTCATATAAAATTAATTTAAAAAAAAATAGTCAATTACCCCATTCTTTCTTCGAACGACCTAATGTCGTACCCGTAGCGGCGTGACGGTCCACCGGGACAGTCTTTATGTTCAATTATCTTATGAGTTCCTTCATCCATCTATCTTCGAAGGCTACTTGATAAAGTAATGGAAATATTGAGTACTCTCATGTGAAACCAGCGCAACCTTTGCGACTATTGTTGTCAGGTCGTTCAATCGTGAAATGACGGAACCACGCGTTACACGACTTATCAAGGACATGATGGCATTATACGGGTTTATTTGTATAGCTTTAGCCAGTAGTTGATTAATGAGCGTGAAATATTGCAAGCAAGTTAAACTAATTTTCGTAGCGCCGCAAAATATATCGAAGTCATGATTTATTCTTCACGAACATCTTGGTAACGTACAACTAGTGTTGCCAGATGTCCCGATTTGCGCGGGACGTCCCGATTTTCAGGGATCTGGTGACCCGTCCCGATTTACACTTGATCGGGACGCCGAATGTCCCGATTTCTGACTATCCTTCTTAGCATGTACTTTAATAGAAAATTTTAACAGTCGCTCATACTCGTTTACCGACAAAGTGGTAAATATTACGGTTGTATGTTAAACTATATTTCAATTCAGCTGTCCGTTTGCATAAGCTAAGTGCTAATTATTTTTTGTTAAAATAAATAAAATAAATCTTTATTGGTCATAACCTCAATTTAAATAATAATTTATATTTTAACGCTATCAATTTAGATACAAGCAGGCAGGTAAAAAGGATGGGGCTTAGATTAGCAAGAAAGGGAACGGTATATGGCAGCTGTAATGCTAGCAGGCAATCAACGGGAAAAAATAAGACGAGTTTAAGAGTCAAATGTCCCGCTCTTCTTTTGTCAGCTTTTTTCTGGCGTGAGGAGGTGTCTCATCGCGGGTTAAGGCAGGCTTCAAGGAGATAAAGGCTCGACAGTACTGCGGAGAGAGGCCCTCTCTCTCTCAGAATTCGTCTTGTGCCACCATTGTAGCAACTGCCCCGAGGATACATCCCAACCCACTCTCAAAGTGTGTCCAGCCTGGGATGAAGAACGCAGCGCTCTCAGAACTGTAGCCGGTAATAGCCTCTCTCTGCCGGCAGTAGTAGCTAATAGCTACATTGGTCGGTAGTCGGAGGTCGTGACGCGGTATGACCTCATCTGTGAACGTGTTATGTTGAAAAATGAGAGCTCTGGACGAGATCGGGAATGCTTAGATTCTGGTCGCCAAACAAAAAGAGAGGCGCCTGATCGTTGACTGGCGCCTCCAGTCCTGCGGATTGGGGTCAGGGCCGTACAGCGGGGGATGTGTGGCATTTGTATATTACATTGATGCAACCTCTGAGATGTACAACTCGGCGGCACGAAAACATCTTCTTGTGGTGCTTACCAAAGGCGGCATAAATATGTGGGGCTCCCGCCCCAAAGACACGGGCCGAACGGCAACGTGCAGAGTTTGTTCCAGCAGCAATCCAGAGGTTACTCCGCATCCTCCAGAACCATCTTACTTGCGTTGAATGAGGCAACCACGGTTTTTTTAGTCGGTAGTGTCGGTGTAGTGTCAGTATCGGTAGTGTAGTGTGTATTTTGGTTAGGGAGCCGTCCTAATCCACACGCACTGTGGACTACAGCGGAAGGCTGACGAGTCGGGCATAACAATCCCACTGACTCCAGGTTGGGAGATATCCGTAAAAACTTGATTTTTCTCCGTGGATAAAAAAAGTGTCCTGCTCTGCCATCTAAATGGTTGTTTTGTGTAAACGTTTCCACTTCGCCCGGTCTTGATCATCCACCACAATGAAATCTTCTTCTTCTACCTGCCCTTATCCCACCTTAATGAGGGGTCGGCGCAACACAAAACAAAATACATCTTCAATCATCTTATGAATACATCTTCCAAAACATAATGTATGTTCGGAAAAATCTAAACAGTTTTCCTATGAACAGTGAAATACATAGTATAAATACAAGAAATAAGGACAAACTTGTAGTTCCTAAGGTTAGACTTTGCAAGGCAATAAGTCATTTATTGGTAATTGTGTTAGATTCTACAATAAACTTCCTTCCGAAGTAAGAAATCTACCAGAACATAAATTTAAACCCCACGTCAAACGTGTCTTGATGACTAGGGCTTATTATAACGTTGCAGACTATGTAGCTGATAAGAACGTCTGGAATCAGTCCTGCACACTGCAACAAAATACTGACCGTAAGCTGTTTTGAATCGCCATGTATATTAATTATGTTAATAATTAACTTATTTTATTTGACATTTATATAACTATTCTTCGTTTTGTATTGACTGGCATGACATAATAGTATAGTTATTTGACATAATATTTATTTATTAATAGGTATTCTATTTTACTTTAATTTTTTTTTTTTTTTACAAAAGTCAACCGATCGACCAATTTGAAGAGTGTATGCCATCAACTCTGTAAAATTTATTAATTAAGTACATTGTTTTGACATAGATATAAGGATATTTTGTAAGTATGGATTTATGCATCCTACAATGCTGCATTATTTCAATCATACTTACAGTACCTTATACTTTTAGTGGTATTTTGAGAATGCATAAATCCGTATAAAATATAAAATGTAAAAATTAAATGAGTTGTATCTTGTAAAATTGAGAAAAAAAAGGAAAGTCAATTGATGATGAAAAAAAAACGCCCGGAGTTTCTTTCCGTCTTTCTTCTTCGGGTCGTCATCCGTAGGTAGCTAGAGAAAGGCTGGTAGGTTAGCTAGGATAGGGCCTTATAGTCCACGGCGTGATTTTCTTTACTCACATTTCCAGTCAAATCCTACAAGCTTCCTATTTTATTTTCCCGTCAATTCCCTGCTAGCATTCCTGCCATATCCCGTTCGTTCCCTTTCCTACAAATCACAACCATTTAACTAAGCCCCATCCTTGATTTGTGTCCATACCTGCCTACTTGTTTTATAAATTGATAGTGTTGTAACATGATTATTATTATATAAATGTATCTAGACCTTGTTGTAACCTGTCATAAGTGCATTTGATGTGCCTACGTGACCAATAAACATTTTTATTTTATTTTATTTTTTATTTATTTTTATTTACACTTTTTCTAGAATGTTACAGAAAGGTTTTGGCTTAGTTTTTTTACGACAGGCTGCCTGCCTGACGTGAACCTTCTCTGAGGAATCCAGTCCCGGGCAAATTAAATGAGAAAAATAGCTTTTCCTGACCTGGGAATCAAATCCAGGACCTCCAAGTCCACAGCGCATATATGTTGCCACTAGACCAAGGAGGTGACAATGAAACCACTGGTTTTTATACCTTTTACCAAAACGAAATCCGCCACTTTTTGGGCCGTCCGCGGGAACGTACCCCTGGCATGATTGGTCCAGAAACTTACGACCGACTGCTCCCATGGTTTGCTCAAAATATGATAATACCTTTTCCAGCGACATTCCTGCAGTTTATCTGACACCAATTTACGTATTTGGTCTAATCGTGTAACGTTGCTCAACCACCACCGCATCTTCATCTCCGCAACGTGGTTTTCGCTAACATGACGCTTACGGGCAGCCAGGTCAAAGTTTTTTTGTTTATTTACTTATATAATTTCAACGTAGCTAACTAGCGGTAAAATCTTGGAAATCAAGTTTCCGCGGGGACAAAATGCCTGGGACAGATGGAAAATATCCATGCGACACTAGGCCGAATCCCTAACACATACTGCACTAGTTATACCGACTAAAAGCCTGGCAGCGAATAAGAACAACTGCGGATTATCCTAGGCGAGAAGCGCCCATGTTTTGGCTGGAAGCGCTTCTACGTGGTGCCGTCTTTGGGCTGTCTCCAATCGCGGAAGAGGCACTCATAAACCCCAGCCGCCGATAGACGTCCTTGGCGTCAATGATAGAACAAGGCGGTCCACCTGCACTGCTGTCCATCTTGGGGGCGCTTTAACAGCCACCTGCTACGACCTCCGTTAACCCCTATAAGTCAAAGCTTACGACGGGTAAGCGCTATCGAGATTAAATTTTTCAAACGCCCCCCAACCACAAAATGGCAAGCGAGGGTCAGTCACGCCCTCTCTGGCGGCTGGAAAGATCAGATAAAAAAAAACAGAGAATCAAGGATTAGATTGTTCCTGATCTCTCTCGGCACTCTCCTGTGAGATGCATCATCTCGTAAAAGTTGGTTTCTGCACGCTAGGCTCCCAGGATCTCGACCATGGTTTACGTCACACCTGGCACCGAGATGTTTTTTGCGACGACGACTGCTCTGAGAACGGTGCACTCTTTGTACTAGGCTGGGCAAATTTCGAGTGTGGGTAGAATTGAAGTATGAACTCAATCCCGGGATTGAATCCTCTAAATGTGGGGTATATAACTTTTTTTTTGTTATCGTGGGGAAAAGTGTTTTAACACTACCGCCACGCCTGGGGGAAGACGTGACGGTTATGTCGGAGTCGCCAGTCTTACGACCCAGCGCCATAATGCCCTAGAGAGATGGAAAACATCAGGTCGAAACTGGGTCGAGTCTCTAACTCTATGTACACCCTACACCGGTAATACCGACTAAAAACCCCGCGGTGGCCCTCTTTAGCGCTTTAGGGATGGCCCCGGGTTTTCCTAGGCGAGAAACGCCCAGGCTTCAGCCAGAATCGTCCCTGCGCAGTGCCATCTTGCGGCCCATCTCCAATTGTGGGGGGGCTCATAAACCCCCGCTTATGAGGTATATAACTGCGATTAAAAAAGGCATTGAAACTGCGCCAATGTTGAGATTCGACCATAAATTTAGTTATATTTAAAAAATAAACTTATTATAGTTTGATTTCTTTGTTATACTAACCGGCCGGTAAGGTCCCGATTTGAAAACCTATGTCCCGATCATTTTAACCTTGTGTTCCGATATTTCACACAATAGATCTGGCAACACTACGTACAACCCAAAAAGGATCAGCAATAAATTAATTTAAATACAATTGAAGAGAAAACAAACGTATTTTTATGGGTTTTTCCGTTGAAATAATGATATGCACTGTATAATACTTGCTTTTTTTGCTCAACCTTTACAGAACAGCCTTTGTCAAAGAACATCTAAAAATAACTTATTTTCCGAAATGAATGTTTAACAAAACGGAATCATATCTTGACTTATAAATACATTATATGCAAATTTAATTTATCTGTGTTATACTGTGAATGGTTTTATTTTTGAAATATAAAAATAGGTACTGTTCTTTAGATATACTTCTTACATGGCTTCAAAATATAGTCAACTATATTGCGAATTATAATTATGTCTTTCTTTCTACCTACCCTTATCCCACCTTAATGTGAGGTCGGCGCACACACTTTTTAAGTATGTTGCAGAAAGGATTTGGCTAAGTTTTTACGACCGGCTGCCTGCCTTTTTTTGCATCTAGTTCCTGTACCTTTATTAAACGATTGTTAAATTACTTATAAAAAAAATGATCTGCAATTCCCAAAAAACAATTAAATTCGAACTTCGCGGGCTGACGAACCTCGAATATTGTTTTGATTGTAACTTAAATTCCTCGTAATGAATTTGAAAAATATTTGCACAGTGGCTTTTATTATCATCAATAATTACTGAAATGGAATAATTAAATTGATACACTAACGCCCAAATGGTCAAACGCTACTCAACTTTAACGGCTACTTACATTGATTTTCGCCATACAATTTTGACAGATAAGACGGTCTTAAAGGACAAAAGGCGACCTTAAGTGTAGTGGGTAGGGCAAAGTGATATTGGATTTTTCAGTATCATCCTGGAGTGTGGAATTTGTGCCCGATATGGCGTAGGCTCGCCCCCTTGTCACATCTGGGACGGAACTAAGCTCGGCGAAATGTGGGTATTCTAGAGCGCTAGTGCGCCTCTGCCTACCTCTTTAGGGATACAGGCGATAAGGCCATGAGCTTTTATGTAATTTAATTCACCATTAAAGTTCTTCAGATGTATCTTAATTAATTTTAAGAATGTATGTAATAGTATCTTAAGTTTACGCGAATGTTATACATTGAAATAAAATGGTCACATGAGATGGTCAGATCACCTGAAACAGAATAGCTCCTCCAAATTTGTAGAGGCAGTCAGAGTGGCTACGGATCGCAACAAGTGGAAACATCTAACAAACCGCTGGATGACGAAGGGTGATCGCGATCTTCAGTAATGAAGGATCGACTTGAGAGAGAGATCAATTTGAATATATGTAAGATAAAATATACACTTTTTTAAAAAACATGTTGGTTTATGTATAAGACGTATAATTTTATCGATACTTGATTTTTTTATCTGCAGGGTTACCACCACCTCTTATAGCAGTATTCTTATAATCGTTCTTCGTTTGTTTTGTATGGGAATCGGTTCAAGTAAAATTATAATAATACTGCTATAAGAGGTGGTGGTAACCCCCCTGGGCATGGTAAAGTGACTACACTGCACCAGACGGTAGTGCACTCCAAAAAAACTAGTTACCACTGACAAACAATGAGTTTGGGGCATTGCTAACGACGCCACAGGTTTTATACTGTTGCTGTTTTCATAGTTTCAATTTATTATATTTATATGTGTTTCTTATTCAAAATAAATAAATAAAAAACCAGGGACAACGATTTCAAGCGTAAAGTTAGAAAAAAAGTTAAAGTTAGTTTACTCCGAATCCGAAGAGGGAAGAAGCAAATCGAGAGGCTTGCGACAAGACGGGCGGATGACTGATGCAGACACAGATCTGCTTCGGTCATCCGTCTGTTTTGTCGCAATACACTCGATATGTCGATATATCGATACCCCCATACCCGTCCCAACCAACCATCAAGAAATGCCGCAAGTCCCTCGAGAGAACCGGAAGTACAGTGACTAATCCTGGAACGCAAACTACACACGTAGTGTGGGTCATTATGGCAAGTTTTAGCACCATTGTCTTTTCAGACGCGTTCTTAATTATTTTTGAAGGCATTTACTGAGATTAATAAAGGACACGTCTAATGCCAAGGCTTAATTAATGCTGCGTGGGAGGGTCGTTGATATTTATGTAGATCCGGGACTGATTGTTTTTAACTATTCTGGTATACTATACGTACTCTCTGAAACGACAACCTTTTAACTTAAACGTCTTTAACATATATCTACTGTTCTGACAGCCTTCGTTGCGCAACGGGCGAGTAGTTGGCTGTAAACCGAGACGCCGTGGGTTCGATTCCCGAACCGATATTTTATGTGACGCGTCTCGGTGTTGTAGGGCCGTAAGTCCCTCGCAATCCTTTACCTACGACACAGGTTAAACCTAGTGTGGGGTCAAGAGCAGGACTACGCGTGTGATTGTTGGGTGTATTTATTTATTATTCTCCCTGCCCTTATCCCACCTTAATATACGGTTGGCGCAACACACTTTTTCAAGCATGCTGCAGATAGGATTTGGCTTAGTTTTTACGACCGGCCGCCTGCCTGACGTCAACTCTCTATGAGGGATCCAGTCTCGGGCAAATTAAATTAGAAAATTTGTTTTGCCCGACCTAGGAATCGAACCCAGGAACTCCCGGTCCACAGCCCATACAAGCTGCCACTTGACAAAGGAGGCGTGTATTTACATATTTATTATTATATACTCCAAATATACGAGCAGTTGAAATAAAATATTTTTATGGCTTTTATCCCCAACATTTTTATCTAAGACAGGCCACTTCAAATATAGAGGGAATGAATGAATAAACTCATCATCTTGATATATTATAATTTTATTTCATGCTTTATATATTTATTACATGTTGAACAGAACATATACAAGGTAACCGGTTTATTATTTTTTTGTTACCAGAAAAAACTTGTAATAGCGTGTTATGACGTCACTGACATGATCGCTCTAGAGAATTTGCCAAAATTACACACTCCTTTAAACATCTGCAGTTTTTATATATCCCATAACCGTACCTACATGTACTACGCCATTTTAAATATATCATGTTGTAAAGTGCCTATAACAAAGTAGGTACCTATAACAAGTTACATTCTAGGTAAATATTATTCTATCGTATCTGTTACTCAGCGAGTTTCAAACAAAATAAAAATGTTTTAACATCATGCATATGATACACCTATATAAATGTATAAAAGGCAGGTTTACCTATATGTACCTTGATATAAATTTAACATTAATAATAATAGTACTATGAGCCTCGACCTCAAGAGGCCACCTCAAGAGAACACCTCAAGAGGTTCTCGTTTGGTGTTTGGGTCAAGAGCCAAATGCAGGAGGCAGTGTTACTGGATACGGCACGAATTGTGAGGAGGTTCCTTACTCTTGGGTCCTAACCGCCGCGCCGGTGGCTTGGGTCCCGAGCCTCGCCATCGGAGGGGAATATTTTTATATCTTTAAATGTATTTGTATTTTTATAGCCTATTTTTAAAAATGTAAAAAAAAACTTTAAAAATAAATAGTACTATGTAAAAAAGTACCTATTATACTTTCAACATATTTGACATTGCCCAAAGATAATAACAATAATCATGAAGGCATTTCGCAATTAAATACCTTACGGCACTGACGTGTTAAAAAATAATATTTTTAGTAAGCTTCAGAAGTGTGAGATCGTAATACGTAAATTCGCTTCGCAGAACTAAAAGTATTTAAGTACATATTTTTATATCTAGCGGGATGACGTTGATGGTCACAGTTGCTATTAACTTTAGATGGTTCCTCTCACTAAGTTTTTCTTCTAAGTTAATCAACATTGAGATGACGGAACCGTCGGATTGACTAATAAAAATATCTAATCTTCTGAGAGATTTAGACATAATTAAAGCTCCTAATTTGTATTGCACAAATGAAACAAAAGAAACTGTTGCAGGCATTTATTATACAGTTTATTTTTCCAAAACGTCTAGGTGCTTACGAATTATGTATAAAAGTTAGAATCAACATTAAATCTCTGGATATTTTCCTACTTACCGAACATTTTAATGTGGAACTTCATCGTGAAAATAGCATGTAACACGATATTAGCACAAAACACCCGCACGGCGCGGTAGACGATCCTCGGATCACGGCAAGTGTACGCACGCACGACGCACGACGCACGGCAGCTGAGGTCGCGACTCGCGAGGTGTGGCAGCGGGCTGCGAGCGCGCTTGTCTTTCTGCGACTGCCTTTGCCTGCCGTTTAGATCCCCACACTGCACAAGCGAAGGCCTTGCATACTACTTCATACATCCTATCGTGAATGAACATTGGTGTGGCAACTTTAAACCGATAATATAACCTACTCTGGTCCATACAATTATCTAAATGCTGTTGTAATGTAAATATTCAGAATCTATGCATATTGCTTATTCGACTATGCAAACTCGTTACTGTACCTACTCGGTTTGCAAAGGTTACTAGTATATTTTGTGTCTACTGCAGATGTAAATATAGCATCATTAATTACCTGCCATCATTTTCATATATTGAACTTGTCTATTTAAAACGCATTATTTTTATTTTTCTTTCACCCCTTAGTCACCATATTAAGTTAACCTACATCACATAATTCATCATCCTTATTTACACAAGTTATTAAATAAGTATTGGCCTCATTATTGAAAAAGCTAGGATAGTCGCGGCCTATCCAAGAGTATCAATGTCCTCCCTAAAAAATCGTAGCCGTTATTGGTAGGTACTTACATGCCATGGGTGTAATTCGGCAGAGACGAAGATTGTCAATTCCCTCCCTAGGAATTTTATGGCTACCTTGGATGTAATTCAGCAGAGACGAGGATTGGCAATTCCCTCCCTAGGAATTTTATTGCTACCCTAAAGAAAATCCTTAGTTGTTCCATTAATATCACATAGGCTCACGCCTGTATCTCGAAGGTAGAGGCAGAGACAAATTTCCGAACCAGAACCCCCACATTTCGACGAGCTTATTTCCGTCCCAGATGTGATAGCCATAGCATATCGGGCAGAAATTCTGATAAAATATTTTTTTTTTCTACTGTGGTAGAAAATCTCAATATCACTATCCGACCGGCGATTGAACCCAAGACCTCAGGACGGTACCGAGTCGTACCATCGCACCGTTATTATGCTATTATAACAATTAAGCTTCAAACATTGTATTGGATTATAAGGTATAGGTGCGTACTTATTATTTGCACAAATGTTCGCAGAGTTTAAAATGCACACTACAGTGTAACTGTGTAATAATATATAGCCAGAGTGATCAATGCATGAACATCTGAACTAAGTTTACGTATGTCGTTGACATGCAAGTTACGACAAATTTTCTCTTTATACCACATATTGCGTTTTCGATTTTTCCAAACTTCATAATGTAATAAATGCCTATAACGTAGTTAACAGTGTCGGAATGTTAACCGACTAAGTACATCCAGAGGGTTTGTACCATAGATTATACACTTATACTGGTAATTTGTACTGGACTGTAGGTGCGACAGTCAAAGAACGCATGAGACACTTCTATTTATAAACGTTCGTGTTTTTCTGAGGGAGTGGAGACTTACTAATATTACTTCGCCCTTTGCAACTAAGTACCATTTTTTTGTAAACTGTAAACAGGTTTGAAGCCGTATTAATAAATAAGTAATATTGTATATACCCAGCAGTCTTGGCAGTGAGTATCAGAAACATTGGATCTCATAACACTTATACTAGTCTCCCAGAGGGGGTTGTCGTCAGGCAGGCAACCGGTTGTAAAACCAATGCCGAATCTTTTCTGTCACATGCTTGAAAACCATTTACTTCTTTCGCGGCCGTCAGGTAAGTATGTTGTGCCTACCCCACAATAGAGTGCGATATTGGCAAATAGACTAAGGACACCCAGACCCAAAATAAGTATTTGTAGATCACTGATCACACAAACATAATTTATCTCGGTGCGAAAATCGAGCCCACCAGGTTTTGTCTCGCAAACGGCTACGCGGCCGTGGCGCCACGGCGCGAAGGCTGTATTAAAATTTATTTTTATTTATTAACGAACCATCAACGCACATTACAATATTATCCTTATAGCTAATCATTATAAAATGATTCAGTACACAGTTGAATAGGTATCTTCGTGCAATTGTGCTATATAAATACCTACATAAATTTTCCGCGAATAACGAGGTGTAGCGTCATTCATTCAGTTTTTTTGTAGTTGTCAACTTACTTTTTGCCGCTACTTTGCGACGGAGGCGAGATGACAGATTCAGGTTGGATTTAACATAAAATTTAATAATCCTTGTAGGTACAGCATAAAGCTTTTTCTTTCTTATGCTCTACTAATTTGAAATGTTTGCTTTACGTTCCGTAGCAGGATTTAGTACTTACGTTACGTTATTTTACGAAAATAATTAAGTATTCTAATGATCAGTAATATTAATCACGTCCTCTCTTATTCCACCTTTGCTATCAGTATTAAGTACATTGAATATTTCCATAAATACCTACGCGTTTCCTGCACTAGTTTTTCTTGAAACATTACACAAAAACACACACGCAAAACAACGATTTTAGCTGTCTCCTGGTAAAACAATGGACCATAGATAAAAAATACATGTTTTGTGTAGGTGTTTTTAATTTGGAAAAGGAAGCCGACGAAGTTCTTTTCGACCGACTTCCACAAAAGGAGGATGTCCTCAATTCGTCTGTATTTTTTTTTAAATTTATGTATGTTACTCGATATCTCCACCAAATGTGAACCGATTTTCAAAATTCTTTTTGTGTTCGATAGAGCTTATTTCAAGGATGGTCCCATATAAATTTGGTCACGGTCGGTAAATTGGAAGTTGGTCAGTTAAGTTTTTAAACTTGTGATTATTTACTGTCACATACTGTAATTATTTGTTATTGGAGAAGTTTGCAGATGTAAACCGGTAGGAATGGTATTATATGGATCCTTCATTACTACTGCGCTGGACACATTTCGGCTTCAATCGTCGTTTACTGTTTATCTCTTTAAGCTAGTTACTAGAATAAGCATAGAGTTACATATTACTTGTATATATTATTGTCTCTATAGATTTACCTTATAAAACGTAAAAGAAAAGAAGGTTATAGATAACGTGTAAAAGACTTATGTAATCTAAGGTAAAGGGAATATCAAAGACGTCGCAACATTAGCTATTTCGTACATAACAATAATGTTTTGAAACAATGTGACGAAATGGAAACACCGCAGGTATCAATTCATTTTCCTTTTGTCAAGACTTAAAACATTATTTAAATTTTTATGGTACCTATTATAAACTTTATATAAGAAAAGATGTCCATTGCTGAGCATAAGCCTCTTCTGAAGATTTCCAAACCAACCTTACCAACCTGCTGGAAGCGGTCTGCATCCAGCGACATAGCCGTAGGTACTGGACACAAAACGATTTACAGCCCTTAATTACCAAGATACTTTTAGGGCGAGTTGCAGCGCTATTGCTAATCTAGAGTTAATTAAACCTTATCTTGATTTATGACAGTCTCCGTGGCGCAGCGGGCGAGTAGACAGCTGTGAAGCGAGAGGCCGCGGGTTCGATTTGAGGCAAATGTTTGTGTGGCCAAAAATATTTGTTTCAAGTCTGGGTGCTGTAAGACCAAAAGTCTCTCATAGTCTCTGACACCTACGATACAGGTTAGTGTGGGGTCAGGACTAGATGTGTGACTGTTGGGTGTATTTATTTATTATTATTGTCTCGATTTATCCTACAGCTCACTCGTATCTTTAAACTCAAAATCATAATTGACCTACCCTTGATCAGACACATCGCGAATTCGTGGTGTTTATTGTTTATTTAAATTATCTGACCAGGATTTTTTGATCAGTTTTTTTTATTTTAACCTAAGATTTTAACTAATAATCTCGCCTTGTACCTAATTGATAGACATTTTCATTATGGTCACCATCCCATAGGTTTGAAGTCCTGTGACCTGTCCACAAACCAGTATGTAGATACGAAGCTATAAACGATAATATGACACCGGTTTGTGAAAGTATTTATTGGTATATGCCTAGATTATGATAAACAATAAAAGGAAAACGATATTATGTAAATCGGAAAGTCATTTCAAGTAGGAACGTAATATTCTTATCTACGATGTTAACAAGAATGGGGATTACGATATCTACCTAATAGATTGAAAATGCCAAATATAAAGATTGTGAAAAGTTATGTTATTTAAACGGTGAAAAAAATAAGAAAATCGTATATCTGGTTTGTATTGCGATCCAATATCCATCATGGGACAGAGTGCCCACAAACTACATGGTCTACATCTGTCGAACCAGGGTCTATTTTAATGCCATTCCACCACATTCCGGCAGATTCTAGGTGAAATTGGCACTCCTCCCTATTTATAATGTCTCAGAGTGACGAGCACCGTTCAGAACCATGGAGAGGTCTTCATGAAGCTCTGGATGGCGATGCTTTACGTTATAGGCAAGCCACACTACCATGCGAATGAGGTACCTATCCATTGTATCTACCGATAATGTTATTTTGTGTTGTTACCTACGCATAAAAATAACAGGAACATAATCTACAAATATTTATTACACTTACTTCGTCGCCTTCTTGGTCTAGTCGCCTCATTGGTCTAGACTCTAGCGGCAGATTATATGGTCTGTGAACCGGGAGATCTTGGGTTCGATTCCCAGGTCGGGTGTGGTGTTTTTCTAGCACTATTTTCCCGGGACTGGATCCCCCAGATGTGGGTTGACGTCAGACAGGCAGCCGGTCGTAAAAACTAAGCAAAGTCCTCTCTGCAACATGCTTGAAAAAGTGTATTGCGCAGACCCCACATTAAGATGGGATAAAGGCAGGTAGAAATAATTTATTATGCTTACTTATTTAGACTGCCTCGGTGGCGTGGTGGTATTTCGGTACGACTCCGGTTCTGAGGTCTCGGGTTCGATCCCCGGGTCGGGCAAAGTGATATTGGATTTTTCCATATCAGCCCGGAGTCTGGAATTTGTGCCCGATATGGCGATAGGCTCGCCCCCTATCACATCTGGGACGGGACTAAGCTCGGCGAAACGTGGGTGTACTAGTTAGCTAGTGCGCCTCTGCCTACCCCTTCGGGGATACAGGCGTGAGCTTATGTATGTATGTATGTACTTATTTAGAGGTACTTACATGAATTCCAAAACAGGCGTATGTAACTTAAGGCAACGAACTCCTCAATCTAAATATCAATTACGGGTTCATTGCAACGTTGCGCTTTTTTAATCATTTTCTCGCGAACAAACTTGACTTATTGTACATTTTTATACAAGCGTAAGACCAGTTCTGGATACAGGGCAAGATCCCGATATAAATTTCTTCGATACAGCGATCGTAAAAAGTTGTACAAAGAAAAAGTAAGTAGGTGGGTATCATGGACTTAAAAAAAGATGGACGGAGCGCTATGAACATTGAAAGTGTAGTAGGGTTTTTTGCCCATTTGATCTATCGACACGTACCTAATGATGGCGACTGAGCGTGTTATGAATGTTTTAATGTGTGCGTGGGCAATTTTATACAGGCGCGTTTGTGTGCGTGGCTTTTCTGTGACGTCCGTTTAACTATAGGAGATATGCTGTCCTTCTTTTTTATACATCCGTGGTGGGTATTTATCGACAGGAATGAGCTATAGCGCGACCGTTGAACTCATTTACAACTTATATTAGGAAGTGGATAAATCAATAATTTTATAGCATCCTAGCTGTACTTTAGAAGGAAATAGGTATCTACATAATATTTGTATATCTTATCGAATAGTCAACACGAAATAACATATTATGTCCTTCATACTACGTAACTCTTGTATTCAATGCGAAGATAATGAAATCTTGATATAAAATAACAGCGCTAGTTCTTGGTACAGCGGGTCAGTAGCCGGCTGTGAAATGTGAAGTTGCGAGTTCTATTCCAGGTGAAGACAATATAAAGATGCCACGATTATGTGTAATGATATGACTAAAAGTCGCCTTCTTGGTCTAGTGGCAGCATATATGGCCTGAGGTCCTGGGTTCGATTCCCAGGTCGGGCAAAGCGAATTTCTAATTAAATTTGCCCGGCACTAGATCTCTAAGAGGGGGTTAACGTCAGGCAGGCGGCTGGTCGTAAAAACTAAGGCAAATCCTTTCTGCAACATGCTTGAAAAGGTGTATTGTGCCAATCTCATATTGAGGTGGTATGGCAGGCAAGGGCAAGTAGAAAGATAATGACCAGAAGTCTTATGGCGCGTTCACACCGGTCCGAACGAAGGCGAACGAATCATGCCATGTTTAATTCCCACAACAGCGAAAGTTTGTTTGTGTAAACGAAACAGATATATATTCGTTCGCCTTCGTTCGGCCGGTGTGTACCCGCCATTATATGTAACTGTGATACCTTTATCACGAGATATCATATCTTATTAAGGTCATGGTTGATTTATATGTTGCAGATTTTTTGCCACATACCACGTGTAAGTAAATATTTTACTTAACCCAAATAATTCAACGGACATAGAATGAAAGTAGTCATTCAACTAATCAGAAATGGTTTGATAAGTGGGTAGCATCAATTCACAACATATCTTACGGAATCTTAATGGGCGAAGACCAATGTAAGAGCCGTGCATCATTGGCGACACACTTGTCTCTTTCCAAATCATTAGGTAACTTCGAAAGTTATAACAATAGACATTTTTACTCAAATTATATAACTGACGAAGAAAAAAATCATAATTGAATTATTCCTCTATGCCAAAGAGACTTAATATTACCAAATATATAGAAGGGCTATCGAGCAAGTTTCCATACAAAAACATTGATCTCAAACATCAGTACCGCCATTAGCCACTTATTACAATGCGAAGGCGATTATTACAACTTACACCCTATACCGCCGAATGTTCATACACTTAAGGTCGCCTTATGTTGTTTAAGGCCGCCTTATCTGTCGAAATTATATGGTGAAATTCAATATAAGAAGCCGTTAAAGTTGAGCAGCGTTTGACCATTCAGGCGTTAGCCCTCTACTTATAAAAATATTTAAGCGTTGCTTATCTTTAACCGTAGGTTGTCCCTTTCATTTCTAAACAATGTTATGCAAGGAAAAAAGTGACAGAGTATTCTTAGCGAAAAGTAAAATCACGTAAAACAAGTTTATTCTCTCAATATTTCCAGCATTGCATCCGTGCGATGCCGGGGCGGGTGCTAGTAAACCATAAAAATGTAACAATGTATCAATGAATAATGCTCACTTCAAAGACCCAATAAATAAAATGCAATGCAGTAATTCACTTAAATATATTCAAGTTATCAAGAAAGTGAAATTAAGTGTACATTAAGTTACAAAACGTGACTAGTTATACATTACTCTATGGTAAACAAAACTTACTTCTAATATTGCTCACGTTTGGTTAAGGTGGGGAAACAAAACTCATATTTATTTCTCTATCCATTGCTTTTAAGTACTGATATACGGTTTGTTTAACAACAATCTTAATCCGAGTGTACAGATCGATTCAAAAAAATAGGCAATAAAAAAATAGAGTTTAAAGATACAATCAAGTTATATAATATTAATATTCATACATTTAAGACGATTTATATGCACACTACAACTACCTAACGGTCGATTTCAATAAATGATCTCAATCCGTGAGTACAGATAGATCGTGAAAAGGAACCAATGAAATTAAATCATTTCAAACCGACATGTTCAGGCTTTGTTCTTATTGGCTAATTTTTGTAATCTATCTGCACATTCGGATCGGGATCATTTATTGAAACCGGCCGATGGATAGCTGCATACTCGGATTGAGATCGTTTATTGAAACTAACCATTAGTCAATCATAATCCAAATATACCTCTATAATGTAATTATTTTAGTAAAACACAAACAGGCTTGGCCATAATAACTATATTAACTAGAGGAAAATAAGTTTAACATAAATTATAGATAGATCTTGAAGCGAAAAAGGTTTCGGTAGCGTTTAAAACGACTAGCCAGCACCACACATCGGGCGAGATTTTTCGCCGAAATATTCGTCAACTCTAGCAAGATAATTAACACACATAAGCTCACGCCTGTATCCCCGAAGGGGTAGGCAGAGGCGCACTAGCGAACTAGAACACCCACATTTCGCCGAGCTTAGTTCCGTCCCAGATGTGATAGGGGGCGAGCCTATCGCCATATCGGGCACAAATTCCAGACTCCGGGCTGATATGGAAAAATCCAATATCACTTTGCCCGACCCGGGATCGAACCCGAGACCTCAGAACCGTAGTCGTACCAAAATACCACCACGCCACCGAGGCAGTAATTCTAAGGCGAATATACTTACGGAACCACGAGACGACTCGAGACTACGGCCGAGATTGCTGTATTGGATTCGTAAGCTGAAATCTATAGAGCGAACTTCGACTAAATCTAAGTCAAAGATACGAACTCAGTGAGGATTTGGAATTTTTAAATCGAAATTTGACTTAGTCCAAATCATTTTTTACAAGAAAACCATTGCTTAGTCTGTTTTTCTTGTAAAAAAAAAGCTCGGAATATATCAAAGTTCGATTTAAAAATTCCAAATTCACGCTGAGTTCGTTTCTTTCACTCAGACTTAGTCGAAGTTCGCTCTGTAGATTTCAGCTTACGAATCCAATACAGCAACTAGCGATGTCTCACCCAACATGTGGAGCAGCCTTTATTCGAGATACCACACAAAGTTCCACGAAAACAATTTATCTAACTAAGACAAGACTTTTAGCCGCTTTGGCGCCAACTAATATTGCATAGTTCAATATATCGTCCGTACTGTCAGTTTTTTTGGAGCCCACTTTTCGCTTATAAGCTTTGTACGTCATCACAGCTCCTTTCAACCAAACTGGTATGTAGCCTATATCTCTCTCTTTGGGATAGTTAGCATCCACACTATCTATATCCGGGTTTAGCCGTGAATATGGCGATATATCCAGCTTAGGTATGCAGTCGTTCAACGGGAACCATTGGTAGGTCTCGGGGCACAATAAGTCAGATGGAGTGAAATTCCCTTTATACCTCATTTTGCGGCATGAATAGATGTAAAACCCCATGTAGTAATACTTAAGTTCCGGACACAGCGTGTGAAGTTGTCGTGTGAATTCTATTTCTCTGGAAACAAAAAAATACATTAGGCGGCATTTTAAATCATGCTTTCTACCTGCCCTTATCCCACCTTAATATGGGCTCGGCGCAACATACTTTTTAAAGCATGTTACAGAAAGGATTTGGCAAGTTTTTTTGACCGGCCGTCTGCCTGACGTCAATCCCCTCTTGGGACTCCAGTCCCGGACAAATTAAATTAGAAAATTCGCTTTGCTCGACCTTGGAACTGAACTCACTACCTCCCGGTTCACAGCCACGCTGCCACTAGACAATGACGTGATTTTAAATCAATAGAAACACAATACAGGAAACAATAATGCATAGCCTTTTTTGTAACTCAGGAAATTATTGTTTTCCGTTATAATTGTCCTCATTTTTTCTCATTTGTAATGTTTTATATTTTTATTTTGTTATTCTTCAGATTGTACCTGGTTAATTGGTTGTTTGGTCTCCGTTTAGTCCATATGAGACAAAACAAATTATAGTTTATTAATGGTGATTACCACCACATAATAAAGGAGATTAAATAAAACAGAACAATTCTTTAAAATGTTTTTCAAAACAAAGATTCAATGTGGCTGGCTGTATGTATGGTCAGCACAAAAATTACTTTAATTAAAATGATAACATATTTATTCATGTGGCGTATACCTTTGTAATATTGTTTACAAATGAAAATAATATAAATATCATGATTACCAACCTGAGGGCACCATAAGTCCCCAATGTCAAATTCATGTATTGGGGATCATAGAAAAAATAAACAGAAGACACACATTTTGGCAATATATCGATAACACCGACGGCTATAAGTTTTCCATCCAACCAATACTGTTGATGGAATGAACCGAATCCGCACGGTGGCCCTGTCTCGCTGAATTCCTCCTAAAAGGAAAAATAATATACAGATGAGATATGCAGTGACGCGCACAGTCATTCCGATCAGAGTAGACAATAATGGACCAACTTCAAATCCAATTATGACAAAATGTATATGGGACCACCCTTGAAATAAGCTCTATCGAACGTAAAAGGAATTTTGAAAATAGGTCCACATTTGGCGGAGATATCGACATATATAAAAGAATATAGACGAATTGAGAACCTTCTCCTTTTTGAGTCTGTCGAAAAACACAACACCATAACTATTATCATCATTCCCGTATCGTTTAATAAATATAAGACAAACGTTGCTATTTTCACGATTTTTACTGTTTATTTATATAATTAATGAATTGTCAGGGTGAACGGTGTCACTTTGTCTATATGAAACGCACGCCACTGCTCATATTATAGCTTCAAAGCTATGTGATGTCTAATGCCCATTATTCCAGCGTGGTGGACTCTAATGCGGTGGCGATGGGTCCATACAACCCAATTCCTACCGGCTTCCCTTTTCCAGATTGTAGTATGATATAATATATGACTTATCCAGATATTATCTAGAAGAGAAAGTAGCACTGGCTTCCCTTTTGATATTTGTCACCTCTCGCCACTTCTATAATGTCATTTTTGTAAATAACGATACAAATACACCCTCATACTTAATTCAACACTTACCAGCAAAGGGCTCTCTACTAAAAAGTCCTTGAATTTCGGCTCGGTACATTTCTCAGGCTTATCGTTATGTATGATTGTCTGATACTTAACATACACTTCATGAGTTTCTTTTGAAGTCTCCAACCACTCAGGGCTGGGTGGCGTGGTGCGAACTAATCTTATCTAAAAACAAAAATTTAATATATAAAATTCTCGTGTCACGGTGTTCGAACTTGAACTCCTCCGAAACGGCTCGACCGATTTTGATGAAATTTTTTGTGCTTATCCGGTATCTATGAGAATCGGCCAACATCTATTTTTCATCCCCCTAAATGTTAGGGGTAGTCCACCCCAAAATTTTTTTTTTTACTTTTTAAACAAAATTTTTAATTTCTATTTTTTTATGATACAACATACAAAAATACATACAATCCTCAATTTTCACCCTTCTACGATCAACCCTTATTTTTTAATAGCCATTTTAGTAATTTAATCATTTCGGGGTGACAGACGGGTGACAGAAGGGGTGACGGACGGGGTGACGGACGTGGTGACAGACGGGTTGACAGACGGGGTGACCGACTGGGTGACAGACGAGGTGACACACGGGGTGACAGGCGGGGTGACAGACGGGGTGACAGACGGGGTGACAGACGGGGTGACAGATGGTGTGACTGACGGTGTGAGAGACGGGTTGACTGATGGCCGAAGTAGATCATCCCATTACCTCTTTTAGAATGATTGTGCTATAGGTGCCTACGACTCACTCTTTCAACCCTCTCTCTCATACGCAGACGAAGTTGCGCCGGTCAGCTAGTGTATATATATATATCAATTTATGCGGATTTAAATTCAGTTATGACAAGACAATTTAAACCTTGCTTTATATCGAGCTTACTTTTTATCAATTTTGATGTATACTTTTTGTTTAGATAACGTCAAAATTACAGTGGCATCTATAAGCTACGAGTAAAGCCCTGTATACACGACCTTTTTATCGAGTCATAAAGGCAGACGAGCAGATTGCCCACGCTAGCAAATGGCTAGCAATTGCTATCATGAAAAACGAAGCCGGAATATTTGCTGCAACATATTATTTGAGAAAGCGACTATAAAGATATCAACTTAAACATGGATTTTTGCACATTTTCCGCTAGCGACTTGCGTTAAATATTTGTATGACAAATATGAATTTGTATTGTAAGCGTAAAGGCATTTATCATAGATGAGCTACATGACTGGTCTAATTCGAATGATAATAAAATATTAGATGTCGACATTTATTTTATAACAGAGACTGGCAATAAGCAAACAAGCAGATGATCTCGACCACCCATAGTCGTGATACTAAAAGAATCATGTGTGAATTGTGAAGTTTAAAGGACGGGAATAAGGATTGTGCCTTCCCAAGGGAAGGGGGAATCTCACTTCACGTCGGTTTTCCGTGGTATCAGGTCCTGGTCGAGCGGCCTATTCGTGTTGTGGGTGCAACAAATGTGGAAAAAATAAACAATAATTTTAAAATTCAATGTTCTTTTTTGTCTGGTGTAAACACCACAATAATGCATGCTGTGGTTGGCTGTAACTGGGAGCAATGATATAAGTGTTAGTTACTTTAGTTTATTTGTAACCCCTTGGCGATCCTAAATAAATAAAAATAAAATAAAATAATGAACAAAATCTTGTATAAAGATAAAGTACCTCTAATTTTTGTTTGGCATCATTGGGAAGCTCATTGAGGAAATCTTCAATTTGTTTTTCCTTGTTTTTGTTACATGTATTGAATGATGTCACATCGATACCCTTTTGTTTCAGTTTTTCTAGTTTCCTCTCTCGCCTCAACTGCTTGGCTTTTTTACATGGTGGCTTATTGGGATCAGGACCAATGTCTGCAAATATATATTCAAAATTGCCATTGTTACAATATTTACCTTACAAAAACATTATAATGTCAGATGCTAACACATCTGTATGGAAATGTCACAGCCACACTTATGCGACGTCAATGTGTAATTGTATTGCGTGCGAAGTACGACTTCCGTCTTGAGGTCTCGGGTTTGATTCCGGGTCAGGCAAAATGATACTGGGTTTTTGTACTAAGTATCAGCTCATAGTCTGGAATTTGTTCCCGACATGGCGATAGACTCGCCCCGTATCACATCTGGGAGGGAAATTAGCTCGGCGAAAATGGTGGTTTAAGTTCGTTAGTTCGCCTCTGCCTACCCCAAGGGGTATGGAAGTGTATTTAATTATGTATGTAGAAATAGACCTTAAAGGCAACCGCAAGGTGAAATTTTATTACATTTATTCACGAAAATAACGTATTCAGTCCATGGCCTAATTTTTCGACATTCTAGACGTTTACGAAACGCACGCAAAACAATATCATAATATAATCAACAAGAAACTGTATGTCGCCTACTTGGTCTAGTGGCAGTGCATATGGGCTGTAGACCAAGAGGTCCAGAGTTGGATTCCCAGATTAAGCAAAGTGGATTTTCTTATAGAATTTGCACAGGACTGCATTTCCTCAAAGGAGGTTGACGTCAGGCAGCCAGTTGTAAAAACTAAAGCCGAATCATTTTTGCAAAATACTTAAAAAAAGTGTGTTGTGCTGACCCATATTAAAAAGTAGGTTAACAGGTAGAACACAAATGAACAAGGAAATCTAATATTGAAACGCGAATAACTTGCAGATTTTATAAGTACATACTTAAAATGCCACAAACCATATGAATTTTAAAGAGCCTAGATGTTTTCATGACTTAAAATGTTTGAATCGGGTTTCAGTATTCGTAAGTGTCCAATGTAACATTAGTACTTTACCTTTTTTCAGAGCATTTTGTAAATTACTATTGGCAGCTTTTTGTGAATTAGTACTGGCATCTTTTTGTGAATTCTTTGCCTTCATTTTTACTGAAGTTTCACCTAAAAATAAAATATAAATGATGTAATAAATATGACAGGCCATGGTATAATTTTAAAATAAAAAATGACAATAGGTATTATTTTTTTTACTTTCTTACATTAAGTAAAACTACTTTACTCATATTAAATCTGTTTCACTAAAACCTGACACATTGGACTACTTTTGCAATATCTATGTCTTTTAATAGAAACCTACATTAATAATAAATAAATAAATAAAATAAATAACACCCAACAGTCACATACATAGTCCTGACCCCACACTAAGATCGAGTCTTGTGTCGTGGGTATCAGGATCTACGAGAGACTTTCGGTCTCACAACACCCAGACCCGAAACAAATATCTGTAGGCCTTACAAACATTTGTCTCGGTGCGGGGATCGAACCCGCGGCCTCTCGTTTCACAGCCGGCTACTCGCCCGCTGCGCCACGGAGGCTGTCATCATTAATAATTGAAATAACACATTTTACTACTTATTTTTTTTTAATTATAAGATTTACATACCTTTTGTACTATCTATTGGTTCATTCAATCTGTTGAGACTATCAAAAGATTGTATATCAGATATATTGATGTCCTGAGGTTCCCTGGTACTCTCCACATATTGTTCAACACCCTCTTCAAACCCTTCACCTAATACTTCAGATTCACTACTGCAGGTTGACATTTTTCTGCCCTTATCAGAAGCCAGGGCATTTTGACCTGACAGAAATTTGTTGACATGTTTCAAAACTTTCTTTTGGGATTTGCTTGGTTTAAATTCTAATGCTCTACATCTGTTGACAAGAAAAGGTTTTGTTAGTAGAGGTATAATTTGATTGGTGTAAATCAATTTAGAAAATAGGTTTGTCTTGAACCTGTGGCAATAGTCTTAGCAGTCAGTTTGTTTCATATTATTTAAAAATACAGTGAAGTGTTATCTTGTGGTCGGCATTTCGCGAAGGTATTAAATAAAATACATACATAAAAAATACTGATGGATGAGCACTTCCTCCTTTAGGAGACAATTAAAAAATAAACTGAACAATTACAATGGAGAACTTGCACAAAAATTATAATTAGAAATTGTGCTGTCAATAAACAAAACCTTGAAACGTGCTATGATGAAAAAGATATTTTATCCAAATCCCAAAAAGGAGAAGGTCCTCAATTCATATATGTCGGAGGGCCAATGCTGACGTTGCTTTTAAAAACGGTGACATCAGCATGGCTGACGTCACTTTTGACAATAAGATGATTACTCATCTTATTTATCAACAGCAAGCACTGAAATGCACTAACTCCCTTTATTTATGGTGCTCAACAGTACCGTCTAGTCAGGGATGTGGACAGTCCGGGTGCCGGAGCACGACTGTGTCGAATTTGCTCTGAACACGCCATTTATAGGGTGCATATTTGCAACAACCTACTCGATACCGAATATCGAATGTCAAAGAAATAATTGTAACGATTATTTTAACTTTTTAGAATCTTTAATGTTTCAGCAGTTTAACAATTGTAAAATGAATTAATAACGTGAAATAACAACGGCTTTTTAAATAAGCTTGTGATTTTGCGCCGATATATATATTTTTTTAATGTACATATGTTAAGTGATAATACTGTCAAATGTGTACGGGTTTTCCAGATTCTTAGTGCATTCAGTAGAGCTTATTTCAAGGGTGATGTCATATAAATTTGGTCATGATTAGATCCATTTTTAAAGTCGGTTTTATTAAATTAAGTTTTTAAACTTGTGATTATTAAATTTGCAATGCAGGTTATCAAACATTGACAAGCTTATCTAACTCATAACATATTATGTATTAATGCACAATTATAAACGGTATTCATATGTACAATAAGTTCATACATTGTATGATAGTACAGGAAAGTATTTAGCAAATCTTTATGATGCAACTCATAGAAATGACAGAAAATACTTTTTGAATTGAATTCATACAGAATGGAAAACTAGAGTAATCAATGATGCATAAGATATAATAATTGATGCAATATTACAAGTTAACATGTAAATATCATATTCTTGTGAGGTAAGTCTATCATACCAATGAAATACACATAACATAAGCTCACGCCTGTAACCCTGAAGTGGTAGCCAGAGGCACACTAGCAAACTAGAACACCCACATTTCGCCGAGCTTAATTCCATCCCAGATGTGATAGTGGGCGAGCCTATTACCATATCGAACACAAATTCCAGACTCCAGGCTGACATGGAAAAATCCAATATCACTTTGCCTGAACCAGGGATCGAACCCAAAACCTCAGGACGGTAGTCATACCGAACTACAAAAACGCCACCGAGGTAGAGGGCAGCTAGAAATAAAGGTGTAATATCAATAATTTATATCACCTCCACCCAGCTTTTGACCTAAGTTTTTTTTATCCCATCATGGCAAAGTGACCACACAACACCTGATGGTAAGCAATGTGGGGTCCAAAAACACCAGCAAGCACCTATAGACCTTGTGTCCATCGGAGGCTACCAGTATCATGCCTGCCTCCATAAATGCTTCTTCACACTCCAGGCAGGTGTGAGGTTATACCTATAGTTATTATATGAATATAATTCAGAACCGTAGTTATTTTATGAATATAATTCTACAAACCGTATAGTGTACATGGGGCAGCAAGTCACATCCATTGTGGGTTTGTAGCAATATTTTCCGGATCTCCTCCATCCTCTATCAATCAAATCTTGGTAATCGTTCACAGTCAATATGTGCGCCCACATTCCTTAAATAGATATTTGACAACTTTAAAACCTGAATACAACTAAATACAATCTTGTTCTCGAATTTGCTGGACTGTTGATAAACTTACCGTGACTAAAGTTTGTAGTAGGGCTTCGACAATATCCACACCTATAACCCTCGTGTTCAGCGTAATATTCTACAATACTGCGCATTTTTACAACAATATTGATCTCAGTAATTACTTAGAAGTTTAATTCAAATACTGGATAATGGTTAATAGAACTGTTGATTCCAAAATCCAAACCAAATGAAAATGAAAATTCTTAGCCTGTATAATTGACAGTTGTCATTTGAGTGTAGGGATGACCAATGACGTTATTTTATTTTAGTTGTTAATTGTTATGTTTTATAACCATCATTGTATCGTTCATAATAATCAATGTTGAAATTCCTAACATCGATGACATTTTGTTATACGTGTTAAACACCGATGTTTTATTACAATAAAATCTATAAATTTTAGACGGTACAGATTACTTACCGCTTTACATGCAGAGCAACATAATATAGTCAGTACTTCCGTACTTATTATATTCGCAAAACAAATATGTTATAATTCGTAATATACGTACCTTATACACTTATTTGGCATCTTGCTCTCAGTCGTATCGACAGATCAACACACGACGAAAAGAAGCCAATATCTAAGGTAAAAAAATCATTTAAAAATCTGAAATAAAAACAACAATAAGCAAAGTTAATAATCACATTATGGTATTCGAATACTAATGGCGCGGGGTGTAAATAATTCGTCCATCACAAGCACCAAGTATCCTATATATTGAAAGACAAACTGACCTTTAAACAGATTTTCCCCCGAAACATTCTTCAATAAACATACCTTGCATAAATATCGATATTTTCGATATTTTATAATCAATGTTACATCTCTATTTATTTGAGTTTCACTTATTTGTATTTTTTTAAATTTTCCCTTTCGGGAAGGCAAAGGGATCTAGCCCATACAGCCTCGTCTTAAGTGCTTTTTATGTATTTATTTGCTTATATCTAATTTTTCACAAGTGCAATGAAATCGGATGTGTTCGATTTCAAGGCCCTGCTGGAGTTTTGGCGTTAATTCCTTCCAGTTTGATGCTTTTCAGACAATTTTCTCGCAGCAGAGGAGTCGAACAAGGTCGACCCATCCACCCGACAAAACGCGTCCAAAATCACTTATTTCAAAGCTTCCACATACTGTCCATCTTCGTTGATGTTTATTGCTTAGATTCACATCACATTTAAACCACAAGCACAACTTTAGACTAGAATATGAAATCATTAAAACAAGCGACCACCCGCACCGTCACAATTCCCGCCAAAACTCCTTCACTTATTTGTTTATTTGCCTCAGGGAATCGGCCAAGGCCTAGAACCATGTTGCCAAGTCATAAGTTATATCCTCTAATCATCGATATAATAATATACCTAGATGCACAGTTCTATACAAATATCATTGTAAACAGTGTCCTCGACAGACAAAACAAATAAACATCACAAATTTAATTAAATTAACACAAATATGACCTTATAGACGCGGCATAAAGTAGCTTTTTAAATTGAATGTTCAAACGCTCTTAAATTCGATATTTTTTAATTTCTAATAGTTTTTGAATTTGACAATAATTTGACATTATTAAAAGAAAAATTCTAGAAGGTTTTGGCGGGAATTCTGACGGTGCGGGTGGTCGCTTGTTTTAATGATTCCATATTCTAGTCTTAAGTTGTGCTTGTGGTTTAAATGTGATGTGAATCTAAGCAATAAACATCAACGAAGATGGACAGTATGTGGAAGCTTTGAAATAAGTGATTTTGGACGCGTTTTGTCGGGTGGATGGGTCGACCATGTTCGGCTCCTCTGCTGCGAGAAAAACGTCTGAAAAGCATCAAACTGGAAGGAATTAACGCCAAAACTCCAGCAGGGCCTTGAAATCGAACACATCCGATTTCATTGCACTTGTGAAAAATTAGATATAAGTAAATAAAGAAATAAAAACCACTTAAGACGAGGCTGTATGGGCTAGATCCCTTTGCCTTCCCGAAAGGGAAAATTAAAAAAAAAAAAAAAAAAAGAAAAATTCTAGTCACTTGGACAAAGATTGAATGGAGTCGAATAGTTCTTGTATTTATTTGTGAGAAATGTTGACCACGTGGCGTAAAATGTAGATGAGAATGGCGATATCTGTATAATAATTTTAATTACATTAAGAGATAGATAGAGTATAAATGTTTAGAAGATAACAAAGCTTATGAGTCATGAATAAGATATAAGCACTGTTTTGCCTTAGAGTGATTCATAAATAAATAAATAACACCCAACAGTCACATACATAGTCCTGGCCCCACACTAAATCTTAGATAAAGGAAGAATAAGGACAGGCATTACTACGAAAAAATAAGGCATGCTTAGTATATGGAGCGAAACCGAAATATACATAGCAGTAGACATCTTCTTCAGATTCAGATTCTTCATTTTTCTTACATTGACCTCGAATGGCCCTAGTCCCTTTGTTATTTCCAAAGTCTAGTGTGCCTGCGCCGTATAAAGTCGCGTCTCTTGCACCTGTTTTTCTCGAAACAAAACACGGTAAAACAAGGTTTTTCATTGCCTCCTGCTCATCTCCTGGACAGCCTCCGTGGCGCAGTGGGCGAGTAGCCGGCTGTGAAACGTGAGGTCGCGGGTTCGATTCCCGCACTGAGACAAATGTCTGTGTGGCCCATAGATATTTGTTTCGGGTCTGGGTGTTGTGAGACCGAAAGTCTCTCGTAGTTTCTGATACCCGCGATACAGGTTACACATAATGTGGGGTCAGGACTATGTATGTGACTGTTGGGTGTATTTATTATTACTTATTATTATTATCTAGCCCCTTACTTATAAAAATTTTTAAGCACTGCTTATCTTTAACCATAGGTTGACCCTTTCATTAATGTAATGCAAGGAAAAAAGTGACAGGCTATTCTTAGCGAAAAGATAAGCGAAAAAGTTTTTATAAGTAAGGCCAATAACAATGGAAAATGGAAATACCATGTTTTGTGTAGGTGTTTTGTGAAATGTTTTAGTGCAGGAGACGCGGCTTAACATTTGGTACATGTAGCAATAAAACATCTTTGGCATATTGAAGATACATTTTATTTTGTTTTATAATTTAAAGCTAATTTAATGGTTGATTCTTATCTTGTGAACAAGATTCTATTAAACACATCGACCAGTAAACAAACTCCAAGCATGACTGTGGACACTAAACACAGGCACTTGCAGATGCTGCAAACAAATCTATATCATCATCGAGTTTCTTGTTTGAGTGGTTTTCATAGAACCAGTATCTTCATCTACTTCTATTATGTTAGACATGACGGACCGTTTCTGTTTAAAATGGATTTTTTTATGTTCTCTAGAAAATATTGAAATATGTTTTAATATAGGTAAAGTACCTAGGTAAAATTTATTTTAATAAAAAGTAGAAAATCGCAAATATTTTCCAAGAGCTCAAGACAACATTAAAGTGATGTCTCTGACAATACTTAACTAATCACCAAAAGGCAAAGTCAAAAGGTATCTTCAATGGGTAGGCAGAGACGAACTAGCGAACTAGAACACGTACTTTTCACCGAGCTAATTTACATATAAAATGTTAATATGTACAAATTCCAGACTACGGGCTGATTAAATAGAAAACCCAATATCACTACCCGACCCGGGGATCAAACCCGAGACGGTAGTTGTATCACGGATGCAATACACCTGCGCCACGGAGGCAGTCAACAATTACTGTCTTACTGCTGACAACATTAAATAAACATGATACCTTTTTCTTTGGAAATTCCATGGTTGAATTTCAGTCTCTCCCCAAATCAAAAAGACAAAGCCACAGATAAATAATACTGCAGCATGGAAGCACCATATGTGTTTCCAAGTTAATGGCACATTCTGTAAAGTTTACATTTAATATGTCTGCTGTTGTCATTTCGTTAAACATATTTATTTGATTGATCTGTCGGTTTGTAAAAACAGAAACTATAATCAAATGCTGACATATGCAATTTTGCCTCTTAAATAATGTGAAACTATTTATACACTCGGACTAAACAAACTGATTTAAGAAAGGTAGTGAGATGGTGGGTACCTACTTTATACTTCTGAGTAAAATGACCCACACATAAGGAGACTATGATTCCAGATGTATGGCCAATAATTTTTATAACCGTATGTAGAGAATTAACAAATGTCGGTGTTAGTTCCTGGAAATAAACGAATATTATCAAAATGTTAGGCTTCTCGCTTGGTTTAGTGGCAGCATATATGGGCTGTGGACCGGGAAGTCCTGGGTTCGATTCCCAGGTCGAGCAAAGCGAATTTTATAATTTAATTTGCCTGAGACTGGATCCCTCAGCGGGGGTTGACGTCGGCACGTAGCCGGTCGTAAAAACTAAGCCAAGTCCTTTCTGGAACATGCTTGAAAAGTGTGTTGCGCCGGCTCCACATTAGGTTGTGGGATAAGGGCAGGTAGAAAAAAAAAAGAGTTAGGCTTAATCATAGGCTAAGAGGAAAAAAATAAAATATAGTTAGTACTAGTAAATTGTTGCTAACATAACATAAATCCAGAGTAAGGTCCATTCCAGCAGCGGTTAATGCAACGGCTATCGTCAACAGCACGGGGCCTGGGACTATAGGAGTAAACCAAGAAAATGCCACAATCAATCCTGGTAGAACGTGTGCTAAAAAAAGAATAATTGAAAAGTCAATATAAACAAATAAGTACCAACTTTAGCTCGCGGCTCGGCACCGGAAAAGTGTTTTCACGAGATAATAATCACAAGTTTAAAAACATAAAGAACCGGCTTCAAATCCGATCGTGACCAAATTTATAATATGGGACCATCCTTCAAACAAGCTCTATCGAACACTAATAAACCCGCACCAAAAAAAAATTTGGAGATCGGTCCACATTTCACGGAGATATCGAGTAACATACATAAAATAAATACAGACGAAATTGAGGACCTCCTCCTTTTTGGAAATCGGTCGAAAAGTACATCTCTGTTTAGATCTTAAATGATTTTCAAATTTGATTTAGTAATATCGGAGATTATCCACACCTTCGTACGAACTGCCAAATAAAAAATAATATTTGGTATATTAATTAGATTATATTACAAATTACGTAACTTGTAACTTACATATAACAATAACATATTTTCTGATATTCTTGATACGTTTAATTTTCGTATTATGTTTATACCAATGAAAAGTTTGTATAACAATTGTGCCTAATACTAATCTCAGGAAAAACGGCAACGCAGTCAATGCAGATGCCTAAAAATAAAATTCTTTGCAGTTTTTATAATTATTCTTATACGCCTTATTTATTCCTGACTGCCTCCGTGGCGTGGTGGTATTTCGATACGACTACGGTTCTGAGGTCTCGGGTTCGATCCCCGGGTCGGGCAAAGTGATATTGGATTTTTCCCTATCAGCCCGGAGTCTGGAATTTGTGCCCGATATGGCGATAGGCTCGCCCCCTATCACATCTGGGACGAAACTAAGCTCGGCGAAATGTGGGTGTTCTAGTTCGCTAGTGCACCTCTGCCTACCCCTTCGGGGATACAGGCGTGAGCTTATGTCATGTATGTATGTCTTATACGCCAAGTAAATGCGAAAGTGTGTTTGCTAGTTTGTACTTAATTTTTCTTGTATTGTTCAGAATTTCCTATCAACTATGTATTATGTCAGTGGCGGCGTTAGGCGTAAACGACATCGGCGATCGCCGATGGCCTCGCGCCTAAGGAGATCTCGCACCCGCCCTCGATTGGAAGGGGCCTCATTGAATAAAACTGCAAATATATTTTGCCGAAAAAATCAAGGGCCTCGCAAAGCTGAATGTCGCCGACGTTCAATTCCGGTCTGGCGCCGCCACTGTATTATATATTAACAATTCTAGCAAACGCCAATAGATGTATCTCTGAACTGTGTGACTTTGGTTTACTATATTTACTTATCATCTGGTAGTTCTTGTACAGTGTACCTGCAGGGTTACCACGACCACTTATAGCAGTATTATTATAATCGTTCTTCGTTTGTTTTGTATGGGAATCGGTACAAGTAAAATTATAATAATACTGCTATAAGAGGTGATGGTAACCCCCCTGCAGGTATACTATGCCAACTTACTTCATAGATGTCATAATTCACCACCTTAGAGTAGTAAAAAGGCCCATGTATACACATAGAAATTATCATCCAAGCGTATCCAAAATTTAGAATACAAATAGCCCAAAAGGGGATAGATTTTAGTATCAACGTCCAAGGAGCTTGCGAATTCGTCAACTAGAACATTAAACAATCTAAAATCACACTATAGTTGATAACAATAATAATGTCAGTCATCTACCGTTACTGACGGGCAGTGACGGTTTTGCAGTGCTGGCCGCCCTAAACCCGCCACTAGCGGCCACCCCTTGTTTTTAACCGACTTTGAAAAGGGAAAAGATTCACAATTTTATTATAATAGAGTTAACTTCGTCAGTAAGGAGCAAGTTGTCAAAGTTTTTCGTTCGTTTTTGGACGCCCCTAATGGTACAGCCGCCCTATGCCGTGGCCTAATTGGCCTTAAGGGAAATTCGACACTTCTTATAAGCACAGACCTACTCCTCTAATTAGAGGGTTTATAGTATAGATCTAAGTCTATACTAAAGCATGTTGTTAGACTTACACATTGTTTTTGAAATTGTTATTGAATAATAACTCTCAGATACATGCACAGGTTTTATAACTTAGAAAAGTCAATGCTGATATCGAACCACTCTGTGTGGGATTCCTCTCCCACGAGCAGATAATCGATACATCAAAATAGGAGTTTGAATTAATAATAATTAGCAAAAAACCTTGATTGCAAATATATTTCCAACGGTGTTAGTCAAGTATGTTAGCTCTTCCTCTGATATACATGGATGCAATCTAGGGTAGTCAGTTACTGTAAGAATCCACAAGACCGACCAAATGATCTGCATTGCACCAGAAATATAAAATCCTACTGGCCAACGAGAATAGTATTGTATGGCAGCGCACAACAGAAATGTTGAAAACGTCCCTGTTGTTATTCCTGGAAAAAACATATTTCTAATAACGTTTTATTTCTTTCTTACCTAAAGGTGCGGTTGGCGCAACTTTTTAAGCATATTGCAGAAATAATTTGGCTTAGTTTTAAAAATCTACTGACCACTAATGATCCAGTCACTAAATGGTGTTAAAAATAGACCCCGTCCGTCATGGGAATTCAACCCACGGTCTCCCGGTTCACAGTCTATACACACTTTCACTAGATCAATGAGGCGATTATTTTAATTAAAGTTTGATATACCTATTAGCAAAAAAATATAATATGTGCAACTTATACTATAATTACCTATTATACTATTTAGTAAAATTTTAACACCACTTACCACAATATGCCCACATAAAGTGATTCCTTTCAACTGGTGGCACCCAATGTCTCAATATTTGTACCATACTTGGTTGCATAGCGCCCTAATAAAATTATTATAGTCAGTATAAAGATTTAAAAAACTGAAGATCGCTCGTTATGTAGGTAGCCTGCACATTATAATGGTACTTGCACATATATCATCATCAGCCATTGATATAGGCCATTGCACACGTATGCGTCGTGTAAATCCAATAGCCCATATAAAATGTGTACAAAAAGAATCTGAAGGAAGAAAAGGCTAGCTAGTTTAGAGTAGATTACGATATACGGTTATAACGACATTAGCTCTTCTTTACACAATGGTTTACAGAACCAGACTTACAAACTTACGTACAAACTAACATGTGCTTCAAACAACATGCATAATGCACATGTCCCCACACATTCTACCTACACAGTACAAGCATCATAAATTCATAATGTGAAAATACCTATACTTACAAATACATTATTTTGATTTGATTTGATAATAAAGAAACAACACAAGTGCGTAAATAAAAATTTGCTACATTATTTAGCTACAATTGTAATATAACAAAATATGAATTTGAGCATTCTTCTGCTCAAGCAGTACACATTTCAATGGATATCTAAGTAATAATAGGTAAATAATATAGTAGCTACTTACAGCACAAAAACCTTTAATTATTCGCACAAAGAAAAGGGCCCAAAAGTTGTAATACGCTGATGCAGGTGTCAAACAATTTAAAATGCCCGATATTAATCCTGCTATTCCGATCACCCATTTTGGTCCGAGCCTTACAATATAGAAATTAATATCATTATCTAAGGTGTACTCGCCGGCCTTGAGCCAGTTAACTTAAATAAATTAGGTACTACTATTGTATTTGGTGTAATTGATAGGACCTAAAACAGGAATTCAGTAGAGAAGTCGATAGATAGTTCTTGAAATTTCTGGTACAAGGCTGGCCAAAGAATATATGTAATTGTTGCTATTTATATCTAGTTCTCTAGTTCGCCTCTGTTACCCCTTCAGTGATACATGCGCGAGTTTATGTACTATGCTGTTGCTATACGTACTTATCACCAACATTGTGAAATATGGGGAAACAAATACAGAATCCTATATGATAAGCGGCAAATAGTCTAGCCACATTCATGTCATCCCAACTTAATAACTCGAGCATCTGCGAAGTAGTGCAATAAATTGATATTAAAAAGTACTTGGCATTGTATAATACACAATATATTTACAACTTACTCCTGATCTAGCCCCCAAACTAACTGTTTTAATGATCGATATATTATCAAATATGTAAGTGTCTTCTCTCTTTGAAATTTGGACCATATCAACAATGTGAACACTGAGATTATACCGAACGATGTATATTAGAAAATAACCGAAGAATATCATCACACCGATCTATGAAAATAAAATAGAATTATTTTGGTGATATTCTCCGAATTTACTTAATACTCGTATGAACACTTATAGATTAATTGCTGGTACCATGACACGGACTCTTATTTGAAACATAATTGTTATTATTACTGCCTAAATGGATTTGAAGAATATACAACTCATGGCCTTCGTGAATTTATAATAACCAAAAGAGTTCACTTGGAATAAAAAGGGCTTGTTCGTGTACACAGAAATTGAGGAACGAATCATCTTCATACCTGATATATTGCATCCAAATGCAGTCAAATTGGTGGCACCATATTTTCTAAAACTTATGTGTGTAATAATAAGATACATTTTACTAATGCGGCTATTTGAATCACTTTGCATAATTTGCTGATTCAAGGAATGTATGATAATAATAAATTAAGTTGATTGGGACTTGGGAGTAAGTATCGTTTTTTTTTCTGGAATGGATCTGTTGAGGTATAGATCCAATGCCCATGTTACAAAGAGTTAAGTCCTTATCTTATGTTGTCATTGGTTTATAAGTTTATGGTAAGAAATGTCAAAGAGGTTATTGAGCTTCTTCCGCTAACCAAAATGTAGCCGCCATGTATGTGTAAAGTAATTAAATAAAAGTGAAGTAATATGTTATAAATATTTTATTAAAACTACATAAGTCTCCCAGCACACACGATCCAAACCTCGACAGTGGTAGCAGAGCGTGGTTCCCGTGGTTCCCGTGCTTACCGTGTTCATCGTGGTTCGCCGTGTTTGTTCGTCCACGCGGTATTTGAAGATGGCTGTCGCATCGTAAGAAATCAAAGTAAGAAACTCATAATTAATCTGAATCAGTATGATGAAGGAAAAATATTCAGTCGAGCCCTTCAAAGGCACTAATTTTAATACTTGGGCGTTTAGAGTACGCAGTATATTAAGAGAAAATTTAGTATTGGACGCCATTGAGAATGAGAGTTATGGCGCGAAGGAAGAAAATAAGGCATCTGAGGCGAAAGCACAGGCTATTATTATTGCTTGTGTGGCGGATAGCCATATAGAGTATGTAAAGAAAAGTAGTGCCCATCAAATGTTTCACAATTTAGAAGAAAATTTTAAGAAAAAAGGTGTGAGGTCAAAGTTATATTTGAGAAGACAGTTGTCGGATATGAAGTTCAAGGAGCACGAATCTCTGATGAAACATTTAGTAGAAATGGAGCAAATCTTTACTGATCTTAAGGAATCTGATTCAGAATTAAGCGAGGAAGAAAAAGTAAATTATGTCTTGTTGTCAATGCCAAGGTCATATGAAGGAATTATTACAGCATTAGAGACACAAGAGGATTTGAAACTAGATTTTGTGAAAAATAGGCTGCTGGGAGAAGAAGAAAAGAAAAAGAAATTTAACGGAAAAGAAAATGATAGAGAAATTAATCGTGGGAACGCATTTAACTGTTATACATGTGGAAAACCTGGTCATAAGAAGTATCAATGTACAAGAAATGAGAATTATATGCAAAGGAGGAATAACTATAATCAAGGAAGAGAAAATTATAATCAAGGAATGGAAAATAATCAAGAAAGAAAAGAAAATTATACAAGAGAAAGAGGATATTTTAATAACCCGAGGGGACGTGGTAATAACACCCGAGGACAAGGATATAGAGGAGCCAGGAATTCAGGGAGAGGATACCAGTCATATACAGCGGAGAATAGGCCAGCGAAGCATGGAGCGGCTAATAATTGTGAAGTGAATAAGTGTGATATGGACATTAAGGATAAATTAGTGTGGTATATAGATTCTGGCTGTTCAGATCATTTAATAAATACAAAAGATATGTTTTCTGATTATAAAGAGTTAAATAAACCTAAAAATATAGCATCGGCAAAAAATGGTGTAATGTTAAAAGCGGTAGGAATAGGTAATATACAGGCAAAAACATATATTGGGAAAAAGCCTTCTAATTGTACTATTAAAAATGTTTACTATGTGCCAGACTTAAGAAAAAACTTGTTATCAGTTCATAAATTAGAAATTAATGGTTTAAAAGTTTGTTTTCAAGGAGGTAAAGTTAGAGTTTATAAAAATAATGGCTTATTAATGATTGGGGACAGTGATGGTTCATTGTATACTATAGAAATGCAAGTGGATTTTTCGAAATGTAATTATACAGAGTCAAACAGTAATATGACAGAATTATGGCACAGACGTTTTGCACATTTGGGTATTAATAACATTAATACATTATTGCATAAAAATATGGTAAATGGTTTAAATGATATGAAAGGTAATAAAATTGAACATATGTTGTGTGAACCATGTTTACTCGCAAAAATGACGAGACAACCATTTAATAAGCAAGGTTACCGAGCAAAGAAACCTTTAGAGTTAGTACACACAGATGTTTGTGGACCTATAACCCCTACAGATAGAGAAGGTCATAAGTATTTTGTTACATTTATAGATGATAACACACATTTTTGTATGGTATATTTAATGCGTCACAAATCGGAAGTTTTTGATAATTTTAAGAAATATTTTTATTATGCAACTAAACATTTTAATGCAGATTTATTAAAGTTACGATGTGATAATGGTAGAGAATATATATCTGGGGAATTTCAAAGATTTTGTTCAAATAATGGTATAACATTACAGTATACAGTACCGTATAATCCTGAGATGAATGGGGTAGCAGAAAGAATGAATAGGACACTTGTAGAAAAGACTAGGACAATTTTATTGGAATCTAAATTAGCAAAAGAATTCTGGGGAGATGCAATTTTGTATTCAGGATATGTAACTAATAGAAGTCCAACTGTAGGAAAGGATAAAACTCCAAGTGAATTGTGGGAAGGTAGGAAACCGGATGTTTCAAATTTTCGTGTATTCGGATGTATAGCATATAATCATGTAACTAAAGAACATAGACAGAAATTAGATAACACAGGGAAACGAATGATAATGGTAGGTTATAGTAGAACAGGGTATCTATTGTACGATGAGGAAACCGAGAAGTTAGTTCATGCTAGGAATGTAATATTTGATGAACGTCAAAAAGAAGAACCCTTAGTTCACTTACCAGCTGCATCCACAGATATGTATACACAGGAACAACAGAGAGAAAAAGTTACATTTGAGGATGAAAAGGAGTCAGAGAGAGACGATGATGAAACAGAAAATGAAGAGCAGGAAGTTATAGATATATTAAATACAAAAGAAAAAGAGCAGAAGAATACTACAGAAAATGAAAAGAATAAAGGATATAAACATAATAGAGAGAAAAGGCAAACAAGAAAACCAAAATGGCAAGAAGATTATGAAGTCAATATGGATGATGATAGTGATGATGCGTTATTTGCTCTACTAAGTATGAATCAAGAGGTACCATTATGTTATGATGAGATAAATGAAAGACCGGATAAGCTAAAATGGGTAAAAGCAGTACAAGAAGAATTAAAAGTATTAAAAGAAAGTGAAACTTGGAAAATAGTACCAACACCGAAGAAAGAAAAATTATTAGACAGTAAATGGGTATTTACAAAGAAAAATATAGGAAATGAAGAAATATATAAAGCAAGATTAGTAGTACGTGGATTTCAACAAAAAGATAATTTAGAAGATATTTACTCACCTGTTTTAAAATTACAAACGTTAAGAATATTATTGTCAGTTGCAATGTATAGAGATTATGATATACACCAAATGGATGTAAAAGGGGCCTTTTTATATGGTAACATTAATGAAAACGTTTATTTAAAATCGCCACAAGGCTTAAATGTACCTGAGGGATATGTTCTGAAATTAACAAAATCACTATATGGGTTAAAGAAATCACCGAAGTATTGGTATGAAAAATTTCATGAAACTATAACTAAATATGGGTTTAAACGTTCTGTAAATGATTATTGTTTGTATACTAAAGGGGAATTGTACTTATTATTATATGTTGATGATTTGTTAATACTAGGAAAAGATAATTTGCAAATTGAGAATGTTAAAAAAGTTTTTATCATCACAGTTTAGAATGAAAGACTTGGGAAATGAGAATTTAACATACTTGGGAATTTCAATAATTAAGAAACAAGGGGAGATTCATATTAATCAAATAAATTATTTGCAAAGCATTTTACAGAAATATGGTATGGAGAATTGTAAAGGTAGTGACACGCCTATGGAACTTAATTTTAAATTTGATGAAGATTGTAATATTGATATGAGTTATGAACACAAATGTAGATCATTGATAGGATCTCTTATGTATGCAACAGTGGGGTCACAACCTGATTTAACAACTGCTATATGTTATTTAAGTAGATTTCAGTCTAAACCATGTGAAAATTTATGGATAGCTTTAAAAAGAGTGTTGAGATATGTCAAGAAAACTGTTAATTATATGTTAGTATATTCAAAAGATAATAACTGTAGAGTAATGTCACCAATTTTAGGATATGCAGATGCTGATTATGCTAGAGATTCAGATAGGAAATCTACATCAGGATATATATTTCAAGTTTATGGAAATACTGTAATTTGGAGATCTAAGAAACAAACTACAGTAGCATTGAGTACAACTGAGGCAGAATTAATTTCTTTATGTGAGGCTTCTATGGAGGCATGTTGGATTGTAAAATTATTATCAGATTTAAATGTAAAAGTAGACTGTGTAACTATTTTTGAAGATAATCAGAGTACTATGAAAACGGTAAAGAATCCAGATCAAAAGAGATTGAAGCATTTAGATATAAAATATAATTTTGTTAAGCAAAAGGTAGAGGAAGGACTTATTAAGGTAGAATATGTAAACACTAGATATCAGCTCGCAGATGTATTCACAAAACCTGTTAGTAGAGATAAGTTTATTCAATGTATGTATGAATTAGGTTTGAAACATGGACATTGAGGGAGAGTGTTGAGGTATAGATCCAATGCCCATGTTACAAAGAGTTAAGTCCTTATCTTATGTTGTCATTGGTTTATAAGTTTATGGTAAGAAATGTCAAAGAGGTTATTGAGCTTCTTCCGCTAACCAAAATGTAGCCGCCATGTATGTGTAAAGTAATTAAATAAAAGTGAAGTAATATGTTATAAATATTTTATTAAAACTACATAAGTCTCCCAGCACACACGATCCAAACCTCGACAGGATCAAATACAGAGGTGGATAAAAATATCTTTGGAACATGGTTAGGTTAGGTTAGATTATAGAATTCTAAAATGGTACTGCGCATTCGAATTGTGTTTCATTAACATTTCCGTAGTACTGTATTGTCACCAGGTAGCGCTGTAAAAATAACTTGTAAACTTAGATCGCGATGTCAAGATTCTCAGACAGATGTTTAAAAACATAAGTTGAACTTTAACACGCCACTACCAAGAAGAATTCATTATATCGTACTGCTTACATTTTTTCTATTTTTGATAGCTGTTTAGGCAGCTTAAAATTACAATATCGTTAATTTGATGATCGATTGCATATGGGACATAGGAAGGATCAGGGTGACGTACTATGTAATATAGGGGTGTCCATCGTCTATAATAATTATAATAAAATCATCAATGGGGTGCCATAACCTACAATATTATTTATAAGATTAGACATTGGTGTAGGAAAAGTGAAAACTAGGAAAAGCAGTCATATGAGTACCTATGAATTTATTTAGAAAATCTATAAATCCAATCCTATGATTTATTTTTGCCTCGGATTATGGAGAAAAGTAAGATGGATTTTCCTCTTTAGTATAAAAAAACAGCTAACATACATAGAGGCATTTAACTGCGCCCTCTGATTAGTAGAGGAGGTCCGTGCCCAGTAGTGGAACAGTAATATATATTTAGAGCGAATTTAAAATTTTGTTATTTTTTATTAGTATCACATAGTACGTATTATGACGCAATTACCTATTTAATATCATGTACGTACTTTCTTTCTTTCTACCTGCCCTTATTCCACCCCGGCGAAAAACACTTTTTCAAGCATGTTGCAGAAACGATTTAGCTTAGTTTACGGCCTACTGCCTGGCTGATGTCAACCTCCTCTGAAAATTTGATTTGTCCGACCTGGGAATCGAACCCAGGACCTCCCGGTCCACAGCCCATATATACTGTCACTAGATAAAAGACGCGACGATATTATGTACGTGCTTAACGTACATAATCACAAGATTAAACGGTACTTAGGGAAGTCGGTACTTCAAAATAAAATATTCAAATTAATTATTACAAAAAAATGAGTGAGTGGTCGAGCTACGCTGTAGACAGTTACGTCTACAGCACGAATGGGCCGGCTTGACCGGTTTGATACTACTGAGTACTGTCTCACAGAAAACCGACGTGGCAGCTCGTTCTGGCGTTTCATTCGGTGAGTGAGATTTCCGGTGGCCCAATTTCCTGCTCCCTTTACCAATCCCCATTTCCCTCCTTTTAAGTTGGCAACGCACCAATGACTTTCATGTCTTGGGTGTCTATGGGCGGTTGAGATCACTTACCATCAGGTGATCAATCTGCTCGCTTACCAGTCTTTGTAATAAAAAAACACATTCTTCGTTTGAAATCATTTGACAACGCTTAAATCAGAAGAGGCAGGAGAGATCCAACTGTCAACTAGTGCAGTAGGGCGCCCAGGTTTTCTGAACCTCATGACCATGATCATGGTATTTCGTACCGATGACAAATACCAACCCATGTACCGTTCTTTTCATCTTCTTTCCATGTACTGTTAATCCAATGTGCGGTCAGCGCAACACTTTTTCAAGTATGTTGCAGAAACGATACGGCTTAATTTTTATGGCCGGATGTCTGCTTGACGTCGGGGGAATCCAGTCACAGGGAAATTGTGTTAGAAAGACCACTTTACCCAACTTGAGATTTGTAAGCCAAGGCGACATTCATTTCCTCAATTTTATTAGTTTTCTTCTTATAATACCGTTTCAATAAAACTTCGAGATGTCAATAACAGTATTTTATTTCAATATCAATTAAATTAATGTCAACATTATACGATAACTGCAATTTTAATGTCATCCATTAATCATAATATACAAGAGGTTAAGCTATTTCAAAGTAGGATTAAAGAAAGTGTGTAGAATTTGACAATTTCGAAACTTTGAGAACCACAACACCAAAATAGGTACAGAAATGAACATAACGAAGATTTTCAATCCTGAAATCCTTCAATGAATCCTTTTTCGATCTGAAATTGTTATCAAAATTGTGAACCCAATGGACTATATTAAAGACATTAAATATTTGGATTATATCATAATTACATAATATTAATCATCACTAAAGTACCTTTTTAAATCGACTTATGAATGGTAATTAGATATTTTAAGATGTCTAACCTGACTTTCGTGATTTTTTTCTGTAAAAGTTTTAAATATACTCGGTTTATTTGTTTGAATAATGTTTGTTATAAAATGTACTTACACGTTAAGGAAAAACCCGTCAGAAAACTATAAAAAATAAGCATTTGAATCAATGAATATTTAAACTATTCCGAGAAGACTTAAGTAGGTAACTTCAATATTTTTTTTAATCTTGCCAAAAACAAGTTTAAGCGTATAATTTCAAGGGCCGTATCTGATAATGAGGAAGTATGCCAATAATTTTAAAATAGGCTGTACTAATGAACAAACGGTAAACGGTTTTTGCCGTTTGGTTACGGAACCCTAAAATGAGGATCCAGTAAAAATGTCCATTGGGCCAATTAAATCTAGTAAATGAATTATGAATAATGTAACATTTGATAATACTGATCACAGACATTAAAATGCACGCATTTTTTTTTTTAGTTTTACGAAAATTTACATAAGTAGTTTTATCAGTCAAGTGATAAACTCTCAAGACGATTTACAAACTAATTATAATATCAATTTAGACATCACAATATTAAATACACCTTACATCTAAAGAAAAATGCACAAACAGTCGATTTACAAAATATTATAGTTATAAATACGTAACGCGAATATAATATTTTCACTGCACTCTTTTTTTATTCTAAAATACTTGTCACGTCGAAACCTTTCATTTATCGACGAGCACACTTACATCGAGATAAATGTATGTTTAATATCAGTTATTGTCAAATTATAATACATTAAAAATCTCAAATAGGATGAATGTAAAGTATCTGTATAAAATTCGGTGACATCAAGGCTCCGACTGCCACGGCTAAATATATTCTTGTGCCTCCGAAAAATAAAAGTACACATGGTTCTTCAAGTGATAATACCAAATAATTTGCGCAGTAATTGTAGGCTATTTTTAAGTTATTACGCTTAGCGGTGTCTCTTTACTATCCTTGACATCTCCATTTTTCACCGAGATTCCATTAAGTTCTTTGAGATCTGTAGTCGTGTTTCTATCATCCTTGCTTTCTTTATCAACAAAATTCCAATCTTGTATATTACCGGTACCGAAGAATATGAAAAATATTGCCGAAACAATATAAACTGACGCACCTACATAGAATACTGGTCGCCAATTTTCGAAGCCACTCTGAAAGTAAAACATACATACATACATACATAAGCTCACGCCTGTATCCCCGAATGGGTAGGCAGAGGCGCACTAGCGAACTAGAACACCCACATTTCGCCGAACTTAGTTCCGTCCCAGATGTGATAGGGGGCGAGCCTATCGCCATATCGGGCACAAATTCCAGACTCCGGACTGATATGGAAAAATCCAATATCACTTTACCCGACCCGGGGATCGAACCCGAGACCTGAGAACCGTAGTCGTACCGAAATACCACCACGCCACAGAGGCAGTCTGAAAGTAATATTAAAACAGAATATACAAACATGCTGAACATAGGCCTCCCCCAAAGATTTCCAGATCGACCTGTTGGAAGCGGCCTGCATTTCAGTTCAGCAGTGGACGTTCTATGGCTGATAATGATGATACTCGTACAAACATGATCAAGATAGACATCGATAATCAATATTTTATTGTTGCTATCTTAGATTGGTCATGCGACTTTGGTCACAGTTGCTATTATGTACATGGTTCATAGGTAAATACACAAAAACTATAGAAAATGATATGCTTAGTAATGTACAAGCTAATATTACTTTACTAATCTTTACTACTTTACTTACTACTCTTTACTTTACTACTTAACTAGTCGTTGTAATAGGTTATCATCACTGACAATAAATAAAAATGAAAAACAATTTATAAATATGTGTATCGAACTATCGATTTTTTTAAACACTTACACCATTCCTTGTAAAGTATGCTGTGATCATGGGGGTAAAGAAGCCAGCCGTACTACCCACACAATTCGCAATTCCATATAAAGTTCCTGCGTAGTTCGGTGCCAAATCTTGATGGTTCTGTAGATTAGTTAATGTTGCCGCTCCGTTGAAACCCATAGACATAGTAATCAGGGTTACAGATAACGCTGTCGAACAGCCTGCATATACTAAAAGGACAAGAAGGACACCTGGCAAAATATGTGAGAAGAGGCAGAAGAACTTTCTTATCAATGTAGTTGACATCAGTTTCCTTGCTAAAATAAAGTCGCCAATAACTCCAAATATGGTAGCAAAGAACAATCGTGCAAGATAGGGCAACGCAGATATAACGCCTGTCGCAGATATATCAAATCCCAACACACTAGCAACGAATTTCGGTCCAGCCGTCATTATGAAATACAATCCCCAGAGATTTCCGAAGTGAAGTATTATCATGGCGAGGAACGGAAAAGATTTGATGATGTATTTAAACGGTGGTAAACCCTGAAAAGAAATAATAAATGTGAATTATTAATTACCTCACTTATCCAATAATTTATATATGTATTTGGTCCTAAAACCCTAGCGATCTCAACAAATCCCAACACTTACAAGAGATTTTCGATTCAAACAAGCAAATAATCATAATATAAGTTGCCTATTGTTTAAACATATGTCCAATCTGCCGATAGACTCGCCCCATGTCACATGAAGGAACCGAAAACTCTGCAAGATGTGGGTGACTTTTGCATCTCTGGCGTCACTCTTCGGGGCGTAGCTGTAGCTAGATTGTGTTAAAAATGGACATGTTTGTATAGGCCTTATGACAACAAATGAGCGCATAGTTAATTCGATATGGTAAATGTAAATAAAACTTGTCTTGTACTTGAATTGTATGGTAAACATTACATAACCTTTTTTCAGTAAATGGATAAAAGAGTTTATTTTAAAGATTTATTTCTAACTACTACTGGCGCTTAAACAAATTCAGCACTATAACTTCAAAAGTAGCACCTCATTGCGGTTTCGGTTGTCTGTATAATTGATTGCAAACAATGACGCACCTTTGATTTTTTAACCTTGTCTCCTAAGGCGTCTAAAATGTATGTTTTTTCTGCTTCAGTGATTCTTGGGTGATCACTGGGTGTATCTGCGACTAAGTACCACCAAAAACCACACCACACTAGAGTTAATGCAGCTGGTACATAAAACGCTGATTCCCATCCAAATTTTTCCATTAACGGTCCTGTTAATGACCACGTGACCACTGTTCCTAACGTTCCACCCATCATGGCACTCACGAACTTTCCTTTCTCAGCTGGCGGGGCCCATCGTGCCACCAAAACATGCAGTGCTGGATATATAAAACCCTGTAAAATCACATATGTTATTGAGTATAGTTTAATGAAGAAGAATTATTGTCATATAAAATTAGCAGTTTAAGATGTTTATAGTAAAATTTCGCTTCAAAATGCTTTAAATCTTATGCTTAATCGTAAGAACCTAAGTTTTTTCATTTATATTCTCTGTTTTCTATCAAATACGTTAATGTTAGGTTAAATACAGGAAACACTACCGTATGACATGTATAAACATAACTATGATGACATAATTGAAAATGAATCGCAAAGAACTTCCTTTTACAATGTTTAGTTGAATTAAAATTGTTTGCATTTTAGCTGCAACACAAAACAACAATTCCCTTATTTTGTGACATACCCCAGCAAATCCGAGGAAGAATCTTATGACAACTAAAGCCATATAATGCCATTTGGCTGCAACTGGGCTGAGTGCAGTAAATACGGCACTGGCAAATGACGTGACTAGGACTACGTATCGCGGGCCCCATCTCTCGGCAGCCATGCCCCCCACGAGTGATGTTACGGGGTAGCACCAGAAATACGAGCCCAAGATTAACGCTTGTTGATCCGCATTCCAATTGAAGAGAGCTCCTCCTGGAACCTAAGAGGAATTAATATTTGATTAGCATCACAACGAGAATAAGGTTAGGAAAAGATGATTTAACAAGAGAGGCAAAACAACAATGATTATGGTTTGGGACAAACAGGTACGGAAGATGGAATTATAGAGACGGCTTGATGGGGCAAGGGATATTTAAATAATCACATGTTTAGAAACTTAAAGAATCGACTTCAAAATTTATCCGACCGTGACCAAATTTATATACCATCCTTGAAATAAGCTCTATCGAACACAAATAGAATCTTGAACATCGATTCACATTTGTCGAAGGTATCGAGAAACATACATAAAAAACATACAGCGAATTGAGAACCTTCTCCTTTTTTGAAGTCAGTCGAAAACCGAGGAGATATGTACGACACATTGAACGACGACCTACCATTGAATATGAACGTTCTTAATTCGACACCTATATTTTTGGTCGTTTTTAATATATTTGTGCTAATGTACTAATTAACTGTATTTAATATTATCTCAATAATTAAAACAAATTACATCAGCGAACACGGTGCAAGAATTTACATACAAAGCAAAATTAAGAATAATATTATGATAAGGAAGCTGAAGTTACAGTGATATAATAAAAGCAAAATAAATAATCACGTGACCATACATATGTATATATATTATTATAAAATAATAGTAAACATATTCGAAATGGCTATAGCGTAGAATTAATAGCCTCTCATTAAATTCCAATTCCATTAATCATTACGATAGAATTTCTGTAAAATAGTCGTTAGGCAAGAAACAAGACGTTATCTAAATGTATTCTAAAACTAGAATACAAATTATAATATTGCGAATATAACCTTTGAAGCTTAATTAAGTGAAAATATAAAAAATCTATTTAAATAAAAACGTTGAAAAATAATAAAAAAAAGTTCGCCTTGGACATCGCCCCTAAAACAACATCTATTTTTTAATTTAATATAACTTAAATGTTGAATATTTATCGTAGTAATGTTTCTACATAGGACTATCATTTGTAATGTAACTACTAATATACTAGATTCCAATTATTTGATGTGAATGACTACTTACTTATTATTATACCAAACTTAATTGGAAATTCCTGCAAGTTGGAACCTTCTTGGATTTTTTTAATCATATATATCAATATATTCAATCAATCTTCAATAATGAATCAAGTCGAACATTAAGGCTGAGATCTATAGAGCGAACTTTAACTAAGTTTAAGTCAAATAAACGAACTCAGGATTTTTTAAATCGAACTTTAACTTAGTCTGAGTCATTTTTTACAAGAACATTTTCGTTTCTTTGACTCAGACTTAGTCTAAATTCGCTCTATAGAGGTAGATCTCAGCCTTACATCTATTAAATTTGTCGTAATAAATTGAAAACATTATTTGAACCGATCCAGTTCATTGGTAATTAGGAACATCGTGACACTATTAAACGTAAATTACTAAATATACATCTATATAAATAGTCACGGGCGGCTCGGCCTCCGGTGGTCCATACGCTTATGTAACATATATATGTGCCGCTTCCAACGACAAATTTAAAGTAGTAATTATTTGTTAGTAAAGTATTAATTTAAAGTAGTAAAATGTGCATACATTAATGTATGTAGGAATGTTTTAACTTTTACCTGCCTAGGCGCCTCACGAACATCAGCGATGTCCACGTGCCGTAAGCTTTCATTTCTGACAACGTCATCCTTTGACCCACACTGTGATCGTAATCTGATGGAAAATACACATTATTTACGCCAGTCATGTTGTAAAGATATTTATCAGGAAAATGCAAAGTATAAAAAATCGTCGCAACAAAAAATATGGACGAGCAAGCTCTCGATCCGATATAGATTTCTTGATGACAATTCCTATATATCATCACCAATCATCAATATGTCCTTAGCAGATGTATAACATAGCATGCTTTTTGCTGCTTATAATCTTTCTTTCTACCTGCCCTTATACCACCTTAAAGTGGAGTCGGCGCAACACACTTTTTCAAGCATGTTGCAAAAAGGATTTGGCTAAGTTTTTACAACCGACCGCCTACCTGACGTCAACCCTCGCAACCCCCAAAGGCTTAGCGTATGTTTGGTAACGCGTACACTTCGGGAAGTACCCATTCAATAAAGTTCATAAAGTCTTCTTAAATGCTGTACATATATAGAGGTATAAATATATTTATATTTCTAGCACTTTGTTACTTTTATTATATCTTAATACCAACAATTTATACGCAGAGTTTAGAATGCAGAATTCACTTATATTCTTGAAACATGTGAACTAGGTAACTGGCATGGGCCCATGATAGCCATTGGTGACATGTATAAAATAGTAATTACTTGGAGTCCTGTGGAGCTTGAGGCACCATAGCTATCAGATTGAGACTCAAGTTGACACGCAGCATGTACGCCGCCCAACAGCTCGTAAACAGCATGATCCACAAGTTGAAACGTACAGGCACGACATCTGGAACCAATACAATCATATAAAGCTTATGTCAGAATTTGCAGCTTTTGTATCTACATACATGTAGCGTGAACAGGGGCATAGGTTACATAAACTTTGTGTATTTTTACCACATACTTGTATATTGTTATTAAGGACCTTATTAATCGTTGTTATAATTCATCACACCCCATTGTGTCTTGGGGACTAGAGGTCGTTCTCACAACCCCTAAAGTATTTATGCTTCTGTCAAATTATTCGAGGAAAGTGGATAAAAAGGTATGTAAGAATAACGTATTTTATCAGAGTAATCGATGACACGTTTATTCAAAAATTACGTGACTTATGGTATCATAGGAACATATCGTAAGAAACATGAAAAGACATGCTTAGCAGACACGACAAGACTTAATACTGGTTTGAAATCAAAATAATCAATTGATTTCTAAAATCTGAACAGTAGGTAGATAAATAAACAAGTTCTAGGATACACCTGTCTGTAGTCTACTATCCAGAAAACATGGCATGGACCATGGTAAGTAAATATAAATTTTTAAATATTTTCTTTTCTTTCCGAGCACGGCAAAGTGACTCTACTACATCTGATTGTAAGCGGGGTGCAGTCGAAAAAAAACAACAAACACCAAAAAATAAGGAGTTTATTTATCCGCGGTCACCAGAATCATGCCATCCTTTTAGTTTTTCTTCACCCCGAAGAAGAAAGAGGCAAATCGAGGGGCTTGTGACAAGAAAGCGGTTGACCGATACAGACATAAGGATGTGCCTCCATAACGCATACCCACCCCACCACCCATCAAGTGACGACGCAAACCCCTCGAGACAACCTTATATCCTACACTGTTTAATCCTGGAACGCGATTCACACAAGAAGTGGTCTCTATAGCAGGTTGTAACACCATGTGTGCGGTGGTTGCCACCCGGGCGGATACAAATATTCCACCACCAGCAAATCGTACACGTTACGTCGATTTACTTTCCCATGAAAGGGGATAGAGAATTTCTATAATTAGTAACAAATGAAAGTAAAAGCAACAAATTCTAGTCTGGTCGAGATTTCCTTTCAAGGGGGCTGCCCGCGACTACCAGCCGGTCACGTCACTCCCGTCATTAAATTTTATCTGCGGCCACGCTAGTTGTTTTTCCTTTAGAAAAGTCCTCAATTTTGTCGGAAACTCGAAGAACCACACATTATACCTTTTAACTACTTTGTACGTGCTTCGTGAATAGATGTCTCTGAGACTTTATCCTTTTTGGGGCGGATTTTGCAATATATATAATGTAATGTAACTTTTATCTGTGGAATAATTTTGATGTTTTACCAGTATAAGCAAGAAACATCTGTCTAATATTGTTTAGTGTATAGAAATTTGCATAAAAGTGACATCGTTGAGAATTTGTCATTGTTTTATCTCAAAATATTTTTTAGAACCATATTAATTAATAATAAGGACAATTAAATGAAAGGAATATTATCAATAAAATAATTTAACTTAATACCCAATCATAATGTATTTTCTTGGTGGTTTAGCTGCTCTAATTTATATATCTTTTTTGTATATGGTACTTTATAAGCATTTATTGTCAACTGGCATTTAAAAGAGCAACGCTAGAGTTTCTTGCCCGTTCTTCTCTGGCGAAACGGCCTTCCGAACTGGCGGTAGAGGAGCTTTGACGGAATCTAAATAATGTAGTAACATTTCATGGATTCAATAAATATTTTGATTTGATTTAATACTTTTGATATTGTGACAAAATATTTAAACTACTTTGTATATTATTTAAGAATCGCGCTATGGGAAAAGTGTTCACAAAACAATCTCAACATTGTTTTATATTGTATTTTTGATTTAATAAACCGACAAGTCGTATGTGGCTCCGCTGAGAACGGTATGTAACTACATGTGTAGTGCTACGATGAAACTAAAGTCGCAGGTTGACCCCAACACCATGTACTTCTCATTATTGTAAATCAGCTTGAAATAGACGGAAACGCGAGGGAATGATGTTCCCGTTCGTGAAATGACCGTTATCTTTCGTAAAAAATAATCTCACACCATTCTCTTTTGTGAAATAACCATTCCATTTCATAAATTCAGGAACGCAAGAGACAAAACGTTCCTTCTCGTGGAGAAGTTCGTTCATTTCGAGCGCTGCTCTAAATTGAGGCTTTGTTATATTAATGGTGAATTTTATAGGTATTTTGTGGAAATATTGTGCTATAATTGTGCTGTTTATAATATAATTAAAGTTATAATCAAACTTTATAAATTACTTTTGTCGAGATGATAGTTTTTAGCTACAAACATCACATTAACACCCACCAAAACGGAGTTGTAAAAAAACGAAACTATGAGGAACACCTAGTAAATAACATAATATAATATAAAATACGAGTATACTAGTTTAATTCGTTGATCTTTGCTTTGCTATAGCAAAGTCACTTTTTTCATTGTAAACTGTGTCTGTGTGTATCTATTTTATGTACCATAATATAATTCGTCGAGAATCTAGATATTTTCTCCACACCATTAAAATTTGACGTTTGGTGGTATTTTATGACCGCAAACTTAATTTACATTGGAATTATTGCACAATATTTTGCGGTTTTATTTAATTTCGACAGAAATTCTAAGTAAAACAGGTAAATGCTAAGTGTGCTAATTTAATTGTGTCTTGTTTAATGTATACACGTCAAAATACATGGTTTAAGGCAGCAGAAAAACGAGGAGAACTTTTCCTCACTTAGTTTTCTCCACGAACGTAAAAAAAGAAGGCCGCCATCTCGCCTATAGTTAAGCGGACGCCACTGAGAAGCTACACACACAAACACACCTGTACAAAAGTGCCCTAGGCACAAATTAACACTCATAACACGCTCAGTCGTCGCCATTACGTGATGATAGATCGAATGGGCCGAAAACCCTGCTTCACTTTCAATGTTCCTAGCGCTCCGTCCACCTTTTTTTACGTTCGTGGTTGTCTCTTAGGGAGGAGCAATCCGCTGGCTCGCCTGATGGTAAATTATAGGACTACACATACATTGTAGCAACATTGAAGGAGTTACAATACATTGCGCTCGGCATCCTGAGGCATTAAGTGTTAAGTCTCATATGCCTAGTAATAATCCTGGCTACAACGTCCTTGAATAATGTCAAAATAATGTCCATATTGTGAAAGCCGTGTTTCATAAATTCAGGAACGCCAGGGAAAATCGTTCCTTCTCGTAAAAACATCCGTTTCGAGCACTGATTTAAACCTCACAAGTAACACGGATAAGGAAATCTCCGTACAAATTGCAACATAACCTATAGGTATTCTATACATATAAATATTTATATTTACGGAAAACATTTATTAATTACTAAGCTTGACGGCTTGGCAGATTCATAACTTAGTTAATGGCTCAGACACTGGAAGCAATGATTAATTGAATAAAAACTATTATTTACCATAATATATCGCTATGATAACAGGAAAATAACTCATCTGTATCAGTGAATCATGGCAAATTAGAAAATACGGCAAACGTCATTTTAATTAAAACTTAAATTACATGGCATGCCAAGAGTGATTTGACTTGTTAAACTAAACACTATAGACAAACTACTAGTATAATCACTATTATTTTAGTATTTATTTTGTTTTTATCAACCTTAAACAATGGTACAGTATTTTGAGGAAATAGTCGGTGTTTTTCCAAAGTAGTCTGTATTATAAAATTACAAATCGCAACAATTCAATGTCATGGCGTTTTATTCAACGACCTCGATTACGCACACGACTCGGCTTTTATATTATGTCGCATTGTGCTGTCCGATACATATATGGTTTGGCTATATAATTTATATTTTTGTGAATTAGGTAAATGCTTGATTGACTCGATGGCGATTTTGTATTGTGTGCGCGATACCACTATCGTCCTGAGATCTCGAGTGCAATCCCTGAGTCGAGCAAAGTGATATTGGATTTTTCAGCATCAACCCGGAGTTTGGAATTTGTGCCCGATATGGCGATAGGCTCGCCCCCTATCACATCTGGGACGGAACTAAGCTTTGAAATGTAGGTGTTCTAGTTCGCTAGTGCGGCTTTGCCTACCCCTTCGGGGATAAAGGCGTGCCGCGTGATCTTATGTTATTTCACATGTTATGTGAATTAGGTAAATACTGCAAGCAGTTATTTTTTTCTCAAACACAATACTAATATCTGAAAGAGCTGAAAATAATTTGATCGACCTGCAGGGTTACCACCACCTCTTATAGCAGTATTATTATAATTTTACTTGTACCGATTCCCATACAAAACAAACGAAGAACGATTATAATAATACTGCTATAAGAGGTGGTAGTAACCCTGCAGGTTGAATATTGGCTGCGGAGCGGAAACCTTGGGTTCGATTTCGGATCCCTAGGCGGAGTTGATGTTGGAGAGTGGATTAATCGTAGTCATAAATGTCTGATCAAAATCGTATTTTTGTTGAAGTTAATAAAAATATAATATGTATTACCAAAATATAATTGCAAAGGCACTATATTACAGTTCTATTATAGCCTTGGAGCCAACTCCGCGACAAATCTCTATTTATCCAAAATCTTGATTTAAAGATAAGAGTGAGCTGTAGGATAAATCAAATTTAGGTTTAACTCTACATTAGTAATAGCGCTTGCAAGTCTCCCTTAATGACAAAACTAAACTTTTAAACTTTATATTTATTTACAACGTGTTAGACACCAATCATACGGCTATCATAAGCGCTATGTGTACTTGCATATATGTGCATTTGAGCGGCAATAAAATAAAAACAAATCACTCGTTTTCTTTATTGGTGAGATAAAAATCCTATAAAATCACGTCCACATTGTGTGCGATTGAAAATTCTTTATCGTCAGCGTCCTTTCCTAGCGTCAACATCGGCGCGTATTTGATAACAGTGGGCTAGCGTTGCGTTCAATAAAACCAACTGTTGACATAACTAACATGTCGCACGATACCAATGAATCGATCAACTTTCAAAAACATCATTCATACGAGTAGTATTCTTTAATTTTTACACAATTTTTGTTTCGTTACATACTGTATGGTTAGAACTGTTTGGCCCATATCTAAAGCCGCGTCTCCCGCACTAAAACATTACACAAAATACCTACAAACAACTAGGGATTTTTGTCTATGGTCTATTGTTGCATGAGCAGGAGACAGCGAAATACATCGTTTTGTGTATGTGTTTTTATGTTTTGCTTCGAAAAAATACGTTCAGATGATGATGATGTTCACGTGAAGATGCGGGTTTAGTTACATATACTTACACTCTATAACTTACACACAAAATCACTTCAATAGGAGAAGGTTCTTAATTCGTTTTTTTTTTATTATACTCGATATATCCGGAAAATGAGAACCGATTTTCAAGTTTATTCACGATCTTAAATTTTGACACAATGCTTGTTTCGTTAAATCCAGTTTTGTTAGAACTGTCCTGCTGCATATCTAAGTTTTGTACTTACACTCTATAACTTACACACAAAATGACTTCAATAGGAGAAAAGTTCCTAATTCTTTTGGATTGTTTATATATTAAACTCGATATCCGGAAAATTAGGACCGATTTTCAAAATTATTTTTGTCTTGGATAGAGCTTAAACCAAAATAATAAATGTGGTCAAGATTTGATGAATTATAAATTTTGCGTTTATGTTTGTAGTTAAGTAGAACCATTACGTTCGTCGCGAAAGGAATCCTCGCTCTGCAGTAATGACTTACCATTTATACTTACTTAGATAAAAGAAATGCAGGTCAGGTCATCTTGAATGGTATTTGAACTGAATCTCTTTTTGAATAGTTTAGCTATTAAGATACCAGTATGATTGAATAGATATGTAATGCATACTAATTAGTCTTGAGTCTATTTCACACTTTACGAGTATTAGCGTAGAAAAATAATACATCTTTCTTTCTTTCTTTCTACCTGCTCTCATTCTACCTCAATGTGGGGTCAGCACAACACACTTTTTCAAGCATGTTGCAGAAATTATTTGGCTAAGTTTTTACGACCGGCTGCCTGTCTGACGTCAACCCCCTCTGAGGGATCCAGTCCCGGACAAATTAAATTAGAAAATTCGGTTTACCCGACCTAGGAATCGAACCAAGACCTCCCAGTCCACAGCCCATATATGCTGCCACTAGACCAAGGAGGCGACTGATACATCTACGTATTGTAAATTAAAATTACGCTCTTGAAACAACTATTATTATTAACTAACGCAAGATTGTTATCTTTATTGATATAATTACTCGAATTAATTGATATACTTCATCGATTGCAACTTACAACATGGTTAGCAAATTTTCTATTGTTAATATCCTGAACTATATACATATCACAAAATGTAGTACTTATAATTTAGACTCTCCTCATACTCAAGAAAAGCATAACCTTGAAATTGCCATACAGGCTTACATGATTACTTTAACTTTGATAATTATTATGGCAAAACTAACCTTTAAAAATCCTTACCACATGATGAATTAATTATTATAATCACGGATCTGCAGCCCGAGCACGAAAAACTAATGTAAATGTAAATGTATTCGAGTTCACTGCGCACTGATGACGTTTCGTTAATATTTCATACAAATTTCATAGACGCGCATCGAGCTGAAATACATTTATGGTTGTCAGAAATTTTCCTGCTCAGGCCGCTGACCCTTAGGGACACCAACTTTTAATAGTGGTCGGCGATAGAGTCAGATTGATATAACTTAAATATTAATAGTTTACTATAGGGTGAGCTTTAGCCATGGACGTTTCGCCAGTAAAAGTTAATCTATATCTGTGGCATTAATAATTGTTTTACCAAATGTTCTTAATCATTCTTTTGGTAGATTTTCTATATTTCTCTAATATATTTTAATTTCTTTTTCATTTTTCTGATAATATCACAGGTTTTTTTAACCGTATTCTAATATGAGTACAGCTATTTCAGACATTGTTCTATTCAGCTGCATAAATTGCATAAATACTCTTACGTAAAACAAGTTGCTAAACTTGAACTTGATTCTGGAAAATTCTGTGTGTCTATCTGTCCACGGGCGAGGTGAAAGCGTGTCGTACTCGTACAACAATAATAGTTACGCGTTTATGTCAGTTAAGTACGATTCTGAGCCTGATTCTTTATGCCCAGAGTTCGGAATGAGCGTATAACATATCCCATCGCGTTAGTGAAATATAGACGTAAAAAGAACGTAAACACTTTCTATGCGAATTCCACGTTACGTGACGTGACCGCGTTTTGCATTCACATTGTAATTAATACTGCCCTTATGCCATCTTATTGTGGGACCGGCGCAACACACTTTTTTCAAGCACGTTGTAGTAACGATTTGACCTACTTTTTACAACCGGCTGCCTACCTGACTTACCCTCATGTAACCCTCACCGATAGGATCTTTGGCAAATAGTGTTAGAAAAATAGTCCGCCCGATCTAGGAATCGAACCCAAGACACAGCCCATATACGTTAATCGTAGTCGTATGTGAATCGGAAACTATTGGCATTACATAACATTATATTATGAAATTCTGATGGTACAAGTATTTTTTTATCCGGGCCTGGCAAAGTAACACTGCACTTGATGGTAAGCGTAGTCCAGTCCAAAAAACCAGCGACCTCTGACAAACAATGGGTTTATCAGTTTTCGCCAGAATCATGCCAGCCTATGTATGCTTCTTCGCATTCCGAATCCGAAGAGGGAAGAAGCAAATAAAGAGACTTGCGACAAGACAGGCGGATGACCGATGCAGACTAAGGAATACCGTCATACCCATCCCAACCAACTATCAAGTCATGTCACAAGCCCCTCAAGAGAATCAGAAGTACACTGGCTGATCCTGGAACGCGAACCACACAAGGAGTTTGGTTCACTATGACAGGTTTTAGCACCATGTGTACGGTGGTCGCCATCCGGTCGGATACAAATATTCTACCATCAGTAGATTTGAAATATATAATTTTCAGGTGTATCTAATCTCCATACCTGTAAGTGGGCGCTAAATTTTTCATCACACACGAATTATGGCATCTATAAAACTAAAAGTAGGTTTTTTTTAAAAAAAAAAATGGCTTAAATCAAGATCTTCAAATGGAAAAATACGATTTACGTAATCTTTAATTTCATTCGGTTTTTAGTTTTCAGTGAGACAGTGGTATCAAACCGGTCGAGGCGGCCCATTCGTGCTGTAGATGTTACAGTCTACAGCGTGGCTCTACCACTCAAAAAACTCAATAATTGTAATATTACGATACAATGTAAAATATAACGGACATTTTATCATGATTCATCGCCGTGGTTCGGATTTCTGGACAGGATAAAAAGAAATAATATGCGGTTAAGGACCTAACGTCATATTTTATTATTTTTGTTGAAGTCATTGACCCACTGCGGCGAAAGCTATGGTAAAATGGGCACAATCAAAATTTTCCTATCGGCGTTGTAGTAAGACTATTAGATATTCTGTTGTTTTAGTGAAACTCCAATTGTAATATAATCTATGTAAAATTACATATCCTGACTCACGAAACTTTCTAGATACATCATCTAGAAAGCTGAAATTTTACGTGTATTCTATAATGACATAGGTAAGAAATAAGAAATGATTTTTGGTTATTCCATCCTCAAAGAGATATCGTTATGTTTTGTGACTTTTTTTAATTCAAAACATAACATAAGCTCATGCCTGTATCCCCGAAGGGGTAGGCAAAGACGCACTAGTCAATTAGTACACCCACATTTCGCCGAGCTTAGTTCCGTCCCAGATGTGAAGGGGCGAGCCTATCGCTATATCAAGCACAAATTCCAGACTCTGGGCTGATATTGAAAAATTCAATATCACCTTGCACGACCCGGAGATCGAACCCGAGGCAGTAGTAAAACGAAAACGAGTGCTTGTAAAAGAACACAACTTTTTATCCTATAAAAGATTTAAACGGGAGCGAAGCCGCAATCAAACACTAATAATAGCAAACTAGATATATATGGAAATATTAATATGTTAATCAATCATGACATGAATTAGAACATAAAAGAACTTAATAATAAGAGACGACTTTTTGTGACGACAACGTCGAGGAAAAAATAAAGTGTGTATTCAATCTTCAAGTTGACATAATCAATTTTAGTTCTTTTTTATCAAAGTATTAATTACTGATCTCATTTTGTATTTAGACATACACGCATATACGCACAAATGGGTAAACATACGTTTTCTCCAAAGGGATAGGCAGAGACGGAACTGGTAGACCCACATTTTTCCATGTTTATTTCCACCCCATGATATAATAATAAATACACCAAACAGTCACACACCTAGTCCTGACCTCACACTAGGTATACCTGTATCCTGGGTGTCAGAGACTATGAGAGACTTTCGGTCTCACAACACCCGGACTTGAAACAAATATCTGAGGGCCACACAAATATTTGTCTCAATACGGGAATCGAACCCGACACCGAAATATCGTAATATTGAGAGACAACCTTCAAGCTAACACTGAAAAGAAAAACCCACTTGCACGACCCAGGGAGTGATGTACTATAATAATGTAACAACAATACGATAATGATTAAAGTAGCAATTTGAAACCCGAAGTACCCATAGGTATTGCTTGGTAATGGATGTGGGTTCCAGTCTCAGCATTTAGTTCGTTGAAAAATTTGAAGTACCCAAATAAAATTGTTTGTTGTTCCACTGGTAATTAATATATTGATTTATTACAGAAAATAACGATTATCGTGTACGTGTGAGGCTGGATTTACCAATAACAAGCAGTGTATCCTTATATACTATATAAATACGCATGTACTTGTTAACTATTACTACTAACACTGTAATATAAGTATTCGTATAAATATTTTCTGTTAGTGTGTGTCATTGTCAGTTTCAGTGTCGTACTCGTGGAACCTATAATAGACTCGTCTGTCGTATCACTTGAACGATTACCTCAGGCATTGAGCGAGTTTTACAAAAAGATTTTTGTATGTAAAATTTGGTATAAATCTAGTCTATCTATCTATCTAAAACTATAGCCCCTTACTTATAAAAATATTTAAGCGCTACTTATCTTTAACCATAGGTTATCCCTTTCATTTTTAAACAATGATTAAAACCGACTTCAAAAACGAACACTTCAAAGTAAAAATAACAACATTCTTACTCTCTTTGGAGTTGGCGCTGAGGCCGAAGCAGATTAAATGAAAAAGGCGCCAACTCCAAAGGAAGTAAGAAATTGTTGTTATTTTTTACTTTTAAATGTTCGTTTTTGAAGTCGGTTTTCAGTTCTGTTAAACTTTAATTATTATTTATCTAATTTTAGAGTTCAGTAGCCTGTAATATTGAAAGAATTATCCGTCAACTCCTAATAGATAAGGAGTTATATCATCAGCTCAGCAACATGAGATGATGAGTACCATACGCAAATACCTGAATAGTTTTAGAAAATATATAAAACACATCATGGATTCCTATAAAATTTGAGGGTTGCCCTCGATTGTTTTATGATCCCATCATCAGATCCTGACATGGTGCAAATGGAACCGCCTGAGAAGTAAACCCTTTTATACAAAAAACAATTCTCGAATCGGCCAAGGCGTCTTCGAGTAATCGGGGAACATACATAAAAAAAACTTCCTCCTTTTTTTGAAATCGGTTAAAAATATAATGTTTATAGCTTCTGCCATGAATGCCATCAGTATAAAAGCTAATGTTTTTGCGATTGCACTCCTAATAAATTATTTCATTGAAATAAATTTTAAGATATCTTAGTATCTAGTTCCAAGACTAATCCGTTCAATCAAAGAAGTTATACATCTTTTTTTGTAATTAGGTACAGACAGAATATATTAACCATTAGAAGGATGTTTAATATTAAGTAAATAATTTAAAGTTTGTTCGCAAGAGCAGGTCAAGAAGCTGTCACGTTATAAACGAATTACTATAACGGCAAATACATACGTAGTCAAATTTTAAGAAAGCAATGAAGATCAACATTAATTTACTTTTTACTCTGATTCACTATCTAAATAGACATATGTCCGCGGTAGTCTTGGGGTCCGCGACGTGGCGGATAAACTACAAGAATGTCGTCATGATCATGTCATGCTTGCTATGATATGGTCACATATTAAGGAGTACGTCGGTCGCAAGTGTCTGGACGTGATCGTACAAAGGGTGCGTCCCCGTTGCGTTGGTTTGGACGGTCCAAAAAGCCCTATCTGGACGTTTCGGAGGATGATATGAGAGCCAATGGTCTAACTGTGGAGGATGCTCAAGACCGGTCAAAGTGGATGCGTTTAAGTAGGAATATTGTAAGGGTCCCTCACCCTTACAATAGGCCGAGATAACGCCAGGCAGAAAGAAAGAAAAAATCTATATACAGGTAGTATATATAAATATGATCGATAAATTATTAAAATATGCATCCTACCTAACAAGATAAAAAATGCCACTGGCACCTGGAAAATCTATGACAAACTGACAAAGTGCGAGATTTGTAAATAAAATAAATATTATAATGTAAGACATTTGGATCATTTGATATCATACCTCTATAATATTATATTAATGCGGAGAAAATATAAATGTGCCATATAAATACAATTTATACGTATTCCGGTGCATTTTCTTCGGATAAAATAAATTACATGCAGAAACAAAGTTCAAGTTGGGGCAAGAAAACATAGAACGAAGGACTTATGAGATTTTTCTCTAACCAGATTAGAAATTTAAAATATAACATAGAATGGGTGAAATGGAACACCAATATAAGGAAAAGGAACATATGTAGGTACGTTGAAAATAGGTTCTGTACATTTTAACTGTATACCATATAGGCGTATACTCGTACTTACGTACTGCCAAACAAACAACAAGATTCCAGTAGCCCGCGCACGAAAAACAAATGCAAATGTAAATGTATTCGAGTTCGCTGCGCACTGATGACGTTTGGTTAATATTTCATACAAATTTCATAGACGCGCATCGAGCTGAAATACATTTACGGTTGTCAGAAATTTTCCTGCTCAGGCCGCTAGTCAAATTGCAACAACCTTAAAATTAGTCCAATGCAGTTCCTGTGTAAATCGGATTAATTGTGGTCAGCATTCACATCTTGCTATAACAGCTTCTATATCCATTTTTAATTATACTACTATTTTTTATAATGAAACAAATAGATACACTCAACATTCACACACATAGTCCTGACCCCACACTAGGTATAGCCTTTATCGTGGGTAAATAGATACTCTTTTATGTATCACCTACCTACCTTTACCTATGTACCTTTCATATATCTAACGTCGATATAATATACTCTAAGGACAGCGAAATGATGAGATGATGATGAGTTTTGCGTCATAAAATGTCATAACCAATCATAATTAAATAACAATGGGACAGTATATTGATGTTGAAATAATAATTGAGAGACAAATGAGTACGTCTTATTTACTATCGTTTGTTGTGGTCGTGTAGTAATGAAATAGATATATAAGTTAATATTAATTAGATTTATCCACATTCTTTGTATAATAAAAGGAGAAACAGACTGACTGACGGTATCAGCGTATAACCGAAACTATTGGAATTAGGAACCTGGAATTTTGCAAACGTCTTTCTTTTATGACGTAGGTGACGTACTAAGATATAATTTTTGGAAATTCATCATCTAAGGGGGTGTACCGGGAGATGAAAGTTTTTCGCGGGCGCAGCCTCGGGCAAAAGCTAGTATTGATATATGAGCACGCCCATGCATTACAGGCGGACGTCGGAAGAGGAAACAACTAACATACTAAGGCCAAGTGACACTCGACATCCCTTACTAATAATACAAAATTGAAAGTAGATGTATAAGATATATGCAGTATGATATAGTATAGATAAAGTGGTTGGGTCCACTTTAATTTTATAGTTAGTTCTGCCATACAAACAAGTTAGTCCCGTAATGTTGCTGCTAAAAATACTAACCCTGTTTATTCTTAAAGGTGGATTATAGGTGACCAAGAGTTTGCGAGCGATCATACGTCTTAGTAATAAGGTACATTTGTCCGTGTATTTAGTCACGGCGAGGAACCCGTTAGACCCGCTTTTGCGAATCTCGTTTCGGGATTAACTAGTGCTATCCTGATAGGTAGCAAGTAGCAACTGATGAGAATTTCTCATCTTCCATTTATTAGACTTCTAACATCATTATCATCAGCCACAGGACGTCCACGTTTTATCATTATTACTTAATTAGTTATTAAAATTCTACCCTTACAGACTAGATTATTCATATTAACAACATTAAGAAGTAATGCCACGTTTACGGACGTCAAGAAAAAGAAGGACACCATCTCGCATATAGTTAAACGGACGCCACAAAAAAGCCACGCACACAAACGCGCCTGTACAAATTGCCCTATCCACATGCCATTACGTGTCGATAGATCGAATGGGCCGAAAACCCTGCTTCACTTTCAATGTTCCTAGCGCTCACGTCACGCTGTAGACAGTATTGGACACAGAACACCGATGTGGTGATGAACGACCTTTCGTTTGGTGGATCAAATGAAAATGAACCGCCGCGCTGTTATTTTAAGACGCATCGGTTTTTATGTGAAACAGTGGTATCAAATCGGTCGAGTCTGCCATTTCGTGCTGTAGACATAACGGTCTACAGCGTGGCTTTACTAATCGTAGCATAAGAATCGTTTTGCTTTTGATATAATAGCAGCCACCACTTTTATTGTAATTAGATACCTCATCAGCCACAGGACGTCCACTGCCGGACATAGGCCTCCCCCAAAGTTTTCCAGATCGACCTGTTGGAAGCTGGTTGATTGAAAGGTGGAATTAGATACCTAATTTTATAAATTAAAACTGTATTTAAATATTCTGTAAAGTAATAAACCATATTTAGCAAGGACAATAATTGTAGTCCGTTTCCTAATAGATGCCAAGATGACCTGATAAAAGTAATAAGATGTAAGATAACATTTTAAATTCACGGATTACGAGGGTCATGTTCACGGCCAAAAATTTAAAACACTGCCGCAATGTCCTATTATAATAACATCACGTGTTGATATCATATCGTAGAGTAAACTCTCCATGTCGTCAGTGGCGTGCAGATCATATAGGCAAAAAGACACTGTCTACCCTGACAATTTGCTATTTAATACCTACTATTTACATTAGTAAATAGTAAAAACCGCAACTAAAAACAAATTTTGACACAAGGATGATGATTGTAGTGCTGGTGATGCAAGTGTCTAAGAAAATAATTTAGCAAATGTTGACTACCCTGATCGAAATGCCTGTGCACGTCACTATATGTCGTTTAAAAATAATAAAAATTTACGTCTACATTCGTAGCAAACTATATTTCTATACCTACTAGGAAACTACCCAGTAGGAAATTAATATGTTGTACTCACGATTAATTCATAACTTGTAATATTAAATCCTTTTCAATTAAGGAAAAGTGGGATCGAAACCAAATCAAATAGGACATGCAAAGAGATTTAATATTACTAACTATAGAGGGGCTATCAAGCAAGTTTCCATACAAAAAAATTGATCTCAAACTGCAGTACCGCCATCAACTACTTATTACAATGCGAGGGCTATTATTACAATTTACAGCCTAGAATATATTGTAAATGGTTAATAATCACGTAAGATAAGTTTATTCTCTCAATATTATTTCGCTGGCAGACCTGGCGGGCGTATATTTCAAATAAACTGAGAGACTTATAACACTAGGTCATAACTTTTGGATCACAAGTTTTGTGTTGTCCCATCTATATAACTACTGTTCAATGTCTATGACTACTAAATTGGAAGCTAATGCTGTATTTACGATTAATTCATAACTAATAATATTAAAGGATTTTCAATAAAGGAAAAGTGCGATCGAAACCTAATCAAATAGGGCATGTTACTTGCTACGTTGACCACTGAACTCAATACCCGTGTCTCGAATTATTTATATTCAGTTTCACACGTCTGTATCAGCTATTTACATTATTAGACATCTTCCTAATAATAGTTACAATTAAATACAGATAGATTCTGCGAATCCTAAACAATTTGAATCTTGATAATTTATTTCTACAAATATTTGTATAAGTGTAGTATTAAATTCTCTGGTGGGTATTTTAAAAAATATGTTTTATATTTATTACATAAAATATGTAAAAGTGCTTAAGAATTTTGTTTCCACTTGAGTTTCCAGTTAGCTGATTTTAAACAGGCATTAAATTCTATTGCAACTAATAAATAAAGCTAAATCTTAAAGAACGGTTGAGATTATTATCGGTTATTGAATATAACATAATCCTCCAATAATGATTACTGTTGAAACACATCAAACGTATGACTTTCTTGGAAATTATTAAAACATGTCTGTAAAACAGAAACCATTTTGAACCCCCGAACCAAAAGGTTGGACGTTAAGTTTAATTGTGTTTCGTTTAAGTGGCATTAAAATATTTGATAAGTAGGTCTTCGATATCCGTAGCCAACTTTTGAAACTATGCAGAAGGACGTAGGTTAATGAATAACATAATTTTATTACACTTTAAATTAAAAAAGTTAATTTGTAGAAATAGGTACAAAACAAACGAAATATGTACATATATGCGGCGGATAAAAACTATCGTACTTTTATTCAATATGCGTGATTTTTTTTAATACTCAAATGTTCACTATGTTATAAAAGTGTTTAAAAAACAAAAAACACTCACCGAAAATTTTTAAAACTATAACTGCCATTTTTATAACTTTATTTATATAACAATTAAAATTTTCACCACTTTTATGCCGCAATCATTGTAAACTGGTACGTGAGCCAAATGAGTGATCGAAATACGCGAAACAGCGCGGTCGAGTGCGAACAGTGAAATAAAGTGTTGCTGTCTCCAAACTAGGGGCGCGCGGACGTCGTATTGTCAACACAGGCGAAGAGGCTTCGGTGCGTGCGCGTGCGCCGCGCTGCGGACTCACGATGTGGGTACTCCCATCGTCACATCACAAATTAAATGCTAGATACAGTTCTTACTACGCAACTTTTCAATGTTACATTTATTATCACTAACATTCCACCCATGCATTCCACAGACATATTAGACAAGTTGGTATTTCATATATCATAGCTGTTACAAAAAATATTATTATTGACAAGAACTTGTAAAAGAATGTCGACTTCTTGGACTAGTTGCAGTGTATTTGCGCTGTGGACTAGAACCTGGGTTCGAATCCTATGTCAGGCATAGCGGTTTCGTTAAAGGCAAGCCTTACAATATGCTTAAATATGCTGGGCCGATCAAGCCTAATTGCAATAAAATAACGACAGGTGGAACTAAAGAAACGCACAATGGCGTTTAATTTTTATAATAACTAGGTATATTATTTATTACGGTTAGGTAGTTCTTTGCACTTGCACTTGAATGATGATAAGAACAGCCAAGGGCCAAGCACATCCCAAATTTTACTTAGGGGAGAAATAGTTCCATGAACGCGCGCTGGAGGGGAAATTTATAGAGGGGCCACACACCCCATGGTCTTACCCGGTTCCGCATCTGACTTCTACTAAACGCCTACGTGACTAAACGGAGATCGTCATCTCTAACATACGAGTACAAACACCGCGAAACACGTTAAAGCATATCATTTGGCATTGTATAACTTCTAAAGAAATCTCAAAATAGATTGAAGGCTTATTGAAGGCCTTAAAATAATTATTACGCTTCAAAGGTGTAGACCAATTTGCAAACAACGCACACGGACATGCGTCCGTTCCGTGTATTCACTTTACAAAATACCTATTGTATCGAATATAGAATAATATACCCCGGAACTCATAATATTATCCTTTTGCATAATCTAACTATAAACAACCATAACGGCGCGGCGTGCAAACCTTCATGGACCTGCAGAAAATCAATCTTACCAAAACCTAATAGCTAGTTAGCTCTGTCGTCGTATATTAACAGACCCAGAGAGAAACTATTTGACTGCTTTTTATTACAGTAACTGGCAAACGAGCAGATAGGTCACTTGATGGTAAGTGATCTCCACCGCCCATAGACACCCAAGATACAAAAAGAATCATGGGTGCGTTGTCAACCCAAAAGGAGGGAAATAAGGATTGGAAAAGAGAGGGGTTGAATTGGGCTACCGGAAATCTCACTCACCGAGCGAACTGCCGCTTTACGTCGATTTTCTGTGAGACGGTGGTATCAAACCGGTCGAGCCGGCCCATACGTGATGTAGACGTAACTGTCGGTACCGTATTCTATTCCACTGTTGGTATTGGCATTCTCTCCTAATAGGAGAGATTAAACGCACTTCGTCTTATACCACCACGCTAGTTTATAACCGCGTCTCTTGGAGATGATTTATCGAAACAAAACACTTAAAACACCTACACAAAACAAGGTTTTTCATTATCTCCTGCTCATGTAACAATGGACCATAGACAAACAAAATTAGAAATACCATGTTTTGTGTAGGTGTTTTGTGTAATATTTTAGAGCAGGAGAAGCGATGTAGGTACATCACATTAAAAATGCTTCAACAAAAACCTTAAACAGTAGTATAGTAGGTACTCTCTGTGTGCTTAAATAAATGGTTTGGTTGGTTGAAAGGCTTTCCAGAAAGGTTTTAAGGTTGCCCAAATCCCGTCTTCCATTTCCAACCTATATTCTGTGCGGCGGTGGAAAAGACAGGCTGAGATCTATAGAGCGAACTTCGACTAAGTCCGATTCAAAACAACGAACTCAGTGAGGATTTGTAATTTTTAAATCGGACTTCGACTTGCCGAGCTATTTTTTACAAGAAAAACCGACTGACAGAGTAAACAGACAGACGAAGCAATGACGAAGTTCACTCTATAGAGCTCAGCCATAGTAACAGATGACCCAGCATGTGCTTTTACAAAAGGATTTACAATTTTCAATTATTGATTCCATTACGTTAATATTTCTGTTATAATTCCCCCCAGAACGTTAACATATGTAGATCTGATGGCGACTTGCAGCACTACTGTAGGATAAATGGAATTTAGGTATAACCCTAGATTAGTAATAGCGCTGCATGTCGCCCCGATAATTAACGCAGGAAAACGTCACCGTCTGTTTTGTATGCATATTAACATACATAGGACTGAGCTGAAGGTTAAATCGAGTTTAGGACTAACTCTCGATTAGTAATAGCGCTGCAAGTCGCCCGTAGGTATCTTGCGCATGAATGCATCAGTGACGTATAGCGAGCGAGATTTGTAGAAGCCCAATTTCTTCTCTGCCTTCCCGATCGTGATTCCTTTCTAACGCATCCATGATTATATAGGTATTATGGATGTTGCAGGGGCGGTTCCGGACGAAGCCTGGGCGCTTCTCGCTTAGGGAAACCCTGGGCCGTTCTTAATGCGCCAAAGAGGATCATATCGGGGTTTTTAGTCGGTATTGTTGGTGTGGGGTGTACATAGTATTAGGGACTCGGCCCAACGGTCGCTCGGATGTTTTCATATGTCCTGTGGGCTTAGCCAAGTGGTTTATGCGCTAGTCGAAAAGAATACTACATGTATGGGAATGACATAAGAGTAGGCCGCATATAGCGTACACATATGTCATTCCCATACATTTATTCTATTCAACTATTCTATTCGACTAGCGCATAAGCGACTTGGCTAAGCCCACTGGGCGGCTTAACGTTGGGTCGCAAGACCGGCGAACCGTCATAACCGATATAACCGTCACGTATCCCCCAATGCGTGGCGGCAGCAGTAGAACGTTTTTACCCGCGAAAACAAAACAAAAAAAAGGTATTAAATACTTCTCATCAGGAGATCCACATGCACAATTGCAGACCTCTTGTAAAAAATCGTGATCATAGACGGAATTTAGTTTTAAAACATCACGACTTACAAAATGTTTACGAGATAATAGCCGATCAAGTTATGCTATTCTACTTTTACTTTTTAACATTTTTTTCTAGTGCGTGCCAATGTGCAATTTTGAGTTTTGTTTTTAATGTTTCCTGGTAAAAGGTTGTCTATTTAATTCTTATAGCTAAGATCTCTGTACCACCATCACAATACCTAGATTCAAAATAATTATAATGTTCTATGGATTATACACATTTGGTGCGGTGATTGAACCCGCAGCCTCTAGATTCTCATCTTACTAGTTATGTACTCTCCCACTACGCACTTCCATGTCACCGCGCCTCAAAAACAATAATAATATAAGAAGGTACCTAATTCGTTACAAAAAATGGAGATATCTAATGTGTGTGCATGATGCAATATATCTTTAGGATATTGCTCGATTATTTACAAGCTTTTTTTATTTTATTGTCGTTAGTGGTTTTTTTTATTTCATTTGCCTTTAAGTTAATTTGCCGGGACTGGAACATCTAAAAGGGGTTGACGTCAGGCAGGCAATTGGTCGTAAATACTAAGCCAAATCCTTTTTGCAACATGCTTCTAAAAGTGTGCTGCTCCGACCCCACATTAAGGTATCCCACCAAAGGCAGGTAGAAATAATGTCGATAATGTTTACTCCAAGAGTAAGTCCATCTAAGTAAATTTTGTTAAAATCTAATAACGAGGCGTGTACGAGGAAATATTATATCAACAGAAAACGGACTAGGAATCAAGTTTTGAAGTCTAAAGTTTTGACGTCGATTAGCAAGTGGCGCTAATCTTCAGTGGCGTAGTTGTACTGCGTGCGGGGTACGACAGCCGCTCTGAGGTCAGAGGTTCGATTGAGGATATTAGGGTATTTTCCCACAGAGTACTTTATATATTGTTTTTTCCTCATTATCTGCCCGGAGTCTGGAAATTAAAATTATGCCCGATATGGCGCCCCTAGGATAGGGCCTAGGGGCGCCATATCGGGCATAACATCTGGAACGGAAATAAGCTCAGCGAAATGTGCGTGTTCTAGTTCTCTAGTCCGCCTCTGCCTACCATATCAGGGATGAGAGGCGTGAGCTTATGTATATATTAAACCTATACAACTTTTTATTGGCTGCTGGGCAGACGGGACACCTGATAAAATATACCCTTAAAATTACCGTCCCATATGAACATCTTTGGGGAAGGTCTATGTTCAGCAGTAGACGTCCTATGGCTGATGATGATAATGGACGTCGTCTTTGCTGGCGGTCAAGGGCAAACAGAAAAATATCGGAGTGGCATTGACAGCCTCCGTGCCGCAACAGGCGAATACCGGGCTGTACAGCTAGAAACAGCGGCCTAGGGTTCGATTCCCGCACCGAGATAATAGTTTGTGCACCTACAAATATTTGTATCGGGGTTAAAATGTCGTGACACTGAAAGACTCTCATGGTTCAGAGTTCAGAGGTATTTTCCCACAGAGTACTTTATATATTGTTTTTTCCTCATTATCTGCCCGGAGTCTGGAAATTAAAATTATGCCCGATATGGCGCCCCTAGGATAGGGCCTAGGGGCGCCATATCGGGCATAACATCTGGAACGGAAATAAGCTCAGCGAAATGTGCGTGTTCTAGTTCTCTAGTCCGCCTCTGCCTACCATATCAGGGATGAGAGGCGTGAGCTTATGTATATATTAAACCTATACAACTTTTTATTGGCTGCTGGGCAGACGGGACACCTGATAAAATATACCCTTAAAATTACCGTCCCATATGAACATCTTTGGGGAAGGTCTATGTTCAGCAGTAGACGTCCTATGGCTGATGATGATAATGGACGTCGTCTTTGCTGGCGGTCAAGGGCAAACAGAAAAATATCGGAGTGGCATTGACAGCCTCCGTGCCGCAACAGGCGAATACCGGGCTGTACAGCTAGAAACAGCGGCCTAGGGTTCGATTCCCGCACCGAGATAATAGTTTGTGCACCTACAAATATTTGTATCGGGGTTAAAATGTCGTGACACTGAAAGACTCTCATGGTTCAGAGTTAGAGACAGGTACACCCCGCCCGTCAGTGATTCAAACTCCGGACCACCTGGTTCATAGCCCATACACGCTGCCACTAGGCCAAGGAGGCGATATTTATTATAAAAATATTATCGCACTTCTTATCATAAGCATTATATCCTTATTTATAAGGATGGGGCTTTAGATTAATGAGTGCCCAAGTTAATACTCATTCACTCACATTACGTAATAACTCTTTATTAAACGGAATATCTCTTTTATAAAGCTTAAAAACAGAGTCGACCGCACTGTTGAAATAGTCGCCAAAACCAAAAAGCATTATTTTTTTTTGGTACAATTCTCTCCTTATTTTTTTTTTAAAGGAGAAGGCAAAGGCCTCAACCAGCCATGCAGCCTAGTCTGTAGTTGCTATTTCACATCCAAGAACTTCAATATAGTTCAAACTTCAAAGGCCGAGGCCATATATGTAATTGTATTAAGAAGCAAGGCCAAAGCCATGTCTGAAATTGTCATAATATAAGGCCAAAGCCATGTCTGAAATATTCTTAGTAAGGCCAAAGCCATGTCTGAATTTGCCATAATTAAGGCCAAAGCCATGTCTGAAATTCTCTTAGCAAGGCCAAATCCATGTCTGAAATTGTCATAATTAAGGTCAAAGCCATGTCTGAAATTGTCATAATAAAGGCCAAAGCCATGTCTGAAATATTCTTAGTAAGGCCAAAGCCATGTCTGAAATTGTCATAATTAAGGCCAAAGCCATGTCTGAAATTCTCTTAGCAAGGCCAAATCCATGTCTGAAATTTTCTTAAATGGTCAATGATGCTCAAAGCCATGACTCAAATTGTTATTATTAAGGCCAAAGCCATGTCTGCAATTGTCATAAATAGTAAGGCCAAAGCCATGTCAACAATTTTTTTCAAATTATAAGCCTGAATCCATGTCTGTGTCTATCTTAACATGTAGACAGAAATCTCATTAATCCTAATGTAAAAATAACAGTCCCCGAAATTAGATTTCTCCAATAGTGGACCAAATGTAGTTGCATAGAGAATGATAGCATTGCCGATTCTTCAAAAGTATTTGCAGAGAGCGCGGGATGACCAAAAAGCATGTAAGGCCAAAACAGTTGTCAAAAAAAGTTTTTTTTTTTTATATTGTTCATAGCCATGGATACAATGTCCTTCAGCCGTATACTTTTTATTATTTATTACACTTTGTTTCCTATATCTAAGTTTTCGCAAGTGCATTGAAGTAGGATGTGTTCGATTTCAAGGCCCTGCTGGAGTTTTGGCGTCAATTCTTTCCAGTTTGATGCTTTTTAGACGATTTTCGGCGGACAGCGGAGGAGTCGAACATGGTCGACCTATCCACCCGACAAAAAGCGTCCAAAATCACTTATTTCAAAGCTTCCACATACTTCGTTGATGTTTATCGCTTACATTCACATCACATTTAAACCACAAGCACAACTTTAGACTAGAATATGAATTCATTAAAACAAGCGACCACCCGTCAGAATTCCCGCCAAAACCCCTGTCAAAAAAAGCTGTTAACAGTGTGACCACAGAAGAATATTTTCTACTATTTCGTAGAATTAAAAATCAATCAGAGTCCGACAAGGAATGTGCATCTTTTATGGAATATAATTATGCCATCTCTCTAAAAATAAAACGGAGAATATACTTAATCCATAACCATGTACGATTCCACCTGTTGTTTTTGATGGAACGGTTATTCCTTATTGTGATTCTGTTAAGAACCTGGGCGTAATAATGGATCGTTTTCTCAGTTGGGACGCACATTTACGGTCAATCAGCTGCAAAATGTTTGCGTCAGGTGGATCTTTAAGACGTCTCCGTAATTTTTTACCTACTGCCACTAAAGTTGCGCTCGCACAATCTCTTCTTCTTCCTATCTTAGATTACGCTGACGCTTGCTATCTTGATCTTCGGGAGGACCAGCTAGACAAACTTGAGCGACTCCAAAATTACTGTATCAGATTCATATTTGGTTTACGTAAATATGATCACGTTTCCCATTTTCGCACGAAACTCAAGTGGCTGCCAATTCGCCTTCGTCGGAATGCTCATATTCTCTCCCTTGTGTATAACATCTTATTCAATCCCTCTACCCCGCGCTATTTAAAAGTTCGCTTTTCCTACGTCCACAGTTCTCACACTCGTTCTCTTCGGTCGTCGGAGAATTTTACTCTCAAAACACCAAAGCACAGCAAAACTTTCTTCGGTAGCTCGTTTGCTGTACTGGCTGTCCAGCTGTGGAACGCCTTACCACTGGAAATTAAGGAGTCGCCCTCAATTGATGCTTTTAAAAATAATGTTAAAAACTGGTATTTGTCGTCGTTGTAGCTTATTTCCGATATCATCACTTATATCCTTTATAGCACTGCATTATCGATATGTATTAGTATATTATTATATACCTATGAATGTATTGTATGCCCATATATATTATGTGATGTTTATAAATTTCTTAGTATTATATTATTCTTGTTCCTTTATTGTACACCCCGTCTATTATCTTCTTACTATTCCTCTCCATCCAATGGTTGCCTGGAAGAGATTGCTTTTAGCAATAAGGCCGCCACTTGTGACACATTTTTTTTTTTTTGTTGTTTGTTGTTTAGTGTTACCTATTTTCTGTGTGTGTCGACAATAAAGAGTTACTATCTATCTATCTATCATGTACAATAGTTCGCAATCGAATTTATCTAATATTATGAATCTACAGAGTCGTTTTCATTCGAGAACTTCTGTGAATTCGTTATTCCGACACTTTAATTCAAGGTGCATGTGTGAAAAACACTGATTTTAAGACATTAGTATCTTAAAAATAGTCACGGGCGGCTCGGCCTCCGGTGGCCCATACGCTTATGGAACATTTATATGTGCCGCCTCTGACGGGTTAAATGATTGTGCTTTGATAAACGCCATGTGTCTGGACCATGGAGATTATAATATTATTTGGACTCCACAATTCTTAACAGCATACATATATAACATAAGATTAAGGTTGTATCCCCGAGCGGGTAGGCAGAGGCGCACGAGCGAACCAGAACGCTACAATTTGCCAAGTTAAGTTCCGTCATAGATATTATAGGGGGCGAGCCTATCGCCTATCGGACAAATTCCGATTTCGGGCTTATATTGAAAAAAACCATTATCACTGCTTGACCCGAAAATATTTTCTGTGATTTTAATCTTGGTGTAATTCAACCTTGACATTGGCAGAGCCATTACAAATGCGTGAAACCCATTTAAAAAACAAACGAAGAAAAAAACTACATATTATGGTATAATTTTTGTACAATGTGGCAACCAGTGGCAACCCTGGAAATGACGCGCAAAATCCAAAGTTTAATGCGATACGAAAGTGAATTCAAATCAGATTTTAGAGTTTGTCTATTGATTATACATAAAGATAAGAGCACGATACGGTAAACCATTTTACGGCATATTTTTTATGTTCTGCCTCTCTGTAAATCCTTTTTTACTGATAATACAATATTTACAGTGAACCGCTATCGGTAAGAATCCGACTTTTGATCTCTTTCACTCATTGAGTAATCGTTATCAGTTATATTTACATCTTGGCTAGTGTACATCATCGCTTATTCTCTAACCTCCAACAAAAAAGGTGTTTTGTGTTTGTTCACCTAGAATAATCGCATTAAAATATGTTACTAGGTAGATTAAGCCAGCTTGTGTTCAGAAGATCGTTTCACGTCTCGTCAAAGTTAAACGCAGCCATGACAATAGACGGGAACACTATTTTGGCGGAAAGTCTTAAGAAACAGGTGAGTTTTTCAACTTGTCCTTGCTTTATTGTAATAAAGTTATTTGTTTTGCCATGACTACAAACTTAGAGATAAAATGTGTACTTTACCAATACCAGTTTAGCTAATAGTAGCAATAACCAGTTAAAAAACTTGTCTGTGTATTTTTAAACCTGAGCTTTTTATTTGTGCTCTTGAAAACCCTTAATAATTATTTGGGTCATTAGCCCTGAACTTTAGAATAAGATTCACACAATATAAGAAAAGTAATTGGAAATATCAACAAAAACTACATTCATTGGTATTATTGTAACGACAATTGTTAACCAAATTAAGTATCTTGAATGTGTTCACATATCTAAGTTCCAATTACATTTTATTTGCTTTTTTCGGCTGGTGTAATCTCAGCTTAGTCCCAGGGTCCACCTTCCTCCTTAAACAATTTTGTGGTACTTCACCCTTTCCTAAGCATCTTCCACAGGAGACTACTATCATAAAACTTCTAGTCACTACTTTAAGACATTCCTACTATTTATTTACCACATCATGCACACCACAACTACCCTAGATACATTAATTACCTATTCAAACTTCCTACTACCATGCAATAATTATTTGGGTTAGTTTTTTCGACTCCCCTCCCCCATCTAACAAGAAAATCAAATTAGAAAAATCGCTTTGCCCGACCTGGGAATTTAACCCAGGACTTCCAGGTCCACAGCCCATATATCCTGCCATTAGACAAAGGAAGCGACTATTCAAACTAATACTGTAAAATATGCTTTTATTTCTTACAAGTAATGTAAGTTTTTTTTTATTCTTTATTTCAGGCAAAAAACCCATACAATCATGTCATCATAAAATATTGTAACAAATTAAAAACAAGTTAAAAAGATACTATATAATGTATTTGTATATCTACCTGTTTATTTATTTAGACATTGGACCTATGTTCATATGTACAGAGATCCAATGTCTAAATATTGGATTTGTTAAATAATCCGAGACAGCCCTCAGGATTGAATTTCTTGAGCAACTCATCCGATCCCAGAAAGAAACTATTGTTGATCTTATTATTCCATAGAAATCGAATAATTCCCAAAAATGTTTCAGGGTGTAGAATATGTGTTTGGCATAGTTGGGATACCTGTTATTGAAACTGCAATGGCATTCCAAAGTGCTGGTCTCAAGTATATTGGTATGAGGAATGAACAAGCCGCTTGCTATGCTGCACAAGCTGCTGGCTATCTAACAGGTAAATAAATAAGTTTATTCCATAATATGTTTTATCATCATCTTCAAAGAGTGAAATGGCTCCCCAAAAGAGAGCTGATCACCAGTCTGTGCTGCTGCTGACATCCTTACCTTAAATCGTCATCATAGGCCTTACGATATCCACTGCTGAACATAGGCCTCCCCCAAAGATCAAACAAGATTTTGAGTGGAGACCATGTATCAGCAAGTGCTGTGTAGGACGTCCCTCAACAAGGTTTAATAACGACATGATAATACATACATAAATTCAATCAAAAATACACATAGTGAGCCAGATGTTATAAGGGTGAGCTTATCGCCATAACATAAGTTCACGCCTGTATCCCCGAAAGGGTAGGCAGAGGCGCACTAGTGAACTAGAACACCCACATTTCGCCGAGATTAGTTCTGTCCCATATCGCCATATCAGGCACAAAAACTGAGTAGGAAAGGCCAATGTCACTTTGCCCAATCTATGGATCAAACTTGAAACATCAGGATGATAGTCTTACCCCACATGCAATACCATCATGGCACCAAAGCAGTCATTAAAATTTTTTGTATATCCTTCCTTGAGTGCAGAAATTAAGCCGCATCTCCTGCACTGGTTTTTCTCAAAACAAAACACGGAAACACAATAAAACAACAATTTTTGCTGTCTCTTGCTCATAGAACAAAAAGACCATAGACAAAAATGTGTAGCGAACCTGTGTAGGTGTTTTGTGTCATGTTAGAATTGTTTATTATTTTTCTCAAATAATCTACGTTATACACTATTCTATGAGTTAGGCACTTAGTAACAAAATTTATATCTCAGAATAATACTTTCATGGATTGCAACCAAAACAATGTAAAAATAAAAAAAATCTTTGTTTCCCAGCACTTATAAATTATAATATACTTGTGAATAGTAATTATGTAGCTTTTTTTAAATTATTGTTCTACTAATTAAGGTTTGTAATTACTGGTTTTCAAGGTTATATGGAAAACATACTTATTTCTATTTAAATTAACAATGTATAAAGATCTATTATAGGCTGATTTCTTAAGTTCACGCGAATGCTATTCATTGAAATAAAACTATTATTACGGATTTTATCACGATTTGATTTGGTAATACTAACATTCTTAGACAAATGACATCTCAGTCCAACCCGTGACCACGAAGACTGCAAAGCCTTCGAAACTTCGGGAATAACAATTAAAACCAAATCGTGATAAAATCCGTAAAAATAGTTTTAATTCAATCTATTATAGGATTAATTTTGTATTTATTAACATTGTCGATTTAAAAATACTACAAAACGATATTATCAATTCTCTAGATTTTGACAAAATGTTATACAAACATGACACAAATACTCCACGCATTGTGTAGCTAATAACTACTAACTTGTAATTACCAAACAAACATTACATTTTAAGGTCATGTCCACTGAACGTATTTTAACAGTATAGTCACCCCATATTTGATACATTATCTCCACCATTGAAAATTAATTTGCCTAATCCTTTATTTATCAAGAGCTATGTTGATAAAATGTAATTAATGTTACAAAGTTATAATTAAAGTATTCGCAATCAGGTGTTACAATGCCAATTATATTTGCATTTGCACATTATTACTATGTATATATTCAGTGTATAATCTTTGGGGGGGGCCTATGTTCAGCAGTGGACGTCCTATGGCTGATGATGATGATGATATATTCAGTTGTTGTTAAAGTATATAATTGAATGGGCAATTTCTAAAAGGTCACATGTCAGAATTCTGAAAATTCAAAATCTACAGGAAACGAAAAAACTAGTAATTTTCTATATAGAGTGGCATAAGATACATGACATGTTATTTAAGTTACCAGTTAGTCAATTAGCAATCCAGAATTATAAAAATATTTGATGTTAAACCATCTGTTAAACGGTAATATATATTTATAGATATGTATAGAAAATTCTTCTTCTTCTTATCTTATTTAGATGGCGAGGAGCACAATATTATAGAAAATTTATATTTTGAGATGTGCTCTTTTCAAAATTGGGTACTTGACAAATTTGTTTTTTTTTTAATTAATTTAATATGAAATTTACGTCATTTAAAATAAAAAAAGAAATATTGAAATATTTTTAAAAATTAAGAAGCTATATGCCTTTGAAGTTTGGTGCAACCTTCAAATTGCGGGGAAGAGAAGTATCAGTGTAATCACGTCACACCATAACGCTACGCGCGTTGGAAAGGGATAGCAAGATATCTCCAATATGCCCCCACTCCAGAATTTAAAATATGGATTACTGCCTCATTTTTCAACCAATTTCGATGCAGTTTTTACAGACGGGTTTCTTTTTTGTTTTATTTGCTGTTACATATAAATATGTGTATATAATCAAACATAGTCAAGCACCCAATTGCACATTCAATTGTACCAGGACCTCTGGGCAAGACATAGTATATTCAAATATGATGGGAAATACATGATTCAATGCATTTCAACTCTATATGTCACACAGAAAATTCACCTATGAAATTCAGCTTGACCAAGTTATTTGCACTTATTATATTATATAAATTTCAAATTAGAATTATTTGGATGCTAAGTAAATTCTCGCGAGTTCGTAAAATAAAAACATGCCTTATTTATTTTCCAACAGCATTCCCTAATGAGTTCAAAGTACAAAGTCAATCAGCTGCTATCTGTGACATAAAAAAATTAAAATGAGTTTAAATAAGTTTTGTTACACTTTCAGGCAAACCGGGAGTATGTTTGGTAGTATCTGGTCCAGGGCTGCTCCACTGCATTGGTGGGATGGCAAATGCCCAGGTCAACTGCTGGCCTCTGCTGGTTATAGCTGGATCTTGCCCCGAGGATCATGAAGGAATCGGCGGTTTTCAGGAATGGCCTCAGGTAAATCAAATATAATGAGCTATCAAGTAAAATGGAAATGTCCCAAACTTGCAAAAACAACCATTGCAGTGCAAAGTCCAAATGGTCGGTGTGATGCTATTATTTTCAGTGTGTAGTGGGAGCGAGTGAAGGAAGGCACTGCTTCGCGCATAATTGTAATAATGGCCAGTAATTTAGATTTGAAATCATGCTTGCTTCTTTAGAAAAACAAGCTTTGTATGTTAAAGATATTAGTCCCAACAAAAAGTATAGATCTGTTCTTAAAATATTTGTTTGTTATAACAAGTTTAGTACAGTCTAATAAACATAAAAATAATTGATAAAATATCACCTCTATAAAGATAAGATTAGATAAATCGATCACATTGATATGCCTGTAGCCTGACCTTTGTATTATAGATAAGTAAATATTATGTTTTTGTGGAACATAGCAACACTAACGTACTTTGGATATTACACACCTTTGTACCTAAACGCAAACATGAGATTATCAAAAATATATAGCATCCGCTATTCGATTTTGAGAGTATTGTAATTTGAAGTATAGGGTTCTATGAATGCCATTACCAATTACTTACCGCCGAATACTCATACACTTAAGGTCGCTTTATGTCGTTTAAGGCCGCCTTATCTTTCAAAATTGTATACCGAAAATCAATAAGAGAAGCCGTTAAATTTGAGTAGCGTTTGACGATTCGGACGTTAAAATTACATAGTTTTACGCATGTATCCCCGAACGAGTAGACAGAAACAAACTAGTAAATTAGAGCATCCATAGTTCTTCGAGTTTATCTCCATCGTATCCTGTGCCGGGTACAGGGTAATTGTCTTCTATCTTTAAACTGAATAAAGTGGTAAAACCATTTCGGTACAACTACGTAACTATAATCTTAAGGCTTAAGGATTATTTTTACAAATATTCTCATCATCTTTTATATGCTTTTTCCCCTTGCCCTTATCCCACCTCAATGTGGGGTATGCGCAACACACTATTTCAAGCATGTTGCTGTAACAATTTGGCATAAATTTTACGATTGGTTGCCTGCCTGACGTCAACCACCAACAAAAACTTGTTGTATAAATCTTCTTGATCGTAGAATACTGACGGTTTTAAAGAAAAATACGAGATTTACTTTTTACTATATCTCTAAATATTAATACACTAGCTGACCCGCGCAACTTCGTCTGCGTATGAGAGAGAGGGTTGAAAGAGTGAGTCTTAGGTACCTATAATCCAATAATTCTAAAAGAGGTAATGGGATGATCTACTTCGGCCGTCAGTCACCCCGTCTCTCACCCCGTCAGTCACACCGTCTGTCACACCGTCTGTCACGCCGTCTGTCACCCCGTCTCTTACCCCGTCTGTCCCACCGTCTGTCACCCCGTCTGTCACCCCGTCTGTCACCTCGTCTGTCACCCGTCTGTCACCCAGTCGGTCACCCCGTCTGTCACCCAGTCTGTCCCCGCCTGTCACCCCGTCTGCCACCCGTCTGTCACCACATCCGTCACCCCGTCTGTCACCCGTCTGTCACCCAGTCAGTCACCCCGTCTGTTATCCAGTCGGTCACCCCGCCTGTCACCTCGTCTGTCACCCATCTGTCACCCCGTCTGTCACCCCGTCTGTTACCACGTCAGTCACTCGTCTGTCAGCCCGTATGTCACCCGTCTGTCACCCCGTGTCACCCCGTCTGTCACCCCGTCTGTCACTACGTCGGTCACCCGTCTGTCACCCCGTCTGTCACCCCGTCTCTTACCCCGTCTGTCCCACCGTCTGTCACCCCGTCTGTCACCCCGTCTGTCACCTCGTCTGTCACCCGTCTGTCACCCGTCTGTCACCCAGTCGGTCACCCCGTCTGTCACCCAGTCTGTCCCCGCCTGTCACCCCGTCTGCCACCCGTCTGTCACCACATCCGTCACCCCGTCTGTCACCCAGTCAGTCACCCCGTCTGTTATCCAGTCGGTCACCCCGCCTGTCACCTCGTCTGTCACCCATCTGTCACCCCGTCTGTCACCCCGTCTGTTACCACGTCAGTCACTCGTCTGTCAGCCCGTATGTCACCCGTCTGTCACCCCGTGTCACCCCGTCTGTCACCCCGTCTGTCACTACGTCGGTCACCCGTCTGTCACCCCGTCTGTCACCCGGCTGTCACCCCGTCTGTCACCCCGCCTGTCACCCCGTCTGTCACCCCGTCTGTCACCTCGTCTGTCACCCGCCGGTCACCCAATCAGTCACCCCGTCTGTCACTCAGTCTGTCACCAGTCTGTCACCCGTCAGTTACCCCGTCTGTCACCCAGTCGGTCACCCCGCCTGTCACCCGTCTGTCACCCCGTCTGTCACCACATCGGTCACCCATCTGTCACCCTTCTGACACCCGTCTATCACCCCGTCTGTCACCCAGTCGGTCACCCCATCTGTCACCCTGTCTGTCACCCAGTCGGTCACACCATCTGTCACCCCGTCTGTCACCCCGTGAGTTACTTCTTCAGACACCCCGCCCGCCACCCCATCAGTCAGCATGTCAGTCACCCCGTCAGTCACCCCTTAGTCACCCTACCATTCATCCCGTCGGTCAACACTAAAATATTTTTTCAAATCGAACCAGTAGTTTCCGAGATATAAAATTCCCCGCTAGCAGCATTAATCATTTTTGCTCCGCTCCTATGGGTCATAGCGTGATCTTATATAGCCTATAGTCACCCTCGACAATTAGGCTATCCAACACAAAAAGAATTTTTCACATCGAACCAGTAGTTTCTGAGATATACATTTTCACGATTTTGCAACATTTTTCATTTCTGCTCCGCTCCTATTGGTCATAGCGTGATGTTATATAGCCTATAGCCATCCTCGATAAATGGGCTATCCAACACAAAAAGATTTTTTCAATTCGAAGCAGTAGTTCTGTCTGAGATATAAATTTTCCAGGTTTGCAATTTTTTTCATTTCTGCTCCGCTCCTATTTATCATAGCGTGATGTTATATAGGCTATAGCCATCCTCGATAAATGGGCTATCCAACACAAAAATATTTTTTCGATTCGAACCAGTAGTTTCTGAGATATCAACTTCCCCGCTTTTCAACATTTTTCACTTCTGCTCCGCTCCTATTGGTCATAGCGTGATGTTATATAGCCTATAGCCATCCTCGATAATTGGGCTATCCAACACAAAAATATTTTTTCAAATCGAACCAGTATTTTCTGAGATATCAATTCCATGTTTTTTATTTCTCATTTCTGCTCTGCTCCCATTGGTCATAGCGTGATGTTATATAGCCTATAGCCACCCTCGATAATTGGGCTATCCAACACAAAAAGAATTTTTCAAATCGAACCAGTAGTTCCTGAGATTAGCGCGTTCAATCAAACAAACAAACAAACAAACTCTTCAGCTTTATAAAATTATTTTTGAGTGGTAGAGCCACGCTGTAGACAGTAACGTCTACAGCACGAATGGGCCGGCTCGACCGGTTAGATACCACTGTCTCACAGAAAACCGACGTAAGGTGGCGGCTTGCTGTCGCGTTTCGTTCGGTGAGTGAGATTTCCGGTGGCCCATTTCCCCCCTCCCTTTCCCAATTCCTTTTCCCTCCCCTTTCATTCCCTCCTTTTAGGTTGGCAACGCAGCCATGATTCTTTTTGTGTCATGTGTGTCTATGGGCGGTGGAGATCACTTACCATCAGGTGACCCATCTGTTCGTTTGCCAATCTCTGCTATAAAAAAAAAAAAAAAAAAAAAAAAATTAGTATAGATTAGATTTAGATATATGCCAATTTTCATAATTACAGACTTAAAAATTAAAAACAGGTATGTCATAAAAAAAAACATAATTATTTAAAATGGTTGCTTTGCCATGTAAAATTTAATATTTATCAGATCCGTCACTGCTCTACGATTATAACGAAATAGGAGTATATGTTGAAATAAAACTATTCTTACGGATTCTATCACGATTAGGTTTTAATTATTTTTCCCGACGTCTGACCCGTGACAACGAAGACTGCAAAGCCTTCGAAACGTCGGGAATAATAATTAAAACCTAATCGTGATAGAATCCGTAAGAATAGTTTTATTTCAATGTATAATATTCGCGTAAACTTAAGAAATCAGTAGGAGTATATGTGTTGTAAATAATATAATGTAACCGGCGCGGTAGGTGGAGTCGAGCCGGCTGTACTGCAAGTACGCGGCGCGGCCCCCGTCGGCGCGGCTGATCCCGCAGCACGTGGAGAAGGCGGTGCGGCTCGCCGCGGCGGGCCGGCCCGGCGTCGCCTACCTCGACATGCCCGGCACGCTGCTCATGGTACCGACATAACATACAATAATAATAATAATATTAGCCCTGTAATATTACTGTCCCACTGCTGGGCACGGGCCTCCTCTACTAATGAGAGGGGTTGGGCCTTAGTCTACCACACTGGCCTAATGCGGGTTGGTAGACTTCACATACCTTCGAATTTTCTGTGAAGAAATTCTCAGGTATGCAGGTTTCCTCACGTTGTTTTCCTTCACCGTTATAGCAAGCGATATTTCACAATGAAAATACACTTAACATAGAAAAGTCAGAGGTGTATGCTCCATTTTGGAGTTGGTCTCGAACCTCCGACACTTGTCTCGGCAGTCCATACCATTCCCAACTGAGCTATCACTGCTTATAACATACAATACTTTCACTTTCTTTCTATCTGCTATTATCCCACCTTAATGTGGGATCGGCGCAACACTTTCAAGCATGTGGCAGATGGCTAAGCCGACCTTGAAGAATCTGTCGTAGCCTTTCTATGTGGTATCAGAAAGCAGATGAGCAAACATCCCACCTGAAAGCCACACAAAGCTTAGCCGCTGCCTCCTGAAATCATCTCCGCATTTTCCCTTTCACTGGAAAGCAAAAAGGATTTTAAAGATCTCTCACTGTACAAAATGCAACAAGGTTGTGAGACAATGGTAACTAGTGTGGGGCAGGACTAAGGCTGAGATCTATAGAGCGAACTTTGACTAAGTCTAAGTCAAAGAAACAAACTCAGTGTGGGTTTGGAATTTTTAAATCGAACATTGACTTTGTCTGAGCCATTTTTTGCATGAAAAACAGACTGAGACGAGACTGCAAAGATTTTCTTGTAAAAAATGACTCGAATTAAGCCAAAGTTCGATTTAAAAAAATCCGGATCCTCACTAGGTTCGTTTCTTTGGCTTAGACTAAGTCGAAAGTCAGTCTATAGATCTCAGCCTAGGTGTATGACTTTTGGGTGTATTGGTTTCTATCTTAATTTTATTTCAATATTCTTCAAATCGAATTTGCAGGCAGAAGCGGCGGAAGAGAAGGTGCCGTTGGATTTCTACAGCGCCGAGCCGGTGAAGCTGGCTCACCCGGACCCCTCGCTGGTGTCTCGCGCCGCCGCTGTAGTGGGGGGCGCGCGCCGGCCGCTGCTCGTGGTCGGCAAGGGCGCCGCTTACGGACGCGCTGAAGATGCGCTCAGGAAACTCGTCGACACCACCAGGATACCGTTCCTGCCTACGCCGATGGGTAAAGTTTGTGCAATTATCCCCGGCAAATGAGGACCAGTTTTCAAGATACTTTTTTATGCTCAATTGAGCATACTGCAAGGTGGTCCCATATAATTCGGTCAAAATGAGATAAGTTGAAATAAAACTATTCTTACGGATTCTATCACGATTAGGTTTTAATTAAGATTCCCGACGTTTCGAAGGCTTTGCAGTCTTTCTTTCTTTCTTTCTTCAACGAAGACTGCAAAGCCTTCGAAACGTCGGGAATAATAATTAAAACCTAATCGTGATAGAATCCGTAAGAATAGTTTTATTTCAATGTATAATATCCGCGTAAACTTAAGAAATCAGTATGAGATAAGTTTTCAATGATAAAATCGTAAAATCGCTGCATCAAATTCACTATCTGTAATCAGTGCTCATTACTATTTACTTTTGATAATAATGGAAACAACAAGATGGGATTAACAGACCCGTTGCAGAACCCAACAAAACATTTCCCTTGGTTTTGTTTTTATTTTAGTAAGTTGAAGCAATAGCTTCAATTTAGCCTATATGCATAGATTTTTGCTCAAAACGCTATCGATGAAGCAGTTAGCAGATGACAAATTATCTGAACTTTTATTGAACGGGTCACATAATGTAGCTATGTTTCCTTACAAGAAACACAATAAAGTGACCTTAAAAGTATAACCTAAACCAATCGAATAATTTATATTTATTTGTAAGAATAGAATAGTCTTATTAAAAGAAAAAATATTGAATAGGTAAGGGTGTGGTGCCCGATGATTCCCCGTACTGCGTGTCGACGGCTCGCACGCAGGCGCTTCTCAAAGCCGACGTGATCGTGTTGCTGGGGGCGAGACTCAACTGGATGCTGCACTTCGGACAGCCGCCCAGATTCGCCCCAGATGTCAAAGTTATTCAGGTGTGATTATATTATACCTATTATATGTCATACAAAATTCTTTCTAACCATGGTTGTAGAATAAACTACATCTAGGTTTTGATTTTTAATAATGCTGCATTGTTGTATAATCCTTGTAGTGTTAACGTATTATAACTTGGCCGAAAGTTCGCCATGAGCCAGAATTTTAAGACACGCCTGTATCCCCAAAGGGGTAGGCAGAGGTGAACTAGCGAACTAGAAGACGCACATTTCGCCGAGCTTAGTTGCCTCCCAGATGTGATAGGGACTCGAGTACAGTAGGAAAAAATAGCTAACTTCACCTCCCACCTGTACGTCTTACTAGCTGTTGCCCGCGACTACGTTCGCGTGAAAATTTATTTTCCAGGATAAAAGTAGCCTATGTGTTAATCCAGACCGACCTGTTTGAAGTGGCCTGCATCGGAAATCTCTGGGGAGGCCTATGTTGATCAGTGGACGTCCAATGGCTGATGATGATCATAATGACGTGTTAATCCAAGGCATCAGTTACCTCTATACCAAATTTAATCAAAATTCATCCAGCCGTTTGGGTGTGAAGAAGTACCAAACAAACTATCAAACTTTCGTCTTTATAATATTAGAGTGATTATTTCATTATTGCTACTATAATTTCATTATTATTATCTACAGGTGGACATTTCGCCGGAAGAGTTCCATAACAGTGTCAAGTCGGAGGTGGCTGTGCATTCTGACATCAAGCCGGTTGTCGAGGCACTCACACAAAAACTGAACGAGATGAAATTCTCTTTGAATCCGTCTGACAATGACTGGTGGAAGGCATTGCAGGAAAAACAAAAGGCAAACACAGAGTTTGTTGAGGTATGCCTTATAATCTTTCGACTTGCAAAATTGAATTTTAAATATAAAAAAATAACGTCACCCATATATCATTCTCACACCTATTTTTTCTTTCCACCTACCTTAATATGGTGTCGGCGCAACATACTTTTTGTACCATGTTGTAGAAAGGATTTAGCTTCATTTTTACGGCCGCCTGTGCAATTCTTACATATAAAAAGAAAAGGTAGAATTTTACTTGTGCTTAACAATATTGTTTTTAATTTTTGTGAATATATTAGTTACCTATTTTCCGTTATCCTATAACAGTTCAATATCTGTAGACTGATACCAAAAAATCCACATAACAAGCTCATAAAATACATAAATACTAAATTGCAGAGCCAAGCCAGTAACACGTCAACACCCCTCAATTACTACGCGGTGTTCAAGACGGTACAACAGAACATTCCCAAAGACAGTATAATAGTGAGCGAGGGCGCAAACACTATGGACATCGGACGCGGAATGTTGTTGAACAACATGCCGAGGCACAGGCTTGACGCTGGCACCTTCGGGACTATGGGGGTAACTATAACAAAGCAACTTTTTTTATGATGATTTCTTAGGTTTACGCAAATGTTATTCATTGAAATTACACTAGTTTTTACGGATTTTATCGCGATTTGTTTGATATTTATTTTATTTTTAGTCCCGAGTCCTACCCGTGACCACGAAAGCTGTAAAGCTTCCGAAACGTCGGGACAAAAAATGAAATAAAATCTGTAAAAACTAGTTTTAATTCAACTATTTTTTTCTGATTCACATATAATAACGTTTATTTAAAAACATTTTGCTGAACACACTTCGGATAGGCTTTTCGGTAATTTCTGGCCATGGGCTGATACCACATGAGCCACAACCAACATCTTTATAGACTCAATTGGTGGATGGGTTAAGATCCAAATGAAAAAGGCAGTGTTACTGCATTATAAGGAGATTCGTTGCTCTGTGGTCCGGTGGGGCTTGGTTCGCAGTCTCGCAAGCCTCGTTATCGGGGGAGAATACTTTATTATTTTCATTTTAAATTCAAAAATGTTAAAAAGTACTTTAAATTAATGCGTATTGAACATCTGTGCTTTGAATAAAACAAGTGTAATTCGATAGGTGGGTCCTGGTTTCGCCGTGGCTGCTGCAATGTGGTGCCGCGATTACGCTCCCGGCAAGAGAGTCATTTGTGTTGAAGGAGATTCGGCGTTTGGATTCTCTGGTGAGAAACATATTAACACATAGGGGTCACTATAATATTGAAAAAGTTGACAAAATGCAAAAGCATTGTTGCGGTGTCTACATTGAATGATCTACATTTTAAAAAGTATCCATCGGTAAAGTGTATGTGGCGAACAAGACTTGATTGGAAGAGCCTCTCCGTAGACACTAGGTGACTAGACAGTAATGTCTAGCGAGACTATATGTTCTGTAACATATAGTCTCGCTCAAGCTCAAAGTTTGATACTACTGGTTCACAGAAAACCGACAATGTAGCTTGCTGTTGCGTTTTGTTCAGTGATCGAGATTTCTGGTGGACCGATTTCGCTCCCAATCCCTATTTCTCTTCAATGTCGGCAATGCACCCATGATTCTTTTGTTATCATGGGTAGATATGCATAGACATGCCTGATGAACATGACTAATTACCAACTGCTCGTTTAAGTGGTTTCTGCTATATAAATATTGCGCTTAGCCTGTCATTATGATATTGACATGTTTAAATATTTCTCTATCACAGGAATGGAGATTGAAACGATGTTCCGCTACAAGCTGCCTGTTATCATAGTGATAGTCAACAACAACGGTATTTATAATGGTTTCGACAAAGAGATGATGGCTGAAATACAATCAAGTGGCGATGTGGCGCAATGGTAAGTAAAAGTATCGGTCCTTTCTTGTCTCTTCCTTAACCATATGTTGTATAGTTACATAATATTATGTGTGTCTGTTACCCTCTATCCTTTTATAATAACTCAACCATCGAATGTACAAATTCAAAATCCCTGCAAACCGATCATTCAGTCTCGCCATATAAGTCACTGCAAACTTTATTATTGGCAGAATCATCAATACCTTTATGGAAGCCATCTTTTAAAAGACCAATTATAAAGTTAAGGGAACTCTATCGGCCGAATGTTCTTACACTTAAGGTCGCCTTATGTCGTTTAAGGCCGCCATATCTGTCAAAATTGTATGTCGAAAATCAATACAAGAAGCCATCAAAGTTAAATAGCGTTTGACCATTCGGGCGTATGTCTTCTTAACTTAAGGATATTTTTGACCCCACCAGTATATCTGTAGTGTTTTATTATACTTTTGCTTCAAATTACCTGGATTTTTCTACTTTCTACCTTAATGTGGGGTTGGCGCAACACACTTTTTCAAGCATGTTGCAGAAAGGATTTAGCTATGTTTTTACGACCGGCTGCCTGCCTGACGCCAACCCCCTCTGGGGAATCCAGTCCCGGACAATTAAATAAGAAAATTCGCTTTGCTCGACCTGGGAATCGAACCCACGAACTCCCGGTCCACAGCCCATATACGCTGTCACTAGGAGACAACTGGATTTTTCTACAGCGGAAACAAATTTTTACTTTGCAAATTTTTTTCTTGTATTTAGCACACCACCAACAGCGCTAAGTGGAGAAGTAAGATACGAAAAGATGATGGAAATGTTTGGTGAAACGGGTCACCTCTGCCGCACTGTGGAGGACATCGAAGCAGCGCTCAAAAAGGCTTTATCAGTAACAGACAAACCCAGCATCATAAATGTACTAATCGACCCGCAATCCAGCAGAAAACCACAAAAATTCAACTGGCTGACTGAATCAAAGTTGTAATTTATTATTTTGCCATATCATACCCTGATTGCCTTGGATATAAACAACATAAACCAAAGTTTTTTTGTTGGGTCAAAGGACATGACCGGAATTTGTATGGAGCAATGCCCTAAGTCATCGGACACTATACGCGGACATATATTACGTCATATGAAAGCTTACAAGCCCGCGCTTATAATAGAATAAGATTTACTTTCCAAACCTGCGAGGAAAAATAAAAAGAGTGTACAAAAGGTCGGTCCGTTGTGTGCGCGCCATTATACTTCATACAGTACTATTAGTTATTCTGTGGGTAAGTAAAGATCACGATCGAAGAATATTACAGTCATAAACGATGATTTTCTTAGGCGTGTATCCGAATACAAATATGACAAACGAATAATAATCTTTGAAATCAAAGTTAAAGGAAAACAATTAGTAACCATATTTATTCGCCATATTTTTGTCGCAGGTTCTAGAGAATTATAATTGATGCCATATATCTTATTTAATTTTCTAGTTAATTTTAAGATATCACTATTGTCAGTATGTTTCAGTTGATTTTTCTATGTTTAGGGCAGGATTCGGCCATGTCCTTTGTTAATAGTACTTGATATTAGAAATGAATTGATAATAATAGAAATTGATTGAATTATTTGTACCTACACATATTTTATCACTTCAATTATATTGCTCTCCATAATTGTTTATAATGGTGTTAAATCTAATTACAGTACATTATGGAAATCATAAATGATTGCATAATTTTGCTAAGGTGAAATGTCATCAGGATTAGGGTTTTATTGTTTTATGGGTGCTAAGTATTTGTAGCAGGTGAAAGCATTTATATTTATATGCCATGTTTTTAATAAGTACAACTATATTTTGTGAAGGTTTATATAAATAAAACAATCAAATGGTTTGAAAAGTCTGTATTTAAATTATACTTAAGTTATTGTGGTCAAGATGTATGTAATTTGTATATACTGAACTTAAAAATATATTTAATACATTTATATTATAAACTAAATCCCTGTATTATCATTTAACTCTTGGAGGCAAATGAATTGTGCTGGTTTGGTTGTATGTAGCAACATAACATGAGCAGAGTTTTCAGATTTTGCTGAGGCAGCCAATCAAGAAATTCTCTATCACAGTTTGGGCTGAAATCAAAATTTAATATTTATACAACTCCACCATAACAATCACTAAATATGTTGTATTGATAAAAAAATTACATAGATATAATTAATCAATTAAGGTTGGTGCAAAGGAGGTGCCCGGTGGACTTTCCTTTGCAACACTGCCAATTATTTTCTACATACATATATAAGTTCGCCTGTATCACCGAAAGAGTAGGCAGAGGTGCACTTGCGAATTAGAATATCCACATTTTGCTGAACTTAGTTCTGTCTCAGATGTGATAGGAGGTGAGCCTATCTCCATATTGGTCACAAATTCCAGACTCCGAGCTGATTGGAAAAATCCAATTACACTGCCCAACTCAGGATCAAATCTGAGACCTCAGGACTGTCATAACAAAATAAAACCACGCCACCGAGGCAGATAATAATTATTTTTTCACAACAAACTTATACTAGAGGTACAGATGTGGACTAATATTTGTTAACATTCCTAGTGCAAAAGAGGCAAATTATTTTTCACTTACCCAGTTTGCAGTTGTTGGTAGTGGTCAATGTGTAAGCATCTTGATCATAATCATTGGTAAGAGTGAGGTCAGCTCCTCTAATAAGTAGTTCATTGCAGGTGTAGGGGAAATCAGCTGCTGCTGCATACATTAATGCTGTGCAACCAGACTGAAACAAAACCAATATTTTATGTTTTCCACAATAATTATTATCACCATGAAATTATTCATATTTTTTAAATTAAATTAAAATTTGTAAATTCGTCATCAAAAGTATAATACTAAGGAATACCTCTATACAAACAATACACATAACACTAACTAAATTTGTAAAACAATATAAAGATGATAAATAAGTGCTAAAAATATGAGCCATGAGTGCTTACATCATCTTGTATGTCAGCAGCAGCACCTTCATTCAACAAAAACTTAACAACTTCGTGGTGCCCGCCTGCTGCAGCCAGGTGTAGTGCTGTCTCTCCCTCAGGACCCCGCATGTTAACATTGGCACCACACCTGATTATAATCATGAATTTTACACAGTGTAGAAATCTATTAATGAATAAAATAATTATGATAAGATTTTCCTGATTGAAATGTGCAAACTTCTTATTATTGCTTATCCTTAGCACATAAATGCCTTTACAAAGGTCTTGACCAATTCACAAAGAAATAGAACAAAGGATGTCGCGGATCGGCGCACTTACCAAACAAGATCCTGACAGCTATTTAACTGGCCATAGCTCGCGGCCCAATGCAGGGCCGTGAGACCATGCTCGTCAGTGATGTCGACATACTGCTCCAGTTTCAAATCGTCACGAGTGATTTCGCCGCGGCCAGCCTTCGCGTGCAAGCTGTAATCTGGCTGGGGTAGTTCCGGAACCCGCGCCTGCGTATTACCTACAAATGCGACCTTGACAATTTCACCCACTTACAGAAACTTCTACCAATCAATAATCGCTCGCAATCTAAAACTAACTAAACAGATACGAGCGATGAATAAACTTGTTACCTCTCTGTAAATTAGTTAAAGCAGTGCAAGCTGGTTTATATGGAGTAAATGCGCTTTTGCGAACTCCATTCAAATTAGGCGCCCATCGTTGGTATCCTCCGCTACCACTCTTGCTGCTATCTTGGCTGCCCGAATCAAATTCATATTTAAAACTTTCTATATTCTCCTGTTTTTCTTGCTTGATATCAATATTCTTCCCTTCATGTTTAACAGAAACAGCTTCTTCCATTTTTTTGTTTGAGTTGCTTTGAGTCACAGATTAATGTTGAGTCAATTCAGTTGTCAGTAGTGGTCACTCCTAGCCACTGCGATTACAACCTATCGAGTATAAAAATTGATAGAATCAGCAGAAAATAATGCTATCTCTTTTCTACTAATAGATATCAATTCGAGTAAAGAAGGACCAGTATACAAGTGTTGGTTCCTATAGACCCGCATCCGTCATTAAGCCACGCCCCCCAGGCCAAAGTAATAATAATACGGCAACAGGAATGGCGATCTAGTGACGATTCGTGATTCATTGCATATATTAACGATATCGATAAATGTTTTATTCCGCTATTTTAGATATATTTTTTACATTACATACATACATACATACACCTGTATACCATAAGAGTAGGCAGAGACTATAATTTTCTAATTTGTATGATTAAAAAGCTCTAGTACGCTTAGATAAAGATTTTTATAGCAGAGAATAGCAAACGATTTTTTGGGTTGTTCTGATGATTGTTGTTGTCATTGAGTTAATGTTTAGAAGTGGATATTCTGTGGCAAATGAATATATTAATAAAACTAATCGTGACAATAATACTCTAATATTTTAATTAAATAATGAACGTAACGTTTATTATCTTAAATAAGTCAAATAAAACCAAGTAATAAATAACAAACGTAGAAAAATATTCACTTTTGAACATTTATGTACTTACATAATATAGCATAAGCTCACGGCTGTATCTCCGAAGGGGTAGGCAGAGGCGCACTAGCGAACTAAAACACCCACATTTCGCCGAGCTTAGTTCCGTCCCAGATGTGATAAGGGGCGAGCCTATCGCCATATCGGGCACAAATTTCAGACTCCGGACTGATATGGAAAAATCCAATATCACTTTGCCCGACCCGGGGATAGAACCCAAGACCTCAGAACCATAGTCGTACCGAAATACCACCACGCCACCAAGGCAGTCATTTATGTACTGCTTTGTAAAAACAATACAAAAATATTTATCGACAAATCACCGACTATATTACTTAACGCACTAAACTTTCCGCCATCTTTAACTGCCATTCTGGTGCCAAGGTCATGGAGATGGAACCGATCTCCTCTCTCTCTTTAATCTAAGTATGAATCTAAGGTTTTAACCGATTTTTGTAATTTTCAAAACATTTTGATGTTTTTTTTATAAAGTAAATACTAACCTACATATTATAACAGAACATATTACATTAGGAAATTATAAATATTCTTTTGTTAAAACATGACTACAACGACTCAACAAACTCAACAGTTGCAACAAGATTTACAAAATGAATTAATAACTGCAAACCAACTTTTAAGATTAATGTACGTACAAACGTTTTTAATTAAGACAAATATTAAATAGTCCATAACTCTTTGAGTCCATAGTTTTTAATAAAATGCATCTTGTTTTATTTGGTCTGTAAGTTACATAAGGTGTATTGTAATTTGTAACTCTGGCTTAAATAAAGGTAAGTAGCTACACAAGTATTATTCTTTTATTTTATATTTACACATTACAGATCTCTTGAATTACAACAGTTGAAAAGTTTTACATGCTCTGGAGGAGAGTTTGAAGCCAATATAAAACAGGTATTTTACTTTGTATTTAAATGCTTTATCAAGTGAAAAACATAAATAATGTCTATTTAGTTACAATACGCAATAAAATAGCATTTATGGAATAGTTCATCTCATGGTCAAGAGTTAAAAACTCAAGATTTATTAATTTTCGAACTCAAGATTTATTAATTTTCGCCATATAATTCTTAGAATTTTGAATGATTTTCTTTATTTCAGAATTCATTACTAGTCACCAAATTAGCAAATATGCAACATATCAACATTGAAAATCTGCCTTTGATGACAAGAAAACAAATGAATGTTCGGCCAAATGAGGGTTTGTTACTTGAACAGAGTTCAATACAAAATGAAACCACTATGGATGAAGACTGACATGCATTCACTATGTCACTTTGTTGTTTCTCTCGTAAGAGTGACTTGCACCACTATTACTAACCTACAGTTAGTCCTAACTGCAAGTTAAATAGAAAAAAAAATCAACGATATATAATTCATTACATGTAATTACTGAAAATACATTTTCATTTTTTACAATTTCTATACAACTCCCCTCCTCGGTAACCACCCATAGTATGTGCCAAGACCAGTCCCGTCCACCCCCTCTGTTTTCACATAGTGATTTATAAATATGGTTTTAAATCATTTTTTGACAAAGAAAAGTCAAAAAACATAATATTGTGATGTGTTGCCACCTGTGACTTTAAAAGTGTTAAACGCTGCGCGCCATATTTGAATATAGGTCGAAAAAACATAAAATTCCCCTAAAAGATATTGACTATGATGAAAACCTAAACCCCTCTCGGCCCTGTGACTAAGCGTGACCCCCTCGCCCCAGAACTGTTGAACAAAATGTAAAATGGGTATGTTCCCTTAATACACTACAGGTCACAATTAGATGTCATTCACATATTTTTTTCAATTTTACTTGAGGATAGGGCTAACTGTAGAGGTAGGTTAGTGATAGTGGTACAAGTACCACCTTAAATGGGTTATTAAATACCTAATGTATAGAAATGGCTGCTATCACTTTAATTCTCAACACTAAATAAAACTAAAAACCTGGGTATTTTGAACAAAATCAAAATTTTTCACCACATTTCTTATGAAATATTGCACCAAAAGTAAGCTGATCACTAGTCTGTGCAACTGCAGACGTCCTCATTATCAATAATAACAATGTTAGTTTAGTTTGGATGTGTTATTGAGTAAGGCTGATATTTCAACTGGCTGTCCTAAAAAACGTATACTTACTAAGATTTAACCCCAACTTTGTTATCAGAATTAAAATCATGTCGTGTTACTTGGTAGTGTAACTTTCTCCTTGTGACTTTTTTGATCTCAGTAAATGCTTTGAAAGTTCAATAATAAATGTTGTTCCATAAAAATATTTCTTGTCGCATCTTGCTGTAATTATATCGAAATAAAAATATATTTCCTTTGTACACAATATGTTTTAATTCAATTTTCTTATACTAACTTAGTTTGCAATACAATAACATCACATAAACCTTAAACATAGGTATAAAAATCTGTAAAAATTATATATTACATTTAAGCTATTTAGTGACCACGTTAATTATTAGGTACTATATCAGTATATCAGTATTGTACGCTCCTGATGTTTAATATAATGTACAAAAAATCTTTAAAATCCAAATATAACAGCTATTTCATAGTGAGTTCTATTGGCTTACATTATAAAGAACAAGTCTAGGCCTTGTTAATTTTTGTATACATCTAAAACAAGTAACATTTCATGTACATCTGCTTTAAACAATATCCTTGCTTAGAACCATTTATCCACTCAAAACACAAGCACAAAGTAATGGTAATTAATTCGGTTATTTTAGTTGCATTAAGTCTTGATTTAGGTACAGTTTGTGCAGTTCACGAATTCCAAGATGTTTTCTTTAACATGCACAACACTCCTTCGATTTGCCTTAAATGTACTATGCCGTAAAAAACGAAATAACCATACATGTAGTTACACATACTCGATTTTAAAGTAGTACACTGTAGTGATGGAATACACACCAAAAGCTGATAAAACGACAGTTCAATAGAATATAGCTTGGAATTCGGAAAGTGCGCGTCTTCGTGAAATGCATAAGCTATACATAATATTGATTCCGTGTATTCTGGAAATTGACAACCTCCGTGGCGCAGCGGGCGAGTAGCTGGCTCTGAAACGTGAGGTCGCGGGTTCGATTCCCGCACCGCGACAAATGTCTGTGGCCCACAGATAAGTTAAGATTTGTTTCGGGTCTGTGTGTCGTGAGACCGAAAGTATCTCGTAGTTTCTGATACCCACGATACAGGTTACACCTAGTGTGGGGTCAGGACTATGTCTGTGATTGTTGGGTGTATTTATTTTATTTATTGGGATTCAGTAAATCTTTAAAATAATGGCTTAATAATTATCATTCGATGTCGCAACTGGCCGCACTTTTCGTGGATAGGTACCGACGTTTAGTAACGAATATCTAACATTTAATTCTTAATATTATTTTAACTTCAACATTGAAATGCAAAATTTTATCAATATTTATTGAATATAAAGATTGATATAATATTATATTGGAATTAAATGAGGTGCTTTGCAGACGATATTTTCGGCAATCAAAAACTATAGCAATTTGTGAGATTTTCGGCAATCGAAATCGGTGATCTATCAAATTTTGTAGCGGTTGTCTCGACTCTCGACCGGCAACCGCAACGCGCTTTGTGATTTCGTTATCTCCCCGTACCTAGTGTAACCATGACAATTGATTCCAAGACTATTTACAATTGCGGCAACTATGAGTCTGTGATTTGCTGCAAATGATATTAAATTGTCTCAAGGCAAACTTGAAAAGTTGACAGTTGCCGCAACTCAAATAAAATTGTTCGTAGACTAGTGTCTTAAATCTGTGATGGCAAATAACAGTGGCCAACATAAATTATGCCGATAATATATATATTTTCTTGCAATTTCGACAGTGTGCGACCGTAGCAAACACGATACAATGAAATGTAACTATGGCGCCGCTAGTATTTTCTCTCATAAAGCCATGGTAACAGCTTACAGACTAGAAATATAATAACACAATAACTATTGACTATATCAGTGTTGAAATAAGGCAGCTTTTTCATTGAATCTTTGTTTTCTGAGTGCTTTCTCTTCGGCTTCCCGGCGTTTTTCCTCTTGTTCTTGTATTATCTCGTTATGAAATTTGTTGCTTTTCGACAGTTCCTCGATCTTTGCTTCGAAGAAATTCTTTGCTCCATTCACGCCGACTTGGTGCACGTTTATTTCTGTAAGCCTCGCCAAAGCTTCTAAACCGGAATCTGTTTCGAGTTCACCCGCTCTTGCTTTTCTGGAAAAAAAAAATTCACCTATAAGTTTAGATAAGTATTTAAATCCTGATCGCCAGTCGCCGCCTCGTAGTAATTGGGTATAACAATAACAGTTTAGCAACGATATCGCAGATAGTAATAGTACGGACTGCCGAGACGAGTGTCGAAAGTTGGAGACCAACCCTAAAAAAGAGCATACACCTCTGATTTTTCTATGATACGTGTATTTTCATTGTGAAATATCGCTTGCTATAACGGTGAAGGAAAACATCGTGAAGAAACCTGCATACCCGAGAATTTCTCCGCAAACATTTCGAAGGTATGTGAAATCTACCAACCCGCATTAGACTAGCGTGGTAGACTAAGGCCTAACTCCTCTCATTAGTAGGGGAGGCCTGTACCCAACAGTGGGACAGTAATTATTATTATAATAACAGTTTGTCTTAGGTATTCGTGGCTAACGTAGTGGAAACATTTTTAGACTAGGGCATTTCGTGATGTTATCTGTTTGAAAGATTGGTTTTATATTCGACAAAGCTCAGTTTCAAGAAGCAAGTGGTCCTATATCAAAGGTCCATATCTGATCACTTGGTAAAAGTAGGTACTCTCTAACGTAAGTTTAATAGTAAAAAGATCGCAGTACGCTAGTAGTGTGTCGTAGTCGTCGTACGTGCTTTGAAGTTCTTAATTTTTCTTTAAGTCCTTTATTTTATATCTAACATTTACTTTGTTATGTATGACGCAGTGGCATTTTCAAAACCACAAATACGAATACATAGTTATTAATTTTGCCTGTTATTTCATGGTTTGTCATGGTGGTGTATAATAATGTAAGTAGGCAGTTAATGGATTTTATAATAATTAGGAATTCCGTTTGTGATATGTCTGTTTAAGGGAAAACCGAAATATATTAAATATAAACATATTACACCATTTGCCCATTAGATTGACTTCATAATTAATGTTAATGTTAGTATCAAATAGGAGTGGATTTCTCGTATTTTATGCCAGTATTCTCGAAGGAGTAGGCAAAATTGCAGATAGTGCATCTTCGTTTCATCGAAATTCATGTGGTAGACCGTAGTGGGCGGGTTAAACCATAGTGCAACACCTCAGAAGATATGGTCATGGGGTTAACTAGTTCTAATAAGTGTTAACTGGTCTGTATAACTACAGACGTCCCTCCCATATATATGTAGGTCATGCCCTACTGATCATACCGGGTACAAATTCCAACTACGAATATATCATAACATAACATAAGCTCACGCCTGTATCCCCGAAGGGGTAGGCAGAGGCGTACTAGCGAACTAGAACACCCACATTTCGCCGAGCTTAGTTCCGTCCCAGATGTGATAGGGGGCGAGCCTATCGCCATATTGGGCACAAATTCCGTTCGAATATATCGTCTGTTAGAATTTGAATACTCAAAACAGAGAATTGGATTTCTATTATATAACCTTACCTATATATAAGTAAGAACTCTCTGAAGCTGATTTTGTTATCACCATCCTCGTCGACCTCTGAGATCATGGCTTTCAGGCCTAGATGTGTTTGCGGGGCGCCTAATCGCTCCATCATTCGCTTCACCTCGGTCAAATCAAGATAGCCATCGTGACCTTCGTCGAATCTGGAAAATAATAAAAATATTTGTTAATTAAGTAAAACCATTTATTCTGGCTTGTTGATGTTATTGTTAAACACGCAAAAGAACTTTTTTATAGCAGAGACTGGCAAACGAGCAGATGGGTCACCTGATGGTAAGTGATCTCCACCGCCAACAGACACCCAAGACACAAAAATAATCATGGTTACGTTACCAACCTAAATGATGGAAATGGAAGGGGAGGAAAAAGGGTTTCGGAAAGGGAGAGGGGAGTGGGCCACCGGAAATCTCGACTGAAAAAAAACTGGTTTGATACTACTCTGCCCATATAAGGGTAAATGTATTAAAATAGTACATAATATTATTATATCCCTTCCTTGAACATAACCATTTAAAGTATTGAGTAAAATTAGACTGTTAATAATAAGTGGGTCGTATTAGTCAAAATAAATATCTATATTAACACATACGACTTGTGTTTACGACTTTCATCACAATTTGATTTTTTTGGTTCGACGTCTCGGTCCGAAACGGATTAACTTTTTTTTAATATCCCCTATGATTAACGTTTATCCAACTTCTGTTTTATCCAAACAGAAAATGTGGATTTCCTTTAACTAATATGTTTACCACAAAAAGTAACAATGCATAATATTGTGTACCAACCTGTCTAGGTGTCTACATTTTAACAATACTGTCGCGAAATAATGGAACGGAAAACCGTTACGTTATCGTCTATCATGTTGGGGGAATGCTAATACAATAACGTTTAAGACATGCCACTTTCTCTACAAACACTACCGCGATGTCATCATGTGGGAAGCTGTTACAAAATTCAAATTATTTAATCATTATTGCGGAGTCACCACGATTTTCTTAGTGCTTTTTAACAGTTATAGCACAACTATCGGTAACATAACCCATATTTTATCCATGGTTTTAATAATAACATAACACCCAACAGTCACATACATAGCCCTGACACCACACTAAGATCGAGTCTTGTGTCGTGGGAATCAGGAACTACGAGAGACTTTCGGTCTCACAACACCCAGACCCGAAACAAATATCTGTAGGCCATACAAACATTTGTCTCGGTGCGGGGATCGAACCCGCGGCCTCTCGCTTCACAGCCGCCTATAGGTATTTTTTTTCGAATTGTTTATTGTTTATTGTTTTTATACATACATACATTGGTAATCATGCTAAATATACATTACAACAGAAGTTACAGAAGTTAGTTAGTTAGGTCAGGGCATTATGACATCTGATGCCTAAACTAGGTTATGATGAACCTGTGTGATGGACATCAGTTCGTATCCGCCTATATCATCATCCGCCTATAGGTTTATCCTACTTATCTAAAACGGCTGTTTAAAATGTGTAATATAATCTATAGGGCTTTTCATTTGATCTCCCGGCCTGACTAGCAAATGTGCGAATATAGTAATCGCTTAGAAAAACACACGTAAGGAATGGATTTGATGCAAATAGGCTAACAATATCCCTCGTAATGGAACGGGTAAACCTCGGCGAAAAATGGGTGAACTCAAAGTTCAACGTCTAACCTCAAAGATGGTAAAAATTTGACATAATTGATTGAAATTTAGTTTATTTAGTCCAATTTTTGAAGGGGTATTTGGACTCTTGCAGGACTCATACCCATAAAGATGTGGGTCAGAGTCTCAGTTGTGAACTTATGTACTCGATAAAATCTGAACGGTGTTGAATAAGTCACTCCAACCGTATATAAACGTAGACTATATACTTTACATAGCTCGTTCAGGATCAGGAAAGAACAAGATACGAAATGCGATAGTTTTTGCAATGTCAGGCAATTTAGGACACATATCATATTTGGTTCAAGTACCGTAACGAATTGGTTCGTTGAACGTGACAGACACGGCTGCGGGCCTTGTTTGTATGCGGGACACGTGCCTATTTAAAGTACTGCTTATTTCACCTAGTTTAGTAAATGTAACCATTGCAAACATATAGGTACCTTAGTATATACAGCCTATCTTTAACAGACTACTAGACAGTATCTATCGATCACTCCAGTTATCACCATTTTCTCAAATATCGTCTCCTATGTTTTTTGTCGAGGCTGTATCTAATAAAAAAAATTTGAAAGATTTTGTAATATAACATAACATAAGCTCACGCCTGTATCCCCGAAGGGGTAGGCAGAGGCGCACTAGCGAACTAGAACACCCACATTTCGCCGAGCTTAGTTGCGTCCCAGATGTGATAGGGGGCGGGCCTATCGCCATATCGGGCACAAATTCCAGACTCCGGGCTGATATGGAAAAATCCAATATCACTTTGCCCGACCCGGGGATCGAACCCGAGACCTCAGAACCGTAGTCGTACCGAAATACCACCACGCCACCGAGGCATTTTGTAATATATAAGACATTAAATCATTTGTATATGAAAAAAAATGATACACGCACGTTATTAAAATCACAATGTAGGTACCAATTTATTAAATTAAATATTACTAAGTACTACAGCTTTGTCTACGACGTGACAGGCTGATTCGACCAGGGTACCGTATCATAATACCATGAGCTCGCAGAAAACTTTTTACTTTGTTCGTTTGGGATTACCGGATAAATAAGCTGGTCTAGTTATGAGAATAGAGTTGCCTGGTAGAGTATTTATTACTTAATCATAACAATCCCTCTTCTCTTGCCCAAGTTATCTTGATACAAACCAAGTTCTTTTTTTTAATACTTTTAAACCTAGTAGTTTTGTACTCAAGAGCCTACTTTATTTACAAAGGTATCTCGTTTGTTAACTTAGTAAATAATATCAGAGTCAAGGTTCGTTGTACTAAGCAATATTCTTTTTCTACTGATAACGATGTAATTTACAGTGTTTTTATTCGCGTTCTACATACCTACGATAACCTAAGAATATGGGACCGCGAGCCGGTTTATTAATATTCAACCAGCTAAGGGACTTGTTTTATAAGGTCTGACTAAATTGTACCATTGTAATGACTACCTACGTTAGTACGTAGGTGTGGTACTCGGTAACTGTATCTAATATCTACACTAGATTGCCGTGATTGCAGTATGAAGGTCGCATCACGCATGTCCTCTTACTTTATTAGTATGTGCTTGTGATTTGAACAGGAAGATTCTGGTAGTAGCGTGCAGTCCATATAGACAAAGAGACGCTGTTTACCCTAACAATTTGAGGTTTCCATAATAAAGAATAAAATTATGAGTAAATACAGTTTTTTAAAATAGCAATGCTCGGATTATGTTTTATCGGCACAGAGATTGTAATCACTATGATGGTGTCGCAAGCAAGAGTTGAAGAAAAGAATTGTGTAAGATTTTTGTGTTTTGTCTACCCTCATCGGAATGTCTATGCACGTCACTGGATTCTGGAGTGGTAATAAATAGGTACAACAATGAACAAACATTCTATATATAGGCATTTTAATTTAATTTAATAAGTTGCCCAAGTAAAAACATTATCGAAACATGTAAACATTATCTTAGTAGATTTGCGTGTAGCATTGGCTAAGGATTACAAATCGCATTGTCTGAGGCAAGTCGTTTTCAAGGTGAGTGAAGGCAGGCGCTTCACCTGCCTACACACTTCGTATAGACGAATATTATTATGGTTAACTGGTTATCTCACACATTTTTGTTTCAGCAAAAATATAACGTGAAATAAATTAATTAAAAATCGTCCATAGTAAAAAGGTAGTCATTTATTACTGTAGCGTCTGTAGCATACCTAAATAAAAATGTTTTATTTTTTTATAGATAATGTACTTAGGTATTGAAATAAAATTAGAAGTCACTAACTTTTTTGGACAAATGACACCTCAGTCCTACCCGTGACCACGAAGACTGCAAAGCCTTCGGAACGTCGGGAATAAAAATTAAAACCAAATCGTGATAGAATCTGTAAAAATAGTTTTATTTCAATGTATAACATTCGCGTAAACTTAAGAAATCAGTATGTACTTAGGTACTTTAAATGTTATATACGGCGATGACGTATGTAGTTGTATGAGCGAGTTCATAACAACAACAAGCCGCGTCTCCTGCGGCCTGCCATTATTTTCTCCAGTCATTTTCGAAACAAAACACTAAAAACACCTACACAAAATAAGGTTTTCCATTGTCCCCTGCTCGTGTAACAATGGACTAGGAGTTTTGGCGGGAATTCTGACGGTGGTGGGTGGTCGCTTGTTTTAATGATTTCATATTTTAGTCTAAAGTTGTGTTTGTGGTTTAAATGTCATGTGTATCTAAGCAATAAACATCAACGAAGATGGACAGTATGTGGAAGCTTTGAAATAAGTGATTTTGGATGCTTTTTGTCGGGTGGATGGGTCGACCATGTTCGATTCCTCCGCTGCGAGAAAATCGTCTAAAAAACATCAAACTGGAAGGAATTGACGCCAAAACTCCAGCAGGGCATTGAAATCGAACACATCCGACTTCATTGCAGTTGTGAAAACTTAGATATAGGAAAACAATTTCCCTAACTTGACATTGGCATAATGTATTTCAATTGCCATAAAAAAAATACAATGGACTATAGAAAAAAAAATTAGAAACACCATGTTTTGTGTGGTGTTTTGTGTAATGTTTTAGTGCAGGAGTCGCGGCTTAACACAAACAACATTAAAATACTGATCCGTTTTTTTCTGTGTGAACGCGGTGTGATTGTTCACTACCTCAGCTCTAGTAGCGACGGATTCGTCAAAACGATCGTAAATATGGACTTTCTATGTGAAGGAATCCTTGGGCAAATGTAGTGAAAAAATAATGGATGATTCACACAGAGACAAATAATAAATATACCCAACAGTCACACACCTAGTCCTCACCTAGTGTGAGGTAACCTGTATCGTGGGTGTCGAAGACTATGAGAGAATTTCGGTCCCACAACACCCAGATTTGAAACAAATATATGTGTGTCAAAAAACATTTGTCTCAATGCGGGAATCGATCCTGCGGCCTCTCGCTGCACAGCCGGCTACTCGCCCGCTGCGCCACGGAGGATATCTATTATCTAGAATTCTAGATAAATATGACCTACTTGCAAAAGCGACTTTATCCTATGATAGTGTCGGTTGCATTTTCACCTGGTTAATTCGACTAGATTAAAATTTGAAGACAATCAGCTCAAATAATTAGACATTCTTATTCGTGTAATTTTACCCAACTTGCAATGTTCCTACTTCATTGGAATGACATCAGATAAATGGTCGATTAGTTATCAACTGCATCATAAAAAATATTTAATTCTAGTAATAACGTTATACAACATATTAACACTTCGTTAGCTGTAGGTAAGTACTTATAGAGGTAGATACGTACACTATGACGTATATACATACTAATAAATGATTATAATTGTTGTTTATAATATAACATAATGTAAGGTACATATCAATATGTTAAATTAATAAAAATAACCTAGCTTGACCTGGGAATCGAACCCCCCCCCCCCCCGTTTCAAAGCCCATATGCGCTGCTAGTTGCCACTAGACCAAGAAGGCGACTATTATTTGCATATGACATTACCAATTCGAATTTCTTCTATTTATCTCGTGTTTACCGTTTAAACCGAAGTCGGTTACACTTACACTTACACTTAAAGTGTCAGCTTGCCGTTGCGTTTCATTCGATGAGTGAGATTTCCTGAGATTTCTGGTGGCCCAATTCCCCCCTCTTTCCCAATCCCTATTCCCCTCCTTTTCGGTTGGCAACGCACCCATGATATATTTGTGTCTTGGTGTCTATGGGCATAGATAAGATCAGTTAACATCAGGTGACCCACCTACTCGTTTGCCAGTCAATGCTTTAAAATAATTCTAACAATGTTGCTAATTAAAGCTAAGTCACTTCAAGTGAAGCTATTTATTTTTATACATCTCGAAAATCGTTCTACAAACAAGCGACGAAGGCGACGTTGCGGGAGTAATTTTGTTATGACGGCACATGCTGCATGGCATGTAGGTAGGTACCTAAGGCGATTTTTAAATAAACTCTACTGAATGTGGTTTGGGTTTTGATTCATTGATGATGACTAACATTATTACGTTAAAGAACAAAAGAAGTTATTGAATAACCAGTAACCACACACAATAATTGAATTAAAGAACCATATTACGAAGCATCAGCAATTACAAGAAATGACAATCATAGCCCGAGTGCGACCGTAGGTATTGACGCAAAATTATTCCATGAACCATGGATACATATCCGTGTTTAATCTATCCCATGGGATCGTCTTCCGCAACATTACGTCTCCCCGCTCCACATCCCATATCCACAATATTGGACGCACCTAGCTTTACAATTTTGTAACATGAAATCTACATCTATATATTTTCCTGTTGTCTCTCAATTAGTACAACATTTTTCCCGTTGTCCACATGCCTTTTGAAAAATGGGCTTACCTATTTAATTCTTATGCTTTGTGGTTCTTACCTATTTTACTTTTTGTAATCGAGAAGACATAAGAAGGCTGAAGAAACAAGAGAGGTCTGTGAGAACTTCGTACCTTAGTTCTTGTCGCTATATAGAAGCTGCCTACCCCAACAGGAGACAGTGCGTGAGAATAAGTATATTTAGGTATATACCTTTGAATAAAAATTGTATATTCTACATTGAAATAAAACTATTTTTACGGATTCTATCACGATTTGGTTTTAATTTTTATGCCCGACGTTTCGAAAGCTTTGCAGCCTTCGTGGTCACGGGTCAGACTAAGGTGTCATAAAAATTAAAAATTAAAACCAAATCGTGATAGAATCCGTAAAGATAGTTTTATTTCAATGAATAATATTCACGTAAACCTAAGAAATCATTATACCTTCATTATACATATATATTCTACGCTAAAACGTGTTACTTGATACATGCTTCCATCTGTCTGTAAAAGAAGAAGACACGCAAGAAGATCATCAATTTAATCTATTTATTACATCGCATGGCCTAATAAAACACGAATGTCTCCAAGCTAACCCATAAACACGAAACAACGATGCTAATAATAATAAAATGGCGTCACTATGCCCTACTACGGCTAGACTATGATACCGATTTGCCAAAAGCCAATCTGCTCGTTCATCATTTCGTAATCTACTAATATAAACTGAATAAAAAATGTTTTATAGCTTCATATTCATCATGTTATTACCTTTATAGCCGATAATAATTATTATTGATAATGTATTCAATACCGATCTGGATATAATACTATTTAGGTATTGAATTTAAAAAATGTAACAATAATATAAGCATATAAACAAGTTTACAAACATAAAAACCGACTTCAAACCATAATCACGACATCTATGCTGTTGTTTCACTTTGTAGCTACATTAAAGGTTGAAATTGTATCTAAATCCAAAAGGAAACTGCTCATATATGTAACTATCACTATTATCTTATATCCAGCAATAGTAACAACCACTAGTCCATAGACCTCATTTTTTAAATTCGTAGCTAACAAATATTAATTCTGCAACGTCTGTTGTCTGTTCCCATCAGTTCATTAGAAGTTGCTCAGGGCAATTAAACGTGACATACTTTTATTAGTTCTAAAATTGTTTATACCATTTATTTTTTTATTGTTCAGGACATAACTAGTCCTCGTTTTTGTTTGTTTAGATAGCCAGCTAGGTTCTAGATTTATGAGTACATACTTACATAGATACATTTAAATTTGTGCCCGATATGGCCATAGGCTCGCCCCCTATCACATCTGGGACGGAACTAAGCTCGGCGAAATGTGGGTGTTCTAGTTGGCTAGTGCACCTCTGCCTACCCCTTCGGAGATACAGGCGTGAGCTTATGTTATGTTTTACATTTAAATTTCAACCAACACTAAATTTAAACTTCCTTCTATGAATAATACTCGTATGGTAGGTACTCATTTGTTACGTGATGAATTTAAATGAACATTGGTTTGATAACTAGTAAGCCCTACTAGTTATATTAAACTTGTTATGAGAGAAATTCATGAGCCTGAGCCCTGACCTCAGAATACGTATTTATAAATTTCAATGGGCTCAGGAGAATTAATTAAGGAATTCCTAGTGATCATCAGTTTCATAAGGTTGTTAAACAGCAACTATCACCCGGTGAGTGCCAAATAATAAAATTAAGTAAGTAGACTATGTGATTTTTACTTTATTTATCGAGTATCAGCCAATGATTTACTGATTATTTTTAATGGTATATGGTATATATAACATAAAAGGCAAAAATGAAAACTAGGCATATAAAAAGCCACGTACCCTTAGAATTATTAGACTACAACGGTGCCTACAACGCATTGCCTAGCCTGCCTGCCTGTGCCTGATGGATCCGAATTTTATACGGTCGTCATCTAAAGTAGTTTTAAACCACGAAATCTGATAACTCAGTATGTATCCATAAGATTTGTAATTGACTGTCAGCCTCATGAAAGTCAGTTACGTAGGTATGTAGATATAGTATGTATTAGTCGACTATAATAAATTGCCAAATATAGGTACCAAAAAATTACGATGTACCTACCTATCAATTGTAATGCAAAAAATGTAGATAAAATACCCAGACATTGTTTACCTTCTTCATTAAGATAGGCATGTGGTAAAACTTTACTACTTTGTTAAATGTAAACTGAAAGGCTTTTAGCAACACGTTAGTGCCATCATAAAAGGGATAAAAGCTACGTGTCGAGTAGAAAGGTCGTCCTTGTTTGACATAAAAATCGTAATTTATGTTTTCTTTTTATCAGAGCACGGCAAAATGGCTACACTTCACCTGATGGTAAGTGCTACGCATCTAAAAAACCCAGCTACCACCGACAAGCAATCAATTTATCTAGGTATCTCAGGCAGCGCGGCGCGGCGCTGACCCTAAGTTGATTCAATTTTTTAAAACTTAAGAGAAGTAGAGTATGAGGACGTTGAGTGAGTATGTATGAGTATGAGTATGTTGCGCGCATTATGAGGACATGAAACACTCGGGTATTACGCAAAAATATATATTGGTATGGAAGGAAAAGTAAGGAAGGATATGTAGTACGTATTAACAAAAATTAAAATGCGTTGCTAGTACTGAGGTTGTTGCATATTGCAACCGCAGAATACAACGGCTGTTGCGACACTGATACAATGTGAATTGACTGTGAAACGGCGCTGTTTCACAATAACAAATTGATATTGTTTCGAATTTTTATATTCTGTTTTAAATTAAATAAATATCACGGTCAGAGGTAAACTGTGAAAGGCGATGCTCGTGATTATATAATTTGACATATTTTTGTACATTACTTCCCTAGCTACTTCACAAAGCTATAATCTTCGTTCCCAAATTGTTAATGAGTCTATTTCTGTTTGAAAAATAATTCATTGACACAATTTTAATTACGTTGAAAATAGGCCGTAGTAAATTGTCAATTTCAATTTCATTCACATTACAAAAGATAGTTACTTTATAGATTATCCACACGAACAGCTTTATTGCGACAATGGCCAATGAATTACCGAACAGTAGTATAGGGATTAACCGTACCCAGAGCAAGTATGGAGACCTTTGAATGTATGGGACGAGGTACCTCCATAGTCTGCACCAGTGTCGGTCATAGGTACTGCCCGCGGATAAACTTAATTAGGTCGCGAATTAACTTGATTGGGCCGCGGATTAAATTAATTGGGCCGCGGATTAAATTAATTGACTCGCGGATTAAATTAATTGAGTCGCGGAAAAATCTTATTGGTTCCCATTCTTATTGCAGCGCGAAAAATGTCTTATTCTGCCGTGGGTTACTTTTATTGGACCACGGATTTCTTAAATGAAATCGTATATAAAACTTATTATTTCCCATATAAATCTTATTGGATTATAAGGATATTGGTGTTACATTGTTATTGCACATCGGTTCATTGTATTGGTTCCACGGCATTGTTTTGTCAGACCCCCATGGAAAAGTTGTTAGGTCCACGTGTTATAGGATCGCGGATAATCTTGATTACGTCGCGAATCTAAATCGCGGGTTTTATGTTATTACCTCATGACTCAGTATGTTACGTTACTTTTCACCGGAACGCGATCACATACAGAACTTTATACTTTGAACATGCTTTTTGTATCACGTAATAATTGCGTCATCAATCAATTTAATCCGACTGCCGACTACTTTATTACGACGTGAGTCGTTTAGGTAGCGTCTCAATTGCAAAACCTCGCAATATTCCGCGGGCTAGATACGGGCGGTGTTTCATTTGTGACAGGTTACTACATATAGGTAATAGGTATTGCATTGATTCGCAATACGATCAACATATTCTGCGTCCCTTGAAGGTGAATTAACCTTATATCAAGTTAATACCTATTATTGATTACATTTATAAATATCCAATTAAATTTATACCTAGTGCAGATTAGTTTTATAATGGTCTTCATTTTAATTTATTCTTTCGACTCCACACGTGGCCTGCCGAGAGGCAATTTGTCCTAAAAGGTTTATAATTCAAATATTCGAACAAAAGACACATTTTTGTATCACCCTTTTTATAAACAATTAACTGAAGTTTCTTATTGTTATAAGAGAAATCGGGTCTTCATTGTTTAAATGAACAAAGAATTCATGATGCATATTAACGTCGAGTCGTGTTTAAACGTGTTTGTCTGTTAAAATTAAGGATACTCATGGAATTTTGTACCTGTTTTTATTGTGCAATTTATATTTATTACCTCCCAACTCCACATGTGGTCTCCTTAGAGGCAATTTGTCCTTCTAAATGGCTCATAATTCCAAGATTCAAACAAAAGATTGACACATTTTTGTATCGCTCTTTTTATAAACAATCAACCGAAGTTTCTCATTGTCATAAGAGAAATCGGGTCTTTTATTTAACCGAACAAAGAATTCATAACGCATCTTAACGTTTGGGTCATGTCTATACGTGTTTGTCTGGTAAAATAACCATTTCTTCCCCATATAAAAGACACACCGAAATTATTTTGCACCGTATTCCAAGCTGTGCTCTACACTACATAACATCTCCAAAGTTCCTGACCAGTGAAGTGTTAAAAGAGTGACGCTGCTATAAAATGAATGTAAGTAACTATTATACATGTTTCTTATACTGTTGATATTGTTTTGTACAAAGGACATCATATGTGTAATACTTAGTATTAAAATACTTCTGTTATCTGATTACTGTATTGATTGTAATTATTTTAACATACATTATTCCATGTTTATACTTATCTCTAAACTGTTATTTAATATACTGTTTTCTATTGTTTCAGTTCTCTGAAAACACCTTTAAGAATTATTATTATGAAGATAATGTCGACGAACCAAGTGATCAAGAGGAAGGAACTCTCGCTTTCAAAGTAAAAAAGGCGATATCAAAAAGACCTCACAGCATTGACGAGTTTTTTGAAAAACCCAAGAAGAAGAAACTTACAAAAAAGTCATCGAGTGTTGGTCGATCTACGAGTGGTGGAATATCGTACATAACGTCGAACAAAGACGACAGTGCTGACGCGTCGCATCTTATCAAAATTGAAGTTTATGATGTGAACAAAATAAAAAATGTCGCACAAACGGAGCAATGGAAACACGCTGACGTGCGTGTTAAATTTTTTACGGAGAGTGAAGCCGACCGAAATTTGCTAAGTGTGAGAGACATTATATATAATATCACCAAACAATTGGCTACCCAAGAAGAGTGTAAAAAGTTTTTTATAGATACCGACAAATAAGCTAGCGTTATATTTTTATTTTAATATTCTTTGTAATCATTTTAATAGTGTATAGAGGTATAAGTATTGTTTTGTAATTAATTGATTTGTCTTTTTGCTATATGAAATAATTGTCTTATTGAAAAAGTTGTTGTACAGGATTATAATTTTTTAGAGTAAGGATATATGATCATTATCGTAATTTGAATTGTAAAGTAATATAAGATTTTCGAAATTGAATAAAAAGTTCAATAAACTCTATATATTTGGATTTCATTTATTTATTTCAAAACATGATTGAAACAAATCAGATAATAATACATCATTTAACATAGTATCATTACAAAATAAATGTTGAAAATCTTTCAAACTCATATCATGATATTTGTAATACAAATACATTACACAGTATTCACCACAAACTGTAGTCCAGTCATTTTGAATTCGATTAGTATTATAATTCCACATTCTTGAATTTCTTGTTAAAAACATCCTATGATATCCTTGAGGCGGTCGCCCATATGAATCAAAATACTGACCAAAACCATTCTTATCGATATGTATGGCGATCCAGTGGGATCCTGGTTTATTATCAGTATCCAAATTACTTACTATGTAAGTGGGATTTACAACATATATTGGCAAACGATTAGCTGCATATACGTTATATTCGATACTTGAATCAATTTTCTTTAAGTAGGTCTGTATTTCTAATGTATTCATGTTATTTCACGGAATTGTTGCAGAATTCTTATCCAGTTGAAAGACAAAGAAGTAATGTCATCAATAATGTTAGCAACTGATTATAATAGTACTTTCTATTTTAAAATATGTATCTCAATTTGTGGGGTTACAAGGACTAATAACAGTAAAACAAATAACTTATTTAGTTTCGTATTTTATTAAACAGTTCAAAGTGAGTACAGGAAAGACCGTGGAGACAATTAATAAAAGTAATTTATACTTAATCTATAAACATTTCTTGCTTAACTACTATAGTCCACAGAAATATTACGGTTTTTATCTATTTCTATAACATTATCAAACTCTGCATACACAATACAGTTAATGGTTTGTATCAAAGCTGTTTCAAAACGAACCTCTAATCGTACACTTCCATGTTTAATCAGATTCCAATGATTGGAAGAATTCGCTGATAAATCAGGTGTTAAGTCAAATGCTAACATACAATATCCATTAGCATATTGTTCTCGGGATATCCCATTACCTTCATTAAGAAAATGAATACCTGTACCAGAAAATAGTGTGTGATAGACCGTTGTATAAATATTGCTCCCAAATGATGGTTGTAAAGCTTTTGATGGTATTTGATTACCATCTATATATAAACAAAATGTATTAATATCATAATTTTCAAAGTTAAATGGGTTCTTAGTTAGGTTTCCATTGAAGGCTGCATTGTTTACAAATCCCACTATACACCTTTTGGGTACTTGTCCCAGAAAAATGTTGTCAAGAGTTTTTCCTTGAACACCTGATGGTATAGTTAAAACTTTTACTTCAGCCCGTGTGATTGGATATTTAGCTGAAGTAGATGCTAACACTTTTTGATGTGCAAGCAACACGGTTGGATTGATTCGAGCTCTACGAATAATAAGAGTTGCATCTGTAATCGATACTTTTAATTTAGTATCAGCTAAAGAAGCCATTAAATTGAAGTTTTCCCTAGAACGAACTAATTTAACACACATATCAACACCGTTAATTAAAAATTTTTCTTGGTTGAATAAATCACCATGTAAGTGTCCAATCATTTCTATTTCTTTACTTTCACTTGCCAATTCTTGTCTTTTAATAAATCCTTTATTGGTTTCATCAGTAGAATCCATTTTTCCAGCTGTATCTTCATACCATAGTCCACAAGTAAGATGAGACTTTTTAGCTGCAGGAGCATAGTTCAGCAAATTTTCAATATATGCACGATAGGCATATGTATTATTGGGTGGCGATACTAGTTTTTGATTTAAATAAACATCAAGTTGACTGAAGAGTGAATGCAACCAGTTATTAACTGGAGCCACAACTGTTGATGACATTAATTTAGTATTATCTTGATGCAATATCTTAGCTTTTACATGGATCAGTGTATGAGATAGATCTATATAGTCATCACCTGCTCCGGGCACTTGAAATTCTATGGGACCATCATCAGCAAGAGATGAAATAGGTTTGTAATGGATCCATATTCCACTTTCAATACTAGTTTGAGTAGATGGTAATGCAAACAAATCCAATTCTGACTTAATGCATTCACAAGAGTGACTATGTAAAAATGACATATTTCTTAATTAGAAAAAATATCTTTGATTTGTTTCGAGTTAAATTTTGATTTTTTGGTAGCTTTCAGTTTGGAAGTCAACGATGGACTGAATGCAGACAAACGTTTTCGTTTTGTTATATATCCCGATCCAGACATATTGATCCTGTCTATTTTTTCATCAGCTTTTCGTTTTAAATTTGAACCAGCTTCCTTTAGACGTGTCTTAATCGAATCTTCCATGGGTCGTGCACTAACCATATCTGTCAAAAGACCTACACCGGCACTTAATGCTTCTTTACCAATAGCTCGAACACCACCAGATAGTAATGGTAAAACTGATCTAAATAATCCTCCAAGAAAACTACCAATTCCATGACCCTTTTGGTATGGTGCTCCTTTATAAACCACTCCTATACCAGAACCAGCTTGATGAGAATAATAGCGTTCATAAGGACAAGTAATATTATTATGTTGAGAATGCATTATAATTTTTTGAAATGAAGTTTAACACACACAGTTCCAAATTGGAATGGTATCTTTTGACCCGTGTCTGATCTTATATCTATTTCGATGGTGTCAAATTGTCTACGCATTACAGATAAATAATGAGGCGGTGATAAAACATGCATTTTATTTGCACCATAGATGTAGTTTGAAAGATCTAATGGTATAATTCTTAGAAGGGGAGTCATTACGTCACCAACAATTTGTGGTTCCACTATATCACAGTAGACAAATAGTTGAGATGGTAAGCCCAAATGTAAATTTGCAGGACTTGTTGCATAATTGTTTTCTACAAGGTCTCTATTTGGCTCAAATCCTAGTTGTAAACTTAATTTAGGTGATAATTTTAAAGACTTTATGGAGTCGTCTAACACAGAAACCGATACAAACTTAGAAAATTCATCATAATTAAAATCAATTTTTTCCTTAACGTTGTTCAATGCTGTTAGTAGATGGTGAATGTTATCATAGTTTGTGATAGGTATATACATCTGTTTGTGACAGGATACTGTAGATTCTTGATTAGGCATTGTAGTCATTCTTGTAATGTACACAATGTTTTCATGATCTTGAACAGTAAGCATGGTACATGGATATTGAAATTCAACAATTCCTACACACCATTCCCCCTCCAATATTATAGGTTTAGGTAATTTTGTTGAAAATCTTGCTGTTTTGTTATCAGGAAAATATTCCACTGAACTATTACTAAGTAAAGTTAAATAGAAATCTTTATTCATATTTGTTTTATACTAGAAGCTGAAATCCAACTATTAAACTTATTCGGATAACCTTTCCACTTAACTAACACTTCGCGTCTGTTACCAGTGTAACGAGAGCGAATTATTTTATCTATCTTATGTTCTATGGTGGGGTCATAAATTACGTTTTGTAACTCTCGTTCATAAAAGGTTCCTACTACTTCTTCTCCATCTAAATCTTTAATAGTGTAAACAACCCAAGGTTTTCGTTCTATTACAGAAGATATTATAAATATTTCGTCACTCCAATTAGATTCATAACCTTTTTGAAATATATGTTTATATTTGGTTATTCTTACATGATCACCAACATTTAACTTAGGTTGGATAGTTTCATATGATTTATAATTGTTTTTCCTATCATATAAATTTGTCCAAACTGTCATTATATTGTTAAAATTAACATCACAAGGACACATTTTTATACTAGAATGGAAACTATGGTTATAAGAGTGTATCAAATCCTGCAAAACATCAATATATTTATGAGTATTTTTATGCGTGAAATAACGCCACATCTTCATTTTAAGAGTTCTTTGAAATCTTTCTACAATACTTGCTTTAATATCAGGATTATTTGTTGTATAGTAATTTATATTTTTTGATTTAAAGTATCTCTGTACATCTTTTGAAATGAACTCAGTACCTTTATCAGATTGTATGTGTGTTGGAGTTGTATTCGCTTCTTTAAATATACTATCAAAACATTGTTTTATTGTTTCCGAATTTTTCTTCTTCATGGGTCTAGCAAATGCGTATTTACTGAATACATCAATAACACAAAGGATGTAATTAAAACCTTTATTATCGTTAGAATAAGTTCTCATATCACTTAAATCAGCTTGCCAAAGTTCATTTAAATTAGATAGAATGTATCTGTTACGAGGGAATTTTCTTTGTACTGGTTTATGAAGTGTATACGTTTCCTGGGTCTGTAACCATTTTTTAACATCTTCTTTATTCATTTTACCTTTCATTGCTTTTGATAATTTTTCAATACTGCCATATCCAGCCGGGTGTGATACATCATAGTACATGCGATTTATTTCTAATAAGGGGTCCATTTTTCCCAATCAATTTTTTTCTTTATTTTTTTTATATGCTTATCGTTGCCTCTTGGTGATAAAAATATATCTTTGTTTTTTGTAAGAGATTCTCCGATATCTTTTTGAATTTGAACAATGTATTCACGTCTTTTGGGGTTTCCAATATAGGTTAATGGTATTTTTAAGTCTTTTAACGCTTTAGCAAATTTTTCCCAACCTACTGGATCATTTCTTTTTAATGGTCGTAGCATATCATTCACTAAATCTATAATATTACTTTCGGGGATTACTTCATTATCTATCATAACTGTACCATCATCGTTCCAGAAAATTTTATTTTTACTTAATGACACGGAATCCAATAATAACTCACCTTTTTTCAAATATGATTTAGGTATCAAGCTTAGAATTTTATTTTTTGTATAAGGAGGGTTTCTTTCTAGTAAAGTACTTTCTTCTTGATTATCTTCATTATTCAATGTCTGGACGGCAACTAGATCTTTATTTTTGATGTCATTGCTTATATTTGAATTTTTTAAAGTTTCAACCGCGGTTTCATCAAAATCATTATTTGAAATTACAGGAATCTCAAACGGTCGACGATTTTCTTCCATAAAGTGGAGATATCTATGTAAAATTTGTAAGTACAATTTACATTTTTTTCTATCATCCATATCACTATCCAAAATATTTTGCATTTCCACGTCCAAGCGAGAGGAAGGATTTTCATTTCTTTTTTTATTTATTTTATCGATTAAGCCTGGTTCAACCAGCAGCATTTTTTTTGCGTGTTCCATTTTAAATCAATCCACTCACTAATCCACTCAATATGGAACCCAATATAATCGGTAGAAATGCACCACCCTTTTGGACTATTATAGTCTTGCGTATTTTATTTGTACTTTTACGTACTAACTTCCGTAATAAATTTTTAAACTTTTTTAGTTTATTCTTTGATTTTTCTTCGAGAATTATATTTCCTTGTAAAACGTTGTGTATACACTCACAGATAAAATTAATTTCGTTTTCGCTACAGGATTTTAAAAGAGCTTGTTGATGTTTTGGTTTTAGTTTATATAGAGCGGATAACAAATCTTTATGCGTCTTGAGGCGTCGATCCATCATTTGTAAATGATGGGTATTTCTTGGTTCTTGACGTATTTAAACTCTTTCTTGGGAATATATACTGTACAATAACCTTCAGAAGGAAATATTTTGGATTTAATTCGACACATATCAAAAGTGTCTTGTTTTAAATCAATCATCAAATATCCATGTGCTTCTTTAGTAGCATCTTTATATGCATCTTCGATGAATTTGCTGTTTTCAGGTGAAACTTGACGTGCTAAATATCTAATTTGAGTTTTATCTCGAGGGTTTTTGAAATAAATTATATAACTTGAATTTAAAGAAATGTCTCTTTGACCTTTACCCTGATGAAATAAATTTTGAGTAATGTAAAATACACTTAAGTTTCTATGATGACTACCTTTAGTAAATATATCGACAATGCGACCGTCAGATTCTCTCATAAGATCATCAATGATAATAAGGTTTGCTTCGTTTCCATCGAACATGTTCAAATCTGGTATACCTTGAAAATAGTTCACGTTCGGTAAATTATACAATGGTTGCATTTCATCAAAACACCAAGTTATTTGGTTGAAAGTTCTGTTACATAACTCTTTATTGTATTTAATGAAGTTTGTCACAAAATTAGACTTTCCACAACCACTCGGACCTGCGACTATTGCAGTAAAAGGATGAATAAAATGGAACATTTTATATACACGTGTAATCCTTTGGGGGATATTGGAATGAATAAAACACATTGGTGAAAATAATATCTTATATATGTATAATAATTTCTAAAATATTACCTAGGTGTACATATTTCAGTTGTTCACAAAATCGCATAAAAATTAAAACTAATATAAATCAATATAGACACATACGTAATGTTATAAATTTATTTTACCAGCTACAATATTATTTTATGCTACAAAAAATATTCACTATAACGGTTCCATACTTTATTTGTACAGAAAGTCATGATGAAATTAAATGTCCTTTATTTTGTAATGTCCCCATGCAAGTGTATCAGTAGAATTTTTTAATATATAACGTTTTGTATCATTATAAGATAAAGATATTTTATTAATTTTTTGTGTATATATAACATGTTTTATTGATTTAAATCTTAACATTTCACTATACAACGTTTTGTTATCATATAAACAAGACCTATAATCAGAAAGACAAAAATTTTTCGTAACACTTTTATTAACACCCTTTGCTTTACATATACATTTATTTTGTACATCCATTGCATACATTTTTGAACGTAGGCCTACGAATTCCTTAAGAATATTTCCATTGTTTTCATCTTTGAAGAATCCTAACTTCTTTTTGTTAATTAATGGTATTCCATATTCATTATCAGGAGGATAGTCAGATGTGTCAAAATAATTTTCTAAGTCAATTTTAATATCGTTATAGAAATTTTCAGTAAATATTTGATATATTAAGCTATCAGTGTCCGTATAGAGTAACTTGAGATTGTCTCGATATTTCGATTTCATGTAATCATAATGAAATTCGTACATTAATGTCTTTGATAGATCCAATATACAAAAACCGAGGTATATTGGTTTATTATATAAAACTTTTGTCTTCTTTAATTGAACAGCAACTAAATTTTCCGAAAATATTGTAAGACTATGGAATTCAGGTCTAGCTATTAAAGATTGAGCTCCTTGAGATTTCCCATGGTTTAACCAATGGTTAACTAATTTAACATTCACTCTTTTCATTACATTCTCCATTGTTTTACCAAAAACGGAATTGTTCATAAGTTTAAAAAAATCTTTTTCGAAGTCTGAAGTTGCTAACGAACGCATATGTGTGTTTAAATCTATATAGCATTTTAACCACGGAGATTGTTGAAACTTAAGAACTCTGTGAACTTTAAGTAATCGTAGACCATTTTTTATACATTGTTTAAGATTTCTATAATGGATAACATAGTTCTTTTTATTATTTAAATTGGGGATTAGTTTTCTATGTTTGCTATTTCCTAAACATATGTTTTCAGGACAAAAGGGAAAATCTGAGTGAATATCATGTAACAATTCGGGATACTCCAAATCTACTTCTAAAATATAACCATGTTCAGCATCATCAGGGACGTTAAAATCTGTTTTTACATCTACCCATTCAAATTTAGCAGTTGGAAGACACTGAGACATAGCCCACCCATAAAGATTGTTTGCATCTAGGTACATGAGAAAAGAGGATGGTTTATTACAATCATAATCTATCATAAATAAATTATTAGCCTTAGCATGTCTATTACTGCATTGTGAAATACCACCCCTAATATTATTCGCGATAAAAGTAATTTTATTGATATCTGTTAGGAGCTCTAAATTAATTTTAGTGTAAATTAACATAGCATCCCAACTCAATCCGGGAGCTGTAAAGTAATGAGCAGGATCTAAGCCATACGTTTTAAGACACACATTCCTAAAATTTTCAAATACGTCCGCCAGTAGTAAAACATCAGTTTTTAAATAAAGGTTAGAATAATCACCCATATTTTTACAATTAAAGTGATTCCATACATCTTGAGCATGATTGTAATCATTTTCAGAAATGTTATTATCATTTAAAGAACTATAAAATTTATTGCGTGTAGGAAGGTAAGTTATGTTTAATGAATCAAATGAAGTCATGTACTCGTATGGATAAACACCTTTCCGTATTAATCGTTTAAAGTCTTCATGAGATGGATATTGTAAGTGAAGTTCATGAAATTGTTCAGGCAGTAAGTTTTGAGCTAATTTATCAAGACTACTGGACATGAATTTATAAGAATCAAGAAATCGTAATTTTATAACTCGGTTATTAATATGCAAAACTTTAGAAAAAGAAATATATTTCTCCTTATTCTCTGGAATAAGTTCTATTTCACCACCCTCAAAATTGAGACCATGTACTATAAAATGAGCATCATAATTACTCAAATTATGAAAAAATATTGGTACAAAATTAGGTGTCTTGTACTTCTCGGAACAAAGTTGATGAGCGACACCTTCATACATACCAGTATGCCAATTATAACAAATTGTGACATCTTCATTTAAATAATTATTACAGATATAACATGTCTTGCTTTGTTTGATGTTCATTTTATTTTCATTGGTTAATGGTAGTGGTGATTTGTTAAATGAATTCTTTTTACATATATTTTCTAAATCTTCTTTAATTAATTTCATAAATGTTTGTGCGCACTCTCTTCCGGTATACGATCTATACACTGATAAATTATCATTGTACGAATACTTAACATAATAACCAAAACTATACATTTCATGTTTTTGTATACTAGCAGTTGAAGATTTATTTGGATTATTAGAACAACTTTGTATTGGGTTTAAAAAGGCTTCAAAGTCAGCATATATCACAAATGGAACTCTTAACTTACGTTCATAATTATTAAATGAGATTTGATTCGTTGGAATTAGTTCATTAAACCAATTTCTTTTCTTATCATTTTCCGATGGTAAATCTGTGCAAACGTTAAAACAATCATTTTCTTGATGGCGTTGTAAATTTTTGGCTGATGTGAAATGTAACAAACAACCATCACAAATATGAACTGCATGTTCTGATGTTGATAATTGTTTAGATACTAATCTCGAAAGGTTTTTAATATAACAATAATGACCGTTACTCCCTTTAGTTATGTACAATAAGTTTAAATGAGTATTTCTTCTATGTTTTGTTAAATGTAATGGACCTACTACATTATTAATCTTTCTCTTTGAATCATAATGCAACCCAAAAACATTTATACTTATATTGTTTAGTTTCTCAAATTTATGAATTTCATTGATTTTTATAGGAAAACATAAATTACCAAATTTTAACTTGTTTTTATGCAGTATATAAGATGATACCCTATTAGAGCTATGAGTGGCTGGGTATAAACCCGACAATACTGCCCAACGAAAACATTCATGATCAGTATTTTTTACATTGATTATAGCCTTCTTACGTTTAATATCTAAGGGTAAATCTATATATGATGATCCACGTAATGGGTTGAATCTGTTAACATTTATATCCAAGTGATTTATTTTAACTAAACTCCACCCACTACCTTTTTTTTCAAAATTTGATATTTTCTTAATTATTTCAGAAGCTATAAACGGAAAAATAATATCTTTATCATCTCCTTGACAAATAAGATAATTAGAAATCTGAAAGTCAAAATTATTAGATATATTTTTGGTTTCTTGTATAAAGTCTGCATTAAGAATGAAATTAACTTTCAAGACTAAGTGTTCTGAGATGGATCGTTCTAATAATTTATATATTAAATCTTTAGTCTTTTGTAAAAACAACTCGGGTGTTTCAAATGTTTGACCAGAAGTTCCGTTAGATTTTATTCTATACGTAAGAATTCTATTACCGAATGCACTATCAATTATTTGAACGTTTGCGAATTCATTATCTCTCCTTATGAAATTATTTTTATGTGTATTACTTTTTAAATGATTCATCATATACTTTTTTGATACAAGTATATGACACTCAGGACATAGAACTTTATCACTGTTTTCTGTACTTACATTTTGTATGGAGCTAGCTGACGGTGATGATGATAAAGGAGCTTCAAGTTCAAGATTTATCCTCTTTCTTGCAGGTTCACCCTCAATCAATATCGATTGCGCTGGCCTCTTCATTGTACCTCCATTTTGTTTAGATCTAATAAGAAAATGAAACAAAAAAATTATCAAACCTTACCATCCCATAACATCAGATATTATAAATAAATTGAATTTACTAACATTTTTTTTTATTTAAGTACATCGTGAACAATATGCTTGCATTGGCAAAACACCATCAATCTCATCTTCATTGAATCTACTAACACTTGCAGTTCTATGTCCTTTACATGGTGTGTAATACGGAATAATATCAGGATCGTCCAACATTGATTTCGGTAAAACATTTTGTAGATACCAAAGTCGTATAAATCGATTAAATTTTTTTAAAATAAGATTTTTATTTAAACTCGCAATGTCACTTTGGGATAAACTATTAATGTCAAGGGTGTGATACATTTTTGGATAGTTTTAGAAAGAAATTGCTACTCGAAAAATTAAGAAATGACATTAAGATACGTCCTTGTCTTTTTAAATACTCAATAGACGTATCCCCTCCTGATACTACTAAAACATGTAATAACAAGTTTACTTACGTTTCAGTATGATTTTGTTCTGTTTCGACACAAAGCCCGTAGAGTTCAGCATCGAATAATGTTGACATCAGATCCATTGATTCGATGTTGTCAAGAAGGGCGACGAGATGCCAGTCGTAGAAATCACAGTTTAAATTATCCATGGTGATAATTGTTTGTTGTGCAGTTAATTTCGATTTTTAGTTAATTTATAAACATTTGCAATTGCTCTACTATTCAAATTACGATAATGATCATATATCCTTACTCTAAAAAATTATAATCCTGTACAACAACTTTTTCAATAAGACAATTATTTCATATAGCAAAAAGACAAATCAATTAATTACAAAACAATACTTATACCTCTATACACTATTAAAATGATTACAAAGAATATTAAAATAAAAATATAACGCTAGCTTATTTGTCGGTATCTATAAAAAACTTTTTACACTCTTCTTGGGTAGCCAATTGTTTGGTGATATTATATATAATGTCTCTCACACTTAGCAAATTTCGGTCGGCTTCACTCTCCGTAAAAAATTTAACACGCACGTCAGCGTGTTTCCATTGCTCCGTTTGTGCGACATTTTTTATTTTGTTCACATCATAAACTTCAATTTTGATAAGATGCGACGCGTCAGCACTGTCGTCTTTGTTCGACGTTATGTACGATATTCCACCACTCGTAGATCGACCAACACTCGATGACTTTTTTGTAAGTTTCTTCTTCTTGGGTTTTTCAAAAAACTCGTCAATGCTGTGAGGTCTTTTTGATATCGCCTTTTTTACTTTGAAAGCGAGAGTTCCTTCCTCTTGATCACTTGGTTCGTCGACATTATCTTCATAATAATAATTCTTAAAGGTGTTTTCAGAGAACTGAAACAATAGAAAACAGTATATTAAATAACAGTTTAGAGATAAGTATAAACATGGAATAATGTATGTTAAAATAATTACAATCAATACAGTAATCAGATAACAGAAGTATTTTAATACTAAGTATTACACATATGATGTCCTTTGTACAAAACAATATCAACAGTATAAGAAACATGTATAATAGTTACTTACATTCATTTTATAGCAGCGTCACTCTTTTAACACTTCACTGGTCAGGAACTTTGGAGATGTTATGTAGTGTAGAGCACAGCTTGGAATACGGTGCAAAATAATTTCGGTGTGTCTTTTATATGGGGAAGAAATGGTTATTTTACCAGACAAACACGTATAGACATGACCCAAACGTTAAGATGCGTTATGAATTCTTTGTTCGGTTAAATAAAAGACCCGATTTCTCTTATGACAATGAGAAACTTCGGTTGATTGTTTATAAAAAGAGCGATACAAAAATGTGTCAATCTTTTGTTTGAATCTTGGAATTATGAGCCATTTAGAAGGACAAATTGCCTCTAAGGAGACCACATGTGGAGTTGGGAGGTAATAAATATAAATTGCACAATAAAAACAGGTACAAAATTCCATGAGTATCCTTAATTTTAACAGACAAACACGTTTAAACACGACTCGACGTTAATATGCATCATGAATTCTTTGTTCATTTAAACAATGAAGACCCGATTTCTCTTATAACAATAAGAAACTTCAGTTAATTGTTTATAAAAAGGGTGATACAAAAATGTGTCTTTTGTTCGAATATTTGAATTATAAACCTTTTAGGACAAATTGCCTCTCGGCAGGCCACGTGTGGAGTCGAAAGAATAAATTAAAATGAAGACCATTATAAAACTAATCTGCACTAGGTATAAATTTAATTGGATATTTATAAATGTAATCAATAATAGGTATTAACTTGATATAAGGTTAATTCACCTTCAAGGGACGCAGAATATGTTGATCGTATTGCGAATCAATGCAATACCTATTACCTATATGTAGTAACCTGTCACAAATGAAACACCGCCCGTATCTAGCCCGCGGAATATTGCGAGGTTTTGCAATTGAGACGCTACCTAAACGACTCACGTCGTAATAAAGTAGTCGGCAGTCGGATTAAATTGATTGATGACGCAATTATTACGTGATACAAAAAGCATGTTCAAAGTATAAAGTTCTGTATGTGATCGCGTTCCGGTGAAAAGTAACGTAACATACTGAGTCATGAGGTAATAACATAAAACCCGCGATTTAGATTCGCGACGTAATCAAGATTATCCGCGATCCTATAACACGTGGACCTAACAACTTTTCCATGGGGGTCTGACAAAACAATGCCGTGGAACCAATACAATGAACCGATGTGCAATAACAATGTAACACCAATATCCTTATAATCCAATAAGATTTATATGGGAAATAATAAGTTTTATATACGATTTCATTTAAGAAATCCGTGGTCCAATAAAAGTAACCCACGGCAGAATAAGACATTTTTCGCGCTGCAATAAGAATGGGAACCAATAAGATTTTTCCGCGACTCAATTAATTTAATCCGCGAGTCAATTAATTTAATCCGCGGCCCAATTAATTTAATCCGCGGCCCAATCAAGTTAATTCGCGACCTAATTAAGTTTATCCGCGGGCAGTACCTATGACCGACACTGGTGCAGACTATGGAGGTACCTCGTCCCATACATTCAAAGGTCTCCATACTTGCTCTGGGTACGGTTAATCCCTATACTACTCCGAACACAATAACTCTATATCTATTGCACCCGTTAATGACTACATTTAAAATGAAAGGAGGTATGTAGAGGGAAAACTTGCAGCGCGTAGTGAGAGTACTTATGGCATCCTTTCTCGCTATATTTGGAACCTATTGCCTACTGGTAAGGCAACAGCCTTCATAGCGGGACAAGTGACAGCACGTAGAAATATATTACATGGTATGTTTTTTTTTAAATTAAACTGACTCGCAAGCTCTTCAGTCCTCACCGCCAGTATTATCGGGTTATTTTTTTTTTTATTTTTACTATCTGTTGCCGGAAATTTATACGATAAAAAGTAGCCTATGTGTTAATCCGGGGTGTCGGCTACCGCCATGCCTTACCATATTTTATCCAAATTGGTCCAGAAATTTTAAATCATCAAATCAGATATTTATCTTCAGTACAGTTGTAGTGCCACGCAGCACGCTGCAGACAAAGCCTACATTACCTACTTAGTTGTGCCTATAATATTACGTAGATATTTATTTAACCTGTTAATAGGCGTACTACATAATAGTTCATCAATAAGAGAAAGCGAAAGACTCCGTTTCTTCATTTATTTCGCCCAAAAAAATTTGTATGTTCAAAATGCGGAAGACAAATCTATTGGCATGCATGGGATCATGTTCAGAGGCGAGTTATGCAACGCAAAGTTAAATGCTTACGATAATATGATCGTAATTAAATTAAATAACCGAACTTGTTATAGTGAATGTTGCTTAGGAGAACACTTCGGAACTCACTTAATAGCTTGTACTACATATGGTACTTTCGCAAGAGTCCCAGAGTTTCTTGCCCGTTCTTCTCTGGCGAAATGGCCTTCCGAACTGGCGGTAGAGGAACTTTGACGGAATCTAAATAATGTAGTAACATATCATGGATTCAATAAATATTTTGATTTTGATTTTAATGCCATTGTAAACTTTATACCCTTGCAATTACAGTTATTTAAAGCATTTTACACTCTGTGTTATTAAATCAGTAGTTTTGGCAGTAACTTTACTGTATTTTGAATTTGTTTTAATCTTTGATTAACTTATTTTCGCTATCTCCTTTTCAAAAAACAATGGACCATAGATAAGAGTGTGTAGGGAAACCATGTTTTGCTAAGGAGTTTTGTGTAAACATCACTTTAGCATTAATGACTAATAGATACGTAGAAACTAGAAACACAAATTAGAGTCGGTCGAATTTTTTAACAGTACAGTGGTTTATAGCTAAATCATTATAACATACGTGATAAACACATAAAATCACTCACTGTTAAATGAAAACGAATTTCCGTACTTCACTCGTTCGTTCAAGTACCTAAACACGGCGAAAATTTCTCACTTTTCCAAATCTTTATCAATGTCGGTTTAGGAATTACTTACGAACATTATTGTGATATTTGGTGATATGATTTTTTTTTATCTAAGATACTTTATAAGTGGTTCCGTGCAATTATGTGATATTGTAAGTATTTACATCACTCGAGGTAACATGACACGTCAGAAGTCGTGTCACATTATGAACACGATATAAATACCGGTCAGCATAATATTTTATTAACATGACGGTAAAAGGGAAACTTCATGTATCAGTTTTATGAATCACAAATATATTACTCAGCAACATATATGATTTATTCCTTGTACCTTATAATCGCCACATAATAATGTGAAACACCAACCAAACTCTCTTCATCATCATCATCATCATCAGCCATAGGACGTCCACTGCTGAACATAGGCCTCCCCCAAAGATTTCCAGATCGACCTGTTGGAAGCGGCCTGCATCCAGCGACTTCCTGCGACCTTTATCAGGTCGTCGGTCCACCTTGTAGGTGGACGTCCTACGCTGCGCTTGCCGGTACGTGGTCTCCACTCGAGAACTTTTCTGCCCCATCGGCTATCAGTTCTACGAGCTATGTGCCCTGCCCACTACACTTTAACTCTCTTATTTAATATAAATCTTTATACAACGTAATTAAATAATATTAACCATAGGTGTTACATCGTATTCATGTGTTCATTAATATAACATTGTCTACTTTGATTGTCTACTTATATGTCATTGTTCAACTTATAATTGTCAGCGTATTTAGGCTAAAAGCCACAAAGGCCCATGTTCAAATCCCAGATCGACCATTGCAGTTTGAAAGTAAAGTGTATAATAATAAAAATAATATTGTAATTTAAAATAGCGACAACCTTGCCCTACCTCCCTTGTGGATCATGTCACATACATATTGTAATTTGTTTGGCTTAGTTTTTACGACCGGCTGCTTGCCTGACGCCAACCCCCATCTGGGGGATCCAGTCCCGGGAAGGTAGTGTTAGAAAAACACCACACCCGACCTGGGAATCGAACCCAGGACCTCTCGGTTCACGAAAAACCCCAATAATAAATAATATTTAATAGGCAAGCAACGTATATGAAAATAAAAATAATAATTTAAAATCCATTGAATTTCTGTCTCAATATCAAAAATTCATTGTTTTCTAACCGTCTGCGCATAATGAAACATAATGAGGAACCAATTGCTATGTTAACGACAATAAATTGAAACGTTGACCGCTTGGAAACAAATTCACATGACCGTAGATGTCACTCGTAAACATCAGTCTGTGACTCATCTCGACGGTCGGCTACAACAGGGATGTCAATTTTAAGTATAGGCACTTTCAAGCACATTGGACAAGGAAAATAAATATTATAGTGGATAAATTAACTAAAATAAAAAAAAAACTACTTACAAACCGGAGTCACGGTTTGCGTTTAGCTGTTTTTTATATATGAATACAAAAAAAAAATAAAAACTGACTTCAAAAGATATTGAACATAAAACAAATCTTCAAAATCGACGATTGCACGAATTATCGATATTTAATCATAAAAAAACGGTCGATTTTTAAACCCCTTTCTTTTGAAGATGGCTAAAAATGAACGTCATACCTACTGTCATCAGGTATTAACCAAATTATATGAGACCAAGCTTGAACTAAGCCCTAATGAATACCTACAGGAATTTTCAAAATCGGCCATCGGCACACACGTATGCATCGGTGCATTTTCACTTAATTTGCTTTGGCCCTGGTTGTTTTTTGTACTTGTTAGGTACTTATTTATTGAATAGTTAATGCATTGAATTTTTTTAAAAGTAATTTTTTATGTACTATAGAGGTAGAATTTTGTAAATATTTCGGCAACCCTAACCCCGTCATTGATTTGGCCCGCGCTGCGCCGCCGTGCCGCGCCACACTGCATTATCCGCGAGTCCTCTGCACTTCCTTCCGACCAAATGCAAGATTGATAATTTAACCATATTACTAATACTTTATTAAAATGCTTCTTTTAATAACCAATAGAAACAGAGTATATAGCGTCTCGCTGTTGTTCACTGGCGCAAAATCTTCATATATTCACGTAAAAAGAGTTAACAGGTTTTTCACTAACCACCGATTCCAATAACCAATATCAGTTCGAATATGCAGAAAGATTACAAAAATTAGCCAATAAGAACACAGTTTGAACATAACTCCGTCAAATGACTTGATTTGATTGGTTCATAATCGCGATCTATCTGCATTCTAAACTGCGATCATTTATTGAAACCGGCCGTAAGAGCAATATTACTAAGATATTATGTGAATTTAAAGTCAACATTTATGTCTCTATACATAACTTTGTCTCGAAAGTTCCATGACGTATTAAAATAAATAACATTAAATACCAATGAATGAAACTCGTATCGGTACAAATCAAATCCGTGATAACAAATGACTCATACTTAATAGCTATTAAGACGAGTTTACTACTACTACTACGGTTTTACTAAGAATGTGACTAATTTTATTTAAATTAAAAATTTACGCACGTATGACACGACGCTACCAACTCATACCTTCGATTCGGGGCCGGTGTGAATAACATCCGTTAACTAAAATATCAGGGAATTCATACATAAAAATGTATAAAAGCTGCTTGGCACGTGAGGGCCCTGAGGTATACGTAGCTACGTATGGTGAATACCGAAACGAATCAATCATCGAGGAAAATAAAATGTTTTGGTTTAATACAATAATGTTTTAAAAACAACTGACACTCGCTGTGTTTATTTGTTTGCTTGAATGTTATTATATGGGGAAGTGAGTCACTAAAATTAATGACTAATGACTAATGACCTACCCGCATAAGGGCGGTTCCTTAGTCATTTTAAGTATATTGTGTACGATTGTACATATCTGGTTACACTATACTGTTTACTTCCGCTGCAATTAGTGATTGTAGGTCCTCGCTCCCTTTCTCTTCCTTCGGGCTTCAAATGTCAAAATTTATCATATTTGGTTTCCGTTATAGATATATCAATTACTCAAAATACAGTTAATATTAAATGTAATGCATGCTTATGGTAGATCTTATCACAAATACACTTTCACTAAGTAATTATATTAAGAATATTATAGATATAATCGCCTCCTTGGTCTAGAGGCAGCATGTATGGGCTGTGGACCGGGAGGTCCTAAGTTCGATTCCCAGGTCGGCAAAGCGAATATTCCAATTTAATTTTCCCGGGACTGGATCCCTCATAGTAGTAGGGGAGCCCACGATGCTAAATGGGGATTTACTCGAGCGTCGTAGAGACCTATTGGGATGCAAAGCTTAGATGATATGAAGAAAAAAATGTTATATGATATATACCTTTACATCGGTGGGGGAAGCGGCTATAGATTTTTAAATATGTAAAAAAAAACTGTTGCATGGACATCCTCGAGCGCGTCAGATATTGATAGCATCAATGCCCTACGTATTTTTAATAATGTACGTATGTTAATCTGATCGTTTGCATGATGCGAGTGGTTGTATTTAAGGGTTGAAAATGAAAAAAAAAAAATTTATCGAGCGCGTCAGATTTTCTAACGGAGTGTTAAGTGCACCAAAAAAAAGCTCTCATTCACTAATCTGACGATTTCGATGGGACGCAAACTCGCGGCCATTTTCATAATGTGCAAAAAAAATTCGCCATTTTGAAATACTCAAGCGCGTCAGATTAAGATATATATGGTTCATCTTTATGTTCTAAACGTACTGTCTCATAATCTGACGATTATCTAGAGGGATTGGCCTGATCTGACAAAAAAAAATTAGAAAAACGGTTCACCTTAAAGGCCATCCCTGCAACTTCCCGCTAATTCCATTCTTGGGCTCTTAAAATTGTACTTATGACATATTTGAGCTCAAAATATAATTTATGTGATATTTTGAGCTCGCTGAGTTCAAAGAAATAGAAATTTCATAGAACACTATTTTTGGAAATTTCAAACCGCAATAACTTTTGAATGGATCAACCGATTTTCACGCGGTTGGCGGCATTCGACGCAGTTTTATCATCCTCATAAGTAATTTTGCAATTTTAATTGATCGAACCACAAATTTCGGAGTAATCCCGAAAAAACCCTTTTTCGGGTTTCTTTCGTTCAAGATATCTCTCGAACGAATCAACCGCTTTTGACCAGCTAGGTGGCGATCAACGTGGTTTTTCAAGCTCAAAGGCGGATTAGTTTTTGAAGTTGATCGATAAAGCCGGTTAAAAGTTATTCCAAAAAAACCACTTTCAAAAATTTTTTTTTTTAAATCATTGAACTTAATTAATTGAAAAGCTCAGGAAGCAGAAACCAGAGTGGGGACGGAGTGAGAGAGTAATAGATAGAGAAAGAGTGAGAGAGGAATAGAAGCGCGGAGAAAGAAATGTAGGCATCACGCAACTGCACGCATTTAACTTTATCGACGAATTTTTATTATTTCGGCTTGCGGAAATCGTCAGATTATATATTTTTCATTATTCTTGAATTATTTCCTTCAAAATAAAAAAAAATTTAGCTACGCTCGAGAATGTCGAGATGACGTTTTTTTTTACAAGTTTGTTGCCCTCCCCTTTTTTTACGTCACTCTCAAATTGTCAGATTAGTGGAATATACACTTTTTAGGATGTAATTAACTCACCCTACCTTAATCTGACGCGCTCGAGAATTTCTGATAGTAAATTTTTTTTTACTAATCTGATCCTGTATCCTTCACGGGCGGCCTTATATATGGGCCTCATGTTTTGTGGAGGTACTTAACCGGGTACAAGGTATCCCCCTGTATATTAATCTGACGCGCTTTAGTAAATCCCGAAATCCCCGCTTGGGCTCCCCTACTATAGGGGTTGACGTCAGACAGGCGGCCGGTCGTAAAAACGATGCCAAATTCTCTCTGTAACATGCTTGAAAAAGTGTGTTGCGCAGACACCACATTAAGGTGGGATAAGGGCAGGTAGAAAGATAGATAATACCGTATGTAGAAAAATCTTAGGTCGCTAAAACCTAGCCAATTATATTGAATTAACATTACATTTTGGGATTCTGCAATCCCATGGTGTAAAAATTAATATTGCAACTACACATACTGTGAACTACACGTACCTAGCTGATGTGTAAGCTGACTGGTTGATGTTATATGTTATGGTTTTGTATATTATTATGCGTGATTGAGTATTTTCAGAACGGTAGGTAAAATATTATTAAACCAAAACAAAGAAACATAGAGGTATTATGCCAGACGTAAGTAATTTAGTGCATTGCCATTGGTAATTAAAAACAGTATTATCATCACGAATCCCGTGTGAATAACAAAAAGTCTCATTATGTATTTGAATGAAAGTGGTTATGATGTAAAAATTATTATTCTCATAAGCGTGCCGTGTCGTCTATTCATATTTGTCTCCCGACTCCCACGACGACGACGCCGCGATGCCACGTCATTTCACTTAATTAATTACTGTTATGTTTTAACTTAACTACAATAACCAAACGTAATTTTATGCAATATATCACTTTCACTGTTCAACTCATACATACTTTAGAATAATAGAAGAAAAAGTGGGATGTACAGTATCTGTATACGATGATGTAGAAGATATTCTAATAAATAATAAATACACCCAAAAATCACACACCTAGTCCTGACCCTTTTTTTGTTTTCGCGGGGAAAACGATTTATCGCTACCAATCCACCCCAGCGGGAAGTGAACAGGTTATGTTGGACTCGCTGGTCTTACGACCCAGCATTCAGCCGCCCGGGAAAGATGGTAAACATCCAGGCTGCCGCCGGACCGAGTCCCTAACACTATTTACACCCTACACCGGAAATACCAACCAAAACTCTGCGGTGGCCCTCTTCGGCACATTAGGGTCGGCCCCGGGATTCCCAAAGAGGCGTCTCGGCTTCCGCCGGAGCCTAGTCCTGACCCTACACTTGGTATAACCTGTATCGTGGGTATCAGAGACTATGAGAGACTTTCGGTGTCACAACACCCAGATTTGAAACAAATATCTGTTGGGCCACACAAATATTTGTCTCAATGCAGGAATCGAACCCGCGGCCTCTCGCTTCACAGCCGGCTTTTCGCCCACTGTGGCACGGAGGCTGTCGAAATTCTTTTATCTTATTCTGGTAACTATCGTCGAGAGAGGTGGTACCCACGTGTGCTATTAAATAGTATTTTCTTAGTCCATGGCAAATACATAACTACAAAGTCTCATTCAAGAATCCGAATCAAATCGTCTGTATATTTTTTTGTATGTACATACATGTGCGCTATATCTCCTCAAACATTGACCGATTTCCAAGATTCTTTTTGTATTTGATAGGGCTTATTCCAAGGTCACGATCGGATATTTTTTTAAGTCGGTCCAATAAGTTTTTAAACTTGTGATCATACTCATTAGGAAATAAAGTAACTATTTGATATGAATCGGGTAATTAATCGAGCAACAGAGTGGTTCCGCGAATTCTCTGTTGAAACATCAACCCCAACCATTTTTCGTATTTAGGCTGAGATCTATAGAGCGAACTTCGACTAAGTCTAAGTCAAAGTCACGAACTCAGGGGGATTTGTAATTGTTAAATCGAACTTTGACTTAGTCCGGGTCATTTTTTACAAGAAAAACAGACTGACAGACTAAGCAAAGATTTTCTTGTAAAAAAATGACTCGGATTTAGTAAAAATCCCCACTGAGTTCGTGACTTCGACTTAGACTTAATCGAAGTTCGCTCTATAGATCTCAGCCTTGGTCTACATAGGTACATAGTCATCGCGATAGTATTCGTATACTAAATTAAATATATAATAATAGGCAGGTAAAATAAATCATATTTATTTTATCCTTATATTCGGTAGGAATTGTTATAAATAATTATATTATATAGGTATAGGTGTGCGGCCCGTATTCTTGTCTAATTAATTTAAAAATAACACGACTACGCGATCGATATATTCAATATCTAGGTAGTTAGGTGAGTGCAGGAATATACTGTTCACTTCAATATCGAAAGTTTAATTACTTATTGATTTATTACAACATATTATTGAAATTGGCTGATTCCCTTGTAAGAATAATTTTGTATTTTATCTGCCCCATTTATGGAGCTCAACAAACAGTTTATCTTTCCAAATAAACAAACATCTAAATGTTGTACCAGGTGCACTGCCGACACGATAACCAGCCTACCTTTAACGCGTTAAAAAAATATAACAAACGCACTAGTACACGTTCTCGAATGCCTTCAACATATTATGTAGTCGATCAACCTTGCAATATAATTTATGTTGCATCTAATTTGTACACATTATTAGTAATATCTGAAGAAACAGCATCAAAGGTCAGCATCCAGCTGCAACGATTTTGAATATGTCAATAGACGCAATCTAGATAAATTGCGCAAACAACGGTTGATGCTATTTCATAAAACTGTAAAAGACTTACTTGTTAAATGTCTGTTCGTATTGTTTTATTTCCTTCCTGGAGAATTCGTGAAATTCCGTAAAAACGTTCACGAATTTATATTTCGGCTTAACCTCCAGGCCCTCCTCGAGTTTGTCGTTAATTTCTTGCCTCCTCGAAAGAATGCCGCTCAATTCTTGAGTAGCAGCCATCGTAATTATTTACGCGCCAAAGAAAAGGTTGAAAATGCTGTTTTTTCGCACACAATTGAGCGCTCGACAAAGCGAGATGCTGCCTGCCGCTACGATCTTACAAATACTGGTAGTGCGGGCGCATGGCGTGCGGCGGGCCGGCCGGTCGGAACTCCGCACTCTGTGCCTCGCACTCCCCTCGTATCGTAATCAAATAGCGGGGGACGGACGGATCGACTCACGTATTTCTGCGGAGTGCCGAGTGACGCGGCCCGCGCACGCCGCGCCGCAGCTCACAGCTCGCCGCACCAACCTCCACCTAAATCTTGACGCATTGTCGTCGTATGAACCCACTGGCATGTCATATACATGTACGGACACCCCATAACGGTAATTCGCGATCCACTTCAAGGCTCGCAATTACATAAGTAATGCATCGGCGCCCATGAGAATCATTTACCTACTTCAGATCGTCGCGCGTCGCATGAATTAATTAACGTGTTTTACCCGAGTATTAATGAAATATAATTAATTACACATAGGTACGTACACATAAGATCACGTACCTGTATCCCGTAAGGGATACGTAAAGGCGAACTAGGGAACTAGAACACCATTAAATAATAATTGTACATAAATAAGTGAAATGTGTAGTAATGTAGGTAGGTGCATGTTTATGTGTGTAGGTATACGTAAATAAAACTTATAAAACGACTCATATAACCTTCAAATAATGTTAATTTCTTACTTATGAACGATGATAGAGCACCAAGATAGAGTTAAGGTATTTTCGAAAGTCAGTGTTCATGCTTTAAAACCTCAGTTTAGGTAAAGAAATGAGTAGATGTTATTTGTGATTTATTTTGTTTTCATTTTTTTTACTTTTATCTACTTAACTAGCTGATGCCCGCGACTTCGTTGGCGTGGAAATTTATTACCAAATCTATTCCACAGAAACCGTACATGTTTCAATATAAAAAATAAGATATACACACAACGTAAGTTTTTTTTGAAAACCCGAAAACCGAAAGTAGTTTGTTCAGAATTAGTAATATAATCCAATACTATAATTTTAAAATGTGTTATATTTTGTCCTAAAACCAAATTAAAATAGGAACTCAAACGTGCGATTCGCTAGCCTACTGACACAGTACAGTTAACACAGCCGCAGAAAGGTACCCGTGAATTCATTGGAGAGACCGGACAATATTCGAAGATTGTCACCGTGTTCGTTTTCACTATTATTATTATAATTTCGTTTCTGAACTTCTAAGTCTAAAAATTGGAATGTTTGAGTTTTCGAGTAAACAGTAGCTCATCATGTTGCATAACAAAAACTTTAAGTTCATTGTTTTCGTAATCGATTAGGATAGCAGATTGGCAAACGAGCAAGGTGTTACCAGATGGTGAGGGATGTATCACCCAGACATCCACACTGCAGATACCAAACGAATCATGGGTGCGTTGCCAAGCTTAAAGGAAGGGAGAACAAGGGTTGAGAACTCAACAGTCTTTACGTTGGTTTCCTGTGAAACAGTGGAATCTAACCAACCTGGTACAGTTGTGCTATCGAGATGTCTACATTTTTGGAATTTATAAATTTTACCTGTAATAATTTCTAATAGATCCCCACTAATCTATTCAAATTGTTGTGTTGAGTAGATTGCATTAAAGTGTACTAAAAGGGGTGTAAGGGGGGGCGAATGGGGTGTAAGGGGGGCGAATTAGATCTCAAGCCCCCAAGTGCCAACCCTACCTGCACGTGGTACACCCTGCTGTCAACGGATGTGGCTCTGGCGGCCGACTCGTGGCGGCATAACCACATAAAATATGCTGGGATGCCAAATGCTCCTGCCATCGACGGGCAGCAGCGCCGATGGTAAAACATGCCAGCATTCTGCGGTCACCAATCCGCCTGCCAAGCGTGGTGACTACGGCAAACCCCCCCAAATGATGACAGACCACATAAACTTACGGCCCCCAGTTCCCGGTAACCCCACTATTCCTGACCACGGTACCGGTCATGGTTACGGTGGGGTGGGGGGTGCTAAGAATCCCCGGGCTACGGCAGGGTACCACAAACGACTGTTTCTGGCGACGTACAACGGACGCTCTCTACGGTTGGACGAGCACATGACAGAATTGGAAGTGGAGTTGAGTCATATTAACTGGCATATCGTGGGGTTATCTGAAGTCCGAAGACAGGGGGAGGACAAGATAACCCTAGATTCCGGTCACCAACTCTACTTTCGAGAAGGACATCAACCATCCCAAGGTGGCGTCGGATTTCTGATCCACAAGTCACTCAAAGGCAACATTGTGGAAGTTGGCAGTATATCGGCGAGGGTGGCGTACCTTGTCTTGAAAATAACTGAGAGATACTCTCTCAAGGTTATACAAGTGTACGCCCCAACATCCACACATTCTGACGATGAAGTCGAGGCCATGTATGAAGGCATAGCGAAGGCTATGTCTCATACCAAGACTTCCTACAGTGTTGTCATGGGTGACTTCAATGCCAAAGTGGGAGTACAAGAATGCGGTGAATCGAGGGTAGGATCATTCGGCTATGGGTTCAGGAATCACAGGGGACAAATGCTAGTCAACTTCCTTGAGGCTCAGGGGCTTTTTCTTATGAACTCGTTCTTTCAGAAGAGGCCTCAAAGGAAGTGGACCTGGCGAAGCCCCGACAATGTGACTCGGAACGAGATAGACTTCATCATGACCGACAAGCGCCAAATATTTAGAGACGTCTCCGTGATCAATAGGGTCAATACCGGTAGTGATCACCGACTGGTAAGAGGCACTCTAAATATAAATGTAAAAATAGAACGTGCGCGGTTGATGGGGTCGACTCTCCGACCAACACTGCCCCAAGTCGAAACCAGCTGTGAAGCCTTCCAGTTGGAGCTACAAAATCGGTTCGCCTTATTGGAAACCACGGCGGACATAAACGACGATACCAACAGTTTGGTGCGGACCATCCGCGAAGTGGGCTACAAATACTTTCGACCAAAGAGCAAAGGACGTAAGTCGAAGCTCTCTAGCGAGACTCTCGAGCTGCTGAGGAAACGCCGAGAATTATTAACCGCCACACAACCTGAATGTCAGGTACTTAACAAGGAGGTGAAAAGGCTGATACGACGCGATATTAGGCGCTTCAATACTCTAGCAATTGAAAATGCCATTGTGCAAAACAAAGGCGCTAAAGTATTCGCCAAGCCAAACACTTCCAGTTGTCACCTGACAAAACTCAGGACATCACACGGCAACACCGTTACCTCAATGGCAGAGATACTCGCTGAGGTCGAAAAGTATTATGGGGATTTGTACTCTCAAAGAGCATTTCCACCTAAGGCCCATGGCACGGATGATCCGCGGGCCAGATTAACTCGCCACTATACAGACGAGCTACCCGACATCGACGTGGACGAGATTAGAATAGCCCTTGGACAGCTTCACAATAACAAAGCTCCGGGAGATGACGGAGTTACCACAGAGCTACTCAAGGCAGGAGGTACGCCTGTCTTGATAGAGCTTGTCAAGCTCTTCAACTCCGTCATCCACACTAGCACAACACCGGAGGCATGGAGCAGGAGTGTGGTGGTTTTGTTCTTCAAAAAGGGAGACAACACCCTGCTGAAGAACTACCGCCCCATATCACTCTTGAGCCATGTTTACAAGCTGTTCTCGAGGGTTATCTCGAATCGTCTCGCCCAAAAGTTCGATGACTTCCAGCCGCCGGAGCAGGCCGGGTTTCGGAGAGGCTTCAGTACCGTGGACCACATACACACACTAAGGCAAATTATTCAAAAAACCGAAGAATATAATGAGCCCCTATGCCTAGCGTATGTGGACTACGAGAAAGCCTTCGATACCGTTGAGACCTGGGCTGTTCTGGAGTCCATGCAGAGATGCCTGATAGACGATAGATACGTCCAGGTGATGAGGTGTCTTTATGAAGCCGCATCGATGACCGTCCAAGTACAAGAACAGAGCACGAAGCCAATCCAACTACGTCGTGGAGTAAGACAGGGAGACGTGATCTCTCCAAAACTTTTTAATACCGTGTTGGAGGACGCTTTTAAGATGTTCGATTGGAAAGGGCGGGGCATCAACGTTAACGGACAATACATCTCTCACCTGCGATTTGCGGATGACATTGTCATTATGTCGGAATCTCTGCAGGAGCTGGAGGAAATGCTGAACAGCCTTAGCCGTTCTTCAAGACAGGTGGGTCTTGGGATGAACCTTGATAAAACGAAAGTAATGTTTAACAGTCATGTTCTCCCGAGACCTGTTGTCGTAGGTGACGCTACTCTCGAGGTTGTGCAAGAATACGTTTATCTTGGCCAAACTATACAACTCGGCAAGCATAACTTCGAGAAAGAGGCGGATAGGAGGATTCGGTTGGGCTGGGCGGCATTCGGAAAGCTACGCAATATTTTCGAGTCGTCGATCCCTCAGTGTTTGAAAACGAAGGTTTTCAACCAGTGCGTCCTACCCGTAATGACCTACGGAGCCGAAACCTGGACACTCACCAGCGGACTGGTCCGCAAATTCAAAATCGCTCAGCGTGCTATGGAGCGAGCAATGCTTGGCATTTCTCTGGTGGACAGAATTCGAAATGAAGTCATCCGCCAGAGAACCAAAGTGATTGATATTGCTCGCAGAATTAGCACGTTGAAGTGGAAGTGGGCCGGTCATGTCTGCAGACGGACAGATGGCCGGTGGAGCAGACATGTGCTGGAGTGGAGACCGCGTTTAGGCAGACGTAGTGTGGGACGCCCTGCTGCACGATGGACCGACGACTTGAGAAAGGTGGCGGGCAGCGGATGGATGCGGGCTGCGCAACACCGGGATGGTTGGCGCTCACTTGGGGAGGCCTACGTTCAGCAGTGGACGGCGATAGGCTGAGATAGTACTAAAAGCGAACTTAAGGCAAAACTAACCTGATGGAAAAAGAATATGAAGAATAATGAACATGAGGACACAAGGGCCTATTGAAAAACGAGTCTGACGATTTCCTGGGACTGGATCAACATGATAGATATATTAGATACGTTAGATATATTTTACTAACATGATGATATCGAATCTTTGGGGGAGGCCTATGTTTAGCAGTGGACGTCCTATGGCTGATGATGATGATGATATCGAATGCAATACATGTATAGGTACACAATATGTATAGATATTAAAATATATGAATTCAAGGTTAAATTTCACAATCTATGTTTAAAACAGAATAAAAGATTATTTTTTTTAAGAAAATGATTTAAATATTTCAATCAAAAATATTATCTTAGTGTATTAACAATAATAAATTATTTTACTAGTATACTCGTACAGTACCAAATCATACCAAAATGTACCCATACAATCTTGCATATGGCTCAAAATAATGTGTTAAAATTTAAATGAAGACATAAGCTCAGAACGATTTCACTAGAACTGAGCAAGGATTAATTAGAAAATTATCTTGAGCAAAAAAATCTTTACTATTCATATATGTAGATAAGTATTCTTACCTGGTAAATATAACTATGACTCAAACTAAGCAATTTGAAACAAGGGTTGAAAAAAATTGTGATCATAAAATAAATAATACCTACTTACTAATAGCACTGCGTATTGCGTAAAGAGCATCACGATGGCCCACAATTCCATTGTAATACCTATTACTGTGTAATTGGAAGGTTTCTCTCCACGGAATAAAAGTTTCCGTTAGTACATCACGCTATTCAAACGTATGTTGCATTCATTTTTTAGTTATATAGGGTGTCCTATAATTTAAACAAGTCATGAGTTTTACACCATGTGTCCAATAATGTATTGCTATTTGCGACCTCAAAAATTAAGTTACATAGATAGATAGATATATTGATAGTTCAAGGTTGTTAAAAACGGAGCATTAAATTATAGATCAGCCCGTCTAGCACGCGTGCCACGAGATATCCCGATAATCGACAGTCGAGATGTTATCTACGTGTTGTCTACAATATTGTATGAAAATAAACGAGGACGCATGTTAGTGTCCGTAGACAAAACCGGTTATAGAGGTAACAGGACAAAAAGCGTAGACAAAATGTTCTGGTGGCGCGCATGCTAGCCGGGCTAGTACTCTTGAGAGGCTTACGGCATGACTTGATGGTTGGTTGGGGGTTGGGTTACCTTAGATTTGCTTCTTTTGTAACCGGATATAGCTACACGGGCTGATTTTAGTAGGCGACCCACACAAACAGTGTAGGTCACTATGGTAGGTTTTAACATCATGACGTGTACGGTGGTCCGGGCACACGGCCAAAAAGCAGAAAAGTAACCCAAAATTGAACGTTCAAAATAAACGTTGTCAATTTTCTTTTAAATGCATAGTCCTAAGAGAAAGAACAATGGCCAAATGTTACTTTTATTATACAAATATAGACACAAATTAATGCGATATTAGATTATTTATATGTGTTTATACTACTGTTTGCTTGCGGTATCGGTATAATAACGTTCTACCGAAAATAAACGCACAACGCTCACACAACACAAAATTCGATTATTTAATCTAAGAGATTGACCATGAGTTTTAAAATTTTTCCACGCTTGCTTGTTCTTATTCTCATACTTGTCACGTAGATGTCACTCAGTGGTACCAACTGTCAATTGTCAACGGAAAGACATGACGTTCCGTTATACGAAATTGAACCAAATAATATAATAACAATTATTTTGAAGACACATTATATGAAACACAATTCAAAAATATTAAGTTTATTAACACATAGGTTGCTTTAACGTCATTGTTTAGCATCAACAACATTTCATCATTAATCTAAGATTACATCTTTGTTAATATATTGTCATCCTTTAAGCTCTTTATTGTGGGTGTCTTGGGTGGTGGAGATCACTTACTTAGGTAGGGTACTTTATAATATGGTCGCTGCCCTCAGATAACCCACATGTTCGTTTGATAAAGATTTTTTAAAACATTATTAATTCTTCTTTATTCTGAAATATTGCCGTATTTACATTCGGTAAAATTTTGGTCATATTGAGCCTTTATTGTAGCAACAGTTTTTATTTATTTGTTAGAACATCATAACAGACTACAATTTCATCACTAAAATTACAATTCTATGTTTACATTGTCGTATTCTAAATTGTGAGCCAAAACATATTCCCACATCAAAATAATTATTAAGATACATAATATCGGATTACTGAATTGTATGAAAAATATTCGTATTACATTCGACCAACTTCGCTGCCCGAAATTAAATTTAAATATATCACAACAATAAAAATGTATGGTCATTTTCATTCATTTTATACAGAGTGCTACTCAAGACGAATCAATCGAGGGATCAATCCAAACTGGATGGGTTTATCTAGTTTAGTTCAGAAACTCCTATGACCATCTTCAGTCTCCATCATTAAACCAGCTCCATGGTACCATATCATTAAATCGCAACCAATATATGTAAGTCCACCAAATTTGACTCTAACATTCGGACAGCGGAAAGTGGGTATAATTTAGCTTGCTATAATTTGGCGTTTAGGAGTATTCTCAGTCTTTATTTGTGTTTCATATTAGTGATATCTGAATTTCCCATACTATCCCAGTAAAAAAAGGGATTTTGGGAGTGCCCTATCGTATATTAAACAGTATGTAATGAATCATCGTCAGGCATGATACCTTTGAAAGAATATTTCTTTCATTTTTGCCTTAGTTTTTATAATGCAACAATTTATGTTCTACTTTTTTAAAAACACCCTTTATATAAATGTCAACGAAAGTTAGAGACGTAATTACTACACGATATTAATTTAATAACTCGAAGTCACCCCTTGGGAAATAGATGAATTTAGCTGCGCTACGCCGTTCCTTTGCCAAACGCGAAATAAAAATTAGAACAGACCTACACTCCACATAACGCAGTCCGCGGTCACTCTTGAAATATGTCTAAACGATTGAGGTCAGTAAGTACAAAGCTTATGGCAGAAAGTGATTATTATTTAATAAATAATTGAACATAAATAATTACAGACAAGGGGGTGATAACGTCTCACTAAACGAATTAGATGAAGAAAAAAAACTGAATCCAAAGCGGAATGGAAAACCAAAAAACAAACGCAATTTTATCAAGGAATATGTGGAAGATTACATGAGTAATTCTAATTTACATGGTCTTAAATACATAGGCCAGAAGGAACTAACATTCGTCGAAAAGTGAGTATTTACCTACTTAAAATATGGTATCTACTGCAGTAGGTATTTTTCAGTCTTAGATGAATAAAAAGAGTACGTATAAATGAAATAGTTGAAAATAATTGTGACGCATTAGAGGCCCAATATGGGGATTGTGTACGTAACTTTGTGTGACATCGTACGATTTAGGCATGTATGATAGAGAAAAATGTTGTAATCGTCGCGTTGCGCTGTGTGTAAATGCCTTATATGTGAATAAAATATTATTATATCGTATGGAATTTAGTAGTAGGTAAATGTGAATATTCAGTCAACCAGTATAATCTATAATTTATAGATTGCACTCGTTAACTGAATTGTCTTATATATGTCGTGTATATGCTATATAATCTTTATTAATTACAGCACAGCTGATTTGTAAATATACAACAGCTGACCGAATTCGGCAAAATCAATTTGTCCGTCACAAAAACAAGTTCCAATTATTAAAGAATTAAAAACTTTTTGAAATTTTACAGCGCATTGCTAGCGCAGTGTAGGACGTCCACCTACAAGGTGGACCGACGACCTGATAAAGGTTGCAGGAAGTCGCTGGATGCAGGCCGCTTCCAACAGGTCGATCTGGAAATCTTTGGGGGAGGCGTATGTTCAGCAGTGAACGTCCTATGGCTGATGATGATGATGATGATGATGCTAGCCATTCCCAGTTTAAGTGTAATTATTGGGCCTTACTTGTAAAAACATTTTCGCTTATCTTTTTGCTATGAATAAATAGCCTGTCACTTTTTTCCTTGCTTTACATTGTTTAAAAATGAAAGGGACCACCTATGGTTAAAGATAAGCAGCGCTTAAATATTTTTATAAGGAGCATTATTACTACCATCTTATTGCAACATCTTGTATAACAAAAACTTACTACGGGGCGTGGTCGTCTTCATAATATGGCCGAATCGTCTTTATAATATCACGTTATATGTTCCGCGTTTATGTCTAAGTTTAAAGTATTTTGTTCTCCTATTTATGCTTGCTGCTTAGAGTAATTACGTAGCTTGCTATAATTAAGCACCAATCATAATTGTTTACAGGATATTCTGGCTGTGTGTATTTATTTGTTGTGTTATCCTGTGTGCTGGTTTGATACGAAAAGTGTGGATAAAATGGAATATGAGCCCAGTAATCGTTACTTTTGCGAAAAATCCAACACCTGTATGGCAGGTAAAACAAACTATTTTTTCTTTCTACCTGCCCTTATCCCACATGTGGCATCAGCGCAACACACTTTTTCAAGCATGTTGGAAAAAAGGACTTGGCTTAGTTTTTACAACTGACTGCCTGCCTGATGTCAACCCCCGTTTGTGGGATCCAGTCCCGGGAAAATTGAATTAGAGAAGACGGTTTCAATGAACTAGGAATTGATCCCAGAACCTCGCGGTCCACAGCCCATACATGCCCATACTGCCAATAGACCTAGGAGGCGACTATAAAACAATCGATTACAAATTATAATAATATTCCTCTCATGATGAATATGATGTCTTCTCTATCATGTGATCAAATACGGGTCGCAACCAAAGGTTCTAAGCCAAATGTATTAAATAACATACATAGTTAATGTAAATGTTATTACTTATTGTAAATCTATGACCCCATGAGACAGTATAGCCATGAAGGGTTGTATTGTATATGTACATGTATGTAGGTACTTACGTTCAGGTTTTTCTTTTTGAAGCTGGCTATTAGCATCAACTGAACAGTCAGGGCTTGCCGCCATATTTTCCTTATATTAGGGTTTCCGCGACGCAAAACGTTGTGCATATAAATATTTTCAGATCCCGTACCCCGCTGTGACCGTTTGTTTAGAAACGAAAGCGAAGCAAAGAACATTTAATTTCACTGAATATTATCACTTATATCATGATAAGGAGGCCTACAATAACTTAACAGAGGAAATGTGAGTATAACACAAAATACACTTCTGCTATCTATTAAGTATACATTTTAATTGATTTAACATTCGGTTTGCATGTATCATATTAATATTTTTCTATGTATATATTTTTATTAGAATACGTAGGCAGGGGAGCATACGGCCCACCTGATGGTAAGTGGTTACTGTTGCCCATCGACATCTCTACCAAGAGCTGCTACAAGCTGCTGTCTAAGCACCATGATGGATTTTTAAGTCTCTTTTGAATAAATAAATGTCACAGCGTTAAGAGAATACAGAGGAGGGAAGTTCGATCCAGCGTTTGCAAGTGTATGAAAAAAATTACCTCTAGAAACGTACTGTACTGGAGGTAGGTAGTTCCAGATAGAATGGATAAACTGTGGTGATCAGCTCTGGTGACAGGTGGTGCGATAACAGAAAGAGTATGATGGAATCGTCCAAAACAGTTTTTAGGGTACTCCCCAGAGATCAGCATGCAAAGAGACGATATCCCTTCGCATGCCTGACGAGTCTAGATCATCGGAAAATCAGCGTCTCGCCTCTAGGGCAGTCTCTCTTGAAGTCTGGACACTCGATTCGACGTCGCGATTCGATTTCATTAGCGCACTTTTGAATTTGATTTCGGTGGAACTTTAAGTAACTTAAGGCCGGTTTCAATAAACAATCTCAGTTTGAATGTGCAGATCGATTACAAGAATTTGCCAATAAGAACACAGTTTGAACATGACTCTCTCAAATGACTTGATTTGATTGGTTCATAATCGCGATCTATCTGCACTCTAAACTGAGAACGTTTATTGAAACCGGCCGTAAATGCAATCGAATCGAGTGTTAAGAGTTACCGTAAGTACTTATATAGACGGGGAAAATGCATTTTCAACCATTATTTTTGGCATTAGAACTAAACCGACAGTTGAACTTTTGAGCGTGGTGGTTATATAAATAATGGACCCCAATCAAGGCCTTACTTAAGTGCCTAATTAGAGATAAATTAAATGGGCAATTTAAAAGAGCACATCTCTGAAAATTCAAAATGTTCAGGTAAGGAAAAAATAGTATTTTTTATAGAGTAGCTTACAATACACTAAATTTAGTTCTAAGTTACATATGAGGGTCAATTATTTATTTATTATTTATAGATATATTATATACTTATAGATAATTTATATTATGAAAGGTGCCCTTTTCGAAATTGCTCATTTAATTATACATATATCATCATCATCATCAGCCATAGGATGTCCACTGCTGAACATAGGCCTGCCCCAAAGATATTATACATACAAAAGTGAATTTTCATGGCATTTACATTCCGAACAGATGAAGATACGGTGATTGCACTTGAAAAACCTGTGGATAAATATTTACAATTAGGATCAATTTATGTGATTGACCGGTCGTCTTATATTAATAATTTGGGGTATAATATATCCAACCCGCATTAGGCCAGCGTGGTAGACTAAGGCCTAACCCCTCTCATTAGTAGAAGAGGCCCGTGCCCAGCAGTGGGACAGTAATATTACAGGGCTAATATTATTATTATATAATATATCCATTTTATATCCGGCTGATGGTATGATGACTTTGTATAGTTTTTAATAAATTATTTAGGACACGGAGATTCAAAATTATACTATTTTCAGGAGAAATCTATACGAAGATGTATCAATGGTTTGTGATGATCACTTAGCTCCAAGTGATGGTCGAAAAGTTGCTGATCCGACCGAAACAATCAATAACATTATAGAGGTGTGTTGTTTAGTTCATAAGTCAAATACTGTATGTAAATATAAAAATATAAAATGTATTATTTACCATTTCATTAACAGGTATCACCAAACATAACTGAAGCATTTTTTGGTGTCAAGTGGCAGGACATACCGAGCGAAAATAGTTCCCATATAGTGAATCCTATAATAACCGAAGAAGGACTTTGTTATACGTTTAATATTCTCTCAGCTGAGGAATTGTTCCGAACAGAAAAGTATTTTTTTATAAGATTTAGTGTTATAAGACTTAGTAAACGTTATCAAGCTTACAGCAATACATTATTATTTTTAGCTTAAATACAGATTATCAATATGTAGAGCAGAACAGAAAATCCGAATCATGGAGTTTGGATGACGGTTATGCTCCCGACACTCCCATAGAAACTTATCCACATAGAGGCTCGGTAAGTACCTACCTGTGATATAATTTCAACTTCAAACGATTATTTCAGTGATTCATACCTTTTGTTATAATTTTAATAAATATTAGTATAATTTTAAGTTATAATAACTGACGACTGCCTCGATGGCACAGTGGTATTTCTGTGCAACTATCGTCCTGAAGTCTCGGGTTCAATCCCTGGGTCGGGCAAAGTGATATTAAATTTTTTTCAATATAAGCCCGGAGTTTGGAATTTGTGTTCGATATGGCGATGGGCTCGCCCCATTTATCATAATATCACATCTGAGACGGATGCCTACCCCTTCGGGGATATAGACGTGAGTTTATGTTATGTTTATAATAATTAGTGGCGGCACGGAATGTGAGGAGGTTTCTTACTCAGGCCTCTCGAGCTTTGACATTAGAGTGAAATAAATAATAAATATTAATACATACTATACCTACTTTTATAAATATTACCTTAAACAAATATATTTTAAATAATAAAAACCTTTAAACATAACAAATATTGAATATATTTATGTTATTTTAGGGATTCGGTGTAAAATCTGGTTTGACGTTTTTAATGAAGTCAAGTATTTACGATCAAGATTATCTTTGCAGAGGTCCTGTTCAAGGTGTTAAGGTAAGATTTTTAAATGACTTCTTTTGAATATGTATGTAATATCTCTTTATTTTTTCAAAAACATAGTCCTCCATGTTAGGGTCAGTTTGAATGTGCAATGTACACTTTTGCACATTGTGCATCCAGTCCTGGGTTATATCCTCAACGAACCCTGATTCCCGTACGTCGCCTTTATAGTGGCTTTATTTTTTTATAGCTACATACCATAGAGCAAAGCAGGTCGATTCTCTAAGGTTTTATTCATGAAAATAACGTTGCAGCATCGTTGCGGCAACGATGTTTTCATTTTTGTATTCAGCAAGGTACAAAGCACACGCACTAGCGCTATGCGTGATGACGGCGCTTAAACGAACTAGCTTTCTCGAGCGAGGCGTTTGACATAAATGTATGGAAAATGGTACCCAACAACATTGAACGCTCCATGGATCTCAACGATGTGCGCAGCGGGAACTCGTTGTCGATCGCAATATTGTGGGGTTTCTTAGAGAATCGACCTGAGATCAATCACCAAATCGGTCGTCACCCCGATGCTTTGTTCTCTTCCATGAAGCGGTGAAGTGTTCAAATTCGCTTACCGCTCTCCTAACTGCTTCTGTGAAGTACTGTCGTAAATGGGTACGTGACATTTTTTTTTAAAATTAATTTTATATTTAATTTACGTCATCTAAAATATGTCACAGAAATAAATATACCTGCGTTGGAAAGGGATAGCAGGATATCTCCACTATGCCCCCACTCCCAAATTTAAAATATGAATTACTGCTTCATTTTTCAACCAATTTCGATGCAGTTTTTACAGAAGGGTTTCTTTTTTGTTTTATTTGCTTCTACATATAAATATGTGTATAAAACCAAACACAGTCAAGTACCCAATTGGAGAAGGTCGGTCACCAATACCTCATGCTATTGACCGTGGTTCATATCCTAATCTCATCCATCCATTCATCATCCATTCACAAGGCCAGGACTTCGGTAATAGCTATAGCTAATAAGTGTCATGAGTCAGGACCTATTGTTAACTATTTGTTATGTACCTACCTAAATGATAAATTCTTATTCAACATCATATTTAATATCATAGGTGTTGTTGCATAACCCGGCAGAGTTGCCGCGGCTGTCACAGCAATATTTTCGGGCACCGTTGTCCCAAGTTATTGTTGTCTCTGTGAAACCAAAAATGGTGACGACCTCTGAAGGACTAAGACCATACGACCCGGAGAGGTAACAGTACCAAAATTATAGTTTATATTTTTTATTTTCAGTGGTAGTCTAACGCCCTTAGCCTAAGAAACTGTAAGATCACAAGATTTATAATCACAACTATAAAAACTTAACTGACCGACTTCCAATTTGATTCAAATCATGACCAAATATATGGTACCACCATTGTAGTGAGCTCTATCGAACACAAAAAGTATTTTGAAAATCGGTCCACATTTGGCGGAGATAACCCGTACTATACCTCTATAAAAAATACAGACGAATTGAGGACCTTCTCCTTTTCGACCAACTTCAAAGGGAGGAGGTCCTCAATTCATCTGTATTGTTTTTTAAATGTGGATTGATCTTCAAAATTATTTTTGTGTTCGATAGGACTTATTTCAAGGGTGGTCCCATATAAATTTGGTCACGACCGGATTTAAAGTTAGTCCGTTAAGTTTTTAAACTTGTAATGATTAGAAGTAAATAGTAGGTCATGCAATCACAATTTGTTTATAAGTTTTAATTCGATTCGAAAGTCATTCCTGAGTTGTCCGGTAAAGAAAGTGTTCTTTACCGGACAACTCAGGAATTACTTTATGGTAGAGGTAAAGATATCGCTATATTGGACACTTCCAATATAGCGATATTTTTACCTCTACCATATCGGGACAAGGTAGGTTGATGGGCACTAGTTGCACTCTACCTACCCGTTCGAAGTTACATACGTAAGATTAGGAAATGCTTTATTCTTAAATTATTGTAATTATCAATTCTGTCTCTGTTGTGTAATAAAATAAATTCCATTTCCTTAGACGACAATGCTATTTCCAAACCGAGCGATACCTTCGTTATTTCAAAATATACACTCAAAGGAATTGTGAAGCGGAATGTGTGGCCAATTTTACATATACTCGATGTGGTTGTGTTCACTTTGGGATGCCACGTAAGTATTTTCTTTGTATTCCAAAATAAATGTGACATTTACGGTGGTAAAAGCTAAGGGTAAAAGATAGTAACGTTTGTTGAGTGGTAGAGCCACGCTGTAGACAATTACGTCTACAGCACGAATGGGCCGGCTCGACCGGTTTGATATCACTATCTGTCAGAAAACCGACGTGAAGTGGCAACTCGCTGTCGCATTTCGTTTGGTGAGTGAGATTTCCAATAGCTCAATGGGGAACTTGCACGAAAATTATAACGAGCAATTGTGTTGAAAAATCAATAAACAAAACCTTGAAATTGTGCTATGATGAAATTTGTACGACAAAATACTTGATATTTTACAAAATATCTTAATTAGAAATTACGTATAATGGAACGTTATTGCAAAACCCAAGTGACGTCGTTGCATTAGGCAGTGTTTCCAGGTTGGGGTATTTTCCCAATTTTGCGGAAAACAGTTGTTATGTTTAGTATGATGATTGATGAATGAGATTTCGAAGGTCCTCCTCTTTCCAAATTATTTTCTTCGTGTAACTTTCCCATCGCTCCGCTCAAGATTCAAAAATGCAACTTATTTTTACTTCGTTATTTAATGAAATAGCTTTTGGGGAAATTTTAAACGATAGGCAATTATAGCGGTTCAAACGTCATTGTATGCAATATTCAAACGTCATTGTAGCATTCAGTGTCAAGTGAGATGTCAACAAAAAGCAATTTTTACGCGGTGACGTCACGTCCTTTTTTGGCGCCGGTTTTGTAAGTCATATTTTGACTTGCAATAATTAATTGATTTGTGCATATTTTAATGTTTTTCTTTCTGGTGTGTTTATTTGAGACCTAGTTCCTAACAATGAACTAAAAAGAAAATTACATGCAAGTTCCCTATTACAGGTTGGCAACGTACCCTTGATTCTTTTTGTGTCTTGGGTGTCTATGGGTAGTGGAGATCACTTACCATCAGGTGACCCATTTGCTCGTTTGCCGGTCTCTGCTAAACTTCTACATCACAAGTATCTATTATCTAAGGTCCACAGGTACTCTACGAGCGTCTATGGGCGTTAGAGATCAGTTACCGTGAGATGATCCGTCTGTTAAAAAAAGACATGTTGGAAAGCTAAGAGCTTGTATATAAACTGTTATATTCCTTGTAAAATTATCATTTGCTTCCAACGGTGATTCATAGAAATTGTGAAAACATCTGCATACCCGATAATCTCTCTAACTTCGATGATTTAATAAGTCTGTATTGCTTCCTATATTAGACCAGCGTGGTGGACCAAACTCTAACCCCTCTCATTTGTAGAGGAGGTTCTGGCCATGACCAAAGTATTAATAAGGCAAAACTTCTATTTTCATTCCTAATGCTAGTTTATACTTTATAGATGCACAGGACATGCCGGTTTGTAGCGCTGGAAGCATCGCCTGCATAAAGAAAGCTACAAGTAAGTAGCACGCTCTTCCAACAAAACTAATATCAAATGACTAGCTGACCCGCGCAACTTCGTCTGCGTATGAGAGAGAGGGTTGAAAGAGTGAGTCGTAGGCACCTATTGCACAATAATTCTAAAAGAGGTAATGGGATGATCTACTTCGGCCGTCAGTCACCCCGTCTCTCACACCGTCAGTCACACCGTCTGTCAAACCGTCTGTCACCCCGTCTCTTACCCTGTCAGTCACACCCTCTGTCACCCAGTCGGTCACCCGTCTGTCACCACGTCCGTCACCCCACCTGTCACCCCGTCTTTCACCCAGTCTGTCACCTCGTCTGTCATCACGTCCGTCACACCGCCTGTCACCCCGTCTGTCACCCAGTCTGTCACATCGTCTGTCACCCAGTCGGTCACCCCGTCTGTCACCCAGTCTATCACCCCGTCTGTCACCACGTCCGTCACCCCGTCTGTCATCCCTTCTGTCACCCGTCTGTCACCCCGTCCGTCACCTCGTCTGTCACCCGTCTGTCACCCAGTCGGTCACCCTGTCTGTCACCCAATCTATCACCCCGTCTGTCACCAAGTCCGTCACCCCGTCTGTCACCCCTCCTGTCACCCCGTCTGTCACCCCGTCTGTCACCCCGTCTGTCACCCCGCCTGTCACCCCGCCTGTTACCCCGTCTGTCACCCCGCCGGTCACCCCGTCTGTAACCCAGTCGGTCACCCCGTCTGTCACCATGTCCGTCACCCCGCCTGTCACCCCGTCTGTCACCCAGTCGGTCACCCCGTCTGTCACCCAGTCTATCACCCCGTCTGTCACCACGTCCGTCACCCCGTCTATCACCCCTTCTGTCACTCGTCTGTCACCCCGTCTGTCACCTCGTCTGTCACCCGTCTGTCACCCAGTCGGTCACCCTGTCTGTCACCCAGTCTATCACCCCGTCTGTCACCACGTCCGTCACTCCGTCTGTCACCCCTCCTGTCACCCCGTCTGTCACCCCGTCTGTCACCCTGTCTGTCACCCCGCCTGTCACCCCGTCTGTCACCCCGCCGGTCACCCCGTCTGTCACCTCGTCTGTCACCCAGTCGGTCACCCCGTCTGTCACCAGTCTGTCACCCCGTCAGTCACTACGTCCGTCACCCCGTCTGTCACCCTTCTGTCACCCGTCTGTCACCCTGTCTGTCACCCAGTCGGTCACCGCATCTGTCACCCCGGCTGTCATCCAGTCGGTCACCCCATCTGTCACCCCGTCCGCCACCCCATCAGTCAGCCTGTCAGTGACCCCGTCATTCCTCACGTCGGTCATCCCGTCAGTCATCCCATTAGTCACCCCATCAGTCACCCCGTCAGTCACCCCTTAGTCACCCTACCATTCATCCCCTTGGTCAACACTCAAATATTTTTTCAAATCGAACCAGTAGTTTCTGTCAGAGATATAAATGTTCCCGATTTGGTAACATTTTTCATTTCTGCTCCGCTCCTATTGGTCAAAGCGTGATGTTATATAGCCTATAGCCATCCTCGATAAATAGTCTATCCAACACAAAAAAAAATTTCAATTCGAACCAATAGTTTCTGAAATATAGTCTTTTCAACATTTTTCATTTCTGCTCCGCTCCTATTGGTCATAGCGTGATGTTATATAGCCTATAGCCACCCTCGATAATTGGGCTATCCAACACAAAAATAATTTTTCAATTCGAACCAGTAGTTTCTGTCCGAGATATAAATTTTCCCGATTTTGCAACATTTTTCATTTCTGCTCCGCTCTTATTGGTCAAAGCGTGATGTTATATAACCTATAGCCATCTGCGATAAATAGGCTATCCAACACAAAAAGAATTTTTCAATTCGAACCAGTAGTTTCTGAGATATCGCCTTCCCCGTTTTTAAACATTTTTCATTTCTGCTCCGCTCCTATTGGTCATAGCGTGATGATATATAGCCTATAGCCACCGTCGATAATTGGGCTATCCAACACAAAAATAATTTTTCTAATCGAACCAGTAGTTCCTGAGATTAGCGCGTTCAATCAAACAAACAAACAAACAAACAAACAAACAAACTCACAAACTCTTCAGCTTTATAATATTAGTATAGATACCAACATTAAGCTATAACACGTTTTGAAAGAAATAGAATATAAGAAGTGTTGTGATTTCGGATAATTGTCATGATTTAGTACACAATATAGAAGGGTAGTATGTTAATTATATTTATTTCAACTACCCTCTATTTAATTCATAATATTTGTAGAAAGTATTTCTTTATTAACTAAAGCAAAAGGTATAAAAGAGCGGGAGCTATCATTATTGAGTTAGTCTCCCTTTGGAGCTGGAAGTGTACACAACTAGTTTGAGATATATAGTAAAGTTGTGTAGCGAATATAGTGCATATAAGAGGCACGTTTTAACTAAGTCTTTTACAGAAGCTTCTTTTATTTTATATTACAGCTACAATATACTGATATTGGTAAATAAAAACTGTCTTGTATTGTTCTACTCAATAATATAGCAGGTGTTACAGAAAGTTAGTACCAATAACAATTCCATATACAGGAAAACAATTTAAAGCGTAATCGTAAAGTTAAAAATTAAAATTGATCTTAATATTTTTAAAATCAAAAAAATTCCATGTAAATCGTGGCAATTAGCATAGGAATAGTTTGGTATATGATAAAAATAATTAATTACCCCATAGGTAGTTTGAAAATGTACTGCAGCTCACCCAATGAGCCAGAAAACATTTTTGGTAAAAAATGTAAGTTTCCATAATTAAAAAACTATGAGCCTTACGAATTAAACTTTACCACTAGTTTGTTAGCCATCATCTCTTTAAGTGAGGTTAGTATTGATACCAACTTTATAAAACATGCTGTGTATCTAGAATTTATACATGATGATCAATTTCAGTGGAGTTGGTAAGTATCGAAGTACAATCTGCTATGGACTACAAAACATGGGATACGGATGAGTTGAATATGGCTCGTGAAGTAGCGCAGCGCTGCAAATGTCTCCCTGCTTGCACCTCCATAGAGTATGAAGCAGAAACTTCGCAAGCGGATTACGATTTTGAAGCATTGATAAGAGCTTACAGAATAGAACTTCCCGAAGAATTGGTAAAGTAAGTTACAAAAAACCTTATAAAATACGACTATACGCTGATAAAACGCAGTATCGAAATTACACATCAAATATTTTCTGTTCTCAATCAGCTTGATGGAAACAATACACCGCTTCGAAACGTATTACATACACTTGGAACATTGCAAAATTGCGTTGTTTTCATTATCTTTCCACCAGCCCTTATCAATGTGAGGGATCTTTATTGCTCACGTAGGCATGTAAAAAAGCACTTCTGACAGGTCAACACAAGCAAATTCTGAATTTTAAATTAATACAATTTACATTATCACGCTATAAATTTAAGGACAGGCGGCAAGTTTGGGCATATAATGGTGATTACCAAATCCAGGACCATCTGATTCACTGCCCATATGTCGCTGACACTAGATCAAAGGGGCGTTTTGATTATATTCCTCTTCTAATAAAATTTTAATGTAATCAACTTTTTTGACTATTTCCATTTTCTATTCTCGTCGTCTTTCAGAGGCATGAGCTGGAATATTTTTGATACAATAAAATTCGATGAAATATTAGGATGAAATATTAACAAAATATAGTAAATTGACCATTTTTCGAAGGCGGCAGCGTCCTAACCTTTAGGGTGGTGCCAGGTGCTTTCGGGACATGGTTGTTTCGGGAAGTACCTGTGTCGCATTCTTCGAGAGTTGACATCGGGGTGCCATCATTGGGGCTGCGACGAAAATTCGGCGCAGCACACATAGGCCGTTTGTCCCGCATGGGAGTCACCGCGTCGTGAATTGACTGCGGTTGTTGGCAGCAACTTGTCACTCTCGACTGTGGTATTAGCCATGGTCCAGTGTGACAAAGGCTGGAACTCCGTTGCCTCATTTTGCGAACAAGTTATGTCCGCAAAAGAGGCAGCGGGGATAGAGAGGTGAGCGCAGCACTGGGCGTCCTTCCCAAAGCCGGAGAACTAGACGCCGGAGGAATGACCTCCGGCCTCCGTGAACTGGGCTGCTGGTGGCGGATGCCTATACCAGCTCACCACCATGCAATAAGGCCTGTAGGGGTAGCGTGGAACGCGCTTATGACTGCGCTTCGTCTGAGCAGTCCTCAGACCACGAGTGGCCCTGCTGAAGGGCCGACTCCTGCGGAGGTTGCGGCTGAATGCAACTGCGTACCCCGTGACCTTCGTAATTGGGAAAGAGAGGAACACCGCGGGGTTTTGTCGGTAGGACGGCTTTAGGGCCGGTGAGTCCGACATACCTTCATGCTCCGGCATGGAGAGATCTGTAAATAGATTCCCTGAGGAAAAAAAAACTTGACCATGTTACGAGGTGAATTGACGTTCCTCATACAAATTAATGTACTCGAGTGCGTGAAGAAAGAAAATAGGGTGTTATGAGGCTGGCATGGTCCATGGAGACTTAAAGCCTCTAGACAAATAAAGAAAAAAAAAGTACAATGTCGCTAGCGTGAAATTATGTCTCGAAATTCATGGTCGACCTAAAAGCTGCTGTTTCATTTTTCATGGCATATTTATTATCATATTGGCATATCACATTGGCATATTTATATGGCCTTTAAAAATCCTTAATATGAAACCAAGAAACTCACTTCATATAACGCTCAGCAAACACCAAAGACCAGCGGCCTGAGCAGGAAAAGTTCTGACAGCCGTAAATATATTCGAATGCGCGTCTATGAAATTTGTATGAAATATTAAACCAAACGTCATCAGTGCGCAGCGAACTCGAATACATTTACATTGTTTTTCGTGCTCGGGCTACTGGTAAACTCTTTAGTAAACACATGCTGTCGAAGATGGTGGTCAAAAAACACATTCAGAGCAAAGATATTTTCTTTCTATCTGCCCTTATCCCATCTTAATATGGGGTCGGCGCAACACACTTTTTCAAACACGTCTGACATCAAACCCCCTCTGAGAGATCCAGTCCCAGGCAAATTAAACTAGAAAATTCGCTTTGCCCGACCTGGGAATCGAACCCAGGACCTCCCGGTCCACAGCCCATATACCTATGCTGCCACAAGACTAAGGAGGCGACATTCGGCGCGAGGATACATTAATAAAAATATTTTTTTCCAGCGTTAGCTTTTCCCAAGTTTTAATATACTTCAAAGATGCGCAGTTCGTAACGTATAGACGCTCGGAGCTGTACGGCCTGACGGATTTCCTGGCTAACTGTGGCGGTCTCCTCGGATTGTTTATGGGCTTTTCCATAATGAGCATCGTAGAAATATTCTATTTCTTGACATTAAGGTACAAATACATTTTATTATTACCACTCACCGTAGACTCTATCAATTTTAGCCACTTAGGGCGACTTGCACCACTATTACTAACCTACAGTTAGCCTTAACCTCAAATTAAATTGAAATAGAAATATAATATGAAGGACATGTAATTCATTACATGTAATTAATTAAATGTCATCATTTATTATCTGTAATTGCATGTAGTACATTACATGTAATGAATTACATGCCCTTCATATATTTCATTTTCAATTTAACTTGAGGTTAAGGCTAACTGTAGGTTAGTAATAGTGGTGCAAGTCGCCCTTATGTACTGCAATTTTGGAAATATCGTGCAACGTATTAGTTATTACTTTATTTTGTTTACTATTGTTGTTCATTACCCGCACTTAGTGTGTAATTTTAGTACAAAACTTCGTTCAGTGTCCAAGATGCGAAAAACCAATTTTGATATTTAAGTAATAATTCGTAGGTTTTTTTATAATTCTATAAGCAAACGCCGCGCTGATGTGTATGCACCCGTGAATCTTTTAATTTACACCCATTGTCTACGTTGGTATGTCCTGATGGTAAGTGATCTCTACCGCCCATGTACATAGCTTAAAACATAAAAAACATCAAGAGTGCGTTGCCAACCTAAAGGTAGGGTAATAGGGATTGGGAAAGCGATGGGGGAATTGGGCCACCTAAAATCTCACTCACCGAACGAAAGGCGACAGCATGCTGCCATTTCACGTCGGTTTTCTGTAAGACAGTGGTATCAAACCGGTCTAGCCAGCCCATTCGTGCTGTAGACATTACTGTCTACAGCGTGGCTCTACCACTCAAACCCGGTTTCGGTACGGTAACCCACTCTGCTATAAAAAAATCACTAGCAATATTTTTGCTACATTCCTATTATTATCCGTTTTTCCTTACAGACTATGGTGTTTGTTCCGCCAGCAACGAAGTACGCGAAACTTGGAACTTCGCAAAGATATTTTTTCTGAAATATAATACTATACGGTTACTCATAGTTTAACCACATATGTATAAGGGAAATGTTTCCGAAAATGAAGACAGGTGGTAGTGCTGATTATTTCAAACATGATACCACAAAAATAAAGAAAGCGTCCTGGGTAAGTAGGCATCTCGGTGCCTACATTTTGTCCGTTCATTGACCACTGTTGTGTTCGCTTGTTATGATATGGTAGTATTACTATTATTATTACTATTTTGGTTTTCGGAAGCGTTTCCCTTACGGAATAAACTTATATAATTATCTATATAATATAAAGAAAATAATATTGTTTGCTAAGTCACATGTTATTTATAATAATAAATATGTGTCTCTATTTACTCTAACTTGTAAATTAAATTGAAAATTTAATAAAAAGACACAGTATATAAGAACGCTTTTAAATTAATTTTAACTAATTTTACACCTTACCGACTTCGGCAAACTCAAAAGGGTATGACAACTTACCATCACCATAACTACTTCCATGATATCTTTATAATTTAGGCATTTGAAACATTTTCTTCTAATGATTATGGCTCACCTATAATATATCATTTACTTACAAACACGCCTATAATAGCTTGCCTATGAAAGTGTGATCATAATTATTTTTAACTAGCTGACCCGCGCAACTTCGTCTGCGTATGAGAGAGAGAGTTGAAAGAGTGAGTCGTAGGCATCTATAGCACAATAATTCATAAAAAGGTAATGATATGTTTTGCTAAACTTCGAGAGATAGTACGTGACTTCGGTGCGGTTCCGTCAATCACCCCGTCTGTCAACCCGTCTGTCACCCGTCTGTCACCCCGCCTGTCACCCAGCCTGTCACCCGTCTGTCACCCCGCCTGTAATCCGTCTGTCACATCGGCTGACACCCCATCACTCACCCTGTCTGTCACCCCGCCTGACACCCGTCTGTCACCCCATCAGTCACCCTGTCTGTCACCCTGCCTGTCACCCCGTCTGTCACCCTGTCTGTCACCCCGTCTGTCACCCCGTCTGTCACCCTGTCTGTCACCCTGTCGGTCAACACTAAAAGAATTTTTCACATCGAACCAGTAGTTTCCGAGATATCAACTTCCCCGCTTTAAAACATTTTTCATTTCTGCTCCGCTCCTATTGGTCATAGCGTGATGTTATATAGCCTATAGCCACCCTCGATAATTGGGCTAACCAACACAAAAATATTTTTTCAATTCGAACCAGTAGTTTCCGTCTGAGATATAAATTTTCCCGATTTTGCAGAATTTTTAATTTCTGCTCCGCTCCTATTGGTCAAAGTGTGATGTTATATAGCCTATAGCCATCTTCGATAAATAGGCTATCCAATACAAAAAGAATTTTTCAATTCGAACCAGTAGTTTCTGAGATACCAACTTCCCCGGCTTTAAACATTTTTCATTTCTGCTCCGCTCCTATTGGTCATAGCGTGATGTTATATAGCCTATAGCCACCGTCGATAATTGGGCTATCCAACACAAAAAGAATTTTTCAAATCGAACCAGTAAATACTAACGACACTCAATTGTTTTGCCTTCCCGGAACCTCTCCACTAATACTTGAACTTTATGGTATGGTATTAAAGTTCAAATTGACTTTTAAGTATTATTACGAATCGATTGTATGGGAGTACAGAAAAGTGTTGTTTTTAGACTTTTTCAGACAATTTTTCATTATTTTCTCTCCGTAAGAACCATCCTCGTACTTCGAGGAATATTCTAAAAAAAGAATTAGCGAAATCGGTCCAGCCGTTCACGCGTGATGCGATGACAACGGAAAACGGGTTTCATTTTTATATATATAGATGATTAAATTAATTAAAAAACTCGCTGTATGCAGGCCGCTTCCAACAGGTCGATCTGGAAATCTTTGGGGGAGGCCTATGTTCAGCAGTGGACGTCCTATGGCTGATGATGATGATGATAATGAAATTAATTTTAATGTTTTTTTTCATAAACTTAACTCTTTTGATAACCGAAAAAAATTGATTATGAGACAGATGAGTGAAGGTAGATGTATTATGCATATTTTATTTGATGTTATTCCATTATATTTGCACCATAGTTATGTGGCAAACGTAACTATATAATAATAGATTTGTATAATGCGACGAAGGTCCTTCATTATTCCGTCCAAAGTCCAAACCCAATATTTTTGTCATGCTCACTTTGAGGACATATTTATTACAGGTCGTTCTGGGCGCCCGCGCGACCGCGCCTCTTTGGTAGGACTGTTTACATGAAAATAATTATTTAAAAAACACATAACACGTGTGTTTTTAAAAAGTGGTTAGATATCTATCGATATTACTAGAATAAGGTTCGTGAACACTGAACACATTTTAGAATAATGATAAGTATTATAACGAGAGCTTACAGAATTGTTTTTTGGATAATTAAAACGATTCCCTTGGGTATAATTTTGGTTACGCCCTTAGTTGTCGAAACATTATATAAAAATATATATTGTATAAATATATAACATACAATAACATTTAGGGTTTATTACCTAATTCAAACAGTTCATAATTTATGTATTTATGTTATAATAAATTATATAGAAATTTTACTAAAATATGCAGATCTATAGTAATCGCCCTTGGGCCTTGGGTCCACCATATCCAAAGGCTCATCTAGAAAACTGAAAAAAGCAACGTGAAAAAGAAATTAAAAATAAATGGTATGGGGTACCTAATTTGCCAGTTAATTGCTTTGCAGATTATAACGAGTATCTACAATCTAGAATTATATATTCTTTGGACGGAAACACTAAGGATAACTTTGACTTGTTTTTATTTTCACACTCACTCACATCACATCAACCTATCTAAAATCCTAAATTGGTTCAGTGTCAACAATTTGTTATTAAACAGTCAAAAAAAAATGTATTAGATTTTTGACACCTAATGTCAAAAAGACTGACGCTAAAATCTTTATAAATGGCGATCAGTTGAGCCTTGTGGAGACAACCAAGTTTTTAGGTATTACTTTGGACACTAAACTACAATGGGGTCCCCATATATTTGCGCTGGCAAAAAAATAAGTACCGCATCCTATGCAGTGAGCAAGATACGCCAACTAACGGACGTTAACACGGCTAGGATGGTTTACTTTGCATACTTCCATAGTTTGATGTGTTATGGAATTTTGTTATGGGGTGGTGCTGCTGACATTAATACTATTTTTGTAATTCTTTGATTTTTGTCCTCCAAAAGCGAGCTATAAGATCTATTTACTCGCTAAGCCCTAAAACTTCCTTACGAGAAAAATTTTAAGAAATAAATATAATGTCGTAAAAAGTAACATCACAATTCATATTTGCTAATTTAATGTATGTTAAGAAAAATATAGATAAATTTCATAAGGTTTCTGATGTACATAGCTTGAATACCAGAAGTAAAAACAACCTAGCTGATCATAAAACTAGGCTCCACAAGATCGGCAATTCTTTTAAGGGTCTTTGTACACGTTTTTACAATAAGGTTCCCACTCACATCAAAGAACTAGATTTGAATAAATTCAAAACTGTTATCAAACATCTGGGGCTGTTTTTATACATTTCATTGGTAACAATTGAGGAACATTATGTTTATTAACCAAAACAATAATTTATATAATTTCGACAGGACTTGGTATATTTTTATTTCATAGTATTGCTGACTCCATTCCCGTAATAATTTTCAAAAAAAATTGCTATTCCACATTTTGCATACAATAGGGAAGTTGAATTTAAATCCTCTTATTTTTTCAGAAATAAGATTCAGACAATTTATGTCGCAACCTATGCCGTGGTAAGCAATCTCTTAAATTTTTTCGAAAAAATAATTAACGTCGATGATTCGGTGGCCCTTACGTTTCTTAACATATATTTATAATTTTCAATTTCAATTACTAGTGGTATATCTTCTTTTTCACTTTTAAGATTCTGTGAAAAATAACAAAGTAGTTAATTACAGTAATAAACAATAAGATTATTTAAAATAACGTAGTATACATTAACTAACGAAATACTTAATAACTACGAAAAAGCAGGAAAGGGCATAGTCAGCCATTATGGTTCTGACATAGTCGTCTCAAGGGATCATCATGCGGGTCTTTCAATAGTCTGACAGTGCTAGGAAGTACCTAGTGAAATGTTCGGAAAGATGTAAATGTTGAGGTTAAGAGTGAAATTGTTCTGACAAAGTTAACTAATAACTTATCTCTCCAACTGTAGATGCACTGGTCATAAATACAAATTAAATTACAGATGAAGTCTTAAGAATAGTATATTTATGAATTAACCTTATCCACAATTTCACCAATATTATTTTGTATCTCCCTACATGCATTAGTTTCTGTATTCATACAACTGTAAAGGGTTTTTATTTAATAATTTGTAAAAATGCTCGGCTTCCATCTCCAAATTATTTTCAAATAACAATTATTAATATAACTTGCCCGCTGCTCCCCACCCACAAATAATTGAGTAGGTTGTTATGTGATGTATATTCATAAGCTCACGCCTGTATCCCCAAAGGGGTATGCAGAGGAGCAATAGTGAAGTATAACACCCACATTTCACTAGCTTAATTCCGACTCAGATGTGATACGGGGCGAGTCTATCGCTATATCGGGCATAAATTCCAAACTCCTGGCTAATACTGAAAAATCCAATATCACTTTGCCCGATCCGGGATCGAACTTTTCAATTTTAATGTCAACCTAGATATCAATTTTAAAACTACCCCAAAAAAAAAATCAAATTAACGACCATATTTTTTTAGTTTTGGCACTAAATCCAGCTTATTTTCACTACACAAAAAAGTATAGATTGTTGACTGTTGTATATTTCATTGTTTCTTTTAAAAACAATCTAACTGTTCAGTCAGTCAGCCTCGGTGGCGTGGTGGTATTTCGGTACGACTACGGTACTGAGGTCTCGGGTTCGATCCCCGGGTCGGGCAAAGTGATATTGGATTTTTCCATATCAGCCCGGAGTCTGGAATTTGTGCCCGATATGGCGATAGGCTCGCCCCCTATCACATCTGGGACGGAACTAAGCTCGGCGAAATGTGGGTGTTCTAGTTCGCTAGTGCGCCTCTGCCTACCCCTTCGGGGATACAGGCGTGAGCTTATGTCTATGTGTTCAGTGATCAAATTAATGAAAACAATAACTGTATGAATCTCAATCAAATAGTTTGATTGCCTAAATAATATTATATCATTGTTAATTACACCGCTGTTAGCAGTAGACTTCTATTTTAATAGATAACAGATAAATATCCTCTGTGTACCTACAGCAAAAACTTTGTGCAACCATTCAATGAAATAAAATTAAACAGTCCCCTGGCAATAGTCCCCTGTCGTTTAACAGAACAAGGGGTGGTTTCTGACTTCATGACTGTATTTATAAATTTTTATGAGTAACTGTGACTGCCTCGGTGGCGTGACTGTATTTTGGTACGACTACTGTCCTGAGGTCTCGGGTTCGATCCCCAGGTCGGGCAAAGTGATATTGGATTTTTCCATATCGGCCCGGAGTCTGGAATTTGTGCCCGATATAGTAATAGGCTCGCCTCCTATCACATCTGGGACAGAACTAAGCTCGGCGAAATGTGGGTGTACTAGTTGGATAGTGCGCTTCTGCCTACCCCTGCGGGGAGACAGGCGTGAGCTTATGTATGTTATTTTATTATATGGACCTGTTGGACGTGTGTAAGTTGTGTGGACGTCCTGTGGCTGATAATGATGATGATGTACACAGAAAAACTCACACGTAAAAACAATCAAATACAGGGGACCCTGTATGCTGACAAGGATGTTGGTCAATTATTGCTGGATGATGAAAAGGGACCAACCAGAAGCTAAATATGCCCGAAACTTAAATAGTAAATCCATAATAACAACTTTATTGTTTTTTTTTTCTATTAAACGGTCACTATTTGAATAAGTACATATTCAGATAAATCTGTATATATGGCAATACTATCTCCGAGCGTCATTTTATTTGTCAAAATTAGGTATTGTGTTCAAAATATCGTTCAAAAATTAGAAATATGAAATTCAGTAAATCCATAACAAATATATTTGACGAAATTCAAAATTATATATTACCCTTTTAATTCATTGGATTTATTCTGATAATACATTTGAGTTTATTTTATTTTATTCGAATCAACACGGATTTCTATGACGTTACCAAAAAAACACATGAAAACGCCTAGAAATTCCTAACGAGCAAAATCATTCTGTGAATTTATGTAGGTGTTTTCGGTAAAAGTGCCATTATCTTTTTATATAAGACGTTATTCACAAACATATGTATGTTGGTGTATAGAAAATACAAACCTTATTAACACATTGTAAAAAACAAGGAACATTATTATGCCGATGTCCCAGGGCACTTGAGGAAATAAATTGATTTTGGCGGATTATTAGATGATTTAGATAATTATTATAGAGACGTTATCATATTAAGCAAATAATAGTCTATGATTACTGCCAGACAAAAGAATAAACTTCTTATTTCCTGTATATATGTTTGCAAACAAGGTCCAGATGAACGACCGTCGCCTCCCAAAGTTGACGTAAAATCGAGTTTAGCATGTGTTAAAGCCTTCGCACCTACTACGCAATTTTAATTTAATAATTAGAACTCATCCCTTGGGTAATAGATGAATTTAGTCGACGCCTTTCTTTTGCCAAACGTAAACTAAAAATTAAAACACACCGACCACGTACACGCTCACGTACCGTAGACATTCTTGAAAAATATGTCTAAACACTTGAGGTATATTTTGTGACAAAGCATATTGAAGCGCTTACCAAAAGTGATCAGTATCTATTATATAATTAAAAATACATCATTACAGACTAGAGGGTGATAACATCTTACTAAACGAATTAGGGGAAGAAAATAAATTGAACCCAAAGCGGAATGGAAACCCAAAAAGGAAACGCAATTTTATCAAGGAATATGTGGCAGATTACATGAATAATTCTAATTTACATGGTCTTAAATATATAGTCCGGAAAGAGTTAATATTCGTCGAAAAGTGAGTAATTTACCTATTTAAAATATGGTATCTACTGCAGTAGGTATTTTTCAGTCTTAGATGAATAAAAAGAGTACGTATAAATGAAATAATCGAAAATAATTGTGACGCATTAGAGGCCCAATATGGGGATTGTGTATCTAACTTTGTGTGACATCGTACGATTTATGAATGTGTGTTAGAGAAAAATGTTGTAATCGTTGCGTTGCGCTGTGTGTAACTGCCTTATTAATATTAATAAAATATTATTATATCGTATGGGATTTAATAGTAGGTAAATATATACATCCAGTCAACCAGTATAATCTATAATCTATAATTTATAGATTGCACTCATTAACTGAATTGTCTTATATATGCCGTGTATATGTTAAATAATCTTTATTAATTACAGCACAGCTGATTTGTAAATATGCAGCAGCTGACCGAATTCGGCAAAATCAATTTGTCCGTCACAAATACAAGTTCCAATTATTAAAGAATTATGAACTTTATGAAATTTTACAGCGCATTGCTAGCCATTCCCAGTTTAAGTGTAGTAATTGGTCTTACTTGTAAAAACATTTTCGCTTATCTTTTTGCTATGAATAGCCTGTCACTTTTTTCCTTGCTTTACATTGTTTAAAAATGAAAGGGACCACCTATGGTTAAAGATAAGCAGCGCTTAAATATTTTTATAAGGGGCATTATTACTACCATCTTATTGCAACACCTTGTATAACAAAAACTTACTACGGGGCGTGGTCGTCTTCATAATATGGCCGAATCGTTTTTATATTATCACGTTCTATGTTCCGCGTTTATGTCTAAGTTTAAAGTATTTTGTTGTCCTATTTATGCTTGCTGTAATTAAGCACCAATCATAATTGTTTACAGGATATTCTGGCTGTGTGTATTTATTTGTTGTGTTATCCTATGTGCTGGTTTGATACGAAAAGTGTGGATAAAATGGAATATAAGCCCAGTAATCGTTACTTTTGCGAAAAACCCAACACCTGTATGGCAGGTAAAACATTTTTTTTTTCTTTCTTTCTGCCCTTATCCCACTTTAATGTGGTATCGGCGCAACACAATTTTTCAAGCATGTTGGAAAAAGATTTGGCTTAGTTTTTACAACCGACTGCCTGCCTCACGTCAACCCCCGTTTGTGGGATCCAGTCCCGGGTTTAGGGATAGGGGATTAGAGGATTAAATAATCACGAGTTTAAAAACTTAACGGACCGACTTCAAAACCGATCGTGACCAAATTTATATGGGACCACCCTTGAAAGAAGCTCTATCGAACACAAAAAGAGTTTTCAAGATCGGTCCACATTCGGCGGAGATATCGCGTAACATACATAAAAAAAAAAGAAATACAGACGAATTGAGGACCTTCTCCTTTTTGGAAGTCGGTTGAAAAGACGGTTTCACCGACCTAGGCATCGAACCCAGAACCTCGCGGTCCACAGCCCATATATGCCCATGCTGCCAATAGACCCAGGAGGCGACTATAAAACAATCGATTACAAATTACATATAATAATATTCCTCTGATGATGAATATGACGTTCTTCATATGTTTCTTTTCTATCATGTGATCAAATACGGATCGCAAACCAAAGGTTCTAAGCCAAAGTTATTAAATAACCTACATAGTAAATGTAAATGTTATTACTTATTGTAAATCTATGACCCCATGAGACAGTATAGCTATGAAGAGTTGTATTGTATGTATACATGTATGTAGGTACTTACGTCCCGGTTTTTCATTTTGAAGCTGGCTATTAGCATCAACTGAACAGTCAGGGCTTGCCGCCATATTTTCCTTATGTTAGGGTTTCCGCGACTCAAAACGTTGTGCATATAAATATTTTCAGATCCCGTACCCCGCTGTGACCGTTTGTTTAGAAACGAAAGCGAAGCAAAGAACATTTAATTTCACTGAATATTATCACTTATATCATGATAAGGAGGCCTACAATAACTTAACAGAGGAAATGTGAGCATAACACAAAATACACTTCTGCTATCTATTAAGTATATATGGGCCCATCTGCATTACACCTTCAATTAAGAAAGAAAAATATAAAATTGTTCCAATCCGAAAATCTAAGATCATTGTAATTTTGGAGTGAATTACGTTCTATTAATCATTTAATATTATTTGCTGTTTTATCTGAATGTTTAACTTGTTTTAAAGCTATATTATAAAGTCACTTTCAGTAACCGGATATATGTTTGTGTAATAATTATTGAACTTATAAAGCATGTCGTAAATTTATGTTTTATCACTCTAAAGTGATTTTAATATGTATTTGATTTTAAGGTTTGGATTACAATTAACCAATGTCATACTTTAAATTAATAATGCTTGGCGGATATCCGCCGACTGTAATTTTGTTATATTGTTATAGCGTTGTTTTAATTACACTGTGAATTAATAATAATTCATTATTTAAAGTCCTAGAGAACTCTTAGTTTTTATAATAATTATTTGTCTTGCTTTAAATTCGTTTCAAAGAAAATCATTAATGTTATCGATTTATAACAAAAACTCGGACGGTATTTCTATTATAAGTTTCCTATTTAAATCCATCTCTGTTCAACAGCAGTGACAGTAATTTTGTGTAAATAATGTTTAATACATGCAGTGCTAGTTTGTGTAAATGTGTAATAATAAGTTTAGTTGTCAAAAAGTGCTTTAAATCGTGTTGTGAACTTCTGACTCTTTTTACTGACTTGGGGAAAATATAAAAGACGTGTGTTTTTGTATTGATATTTTTTTTATCGTCGTCTAGTTTAGTCACCTCCTTGGTCTAGTGGCAGCATGTATGGGCTGTGGACCGGGAGGTCCTGGGTTCGATTCCCAGGTCGGGCAAAGCAAATTTTCTAATTTAATTTGCCCGGGACTGGATCCCTCATAGGGGGTTGACGTCAGGCAGGCGGCCGGTCGTAAAAACTAAGCCAAATCCTCTCTGCAACATGCTTGAAAAAGTGTGTTGCGCCGACCCCACTTTAAGGTGGGATAAGGGCAGGTAGAAAGATCTTTTTCTATGTATGTTTTTTATTAGAACACGTAGGTAGGGGAGTGAGAGGGGAGAGGGGAGAGAGGATCCAGTGTTTGCAAGTGTATAAAAAAAATGACCTCTAGAAACGTACTGTACTGGAAGTAGGTAGTTCCAGAAAGAATGGATAACCTTTGCTCTGGTGACAGGTGGTGCGATAACAGAGAGAGGATGATGGAATCGTCCAAAACAGTTCTTCAGGGTACTCCCCAGAGATCAGCATGTAAAGAGAGACGATATCCCTTCGCATGCCTGACGATTCTAGGCCATCGGAAAATCAGCGTCTCGCCTCTAGGGCAGTCTCTCTTGATGTCTTGACACTCGATTCAACGTCGCGATTCGATTTCTTACCGCACTTTTGAATTTGATTACGGTGGAACTTTAAGTAACTAAATGAAATCGAATCGGTTGTTAAGAGTTACCATAAGTACTGATATAGACGGGGAAAATGCAGTTTAAACCATTATTTTTGCATTAAAAATAACTTTTCTACTCATTCCATTAGAACTAAGCCGATAGTTGAACTTTTGAGCGTGGTGGTTGTATAAATAATGGACTCCAATCAAGACCTTACTTAAGTGCCTAATTAGAGATAAATTGAATGGGTAATTTAAAAGTGCACATCTCCGAAAATTCAAAATGTTTAGGTAAGGAAAAATAGTTATTTTTTATTGAGGTAGAGTAACGTATAATACACTGAATTTAGTTCTAAGTTAAAAATGAGTGCTAAATTAAAAATGAATTCTTATAGATAATTTATATTTTGAGATGTGCCCTTTTCGAAATTGCCCATTTAATTATACATATATCATCATCATCGTCAGCCATAGGACGTCCACTGCTGAACATAGGCCTCCCCCAAAGATATTACATTTACAAAAGTGAATTTTCTGAAGTGAATTTTCATGGCATTTACATTCCGAACAGATGAAGATACGGTGATTGCACTTGAAAAACCTGTGAATAACGAATATTTACAATTAGGGTCAATTGACGTGCTCGGCGGTCATCTTTTATTAATAACTAGCTGACCCGCGCAACTTCGTCTGCGTATGAGAGAGAGGGTTGAAAGAGTGAGTCTTAGTTACCTATAATCCGATAATTCTAAAGGAGGTAATGGGATGATCAACTTCGGCCGTCAGTCACCCCGTCTCTCACCCCGTCAGTCACACCGTCTGTCACACCGTCTGTCACCCCGTCTCTTACCCCGTCTGTCCCACCGTCTGTCACCCCGCCTGTCACCCCATCTGTCACCTCGTCTGTCACCCGTCTGTCACCCAGTCGGTCACCCAGTCGGTCACCCCGTCTGTCACCCGCCTGTCACCCCGTCTGCCACCCGTCTGTCACCACGTCCGTCACCCCGTCTGTCACCCGTCTGTCACCCAGTCAGTCACCCCGTCTGTTATCCAGTCGGTCACCCCGCCTGTCACCTCGTCTGTCACCCATCTGTCACCCCGTCTGTCACCACGTCGGTCACTCGTCTCTCACCCCGTCTGTCACTACGTCGGTCACCCGACTGTCGCCCGGTCTGTCATCCGGCTGTCACCCCGTCTGTCACCCGTCTGTCACCCAGTCGGTCACTCAATCGGTCACCCCGTCTGTCACCCAATCTGTCACCCGTCAGTTACCCCGTCTGTCACCCAGTCGGTCACCCCGCCTGTCACCCGTCTGTCACCACGTCGGTCACCCGTCTGTCACCCGTCTGTCACCCCGTCTGTCACCCAGTCGGTCACCCCATCTGTCACCCTGTCTGTCACCCAGTCGGTCACACCATCTGTCACCCCGTCAGTTACCTCGTCAGACACCCCACCCGCCACCCCATCAGTCAGCCTGTCAGTCACCCCGTCAGTCACCCCTTAGTCACCCTACCATTCATCCCGTCGGTCAACACTAAAATATTTTTCAAATCGAACCAGTAGTTTCCGATATATAAAATTCCCCACTAGCAGCATTTTTTATTTTTGCTCCGCTCCTATTGGTCATAGCGTGATGTTATATAGCTTCTAGCCATCCTCAATAAATGGGCTATCCAACACAAAAATATTTTTTCAATTCGACGCAGTAGTTCTGTCTGAGATATAAATTTTCCCGGTTTGCAAATTTTTTCATTTCTGCTCCGCTCCTGTTGGTCATAGCGTGATGTTATATAGGCTATAGCCATCCTCGATAAGAAAGAAAGAAAGAAATAAACTTTATTCAGGCAACAATAAGTGGGAGAACACAAAAAAAAGACAAAATATGTAACACTAATAGGTAACAAATTTGTTAGTTATAAAGTAAAAAAAAGAAAAAGAGCACACAAAAAAAAATAAAAAAAACATCATGAACGTGCACATATCCTAAACCATCCGTGCCCGAGACATGACTAAAAAGGCCACAGGCTCAGTATTCGCCAAGTAGAAGTAGGTATCTTGGTATTCTGCCAGGGCCAAAAGAATGCCTCACGGATCCCAACAAAGACAATTATTATCAAACATTAAATAAATACATAGCCACATTAAATAAATACACAGTCATATAGGTATGCTTATTAAAATATGATTATAATATGATATGTGAGTGATAAATGTAAATATTATAAGAATGTGTAGGTACCAGTAATTATTATTATTGTTGTCGTTTAATATCTGCTAAGTTAATCCAAGTCAGGAGGCACGAGCGGGGGAGCTGGCGAGGCGAGGCGCGCGGGCGCCAGGCGCCGCCGATGCGATGAACGATAAATGGGCTATCCAACACAAAAATAAATTTTCCATTCGAACCAGTAGTTTCTGAGATATCAACTTCCCCGCTTTTCAACATTTTTCACTTGTGCTCCGCTCCTATTGGTCATAGCGTGATGTTATATAGCCTTTAGCCATCCTCGATAATTGGGCTATCCAACACAAAAAGAATTTTTCAAATCGAACCAGTAGTTTCTGAGATATCAATTCCATGTTTTTTATTTCTCATTTCTGCTCCGCTCCCATTGGTCATAGCGTGATGTTATATAGCCTATAGCCACCCTCGATAATTGGGCTATCCAACACAAAAAGAATTTTTCAAATCGAAGCAGTAGTTCCTGAGATTAGCGCGTTCAATCAAACAAACAAACAAACAAACAAACAAACAAACTCTTCAGCTTTATAATATTAAAGTATAGATTTGGGGTATAATATATCCATTTTATATCCGGCTGATGGTGATGATGACTTTTTATAGTTTTTAATAAATTATTTAGGACACGGAGATTCAAAATTATACTATTTTCAGGAGAAATCTATACGAAGATGTATCAATGGTTTGTGATGATCACTTAGCCCCAAGTGATGGTCGAAAAGTTGCTGATCCGACCGAAACAATTAATAACATTATAGAGGTGTGTTGTTTAGTTCATAAATCAAATACTGTATGTAAATATAATGAATGGATGAGGATGGTTCGGCGAGAAATGAGATAGACTTCATCTTGACGACGAAAAGACGGATATTCAATGATGTCTCTGTGATCAACAGGGTGAAAACCGGAAGCGATCACCGAATGGTAAGAGGCACATTGAATATCAACGTCAAGTTGGAAAGAGATCGCTTGATGAAGTCTACGCTCCGCCCTACTCGCACCCATATCCAAAACCCCGAGAGCTTTCAACTCGAGTTGACAAACCGCTTCGATTGCCTAGCTGATTGCTCTACCGTGGACGAGATAAATGACCGGTTGGTAGAAGCTGTTCATACGGTGGGATCTAAATTTTTTAGACCTCGTCGTAGAGATAGACCTCAGAAACTCTCGATCAACACACTCGATCTCATGGCCGAACGCCGATCTATGGCGCTGCGGTCTTCCGTCGACGCTGAAGCATATAGGCAGCTCAATAGACGAATAGGGAAGTCCTTGCGACACGACGTCCGTGCTCACAATACAGTGAGCATAAAGGAGGCGATTGAGCGGAACAAAGGCTCCAAAGTGTTCGCCAAGGATCTGTCTATTGGGCAAAGCCAAATGACCAAGCTGAAGGGGGAAGACGGCAGCGTAGCTTCGACAAAGGCAGAGATATTGAGGGAGATTGAGAGGTTCTACGGACAGCTTTACAGCTCGGTTGCCAAACCTGTCACTGGCTCGGCCCAAGACCCAAGAGCCGAGCTGGTCCGACACTACAGCGAAAATATCCCGGACATCAGCCTGTGCGAGATTAAGGTGGCCCTCGGACAGCTTAAAAACAACAAGGCGCCGGGCGAGGACGGAATTACTGCAGAGCTTCTGAAAGCGGGCGGAGCGCCGGTACTGAGAGTCCTTCAGAAGCTCTTTAATTCTGTCTTGCTCGAGGGCGCTACGCCTGAAGCATGGAACAGGAGTGTGGTGGTACTGTTCTTTAAGAAAGGTGACAATACCTTGTTGAAGAACTACAGGCCCATCTCACTCCTGAGCCATGTGTATAAGCTGTTTTCGAGGGTTATCACGAATCGTTTCGAGCACAGGCTAGATGACTTTCAGCCTCCCGAACAAGCCGGTTTCCGAAAAGGCTATAATACCATAGACCACATTCATACGCTGCGGCAAGTTATACAAAAAACCGAGGAATATAACTTGCCACTCTGCTTAGCGTTTGTGGACTATGAGAAAGCCTTTGACTCGATCGAGACCTGGGCTGTGCTGCAGTCTCTCCAGCGGTGCCATATCGACTATCGCTACATCGAAGTGTTGAGGTGCTTGTATAGCAACGCCACCATGTCGGTCCGAGTACAAGAAGAGAGCACGAGGGCTATTCCACTTCAGAGAGGTGTGAGACAGGGAGACGTTATCTCTCCGAAACTGTTCACTACCGCATTAGAAGATGCCTTCAAGCTCTTGGAATGGAAAAGATTCGGCATCAACATCAATGGCGAGTACATCACTCACCTTCGATTTGCCGACGATATCGTTGTCTTGGCAGAATCGCTGGAAGATCTAGGTACTATGCTCGAAGACCTCAACCGAGTTTCCCAACAAGTAGGCCTTAAAATGAACATGGACAAGACGAAAATCATGTCGAATGTCCATGTCGTTCCTACCCCAATTGGTATAGGGAACTCAACTCTCGAAGTTGTAGACGAATATGTCTATTTAGGACAAGCGGTCCAGCTAGGCAGGTCCAACTTTGAGAGAGAGGTCATTCGTCGAATCCAGCTCGGCTGGGCAGCATTTGGGAAACTACGCAAGGTCTTCTCGTCCAAAATACCTCAGTGCCTCAAGACAAAAGTCTTCGACCAGTGTGTGTTACCAGTGATGACTTATGGCACTGAAACGTGGCCTCTAACTATGGGCCGCATTAGAAAGCTCACAGTCACTCAGCGAGCTATGGAGAGGGCTATGCTCGGTGTTTCTCTACGTGATCAAATCAGGAATGAGGAGATCCGTAAAAGAACGAAAGTCACCGACATAGCCCAGAGGATTAGCAAGTTGAAATGGCAGTGGGCAGGGCACATAGCTCGTAGAACTGATAGCCGATGGGGCAGAAAAGTTCTCGAGTGGAGACCACGTACCGGCAAGCGCAGCGTAGGACGTCCACCTACAAGGTGGACCGACGACCTGATAAAGGTCGCAGGAAGTCGCTGGATGCAGGCCGCTTCCAACAGGTCGATCTGGAAATCTTTGGGGGAGGCCTATGTTCAGCAGTGGACGTCCTATGGCTGATGATGATGATGATGATGATGTAAATATAAAATGTATTATTTACCATTTAATTAACAGGTATCACCAAACATAACTGAAGCATGTTTTGGAGTCAAGTGGCAGGACATAGCGAGCAAAAATAGTTCCCATATAGTGAATCCTATTATAACCGAAGAAGGACTTTGTTATACGTTTAATATTCTCTCAGCTGAGGAATTGTTCCGAACAGAAAAGTATTTTTTTTATAAGATTTAGTGTTATACGACTTAGCAAACGTTATCAAGCTTACAGCAATACATTATTATTTTTAGCTTAAATACAGATTATCAATATGTAGAGCAGAACAGAAAATCCGAATCATGGAGTTTGGATGACGGTTATGCTCCCGACACTCCCATAGAAACTTATCCACATAGAGGCTCGGTAAGTACCTGTACCTGTGATGTAATTTCAACTTCGAACGATTCTTTCAGTGATTCATCCTTGTTTCTTTTAATTTTTATTAAATATAAGTATAATTTTAAGTTATAATAACTGACGACTGCCTCGATGGCACAGTGGTATTTCTGTGAGCAAAATGATATTAGATTTTTTCAATATGAGCCCGGAGTTTGAAATTTGTGTCCGATATGGCGATGGGCTAGCCCCGTATATTATATCACATCTGGGACGGCACTAAGCTTAGCGAAATGTGGGTGGTCCAGTTTGCTAGTGCGCTTCTACCTACCCCTTCGGGGATATAGGCGTGAGCTTATGTTATGTTTATAATAATTAATGGCGGCACGGAATGTGAGGAGGTTTCTCACTCGGGCCTCTCGAGCTTCGACATTAGAGTGAAATAAATAATAAATACTAATACATACTATATTTTATAAATATTACCTTAATCAAATATATTTCAAAATAATAAAAACTTTAAAAATAACGAATATTGAATATATTTATGTTATTTTAGGGATTCGGTGTAAAATCTGGTTTGACGTTTCTAATGAAGTCAAGTATTTACGATCAAGATTATCTTTGCAGAGGTCCTGTTCAAAGTGTTAAGGTAGGATTTTTAAATTACTGCTCTTGAATATGTATATGTCGGAGGGCCAACGCTAGCGTTGTTTTTTAAAAACGGTCACTTTTGACAATAAGATGATTACTCATCTTATTTATCAACTGTGAACACTGACATTCACTAACTCCCTTTATTAACGGTGCTCAAGAGCACCGTCTAGTCAGGGATGTGGACAGTCCGAGTGCCGGAGCACGACTGTGTCGAATTTGCTCTGAACACTCCTTTTATAGGGTGCAATATTTGCAACTACCTACTCGATACCGAATATCGAATGTTAAAGAAATAATTATAACGATTATTTTAACTTTTTAGAATCTTTTAACGATTCAGCAGTTTAACAATTGTAAAATGAATTAATAACGTGAAATAACAACGGCTTTTTAAATAAGCGTGCGATTTTGCGCCGATATATATGTAATGTCTCTTTTTTTCAAAAACATAGTCTCCATCTAACCCGTCAGAGGCGGCACATATATATGTTCCATAAGCGTATGGGCCACCGGAGGCCGAGCCGCCCGTGACTATCTACGGTCACTTCAAATGTGCAATGCACACGTTTGCACATTGTGAATGCACACGTTTGCACATTGTGTATCCAGCTCTGGTTATATCCTCAACGAACCCTGATCCCCGTACGTCGCCTTTTACGACAGGCGAGGCTTTATAGTGGCGTTATTCTATTATAGCTCTATTCTATTATAGCATACCACAGAGCACAGGATCAATCACCAAATCAGTCGTCACCCCGATGCTTTCTTCTTTTCTGTGAAGTGGTGGAGTGTTCCGTTTATTGAAATAAAATTATTTTTACGGATTTTATCACGATTTGGTTTTAATTTTTATTCCCGACGTTTCGAAGGCTTTGCAGTCTTCGTGGTCACGGGCTTTCAATGAATAGCATTCGCGTAAACATAAGAAATCAGTGTTCCGTTTGTTTCGCTTACCGCTCTCCTAAGTGCTTCTGTTAAGTGTTTTCGCAATTGGATACTTGACTTTTTTTTAAATTAATTTTATATGAAATTTAAGTCTAAATCTAAAATATAGAACTAACAGAAAGAAATATTGAAATATTCTCAAAATAAAAAAAGTTATAAGCCCTTGAAGTTTGGTGTAACCTTTAAACTGCGGGAAAGAGAAGTATCAGTATAATCACGTCACGCCGTAACGGTACCTGCGTTGGAAAGGGATAGCAGTATATCTCCACTATGCCCCAACACCAAAATTTAAAATACGAATTACTGCCTCAATTTTCAACCAATTTCGATTCAGTTTTTACGGAAGGGTTTCTTTTTTGTTTTATTTACTACTACATATAAATATGTGAATAAAATCTAACATAGTCAAGTACCCAATTGGAGAAAATCGCTCGTATCCTAGTCTAATTCCATCCATCCATCATCCATTCACAAGGCCAGGGCTTCGGTAATAGCTATAGCTAATAAGTGTCATGAGTCAGGACTATTTGTTATTTACCTACCTTAATGATAAATTCTTATTCATCATCATATATAATATTATAGGTGTTGTTGCATAACCCGGCAGAGTTGCCGCGACTGTCACAGCAATATTTTCGGGCACCGTTGTCCCAAGTTATTGTTGTCTCTGTGAAACCAAAAATGGTGACGACCTCTGAAAGACTAAGACCATACGACCCGGAGAGGTAACAGTACCAAAATTATAGTTTATAATGTTTAGTTTCAGTGGTAGTCTAACGCCCTTAGCCTGAGAAACTGTAAAATCGCAAGATTTATAATCACATGTTTAAAAACTTAATTGACCGACTTCCAACTTAATCCACTCATGATCAAATTTATATGGTACCACCCTTGAAATAAGCTCTATCAAACACAAAAATAATTTACAAAATCGGTCCCCATTTGGCGGAGATATCGTGTAACATCATAAAAAAATACAGACGAATTGAGTACCTTCTCCTTTTCCACCGCCTACAAAAACATTTTTCTCAATCAATTCTTTTTGTGTTCCATAGAGCTTATTTCAAGGGTGGTCCCATATAAATTTGGTCACGACCGGATTTGAAGTCGGTCTGTTAAGTTTTTAAACTTGTGATTATTGAAAGTAAATAGTAGGTCATGCAATCACAATTTGTTTTTAAGTTTTGATTCGATTCGAAAGCCATTCTTGGGGGTGACTCCTGACGCTCGATTCGATGGTGATTTGGATTTGGTTTCATTTATTGATTTAAAATTCCACCGAAATTGACTTTTAAAGTGCGCTAATGTTGCATAATATTCGAGAACTTGTCATTTGGTCATTTTTAACGTGATATTAATGCACCGAAATCTAGGTAAAAAACCTAGATTTCGGTGGAATTGTAAGTCAATAAATGAAACCGAATCGAATTCAAGTTCGAATCGAGCGTCAGGAATCGCCCCCCTGAGTTGTCCGGTAAAGAAAGTGTTAAATATAGCGATATCTTTACCTCTACCATATCGGGACAAGGTAGGTTAATGGACTCTAGTTGCACTCTACCTACCCGTTCGAAGTTACAGGCGTAAACTTCGGAAATATTTTATTTTTAAATTATTGTAATTATCAATTCGGTGTCTGTTGTGTAATAAAATAAATTTCATTTCCTTAGACGACATTGCTATTTCCAAACCGAGCGATACCTTCGTTATTTCAAAATATACACTCAAAGGAATTGTGAAGCGGAATGTGTGACCAATTTTACATATACTCGATGTGGTTGTGTTCACTTTGGGATGCCACGTAAGTATTTTCTTTGTATTCCAAAATAAATGTGACATTTACGGTGGTAAAAGCTATGAGTAAAAGACAGTAACGTTTGTTGAGTGGTAGAGCCACGCTGTAGACAATTACGTCTACAGCACGAATGGGCCGGCTCCACCGGTTTGATATCACTATCTGTCAGAAAACCGACGTAAAGTGGCAACTCGCTGTCGCATTTCGTTTGGTGAGTGAGATTTCCAATAGCTCAATTACGGGTTGGCAACGTACCCTTGATTCTTTTTGTCTTGGGTGTCTATGGGTAGTGGAGATCACTTACCATCAGGTGACCCATCTGATCGTTTGCCGGTCTCTGCTAAACTTCTACATCACAAGTATCTATTATCTAAGGTCCACAGGTACTCTACGAGCGTCTATGGGCGTTAGAGATCAGTTACCATGAGATGATCCGTCTGTTAAAAAAAGACATGTTGGAAAGCTAAGAGCTTGTATATAAACTGTTATATTCCTTGTAAAATTATCATTTGCTTACAACGGTGATTCATAGAAATTGTGAAAACATCTGCATACCCGATAATCTCTCTAACTTCGATGATTTAATATAAAGTCTGTATTGCTTCCTATATTAGACCAGCGTGGTGGACCAAACCCTAACCCCTCTCATTTGTAGAGGAGGTCCCGGCCATGACCAATGTATTAATAAGAAAAACCTTCTATTATTATTCCTAATGATAGTTTATACTTTATAGATGCACAGGACATACCGGTTTGTAGCGCTGGAAGCATCGCCTGCATAAAGAAAGCTAGAAGTAAGTAGCACGCCCGTCCAACAAAACTAATATCACGTAATACTTATAACATACCAACAGTAAGCTATAACACGTTTTGAAAGAAATAGAATATAAGAAGCTTCTTTTATTATATATTACAGCTACAATATATTTATTTTGGTAAATTAAAACTGTCTTGTATTGTTCTACTCAATAATATACCAGGGGGCTTAGACAAGTGGCTTTTGCGCTATTCGAATAGATTAATAAATGTATGGAAATGACATAAGAGTACGCTATATGCGGCGTACCCTTATGTCATTCCCATACATTTATTCTATTTGACTGTGTTACAGAAAGTTGGTTCCAATAACGATTCCATATACAGGAAAACGTGAAGTTAAAAATTAAAATTGATCTTAATATTTTTATACATAACATAACATAAGCTCACGCCTGTATCCCCGAAGGGCTAGGCAGAGGCGCACTAGCGAACTAGAACACCCACATTTCGCCGAGCTTAGTTCCGTCCCAGATGTGATAGGGGGCGAGCCTATCGCCATATCGGGCACAAATTCCAGACTCTGGGCTGATATGGGAAAATCCAATATCACTTTGCCCGACCCGGGGATCGAACCCGAGACCTCGGAACCGTAGTCGTACCGAAATACCACCACGCCACCGAGGCAGTCGACTATAAAAATATCGAGGCAGATATTTTTATAGTTATTATATATGGGGATTTTTAAATCAGAATACTACCACGTAAATCGTCGCAATTAGCATAGGAATATGATAGTTGATAGATTGGTATATGATAAAAATTAATTACCCCATAGGTGGTTTGAAAATGTACTGCAGCTGATCCAATGAGCCAGAAAAAATGTTTATTCAAAAATTTAAGTTTCCATTATTCAAAAACTATGAGCCTTACGAATTAAACTTTACCACTAGTTTGTTAGCCATCATCTCTTTAAGTGAGGTTAGTATTGATACCAACTTTATAAAACATCCTGTGTATCTTGAATTTATACATAATGATCAATTTCAGTGGAGTTGGTAAGTATCGAAGTACAATCTGCTATGGACTACAAAACATGGGATACGGATGAGTTGAATATGGCTCGTGAAGTAGCGCAGCGTTGCAAATGTCTCCCTGCTTGCACCTCCATAGAGTATGAAGCAGAAACTTCGCAAGCGGATTACGATTCTGAAGCATTAAGAAGAGCTTACAGAACAGAACTTCCCGAATTGGTAAAGTAAGTTACAAAACACCTTATAAAATACGACTATATGCTGATAAAACTCAGTATCGAAATTAAAAATTAAGTATTTTCTGTTCTCAATTAGCTTGATGGAAACCATACACAGTTTCGAAACGTATACACATATTACATACACTTGGAACATTGCAAAATTGCGTTTTCATTATCTTTTCATGCCCTTGTCAATGTGAGGAATCGGCGCATCACATTTTCTCAAGCATGTTTCCAGAAAGGATTCAACTCAGCAGAGGCGATGGGTAAAAAAGTCTAAAAGGGAAGCCGATGCTAGTGTCTCTTTATAAAAAATAAAAAACCTTATTTGTCACGTAGGCATGTAAAAAAGCACTTATGACAAGTCAACACAAGCAAATTCTGATTTAAGTTTAATATCATTTACATTGTCACGCTATAAATTTGTAGACAGGCAGGCAAGTATGGACTTATAGGGCCTTACTTATAAACACAGTTTAGCTGAGCAAATGGCTAGGAATAGTCTGTAACTTTTTTCGTTGTGTCACATTGTTTGAAAATAAAAGGGACAGATTTTTTTTACCATTTGCTCAGTTAATCTGTTTTTATAAGTAAGGCCTATAAGTAGAAAATTTGTCATAAGTAAGCCGGAAGGAATCGTGTTATGTGGACCCTTCGCCTGTCTGACATCAATCCTCCTCTAAATGATCCAGACTTCGGCAAATCATGAGAAATTTCCCGTCAGACCTGGGAATCACCAAACCCAAGACCATCTGATTCACTGCCCATATGTCTCTGACACTGGACCAAGGAGGCGTTTTGATTGTATTCTCTGTAATAAAATTTATTATTTAGTTACCTTTTTTGACTATTTCCATTTCCCACTATCGTCGGCTTTCAGAGGCACGAACTGGAATATTTTTGACCATAAAATTCTATGAAATCTTAGGGAACGTACCCATATTACGTGACCCGTTCAGGGGGGAGTGGGGACTTCAAAATACCACGCTTGATCACAGGAGCGGGGGAGGGGTCTTAGGTTTTCGTCATGTAGTCAATATCTTTATGGGAAATCTCGTGCTTTTGAATCTCGTGATAGCAGCGATAGCTCAGTTGGGAATGGTACGGACTGCCGAGACAAGTGTCGGAGGTTCGAGACCAAAACCAAAATGGAGCATATACACCTCTGACTTTTCTATGTTAAGTGTATTTTCATTGTGAAATATCGCTTGCTATAACGGTGAAGGAAAACATCGTGAGGAAACCTGCATACCTGACAATTTCTTCACAGGAATTTCGAAGGTATGTGAAGTCTACCAACCCGCATTAGGCCAGTGTGGTAGACTAAAGGCCTAACCCCTCTCATTAGTAGAGGAGGCCCGTGCCCAGCAGTGGGACAGTAATATTACAGGGCTAATATTATTATTATATATCGTGCTTTTTCGAGCTATATTCAAATATGGCGCGCAGCGTCTATTATAATATATTTTTTAAAGTCACAGATGGAAACACATCATAATATTTTGTTTTTTAACTTTTCTACGATAAAATATTATTCAAAACAATATAATTTACTACGTGAAAACTAGAGGGGAAGGGGGTACATATAGTACGGTTGGTCACCGAGAGGGGGTGGGGTATAAAAATTGGTCAAGTAATATGGGTACGTTCCCTTAGGATGAAATATTAACCAAATATAGTAACTTCACCATGGTACGTAGTGAATTGACGTTTCTTTTACAAATTAATGTACTTGAGTGTAAAGTGAGAAAAGAAAATAGGGTACTATGAGGCTGGCATGATCCATGGAGACTTAAAGCTTGTAAAGAAATAAAGAAAACAAAAATGTACGTAGGCGCTAGCGTGAAATTTTGTCTAAAAAATCATGGTCGAGCTAAAGGCCGCTGTTTCATTTTTCATGGCATATTTATGAAATGGAATTAGACATTTAAAAATCCTTGATATGAAACCAAGAAACTCACTTCATATAACACTCAGTAAACACCAAAAACCAGATAAACTCTTTAGTAAACACATGCTGCAGAAGATGGTGGTCAAAAAACACATTCAGAGCAAAGATATTTTCTTTCTATCTGCTCTTATCGCATCTCAATGTGGGGTCGGCGCAACACACTTTTTCAAGCATGTCTGACATCAAACCCCCTCTGAGAGACCCAGTCCCGGGCAAATTAAACTAGAAAATTCGCTTTGCCCGTTTGCCCGACCTGGGAATCGAACCCAGGACCTCCCGGTTCACAGCCCATATACCTATGCTGTCACAAGACTAAGGAGGCGACATTCAGAGCAAGGATATATTAATACAAATATTTTTTTCCAGCGTTAGCTTTTCCCAAATTTTAATATACTTCAAAGATGCGCAGTTCGTAACGTATAGACGCTCGGAGCTGTACAGCCTGACGGATTTCCTGGCTAACTGTGGCGGTCTCCTCGGATTGTTTATGGGCTTTTCCATAATGAGCATCGTAGAAATATTCTATTTTTTGACATTAAGGTACAAATAAATTTTATTTTTACCACTTAGCGTAGACACCATGAATTGAAGCCACTCATGTAATGCAATTTTGGAGATATTGTGCAACGTATTATAGTAGGATTGCTAATTAAACGGAGTAAACTGACATTTCCAATGTTGCCACTTTTTTATGAAATTTAAATAGTGCTGCGGTAAAAAGATGAAGATTATTTAAACATTTCAATTCACAGAACCATTTCATTCTTTCATTTTCTAAAGTTCGACTCAAAGTCGTAATTCCTGCCTAATGTGTGATTAGTATTGCATGTCTATTGAATTATAGTCATAATAAATTACTGCATGCTAAGTTATGGCATGTCTACTGCAATTATAGTCATGGTTAATTATAAACAAAACTTACAAAAGCTATGAATGTGCGGAACGTAATTTTTCTCAAATAATAAAAATAATATTTATAATTTTCATCATTATCATTTCGCGTATCTGTTGTGATTATTTACGCAAAAATATTGACACGGTCTTTTAGTCGTTGGGTTAAGCTAAAATTTTTAAAAATACGCAATAAAATTCTAATTTTGCAAGCTAGTGCTGAGTTATTGTATCTTTGAAGGAATAAAATTGAATTAGATCAATCACTATGTTCTGAAAGTAAGCATCATTATTTTGGAAAGTGACATTTCGATCTGTCAGATTACTCCGTTTAATTAGCAATCGGACTATAGTTATTATTTCATTTTGTTTATTACCCGCACCTAGTGTGTAATTTTAGTGGGAAACTTCATTCAGTGTCCAAGATGCGAAAAACCTATTTTGAATATACTATAAACACACGCCGTGCCGATGTGTATGCACCCGTGAATCTTGAATGATGGTATGTCCTGATGGTAAGTGATCTCTACCACCAATGTACATAGCCCAAGACATTAAAAAATCAAGAGTGCGTTGCCAACTTAAAGGGAGGGTAATGGAGATTGGGAAAGGGAGGAGAGAATTGGGCCACTGAAAATCTCACTCACCGAACGAAAGGCGACAGCGTGCTGCCACTTCACGTCGGTTTTCTGTAAGACAGTTGTTTCAAACCGGTCTAGCCAGCCCATTCGTGCTGTAGACATTACTGTCTATAGCGTGGCTCTACCACTCAAACCCGGTTTCGGTACGGTAACCCACTCGCTCGTTTGCAAGACTCTGCTATAAAAATCACTAGCTATATTTTTGCTACATTCCTATTATTCATTTTTCCTTACAGACTATGGTGTTTGTTCCGCCAGCGACGAAGTACTCGAAAATTGGAACTTCGCAAAGATATTTTTTCTGAAATATAATACTATACGGTTACTCATAGTTTAACTACATATGTGTAAGGGAAGGGAAATGTTTCCGAAAATGAAGACAGATGGTAGTGCTGATTATTTCAAACATGATGCCACAAAAATAAAAAAGCGTCCTGGGTAGGTAGGCATCTCGGCGCCTACATTTTGTCCGTTCATTGACCACTGTTGTGTCCGTTTGTTGTGATATGGTAGTATTACTATGTTCAGTACTCTTTATTTTTAATTTTTTTTTTACATTTTTAAATATATGCTATAAAAATAAATACATTTAAAAATATAAAAATATTCCCCTCCGATGGCGAGGCTCGGGACCCAAGCCACCGGCGGTTAGGACCCCAGAGTGAGGAACCTCCTCACAATTCGTGCCGTATCCAGTAATACTGCCTTCTGCATTTGGCTCTTGACCCAAACACCAACCGAGAGCCTCTTGAGTTGTTGGTCGAGGCTCAGTGGTATTAAACCATGGGCAGAAATGACTATCGGAACAATGATTGTTGAATCCACATCCCACATGCGAGTAACCTCATGTGCCAGGTCTAAATATTTGGACATTTTGTCTTTTTCGGCTTTCACAAGGTTCTCATCATGCGGAATCGTGACATCAACAAGCATCGCCCGGCGCGTCAATCGATCTACTACCACAATATCAGGCTTATTGGCCACAATAGTCCTGTCTGTGATAACAGATCGATCCCAATAGAGCGTTGCATGACTATTTTCGAGAACTGGTTGAGGGACATATTGATAATAAGGCACCTCAGAAGCCACAAGGCAATATCGAAGAGCAAGTTGCTGGTGCAGGATCTTGGCTACAAGGTTATGCCTATGCAAATACTCGCCGTTAGCAAGATACGAACAACCGGAAATAACATGCCTGATAGATTCTCCGGGACGGTGGCATGCTCGACAAATGTCGACCGTGCCGTCCTTCATGATGTATTTCCTATAGTTGTTCGTCTTGATAACTTCGTCCATAATTGCAAAGACAAAACCCTCGGTCTCCCCAAAAAGGTTACCGAAACGTAGCCAAGCCACTGAGGCGGTCGGATCTACATCTGGCCCATGAAGGGCACGGTAGAACCGCCCATGTAGCTCTTTGCCCTTCCATATCTCCCTGCGCTCCCTAGTGCCCAATACAACAGGCCTCCGCCAATTCCCGTTTGCCAAGGAGAGCGGAGTGAATCCTTTGTCCACCATAACTACAACCCTATGCATATCCACGTCACTGTGAAGGAAATAATCCCTGAGATTGCACATCTCGCGGTTATGGAGGTCCTTAGCGTTAAGTAAGCCTCGGCCCCCACATCTCCGCGGGATATACAATCTCATCACCGATGATCGTGGATGATGCATACGATGTGCAGTCATTAGGGTTCGGACCTTTCGATCCAGGGCATCTAACTCAGTCTGAGTCCATCTGAGTACGCCAAAGGTGTACATGAGTACAGGCATAACCCAACCGTTGAAAGCACGGATCTTGTTCCCACCTGATAAAAGACTATTAAATACTTTTGTCAGGCGACTGAAAAAACGTACTTTCACCGATTGTTTTACGTCTGCAACCATTATACCTAAAGCCTCTGGCATACCCAGATATTTATAGGTTTCCGTTTCGGAGAGGGACCTGAGCCGTATAGTCTCTGAGAGCGATATGTCATCAGAGACTATAGATTCCCCACGTGCCACATGGATAACCGCACACTTATCCACACCAAATTCCATATTGATTGAGTTGCTAAAATTTTTAGTTAATTTTAACAAATCAATCAATTCAGATTTTTTTGATGCAAATAACTTGAGATCATCCATGTAGAGCAAGTGAGATATAGGCTGACTCCCTCTACGTAAACGGTATCCTAACCCTGAATGCAGCAAAAGAGTGGTGAGAGGGTTCAGGGCTAGGCAAAACCATAAAGGGCTCAAACTGTCACCCTGGAATATACCCCGCTCAATCCTAATCGGCTCATCACAATCACCGGGACCCGCACCACCTGGATACCTAAGGACAGTGGTCCACTGCCTCATACATGCCCCAAGGAAGGCACATAAATTTGTATCAATTTTATTGAGCTTGGAAACCATTTCAACCAGAAGTTATGCAGTCCGTCCAGGCCGGGAGATTTCCAATTATGGGCCGGACGGATTGCTTTGAGGATATCCTCTGGTCTGATTGAAATGGCCTCCATAGCCGGTATTTCCTCACACGCCCGTTCAACAACACTAAACCAGGTGCCTTCAGTATGAGAGACTGGCGACGACCAGATACTGGACCAATATGCGTGCATACTGCGCACATCTGGCAGCCGCCCATCTCCCACACCTTGTTGAGTACGTTCCCAACACCTATAAACCCTCTTTTCGTCACTTTGAAAAGCGCGATTCTGCTGAAATCTATCCCACCGAGTCCTATAGCGACGAATGCGGCTCGCCCACGCATAAACTTTCTGCTTCAGGTAGTCTATGCGTTCTGTGACACAGAGCCTGTAATTTCGAGGCCTGATATTAGTCCCAGAAAAGGCCTGCGTCACAAAACGCATGACTCTCGGCCTCGTATTGCCATCCCTGAAGCAGATTAGCTTTCCGATGAGAGTTCGAGCCTTGTCAATACGGTCCTCGATCCTACGCTGCCAAGCGGGTACAATCGCCGCATCTCGTGTGGTTCCAAATTTTTGTATTACTATTATTATTACTTTTTTTGGTTTTCGGTAGCGTTTCCCTTACGGAATAAACTTATATAATTATCTATATAATGTAAAGAAAATAATATTGTTACATTTATATTGTTATTGATAATAATAAATATGTGTATCTATTTACTCTAACTTGTAAATTAACTTGAAAATGAAATAAAAAGAAACAGTATATAAGGACGTTTTTAAATTAATTTTACGCTTTATCAGCCGACGTCGGCAAACTCAGAAGTGTATGACTTCACTTTTCAATATACCATCACCAGAACTACTTCCATGATATCTTTATAATTTAGGCATTTGAAACATTTTTTTCTAATTTTTATGGCTCACCTATAAATTACAATCTATAATATATAATTTACTTACAAACACGCCTATAATAGCTTGCCTATCAAAGTATGTTCATAATTATTTTTAATTAAATTAATTTGAATGTATTTTTTTGTCATAACCGTCAAACATGATGATGAGATATGAGTGAAGGTCGAAGGTCGTATTACGCATATTTTAATTGATGTAATTCCATAATACTTGCACCATAGTTCTTTGACAATCTATAATATAAAAATGAATCGCTGAATGTGTTGCTAATCGCAAATCTCGAGAGCAGCTGACCAGATTTCGCTAATTATTTTTTTAGAATATTCCTTGAAGTACGAGGATAGTTCTTACAGAGAGAAAAAGATGAAAAGAAAAAGAAAAATTGCCTGAAAAAGATTAAAATTTGTCTAAAACCAACAATAATAATATATTTGTATAATGCGACGAAAGTTCTTCATTATTCCGTCCACAGTCCAAACCTAATATTTTTGTAGTGCTCACTTTGAGGATATATTTATTACATGTTGTTCTGGGCGCCCGCGCGACCGCGCCCCTTTAGTAGGACGGTTTACATGAAAATACTTATTTAAAAAACACATAACACGTGTGTTTTTAGAATAATGATAAGAATAATAACGAGAGCTTAGAGAATTGTTTTTTGGATAATTAAAACGATTCCCCTAAGTATAATTTTGGTTACGCCCTTAGTTGTCAAAACATTATATTAAAAAATATATTGCAATCTTGCTGGGCGTAGTACTCCATAACATACAATAACATTTAGGGTTTACTACCTAATTCAAACAGGTCATAATTTATAGATAAATAAATAGGCCCAACAGTCACACACATAGTCCTGACCTCACACTAGGTGTAACCTGTATTGTGGGTGTCAGAAACTACGAGAGACTTTCGATCTCACGACACCCAGACCCGAAACAAATATCTGTGGGCCACACAGACATTTGTCTCGGTGCGGGAATCGAACCGCGTCCTCGCGTTTCACAGCCGGCTACTCACCCGCTGCGCGATGGAGGCTGTCTGATGTTGAGGCTGCTGTATGTAATATTTTATGTTATAAGTAATAAATGTACAAATTTTACTAAAATCTGTAGATCCATAAATCATAAATCAGATCCATCGCCCTTGGGCCTTGGGTCCACCACATCCAAAGGCTGATCTAGAAAACTGAAAAAAGCAACGTGAAAAAGGAGTGGTATGGGGTACCTAATTTGTCAGTTGATTGCTTTGCAGATTATAAAGAGTATCTACAATCTAGAATTATATCTTCTTTGGACGGAAACATTAAACTTTGACTCATTTTCATTTTGTTTTTCATATTTTCATTTTATTTATCCTCTTATTATAAGAACGGGAAATAAGAAGCTCCTACTGCTTCTTTCTTTACAATTATTATTTCTTATTTATTCGAATTTTAGTAATTTTATTGATATTTGAATGTAACAACTACGGTAAATTGACGATTATCAAGGAGATCAAAGACATCTTGAAATAAGATAACACTGTGTCATACAAACATGGATTCAGATTTTAATTTGGATATAAACCAACCCGCATTAGGCCAGCGTGGTAGACTAAAGCCAAACCCCTCTCATTAGTAGAGGAGGCCCGTGCCCAGCAGTGGGACAGTAATATTGCAGGGTTAACATTATAAGTAAATATATTTTAAGCTTTGATTATATAGGTATGTACTTAATACTTATAATTTATTTTAGCTTTATTTATGTTATCTAAATATTTGTTACCTCCTACTATATTATATACTTAATTTATTTTACAATCATTTGACAAAGTTACCCAGATGGACTGTATCTACTTATATTTTTTGATCACTTTATGAACACTAAGCCCCTTACTTATAAAAATATTTAAGCGCTGCTTATCTTTAACCATAGGTTGTCCCTTCCCTTTTTAAACAATTTTTAAATAACGCAAGGAAAAAAGTGACAGTTATTCTTAGCGAAAAGATAAGCGAAAATGTTTTTATAACTAAAGGTAAACAGTAAAGGATGGTGTAGCTTTCCATTAGTGAAAGAATTTGTGAAATCGGTTCTGTAGTTCCAGAGATGATGTACACAATTCAAAATAAGATCAATTAAAAATAAGTGCCTAAATTACAAAATTGTAAGCAGCATTTCGACAACCCTAACCCTATCAAAGTTTAAAGACGCACCTACTACGCAATTTTAATTTAATAATTAGAACTCATCCCTTGGGTAATAGATGAATTTTCAATTTAGTCGACGCCTTTCTTTTGCCAAACGCCAACTAAAAATTAAAACACACCGACCACGTACACGCTCACGTACCGTAGACATTCTTGAAAAATATGTCTAAACACTTGAGGTATATTTTGTGACAAAGCATATTGAAGCGTATACCAAAAGTGATCAGTATCTATTAAATAATTTAAAATACATCATTACAGACTAGGAGGTGATAACATCTTATTAAACGAATTAGAGGAAGAAAATCAATTGAACCCAAAGCAGAATGGAAACCCAAAAAGGAAACGCAATTTTATCAAGGAATATGTGGCAGATTACATGAATAATTCTAATTTACATGGTCTTAAATATATAGGCCAGAAAGAGCTAACATTCGTCGAAAAGTGAGTGATTTACTTTAAATTATGGATCTAGTACCTACCTTATACCGCAGTATTAGGCACTTAGGCTTTAATCTAAGAGGAAACTTCGACTAAGTCTGAGTCAAAGAAAGACTGACAGACAGACTAAGCAAAGATTTAAAAAATCCAAATCCTCACTGAGTTCGTTTCTTTAATTTAAGACTTAGTTGAAGTTCGCTGTTTAGATCTCAGCCTTGTATTCTATGACGCTATGCATGTATATTGCAAGTAAACAACAAAATCATCATTGTTACTTATTATTTACAGGATATTCTGGTTGTGTGTGTTCATTTGTTCTGTTATCCTATGTGCCGTTATGATAAGGAAAGTGTGGATAAAGTGGAATATAACCCCAGTAATTATAACTTTTGTGGAAAATCCAACCCCAGTATGGCAGGTAAAACAATCGCTTACAAACTAAAATAATAATATTTTTTATAGCAGTGAATGGGCAAATGAGCAGGTGGGTCACCCAGTACCGTCTTTACCATAAGGGCAGACGGGGCCCGTGCCCAAGGCCCCAAAAGGCTGATAAGTACTTATATTCTCTTACACTGTTTATTATTTTTACTGTCCAAGGAGCCCACGTATGCCTTAAGTCAGTCCTGGAGTCACCTGATGGTAATTGATTTTCACCGCCCATAGACACCCAAGACAGAAATGTACCATAGATGCGTTGCCAACGAAAAAGGAGAGGAATAGGGATTGAGAAAGGGAGGGGGGAATTGGGCCACCGGAAAATTCACTCACTGATTTAGTCGGTTAAAGTATTTACCCCAAACTTAAGCATAAATATTTTCAGATCCCATACCCCGCTGTGACCGTTTGCTTAGAAATGAAAGCGAAGCAAAGAAAATTTAATTTCACTGAACATTATCACTTATATCGTGATAAGAAGGCGTACAATAACTTAACGGAGAAAATGTGGGTATAACTAAAATATGACATAAGAAAGGTGTGCGTCTCGGGACGCTCGACAGAAGCGATAACTTAAACTAATCTATGTTGAACTATTTAATATTGTAATTATTTAACTTGAGAAAAGCTTAGATTATTACTTAAATTTTATGTATATTAATATGATAAGAAGCCAGACAGAGTGGCGCCGTAACGCGTTACGTTACGAAGCGGTTTATCCTCCCATAAGAAGTGATCACTTCAAAAAGCTTCTAGTATCATTACCTACCCGACACATCAATACATTTTCTACGAATTTAAAAACGAGAAGGTTCCCGATCATATATAAATATTTTTGTATACGATTTATTGACCTACAAAAGGAGATTAACAGATGAACACGGCCCACTTAAAAGTAAGCGGATTCCGCCGCCCATGGACTTAAAGATGTTATGGCGGATACACACCGCGCCGAACGAAGTCGAACGAATCATACCTGTTTCATTCACACCACAGCGAAAGTTTGTTTGTGTGAACGCAACAGGTATATATACTTTCGCCTTCGTTCGGCCGGTGTGTATGGGCCATTAGGAAAACAAGCATGTCGCTGCAGTCTGCACTGCCTACTGTAAATTTATTTGTTATTTTCGAGTTCATTGTGCGCAAGGTATTTGTTTCGGGTCTGGGTGTTGTTAGACCGAAAGTCTCCCGTAGTCCCTGATACTCACGACACAAGACTCGATCTTAGTGTGGTGTCAGGACTATGTATGTGACAGTTGAGTGTTATTTATTATTATTTATTTTATTAAGACACTGTAGAGGTAGAGGTCCCACTCCAGTCCTGGTGTGCCATGCGGGTCAGCTGAAATTGCACTGACCCCAAAAGCTTGTTAATTATTAATAACTCTTATCCCAATTCTTTGGAAGATGCTTACATCCAGCAATGACCATCCTATGGCTATTAATGATACGCTGATGATACTGATGACTTTATAGTGGTAACATTGAATACTTTCTGATTATTATGACATGGCAATTCAAGAAAGGTGATAATATTTTCAGGCGAAATCTTTATGAAGATGTGTCAATGGTTTGTGATGATCAGTTTGTGCCAAGTGATGGTCGAAAATTTGCCGATCCGACTGAAACAATTAATAACATTAAGGAGGTTTGTTGTTACAAAACATAAATTAGATGCTAATAAGAAAATATTGTATATTTTTTTCCTATCTAAAACTCTAACGCCCGAATGGTCAAACGCTCCTCAACTTTAACGGCTTCCTAAATTGATTTTCTCCATACAATTTTGTCAGATAAGGCGGCCTTAAACGACATAAAGCGACCTTAAGTGTATGACCATTCGGCGGTAAGTATCTAATATACTCTTTCAGGTATCACCAAACTTAACTGAAGCATTCTTTGGATTCTTATGGCAAGACACAGCAAGCGAAAATAGTTCCGATATAATTCAACCTATAATAACCGAAGAAGGACTTTGTTATACATTTAATATTCTCTCAGCTGAAGATTTATTCAGAACAGAAAAGTATTTCTCATTTCCAGTGTCATGCGTATAATTAAAAAAATATCGAACTTACAATACTAAATTATTACTTTCAGCTTAAATACAGATTATCAATATCTAGAGCAAAACAGAAAAACCGAATCATGGAGTTTGGATGGCGGTTATGCTCCCGACACTCCCATAGAAACCTATCCACATAGAGGCTCGGTAAGTACCTGTGATCGATGACGTTGGAACGCCTATTCCCTGTGATGTAATTCCGACCTCAAAAGCGATTTTTATTAATCCTTATTAGGGACCATTTTTTTATTATGTAAGTCGATTTATAGGAGAGGGGGGTCCACCATGTCTTATTTTCGACTGACTTCCAAAAAGGAGAAGGTCTTCAATTCGTCTGTATTTTTTTTTTCATTTTTTTTTATGTATGTTACGCGATATCAAAAGTAAAAAGGAGGGTTAGATTTTTAACCAGTATGTGAGTATGTATGTATGTTTATATGTATATTTTTGTGTTTTGTTTCAGGGTTTTGGTATGAAATCTGGTTTGATATTAGTGTTAAAGTCAATTAGTGACGATCAAGATTACCTTTGCAGAGGTCCTGTTCAAGGTGTTAAGGTAGGATCTGAGAATAATTACTAATCATCATAATATAAGCTTACTTATAAAAGCAGTTTATCTCAAAAATGGTAAAGAATAGTCTGTCCTTTTTATTTTCAAACAATGTGACACAAGCAAAAAAGTGGCAGGCTATTCTTAGCCATTTGCTCAACTAAATTATTTTTATAAGTAAGGCCCAAAATGTCCAACTTTTAATAACTTATTATGAAGCTTACACAACGTTCAACAGACGTAGACAGTTACTTTTTCAAAGTTCTAAACAAATAATATTGTCATTAACTTACCAAATAGTAATAATATTATCGATGGTAATTAATACAAAATTTAGACAAAACTCAAAAATCTTTTCGCTAAGTCACTTTTTTCCTTGCGTTGCATTGTTTAAAAATGAAAGGGACAACCTATGGTTAAAGATAAGCAGCGCTTAAATCTTTTTATAAGCAAAGGCACAATGTTATGTCTCCATACTGCATACCACAGGTGACAGGGCCGAACCCCATGAGTAAAAATTCGTAAAATGTGGCCCAGCACCGAGCATTCCACCCCAACCCAAAGTGTTCTCCGCTACGGCGCGGCGCTCTTCTGTGGTAGTTATAATACTTTCACAGGAGACGATTTCTCGCCAAAACGTCATGCCCTAGATCGTGGTGCGTATGACTGATCACTCAGTCGACAGCGCCAGACCAGATTAAAGCCAGAACTTGCTAATAACTATTGCTAATTAGTGCTAGGAGTCAGGGCCTATTATAAATATTTTTTTCCTTTTTCATCATGTTTTATATTATAGGTATTGTTGCATAACCCGGCAGAGTTGCCGAGGCTTTCACAGAAATATTTTCGGGCACCGTTGTCCCAAGCTATTGTCGTCTCTGTGAAACCAAAAATGGTGACAACCTCTGAAGGACTCAGATCTTACGACCCGGAGAGGTAACACTTACCAATAATAGATTACAATATTTTGGTTCCGTGGCAAGGCATCGTTCTTAACTTGAGAAACTGTAAGATCACAAGAGCTAAAATCGCAGGTCGTACTTAGAGTATCTAATCGAAACTTAATCACAATTTGTGTTTAAGTTTCGATTCGATACTCTAAGTCATGGTAGGGTTTGTACTTACCCAGCATACTTATATACTTATACATCATCTTCGCTTCTACCATGCCGGGAAGGAAAAAACTCGGCAGGTTATTGGGATACTAGTTGCAACTTGCACCTCTACCTACCCCTTTGTATATACAGGCGTGACCTAATGACATTCATCATCATCACCATCAGCCGTAGGACGAGCCATAGGACGTCCACTGCTAAACATAGGCCTCCCCAAAGATAATGACACTATATTATAAAGGCTGCCTCCAACAGGTCGATCTGGAAATCTTTGGGTGAGACCCATGTCCAGCGGTGCACATCCTGTGGCTGATGATGATTATATTTTTTAAATTCTCATATGCGTTGAACTCCTGTCATTGTTGTAGGATAAACTGTTTTTTTTTTCAGACGACAATGCTATTTCCAAGACGAGCGTTATCTTCGTTATTTCAAAATATACACTCAAAGGAATTGTGAAGCGGAATGTGTGGCTAATTTTACATATACTCGATGTGGTTGTGTTCATTTTGGAATGCCACGTAAGTATTTTATTTAAGCCGAAAGCTCACTAGCTGCGTATTTCAAATATTTTTGCGTTTCGGAAATTGCAGCTCAATATTGTTATATAAAGGTCGCAGGAAGTCGCTGGATGCAGGCCGCTTCCAACAGGTCGATCTGGAAATCTTTAGGGGAAGCCTATGTTCAGCAGTGAACGTCCTATGGCTGATAATGATGATGATGATGATGATGATTATTATAATACTGGTTCAATACATTTTGCGCATCTAGTTGTATGTCTACTCGGTCATCAACAAAGCTTACAAAAGCTATGAATGTGTAAAATTACTTTTTTTCTCAATTATTATTTTTTGATAATTTCCCACATTTGTTTTATTATTTTACATAGACATTTAGTGGAAGGATTGAGCCGTTTTCAAAAAAACAAGTAAGCGAGTGTTGATCTTTCCCCTAAATAGCAATTCTTGAAATGTAGCTACGAACTTAGTGGATAGGGACTACCAAGATAGAGTCATATGTTGAAAATCAATCTTTAGTCCACACATGTATATCTAAACTTAATTGAATTTTATTATATTGTTTGCAAAATGATCATATTTTGCTTTAACGATGATTCATTGAAATATGATGAGAATACCTGCATACCTGATGATCTCTCTAAGAAATTCGAGGATTTAGTATGAGGTTTATTACTTCCCGTATTAGGCCAGCATGGTGGACTAAAGACTATCCTCTCTCTTTTAGAAAAGGGCAGTTTCCAACAGCGAGACAGTACCTAAACAGACAAAATTTATATTATCATTCCTAATGATAGTTTATATTTCCTAGATGCACAAGAGATGCCTGTTTGTAGCTCTGGAAGCATCGCCTGTATAAAGAAAGCTAGAAGTAAGTAGCACGCACATACAGCAAAACTAATAAAAAAAACATGTTTTTATCGTTTTAATACAGAAGTCATTTGGCAAAACAAGATTAAATGGATTATTCTTCTTTTATGCAATACTACCTCTACAGAAACTTTTATTCTCAAATATTAATATTTATTCTGCTGTAAGTTGTAACTTTACCTAACTATCTACCTACCTAGCTACCTAGCAATGACAATGTTTCTGGTGTAGGTAAATTTTATTACAATAGTCGTCAAACGCGGTCTCGAGAGTTACCAATGTAGTCATGGTAGAGTTTCACTTAGTCGTCATATTTGACATCAAAATCCATTACTACTGCTAGGTAGGTGAGTAAATAAGTATCTAAGGTAATCGAAAAAGCACCTCGGTCCACCTCAAGTATCTATTTCAGTTCCTTTGGAGATTTAGGCGTGCCGCGTATGGTTATATCATTTATGTTACTGCCCGCTACTACTAGTTATTGCCCGCGACATTCGCATAGAAACTTGTTAACAAATTCCTCCCACGAGAACCGTATATCTTTTCCGGGATAAAAAGACTAATCTATCTTTGTATCAAGTTTCATCCAGATCCGTTAAGCCATTCTGGCGTGGTTAGGTAACAAACATCCAACCATCCAACATTTCGCAGTTATAAATACAGATAAGATATTATTGTCGCATCCTTGGTCTAGCGGCTACATCTATGGGCTATGAACCGGGAGATCTTGATTTCGATTCCTAGGTCAGGCACAGCAATTTTTCTAATTTAATTTGCCCGGGACTGGAACCGCCAGAGAGGCTTGACGTCAGGCAGGCAGCTGGTCATAAAGACTAAGTCGAATCCCTTCTGCAACATGCTTGTAAAAGTGTGTTGCGTCGACCCCGCATTGTGGCATAAGGGCAGGTTGAAAATAAAAGAAAAGTAATATTATGTTAGCACGTGCATAATACGGCGCAATATCACTATCGGCATCCCGTCTTCTACTCCAGATCCATCACTGCTTATCTACTACTCCTTACGTCACCACCTTGAATTCCACATATTTTTATAATTTCCAGTGGAATTGGTAAGTGTCGAAGTACAGTCTGCCATGGACTACAAAACATGGGATACGGATGAGTTGAATGTGGCTCGTGAAGTAGCGCAGCGCTGCAAATGTCTCCCTGCTTGCACCTCCATAGAGTATGAAGCAGAAACTTCCCAAGCGGATTACGACTTCTACGCTTTGGCGCGAGCTTACAGAACGGAACTTCGCGAAGAATGGCTAAAGTAAGTAACTAGTGTTTATATATAACCTTAAAAAATGCGATTGAACATGGATAAAACTCAACCTGCCTTTATCCCACCTTGATGTGGGATCCGCGTAACACACATTTTAAGCATGTTACAGAAAGGATTTGGATTAGTTTTTAACAATGGCTACCTGCCTGACGTCAACTCTCATCTGAGGGAATTAGTCCTGAGCAAATGTTAGAGTAACACGCCGCCGACCCGGAAATCGAACCCAGGACCTGCCAGTTCACAGGCTATGTATGCTGCCACTAATGACTAGACCAAGGAGGCGACACATTAATAAAAGTCAATATCGAAATAAAAATTAGATCACCTAAATTCACAATAATAGGTTTAGATACTACCGTTTCGACTGTTATCGAGTTAGGACTGCACCTGAAAAATATGTATTGTATCTAAAACATTTCAGTAAACTAAATAAAGTTCAAGTTTGAATCGTAAAACAATATTTAAAAAAAATGTACTACTAAGCTCTAAATATTTACTTATAAAACTGCACGACATCCTCGATGGCGGTCAAAAAACATGTTCAAACTTCAAAGAAGGAATAATTTTTTTTCAGCTTAGGTATTTCCCAGGTTTTAATATACTTCAAAGAAGCGCAGTTTGTAACGTATAGACGCTCGGAGCTGTACGGCCTGACGGATTTCCTGGCTAACTGCGGCGGTCTCCTCGGATTGTTTATGGGCTTTTCCATCATGAGCATCATAGAAATATTCTATTTCTTGTCATTAAGGTACAATTTTTTTTTTAAATTGTATATCTACAATATTTTTTTTTACGAACATTCCTATAAAATGTCATTTCGAAATGAGTATTTTATATATAGTTTCTTCATACAACATTTTAGTCCCTATTGTTACACTTAGAGGTTGAATTTGCCAAGTTCCTTTGTTATTGCTTGCTGCTTAAAATGTTTACTATTCAAACTTTTATGTTATGTAAACCGTGGATAACGTATGGGTAGTAAATTTGTATGTATATAGTATATAATAAATATAATGTACTACTGTTTGTTATCCTGAATAAATAAAAAAATAGAAATAAAAACAATTTGTTATTCTAGCATTGCATCGGTATGTTACGGCGCTGCATTCTATTACAATAAGTATTAACATTTTCATTTTTTTACAGACCATGGTGTTTCTACCGCCAAGGACGAAATACGGAATCCGCCAAAGATGAATTTACAAAATCATAGTTATGTATTTATTTAGGAATTCATATTTCATATTTAAATCACATATTTGTAATGAATAAACGAGAATAATTAAAAACATAATTAAAAAAAAAAATAATGTTAAGAATTTTTTTCTAACTTACAATTATTACTTAATGAAATTTTATACGTCCTAACTCCTACTTATAATAATTTAGGTTAATGAAATTGTAATCTGCTGTCGCAGGACGCCTGGCGCATGTGAAACATCAAATATTTGGAGGTTCTGTGGAGAGTTATATCCGGAATTGCAATATTATTTTAAAAAATTCACCGTTTAAAAGATTTCTTAAGAACACGTATTCAATAGTAACATTAAGTCGAAGATAGTGGTCAATCTTGAGAGGTTTCACGACGTACGTCCCTTTATATTCTAAGGATGTAGTATGAGTTGTGACTAATTTGTTCATCCTAAAAAGTTCTAAATAAAGTCCGCGATAGCATATAACTTATCTTCTAAGTATAACTCACATAAACCATTTTTCTCTTAAAATTGTATTAAAAAATATGCTATATAGTCTAAGCTGTGGCTATGAAATTTAAACTATGTTATGTCACTTATATTATAGATTAATAAACATATTTATCATGTAAAGCATTTAATTTAGACCATATTATCCCCTTCTTCTTCTTTTAAAAATAATGGCTTCTACACATAATATGCGATTTTTTAGCCAATGTCAAGTTGAATAGAGCAATTATGTTTTCACAATGACTATGAGGCACATATGTGTATGATCTCAAGATCCTGCTGGGATTATGGCGGTAATTCCTTCCAGTGCGATGCCCCTCAGATGACCTTCACTCGGCGAATCGACCGAACAAAGCCAGCCAACACACCAAGCAAAACTCATCAAAGATCACCGGTTCAATTTTTCTACATTATAATGTCCATCTTCACTGAAGTTTGATGCATTAAACGACATCACTTAAAAACAACAAACACAGCTTTAGAGAATAATATGAATTTTCTGAAATAATGAATTTTAACAAGCGACGCCCACCCTGTCAGACTGCCCGTCAAAATCCCTCATATTATCCCCTTACACGATGTAATATACCTAATGAATCAAAAGACTATTATCTTACTTTCTCTTTCTACCTGCCCTTATCAAACATGTTGCAAAGAAGATTTGGCTTAGTTATTACACAGTTTCAGTCGTCGGAATAGCGTAGAAAGGAAAAGAATAAAAACGTTACAGCAAGCTGCCATTTCCCGTCGGTTTTCTGTGAGGCAGTAAACCCAGTCTAGCCGGTCCGTCATGCTATCAACAAAATTGACCGAAACATGGGTAGGTCAGTGCTACACCAAGTAGTAGTATCAAGTTATCAACTAATGAAAACGGCCGTATGCGAGACATCAGCAGTCTGTAATCATTTTCCGCACCCCGCATGCGAGCCCTCCCGACGAATGAAAAAGGAACTTATGTACCTATTGTGATATTATGTTCGGGGCATACATAATTTTAGAGGTAGATCGTATTTTTTAGCTATTTGGAAGTTTCAAAATTATACATTCTGTTGAAAACCACTTGAATTACGGAATTAAATATAAGTTTTTGGACCTTGTAGGGGTCAAGAAGGAGACAGTGGCCCTAATTGTTTCATAAGGTAACTTAATTGACTGACTTAAAAAAGGAGAAGGTTAACAAGTCGTTGGATTTTTTTTTGTATGTTCCCCGATTACTCGAAGACGCCTGGGTCGATTCGAGAAATTATTTTTTGTTTAAAAGGGTATAACTTCCCAGGTGATCCCATTGGCACTAAATCAGGGTCTGAAAATCGAGGGCAACCCTCTTTATAGTGATCCATAATGTGTTTTATATATTTTCTAAAACTATTCAAGTATTTGCGTCTGGTACTCATCTCTCTGGTACTCATGGTCTGGTACATCTCGTGTTGCTGAGCTGATGATGGAAAATATAAATTCTTAACTATTAGGAGTTGGTGGATAAATATATAATATAGGTTGGTGGGTCGTATAGACCGCTACTTATGTTACTTCGAGATTAAAATAATAGTGTAATTATTATATTTTGGATATTTGGGGGGCGGAAGGGTTGATCCACCAAACCGCCCTGGCTATGTCTATAAACTACATATTACACTATAAATGCAAACGTACAAAATAATTTAGGTAGTGCGTAGTTAATTTATAAATGCGATATGACAAGAGCCTAGGGAATTGTATTTTAGGCTCATTATTTAATTGAAACGATTCCCTTAGGTATAATTTTGGCAACGCCCTTACTTTGCCAAACATTAAATTAAAATTCCTCGTAAGTTTGCTGGGTGTAGTCATTCCATAACAACATGCGGAGACACTCGAGGTAAGTATATTTCAAACAGATACATTTAAATAATTATTTATGTATAAATTATACTAAAAACATCAGGTCTGCAAGCATCGGAGATACTCCAGACGCTGATCTGGAAAACAGCAATAATAAAAACGAAAATGGAAATAACAAAAGAAGTAATATTGTCAAGGACTACCTTGTGGATTATACGACTAATTCAAATCTACATGGTCTAAAATATATCGGTGAGAAGGAAAGGACCTACATGGAAAAGTAAGTTGTTTTAATTTTAATCTATTCTACAAATCTTCGTGATACAAATTAGTTTCAACATCGATATATCGATATACATATTTCAGTGTTGACAGTGTTTTTAGGGAAAACAGCAAAGGAGTGTGAGTGAGGAGCCTTCAGCTGACAGAATTCTAAATTTCAAAATTCAAGTTTAAGAATGCTTGCTCATTTCATTTAAAAAGCTACTTTATAACACGCGCTTATGGTTATATTTTAGAAATTGTGATGATTTTCTTTATTTTATTTGTTGACTACCTAACCGCTTTTTAGGATATTTAGTATTTGCAAATTTGCATCTAGAGTAGGTATATTATATTGATGAGTTGGTATATTTTTGAAAAGAAATGACCTTTCAAACAAAATAACTGGAGGATTCTTGGGCATAAGGAAAAATTATTGGGGAAGGTATTACAATTTATATTAGACATAATTCTTTCTTTCTGTCTACCTGCCCTCGGGCTCGGCGCAACACACTTTTTCAAGCATTTTGCAGGAGTATTTGTCTTAGTTTTTACGACCGGTTGCTTGCCTCACGTCAACCCTCCTCTGTATTTTAAACATAATTAAATATCCTAAATAATAATACTTTTTCTTCAGGATATTTTGGCTGATTGCATTCATATGTTGTGTAGTCCTGTGTTCCATCTTAATAAGACAAGTATGGATTAAATGGAATATAAGCCCTGTGATTGTAAGTTTTGCTGAAAATCCTACCCCGATTTGGCAGGTAAATATTTTCTTCTTTTCTTTAAATCGGTACGCCACGGACGTATAAACAAGAAGGACACTATCAGTGCTCTACGCGACATTAATAAACTGACATAACACGTTCAGTCGCCGCTATTACGTGTCGATAGATCGAATAGGCAGAAAACCCTGCTTCACTTTCAATGTCTCTAACACTCCGTCCACCTTTTTTTACGTCCGTGAGGTACACATTGAATATATTCAATTCAAATTATACTTAGATTTAGTCTACAAATTGCAGATACCGTATCCTGCTGTGACCGTCTGCGGTGATACAAAATCTATGCAAAGAAAGTTTAATTTTACTAACTATTACCATTTATATAAGAACACCACAACCCGCCAAAATTTAACGGGACATGAGTAAGTCAGTTTTTATTTTTAGCTTTATTATCTTAAAAAAAATGTTTATTATCATTATTATTATTATTACTAATCTATACTAATATTATAAAGCTGAAGAGTTTGTTTGTTTGTTTCTTTGATTGAACGCGCTAATCTCAGGAACTACTGGTTCAATTTGAAAAAATATTTTTGTGTTGGATAGCTCAATTATCGAGGATGGCTATAGGCTATATAACATCACGCTATGACCAATAGGAGCGGAGCTAAAATGAAAAATGCTGCAAAAGCGGGGAAATGTTATCTCAGAAACTACTGGTTCGATGTGAAAAATTATTTTAGTGTTGACCGACAGGATGACAAACGGGGTGACAGACGGGGGACAGACGGGGTGACAGACGGGGTGACAGACGGGGTGACAGACGGGGTGACAGACGGGGTGACAGACGGGTGACAGACGGAGTGATAGACGGGGTGACAGATGGGGTGACAGACGGGGTGACAAACGGGGTTATGATGGGATGACAGACGGGTGACAGACGGGGTGACAGACGGGGTGACAGACGGAGTGACAGACGGGGTGACCGACGGGGTGACCGACGGGGTAACAGACGGGGTGATATACAGGTGACAGACGGGTGATAGTCAGGGTAACAGAAGGGGTGACAGGCGGGATGATAGACGGGGTGACCGACGGGTGACAGACGGGGTGACAGATGGGGTGACAGACGGGGTGACAGACGGAGTGACAAACGGGGTGATCCACGGGGTAACCGACGGGGTGACCGACGGGTTGACCGACGGGATGACGGACGGGTGACTGACGAAACCGTACCGAAGTAGATCATCCCATTACCTCCTTTAGAATAATTGGATTATAGGTGCCTACGACTCACTGTTTCAACCCTCTCTCTCTCATACGCAGACGAAGTTGCGCGGGTCAGCTAGTCTTTAAATAAAGATTTGGGATAAATAGAGGTTTATTACGGAGCTGCAAGTGGTCCTTAAAATTACAATGTTCGTGTTGACCGTTTATTAAATGCGTTTACAAGATTTAATTAAACACAAACATAACATAAGCTCACGCCAGTATCCCCGAAGAGGTAGGCAGAGGTGCACTATCGAACTAGTACACCCACATTTAGCCGAGCTTAGTTCCGATTTCCGAAGATTAAGGTTAAGATAAGATTAAAGATAAGGATTTTAAGATAAGATTTAAGTTAAGATTTTATTACTATACTTTATTACTTATGACGCGGGGTTTCGACTTCGAGCCGTATCGTGTACTATTTAATCATTAGTATGTATAAGTATCATAATATTGTGACATACAGTATAAACAAATTGAAGTTGGATATGCGGAAAGAGTGCATCTTCGCGAAATGCGCGAACTATGATTTACAAAGGCTATAAACAAATACAAAATTTCAGATTATCACTTTATGAAGATTTATCAATGGTTTGTGATGACCATCTTGCGCCAAAAACAGGACGCAATTTCTCTGCTGGAGACGAAACAGTAGACAATATAAAATCGGTGAGATATTTTATTCGTGTTAATAATTTGTTTATTTATTTAAAACTCTTAAACGAATCCCGAAGGCAACAGTCGACCTGTGGGTAATGTACATAGTAGGGAATGTGGGAGTAGGTACTGGGTATACCTCTAGAGGTAAAGAGAGGTATAGATCAGGAAATAACTGGTAAACGAGTGAAGTAGACAAGCTACACATACCTACCTAATATTAATAATTAAATGTTAAAATACCTACATTACATAATATTGAGCTTGCTTATCCGCTGGGTAATATCAGTGACTTTTGTTCTTTTACGGATCTCATTTCTGATTTGATCGCGTAGAGAAACACCTTGCCAGGTGAACAGACGACCTGATAAATGTCGCAGGAAGTCGCTATACGCAGGCCGCTTCCTACAGGTCGATCTGGAAATCTTTGGGGGAGGCCTATGTCCACCAGTGGGCGTCCTGTGGCTGATAATGATGATGAATATATCTATTTATATAAGAAAATGTAATTATATAACGTGACCCATTTTTACATTTTTTTATTTTATATTTATGCAAACAGTGATGTGTGGAAATAGTGCTTTTAGGACCAAATTCTTTTTTTTTATCGTTTTTGTGATGCACAATACAAATGTCAATAATTAATCTAGCACTGTTACGTTAAGTAGTTTAGTCTTTAGTCTGGGATAACGGCAGGCACAAAGAAAGATTTATCCTACTTCTAGGTATATTAGAGGTACATTCAGAAAGCAGCGGTGCTGTATCTACTAAAATCAAGCGATTGTTTCAGGTATCACCTAAATTGACAGATGTATTTTATAAATGCACATGGAAGGACATACCAGTCGACAACTGTTCAACGCTATTCTCTCCAGTAGTAACCGAGGAGGGAATTTGTTACACATTCAATACACTGCAAGCTGATGAATTATTAAAAACGGAGAAGTACATTTTACATTATAATGCAGACAAAATTCTATCACCTACGTGGTCAAAAAACTTACAACTTTTTTACGCGCATCTTCAATGTTTAAGTGACAAATTATTCTTAAACATAAGAAGAGCGTAAAAGTTTGAAAAATTTATTTATTTATTTAAGACGCAAAACAGTATACAATCATATACATTTATAAAAGTTTACAGTTATAGTTACTCAAAATTAGATTGTTTTCAAAAACATGCGCCCTAATGTAGAATATTGTATAAAGTGGGGACTACACTAAATATACATTAGGTTACAAGTTCAATTGCCAACTAGAAAACAACATCATAGTAGCGTAAACCTAATTATTATTGTTAAATAATATTATTCTTATGCTCTTAGAGACAGATCCAAAACTGCCATTCATAATGTCGAGATATTTGTATTTTTTCGTCAGATCATTATAAGAGGGACACATCCGGATAATAGGTTAAATAATGGTAATACACCTTAAGACACATTATCCAACAATGTTTGTAGAAAGACTTTAGAAGGTTATTCTAATATAGCTATATCTGGATCATGGACGTAAAAGATGGACGGAGTGCTAAGAACATTGATAGTGAAGCATGGTTTTCGGCCCATCCGATCTATAATATTAGCCCTGTAATATTACTGTCCCACTGCTGGGCACGGGCCTCCTCTACTAATAAGAGGATTTAGGCCTTAGACTACCACGCTGGCCTAATGCGGGTTGGTAGACTTCACATACCTTCGAAATTCCTGTGAAGAAATTCTCGTGTATGCAGGTTTCCTCACGATGTTTTCCTTCACCGTTATAGCAAGCGATATTTCACAATGAAAATACACTTAACACAGAAAGGTCAGGGGTGTATGCTCAATTTTGGGGTTGGTCTCGAACCTCCGACTCGGCCCATTCGATCTATCGACACGTAATGGCGTGTGTGTGCCTAAAGCACTTTTGTACAGGCTTTCTATCACGTTTTTCCCAGGAGTAGAATGGGGTTTGATGACAAGTAGGCAGTTAGTCATAAAAACAACGCACGATTTTAGAGTGGCATTAGTTCAAGCCCATTGAGTATGGTGAAAAGAAGAATAAACATAAGATTTCAACACAGAATTCTGTGTTGAAGAAGAAGAAAAATGAAATTTTGTGTTGAGTATTTCCCATGACTAGTTGACTTATATAAATGATTCGTTACCGTTACTAAATATAGACCTACTTTTTTATTTAATACCTACCGATTTTCCAACAATCTGATACTTTTATCAGAGGGACAATTTATTGTTACGACAAATATTTCGTCTATCATCAGAACGCTATATTATTATCATCATAAATATCTTCTGGTTGGTACAAAACTAGGCCTCCATCATGTCGCGACTACATTAACTTAGGGGCTTCAGCTCTACAAGAACTCTACAACAGACAGCGTTTTGCCGATGAAACAAAGCACTAATACATCGGATATAATCGCTAAAATACAATAATTTATAGCATAATATAACATAACATAAGCTCACACCTGTATCTCTGAAGGGTAGGCCGAAGCTCACTAGCCAACTAGTACACCCACATTTCGCCGAGCTTAGTTCCGTCCCAGATGTGATAGGGGGCGAGCCCATCGCCGTATTGGGCACAAATTCCGTTCGAATATATCGTCTGTTAGAATTTGAATACTCAAAACAGTCCAGACTCCGGGCTGATATGGAAAAATCTAATATCACTGCCCGCCCCGGGAATCGAACCCGAGACCTCAGGACAGTAGTCGTACTGAAATACAACCACGCCACCGAGGCGATAGAAATATTATAATTAACACAGTATTTTTCATCAGCTTGCACAAAGATTATCCATATTTGGAACATGATAAGACAGCGCTGTCCTGGAATTTAGATGACGGATACGCTCCAAATACTCCTATAGAAACGTATCCAAACAGAGGTTCGGTAAGTGCTTTATTATGTTTTAAAAACCCTGTTTCCGGGACAGTCGGGTAAAATCACGTTTTTTTTAATACACCCTACAGCCACACACCTAGGAAACCTGTATCATGGGTGTCAGAGACTATGAGAGACTTTCGGTCTCACAACATTCAGACTTGAAACAAATATCTGTGGGCCACACAAACATTTGAACTTACATTACTTATAAAATGAAGCTCATATATTTTTTTTATATCAAGAGACTGATGGTCAGTTAGTCCAGTAACGCCATCATTTGTTTGGCAATGTGGTTCTTTACGGATGGAGATCACTGGCCGTCAAGTGGCTGTTTTTGCCAGGCTGTGCTATAAAAAATGCTCAGCTGAAACTAGTTTCTTTTTCCAGGGATACGGTGCGAAATCCGGCTTAACATTTGTGCTTAAAGTAAATATCAACGATTTAGACTACCTCTGTAAAGGTCCTGTTCAAGGCTACAAGGTAAGAATAGATCTTATATTATACGTTTTAATAACCATGCCAGAAAAATAAATATCTAAATAGGTAGGTACATTACATACATTATATGCATTATATACATTATATTACATTACATTACATGCCGGAGCACGACTGTGTCGAATTTGCTCTGAAATCTGAACACTTCTTTTATAGGGTACATATTTGCAACTACCTACTCGATACCGAATATCGAATGTCAAAGAAATAATTATAACGATTATTTTAACTTTTTAGAATCTTTTAACGTTTCAGCAGTTTAACAATAGTAAAATAAATTAATATCGTGAAATAACAACGGCTTTTTAAATAAGCTTGTGATTTTGCGCCGATATATATGATTCGAATATTTAAACAATCCAGGGATTGTTATAAATAGGTAATTTTCGTTACTCTCTGCATCTATTTATCTATCCTACTTTGAAGATATAGGTATCTTCTATATATAAATCTAATATCTATCTATCTATCTATTTATAAATAATTATTCAAAGGGTGGTTGGTAGATATTTGTTAACATGTCTGGCATAAGGATTGAAAACACACTTTCATTGTTTGTCATCAGATCCTATTACACAATGCAGCTGAGTTACCAAGACTATCGCAGCAATACTTTCGGGCTGCCCTGTCACGTGAAATCGTAGTCTCCGTGAAGCCAAAAATGATGACCACGTCGGAGGGACTGAAGTCTTATGATGCTTTAAGGTACTAAATTACTTACTCAAATAAAAACAACGTGCATAAAGAATGTAATGAGACTGAATGAGGCGAAAGAGGTGTGTAAGGATCGTAGCAAGTGAAAATCCGTTGTCTCTGCCTACCCCTATGGAGAAAAGCGTGAGTCTATGTATGTATAGGTATAAAAACAACTGTATGTATAGGTACTTCTTTCTTCGTTTCTAAACTTGAATATTAAGGGCCACTTGCAGCTCCGCGATAAATCTCTGTTTATCCCAAATCTTGATTTAAAGATAACACTGAGCTGTAGGATAAATCAAGATAAATCGAGTTTAAGTTTAACTCTAGATTAGTAATAGCGCTGCAAGTCTCTCTTAATGATTCAACAATAAATCGGGAAAACTAAGGGCGACTTGCAGACTTGCAACCTAGAGTTAGTCCTAAACTCGATTTAACCTACATGTCAATCGTAAACTTAAATCTAAATCTAAGACAAATCGAGATAATCGAGATTCGTCTAAGTGCTGCAAGACGCCGTATCTAACAATTTTATAAGTCCAACTATAAATGTAATGAGTGCCTCGGTGGCGTGGTTGTATTTCAGTACAAATACCGTTCTGAGGTCTCGGTTCGATTCCCGGGTCGGGCAAAGTTATATTGGATTTTTCCATATCAGCCCGGAGTCTGGAATTTGTGCCCGATGTGGCGATAGGCTCGCCCCCTATCACATCTGTGACGGAACTAAGCTCGGCGAAATATGGGTGTTCTAGTTCGCTAGTGCACCTCTGTCTACCCCTTCGGGGATACAGGCATGAGCTTATTATTATGCTATAAATATAAAACAAGTTATTATGGAATACAAAATATGCCCTTGCTTGTAAAACGTAATTATTTGCAATTCTAAATACACACCAAATACCTACATTAATTGTGTTGAACAACATTTAACTACATATTAGCCAATATCTCTGTCCACAGACGACAATGTTATTTCCCAAGCGAGCGCTATCTTCGCTATTTCAAAGTCTACACTCAAGCAAATTGTGAAATGGAATGTCTGGCCAACTTTACGTACACTAGATGTGGCTGTGTTCATTTTGGAGTGCCACGTAATGCTGTTTTATACTATTATCACTATTTAATATTACAATATCGTAAACGTCAAAGCCTAATTGTAATGTCTACTCTACAGGTGCCCCGGATATGCCTGTATGCAGTGCAGGTAAAATGGAATGCATTAAACAATCTCAAAGTGAGTAACCACGCTCATTTATAAACTAAGATGAAAATTGAGTGCTTTGGCTATATTTTTGTTGTTTTTGTTTTCCAAGTTATCGAAAATCCTTTACACGTAGAACCATCCAAGTGTCCATTTATTTACCCGAGAGAAAAATCGTATTTTTCTTAGGGCGACTTGCCACGCTATTGCTAATCTATTACTAATCTATTAGTTAGTCCTAACCTCAAGTTAAATTGAAAAAGAAATATATTAGGAATGACATGTAATTCATTACATGTAATGTACTACATGTAATTACAGATAATATATGACGATATTTAATTAATTATATGTAAAAAATTGCATGTCATTCATAATATATTTCTTTTTCAATTTAACTTGAGGTTAGGACTAACTATAGATTAGTAATAGCGTGGCAAGTCGCCCTTAGTAAATTCTTACTTAATTTAAATTTGAAAGGGTCCATAATATTAAGTCCTCCCTATCACACATTGCTATTTCTGTATCTAATAAACAAAGATTAATCAAGCGTAGAACTTGGATATGTAAAGTTTCGTAATAGTTTAGCCATATGCTTTGTATCCGGCTATAAGATATATCTCTGTGTCTATCCGTGATCACTTTCAGAGGAGTTGGTAACAATTGGACTACAATCTGCAATGGATGAGAAAACACCTGATTCGGAAGCATACAATAAAGCACGTGAAATAGCGCTACAGTGCAAATGTCTGTTAGCATGCACTTCCATAGAGTATGAAGCAGAAACTTCACAAGCAGATTACAATTGGGCTGCTTTGTACAGAGCTAACAAATCGGAGGTGTCTTTAGTAGACTTAGCGAAGTAAGAGTATAGTAATTTTTAGACAAATGAATTCATTGATACGTTCAAAATCCTATGTAAAAAATCAATGAATTTAATTATTAAAGCATGTCATTAGCAAATACATACTCTTATGAGCACAATGCAGTGTCATGCGGCATACAGTTCCTACTTAGTTTCTTTCTTTCGTCCTGCCCTTATCCCACCTTAATGTGGGGTCGACGCAACAAACATTCCAAACATGTTGCAGAAAGGATATGGTTAAGTTTTCACTACTGGCTGCCTGCCTGACGTCAACCCCATCTGGGGGATTCAGTCCCAGGCACATTAAATTAGAAAATTCGCTTTGCCCGACCTAGGAATCGAACCCAGGACCTCCCGGTCCACAACCCATATATGCTGCCACTAGACCAAGGAAGCGACTAGACCAAGGAGGCGTACTAGACAGTTCCTACTTAGTATTTTTTTAATTCTCAATGGTACAGTGATTATTTAAATGCTTTCACCTGCCTGTTTACTTGTATTAAAATAATACCCACTGAATAATATAAAGTACAAATACACCAATCCGTTACAAACATAACCCTGAAGTCACATGAAATAGTTTTGTATCGTGGCGTTGCCCTGGAAATACGAAGGATTTTTTTTCTCGCAACAGCCAGCCGAGCGAGTACTTAGCAGCTGTAAAACGGAGATCGAGTCGTATTACGTTTGTGTGATAAACAAATATTTGTGCCCGCTCTGGGTGTTGAGCTACTGAGTCTCTCGTAGTTCCTGATACCCATGAGTCTTCACGACTCTTCATCGTTTGTGGGCTGAGGAGTAAGGACTTTGTTTGTAACTGTTAGGTGTATTTCTATACTCACATATTGGTAATTTGTATTTTACAGCGTGAGTTACGCTAGAGTGATGATATTTTTCAAAGAACCACAATTCATAACATCGCGGCGATCTGAGTTGTACGGACAAACTGATTTTCTGGCCAATTGTGGTGGTCTACTTGCATTGTTCATGGGATTTTCTTTCCTCAGCCTTGTAGAAATACTTTATTTCTTAACCTTACGGTGAGTGCACCATGCATTATTAAATATAATATAGAATAGAGATATTATTGGACACAGTGGCGTAGGTAAGCGTGGGCGAATTGGGCCCTCGCACATGGCCTAACACTTAAAGGGGCTTCACGAAGCCTCTTTAAATGCAATGCCCCCAGACTTGACCACAGGTGAGTATTTAATTAAGCCCCTCTTATTGGGTAGATCTTAGGAACGAAAGAAAAGGGACCTCACTGATGCGACTTCGCCCACATCTATATAAGTCCACACTACGCCCCTGATTGGACAATTTTTGTGACGATGGTTAGTTACACCAATTTCATAGAGCTCTCTATAATTCACTTTAAATGTTACCCATCGACAATATGTTAAAGACTAGGGTAAGTTATCAAGATAACAGATGATGTTGCCGAAGGAGTTGACACACAGAACTTGTTGATTCCCTCAACGGGTGTATCATCCGGCCCGGGACTCGAATCTAGGACCTCCCGGTATACAGACCATATCCGCTGTTACTCGACCAATGAGGACACAGAGAATATTATGTTCACACTTATATTATTATTATTTTATCTAGATGTATATTACACAAGTAATTCTTTTTTACAGAGTTTGTTGTGTATTCTTTCGGCCTCAAAAAACACTTCCCGCGGTGGAATTTCCGAATACGATTAACGAAAAAACCCACAAGTTTTAATATTATAGTCACAAATATTAATCTCTATGTATTTTAAATGTGCTTTTTATGGGATAGTAAGCAAATTATACTTTCTAATAACTTAAATTGTTGTATGGGAGCACCAATAGGTAGGTACTCATTTTGTATGGGTAATATGAATTATATTTTAAAGCTCTTCGTGAATGTTGATGTATAAAGATTAAGAGATATAAAACTTGTAATTCAAATTATTAATACTTTTTAAAACAAAGCTTTTCTTGCTGTAATTTTGTGTACTATAAATAAACTGTACTAAAAAGCGCATTTGTTATTTACACCTTCTATTGTCTTAAAACTCAATTAAATTTGAAATCAGCAAATGGTCTAAGTACTTATAAATTATTTCATTTTAAGTTCACTAAGTTAATAAGTAAATACTAAGTAGTTAATAAGTATATACTCATAATTATTCTTGCTCATATTAGTATTTATTAGCAGTACTACCCACCTAGTAGTTCATAGATACTATACTCTAATCGCGGAGTGAAGCTAGTACATATAGCGCTCTCTCTCTCTCTTGCACAGTTGTATTGCTCAGAAACTACGAGAGACTTCCGGTCTCACAGCACCCAGACCTGAAACAAATATCTGTGGGCCCCACAAACGTTTGCCTCTGTGCGGGAATCGATTCAGCGGTCGCTCGATACAGAGCCGGCTCGCCTGTTGCGCCACGGAGATCAAATGAAAGCCAAGACACCGACTTCAAAGATACATTATTTTTAATTATTTAAGTCAGTTTCTATTTTTCATATGGATAAATATAGATAAGATCTGATACTGGTATTAGCATAGGTGCCTACTTACCTGTAGTATTCATATCAAGTATTAAAATATATGAACAGAATAACATCCCAAGATCCTAGGAAGTCCCCGACAGAATACAGACGAAGTCTTAATATCTATCTTTCCTAATAATGTAATGAATGTAGGTACACTAACTACTTACATAAAAAATAACTATAATTTTAAGTAGGCAAAGCCTAATGGCTTGGCTAATGCCAAGACCATGGCAAGTTTGATGAAGAAAAACAAAAAATGAACTTATATACGAGTATTTATTCTCATAACCTTATACTGTGCTAGGTCCGCTGGGCTTCTTCTTGGGAATGTAACCAATCCTATTATGTATTTCTTCGGTGGTTTTGGTTCCAACGCCGAGTGATTTAGGAGTATCTTCTTGCATTTCCGTCGCTATAACAGAAGTGTGTGCTTGTTCTCGCCGAAATGCTTCATAGGCTTGTAAATCTTCAATTTTCAAAGTTATTTCAGTCAGAGGTCTGCGAATCATGATTTCTAAAAGAAAATATAAGTATTATCAAACGCATTTACTGGGTACTAGGATTTCTATGGTAATAGGTATAAAAGCTCCAGCAAGAAACCAGAAATTGTGAACCATTATCTTAAGCATCATCATAAGTTTAAAAACATAAAAACGGACTTCATCCGATCTTGCAAATCTTTATATAATTATGAACAGTTTAAGAAGCTCTATCCAACACAAAAACAAAAACTCGGAAGTCGGTCCACGTTTGCTAGAGATATCGAGTAATATAGGTACATAAAAAGATCGCCTTATTGAGAACCTCCTCCTTTTGAAGTCGGTTGCAAAATCTACATCCGTCTTACATTATCCAGCTGAAGGACTGAGTATCCATTATCCATGGGTGTATGAACAATAAAAAAATATATAATAGTACTGTAAAAACTATACCGATATATTTATTCGATATAAAACAACGGAACATTGAATCGATGTTTTCGATATATCGCTTAAAAACAATCAAGTGCATTTCGACATCAATTACTTTTCACTAGTTTCCACAATAGTTCGGTATCCCATACGGTTAAATACGAAAATTCACAGGCTGTCATTTGGTGCCTGTGAGTAATAAACTTAGTTAAAATGTTCTTTGCCTGTAAATGCATAGTTAGAATATCACAGGTTCAAAACGAATGCGTAATGTCTCGTCGTCCGTGCTATAATCTTACAGAATAAGGTCCAATAGTGAAGTGGCGTAACTCTACATCTACACATCAGTTACCATAGAATAGCTAACAGTACTACTGTATTATTCACTTTCTGTGCCCCACTGTGCCAAGTACCCCGCCTTAAAATCTGACCCAAAAATCAAAAGAAATTGGTATCCCCACCCTTATCACGTATTGTGCCTAAAAGTATTCATGGTTTTTCCGTAGTTATGTAATCCTGATGTTTCTTTTGTCATTGAATTTAGCCCAATGCAGTTTAGGCAGACTAGATAATCGAAAGTTTACATAGCAGTATGTCTTTTATTCTATTTATTTTCTAGTTGTCTATTCGAAATGCTTCTGAAAGCAGAAGTTAAAATTCACTTTTAGTCATTAGATGCTTTTATTAAAAAAAAATCCAATGGAAAAAATAAAAAATCGAATTACAACTATGTACATTTGCTAAAACTCGAGTAGATTCTATGCATCGATGTTTAGTGAATATCCAATACCCTACTCCCTATAATCTATTTCTGCCTCGTGACGTATCATAGCAGTACACGTCAGTTTGTGTTTTAATTGTGAAAATTGCTATTAAAAATTGTTTATATTCACTACATCGATATTATAAAAACAGTTATAAATATATAAGAGAATAAAACTTACCCAAAATGCTTTATCTTGAGGATTATTTGGAAAGTAAGTAGTCCTTCTTCTTGACTTCGGTGACGTAATAATAATGTAAACGGTTGGCAGCATTGGCGCGTGGAGTATAGGGGCGCGAATATTCAAAAAGTGACATTTTGTACTGAGTACTCACTGCTCGCAATAAATGAATTTGTTAATATTTTCATTACTTTGATCTCAATTTACAGAGTCATACCCCTAAAAATAATATGTTCTGTATTGATTCCATCATATTTATTTCAGTGATTGAACATCTTCCACAAGAATTAAGGGACAGATTTACCGAAATGCGTGAGATGGATCTATCTGTGCAAAGTAAGTAATTTTGTAGAAATAAAAAAATATCGGAGTTTTGGCGGGAATTCTGACGGTGCGGGTGGTCGCTTGTTTTAATGATTTCATATTCTAGTCTAAAGTTGTGCTTGTGGTTTAAATGTGATGTGAATCTAAGCAATAAACATCAACGAAGATGGACAGTATGTGGAAGCTTTGAAATAAGTGATTTGGACGCGTTTTGTCGGGTGGATGGGTCGACCTTTTTCGACTCCTCTGCTGCGAGAAAATCGTCTGAAAAGCATCAAACTGGAAGGAATTAACGCCAAAACTCCAGCAGGGCCTTGAAATCGAACACATCCGATTTCATTGCACTTGTGAAAAATTAGATATAAGCAAGTAAAGAAATAAAAAGCACTTAAGACGAGGCTGTATGGGCTAGATCCCTTTGCCTTCCCGAAAGGGAAAATTAAAAAAAAAATATATCGATTTGTTTGTTCATAAAATTGTATTTTCTTCATAGATAACATGGATACGTTAGAAAAAAGAGTGCGCACCTTGTTTGGCGGATGTCGGCGTGGTGAAATCAATACAGATCAAGCAAACACTGAATTTTCTGATATTAAGCGAGGTTACAACAAGACTTTAGAAGAAGCTGATGAAAAGACTGCTCTCGCAAACCAAATGTATGATTTGGTTGACAGATATTTGAGAAGATTAGGTTAGTTTCTTGTTATATAAATAACACCCAGAAGTTACATACATAGTCCTAAACCCACACTAAGATACAAGTCGTGTGTCATGGGTATCAGGAACTATGAGAGACTCAATCTCACAACACCCAGACCCAAAATAAATATCTGTAGGTCATACAAACATTTGTCTCAGTGGGGATCGAACCTGCAGGCTTTCGTTTCACAGCCTTGGCCATAGACTACTCGCCTACTGTGCCACCATGGCTGTCAAGTAATGTCTTATTATCCATTTGGAAATGTGATCTTAATTTTAATTGATCTTGTTTCCAAATTTTTTTTTATATTTATCACTGGACGCATGCCTCTTCTAACAGGTCGATCTGGGGAAGACAAACATCCAACATTGAAAATACTAAGCCTGATGATGATGTGATCTCATATTGTAATTATATTATTACTAATTTAATAAATAAAAAAGATTTCGCCACCTTTGTCTAGTGGCAGCATATGGTTGTGGATCGAGAAGTCCTGGGTTCATTTCCAAGTCAGGCAAAGTGAATTTTCCTATTTAATTTGCTGAGGACTGGATCCCTCAGAGGGGAATGACATTAGCAGGCAGTCGGTCGTAAAAACTAAGCCAAATCCTTTCTGCAACATACTTGAAAAAGAGTGTTGCCCCGATATCTTGTAAAGGTGAGATGAGGGCAGGTAGAAAGAAAGAATTTAATAATAAAAATAATGTATAATACATATAGACTAGTATCAACAGATTATGGACATTAACATTACCCAATGATGCCCATCTTTTTACAAAATCCAATGTCCACAGATACAGAATTGCATAAATTCAAGTGTGAATTGGAGGCTGATAATAAAGGCATAACTGAACTACTTGAGAAGAGATCATTGGAACTGGATATAAATACAAACCATACCAGCACATCTAATAACAATCATTACAAGGAAAACAGGTTTGTTAAATATACCTTAGTAAAAATAATAATATGAAGATTATGTGAATGTAAAGTTTATTTAAAAATCACTATCCTTATTCATAAAATTTAAACAAATATCTACCTGCTTATTAATTATGGCTATTGTGTTTTAGGTTATCCAATTTTTTTGTAATATGGCCTAATGTATTACTTTAAATTATTAGGGCGACTTGCACCACTATTACTAACCTACAGTTTGTAACTAAGCTCAAGTTAAATTGAAAAAAAAAAATTAATGACATGACCCGCATTAGGCCAGCGTGGTAGACTATGGCCCAACTCCTCTCATTAGTAGAGGAGGCCCGTGCTCAGCAGTGGGACAGTAATATTACAGGGCTAATATTATTATTATTATAATGTACTACATAAAAAACTACTACTACATAAAAAACGGCAGCGGAAATAAAAAACTAGTGCAACAGGCATTCCATCCTGCCCTTTTTACAAGAACCAGATCCTCCTCAACTGGTAGTCAACCCAACACAATAAATGAGACTAAAAACTTATCACCCTCTACATCGCCTAAGTGCAGTGAAGATAGCCAAAATGAAATTTGTCCTCCCTCATGGCAAAGAATACCTACAAACCGCAACCCAAAAAGGAAGAAAATATCAAACAGTCCCCCCCAAACGGGGATCACAGATGATATATCACAAACATCCACCTCTAATAGATACAGCATGCTGCCAGTTGACCTGACTGAAGACACGGAAGAACAGCAAGCTCTACCTAAGAAAGTTAGCAAACCGCCACCAATTGTTTTATATGGCATAGAGGATCTATCCAAACTTACTGAGTTGTTGAACAAAAATGTACCACACAGTACCTATACATATAAAATTATTAATAGAGATCAACTTAGAATTATGACTCAGAATACAGAAGTCTATAAAGAACTCATAGAACTGGTCCGTCGAAACGGCTTAATTGGTCATACTTTCACTCCGAAAGATAAAAAGTGCATGAAAATTGTGATAAAAAATCTACATCATACCACACCCAAAGCTGCTATCATTGAAGAAATTGAAAAAACGGGTAACAAAATACGTGGTGAAATTATCTGTGCTCTCTCGAAAAAGAACAAGAAACCACTAAACATGTTCTTCGTGAATATAGAACCAAGTCTGAATAACCCAGCTGTAAAAGGCATACAATTCATATATTACACAAAAATAAAAATAGAAGACCCCAGAAAATCAAACGATATTCCACAATTGTAAAAGACTTGGTTAAAACGCGCCTCTTATATGCACTATATTCGCTACACAACTTTACTGTATATCTCAAACTAGTTGTGTACACTTCGAGCTCCAAAGGGAGACTAACTCAATAACGATAGCTCCCGCTCTTTTATACCTTTTGCTTTAGTTAATAAAGATATACCTTCCACAAATATTATGAATTACTTGGAGGGTAGTTAATATAAATATAATTAACATACTACCCTTCAATATCGTGTACTAAATCACAACAATTATCCGAATTCGTAACATTCGGCCATCCGATACCGTGCTATCTCCGGAGCACGCACTACTTTATTAGTAGTTACGTACACAATAAAGTAATCATAACACTCTTGGATCTTGAAAAAGTTAAACATTTAGTAATTTTATATGACCCAGTAAACTTGGGAAGTCATTTCTAACTTTTACCATCGTTATTAAAATTAGTCTTACGGCCAAATGTCTTTTCGCCATATCAACTTCTGAAATAGTTTGTGATTTAACTTCAACCACGTCTGTTTTTATTCAGGCCATAGGCTCTAGATATATCTAGACTAACCAAAGGTCATAATTGAACACCCTACTAGTGTGTTCATTCGATTAAAGCCAAGCACTAAGCACATAATATAACAAGTCAATCATCTAGATCTGACTTAATTCAAGTAAACCTAAAGAGCACACATACATGGCTCTTGAATAATTTCGAGCACGCCTGCATGGCTCTTAATTTTGAGCACATCCGCATGGCTCTTCAATAATTTTGAGCACACCTTCACAGCTCTTCAATAACTCTGAGCACACCTGCATGGTTCTTGAATAAATCTGAGCACGCTTGCATGGCTCTTGAATAAATCTAAGCGCACCTACATGGCTCGTCCATAAATCTGATCACTACAAAAGACTCATCTGAGCTCACCTACATGGCTCTTCTTTAAATCTGATCACACTACATGGATCTTGAGCACACTTACATGGCTCTTAAATCTGAGCACACTTACATGGCTATTCAATAAATCTGAGCACATCTACATGGCTCTTCAATAAATCTGAGCACATCTACACGACTCTTCAATAAATCTGAGCACCACAAAGCTCTTCAATAAATCGGAGCACAACATGGCTCTTGAATAAATCTGAGCGCACCTACATGGCCCTTCTATAAATCTGATCACAACATGACTCTCCAATAAATCTGAGCTCACCTACATGGCTCTCCACTACCTGACTCTTCAATAAATCTGGAGCACACCTACATGGCTCATCACTATATGACTCTTGAATAAATCTGAGCACACCTACATGGCTCATCACTATATGACTCTTCAATAAATCCGAGCACACCTACATGGCTTTTCAATAAATCTGAACACACCTACATGGCTCTTCACTACATGTCTCTTCAAAAAATCTGAGCACACCTACATGGCTCTTCAATAACTCTGAGCACACCTACATGGCTCTTCACTACATGTCTCTTCAATAAATCTGAGCACACCTACATGGCTCTTTAATAACTCTGAGCACACCTACATGGCTCTTCACTACATAACTCTTCAATAAATCTGAGCACACCTACATGGCTCTTCACTACATAACTCTTCAATAAATCTGAGCACACCTACATGGCTCTGCACTACATTGCTCTTCTATTAATCTGAGCTCACCTACATGGCTCTTCAATAAATCTGAGCGCACCTACATGGCTCTTCAATAAATCTGAGCGCACCTACATGGCTCTTCAATAAATCTGAGCGCACCTACATGGCTCTTCTATAAAATCTGAGCGCACCTACATGGCCGTTCTATAAATCTGATCACTACATGACTCTTCAATAAATCTGAGCACACCTACATGGCTCTTCTATAAATCTGATCACTACACGACCTCAATAAATCTGAGCGCACCTACATGGCTCTTCTATAAATCTGATCTCTACATGACCAATAAATCTGAGCTCACCTACATGGCTCCTCTATAAATCTGATCACTACACGACCTCAATAAATCTGAGCGCACCTACATGGCTCTTCTATAAATCTGATCTCTACATGACTTCAACTACATGGCTCTTCTATAAATCTGATCGCTACATGACTTCAATAAATCTGATCACTACATGACTTCAATAAATCTGAGCTCACCTACATGGCTCTTCAATAAATCTGATCACTACATGACTTCAATAAATCTGAGCTCACCTACATGGCTCTTCACTACATGACTCAATAAATCTGAGCTCACATACATGGCTCTTCACTACATGACTCAATAAATCTGAGCTCACCTACATGGCTCTTCACTACATGACTCAATAAATCTGAGCTCACATACATGGCTCTTAACTACATTACTCAATAAATCTGAGCTCACCTACATGGCTCTTCAATAAATCAGAGCACAACATGGCTCGTCAATAAATCGGAGCACAACCTGGCTCTTCAATTAATCAGAGCACACCATGGCTCTTCAATTAATCAGAGCACAACATGGCTCTTCAATCAATCAGAGCACAACATGGCTCTTCAATCAATCAGAGCACAACATGGCTCTTCAATCAATCAGAGCACAACATGGCTCTTCAATCAATCAGAGCACAACATGGCTCTTCAATCAATCAGAGCACAACATGGCTCTTCAATCAATCAGAGCACAACATGGCTCTTCAATTAAGCAGAGCACAACATGGCTCTTCAATTAATCAGAGCACAACATGGCTCTTCAATTAATCAGAGCACTACATGGCTCTTCAATTAATCAGAGCACTACATGGCTCTTCAATTAATCAGAGTACAACATGGCTCTTCAATTAATCAGAGCACAACATGGCTCTTCAATAAATCTGAGGACCTTCATCGTCGAAAAACACGGTAGCCATAATGTAGCACTACCACTAAATACTAAATATAAATCGATTGCCACAATCTCGTGAAAACAAATCAACTGCCCCCATTTCGGGGCACACGGTAATTTTGTGGGCGATGATAGGCTTTTAAAGCCGATCCCGCTTCTGATATGTAAAAGACTTGGTTAAAACGCGCCTCTTATATGCACTATATTCGCTACACAACTTTACTGTATATCTCAAACTAGTTGTGTACACTTCGAGCTCCAAAGGGAGACTAACTCAATAACGATAGCTCCCGCTCTTTTATACCTTTTGCTTTAGTTAATAAAGATATACCTTCCACAAATATTATGAATTACTTGGAGGGTAGTTAATATAAATATAATTAACATACTACCCTTCAATATCGTGTACTAAATCACAACAATTATCCGAATTCGTAACACAATGTTCCAGATGCCAACAATATGGGCATACAAAAAATAATTGTATGCGTCCATATAGATGCGTTAAATGTGCACAGGGGCACAGAACGAAAGACTGTCCAAAACAAGACAAAAATACACCCGCAAAGTGTACTCTTTGTCATGGAGATCATACAGCAAATTACAAAGGCTGTCAAGTATACAAAGAAATCCGAGCCCGCAAAATGGCGCAAACTAGGATTGCCCCTCGGTACACCAACCTGACTACAAAGGCTTCTAGTCAGTCACAAGAACACCTACGAATGGAAGATTTTCCCCCTCTGACAACAAATGCCTATAGATACCCACAACAAAATCTGACAGATAAAGAGGAAACTACCATACCCCAAAACCCTACGATGTCTCAACCTAAGAAGGCACGATACTGGGACAGAAACACAGAGAAAATAGAATCTCAGTCAAAAAATCTATTGGAACAAATAGTAACAAAACAATCAGAAAAGATAGATATTTTAATACAGCAAATCGGTACCCTTATGGGACTGCTCACAACACTCATAGCCAAATATAATAAATGAAATTCCTACGCATTGCAACATGGAACATCAATGGCTTAACACCAAATAAGCAAGAAGTAGAATTATTTTTAAACCACAATAAAATAGATATTCTCTTATTATCTGAAACACATATGAATGACCAAAAAATAGTAAAAATTAAAGGATATAATGTATACTATGCTAATCACCCCGATGGAACTTCGCATGCAGGGGCAGCTATAATTATAAAACAAAACATAAAACAACATGCTGTGACAAACTACAATCATGCATATCTCCAAGGTGCTGTCATATCTGTGGATGACTGGCAAGGACCACTCATTATTGCTGCCGTTTACTGCCCACCTCGTCATAGAGTCAATGAAGAAATGTTCAGCAATTTCTTCCAAATACTTGGCAGAAGATTTATTGCAGGCGGAGATTGGAATTCCAAACACACATATTGGGGTTCTAGACTGACTACTACCAGAGGACGAGAGTTAAAAATTGCAGTTGAAATAAATTCCCTTAATACATTATCGACAGGAGAACCGACTTATTGGCCAACTGACAGTAACAAAACACCAGACCTTATTGACTTCTTTATAACTAAAGGTATATCGGGACTATATACCAAAATCGACTCATGTCTTGACAGTACTTCTGACCATACACCAGTAATCTGCACGGTTAGCACCACAATTATATGGAAGGAACCAAGCGAGACCTTATATAATTACAAAACAGATTGGGACACATTTCGGGATTACATTGATGATAACATCAATCTACGTATACCTTTGAAAAATGAAGAAGATGTAGAGAATATTACCTGGTATACCACAAACCTTATTCAAAAAGCAGCTTGGCTATCAACTCCATGTATTAAACCTAAAGTGGAAGGTCAAAATTACACCTCAGAAATACTTATGATGATAGCGATGAAAAGAAGACTTAGACATCACTGGCATACAAGCAGGAACAGACAAGACAAAAAGGCGCTTAATAAAGCACAAAAGAAATTAAAGCAGATGCTACGGGAAAATGAAAACAAAACCTTAAACGATAAATTGCAGACCTTATCTCCACACAAAAAAGAAGATTACTCCCTCTGGAAATTCACTAAGTCAATTAAAAGGCCAAAAGAACAAATGCCGCCAATAAGACAACCGGACGGTAACTGGTCAAGAAAGCCTATAGATAAAGCAGAGTTATTTTTGCAATTTTTGAAGAATGTCTTCAAACCAAATGATTGCGACCCAAACATCTCGGAAGCAAATATTGATGCCTTTATAAATAGTGACCATCATCAGTCTGTACCGCTACGTCCAGTAAAACCGGGAGAACTGAAACAGGCTATAAAAAAACTGAAGTTAAAAAAAGCTCCTGGCTTTGATCTGATCACAGCTGAAGTTCTGAGACAGCTGCCCAAAAAGGGCATAGTCCTACTAACAATGCTCTTCAATTCAGTACTAAGGCTAAAATATTTTCCTCTATTATGGAAAATATCTACTGTAAACATGATGGCCAAACCAGGAAAACCCCCTACAGAAGTAAGCTCATACAGGCCAATAAGTCTTTTACCCGTGCTGTCCAAACTATTTGAAAAATTACTACTACGACGCTTGCTGCCCATGCTTGAAGAACAAAAGGTAATACCAGACCATCAATTTGGTTTCCGTGCACATCACGGAACAACGGAACAAATACACAGAGTAGCTCATACAATTCGACAAGCGCTAGAAAAGAAAGAGTACTGCTCAGCTGTGTTCCTCGATATACAACAGGCTTTTGATCGAGTATGGCACAAAGGCCTTCTATATAAATTAAAACTTCATCTTCCAAGCAATGCCTATATACTATTGAAATCTTATTTGGAAAACCGGACATTTCAGGTTAAATGCGGTGATAGTCTTTCATCCCTATGCGAAATAGAAGCTGGAGTACCTCAAGGATCTGTGTTGGGTCCTGTACTATACACAGTATACACAGCAGATTTACCAACCTCCACAAAAGTAATAACAGCAACATATGCAGATGATACTGCTGTACTTTCCTGCAACACTGACCCTTACGTAGCATCTACCCACTTACAAATACATCTAGATAGTATATCAACATGGTTGAAGACATGGAGGATCAAAGCTAGTGCTGCTAAGTCCGTTCATATAACATTCACCTTGAAAAGAGGAGACTGCCCCCCAGTGACACTTGATAAAACCATCTTACCACAGCAGTTAACTGTCAAATATCTCGGAATGCATTTGGATAGACGATTAACCTGGCGAGACCATATAAAAGCAAAAAGAGAACAGGCAAATAAAAAAGTCAGGGACATGTACTGGCTAATAGGTAGGAAATCATCTCTTAGCATGGAAAATAAACTCCTGGTGTATAAATGCATCATAAAGCCCATATGGACCTATGGTATAGAGCTGTGGGGATCGGCAAGTAACTCAAATATTGAAATACTACAACGTTTTCAGAATATAACTCTAAAAAACCTAAGTAATGCGCCATGGTTTATCAAAAACAATGAGGTACATGAATACCTGGAAATTGCGACCATCAGACAGGAAATAGAAAAATCATGTAGAGACTATCAACTAAGACTAGAGGGTCATAAAAACCTATTGGCATCGACACTGTTGGATTCCAGTAATTATGTATTCCGACTAAAAAGAACAGCATTAGCCTCAATTTAAATATTGAAATACATGAGAGAATCATATCATAGGATGTGTATCTCAAATTTATGAAGAAAATATCAACGAATTTGATAAAAGCTAACATGGCTGATGGCAAATGGAGAGAATAAGAAGAAAAAAAAAGAAAAAAAAAAATAATGTACTTCATGTCATTCATATTTTTCAATTTAACTTGAGGTTAGGACTAACTGGGTTATTAATGGTGGTGCAAGACGCCCTTAGACAAGTATAAAATTAGTTGGAGCTGTAATTTCTACAGATACCGCATCCGGCCCGAGAAGCGTCGCGACAGTTGGGCTACTCGAGACGCACGCGGCCACTCCTCTGGCAACATTTCGCGTGATTCAGCTATTCAGGTAAAAGTATAGATAATAAATTAACCCAACAGTCACACATACCACCACCACATACATACACCACATAGTCCGAACCCCACAGTAGGTTGGAACTGGTGTCATGGGTATCAGGTACTATGAGGACTTACAGTTCCATGGCACTCGATCTGAAACAAATATCTGTGTGTTAAAGCGTCTTCTGCACGTGTTTTTTCGAAACAAAACACTAAAAACACCTACACAAAACAAGGATTTTCATTGTCACTTGCACACAACAATCGACCATAGACAAAAAATTTAAGAAATACCTTGCTTTGTGTAGGACGTAGGTGTTTTGTATAATGTTTTCAGCCACGTCTCCTGCACTAGTTCTTTCTCTTAACATTATACAAAAACACATACGCGAAACTACGATTTTAGCTGTTTCCTGCGCGTAGAACAATGGACCATAGATAAAAAATACATGTTTTGTGTATTGTTTTAATGCAGGAGACGCGGCTCCACACAAACATTTGTCTCAGTGAGAACTGACATGTCCGTTATGTAATGATGATGATGTTCAATTAAAAAACTTGATTTGTTATTTTTAGGCTGCTTTAGGCCGTGATTCGTATTCACTTGGCCATGCTGGAAGTGCAATTGCTGCTGCAGCTAGTCAAGCTATAGCTGCCACTCAACAGGTAATGTACATTGTTTAATACAAATAATATAAGAGTATTTCATTTTATAGGGCAACACTATCATTTATTTTTGTGATGTTGTGGCATTTGTTTTTCAAAATATTTGACAAGAAGGCTTGATTTTACGACTGGTGGTCTCCCTGACATCAACCACATCTGAGGGAACCAGTCTCCACCAAACCTGTTGGGATAACCATTTAATTCAACCTGGGATAATGCGAGTAGCATTCAAACCTAGCACCGTAGCCCTTATACACAACTCAGAAGGTGAAATGTACTGTAATTCATAAAAGTATTAATTAAATACATACATTAGCTCATGTCTGTATTCCTGGAGGGGAAGGCAGAGGTGCACTAGCGAACTAGAACACCCACATTTCGCCAAACTTAGTCCCATCCATAGAAATATCATACATACGTAATTACTCTAAGGTCCCATCCCAGATGTAATAGGAGGGGAGCCTATTGCCATATAGGGCACAAATTCCAGACTCCGGGCTGATAAGGAAAAATCCAATATCAATGCCCGACCCGGGGATCGAACCTGAGACCTCAGGACGAGAGTCGTACCGAAATACAACCACGCTACCGAAGTAGTTAATTAAATAATCATCATTATCAGCCACAGCCGCCATAGGACGTCCACTGCTGGACATAGTTTATTAAATATGTTTTTTTTTAGATGCAACAAGGTCGCCGCACTGCATCATTGAAGGCATCTTATGAAGCTGTCGCTGGAGGGGAGCTCGCTCACCATGCGCTGCAGACACATCATACTCATCATGATCATGGTAATAAATATGACAGACCCACAGTTAGTAGGCCCCCTATAGTTCCAGGTGGGTGTTGAGAGGGCAAAAGTAGTGGGATTTACAGTATGAGATCACCAATATATTATTAATGTGTGTTTAAATCTAGTGTTAAATACACTACATTAAATAAACAACTGCTACAAAATCGGCCTAATAAACTTGTTTTTGCTCATACACCTTGTTTGTGATGTAGACCACTGGGATTAAGGGTGAAATAGTTCTAATAAGTGAGCTGATCTGTGTGACTGCAGACATCCCCACCATAAATAATAATGTAGACTACAATATGTTTAGATTTATTCTCAGAAGCCCTAAAATATAAAAATAATGTTTCTTGTATCAAAATGGATTATTTTGTTCCAGGCCATGGCATACCTGCCAGCCACAACCAAAGCACGAGTGTGCATGGACACCATACAACCGCACACACCCATAGCAGTACATCTTCATCTAATAAACGAAATAAACAGAAGTAAGTGCTTAATATGCTTAATGACAGCCTCCGTGGCGCAGCGGACGAGTAGCCGGCTGTGAAACGTGAGGTTGCGAGTTCGATTCCCGCACCGAGAGTGTCTGTGTGGCCCACAGATATTTGTTTCGAGTCTGGCTGCTGTGAGACCGAAAGTCTCTCGTTGTTCCTGATACCCACGACACAAGACTCGATCTTCGTGTGGAGTCAGGACTATGTGTGTGATTTTTGGGTGTTTTTATTTAAAAAAAATGTATATCAAAATAAAGATGTAAATTAAATAAGGGTGTAGGAATAAATCACTGCAGAAAAATGTTGGTACTACCTACTGGGATTTTGGCGTGGAATCTGGCTTCCTGCTTAGATGTTTCCAGTTTGCCCGCTTATCTCTTCAACCTAATTTCAACGCGGATGTGATCGACGAAATATCTGACCCGTTTTTTTAGGTTGAAATCATATGTTATTTCCTCAATGTCTTTATGAGCGATTTTGTATCTATGCTAAGGAACAATGACGTCACCCGTATCTACAGTTAACAGATAGTATTTTGGCGGCAAATTAAATTGTAAATAATAATTTTTGCCTTTTTTAACTAACGATATGAAAATAATTACGAAATATTTTTTTACATGTTTAGGATAAACTAATAAATAGCCCTGTATACTTTTTAAAAATCAGTCAAGTACCCAATTATGTACATACTACTCTGTTTTTTAAACTAAGTACTTGTGTGTTTCAGAAAGAACAGTTATAGTGCGTCAAGTGTGGCAACACACACACAACAAGTTGCCTCTGTCGCCAGTCGATCGTCATCCCCCACTGCTGTGTAAGGAATACTTTTTTAACATGTCACAATATGGCTAACCTGAGAGATATTCTGTCCCTTCACACGGTCAGAAAACTTATGTAGAACTGAAATTACAAAGACTTTATTGACATAGACCATATATACTTTAAGTTTTCTATATACATTTATTTAGTTGAGAATCCTCTCATTGCCTTAGTGATTTATTGCCAGCATTTAGTTTGGACTTTGACGTCATAGTTTTGTTCTAACGCCTAATTTTAAACTTCTGTAATATGTAAAATTATTGTTTGTCCCATCTATATGGCGCACTAGTCTGTGTAATAAAATATTTACAAATATTTTTTATTTCATTTTACAGGGCTATGAGTGTCAACAATGTGGCGATTGAAGAGCCTATAGAAGAAGAATGGACTTACGATCCAAATGAACCGCGTTACTGCATATGCAATCAAGTGTCTTATGGGGATATGGTTGCCTGCGACAACCAAGATGTAATGTTTATTTTTATGTGTCTAGCCTTGTGCTTATCTGAGATTCATTGTATTTTTATACGTTTTTTCAATTAACTAACTGATGTGAAATGGAGTGGCTGCTATATATTCATAATAATACTATCTATTTATGTAAAAAAAACAGAGTGCTTCTGATTTCATCTTTTAATTGTGTAATTGATATGTTTTCAACTGGTACCTGCAGTATTTGTATTTTTTCAGTGTCCGTACGAGTGGTTCCATTATCCATGTGTGGGTATAACAGCCCCACCGAAGGGCAAATGGTATTGCCCACAATGTCAGACCAACATGCGCCGCAACCGTGCTCACAGGAAAAATTAAGCATTGAAAAAATGCTAGTCAAATTTTAAACTATACATAATATTATATGTACGTATTACTCGTTTTTCAATTAAAGATTTTCGTCTCTCATTATGCAGTTTAAGTTTTTACTGAAATTCCATAATAAGTAGGTACCATGTACAATTTGTTATTTGATACACTACTACATGTTTTTATACACCACAATCTAAGTTTTAGTCCAAGTCTAAGTACACTGCATTAAAAAAAATTTAATGACAGGTAAAAGTTGGAATGGAAGTGAGCCTATGAGTGATTTTGGACGCTGTATGTCGGGTGGATGGGTCGACCATATTCGACTCCGCTGCGAGAAAATCGTCTGAAAAGCATCAAACTGGAAGAAATTGACGCCAAAACTCCAGCAGGGCCTTGAAATTGGCACATCCGTGTTTCATTGTTCTTGTGAAAACTCAGTTATAGTTAGTTTATAAGTTAGGTTAAGTTAGAAAGAAAAATATGTAACTAATGACTTGGCAGCATGGTCTCTGATCTTAGCCGGTTCCCTGTGGAACAAATGTAAAAAAAGTGAGCCTATGAAGTATAAACCAAAGAACATGTAAACTTTAGTATAAACCTTGTATAAACCTATGAAAGTATTTTGAACCTATGAAAGTATGATTATCGAAAGTATGAAGTATGAAGTGAACACTGAACATTGTTCTTTGGATTTTCTACGTCTTGTTCTCCAGGGACTATTTTAGTAATTATAGTAGTCGTTACTATTATAATATAAAACTAATGTATAAAACCTACGTATAAAACTTAGTGCTATTTTTTTCTAAATAAACGTACTAAACCGGCAACACCGCATCTAGCATTTTTCATAGTATTGCATTATTATTCATTGCGGATTGCCCGTAATTCTTATGCCGCATACACACCAACCGAACGAACGATCGCGAGTCTATGCCTATTGTATTGCATTCACACAACAGCGAAAGTTCATTTGTACGGCCGCAACAGGCAAAAGAACGTTCGCGAAGGGCCATCGGCGATGGGGACCGAACGTTCCCGATCATTCGCGAATTTTCGCTATTGCGTCCACACAACAGCGGAGGTTTGTTTGTGTGAATGCGACAGCGAAGATTCGCGAATTATGGGGACGTTCGGTCCCCATCGTCGATGGCCCTTCGCGAATGTTCTTTCGCCTTCGTTCGATTGGTGTGTACGCGCCATGACAAATCCAAATCTTGAGTTGTCTTGAGTCATGTTATCGAGTTGTTTTTGGAAAAAAATATTGTGAAAAGTGCTAAAAAATCTAATAATTTCGACGTACCTTTAAAAAACTATAAAAATGGCAGAAGTGAAAATTAAAGAAGTATGTATTATAATTATTTTTCTATATGATTTTCTTGATATTAAATCACACGTGTAATCACATTATCAAGTTTTTTACAAACTCGCAATATAGTTTTTGCATACATTTAATTTCATCCATTGATTGCACAATTATTAATCGGAGTAGCATAAAACTATTTATAATAAGCATGGCAATCGACAATAAATATTTACCGCTAGGTTTTTGCCGCTGATCAATACTGAATGAATAGAATAAGTACTAAACTGTAAAACGTAATTTGTATTTAAAACCCATTTCGATTTTTCTGGACATCTTACACTTATCAGAAGAAACATAATAAATACCCGACTTTCTTAATGACGACATAATTACACTTAACCCTGATGGTAGATGCAGTGCAATAGAGAATGTGAAAATCCCAAGTTTAAAAACTTAACAGACCAACTTCAAAACTTATGGGACCACCCTTCAAATAAGCTCTATCAAACACAAAAACAATTTAAAATCAGTCCACATTTGGCCGAGATATCACGTAACATACATAAAAAAAATACCAACAAATTGAGGACCTTCTGCTTTTTATGAAGTTGGTCGACAACAACTAGTAATCACCAGCAAACAATGAGTTTATTGTTGTTCACCAGAACCATGCTGGTCACATTAATGCTTTTCTGTACCATAATAGGGATGATGTCTCTGTTTTTTTTAATTAATACATAAACTAATATTTATACTGCCTCGGTGCCTCTACTCCATTTGACTGCCTCGGTGGCGTGGTGGTATTTCGGTATGACTATGGTTCTGAGGTCTTGGGTTCGATCCCCGGGTCGGGCAAAGTGATATTGGATTTTTCCATATCAGCCCGGAGTCTGGCATTTGTGCCCGATATGGCGGTAGGCTCGCCCACTATCACATCTGGGACGGAAATAAGCTCGGCGAAATGTGGGTGTACTAGTTCACTAGTGTGCCTCTGCCTATCTCTTCGGGGGATACAGGCGAGCTGAGCTTATGTTATGTTAATATTTATATTCAAGAGTGTTATAAATTCGATTAACTATTAAATAGTCATGGGCGGCTTGGCCTCCGGTGGTCCATACGCTTATGTAACATATATAAGTGCCGCCTCTAAAAAAAGTTATAAGAACATTAAAGTCCGGTGGAAGGGTTTACCGTCAAATAGCCAGCAAAAAATATTATTACCATTCTTTCTTTATTTATTTAAAAAATATGGCCTCCATCAAAGTTTGATGATTTTGCCAACAACAGTGTTTAATAAATCTATTACTCAAAAAAATTGCTAGTCAGACATCTTGAAAAACCTAGCAATCATTATTACCATTAATTTTACACTTTGTAGTTGCGTGAAGACATTGATGAACTTAACAACCTTTTAAAGCAAGCTAAACGCAAAAAGGTACAGGATTTATTGTCATTAGAAATTCGTAAACTCGAGACCGAAGTAATCAAGTTAAAGGAGAATGAGAATACCTCCACACCAATGGAAGTAGCAGCTACATCAGCAGCAACTAAAACCAAAAGATACCAAATAAAAATGAATGGATATGGTAAGCTATGTCATCTCTTCATTCACAATGGCATGCATTTCATACAGAGTAAGAGATGCTTCCCTACTGATTTCTTAAGTTTATGCGAATATTATACATTGAAATAAAACTATTCTTACGGATTCTATCACAATTAGGTTGTCTTTTCAGTCTGACCCGTGACAACGAAGACTGCAAAGCCTTCGAAACGTTGGGAATAGTAATTAAAACCTTATCGTGATAGAATCCGTAAGAATAGTTTTATTTCAATTTAGATGCTTCCCTGTCAACTTTCTAATTACAAAAGAAAAAATATCATCTAAATTCTAAAAGCATTTTTTTTAACAGCCATATTCAGCTTATATTTTAAATTTACACAATTTATGGACTTTTTACGGGTAAACGCCGCACGTCATGATGCAAGGGTGAGGTTCTTTTTACAGTGAGGTATAGAAAGTAGCTATCTGTATGGAAGTATTGAGGCATCTAAATACATGCAATTTTAGGCTTTAGAAAAAATTTAAAAATACACAATGTTACAAAGATAGTTTTGTTTTGTACCTGAAAAGTCATTTTTGTGATGCATTCAAACACAATATAAAGTTATAAAAAAATTTCCATGTAGTTATGTCAGTAAAAATGTTATATTTATTTATTTTTGTTCTTACTTATTATTTCCAGGATGGGATCAATCTGATAAGTACATAAAGGTGTTTGTTACTTTAAAAAATGTCCAGACATTGCCAAAAGATCAAGTGTATTGTAAACTCACAGAGCGTTCAATGGAGCTGCATGTGGACAATCTTGACAACAAGGACTACTTACTTGTTATCAATAAGTTGCTTGAACCTATTAATATAGAGGAGAGCCACTGGAAACAGAAAACAGGTAAATATTTGGATTGCCCTGCATATTCGTCTGCTTGTTCTAGGTGCAATGCGATTATGTTTAAATATGTACCAAGTCAAGTAAAGCGATTTTTCTAAAGTGATTTTACCAGGACTTTCACTTTGAGGAGTTTGGTGTCTGGCAGATAGCTGGTGGTATAACTAAGCAGAATCCTTTCTGTGAAAAATTGTGTGTTGTGCAGACACCACATTTAAATGGGATAATAACTAAAAAGAAAGAAATTCGTAGATATTTTAAAAGTATAATAAACAAATTCCAACCTCCCGATGATGAGGCTTGGGATCCGAGCCACTGGTAGTTCGGGGCTGTTATTTTTATTATTAATAAAAAAAATTACAAAAGTAGTATAAGGTTTTATCAAAATCGGTTAAAAAGATCCATATGTGATCATGTTCAAACAAACAGACTTTTCATCTTTAGAATAGTTTTTATATATATTTAAGTTGAGCTAGATAAATATGGATTTTGTTATTGTTCACATGATGTTGATACATTTCAGACATGGTTGTTGTGTTTCTGGCTAAAAGTAATCCCAATGTGAAATGGTCGCATATGACAGAGATTGAAAAGAAATTTGAGGACCAGCGCAACAGCCGCTTCAAATCAGATGATATGGGCAAGAAAGATCCACAGGATTCTATTATGAGCCTCATGAAGAATATGTAAGTGTTATAATAAAAATATAAAACATAAAAATAGGCAACATTATTTAATATATTCTAATCAATTTTATAAATTTGTTTGATAATTTAAAAAATTTAAGACATCCATATCTGGTAAAAGGGGGAACTGTTACATGATGCACATACACACAGAACAAGACGTGACGTCACCTCAGAATGTCCATAGGGGTTACCACCAAGTCTTATAGGGAGTTTTATTATAATCTTATACTGAATCCTGTACCAAAAAAAAGCAAGATTATAATAATACTGCTATACGACGTAATGGTAATCCCCCATTATGGTGCAAGCGTGCGAGGGAAATAGAAAGATGTACCCAGTACCCACTACGCCACGCCTCCACTTTTGATCACAACAAGAAACAAAGTACTATTTCCAGGCTCATTTTTTTAATTAATTTCGTTTCTGGTTTCAGAATAAGGTTTCTTTTTTGTATCATTTTGTTGTGTATCAAATATTATTATACAAATTCAAAGTTAACTACATTATCAGTATGAATACCGAGATATTTATATTTTTCCAAAACATTAAGGTTAATGTACACCTATTCACATACAATGTATTTAGTTATTTTATCATAAATTATACAGTCTATAAAATATTATCATTCCTACACAGGTATGAAACAGGAGATGATGAAATGAAGAGAATGATTTCTAAGGCGTGGTATGAAGGACAACACAAGAAGCCAACAGACACATTAGACCTGTAATGTTATTTTAAGTAAGGATAAATAAATCAAAGTATGTTTATGTAATTGTGGTATTTTTATTTAAATTACTATTATTACAAGTTGTGTTCATACACTCACCTCTTTACTAGGCCACTACTAGCAGTGGCGTAGCTAGGCCTGGGCGAAGTGGGTACTCGCCACGGTCTCGCTCTTAGTGGGCCTCGAGAAGCCCCTATAAGTGCGGTGCCCCACACATAACTAATTAATTTGATTACTTTGACGCTCAAGAAAAGTCGCAACAGCGTGTTTGGGGCCTTGCGAAGCCCCTCTTATTGGGTAGATCTTGGGAACGAAAAAAAAGGGCCTCGCTGATGCTACTTCGCTCACGTCTATATTAGTCCACGCTACGCCTCTGACTACTAGAATAGTCCTGTGCTTCCAATTTGTATAATTTTGTGAGTCGTAAAATTAGCAATAATCATGTTAATAATAATTATCAACGTTGTGTTCACAATCATAAATGACTAATGAATTAATTAGTCACTGGGTGCAGCATATATAATCACTAACTACGAACCAATTTGGATACAGTTTTCGTGCGCCCTTATGGTAAAGACGGCACTGGCTAAAATTATTGAATTCGGTAGTGCGCCGTGAAACACATTTTATAATGAAAAAAATGGGTGTACTTATTGATTGCATAAAGATAGTTGTATATTCTGATGAATCCATAGATCTAAGATTTAACGTCTTAAAATCTATGGATGAATCTAATTGACTGCCTCGGTGGCGTATTTTCGTTGTTATCCCGTTGTATTGCTTACGTGGTACGACTACCGTCCTGCTCCTGAGGTCTCGGGTTCGATCCCCGGATCGGCTAAAGTGATATTAGATTTTTCTACTCAGTATCAGACCGGAGTCTGAAATTTGTGTCTGATATGGCGATAAGCTTGCCTCCTATAACATAATATGGGAAGAAAATGAGCTCGGCGAAATATGGGTGGTCTAGTTCGCCTCTGCCTACCCGTTCGGGGATACATGCGTGAGCTTATGTAGTGAATATAATCTACTAAAGTAGAAAACTATCAAAATAAACAGTGATGTAATATAATTTATAATATTTATTCAATTATTTTATGTGAAACTGTTAGGTATGTTATAATTAATTATCTATATTATATGATGATTACATAAAGATTTCGTGAATAAATATCGTATTTCGTTTAGTCCGCTTTAATTAGGGTCGCATGCGTTGTCCACCAGGAGAAAGACCTGAAATTAAATAAATTTGTATCAACATCATCAGCCATAGGACATAGCTAAGTTATAACAGTATAAGTTTCACAAATATGGATATTACTGAAGTTGCAGTACTTGCAGATACCTTATTCGCCAACTTTGTAACAGAAATATAAATAACGTCCGTGTTGATATTATTATTTATTTCTGTACTTCTTAAAACACGGATGTAAGATACCAAGTACCCAGAAGGGAATATAGAAAGTAGGTTGTTTGCAATTTTCTGGTACAAAGTTGGTAAAACTTCAGATATTATATTTTTATTTTTGGTGCATGTTCACTTACTTTTGTTTTCGGCTCGGAGGTCCATTTCGATTGATCATCTGTACAAAAAATCCACATAAATAAATTGCTTGAAGTGTGTATAACACATGTGACCAGCCAATTGCGGTCACATCTTGGGGATATAAATATTCGCTGTGTCTGTATCCTCTGGAATTTTCATCTCCAGAATATTTTGCGCCTCGTTCCATATTCCCTTTTTGGATAGGGACACTTTGAATATCTCCAGAAATATGCAGTTTTTCAGAAACATCACTACGAATTTTAGAGTTTTCTTTCAACAGTAGTTCAGGTGATCGATTTCTGAAGTATCTTGTTACACGAGAATCCGTTTCCATACGTCTCGATTCAGGTCCACGTGTATCTAAAACCAATCTGCTTTTATCGTTCGATCTTACAATCATGGCCATGTTCACAATTTCTTTTTTTAAGGAACGCTCAGGTATCGCTTGTACTACATGCATGGTACTGCGGCTAGGAACATCTTGTCCACGAGGGTTAGCTGATTGATCGACGAATGGGCGGTTTTCGTAAATATCTAAAGAGCGCAGATGATGTAATGAAACCCTGGCTCGGTGGGTAATAATTTCATATTGAGCCCTGCGGTTAGCTAAGGTTTCCGTGGCGTAACGCCGGGCAACTTCATCTCGAGCCCTGCGCTTAGCTAATGTTTCCATGGATTGACGGTCTACTTCACCTCGAGTCCTGCGGTTAGCTAATGTTTCCATGGAGCGACGACTGTCTACTTCACCTCGAGTTCTGCGGTTAGCTAATCTTTCCATGGAGCGACGACGGTCTACTTGATCTCGAGTCCTGCGGTTAGCTAATGTTTCCATGGAGCGACGACTGTCTACTTGATCTCGAGTCCTGCGGTTAGCTAATGTTTCCATGGAGCGACGACTGTCTGCTTCATCTCGAGTCCTGCGGTTAGCTAATGTTTCCATGGAACGACGACTGTCTCCTTCATCTCCAGTCCTGCGGTTAGCTAATCTTTCCATGGATCGAACACTGTCTACTTCGTCTCGAATCCTGCGATTAGCCAATGTTTCCATGGAACGACGACTGTGTACTTCGTCTCGAGTCCTTCGGTTAGCTAATGTTTCCACGGAGGGTCGACTGTCTGCTTCATCTCGAGTCCTGCGGTTAGCTAATGTTTCCATGGAGTGACCTTTGTCTACTTCATCTCGAGTCCTGCGGTTAGCTAATGTTTCCATGGAGCGACGACTGTCTGCTTCATCTCGAGTCCTGCGATTAGGTAATGTTTCCATGGAACGACGGCTGTCTCCTTCATCTCGAGACCTGCGGTTAGCTAATCTTTCCATGGAACGAAGGCTGTCTACTTCATCTCCAGTCCTGCGGTTAGCTAATCTTGCCATGGATCGAACACTGTCTACTTCGTCTCGAGTCCTGCGGTTAGCTAATGTTTCCATGGAACGACGACTGTGTACTTCGTCTCGAGTCCTTCGGTTAGCTAATGTTACCATGGAACGACGACTGTCTACTTCATCTCGAGTTCTGCGGCTAGCTAATGTTTCCATGGAGGGTCGACTGTCTGCTTCATCTCGAGTCCTGCGGTTAGCTAATGTTTCCATGGAGTGACCTTTGTCTGCTTCATCTCGAGTCCTGCGGTTAGCTAATGTTTCCATGGAGCGACGACTGTCTGCTTCATCTCGAGTCCTGCGATTAGGTAATGTTTCCATGGAACGACGGCTGTCTCCTTCATCTCGAGACCTGCGGTTAGCTAATCTTTCCGTGGAACGAAGACTGTCTACTTCGTCTCGAGTCCTGCGGTTAGCTAATGTTTCCATGGAGGGACGACTGTCTACTTCATCTCGAGTCCTGCGGTTAGCTAATGTTTCCATGGAGCGACGACTGTCTACTTCATCTCGAGTCTTTCGTTTAGCTAATGTTTCCATGGAACGACGACTGTCTACTTCATCTCGAGTCCTGCGGCTAGCTAATGTTTCCATGGACGGACGACTGTCTGCTTCATCTCGAGTCCTGCGGTTAGCTAATGTCTCCATGGAGCGACGACTGTCTACTTCTTCCCGAGCTCTGCGGTTAGCTAATGTTTTCATGGAGCGGTGGTTGTCTACTTCATCCCGAGCCCTGCGGTTAGCTAATGTTTCCATGGAGCGGCGGTTGTCTACTTCTTCCCGAGCTCTGCGGTTAGCTAATGTTTCCATGAAGCGGTGGCTGTCCACTTCATCTCGAGTCCTGTGGCTAGCTAATGTTTCCATGGAGGGACGACTGTCTGCTTCATCTCGAGTCCTGCGGTTAGCTAATGTCTCCATGGAGCGACGCCTGTCTGCTTCATCCCGAGTTCTGCGGTTAGCTAACGTTTCCATGAAATGACGGCTGTCTCCTTCATCCCGAGTCCTGCGGTTAGCTCCTCTTTCCATGGAACGGCCGTTGTCTACTTCATCTCGAGTCCTGCGGTTAGCTAATGTTTCCATGGAGCGACGGTTGTCTACTTCTTCCCGAGCTCTGCGGTTAGTTAATGTTTCCATGGAGCGGTGGCTGTCTACTTCATCACGAGCCCTGCGATTAGCTAATGTTTCCGTGGAGCGGCGACTGTCTGCTGCATCTCGAGTCCTGCGGTTAGCTAATGTTTCCATGGAGCGACGACTATCTGCTGCATCTCGAGTCCTGCGGATAGCTAATGTTTCCATAGAGCGGCGGTTGTCTACTTCATCCCGAGCCCTGCGGTTAGCTAATGTTTCCATGGAGCGACGGTTGTCTACTTCTTCCCGAGCTCTGCGGTTAGTTAATGTTTCCATGGAGCGGTGGCTGTCTACTTCATCACGAGCCCTGCGATTAGCTAATGTTTCCGTGGAGCGGCGACTGTCTGCTGCATCTCGAGTCCTGCGGTGAGCTAATGTTTCCATAGAGCGGCGACTGTCCACTTCATCTCGAGTCCTGCGGTTAGCTAATGTTTCCATAGAATGGCGATTGTCTACTTCATCCCGAGCTCTGCGGTTAGCTAATGTTTCCATGGAGCGGTGGCTGTCTACTTCATCACGAGCCCTGCGGTTAGCTAATGTTTCAATGAAGAGGCGGTTGTCCACTTCATCTCGAGCCCTGCGATTAGCTAGTGTTTCCACAGAGCGACGGCTATCCATATCATCTCGAGCTCTGTAGTTGGGTAATGTTTCCGAAGAGCTAACCTCGCTAACTTCACTTCGAGCTCTGCGGTTAGCTAATGCATCCATGGAACGACGACTGTCTACTTCATCTCGAGTCCTGCGGTTAGCTAATGTATCCATGGACCGGCGGTTGTCTACTTCATCTCGAGCCCTGCGATTAGCTAATGCATCAATGGAACGGCGGTTGTCTACTTCATCTCGAGCTCTGCGGTTAGCTAATGTTTCCATGGAGCGACGGTTGTCTACTTCATCTCGAGCTCTGCGGTTAGCTAATGTTACCATGGAGCGGCGGTTGTCTACTTCATCTCGAGCCCTGCGATTAGCTAATGCATCCATGGAACGGCGGTTGTCTACTTCATCTCGAACTCTGCGGTTAGCTAATGTTTCCATGGAGCGACGACTGTCTGCTGTATCTCGAGTCCTGCGGTTAGCTAATGTTTTCATGGAGCGACGACTGTTTAATTGAATAGGAATAACATTTTGTATTTTGGACTTATCATTGTGTAGTGATGTAGCTACCCAACGGGTCACCATTGAATCTTGTTGCCTTTCGACATGGCGCTGAACTTTGTGGTTATTCAAACGGTCATCTTCTGTGACGATTGTTTTAAAGGTGTAGATCCCATTAGGATGTAACAGCGTTTCTTGGAGAGATGTAGATGTTTGACGTTCGTAGGACTGTTCCCTTCCATTAACAAGATTGCGTTCTCTAAAAAACGTAAGCGGTTGTAATATCGCGACAAAGGCAATCAGTAGAAAACGCCAGTTATTCATAGTAACGTGTACTCTTTTTGTATGTTTTCTTCGTTGTGCCGAATGTTGAAGACTACCTGTGGAGGTTTTCTTCCGAACTGATTTGTACCGGCACCGACGCCTCCTTTTATACTCCACAAGAAAGTGTTGGATCGAACGATTATTAGGCGCTAGAACGCATTCAATTTTCTGCAACCTACGCTAAAGGGTTTCTGTTGTGTGGCGCGATGAATCTACATCCTTGCGTTACTTTATCGCCGTTATTTGAAATAATGAAGGTACATTAGTACCTAATTATTTATAGGTAATGGTAATTTCATTTATCTATAATTGTTTTTTAGAGATTAAGGGCGACTTGCAGCACTATTACTAATCTAGAGTTACACGTAGGTAGGTAATCAAAATTTGGGATAAATTGAGATTTATCGCGGAGCTGCAAGTAGCTCTCAGGATCTTCGCAAATTACAATTATTATACCGCATATGTAATCCATTTTATGTGTTGTAGGTATACGATGTCTTTATTTTTTATTTAAATAATATTCTTATCTCGGATAAGCTACCCTGATTTAAGGTTATTTTTGGAATAGATACCGATTTTATTAGTAAATTCATACTTAGGTAGGTACTGTTTTTTAGAGTTACTTGCTCGTTTTTCTACGGGGTAAAAACAAAACTGGCGCTCTGGCGGAGTAAAATGTAACTGGACTATCTAAATAGTGCAAGTAGCTGCCACGCTGTAAACAGTTATATCTACAGCACGATGGACCGGCTCGACCGGTTTGATAACACTGTCTTACAGAAAATCGACGTAAAGTGGCAGCTCGCTGTCGCGTTTTGTTCGGTGAGTGAGATTTCCGTGTGGTAGCCCAATTACCTCCCCTCCCTTTTCCAATCCCTATTTCCCTCTTTTAAGGTTGGCAACGCACCCATAATTATTTTTGTGTCTTGGGTGTTTATGGGCGGTGGAGATCACTTACCATCAGGTGACCCATATGCACGTTTGACATTAGATATGTATGTGTAATGAATGTCCGATTTGACAAAGGATAATCTGATCGCGACTTTTATGTAATATTGAGGTCCCTTAGAAAAGTCAGCCCGGAGTCTGGAATTTGTGCCTGATATGGCGATCGGCTGGTCCCCTATATATATATATATCCCCTATACATCTAGGACGGAAATAAGATCGTCGAAATGTGGATGTTCTAGTTCGCTAGTGCATCTCTGCTTGTCGCTTCGGGAATGTAGGCGTGAGCTTATGTTATGATATCAAGTAATTTATTGAAAAGAAGAAATAAAACAAAGTCTAGGTTGAACATAATTTATTTTTTTCTTATTACTGAAACTTAACTTTACAAGTATCAAGAATGTTAGAGACTGCTTGAGGCGCAAGTGTTATCGCTGGCCACAGCTGCACGAGAAGATTTGTCCTCGGGTATAAAATAATTATCTGATTGTGTCCTTCGGAGCATCAAATTGAACACATAAATTGATTTCCTATGACGTCGTTTCACTTGTACGCATATGAATGGAAAAGACTTTAGAGGTCGTCCTATTAAACCAAGATAGGTTTTAGTTGGGCTATAAGTATATAGCCTAATATTTATAATTTGACAAGTCACATAGTAGGTATGATTAAGTACAATAGATGGTTTATATCTTATTGTCGAACGTCGACTCCCTACTTGTCTAGCTCAGCGTATCTACGGGCTGTGAACCAGCAAGTCCAGTCCAATTTCGGGTCGGGTGAGATGTTACTGTAAGAGGATTTACCCGGGACTGAATCCCCCAGAGGAGATTGATGACAGGCAGGCAGGCAGGCTGGATCCTTTATTTCAGTTTTTATTTTTTAACTTTACCAGCGTTCTCCCTGTCTTCTTCTCATCGTTGGCTGGACGATTTGGAGGATGATATAAGAGCGAATGGTCTTCATGTGGAGGATCCTCGAGACCGGGCGAAGTGGAAGCATTTATGTAGGAAGGCGGACCCTCGAACTAGGCGGGTTTAACGCCAGACAGAAAGAATGATCGTTCTCCCTGTATGTAGAATGGTTTTGTGTACCAACTCTCTGCAAAACCGGTATAGAGACCAAAATAGGTATCAAATAAGCTCTATGAAATGTGGGTCCTGTGGCTGCTCCAGCCACTGGTATTTTGCCCAGCATGCCACCCTGTAGTTGCATAGGTGAAAGGTAGGAATGATAATAAGCTCACGCCTGTTTTATATTAAACGCATTACAATTTTTACCAAAGGACGCCGTGACATGCCGCGGGTAAGGCAGCGCAAGCGGGGGTACATGCACACCATATTTGCGCATTCAAACGCAACTTGATTACTGAAATGTGTATAGGTATCAGACAGCAGGTGCTGCCGAGTCACGTCGTTAGATATTTTGGTAGGCCGCCAGAATACTTAAGTATTTAAGCGGCTAGTGTGCGTTGAGCGGTGGCAAAATCCTTTATCATTCTGTCCCGATGTGAGTAGGCCTTTATTTTCATTTTTCCAGGATAAAAAGTAGATAGCGTGTTACTAACATACATAACTAAGCAGACATTTAACTATAAGTAGTATTAGTGACTGCCTCGGTAGCGTGGTTGTATTTCGGTACGACTACCGTCCTGAGGTCTTGGGTTCGATCCCGGGTCGGGCAAAGTGATATTGGATTGCTCGGAGTCTGAAATTTGTGCCCGATATGGCGATAGGCTCGTTCCCTATCAAATCTGGGACGGAACTATGCTCGGCGAAATGTGGATGTGCTAATTTGCCTCTGCCTACCCCTTCGGGGATACAGGCGTGAGCTTATGTGATGTGTGTTAGTATCAACTCTTTTTGTATGTATGAAGCAACTTTTGCGTTTTATTATTCTGGTGAAACCCATCCCTAAGGAGTGTTGACTGTAACCTAGATAAGTAGCTAGCCAAAAACCTAAGCCAAATCTTTTCTGTATCATGCTTGGAAAAGAAGTCATTACTAGTCATGGAGACCGTAACGCAGTTCGAGACGCTAGACATATGGCATTATTGTAGATCTTTATGACATGAATTTTATATATGAAATCAATGATCTAATGCATAATATGAAATGTTTATAGAACATGAACATCATTGTCTAACAAGTGCTTTTTAATTTATGAATAACAACCAGGACTGTCTTAAGGCATGCGTGGGTCACACAGGTGCGTGGGTGGGCAGTTGGGCACACAAGAATTTGGGGGCCCCTTGGAGAGTAAAAATTATTAAAGAATCCGCCTATCGAGGGCCCTGTCACGGGGTTGGTGTGCCCTTATGGTAAAGACGGTGCTGCTGTGTGACCGATTTGTATTTCAGATTATATATACGGTGTCAAGTTAAAATTAAAACAACAACTTGGTAAACCATAGGTTTATTTTTGTATAATTTCTTAATCCTAGTTGTATCCATAGGATTGTATCACTGTTGTGAACGGCGCCGTCGCTTTCACCACCTTTTCGCCGGCATCCTTCGTGATTTTCTGTGAATAGAGTAAAATATTTCGAGTTTATTTTTTATACTTGGGTATGAAATACTTCATGTGTAGTTAAAAAAAAATCAGTAAAATTATCTTTTCATAAACATCAAATAATGTAGGTAAAAGTTCATCACAAGAGATACTAAAATTTCCTAAAAATATGGATGTATTTCCTAAAAGTATTGATATATTGATGACAAGAAAAAAAAAGGTTTTCTTGTTACTCCCTCCAATATGACAATAACTCTTTACCCATCTTACTTATTTAGCTATATATAGAGCGCTAGGAACATTGAAAGTGAAGCAATGTCCTCGGCCCATTCGATCTATCTACACATAATGGCGTGTGTGAGCGTAGGACACTTTTGTAAAGGCTTTTGTGTGTGTGGCTTCTCTGTGGCGTCTGTTTGACTATAGGCGAGATTATGTCCTTCTTTTTCTTTACGTCCGTGGGAAATAGGTAAATTTTTATTCAATTTATACATACCTTGAGTTTCCTCTCGTAAGCCACCCGCTTGACAGCCTTGACTTTTCTCTTGTCCTCGAGTTTGCGGACAACCTCGCGGTACTTCCAGCCGACCTCATGCGACAGGCGGCCAACGTGACAGTACTGTAAAATAAATTGGATTTAATGAGAAATAGAATACTAATTACTGGTTATGCTAATCAATTTAATTAGTTCAGATAATATAAGATTTACAACATGATTATTCAGTCGCAAATTACCCTTATGTAAACATCATAACACAAGTGGATCACAATTATTTTTATTTCTTTTTTTCTACCTGCCCTTATCCCACCTTGATGTGGGGTAGTCGCAACACACTTTTTCAAGCATGTTGCAGAAAGGTCTGGGCTAAGTTTTTACTAGTCGCTACCTGCCTGACGTCAACCCTTTCTGGGGGATCCAGTCCTGGGCAAATTAAATTAGCTTTGCCCGACCTGGGAATCGAACCCATGACTTCACGGTTCACAGCCTATATATGCTGCCACTAGGCCAAGGAGGCGACATTCACCTCCTCCATTTGACGATTCTTTTTATTTATACTCTCTTAAATACATCCCATAAATTAAACAATCTATGTTATCTATACATAAAAAAAATTATACATTAATATAATACTGTATTTGGCATGACTGAGGCTCCACAATAGTTAATTAAACCTAGCCTAATTGCCATTTTTCACTTTCATAATAGTGAACCTCTATATTGGGGTACACATAAGAGGATTAGTGTGACGAGCTTGCAACGAGACAAGTGGAACTACCACAAGCATACATAAAAATTAAGCAATTATCATTAAAAACTTATACACTTCTGTGGCACTGGCGGTTGAAAAAATGTATAATATATTAGCTTTTGCCCGCAGCTACGCTCACGTGAGAGTTTTTACAGAATCTTTAGGGGAGGAATTTATGCAAGAATTATACATATAAACCTTCCTCTTGAATTACTATCTATTAAAAAAAACTGCATCAAAATCCATTGCATAGTTCTAAAGATCTAAGCATACATAGGGACAGTCAAAGCAAGAAGCAACTTTGTTTTATACTAAGTAGTAATTTACCTTGCGGCCAGGCTTCAAGCAGAAGACACGAAGGGCGGCAGGTACAACAACGCGGCGACGGTTGTCGTAAGGCGGGGGGCACCCGTCGTACGCGCGAAGCCTCCTCAATGCACTCTTCCCACGCTCAGTCTTGTGGGGGATCATACCTGGGACAAAACAACCCACATTGAAATAACTCCTGGTTCTGGGAACAAATTGTGATATAAATGTAGTAAAGTCTTCATAAAATAAGTTTTATCACAGCCATCAAATAATGTAGGTAATGAAATTGAATAATCATTAGTACCTAATACCTATATAACATTGCACATATATACACACTTCTATTATCCCTGAAGGCATCGCTGCAACTACTTTTGATAAAGCTTATTTGTCATCATGTAATAGGAGGAGAACCTACCACAATATTGAGTAAACATTTTGTTTTCAAACAAGATATAGAGTAGAAAAACCCAAATAACAACAAATAAATAAATAACACCCAACAGTCACATACATAGCGTTGACCTGACACTAAGATAAGAGTCTTGTGTCATGGGTATCAGGAACTATGAGAAAAGTTCAGTCTTGCAACTTGACTCGGCATGGGAATCAAACCCACAGCCTCTCGCTTCACACAGATGGCTAATTGCCCACTGAGCCAGGTGTCAGAATAATAGTCATACTGCAAATCATTGAACACAAGTACTCTACCTAAGCAGTTTATCTAGTCATTATTATTGAAAATATAAATTTTATTGGGTCCATGTGACAGAATATCAGTACTAATGATTCAGCATTATCATCCCACCTGTTGGGCACAAGCTTTCTCTATTAAGGATGGGTGACATAATTTAGTTTAATTACTCGTTTGGAGTCCTTTAGTTAAAAAAATAGTATGGATCTAAAAAGGTATGTGTCTGAAGGTGGTACTCCTATGTAATATTTAGCTTAACATAAAAATTACAAAATTAGTATATGAGAATAATTGTTATTAGAATTTCATTTTTGTAGAATAGCAGAGTCCAACTGACAAACAAATAGCAATTTTGAACAGCACTAGCATAAGTATGATCCTTTTCCATGTATTTAATCTACATCTTAACATCCCCTCATTATTAATATCTGATAAGCACATAAAGCCTAGAATTTACAGAATCTTGTCATCATAAATTAAAATGGTGTAATTAGTGCACAGTCAGTAGCAAACTACACCATTAGCTTTTTGGCCAGGGAACTCATATGTTTAATCTTTTCAGCAGTGGCCAGGGTCCCCTGGTATTTTGCCTGAATGTAACTATGTTGTATAGCCACTGGGCACAGTAAACTGTCAACAAGACAATAACTGTCAAAGGACAGACAGCTGAAGATATTTCACCCGAGACCAACTTTGGGCTGCCTGAGTTAGCGCAGTTAGAAGAAGAAGTACATACCTCTGACAGTCTTCCAGAGGATTTTGGAGGGTGCTCTAAAGTGGAAAGGACCACGAGCAGGGTTCACGTTGCATCGCTTACGCAAGAACGACATGAACTTCAATTTGTTCCTGCAAGTAAAATCAGTCAGTACATAAACTATGTACATCCAAATTATTACCATACCAGCACACACAAAAACGTATCAGTAATAAAATAAATGACAACATGTGTTTAGTAAACATTCAGTCGCAAATTACCCAAGAAAACATCATTTGAATATAAAATAATTATTTATATTGAGAGGTATTGTATTCTAGTCATAAGTGTAGATAGAGATGTGGAATGGATGTGGAAGGTGATGGATTATCCATATCAAAAATCCTTAGCAATAAAATATGAGAACTTACCTGAAAAAGTTGCCCGAAATGTTGATCTGTTCGCAACGGACAACAACAACTTTGTTTCCTTCCAACAGAACCTTAGCAATGACTGCGGCCAGACGGCCGAGCAAGTGCCCGCGGCCATCGATTACTATGGCCTGCAACACGAAACACACACGATACACGTTACTCACTGAACTTGTCAGATGTACCGCCATAACCTCTCAACTTTCTAGCTACCAAAAAAACACTTCCTAGTTGCTTTAGTTACAGATTTTAACAAAAATAACACTATAGAGTACGTCGATGTTATACAATAAACCCATTTTGTAATAAAAGTTAGGCTAGAACAACAATCGCGAAGTAGCACGTGTAAGCACCATAAAAATTGTTGTTAAAAAATAGTTTACAGTTACACCAACGTTTGAATGTGATACAAACATTTATCCTCGTCTTTGATGAAGCATCAATTGTATTTTTAGGAGTTTTGTGTTATATTTACAATTTTTCTTCTCACCTTATTGCTAAAGCCCGTCATTTTTCACGACAACGAAACGGAAAAGGATAATTTTTTAAAACAATATGGCTACCGGATATTCAAATTATGTTACCACCTATAAAAATACCATATTTTTGTCTATGGAACAATTTGGATTGACCCTAATATTGATGCTCTGTCCACACACAACATGGTGCTAGCGCGGTTTGAAACCCTCTTTAGACTCTCGCCCGTTAAATTGCGACAGGATTCACTCTGTGAACTCAATTCGACTTGTTTTTACAGTCGTGTTCGTGCAGCATGGGCTCTGACCTTAGCTAATTTCTAATGGTAACAATTTAAAAAAAACAGCCTATACTCTATGGTCGAGTATCTAGGGATGCCGATCGTTCACAAAGGATATCGATTCTTTAAAAAACTTTCAATCGAATTGAAAAATGAATCAAATGCAATGTATTATACAGAATATATAAAATGTAAATAAAGAAAAATAGATGAAAATAAAAAGAATGTTCGTGAGTGCTTGAGATAGATTAGACTGTTTATAAGCAACTATGCAAGTGAGATCTGTATTGACATATTTTACGAATACAAAGTATGCAGATAGCTCAATCAAGTTTATATATGTGTGTGTGTGTGTGTGTGTGTGTGTGTAGGATATGGTCGATCTTTTTCGGTGAGATTTCATCATCGATGCTTATGCAGAACTTACAACAATGTTTTATAATATCGATCTATCATTTACATTCCTTACTATTTGTGCCTGTCCCTATTTTCTGTGCTCCTATCTCCTTTGTTTATTTTATTTATTTGTTTATTTATAATGTACTCTTATTTTATTTAACAGAAACAGGTCGAAGAAAATAATTTCTATTTTTTTTGCCTAGTGAAGCTTCAAGCTTGTGCAATGCATAATCTTTTTCTATTATTTTGTTGAGTTGTGAAGGCTTGACAATAGTTTTGGCTCTAATCCAAAAATAGAAATGAAAAAAACAGAAATGACGTGTATTTAAGACTGAGAATACCATAATCTGAAGAGGATTCAATTGACACAAAACGTTTGTAAATACACACAGGATGGATTTACCTTATAAGAAGATTTTCATATATATTTTAACATTTGCCGCCTATGCATACACTGGGATAGGCTCAAGTATGTTACGAAATTTAAAAGATGCAGTGTTATCGGCAGAATCGGTGTTCGATGATATGATGCGGAATGCGATCACAGTAGCAGAAAAGTTTAAATCTTTGCACGAAGTATTTGATGCAGCAGTGGAGGAACAATGTATATTTAGTTGTGCTAATGGTGAGATCATAAATACAATACCCAACAGTTGTGTTAACCTGTACTTATCATGGGTCTTGGAATACTTAATTAGGTAGCAATTTGTAATTAGGTACATAACTATGTTTGATTTTATCAGAGACAGACAAGATTTTATATACTTTTTTATATGTATTTTAGCAAATAAAACAAAAAATAAACCTTTCTGTTAAAACGGCATCAAAATTGGTTGAATAATTAGGCTATGAAGCCTGGTGTGCATCATTAACCACCATAATTAATTCTTATTTGCTTTATGAACTTTTAAAATATCATTGGGATATAGCACAAGTCTGTTGAGTTTATCTTGTTATTTATTATCACTTCTTCAATTTATAAACTATGATTATTGTCATAACTGTTATATTCGACAACCTCTGTGGTGCAGCGGATGTGTATCCAGCTGTGAAGTGAGTGGCTACAGGTTTGATTCCTACACCAAGATAAATGTTTGTGTGGCCCACAGATATTTGTTTCAGGTCTGGGTGTTGTGAGACCGAGAGTCTCATAGTTCTTGATACCTACAATACAAGACTAATATCTTAGTGTGGTGTCAGGACTATGTGTGTGACTGTCGGGTGTTATTTATTTATTGAGAAACATTTTTCAGGACAAAGACCAGTTCCAAACCGAAACCATGTGCCCAAATCTGACGGATGCGGATCACTTGGTTTCGATATATCCTCCGAGTATTTACCATTGGAGCAAATGACAAAATGCTGTGATACACATGACATTTGCTATGACACATGCAACAGTGGAAAGGAAACATGTGATTTAGAATTTAAAAGATGTTTGTACAATTACTGTGACTCATATAAATCCTTGAATGTGGCTGGTGAAACTGTAACAAAAGGTATTGTTGTGATCTTTATACCCAAGTGGGTATTGTTAAAATTGTTGATGGATGAGTCATCATGTAGCTCTTGAATGATTTGTTCCATTGAGGTCATATTCACATTATGGACCTATAGTTTTTGTTGAGGCATTATTTCTACCTGCTGCTGCTCTTTCTGCTTACCATTCTTTCAAGCCCTCCTTTCTATTTCACTTTAAAATTGTGTTAGCACAACACACTTCAAGCAGATTGCTGAAAGAATTCGGCTTAGTTTTTATGAACCTAACCACCTGATAAAAATCCCCATTGGAGGATAATAATCATTTTATTAAAAAAAAACAATTTTATTTTATAAGACAATGTAATATAACATAAATTGAATGTAACATTTTCTATTTCAGGTTGTAAAGCAGCTGCAAAGTTACTATTTACAGGCACTTTGACACTTGGGTGCAAGTCATATTTGGATGCACAGAAAAATGCCTGTTACTGTCCACCTTCTAAAAATAATAAGTATAAAAAATACTCAGGAAATGATGAGTTTTAGCAGTTTATAAGCATACAAAGTATCTGTATAAAAACTTTTCCTGACTGAGCTTGCATATCCTTGTGGATAAAAAGCCCTCTAAAAACAATGGGAAAAAGAAATTTCCTGACTGAATATAGTGATTTTATATTGGACTTTTTGAGGGTTGTCTCTAGCAGTAATAGTTAAGTGTTTGTGATAAATAAACAAAGTTTTTCATCCTAAGTACTAACAGATTGTCAAAGATTAGATTGTAAGTTTGTTAAGAAAAACCAAATTATACCTTATTACCTTTTGTAATAAACTAATAACATGTATTTTGGTGTATAATTATAATAATGTTATGGATTGATTTATTTGAAAGATAAGAGCGATAGATTTGTTGTGGACATTGCAAAAATTGCCTTGTAACATTTGTAATTTTCTTGCCAGTCAATATTACAATGGCCATAAGTGATTGTTTATTTTAATTTATAGTGTGGCTATATTTATTATTTATTAATGTTGACTTATGTGCAGTTATACAGCTACAATAAGGCTTGTTATCAGTGAAATAAACAGAACTGTATCATTTGTTATATATGTTTATTATTTAGCAATAAAAATTACATCTTACCTGCTGGAATTATACCTTATAATTAAATAATTTATTTGCTAAATGTATTTAACAATGGGGCTTTTATAATACTTATGCAAGCACTAAAATACTCAGCTAGTTACAATATTGTACGGCTTCCATAAATGATGATAGAAGCCGTGGTGGCTGAGGACTAGGCCTTAGTGTCACATGCTACTAAATGGACGCACAATAAATACATATTATTCATTAATATGTTGAGCATATAAAAATAATTCATTACATTGTAAATAAATGCATGTAAAAATATAATGGTTTAATTTATTGTTCAATTCTAGAGTGACTTTACCTTAGCATTATGAAATGAACATGAGCGAATGCAAAAAATGACTACACAATTCATGTTAACACTCAACCTATGTCAAAAGCTCTTTAATCTCTTCTTTCTCAGCAGCTTCAATATATGGGGTGCCATCAGGTGTCTTTCCGTTTTTGGATGCACCCTGTAAAAAGATAAAGTGAAATATGCTATGTTGCAGTTTAATTAAGTTGATTGCTAATTAGACATTGAAAATTATGTACCTTCACATAAACTATAAATCCCATACTTATTTGTATCTTGTTTGAAACAAATGTTTGTCAGACTAGACTTGATAATTTTTATCAATTTTACAGAGTAGGAAATAAAACACATAACATAACATAAACTCACGCCTGTATCCCCGAAGGGGTAGGCAGAGGCGCACTAGCGAACTAGAACACCCACATTTCGCCGAGCTTAGTTCCATCCGAGATGTGATAGGGGGCGAGCCTATCGCCATATCGGGCACAAATTCCAGACTTCGAGCTGATATAGAAAAATCCAATATCACTTTGTAGGAAATAAATTGATGGATTATATTCTTATTCAAAGAATGCTGCCTCGGTGGCGTGGTTGTATTTCGGTAAGACTACCGTCCTGAGGTCACGGGTTCGATCCACGGGTCGGGCAAATTGGTAGCTAATATATGACTAAAAATATAAAAATTCCATACATTTATAATTATGACTGCCTCGGTGGTGTGGTGGTATTTCGGTACGACTACGGTTCTGAGGTCTCGGGTTCGATCCCCGGGTCGGGCAATATCATTTTGATATTGGATTTTTTCATATCAGCCCGTCGTCTGGAATTTGTGCCCGATATAGCGATAGGCTCGCCCCCTATCACATCTGGGACAGAACTAAGCTCGGCGAAATGTGGGTGTACTAGTTGGCTAGTGCGCTTCTGCCTACCTCTTCGGGGATACAGGTGTGAGCTTATGCTATGTGTTAAAGACTGGAAGTGGGAGAAAATGTCATGAGTGCTAAGCTGTTTGTTAGTCACTCGTGATTTCTACCGACACTCCAAAAGGACGTAATAAATTCGTTTGTATTTTTTAGGTATGTTACATGATATCTCTGCAAAGGTGAATTTCTAAGATTATTTTTGTGATTAATAGAGCTTATTCTAAAGGTAGTCTCATATTAATTTGGTCAGATTGTATTGAAGTCGGACTGTGTTAAGTTTTTAAACTTGTGATTTTATTTAATAAACAACTATTTTATCTAATAAAAAACCTAGAACATCAGCGAAATTGTGAACAAAATCCCTAACTTTTGCTCACAATTTGCTCTTGTTTAATTAATATTAAACAAGTATTGAATACATTACATTTTTCAATAGTGTCTTCACACAATCTGTATGTCCTTCCCATATAGCAGCCAGTAATACAGATATACCATGTTTATCCAAAGCCTGCAAGAAATATAATTTATATTTTAAAGAACACTTTAAAGCCAGGTCTCCTGGGCGGTTACCATCACCTCTTATAGCAGTACTATTATAATCTTACTTGTACCCATTTCCATAGAAAAAAAAACGAAGTAAGATTATAATAATACTGCTATAACAGGTGGTGGTAACCCCCCTGCACTAAAACATTACATAAAACATGCATTTTTTATCTTCCATTGTCCATTAATCTACGAGCAGGTGACAGCTAAAATCATTGTTTTGCGTATGTTTTTAGTGTTTTCTTTCGAAAAAACGAGTGCAGGAGACCCGCTTTACATACAATAAGATTGTTTATAAAACATTCTAGTCTCTTGTAATGTAGTATAATCAATTTATTCATATCAATTCATAATAGCATCATTGTTCTATGAATAACAATAGAATGGATACAGTATTAAGGTATGTTGGTAAATTACTATGTAGCAAGTTTCAATTACCCATAATATGTTAGTAATAAGGTTTTCTATACTAACCCCCTTATTCATAATAACTTAGTGGAGCGTAATAAGACCGCAATAGTAAGTTTCATAAAAAAAATCATAATCGTTCAATAGCGTTAAAACCTTCCAATGAAAACATGGTCGGTTCCAATCAGTTTTTTCAAGTTTGATGTTCTTTCTTAATGACAATAATTTTGTTATAGTCTAGAACCCCATCTAAGATTGATGTATATATTTTTTTATTGTTTCCAACCAAGACTTCGTATTTCTTTCAAAGCTTGCCAGAGATAAAAATAATGTTTTTATGTTTTTTCTGTAAACCAGCAAAATTGTATTCCATAAACATATTTTAGTTATCTTTTAGCTAAAGTAGGCAAAATTAGGGTTATGCTTTCGATAAGATCAGGATTTCATTATGAATAAGGGGGTAAAGCTTTAATTATTATTAAGAATGCTTCAATAACAGTAACAGCAGTTTAATTATTTTGTTTTGTTGTTTAGACTATGACATAAAAATGGGTAGCTAATGTATGACTAAAAAATAAAAATTCCATACATTTATAATTGTTAATATTCGATAATACATTACCCTTTTTTTTAATACTTCATAGTCTTTAATGTGATAACCCCTTTACCAAGATAATACAAAAGTAATATTGTAATGTTATGGAATTTGGCTTCAATAAAGCTTATCGAATTTAAATTAAACACGTTTATGAAAAATAGTGGTTGCCCTGTTGTGAAAATTCGACCAAAACTATTTTAATTGTATTTCTAATGCATTTTTAAAAAAACCATATGAACATTAACTGTGTCAAATTTCTCATTTTTATTGTTTTTTATAGCAGAGATTGGCAAACGAGCAGATGAGTCACCTGATGGTATGTGATCTCCACCGCCCATAGACACCCAAGACCCAAAAATAACCATGGGTGTGTTGCCAACCTAAAAGAGAATGGAAGGGGAGGGAAGAGAGATTGGCAAAGTGAGGGGGAAATGGGCCAACGGAAATCTCACTCACCGAACAAAACGCGACAGCAAGCTGCCACTTTACATCTGTTTTCTGTGAGACAGTGGTATCTAACTGGTTGAGCCGGCCCATTTGTGCTGTAGATGTTACTGTCTACAGCGTGGCTCTACCATTCACACTCACTCACTCACATTCATCTGTTCATGTAAATCTCTTTAAAAAGAGTACAAATTTTTTGCTGCACATATGAATGTATAAAAGCAGTGATAGCTCAGTGATATGGACTGTCGAGACGAATGTCGGAGATTTGAGACCAACCCCAAAAAAAGCATACGCCTCTGACATCTCTATGTTAAGTGTGTTTTCATTGTGAATTATCACTTGCTATAACGGAGAAGGAAAACATTGTGAGGAAACCTGCATGCTCGAGAATTTCTTCACAAGAATTTCAAAGGTAGGTGAAGTCTACCAACCCCCATTAGACCAGTATGGTAGACTAAGGCCTAACCCTTCTTATTAGTAGAGGAGGCCCGAGCCCAGAAGTGGGACAGTAATATTACAGGGCTAATATTATATTATCATTATATGAATATATAGATTAATAATAAATCACTATAATTATGAAAACATGAAAACATGTTTTTACTATTCCGGTATATATTTTAAATGTAATGGAGATATAATGCCCCTTACTTATAAAAATATTTAAGCACTGCTTATCTTTAACCATAGGTTGTCCCTTTCATTTTTAAACAATGTAACACAAGGAAAAAAGTGACGGACTATTCTTAGCGAAAAGATAAGCAGAAATGTTTTAATAAGTAAGGTAATGTAATCAATATAAAATTTATCAGTGGCAAGGTCAGATAAGTTAATAAAAAAAAAACAATTCTTACATTGGGATCAGCTCCTTTATCAAGTAAATAATTGAGGACCACTGTCTGGCCATAATCTGCAGCGTAATGAAGAGGAACTCTACCATCAATTGGAGCATTTACATCAATTTTCTGGAACATATTAATAAAAGAATAAATTTAGACACATACAATATGAATTAGCTAGGTGTAATCTTGTCACTTTAACCTGTCGGAGGCGGCACATATATATGTTACATAAGGGTATAGGCCACCGGAGGCCGAGCCACCCGTGACTATTTTATTATTCTTTATGACTACCTCCACTCCACACTTTAGTATCAAAAAACAATGCTGGCCATTGTGAAGATATACAACCTATGTATATGTATATCTATGGTATATAGGTTGCTTAGCAATAGTTGTTACTTGGATCTTGTCACTCTTGTAAAAATATTATTTCTGCATATTAAATCAACTACATATTAAATCGTATATTTAATAGCCATGCTGCTTTTAATTATCTTGGCCAGACAAGTTATTTTGCATGTTCTGCAAATAACTGTAACAAAGTAGATATCTATAAAGTAATGGTACATCAGCCACACAGCCTTGTCAGTTAGCCTTTTGAACATGTGGTAGAATACGCAAATTCCATGGCACATATTTTTATCTAGTCCCATACGCTACCATAGCATACTAACGTAACCGTTGCTAAGGTAATAATTGTACTTAATTGATTTAGACCAAATAAATCCAATTTGAAATATAGTACACGTCATAACCGCACAAACCATATAATTTTGTAAATTGAGAATGTTTAGGCCGGCACTTCATAATTGAAATTAATCAAAAAAATGGTGACTTTCTCTTGCCAACAACTTGCAATTTCCATATTTACGTGAAGAGGCAATCTACATTTTATTATATATCTCGTAAAGTAGTCAACGTACCTTCTTTTCTATTATGTCTTTCACTTGATCTATATCACCATTCTTAATTCCCCAAACAAATTCACTCATTTTGGCGTATTTATTTTTCTATTTCCTCTCAAATTTTTTCTCACTAAAAACCGAATACAATGGAATTAAATGATGGCGTTCTTTTCTATAAAATGACAATTTGACATTTGAGTGACTTGGCCATGACATATCGAAACAGGTATTGCTATTTATAAAAAAGAAAACGATGAAGTCCACTGAAATACGGGAGAATATATTGATCTTGATTCTCTATGAATCATGATCATCTATCATGACCTCGCTTCTTGGCGTAATAGCAAACTGACGGTGTGTGGATAACTTATTTCCATAAACAATAAACCCTCTATGACAACGGTGAACGGTTTATGTCATGTAAATTCAAATCGGCGATTAGAGTTCGGATGTCTGACTAGCTATTTTTTTGAGTAATAGATTTATTAAACACTGTCGTTGGCAAAATCATCAACCTTTGATGGAGGCCATATTTTTAAAATAAAGAAGAAGAAGACTTTTACAAATTATTAATAATGGAAATAGCAGAAATATTAGATTTATTAACACAATTGCCCCTGGATACTCATGCTGCTACAAAATATGTTGTTGTGCGTAAAATTTTATATCTTCAATGTGTACTGTAAACACAAAAAAAAATGATAAATAACTTGCGACTACATTCTTTCTACAGGGACTATTATTACATAGGATTTATCCTGATATAGTGAAAATAAAAGATGAGTTACGTCCGTGCGAAGAAAATGATGGGCTGGGAAACATTAATGATGTATTTACTTTGTGTTGCAATCAAATAAAAAAATCTATATTGAGTATGTTAAATGTGTTCAGATTAGAACACAATCAAGGACTGTATTTGCAGGTAATACTTTTGCTGTTTATGCTCTCACAAAAATAACATCCAGTCTGTTGCTGTACCTATGTAGAGCCATGTGGAACTACGTAAATAGTATTCTTCCCCCTGCCCTTAACCCTCCCAACATGGGTTTGGCATAACACTTTTTAAGCGTGTTGTAAATAGCTTTGTCTTAGTTTTTCCACTGGCTACCTGCCCGTTATAGAAGTACATCTATCTATTACATACAACAACATAAGTCACAAGACCCTAAGGCAATAGGACTATATTATAGATATTAAAATTGTTATAACGTTTAAAAACAGACTTTAAATTGCTTCAAAAATATTACAATAATAATTCTGCATTTGCCAGAGATAAACATAAATACATAAAAAAGTTGATAAACAAACCTGTTGGAGGCCGCACATATATATGTTACATAAGCATATGGGCCACCTGAGGTTGAGCCATTTGTGACTATTGAATTTTTTTTATTAGGAAGTTTGTTGATAATACTTATTATTTATGGTGGGGATGTCTGCAGTCGCACAGACGGGTGATCAGCTCACTTACCAGAACTATTTCACCCTTAATCCCAATCCGGGTGGCACTCCACTTCCTCTTCGGAGGCAACCAAGCTGCGCAACAGCCCCCGAGAGGCACATCACCGTTGGATTTCAGCTGTGGCTCAGACATACTTGGACATACTGGGGGTCACTTTTAAAACATTTTAGCTGATCATATGGTTAAGAATAGCCTGTCACTTTTTTACTTGTTGTGTCACATTGTTTGAAAAGGAAAGAGACAGACTATTCTTAACCATATGATCAGCAAAAGATTTTTTATAAGTAAGGTCCAATATTAGCACCATATTGGTATTCTAATACTTAACTGTGATCATAATTTGATAAAAAAAAAACAACTTGGACTTTAAAATACTTACCTTAATTAAACAAGAAATTGTTTAGAGTCTAAAAAATTATACTAAAATGTGATTATATTATTTCCCAGGAGAGTCGTCAATGCAATATAGAGAGGTTACAGTGGTGCATCAACAGACTTATATCAATTCATCATCACCTAGAAAAGGCAGACCATTCCCAGTCAGATGCTGATGACACTATCAATGTGAATGTTATGTACTTTGTCAACTGGATAGACAATACATTTGAAATCCTTAATAAACTGGCCAGCACCATTTACAAGACAGACTATAAGGAGAGTGATCATCTTTATGAGATGTGGAAGAATGATGTAAGTGAAAACTTACTATGTTCAAAAAAAGAATCACAAGTTTCAAAGTTTAAAAACTTAATGGACCAACTTCAAAACTTATCCGATTCTGACCAAATTTATATGCGACCACTCTTAAAGTAAGCTCTATCAACCACAAAAAAAATATTTGAAAATCTGTCTGCATTTGAGGGGATATTGTGTAACACACATAAAATAATAAAAACGGACGAAATGAGGACCTTCTCCTTATAGGAAGTCGTTCAAAAATCATTTATTATTTTTGAGGTGGCTTTAATGGTCTTTGTATATTTTGACTGTTTTTTTTATGAATATGTTCTGTAGCTATTCAAAATTAAGAATTGTCACGTAAATCGTAAAGAATCTTATATTGCACTAGCTGACCCGCGCAACTTCGTCTGCGTAGGAGAGAGAGGGTTGAAAGAATGAGTTGTAGGCACCTATAATCCAATAATTCTAAAGGAGGTAATGCGATGATCTACTTTGGTCCGTTTTCGTCAGTCACCCCGTCAGTCACCCAGTCAGTACCCTCATCAGTTACCCCGTCCATCACCCCGTCAGTTACCCCGTCAGTCACCCCGTCGGTCACCCCGACAGTCACCCTGTCTGTCAACCCGTCGGTCATCCCATCTATCTGCTCGATTGTCACCCCGTCTGTCACCCGTCTGTCACCCAGTCTGTCACCCCGTCTGTCACCCCGTCTGTCACCCGTGTGTCACCCTGTATGGCACTCGTCTGTCACCCGTGTGTCACCTGTCTGTCACCCGTCTGTCTGTCTGTTACAGCGCCATCTCTGATACATAGCATGTACTACAAACCAATATTTTAAGTAGATGGCGCCGGTGCGTGAAAAAAGATTTTCCCGCTTTTCTGTTGAAATTTTTCCTGAATTTTCTTTGCTGTAAACCTCACGGAGCCCGAGACCTTTCCAACGAATGCAAAACCGTGGAAATCAGTTCGTGCGTTCTGGAGTTATAGCGTCAGGAAGGAAAACCCGACTTATTTTTATATAGTAGATTATATTTATGTCTGAAAACACTAGGTTCTGACTTTTTTGCGAATTTCCTTCATATATTTGGTCAAACATTATGTTGCCTGGTGGTGGCGACCTTTTTTTTAGCGTCTTTTTTAGTAACTAGTCGTTGGGGGAGGGGGAGCTGGGCAGGGGCCCGGTGTGCCCTTATGGTAAAGACGGTACTGGGTTCTGGACAACATGAAATGGGTTCTACTCATTTTCGTTTAAAGAGAGAGCTTGAGTATGTTTTCAGTGTCATATACAAATACTGAAACACAACTCAAAAATGTAAGGTGATTAATTGTTAAAGGCCAAATCTGTCAAAATGTCCATTGGTGCTTAATAATTAAGTAGACATTAGAGTTGAGTAGTTTGGGGTTAATAACATAAGCTTACGCCTGTATCCCCGAAGGGGTAGGCAGAGGTGCACTAGAGAACTAGAACACCCACATTTTGCCGAGCTTAGTTCCGTCCCAAATGTAATAGGGGGCGAGCCTATGTTTTATAATATTGAATTGGGTACTTGACTAGGTTTCATTCCATACACATTATCATATGTAATAGCAAGTATAACAAAAAACAAATCCTTCTGTAAATCGCATCGAAATTGGTTGAAAAATGAGGCAGTAATTCATATTTTAAATTCTGCAATTAGCAAGAGTGGGGATGTAGTGGGGATATCTTACTATCCCTTTCCAACGCACGCACCGTTATGGACGTGACGTGATTTTACTGATACTTCTCTTTCCCGCAGTTTGAAGGTTACACCAAACTACAAAGGCTTATAACTTTTTTATTTTTGAGAATATTTTAATATTTCTTTCTGTTCTATATTTTAGACGACGTAAATTTTATATAAAATCAATAAAAAATCCTTAGTCAAGTACCCAATTATGCTGGTATAGTAAGTATACTTTTGTTCTTTCAGATAGTTGAGCATGTGACCGAGCTGCACATATCCATCGATGAGTTGTTGTTGTCGGCCATGACATTGTGCAGATATTGTTTACAGAGTGAACAGCATATTGTGAAGGCACGCTGTCAAGTGGTAAGCTTCCATTAACATAAAATTCTATCTGGATTTAACATTGATCATTTATTTTATAATATGATAACAGCCTCTATTCTATATGCCCTACTGTTATGCGAGGGGTATAGAGCAGAGTGCTGTAGTAAAGACAGAGCTTTATCCTTAGTTCATTTACAATATTTTTTATCTGGGCATGCCAAATTGATTACATTGCACTTGATGGTAAGCGTAGTGCAGTCCAAAAAACTAGCGACCACTGACAAACAATGTGTTTATCAATGATCGCGAGAATCATGCCGGCCTATTTATGTTTCTTCACACTCCGAATCCGATTTTCTTTTTAAGGTATTAAGAGAAACTAAAGCACTGCTAAGTGAGTTGATTGATGGCGACTTAAGTTCGTCAGTAAAGGCCACACCAGACACATTGAAGCTACCGATCATGCCGTCAAACGTCAATGTTCTTATAGATGTGCTGAAAGATGTACTCTATGCACTAGAAACCAATACAAATACTGCATTACTGGCTTTGTTGATACACTGTTTTAGTAATAACACATCACCTATAGAAAATTTGAAGGAACATTTTAGCAAAAATAACAATGGAATGTGCTCTTGTCTAATAAACAGTAAAAGTGATGTAACAGAGGATTGTACTTTTGTGAAAGAGTTCGATTTTTATAATGAGAGATTGCTGCAGATTGGATCATTTGCTATGTCATGTTCTTCTGATCAGAATAGTAAGTTCTTTTTATTATGTTCTTATATGGCGATAGGCTCGCCCCCTATCACATCTGGGATGGAACTAAGCTCGGCGAAATGTGGGTGTACTAGTAGGTTAGTTCGCCTCTGCCTACCCCTTCGGGGATACAGGCGTGAGCTTATGTATGTATGTATGTTGTTATATTAAGACCGCAATCAACATATTTCGCGTTTTTTTTAATTTTCAGTTCGATATGTATTCATGATAAGAAACTTTTTGGATGTTAATGAATCTAATGAGTACTTAACTACCATTATAATTGTGAATGTTTGTGAGTATGTACCTCTACATAATATGTTTGTTACCCTTTCACGCAAAAAATACTAAATTGTTTTTGATGAAACTATAGTTACAAAGAAATGAAAATTGAAAACTACAGTTACCTATATAGATTTTACATGCATCAGAATAACACATGGCTACTTTTTATCCCAGAAAAATATAGGTACTGTTCCCGTGGGATATTTACGTGGACTAGTAATAATATAATGCTCCCATTTGACGTTGTTCAGGAGTACTGCCCCTTCGCAGTGGACTTGCGAGTCTGGAAGCGTTAGATCCTCACTTGGTGCCGGCACTGATGATGTCGACAGACAGTCATCACAGTACACTGTTGACCACCTCGTGGACTCAGGAAGTTCACGAGATAAGGGATAACGTGTTCTTAATTGTCGATCCTGCTGCGTTTGCGGAGGTAATTTCAATAAATAATTCGACCAACACTAACCCAATCAACACATAGATCTTAATAATAATTCCGAAGTAAAATGGTAGTAAAATTCGCGTCTTGTGTCCTAAGTATCAAGAATTATGACAGCGTTTCGGGTTTCAAAATTTCAAATATCATCCAGCAATATTTGAAATGATTTTAGTTTTGTTTTACTTCAATTATTTTGTTTACAATTGTGAGATATAATTTGATGCGCCAATTATTTACAGTATTTTTGACTATGGATTTCGTTTCCAGAAAGCAAAACAAATGATGCATTTGAAACTACTAGAAGTTCTAAAAGAAGAAACATATAACAATAGTCTAGTATGTCCAGTGATTAATATTGGATCTGTGGTTTATGATTTTTTTGATGTTTACAATAAAAACGAGCCAGACGCTTTGACACAACATGAAAAACTTTCTAGTTTATTGAATGATTTAAAAAAAGGTATATTAGTTTTAATTATAGAGCATAAATTAATTTGTTTATAGGAATTAAATTGCATTCATTAACAAATAAAAATTCATCACCTTTTGGTAATTATTGTTATGTTTGTTTCAGTACAAAAAGAGTGCAAAATTGTATCAAACCTCCTATGTTCAGACAGTGATTTTGTCTATGATGTAAAAGTGTTTAACAAAAAAGACGTAACTCTGGACCAACTGTATAAAAGGCTGAAATTACTTTATACTATAGTAAACAGAGTCAATGGCCTTCTCCACCCTAAAGAAAATGAAGAATTCTTCGCTAACGAAGATGAAGAATGTCAAGTTTATAAAAACGAGACACACACAGTTTACAAAACCACAGATACATACGATGTTACCGGCAAAAAACCCATACTCAATATATCTAGAAGTATATTCGCTAGAACCACGAATGTGCGAAGCTCCACAAGGAATTTTCCTTTGCTAAAACTAACAAAACATTTGAGAAAGAAGAAATGTGACGAGCTAAGCTTTTCGGTGCAGTTAGATCAACTATTGAATGGATCAGAAAATAACGGGAATGAGACATTTTTTGTGAATAAACATTTGGAACATGTCAGAGAACCATCTGTACTGTACAATTTTTCGCCGATCAAAAATAGGTCGTCGTTAAGAAAAGCAATATTGGAACGAAATTGTAGGTCACACGAAAAGGTTATTGAAACTACATATGTAGAAGGGAGTATGGTTTCGGAGACAGAGATCATTATGGATGAAACAATGAGCTTGCAAATAACAGGTAGGTAGTATTATCATTTGTTGCATGTATTTAGAGGTCCCCTTTAATTCAGAGGCGTGAAGATAAAACTTGTTGAGTGGTAGAGCCACACTGTAGACAGTAACGTCTACAGCACGAATGGGTCGGCTTGACAGCTTGGAGACCACTGTGTCACAGAAAACCGACGTAAAGTGGCAGCTTGCTGTCGCGTTTCGTTCGGTGAGTGAGATTTCCGGTGGCCCATTTCACCCTCTCCCTTTCCCAATCCCTTCTCTTTCCCCTTCTATTCCTTCCTTTTAGGTTGGCAACGCACCCATGATTCTTTTTGTGTCTTGGGTGTCTATGGGCGGTGGAGATCATTTACCATCAGGTGACCCATCTGCTCGTTTGCCAGTCTGCTATATATAAAAAAAAGAAGATGCTTTAAAATAGCGCCACTGACCTGACATAGGTATTCTCATGGTAGAATATAGACTAGTATGACTTTGAAAATGCCTTAACAGTCGATATGTGGGATCTGGCTCTATGTTAGATGGAAGAACAGTAGATACATAATTACATGTACAATCACTTACCGTTACCAGTAATCATGACCGCCTTGGGAGCAATGATCCACAAATAAGTATGGGCGACTTGCAGCGCTGTTACTAATCTAGAGTTACACCTTACCTCGATATATCCTACAGCTCACTCCTATGTATAAATCAAGATTTGGGATAAATAGAGATTTATCGCGGAGTTGCAAGTGGCGCTAAATGCTTCATGTTTAAACGCTGATGGACTATGTTGTATTTTATTCAACTGATTTGGTAAAAACGTATTATAGCGAAATGTGGGTGTTCTAGTTCGCTAGTGCGCCTCTGCTTACCCCTTCGGGGATACAGGCGTGAGCTTATGTTATGTTATGTAATAAAATAAAGTTGGTTAATATAGCCCACTCTATTCGAATTTTCATTCGATTTGTCTTATTACTTTGATGATTTAATTTTTTTTCAGATGTCCTGAACCAAATTAACGAAATGACTTGCACTTTATCTGGCACAAAAATATCACGATTATCTAAACGCAGTGTCTTCCCTTTAAATAAAATAAACGAGAATGAAGAGAAGAAATCCAATAATGTATTATCTTTTAATATAAATCATGATAATACTATATCAAAACATGTTTGGAACATACCAGTGAATGCAAGTACAGTCGACGAAGTGCCTGTGGATGATACTGTGATGACATCCAGTGTGTCGAATTTAACTCAGCCATCCAATGTCGGGACTTTGGAAAGGATAAATGATTTGGATTTCGTCCAAAGTAAACTGAACAGTTTGAAATCTCAATTAGAAACGAGTTTATAGTTAATAAGGTGGAGGTATTAAGAATTGTATTTTGGTGTAATGTTTTGTATTTAGTTATACGTATTAAAAGTAATTAAACCTATTATTTGTATTATTGAGCGTCATTATTTTACGCGATTGCGAGTTTTAAAAAATCAAACATACATACTGGATAAAGTTACTGAATACAGCAATAAAAAAATCGAAATTACATCCCTAAAGGTCGATATAATTTGAAAGTTAATAAAATATAAGTTATTAATTCGCTGTAAATTAATTGTCCTGTAATGTAATGTCTTAATGTAATGAACATAATATATTATTATTATTAAGAAAACTAGATACCAAAAGATTAATATCGCAGTTGTTTGAATTGAATAGCAATTTGTGTCACGTATAATTTGACAGTTGCTATTCAAATGTAGTAGGCGCTAAATGTTTTCAATTCCTTAATTCCTTGACCTTACTTCCCCCTATAATTTTCTAAACTAGGTATAATTGAACTGATACTGCAACTGAGTCTTCTGCTTCCTCTGATTCAGAATGTTTCTTAATGAGTGATTTATAAATCTGAATAATGGTGGTCACTGATCACTGATCAGGGTCTATTCTATAAAACGTATCGGATGAAGGATATCGGACCGATACACTACCGCACAGACTAATATAGATGCACGTGGATCAAATAAATGTCAAACACCAAAGAGTGGGCTGTCAAACGGTTTACAGCTTATCATCATCGATTTAATATATCCTAGATGCTCAGTTCTTTGCAAATGTCGTCATAAAAAGTGGTCTCAGTAATAAAACAAAAGAAAAAACAAGTTCTAATTAAATCAACACAATTATATTATAACCCTATGCATCGATATAATAATATACCTAGATGCACAGTTGACGCTCAGAAAGTGGGACAGCCAACGAGTGCTTAAAATGTAAGTAAGCACTTGTTGGCTGACAGTCGGGCGCCGACCGTTCGCCTGTGAAGATGCCTAAATGCTCTGTGAAAGAGTGCAAAAATAACACTCTTACAAAGCGCAAAACACATGGGATTTCATATTTTAAGTAAGTATAATTCCCTTACTTGATTCTTAAAACCTTAATCATGTTAAATTAAGTATTAAACGTGTATAAATAATTAATTTAACAAATTCAGTTAATAAAATATTTTGTCCCTTATAAAATCATGATTTGGAACAATGAAATATATGGAGTCGTTTTTTTTTGTAAATATATTATATTTATTTTAAATTTATGTTTTTTTTTATTAATTTTATTTATTAATTACAGATTTCCATGAAATGAAATAGTAAGAGATAAATGGCGTAAAATTATTTCCGAAGAAAGGAGAGAAGAAAATTTTAAACCCAATTACTCAAGTGTGGTTTGTTCAGACCATTTTGCCGATTCGGATGGATATTATACAGAAAAAGGGATTAGGAAAATTAAAAAAAATGCTGTACCAAAAATAAAGGTGATAAATTGTCATCAGCTACATTGTCCTTAACTAATGTTTACTATTTAATTTAACAATATGTATGCTGTTGGTGTACCTATAAATAAATAAATAAATAAATATTGCCACATTTATTGACTTTATTTTAGATTGTCGTAACTACAAGTTTAAATGAGGCAGGGTGCAGTACAAATGTAATAGTTGAAAAATATTTGATACAGAATTCATCAATAGCAAGCATATACTAGGTACATACTGCCATGTAAAATGACTATTTAATAATTTGCGGCTAATTCTAATAAATGTTTTCAATCAAAGTGTGCAGATCATAAAAAATTGCCAACATGAACAAAGTTGAACATTCCGCTGTCAAATAATAATTTTAATGGTTCATTCTCGCGATTTTTAATTTTTTTATTTTTTCATTTTTATCTTGGATTCTCGGATTGAGATCATTTATTGGAACCGGTCGTTATGCATAATTACTACAATAGTAATTGTGGCGTCATCATTTATTGGAAACATATTTATTTCCAGGAACCAGCAATTGAACCAATAAATAATGAAGGATCACCAATACCATCAGAATTTTCATCAATCTTTAACACATAAGACGTTATTTTTGAAAGATAATTTGAAAGAACGCAACCAAAAATTTAAACATAAATCTAATTTAGTGCGAAACTTAAAAAGGCAGAACAAAAGATTAAGAAAACGAAATGATAGTCTAAAAGAAATTATTAAGAATCTAAAGAGCAAAGGACGATCTTAGTGTGGGGCCAGGACTATGTATGTGACTGTTGGGTGTTATCATCGATATAATAATATACCTAGATGCACAGTTCCATACAAATATCATTGTAAACAGTGTCCTCGACAGACAAAACAAATAAACATCACAAATTTAATTACATTAACACAAATATGACCTTATAGACGCGGCATAAAGTAGCTTTTTAAATTGAATGTTCAAACGTTCCTATATTCGAAATTTTTGAATTTCTAATCGTTTTTGAATTTGACAATAATTTGACATTATTAAAAGAAACATTCTAGTCACTTGGACAAAGATTGAATGGAGTCGAATAGTTCTTGTATTTATCTGTGAGAAATTTTGACCACGTGGCGTACAATGTAGATGAGAATGGCGATATCTGTATAATAATTTTACTTACATTAAGAGATAGATAGAGTATAAATGTTTAGAAGATAACAAGGCTTATGAGTTATGAATATGAAATAAGCACTGTTTTGCCTTAGCGTGATTCATAAATAAATAAATAACACCCATCGATATAATAATATACCTAGATGCACAGTTGACGCTCAGAAAGTGGGACAGCCAACGAGTGCTTAAAATGTAAGTAAGCACTTGTTGGCTGACAGTCGGGCGCCGACCGTTCGTCTGTGAAGATGCCTAAATGCTCTGTGAAAGAGTGCAAAAATAACACTCTTACAAAGCGCAAAACACATGGGATTTCATATTTTAAGTAAGTATAATTCCCTTACTTGATTCTTAAAACCTTAATCATGTTAAATTAAGTATTAAACGTGTATAAATAATTAATTTAACAAATTCAGTTAATAAAATATTTTGTCCCTTTTGAAATCATGATTTGGAACAATGAAATATATGGAGTCGTTTTTTTTTGTAAATATATTATATTTATTTTAAATTTATGATTTTTTTTATTAAATTTATTTATTAATTACAGATTTCCATGAAATGAAATAGTAAGAGATAAATGGCGTAAAATTATTTCCGAATAAAGGAGAGAAGAAAATTTTAAACCCAATTACTCAAGTGTGGTTTGTTCAGACCATTTTGCCGATTCCGATGGATATTATAAAGAAAAACGGATTAGGAAAATTAAAAAAATGCTGTACCAAAAATAAAGGTGATAAATTGTCATCAGCTACATTGTCCTTAACTAATGTTTACTATTTAATTTAACAATATGTATGCTGTTGGTGTACCTATAAATAAATAAATAAATAAATATTGCCACATTTATTGACTTTATTTTAGATTGTCGTAACTACAAGTTTAAATGAGGCAGGGTGCAGTACAAATGTAATAGTTGAAAAATATTTGATACAGAATTCATCAATAGCAAGCATATACTAGGAACATACTGCCATGTAAAATGACTATTTAATAATTTGCGGCTAATTCTAATAAATGTTTTCAATCAAAGTGTGCAGATCATAAAAAATTGCCAACACGAACAAAGTTGAACATTCCGCTGTCAAATAATAATTTTAATGGTTCATTCTCGCGATTTCTCATTTTATTAATTTTTCATTTTTATCTTGGATTCTCGGATTGAGATCATTTATTGGAACCGGTCGTTAGGCATAATTACTACAACAGTAATTGTGGCGTCATCATTTATTGGAAACATATTCATTTCCAGGAACCAGTAATTGAACCAATAAATAATGAAGGATCACCAATACCATCAGAATTTTCATCAACCTTTAACACACCTAAGACGTTATTTTTCAAAGATAATTTGAAAGAACGCAACCAAAAATTTAAACTTAAATCTAATTTAGTGCGAAACTTAAAAAGGCAGAACAAAAGATTAAGAAAACGAAATGATAGTCTAAAATAAATTATTAAGAATCTAAAGAGCAAGGACGATCTTAGTGTGGGTCCAGGACTATGTATGTGACTGTTGGGTGTTATTTATTTATTTATGAATCACGCTAAGGCAAAACAGTGCTTATTTCATATTCATAACTCATAAGCCTTGTTATCTTCTAAACATTTATACTCTATCTATCTCTTAATGTAAGTAAAATTATTATACAGATATCGCCATTCTCATCTACATTGTACGCCACGTGGTCAAAATTTCTCACAGATAAATACAAGAACTATTCGACTCCATTCAATCTTTGTCCAAGTGACTAGAATGTTTCTTTTAATAATGTCAAATTATTGTCAAATTCAAAAACGATTAGAAATTCAAAAATTTCGAATATAGGAACGTTTGAACATTCAATTTAAAAAGCTACTTTATGCCGCGTCTATAAGGTCATATTTGTGTTAATATAATTAAATTTGTGATGTTTATTTGTTTTGTCTGTCGAGGACACTGTTTACAATGATATTTGTATGGAACTGTGCATCTAGGTATATTATTATATCGATGACCCTATGCCATGATATACAGTAGCTTTTTAAACGAAATGAGCAAGCGTTTTTAAATTTGAATTTTAAAATTTAGAATTCTATCGGCGTTCGACTGTATGCAAAAGTAGTGCTTAAGCACTTCTTTGCTGTCCCATTTTCCGAGCGTCAACTGTGCATCGAGGTATACAATATATCGACGCTTATCATAATCCGAATCGAAACATAATGTATCGATATTGGTCTGACACGTGAACCATATAGAATAACATAGAACCGCAGTACAGGGCCACGGCGTGAAGGCGTTCTGGGTGAGCCGGTTTAGGTACCCAACGCCGCACGGCGTGTCAGTGTCCTATGTCAAGTCTTAGTATGAAGAGCTCCCACAAATTTAATTATATTATGACGAACTGCGCTATCAAAGGATGTCAAAATACAATGAACAAGCACCAAGGAAATATAAAGATAACATTTCACAAGTAATTAATTGCTGACATGTTTTAATATTAAGTAAAACATTCATCAAAACTACAAATAAAATTGTAAAAATGACAGACGCCATTTACGTTATGAATCATTATGAATGTTGCCAATAATGCCAACCAATTTACCCATTTTTTAAATACTATTAGGGATAATGAAATGAGAGGGAAATGCTTCCATACAATCTTGGGCCTAGATTGTAAAAGGATGAAAGTAGTGTCAATTAATAGATATAGTATATTATGAGATCATTACTAAAACTTTGACTTAAATAAAAGTGAGGTTATGGAATAAACTATACGCAAACAAATGATGTTCTAGTTAAAATGCAAATCTATATTCATATTAAACTAATTAACTCTGCGATAACTCTGTTTGTGCAGTGGCGTGCACTTCGTATAGACAAAGCTACACTGCCTATCCTGACAATTTGCTATTAACATAAATAATGAACAAAATCAAATAACACAGCTTAGCTTATGTTTGATATCAAAATGGGGATTATGATGATAGTAATTGGTGATGTAAGGGTTAAAGAAAATAATTTTCAACTTTTATGCGTACTCTAATCGGAAAGTGTGTTTTTTGCGTTTTCATGGTTATATCACTGTACCGATTTTTATGTAAATAGGTCTGATTAAACCTAAAGGATTTTCTGTTTTTTAATCTTTTTTAACGAACAAATAAAAACCAAAAGGAGACGGGGATCTTTGGGCCAAAATGTAATGAGTTGAGATATGGCCCAAAAATTTGACATTTTTTTTATTTCAAAATATAAAAAAATCTGCCCAATTCACAATCTAGAAAATGAGATATCTGAAAAATAAGTAAAGGACATTATTAAAATAGAATCGATTACTTTACCGATTAAGATGAATGAGTTAAAATATATATATATATATGTCGGATGGCCAACGCTAACGTTGTTTTTTTTTAAACGGTGACGTCAGCATGGCTGACGTCAATTTTGACAATAAGATGATTACTCATCTTATTTATCAACTGTGAACACTGACATTCACTAACTCCCTTTATTAACGGTGCTTGATAGCACCGTCTAGTCAGGGATGTGGACAGTCCGAGTGCCGGAGCACGACTGTGTCAAATTTGCTCTGAACACTCCTTTTATAGGGTGAAATATTTGCAACTACCTACTCGATACCGAATATCGAATGTCAAAGAAATAATTATAACGATTATTTTAACTTTTTAGAATCTTTTAACGATTCAGCAGTTTAACAATTGTAAAATGAATTAATAACGTTAAATAACAACGGCTTTTTAAATAAGCGTGCGATTTTGCGCCGATATATATATATATATATATATATATATATATATATATATATATATATATGTATGTATGTATGTATATATAATGTTAGACCCGGATGATTAATTCAAGTAAAAATAATTGAAAACATAAAAACTAACAATAAATAGTTCTGAAAAAAAAATCAGTAACTGAATAGCTTGGCGGCATGCATTCAGACCTTAGCTGGTTCCCTGTAAAAAAATCGTTTTCATTTGCTTCGTTTTCGTATTGTTTCGTGCGTGTGCGTTTTGGGTGTTTTCCATCTTTTAAATAGAACAATGTTGCTCAGTCTGTAGAAATATTATGTTCCTGAGAATAATCGTCTTTGTGATCAACATATATCGAATGTGAGTGTTCGAGTTTCTGCCATCCCTTCGGAGATATAGGCGTGAGCGTATGTTATCTACATTAAAACATATCAATACGTAAGATTTGTACTTATAAACATCAGTTGTTTGCGTATAGTTTGTTCCATAACCTCACTTTTATTTAAGTCAAAGTGAGGCTCATAACTATGTTCTCAGATTACAAAAAGTCGCCAAATGTTCAGTAATGATCTCATAATATACTATCTATTAATTGACACTACTTTCATCCTTTTACAATCTAGGCCCAAGATTGTATGGAAGTGTTTCCGTCTCCTTTTTATTTCAAACACATTATACACAAATATGTTCAGACGAACTTAATGCCAGCGGCATTCGCTACCAGTCAACCTTTGGGTGGTGCAGAGAAAAGACAAGGCGGGTGTATATGAAGAAAATAAAAATGAGGGTGGTGTTAAATTCTACTGCACCGCATCTGCTTATAGTCTTCGTGACTGATCGCATGATAATATATAAAAAGAAAAAAAAAGTATTAAATATAATGTTACATATACTCATAATATTAAATATCATTGCGATATATAGCTATAAAAGAATATATCATATAATGTACATAAATAAATTCATAATCATAATATTTATACATACACAAGCATACACATACAACGCGAACGCGAACATTACGAACAACTCTATCGAACAATTGATAAAAAAAGTTATGTTTATACAGAAAAATTCAGAACCTTTTTATTTTAAAGTCGGTTCAAAACTATACAAATGTTTTTTAAGTTCAGAATAAAAGAAGTGTATCATTATTAGAACACTTTCGATTTCCCTATTTTGTTGGTAAAATGTCTTTTACTTGCAACACTATTTAGGTGCGTATGTGTGTGTCGGCTCAAGTAGTTACGCGCCGACGATGCACACATTGAATCGTTATCGGCTTCAATTTCCGAAGGAATTTTGTATGAGACTATATCTCTATACGTTATTACTCTAAGATAGAATAGCAAAACGACCCAAAAGAACTCCGCAACTGCGGATTTCATTCTACAAACTAGGCCCCCCAGATACGAGTACGATAGCATAATGCTGCTAGCATTAATTAAATGTACTTATTTGTGTAAGTAATACTTTGGCGCTCATTAGTTATGAGGAACATTTAGTTCAGCAGTGAAGTGTGAACAACAATAGACTGAGATATTAAGGACATACATACATAATACACACATAAGCTCACGCCTGTATCCCCGAAGGGGTAGGCAGAGGTGCACTAGCGAACTAGAACACCCACATTTCGCCGAGCTTAGTTCCGTCCCAGATGTGATAGGGGGCGAGCCTATCGCCATATTGGGCACAAATTCCAGACTACGGGCTGATATGGAAAAATCCAATATCACTTTGCCCGACCCGGGGATCGAACCCGAGACCTCAGGACGGTAGGCATACCGAAATACAACTACGCCACCGAGGCAGTCATAATACACATTCATAATTATAATATACCTACTCTACTACCGACTGTTCTATTAATTTTGTGAAAGTAGGAAAGACATCTATTTGCTTCTGTCAATTCTATCGCGTGTTTATCGAACTTCCGCGTATATTAGTTATATGACGCTACATTACAAAGGTTGTTTCCTTTAAAAATTGTAATGTTTGTGAGGTATCCTTGCGTTATATTTAGGAATAAATGCATGATAATAATAAATAGTAGGTATACGTACCGTGCGTCTATATAGAGGTAAGTAGGTATTAGTCGTTTGTATTGCTTAAATATAACGATTGAATAGCGAAATATAGTCATGAAATAGAAGCTGGAAGTAAAGTAGTGTAGTTAGAAATTAGCATAATAGATTATTATTCATGCACAGTATCAACATAAATAGACACGCAGTTAGCAAAAATTATCAGAAATTAACTAGCAGTGCTGGCAACATGGAAGGGAAATATAAAATTGTTTATGTCATACTATCGGTAAGAGATTCATTAATAAACTTCATATAAACTTCTGGGGGATGCAGTTCTGGGAATCGAACCCACGACCTCCCGGTTCACAGCCCATATATGCTGCCAAGGACCAGGCGGTGTTTCCAATATATATGTTTTTTATATGACTAAAGTATATACGTATATTAACCAATAAGTACTTTATATTGGTATGAAATATCGCCAACGTCCATACCACGTTGAAAACACCGGTTCTCGTCCGATCACCGAAGTTAAGCAACGTCGGGCGCGGTTAGTACTTGGATGGGTGACCGCCTGGGAACACCGCGTGATGTTGGCTTTTTGTTCTTTAGTGTTCGATATCCCAATTTTTTGGCTGCTTTCCCTTATGCTATCTAAATATAAGGTCGGCGTAAGACTTTCAGGTATATTGCAGAAAGGATTCGGCTTAGTTTTTACGACCGGCTGTCGGCCTGGTGTCAACCCCCGTCTGGAGAATCAAGTCCTCCTCAAGGGAAATAAGTGCTCTCCACCACCCATAGACACCCAAGACACAAAAATGATTATAGGTGTGTCGCCAACCTAAAAGGAAGGAATGGAAGGGGAGGGGGAAGGGATTGGGAAATGAGGGGATGAATTGGGCCACCGAAAATCTCACTTACCGAACAAAACGCGACAGCCAGCTGCCACTTTACGTCGGTTTTCTGTGAGACAATGGTACCAAACCGGTCGAGCCGGCCTATTCGTGTTGTAGACGTAAATGTCTACAGCGTGGCTCTACCACTCAAAAAATGATGAAACCCTAGAAACTACCTTATTGATATTATTTTTTTACAGTATATTTTCATCGTAAGTCACGGTCGAGACCATTCGGAGTATGACCCTTGGAACATAACAGACAAATCTTTGGAAAGAGCGTACTCATTTTCTTCTTGTAATTATAAACTTGAGGTATGTGACATTGAGTCAAATACATATAGCGCAACCAAAATGTTTTTTCAACCCCCGACCCAAAAAGGGGGGTGTTATTGACGTGTGTATCTGTGACTCTGTGACTTTTTGCACCGATTTTAATTTAGTTTTTTTTATTTAGTATTTGTTTTGACAATTTCCGTAGCGTAGTGGGCGAATAGCCGGCTGAGAAACGATGCCGCGGGTTCGATTCCCGCACAGCGTCAAAATGTGTGATCTATATTGTTTCAATCTACACTAAGCCAACAGTATAAATAATATGTTATTGTTACAATATTTATGACTGCCTCAGTGGCGTGGTTGTATTTCGGTACGACTACCGTCCTGAGGCCTCGGGATCGATCCCCGGGTCGGGCAAAGTAATATTGGATTTTTCCATATTGGCCCGAAGTCTGGAATTTGTGCCCGATATGGCGATGGGCTCGCCCCCTATCACATCTGGGACGGTACTAAGCTCGGCGAAATGTGGGTGTTCTAGTTCGCTAGTGCGCCTTTGCCTACCACTTCGGGGATACGGGCGTCAGCTTATATTATGTTATTTTATTATACGTAATCACTAGCGTGAAATGTCAAAAAAAATCAAGGTCAAGCTCATGTGATCCGACATTAGGTTTAACCTGTGTCGTGGGTACTTGAATCTACGAAATACTATCGGTCTCACAACACCCAGACCCGAAACAGATATCTGTGGGTCACACAAACATTTGTATCGGTACGGGAATCGAACCCGCCGCCTCTCGTTTCGTAGCCAGCTACTCGCCTGCTGCACCACGGAGGCTGAACGCTGTGGGCCTTAGTTTAGCTGAGCAAATTATAAAGAATAGCCTGTCCTTTTTACTTTCAAACAATGTGACACTAGAGTGATAGAGCCACGCTGTAGGCAGTAACGTCTACAGCACGAATGGGCCGGCTCGACCGGTTAGACACCACTGTCTCACAGAAAACCGACGTAAAGTGGCAGCTTGCTGTCGCGTTTCGTTCGGTGATTGAGATTTCCGGTGGCCCATTTCCCCCCTCCCTTTCCCAATCCCTTCCCCCTCCCCTTCCCTTCCCTCCTTTTAGGTTGACGACACACTCATGATTCTTTTTGCATGTTGGGTGTCTATGGGCGGTGGAGAAAAAAAAAAAGAAAAAAGTGACCGGCTATTCTTAGCCATTTGCTCAGCTAAACTATGTTTATAAGTAAGGCCCTGTATGTATAATTTTTTTCTGTCAGCCCTTATTCCACCCTAATCTGGGGTCGGCGCAACACTCTTTTGAAGCATGTTGCAGAGAGGATTTGGTTTAGTTTTTACGACCGGCCGCCTGCCTGACGTCAACGCTCTCTGGGGGGACAATCACAGGCAAATTTAATTAAAAAATTCGCTATTCCCGACCTGGGAATCGCACCCAGGACCTCCCAGTCCACAGCCCATACCTGCTCTACGATGCTATATCCACCGTATGCTGCCAATACCTCCTAACTAACATTTTTACCAAAATATTGTTTATGTGCCATCTGTTTGTCCTAATGGAACATGATGTAAATATTTTCTTATTAGCAATATTAAACTATTGTAAAATTAATATACTTGGAGTTTGGGTGCAGATGCAGATAGATGATATTTATCATCTATATTTTTTAATATATGTAGTTTTTATTAGTTTTTATTGTCTCCTATAAACTTGATCTCAAAGCACTAACGGCCGGTTTCAATAAACAATCTCAGTTTAGAGTGCAGATAGATCGCGGTTATGAATCAACTTACGTAATTTGACGGAGTCATGTTCAAACTGTGTTCTTATTGGCTAATTTTTGTAATCTATCTTCACATTCGAACTGAAATTGTTTATTGAAACCGGCCGTTAGGCGGTATTGGCGGCTTACGGTCGATATGCTGAATGATGTATGTATAATATTAATTGTTTTGTTTCAGGGTGGTTATTCATGTTTAAGTTGTATACGAGCTCTTCATTGCTTTCCTTCCTTCGCCATATTAGTCGACTGTCCACCCCTATTACCTCATTGTTATAATGGTCGGTGCTCCAGGTACAAAGGAGCGAAATGTTTGGAGGAAAAATTATCGACATCGACAGTTGTGAACGCCTTGGCTGATGAAACTGTATCGATTGCAAACGAAACCCCGGCCAGTGATAGTTCGCAAATAGATAAAGTAACTAATGAAGACGATCTCTTACTTCCCGTTCAAGAACACGTAGAAACGACCCCGGGAACTGTATCTGCGGAGGTGTGACAAAGTTAGAAATCAACAAGTGTTAATTTAATAAATAGCCAGTGACGTGCATAGACATTCCCATCAGGGTAGACAAAAATCGTACACAATTATTTTTTTTCAACTTCTGCGACACCATCATAGTGATTATCATCTCTGTGTCGATTTAAAACATAATCAAAGCATTGCTATTTTGAAAATCAGATTGTATAGACAGTGTCTTTTTGCCTATACGGGCTGCACGCCACTGTAAATAGCACCTAACAACACTAAGATACGAGTCTTGTGTCGTGGGACTCGTGGGTATCAGGAATAACGAGACTTTGGGTCTCACAATATCCAGACCCGAAACTAATATCTGTGGGCCACACAAACATTTGTCTCGGTGCGAGGATCGAACCTGTGGCCTCTCGCTTCACAGCTGGATACTCGTCCACTGTGCCACTGAGGCTGTGATGTTCTTCAGTGTTTCACGTCAAGAAAGTGATTGTGTGGTGATTCGAACATAATACTTGTTATAAAGTAACTTATCAGAAATAACATATTGTTGTTGTATATATTTATTAATATTAATAATCGTGTATTTATAAGAAATATACAATTCCAAATTTTTTTTTATTGTTTTATAATACTATCACGACAATTTTGAAGAGACGAACCTTTGAAATGAAAGAACATATATTTTACTCACGACATTACGTTATTGACTGTACAATAATAATTGCTGGTATTTATTAACCCGTCGGAGGCGGCACATATATATGTTACATAAGCGTATGGGCCACCGGAGGCCGAGCCGCCCGTGACTATCACGAGAAAAAAGAATTACACACAGTGGCCTTACTTATAATCACAAGTTTAAAAACTTAACTGACCGACTTCCAATTTACCAAATTTATATGGGACCACCCTTGAAATAAGCTCTATCGAACACAAAAATAATTTTGAAAATCGGTCCACATTTGGCGGAGATATCGAATAACATACATAAAAAAAATACAGACGAATTGAGGACCTCCTCCCTTTGTGGAAGTCGGACGAAAACATTTTAGCTGAGCATATGGTTAAGAATAGTCTTTCACTTTTTTCCTTGGGACACATTGTTTGAAAGAAAGGGACAGACTATTCCATATGATCAACTAAAATATTTTTATAGGGCCCAGTCAATACCGTAGATATTATAGTACGAATACTTAGGTACCAGTGGACGTCTTGTGGCTAATGATATTGATGTAGCATTAACATTAATGTTATATTAGAAAGATAGACCAAAATTAAGGTATAAAAGTATTTAAAAAAAAATATGTTCGTATTACATGTTTTACGCATTACGTCGTACGGAGTATTTTATATAGCTTACAAAGTTGCACCGGTATGAAAACTACACAATATAGGTAAGACAAATAGAGGCACAAGGCGTAGTGCATTTGCTTTTCGCCAAGGTTTTCACCCCTTAATATTATAATGATTAGGGCAGGCATGTGTGATTTTTTAAATTGGAAAACCTAAAACCAATTATTATTATAATTGCTTGATATGAATCTAATTATGCGGTATTGAAAGTATGAGCAAATTATAGATGGAGCTGACGACAGTAGGTAGGTACTGAGTATAACGTGACAAAGCAGTTCAAATAGATTTTATCTCACAGGAAAATATTATGAAAAGATTAACAATTTAAACATGTAATCCTAAAATTGGTTTTCGTCAGAAGTTTTTATCGTTATTTTCTATATTACCACTAAGATTTTAGAAAACGACGTTCCTTCTCATTATGAACACTTTTATAACTGTATAAGCAGATGCCGCCAATGGCGACATTTCAAAATTAAGACTGGATAAAGATTTTCTATTAATATTAAAAAAGCCACGAAGTAAAGTGATCCTTGTAGTAAATCACTTGGAGACAGGAATACGAGAACGGTGGTCCCGACGCGGCCAATCAGACTCGATTCGTAATAACGGTTGGGTGTCCGGAGACTTACTGGCCCTCAGTTTACTGCTCACTTATGTGGATTAGATTTTACTTCGGGTAAGCGAGACCCATCCTTTGGGAGCAATGTGGTAAATGGTGCAGTTACATGATTGCGCAAGTTTATAATTTGGAAGTTAATGAGATTTAATTTAAATTTTTTCCATATATGTAGATACATTTTGTCAACTCTTGAGTTTTTATTGAGTTTTATAAATAAATAAATACACCCAATAGTCACACACATAGTCCTGACCCCACACTAGGTATAACCTGTATCGTGGGTATCAGAAACTACGAGAGACTCTCGGTCATACAACACCCAGACCCGAAACAAATATCTGTGGGCCTCACAGACATTTGTCTCGGTGCAGAAATCGAACCCATGACCTCACGTTTCACAGCCGGCTACTCGCCCGCTGCGCCACGGAGGCTGTCAAAGAAATAACACCCAACTGTCACATACATAGTCCGGACCCCACACTAAGATCGAGCCTTGTGTCGTGGGTATCAGGAACTACAAGAGATTTTTGGTCTCACAACACCCAGACTCGAAACAAATATCTGTGGGCCATACAAATATTTGTCTCGGTGCGGGGATCAAACCCACGACCTCACGTTTCACAGCCGGCTACTCGCCCGCTGCGCCACGGAGACTGTCAGCTGTTGTATTGAGTCAACTCTGCGATCAAATTGTATCGAATACTACATAATAAGTGTCACGGTATCGAAAGTATTTATAAATCGCTATTGAGTAAATATTCACTTACACTTAGATACTCTCATGTATTAATAACACTCACCTAATGGCTTTAAAGAAGAGAATTGGAATGAATCCATAACTTAGATCTTTATTAACAAGGGCTGCCTTGGTGGCGTGGTGGTATTTCGGTACGACTACGGTTCTGAGGTCTCGGGTTCGATCCCCGGGTCGGGCAAAGTGATATTGGATTTTTCCATGTCAGCCCGGAGTCTGGAATTTGTGCCCGATATGGCGATAGGCTCGCCCCCTATCACATCTGGGACGGAACTAAGCTCGGCGAAATGTGGGTGTTCTAGTTCGCTAATGCGCTTCTGCCTTCCCCTTCGGGGATACAGGCGTGAGCTTATGTCTAACAAGTGCTACTTTCGGCCACACATTGATTTCACGATTATCCAACATAAGTAATATTCAGGGATCATATTGATTCGGTCCAGGGTACCTTAATAGTGAAAATCTGGAAAGGCCTATGTGCTTTTCGAGTAAACCATGTAACGATTGTGGAGTAAGTAGCCTTGAGTTTATACCTGGTTTGACTATGGCTTAATATAGATTATAATTAAGCTCTTGTATAAATTATCCCCCAGAGAGGATTAACGTCAGGCAGGCCACAGGTTGCAATAACTAAAGCCAAATATTTTTTGCAACATGTTTGAATAAGTGTGTTGCGGCGAACTCTCCGTGGAGTGGGTTGAAGAAGAAGAAAGGTAATATAAGTCACGCTCACGCCTGTATCCCCAAACGGGTTGGCAGAGGCGCATTAGCGAACTAGAACACACAGCCATATCAGGCACCAATTTCAGACTCCGGACTGATATTGAGAAATCCAATATCACTTTTGCCGACTCGGGGATCGAACCCGAGATCTCAGGACGGAAGTCGTACCGAAATACAACTACGCCACTGAGGCAATCAGTAAGGCTTAGTTTTGCTTAGGTATATTATATTGATTAATTACCTTTTAATATGTTTTATGAAAATTGTGTAGGTATAGTCTACATTCGTTTCATTTATATTGGTCATTGGGTAAATAGATTTAAACAAGTCATTTTATAAACGTAAAAGGATACTTAATAGAATAAATATTTTTAAGTGCTTTTAATATAATCGAAGTAAGGCAATACGAATTCAATCTAGCGTTAAAGCTTTCAAATCCTATCGTATACCCACACATTAAAAACTCGTTTGATAGAATTATTTTTCCATGGAATTGTCCGTTTTGCCAATTTCAATATTGCCTTGTGTTTTAAAATCTATCAATTAAAGTGCATAGGTACTCTGCTCATGCTTTAGCTCCTCCTCTATATGTGCGCATGCGTATTCCCGATTTATTTTGTATAAAAGCTGTAACACCAACAGCGGACCGACATTCCCGCCAAGATCTGGAACCGAGCTAGAATCGTAGGGAAGCCAGTTGCAAAGTTCGATATTAGTTTTGTGCACTGCAGTAAGGATTGAGGCGGATTAAGGTAAGTGGTTAATAAAAAATATCGACAGTCTAGTCTTTAATTCGTGTATATACATATATAAATACATAGACTCACGCCTGTACCCTCAAAGGACTAGGTAGAGGCGAACTAGAACGCTCTCTTTTCGCCAAGCACATATATCTACATATTTTTAGTATTGTAAATTTTAAAAATATCTTGAACAAAGACATTGCAGGAGTAACATTTAAAAAACACACATAAGCTCACACCTGTATTCCCGAAGGGGTAGGCAAAAATATTTAAAAAGTAGACGTATTTATTACCATATTGAGTAGTGAAGCTATACCTAATATAAGCTGTTAGGAGTAATTATTTCAATACGTACATTGCTAATAATTTCGAAAAGCCAATTACATTATCCTTTTTTTAGGACGATAGAATACTTTTACGACATAACTGATATGATAATTATTATATTTTAAAATAATTAATTTCTCGTATGTATGTATGTATATGCTTCATTTCGCCTATTTTATCAAAAGCAAATCCAAAAATTAATACTTTGATATGTAAATATTAATAATTTGGGTAATACGAATAAGGTATGTATATGCCAACTATAAAGTAGGTAAAGTATTTGAGAATTCTAAATTATTAAAAACACAAAATCACGATTGTACAAAAAAGAGTAAATCAAGCTTGAGAGCTCATTGCAACCCGTCGGAGGCGGCACATACATATATACACATGTTACATAAGCGTATGTGCCACCGGAGGCCGAGCCGCCCGTGATTATTTAAACTATAAATAAGCTGTTACAGGTGGGGAAATAAATATGTTTAATAATAATTACAAATATGTTTTATAATGGTTTGCGGCTAATTTAAGGCCCGAAATATTATTTTTCGTATGTAATTTAAATGAATGTAATGTAACTTTTGATTCTATTGGGTCAAAAGGTAGATTTTTTTAATAGAGGTAGACGCGCGTATTAATTAAAATGATAAATTACTTACATATTAGATATGGAACTTTTGTAGCAAGCACAATTTTCTATTTCATTATTATTATTAGGCAGTAATTCAAATCTAAAATTATTTTATGTTTTATTTAGGGTATGTAGTAAAATGAGAATAGCAATGAGGGGCTGGTGGAAAAAAAGTAAAATTAAAATAATAAAAATTACAATAATGTGGGTATAGCCTCTCTTACTTTACTCATGGACAATTTAACTTTTTGTGGATGAAATCATTTTAAAATGGATATTAGGATGGTCTATCCATCTTTTCTTACTACCTGCCCTTATCCCACCTTAATGTGGGGTCGGCGCAACACAGCCTTTCAAGCATACTGCAGAATAGATTTTGCTTAGTTTTTACAACCGGCTGCTTGCCTGACGTCAACCCTCACTGAGGGATCCAGTCTCGGGCAAATTAAATGAGAAAATTTGCTTTGCCCGACCTGGGAATGGAACCCAGGACCTCCCGATCCACAGCCCATATATGCTGCCACTAGACTCAGGAGGTGATAAATGGTCTGAGTCTATCCATAACAAAAGAAAAATAAAACAAATGCCCATCGATATATTATTTACCTAGATACACAGTTGACGCTCGGAAAATGGGACAGCAAAGAAGTGCTTAAGCACTCCTTTTCCCTACAGTTGGACGCCGATAGAATTCTAAATTTGAAAATTCAAATTTAAGAACGCTTGATAATTTCGTTTAAAAAAGCTACTTTATAGCACGTGCAAAGGGTTATATTTGTGTTTGATTTAATTAGAACTTGTGATATTTTTCTTTGTTTTATTCCTGAGACCACTTTTTAGGACGATATTTGCAAAGAACTGTGCATCTAGGGTATAATATATTGATGCAAATGTCTCTATAAAATATTAGCTTAGATATTTTAAGTACGCCCCTTACTAGTAATATAGTAATAGAGGTAATTTATTTATTTATTACACTTCATATACAAGAAGTATACAGGCGGACTTAATGCTACAAAGCAATCTCTCCCAGTCAACCTTGAGGTGGTGCAGAGATTTTACATAGGCAGGCGTAAAGACGAAAAAAAGGAAAACAAAAGAAAAGAAAAAACATATTATAGAGGTATAGGTAACAAGCTTTTGCTCGCGATTCCGTTCGCGTGGAAATTTATTTCTCGGGATAAAATTTATTTTCCGGAATAAAAAGTAGCTTATGCGTTAGTCTGATGTATAATCTATGTAATTGTGAACTCCCATAAAAACCCATGCAGTAGTTTTTGCGTGAGAAAGTAAAGGTGCGTCGCCTGCACTTGTGTTTCTTAATACAAAACACAAAAACACATTTTCGCAAATATTCGCTCGTAGAACAATGGACCATAGGTAAAAATATGTAGCGAAATCATGTTTTGCGTAGGTGTTTGGTGTAATGTTTTAGTGCAGGAGACGCGGCCTAACAAACAGACAAACAAACATTCACGTTTATAATATGAGTAGGATAGGAGTCGAATAGCTTTTGTATTGTCAGCTTAAAATTAAACGAGGATATCCTCATTACGGCTGAAGCGGGCTCAGGGCTTAGGGCTCAGGTGTGTCTCGACAAAGTACTCTTGCTATAATTGAATCTGCCATCTTCATATCGCGCACACGACAAGTTATTAAGCATCTCGCTCGCATCTTTTTATTGTTCAATATTGAATTGGGTCACATCTCGGGTCGGCTATTCGGAATTAAATTGAACATGGCTACAATGTAGGAATGCGATATAGTAGGTATCAAGACTTTGTTATATTATAATTCAATACATGTTTCGTCGCACTTTTTAGCAATGATTTCGATTTAAATATTTTAAATTATAATTTTCGGTGGCCCAATTAATCCCCCCTTCCCAATCCTTTTTCCTTGCCCTTTCATTACTCCTTTTAGGTTGGCAACGCACCCGTAATTCTTTTTGTGTCTTAGGTGTCTATGGGCGGTGGAGATCACTTACCATCAGGTGACCCATCTGTTCGTTTACCAGGCTCTGGTATAAAAAAAAAAACATTAAATCTCATTGTAATTAAACATTGTCTAGTATCGACAATGATACAAGGGTCGTGATGATCATTGGCTACAATAGCTTGTCGTACAAAAATTTAAGCAAACACTGGCAAGAAAACCTTAGAATAATTATTTGGTTTACACAAGTTACCAACCAGGCAGGAACGAATAGTTTTAATCAAGACAACTTATTGACGCCACCTCAAATATTCTTACTGTCGTCTGCGGCGTCTTGAAGTATTCAAATAGTAATGAACCAGGTATACCTTTAGATAGGTACCATTTTGTTAAGACAGTAAACTTATGAAGAATAAGGAGTGATAATGTTGATGAAGTTATAAAATGAAATCCTGAAAATAAAGTGCGCCCAGTATCTAGTAAAGTGTACAGATTTAGTAGCCATTATACCTACTTATTTTATAGCTGCACGGCAAAAATGTAGTTTAAAATAAAATAAAATAAATAAAAATCTTTATTAATCACGTAGGCATATAAAAGCACTTATGACGTGTCAAAAAAAGCATAATTTAGATTTAAGTATTCCTTATAATATTATAGAATGCTATGAATTTGGAATCAGGGAGGCAGGTTATACAGTTAGAAGAATAGGGTCCTATGGGGAAAGGGCAATGGAGAGGTTTGTGGACCGTGAAAAGGGAACGGGATATGGCAGGTACGCTGACAGGGAAGCGACGGGAATTAATAGAAGTCGGTAGGATTGGATGAAAATACTACAAAACCCTATCCTAGCTAACCTTTCTCTAGCTACCTACGGATGACGACCCGAAGAGGAAAGGCAGAAAGAAACTCCGGGTTTATTTTTCATCATTAATTGACACCATTTTTTTCTCTTTTTTTTTCTTTTACCAAATTATATTCACAAATTATCGGTACAACTGATAATTATACGGATTTATGCATACCCAACACCACTATCATATATCCAGAAGAATGGAACCGGTGAAGTGGTTTTAGTTTAGTGGGAGAGTTCCATGAATGTAATCAAATTATAGTTAATTTAAAGAGTTTAAACTAACTCGGAGATTGATGTTATTATTCCAACAGTGTTACTACAAGTTTATTGTATTGGATTTACATTCCGATGATCGTTTCATTAATTCAGATGGGGCTTGCGGCGTGGTTGCGTATGGGGAGACCCCGTGGATACTTACTGGTGATTGCGGCGTTCGCTGTGATATTACCAACGTATATTGAACAGGTAAATCTTTTCATAAATGCTGTAAGGGTTCGAGGAATTTTATTATACATTCACTTCCAGCGATTTAATTACTTTCCCAATGTTGCTTTCAACGCGCATAATGAAATTTCCAGAATTTCAAGTCTTACTTATATTAGGAGTAACATTTTACATTGAATCTTATTATATCACCTTATTATACGAGGACCTCTTATCGTTTGTGTTATTAGCGACATTGCTGTAATATACAATAGCTTGTATAATTTACAATCATGTTTTTGTTAGGTGGCAAGTTTACCCGTCGATCCGGAAAATGAATGGCCTACGTTTCCAAGAAGAAATATTGCTGCACTAGCTAGAGACGGTTATCTAAGAAGTCCGGCTTCTAGTTACAAAAGGAGCATTTCCACTCTTGCTAAAAATGGAATGTTACCTACTTATCGTTCTCCTTATCTTGATACTGATAAACAAGAGCCCGACGATGAGCAATCGCAAGAGAAACGTAATATAGCTTCCATCGCTAGACTTCGCAGTTACACAGCCATGAAGAGAAACATTCAGGCACTCGCAAGAGACGGTTTTCGTTTTGGTAGGGGCCATTACACTCAGCAAAATGAGAAACGCAACATTGCAGCATTAGCACGTAATGGCTTGATACATAAACGAGACGAAGCTAATGGAGAAGAATATTATTTGCCGTTCTATCAGAATTCAGTGCCACCCCTGTCGGAAGTTGACGGACCATTTGACGTAAACGAAATGTACGATTTCCAACAATCTGTTAATCCAGATATGTTCCCACCTCTATCTCAACTTTTCAAACGAAATGCATTTGTGTCGTCTTATGATAATTTATCTCAAAAAGACGTGGAAGATAATTTATCCTCTAAAAGGGGTATCATGGGAATGCCAGTACATGGCTTGTACAGACCGATGTTTTTTGATCCTACGGTGAGGACAAAAAGATACATACTTTCGCTTCCCGATGTAATTGAAACAAATAACATTGAAGACAAAGCTGAAAACGAAAATGAAGACAAGCGTTCCGTAGGTGAGTCTTTATGACTTACGTATGTAATGAACATGTACAATACACGCGAAGTGATTTATTTTTAAAGCTAGAGGACGGCGGTTGGTATGGAGGACGGATGAAGTGTTAAGTTTAGTCCAATCAAGTTACTATGCGCGTATTGTATAATGTTTCATTCTAAACAATTATTGAGTTGTCTTTGTGATAAATGCTTTTCCTACTGATGCGTCTGTTACAGATGAAGAAGTCCATGAAAATTTTCAAAAGCGCCATATTGGCTCTCTGGCGCGGTTAGGTTTACTACCTTCATTTAGGTTTTCTGGAGGACGTTATAGTAGATCCGGCAGGGCTAGATTGTTATTACCGAGCCAGGAATTGTACAGGTCTCGTACAGCTGGGATATTAGACACGATGTGTGCTTTAGTGCTTCAAACACTAGGAAGTCGCAAACGATAGACGCATGATATATGTTAGTGCATCTGTGTTCGATGTTCTATGTTTATACGACTTTTAAAATTCATTTAGTAGATAATGCTTTACAGTGCGCGTCAATTTGCGATGTTACCGGAGTAAGCCACGTCCTACGTGAATGTCTCAAACATAGAAGCGATCAATAAATCGCATGAACTTTCAATGTCTAGAATTCTAGTATAATTTCAATGTAAAATATAAGCTGTCGTTTAGATAGCATGGACGTAGCGAGATAAAGAGCTAGTGACTAAACCATTAATACACCTTGTTGTTTATGATACATTGAATGGTTAGAAGTATGTGTTAGAAAAGCTTTTTATAGGTGAATAATTGGTTCTTAATTTTCCGTGCTAATTTAGATTTTATTTTTCAGGAAGCATTCCGCTGACGAGAATTTCGGAATTAGGTAAGTTGTAGTAAAACTGTTAAAATAAATAGCAAGCATATTATAATAACATTACCTTCGTTTCTGTGAAGCAATTTAGCTGTATTACGAGCATAATTATATTAGGCTCCAGGTAGATGCGTTGTCTTCATAATGTTATTTACCGATAATAAAGTTCTCTCGGCAGAGACGGTAAACTCCAGAATAATAGTTACATTGTATACTTGTATGATATGATTATGTATGAGATTGTTATTATGTTAGCGTCAAAGTGGTATGCAGTGAAACGACCTATTGTATCGTAAGAGAGTTAATACTAATGCTAACGTCAACTTCACTGTACCAGCACCATATTAATTTAAGGGTCAGATTCACCAATTGTAATTTTATAATATTATTATGATTGTGACAGGGAATATCTCATTGCTCCCGAAGCTGAGTCAGCAAGCGATACAGACTACGCCGACATACCGTCGCCGGCAGTACCTCCTCACTCGCACCCGACCGGCCGGATCCTCCACAGACCGCTAAACAATGATTTGCCACACTCCCACCCCCCCTTACCTTCTTCCCCTTTAGCGCCATCCATCTACAGCGACACATTCATGAAGAACCGCTGGCAGCCCAGTACTAAAGAGTCTCCTAAGTACTACTACTTCAGGTCTTTGAAGGGCCCGTACCACACTTCAGGCAAGCGATATCTGTTGCTGCCTGCCGTCGACAACATTCTACTGAGGAAGACCTACCGTAACAGCAGTTTACCAAGTCGTCGTAAAAATCAGTAGCTGTGCGGATGCCCGCTAGGAAATGCTCAGATTGTAAGGTCTGGATTTTCTAGTGTAGATGAACTCTCCAGTGATTCTGTGTAAACTTGCCCATCCCATGTAACAATTTATACGTTTTAGTAACGTTCGACTTAAATTATTATTCTGGAATTCTTTCTAGCGAGGTTATACTAGTAGAACTCATTATTACAGTATTTTAAACAGTATAATGGACTGTGGGATCAGTGACTAGATTGACAATAATCTTAGTAGATGATAAATGTTATTAATGTAACTTTTAAATAAATTAATACTATTATTATGATTGTTAAGGGATTCCAATTTACTAAAGACGACTTTGGCCAGCTTGATACATTGCGTTACATTAAGATAAGGTAAAAAAATATATTTTAAGATGTCAATCGCAAATATAGGTCTATATTTATGCTATTTATTGGATAAATTATAAACACTCTCTATGTGTATTTTTCAATATTTTACCATTTATTGCAACATGAAATTGTATGTTTGAAAAAAGAGTGTTGATGTGATAGAAAATATTTGAAAAATACGGATTTACTTATCCTACATTAAAAAAACAATTAAATGTGAATGCACTACGTACTTATCGATTATATCATGATACTATACATATTGTTTTTAGATTATTAATATTTTCTAAACATATCTTTAAAATATCTTTTACTTAAATATATTAGCTGTGTTTGACAAATAAACGATGTTTAAAAATATTTTAAGAATCGAATATTTATATTTTAGCTTCAAGCTTTAAAAATAAACAATCATGAAAATGTACTTATATGATATTATTAACTTCTTACAACAACTTGGACAATAAATCGACAACAATGTGGTCAAATATGATAATAACTTTATGTAGATTAATAGTGATGATTATTATCATGAATTATAAATCTTTTCATGTCTTTCATCTTATATTGTATTTTGAAATGAATGCTAGTATAATGTAATAGGTATTTACTCCATTTTAGTATTATATTTGTTGTGATCTGTAAATAAAAATAAATCTATACTTACATACACTGGTTTTATTTTGACATCATCTACAAGAGCAGAGCGATCAATATTAGTAGATCTACATGAGTTTTTAAGTTGTTATATTTCGACCACACGAGCAAATAGCTCTGGTACAAGAAAATATAGCAGGTAATTAATTACACAAAATTAATATTTAATAAAATAGAAAAGTTTGTATTTATAAATAGTATTGCGTAAATAAATATTTTTCATAATATAACTGGCAGTGCTAAATGCTAATAAGACGCAAATAAAAATAGGTTAAGGTTAAAATAGATAAAACATATGGTTTTAATTTACGCTACAGTAGTAGCAGACCTTAAGCTAGTGGAAGCTGAAACTGATGTACTCGCGGTTGCAGATGTGTTACCTGTAGAAGTGGTACTGGAACTAGAGGAACTTGGTGGAGAATCAGTCACAGTCGGGAATGTAGCTGTAGTAGTCGTGGTCGATATAGTGGAGAAAGGGGTTGTGCTAGTAGTGGTGGTTTAAGTAGGTGATGTAGTTGAAGTAGTATTGGATTTAGTTGTACTCATAAAAGGAGATGTACTCGTTGATGAAGAAGTACTTGTAGAGCTGGATGTTGTTGTAGTAGCTGTAGGATAGCATTCATTTCCCCGAGTAATAGTACACTGACCATTATTGCAGTAGCGAAGTATAGAGGTAGAGTTACATCTTCTAATTACAGCTCTATTATTTCTAAAGCAAGTTATTGCTTCGCGGCAACTAAGGCATTTGCTCCCAGGCTAAAAAACACTATTATATGAATGAATGCATGAATATATTTTGAATGTATTATGTAATTAATGTATTTTTTTAGTATAATAAGTTCAATATATAACTTAACTTATATGTAATAAAGTAAAGTTTGACTCACACGATCGTTGTAGTTGCATGACGTCACACGAGTTATCGCAAATAATCGGCCAATATTGTTCTTACGAGTTTTTCTATCATCAGCGCCAGATTGAACAATAGTTGTCACATGATCACCACCATTGCTTTTTTTACTAGCTTCATTATGGTTTATCAAATGGCGTTCTGGATGTTCTTCATGTCTGTTATGTTCAACGGATCTTATCAAACAGGACGTTATGGCCATATTTGGTAAACCATTAAGTCCATTGAGAAATGATTAAATATCCCTATTAAAGGAAAAGTTAGTGGAGTGCACGTGGAATAATTGAGATTCGTGATTCCCAAATCCAAGATGTGGTTTATTTTCTTGAGTGAAAACTACTGCTGTTGTGAACTGAAAAAATGTATAACTTGAGGAAGAAGAAGTTATTATAATAGTTTAATGCTTACACGTACACACACACACACACACACACACACACACACACGTATACACACATGTTGTCTATGTTTGCATGTCTAAATTGCACATGATGCACGAACGAGTTAATATTCTAAAAGAAGAAATAATGATAGAATATAAAATAAAAATAACCATACCAAAACCAGGCACAATAAAATCATAATTCTAAGTGACTTCATATCTAAAATAAAGTTGAAGTTTCTCTTGTGCATGAATTACTGGAAGTCTATAACTTTATGTAGGTAAGCTTAAGCTTATATACAGTTGCTTTATTTATGTTAATTTATTTATAGAACTCTTCCTTCTAGGGATGTCAGAAAAATAGCACACTATTATAATATTCTATAGTTCTATACAGTATAAATAAATAAATAAATAAAAATAATATTAGAAATAGATCATCCACGCTTCTTCGAGTTTAGTTCCCTTATTTGATAGAGCCAAGCCTATCGACACATCGGGCATAAAGTGTATGATTTTCGAACAGAAAAACTTAAACACAAATTGTGATTTCGAGACGTGGGATTTGTATGTAACCCTACTAGTCGCTAGCGTAAAATGTAAAAAAGTCATGGTCGAGGTACAGGACAGTACAGGACGGTAAGTACATGTAGTCAAGTCTGCATATTGTAAAATGTGAATATACATTTATGTATACTTAATTATGCGTCCTTCAAATTTTTTGATGTTGACGGTCAAAATACATCATTTCTGTATACTTATACATCTAATACAAATACAAACTTATACATCAAAGTTATCATGGCTAACCCTCGAACACGACTAACCATGGAGGATTTTCTCTATTTCAACACTGTATAGTTCCTACCTAGTCGTATCAATTCTAATATCAAGGTACCTCTCACCAGCTTGTATTTAAATTATTTTATTTTGCTAACCCTAACACAAGATTACATGCGTGAAGATACATAAGACAACTGCGAATAGTAATGAAATACGTATTATACTTTATGTTATATGAATTGGCTCAAAGAACAGGAAAATTTTGCGGTCATGTAAAGTCGTGATTGTTGTTTTGAAGGTCAAAATAATATGAAATACATAGTGAAAGTCTGTTTTCAAATGTGTGAATTTTATAGCAGAGTCTATGGATCTAAATATTTTTTATAGCAGAGTCTGGCAAACGAACAGATGGATCACCTGATGGTAAGTGATCTCTACCGCCCATGGGTATCCAAGACACGAAAATAATCATGGGTGCGTTGCCAATCTAAAAGGAGGGAAATGGGGATTGGGAAAGAGAGAGGGAAATTGTCACCGAACGAATATTTTATCTTTGAATGAATATTAGTGAAAATTCAATATAAACAATGGCTAAATGGTTTTATTGTATCATAAAAATCTAAATGTATTTTATTCTAATAATAATTTTATACGTATTTAAGATAATAATTTTACATATAGTTTAATAGTAATTTTATCATAACTAATATAACTTCAGAATTCTGATTACCGATACATAAAGCAAAGCTAACTATTTTGGTCAAACTTACGTTGATACGAAAATACTCTGATGACTGATATTACATTTTATGGAAAACTCTAACATATGGTATAACAGCTATACTATTGTAATGTGAATATGTATAAAAACTTTATCTGTAATTCAACCCGAAGATGTCGTAGTACTAGAGGTTGTAGTAGAAGTAGTGCTATCCGAGGTTGTAGAAGTCGTTGTAGTACTATCTGTTGTAGTAGAAGTAGAACTATCAGTGGTAGTGGACGTTGTGGTAGTGCTATCGGTTGTAGAAGTGGTACTATCAGTTGTAGATGTAGTACTGTCCGTTGTTGAAGTAGTGCTATCTGTGGTAGAAGTTGTACTGTCAGTTGTAGTAGATGTAGTGCTGTCGGTTGTGGAAGTAGTACTATCGGTTGTTGAGGTCGTACTGCCAGTTGTAGTAGAAGTGGTACTGTCAGTTGTCGAAGTTGTACTGTCGGTTGTAGTAGAAGTAGTACTGTCGGTCGATGAAGTTGTACTACCAGTGGTTGATGTAGTGCTACCAGTTGTTGAAGTAGTACTGCCGGCCGTAGAAGTTGTACTACCAGTTGTAGAGCTCGTCGTAGATGTAGTAGTTGAAGCTGGGGAAGTTGTGGTCGTACTTGTGGTAGTGGTTGAAGTCGGAGTAGTAGAAGTTGTACTTGTGGTTGAAGTTGATGTTGGGGATGATGTAGTTGTACTTGTGGTAGAAGTAGTGGTTGGGGATGTTGTAGTTGTACTTGTGGTAGATGTAGAGATGGGCGATGTAGTAGATGTGCTCGTAGTTGTACTCGAACTAGGAGTTGTAGTGGATACAGTAGTGGTAGTAGTAGAGCCAGAAGTGGAGGACGCTGTAGACGTGTCTGTAGTGGTTGATGTTGAAGTAGTTGTTGTTGGTGTCGTAGTACTAGTAGCAGTAGTGGTGGTGGTAGTGGTTGGGATTGTCGTACTAGTAGTTGTGCTGCCAGCTGTTGTACTGCTTGTTGTACTTGTAGAAGTCGGTGTTGTAGTAGTAGTTGTGCTTGTAGAAGTAGTACTGGTTGTACGTCTTGTAGGACGGCGGCATTTAGCTCCGGGTGTCATAGAACATCGACCATTATTACAGTACCGGAATATGTTATTACATCTTCTAACAAAAGCTCTGTTGCCTGGCATGCAAGTGACAGTTTCATGACAACTGCGGCACCGGGTTCCTCGCTGAAATAATAATTTTTATTACACATTTAATTTTTGGTCAAATACTGAACAATATTTATATTTTATCCAGTCACCTTGGGCTAGAATAAGTCTGATAGTTGATATTGACTAGGGCTGAGATCTATAGAGCGAACTTCGACTAACTCTTAATCAAAGAAATGAACTCAGTGAGGAAATCCTCACTGAGTTCATTTAAAAAATCCAAATGGATTTTTTAAATCGAATTTTGACTTAGTCCAAGTCAATTTTTACAAGAAAATCTTTGCTTTATCGATGTGTCAGTCTGTTTTTCTTGTACAAAATGGTTCGGACTAAGTCGAATTTCAATTTAAAAATTACAAATCCTCACTGAGTTAGTTTCTTTGGCTCAGATTTAGTCGAAGTTTGCTCTATGGATCTTAGCCTAAGTCTTTATATCATCAAGTTTAGTCCAAAAAATATGTTTTTAATCAAATCAAAATCATTTGAATCCATGAAATGTTCAAACATTATTTAGATTCCGTCAAATTTTAACTCTACCGCCTGTTCGGAAGGCTGTTTCGCCGTAGAAGAACGGGCAAGAAACTCTGACGTTGCTCTTTTTAACACCAATTTACAGTCAGCTACTAATAAAGTACAGCACCAGATACAGAAAGAGCTTGAATTAGAGCAGCTAAACCATGATAACAATAGTATAGGACATCTAATAATATAGGACAAAGTAACATACAAGATACACTGAGCGACCCCCGTAGCCACGGCAAGTTGAATTGACACAAGGGAAACAAAACAGTCCAGGCAGACCAGTCTCCACAAGCAGCACCCGTTCACGAGTATGACGCATGTACCAGCCATCGACCTCCTCAATCATGTTGCAGGGAAGTGATCGACTCGGCACACGACGCCGCCACAAGCAAAGATCTTAAGTGAGCATGACTACCTAGACTGATGCAATGGGCAAATAAAGTACGCCACAATACAATAATATTAGCGGTTGTAAATATTTGGACTTACGCGGGTAGCATAGTTACATCTGTTGCGACGATTTCCATAATATTGCTGTCCTGATTGTCCGTTATAATAAGGATAGTAGCCATAATAAGGTCTATAAAATAAAGTTTTATCAGGATTCTTTCCGTGTTGTTGTTGAATTTCGCGATGTTGAGATCCATGTTGTTGATGAGTTTTTTTATGCTGAGTTCCGAGTTGTTGATGAGTTCCTTGGTATTGAGATGTGTGTTGTCGACGAGCGCCTTGATGTTGAGATCCCTGTTGTTGATGGAGCTTCTGGTTCTGAGTTCCGTGTTGAAGAGTTTTATGGTGTTGGGATCTTTGTTGTTGATGGCCTTCTTGATGTTGAGAAGTGACGTGTTGTTGTCTTGATTTCTGGTGGTGAGATCCATGTTGTTGACGGGCTTCATGATGTTGAGTTATGTGTAGTTGGCGGGATCCTTGATGTTGTGATTGGTGTTGTTGCCGAGCTTGATGTTGTTGATTCTCAGTGTGTCTTTTTTGACGAGCAAAATGAAGTGGAAAGTCAAGTAAATCATTAAATCCAAACATTGAAAATTTTGGAATGCCAGTATCGGTTATTTTGCCTGTCGTTGAAATCTCAGAACTGTTTGAAAAGTGCCTGCTACTGCTAAGCTGTGTCGTGGTTTCTTCAGATAATGCAGTTACCGACGCTAGCTGAAATGATATTTTATTATTGGAGAAGGTAAATGTTTTTGTTTTGTAATAAATTTTAAAATAAAGATTGACATAAAGGCACGAACGTCTGATAGAAAGAACTACGAAACGATATACTAAATAACGAATTTATTTGCATTGTAAATATAATGTAATTAAGTTTTATTCTGATGTAGTAAGGATTTGTGCCAGATAGTGATTAGTGACACGATGTTACTAGAGCACAGACGAATTAGTGATAATTTTGTTCAATGAATTTTATTGCTCATAGTATCTTCATTAAAATTAGAACTTATTTTCCATAGGCCGGTTTAGGTAGAGGCGAACTAGAGCATTTCGCACATTTCGTCGAGCTTATTATTTTATTTTTTTAAATAATAATATAAACAGTATAAAATATATTAATAAATATGTAAATATGTCTAAAAGGCAGCTTACCAATGTAATAAACAAATAGATGTTTATTTTATGAAGTTTCATATTGCTGAGCAGACTAAACTTCAACTGTTGCCATTGATCCACTCAACACCTTGGTTCATGAAGTGGAATTAGTATTTTGTTGTATCAAAGTTTATATAATGGTAAGTAATAATACTAATTATTATGTTAATATACCGGTTATCGTAGGGGTGTCAATGCAATTACTGCGATTCTATCTTATATTTTAACCTAGTTTTTGCTCGCGATTTGTTCGCGTTGGAAATTGATTAGCAAATAACCCACGGGAACTGTACATTTTTCCGGGATAAAAAGTACCCTATATGTTATTCCGGACCATAATATTTCTGTCATTTCATCCAGACTTGTTTAGCCATTCTGGTGTGATTGAGTAACAAACATCCTTCCATTTAAAATAGAAGCAAGATGTATACTTATTTTCGACTCATAGTTAATAGGTGTATCTATTAAATCAATTTCAGTTATCTAAGAAGCTGCGTGTAAAGCATCACCTTGATTATTGTGAATTATAGAAATATGCTTCATGCTGGTGGTAGAATAATCGTATCGTTATTTCGTGAAGGATAATCGTATCTGTCCGCATGGCGACCACCGTACACATTGTGTTAAACCCTGCCCTAGAGATCCACACTCCTTGTGTAGCTTGCGTTTCAGGACCAATCAATGTACATATATCCGGTTCTCCTAAGGGGCTTGCGACATGACTTGATTGTTGGTTGGTGTGAGTGTGGGGGTATAACCCTGTGTCTGCATCGGTCATCCGCCTGTCTTGCCTCAAGCCCCTCGATTTGCTTCTTACAGCTTGGCGTGTAAATAAATAGCCCGAAATGTTTTTGGTGACTAACGATAATCTTAATGTTTGACGGTGGTCGCTGGTTTCTTTGGACTGTACTACGCTTACCATCAGGTGTATTCAGTCGCGCGCTGTGCGTTGTTTAGAGCGCACGTACGTTATTGCGAACCCGTACTAGTTAAACAATTTTATCGACGCAAGGCAACGCGACGCGCGGCCGATCTCGGCCCGTTCATTACGAGCATTAAGTATGAATGAGATGAGTGAAAATGTGGAGTTATCAGATGGCGGGGATTCTGATGTTATTGCACGGTGCGAACGAGAATTACAACAGATTTTTAACCAGAATTGTACATCATCCTCCAATGAACTATCGGCAGAGAAGATTTTAGAGAAGAGGCCAAGGGAAAAAAGTGAAGATAGTAGTGAAGAGGGATTTATTACTGTAACAAGGAGAAAGCCTAAAAAAAAAGTGCTTATCCGAAGCGATTCGACAAGTGATATTTACTCAAATATACGGAATAATGAAAGTGACAAGAATAAAAATGATATTATGCACTACGAAGTATCTTTAACATCTTTGCAGATATTACCTAAACGGATGGCATTCGCAAAATTTTTAAACGAAGGAAATATTAAAAATGTAGTAGGTATTAAATACAAAAACCCTTACAAAATATTTGTTCAATTTGATGATAAAAAGCAAGCCGAAATGCTTATAAACTGTCCAAAGCTTACAGAGTTTCAAATTCGAGCGCAGTTTACGGATCAGGGTAATTTATCCTATGGCCTTATCAAAGGTGTTGATTTAGAAATGGATGAAAATGAGATATCGCAATCGTTATGCAGCACAATAGATATTATTTCATTAAAAAGGTTAAAGCGTATGGATATTGATGGCCAATGGATTGATAGTGAAACTGTTCGAGTATGTTTCAAAAGTCCTACTTGTCCTGAGTATGTAAATGCCTATGGGTGTAGATTTGCTGTCGAACGCTATGTTTTCCCAGTAACCCAGTGTTCCGGGTGCTGGCGATTTGGGCACATAAAAAGATTTTGTCCGACTAATAAATGTCTGTGCCCAAAGTGTGGAAAACCACATGAAAATTGTGAAGAAAAACATTTTACATGTGTTAACTGTAAAGGCCCACACATGGCGTTAGATAAAACATGTCCACGTTTTATAAAGGAAAAAAGGATCCGTTTGCTTATGAGCGAAAAAAACATTACATACAAAAAGGCACTAGAAATATACATGATGCAATTCGAAAAAGAACATTTCCAAGAAGAAGAGTTTCCACCTATTCGTCCACCGCTGAATAAGAATCTTGTAGTTAATCCTCCCACTGAAGTAATTACTGCTCCGTTTCAAGATGGCTCTGTTGAAGAGGAAATTGTTAACGAAGAAGAGGAAGTAATGCTTCAGAATCAATCACGTAGGCAGAAAATAAAAAAACATAAGATAATTAAAAAACCGACACAAACCAAAAATATGGAAATAGATGATTTAGGGGAAAAGGATCTGGAAAGTGAAATAGATAACAACGTTAATGAGGAAAATGTGGATAATGAGAGAAGAAATACAACAGAAAAGGAAAGAAAATTTGAATGGAGAATAATATTTAGAAAACTTAAAGATATCGCATTTTCTAATGAGTTGCTAGAAGATAAAATCTGTAAGATGTTAAAATTTTTATTTGAGGAAATAAGTTCATTTGTTGTTAATATATTTTCAGAGGGCGAATTACTGAAAAGAATGTTTAGGCACTCCTTTGAGTGTTCATAGCAGAGGGCTCTAATAATAATTTTAGTATCAATATTTTTCAATGGAACTGTCAAAGTTTGAGACCCAAATTATGTAGTTTTGAAACATTGTTATACCAGGAAAAAATCCATATAGCTATTTTAAGCGAGACTTGGCTAAATAAAGACGTAGCTATTAATATAAATGGGTATAACATCTATAGACAAGACCGTTATGACTCTTATGGTGGAGTTGCGATTGTGATTCATAAGTCTTTGCAATCATATTCATGCCCTATAAATTTATTAAACCCTGGTATTGAAACGGTTCATGTTAAGATATTAAATTGCAAGGGGCTAGAAAATATTATTTCAGTTTATTGTCCATCATCTGTAGTCACTTGTCAAAGCGATTGGGATACTCTTTTTTCATTTACTTCTCATAAAACCTTGTTTGCAGGTGATTTTAATGGTCATCATACTAATTGGTCGTATAAAGTGGATCAAAGAGGAACTCAGCTTTTCGATTCTTCTTTAGAAAATAACTTAATATGCCTAAATAATGAAGATGCGACCAGAGTTAAATTAGTTAGTGGTAGAATCCAAAAGTCATCTCCTGATATAACGTTTGCTTCTGCTGACATAGCGGTTCAATTTAATTGGCAAGTATTTAATGAAAACTTGGGTAGTGACCATCTCATTGTTAAAATAATCATGAATATTACAGACCAATTTAAAATAAATAAAAAACGTAATTATAAAAAAGCAGACTGGCATAAATATAGGATTGATTTTATAGACATATTTTCTCAGTCGCGAGACTCTCCTAATTTATTGAATAATAGTTTACTTGATCAAGATGTTCAGGCGAAATACAATGGCTTTTTAGAAATTATTACAACTTGCGCTAATAATAATATTCCCTTGATTTCATTCAGTAATAAACCTTTGTCTACATTTAAACCTAAAGAATATTGGACTCCTGTTTTGTCAAAAGCAGTAGGAGAACGTAGATTGGCATTGAAATATTTTAGGAAGAACCCTACGCCAGATAATCTAAAAAAGCTTGAAGAAAAAATCGCAGAAACCAGTATGTTAATTAAGAGAGCTAAATCCAATAGTTGGCAAAAATTTTGTAGTGGTATTGATGGAAGTACATCCGTATCCGATATGTGGCGTAAAATGCGTTGGTATAAAGGATATCGTCAACCTAAGACGGTTTTCTCAGACAGTAGTATTAAACAATTTTTACACTCTTTAACTCCTGATTACGTCCAATGTCAGCAACCGAATATTACATCGCAGAATAATATGCTGGAAGTGCCATTTACTATGCAAGAATTGACACATTGTTTAAAGAAAAAAGATACGGCTGCCGGTAACGATGAAATTACTTATTCTATGCTTTATCATCTCCCATTCGTAGGAAAAAAAAATCTTTTACAAATTTTTAATGATATTTATACGTCAGGTTATGTACCTTCTCAATGGCGCACAGTACTTGTTGTTCCAATTCCTAAAGCTCATAACAATACCAATAATGAACCAAAATTAAGGCCTATATCACTTATGTCATGTTTGTGCAAAATTTTTCATAATATGTTAGTTAAAAGACTTGAATGGCATGCAGAAAAAAATTTTATATTTTCACCTAATACATCTGGTTTCAGAAGAGGCCAGTCTTGTTTCGATTGCCTTTCTAAGCTTATCACTTACATACAAATAGGTCTTTCTCACAATATGCCTACAGTTGCCTGTTTTCTCGATATCGAAAACGCTTATAATAATGTCTTAATAGAAAAAGTAGTAAGTACGCTAGACCAGCTTAATGTTGGACAAAAAATGTGTCAATACATTTGGTCAGTTTTAAGTTACAGGTGTTTAGTGATTCGAGGAAGCGACAATAATATCTATTCTAGGTGGACAGCAAAAGGTCTGGCTCAAGGTGATCCGATGTCTCCCTTGTTGTTTAATTTAACTACACATAAAATATGCCATCAACTCGAACAAACTATAAGAGTGTCTCAATATGCCGATGACTTTGTCCTTTATATTAGTAACCATAATTTAGTTTTTTGTGAGAATGCTTTGCAAAATGCGTTAAATTTAATGGTTTCGTTCCTTGGAGAAATGGGTCTTGAACTTTCTGGTAGCAAATCTATATTATGTATGTTTAGCAGGGGAAGAAGGAGAAGTAGAGTAAATATTAAAGTAAATGATAGCATATTAGATCAAGTTGAGAATATTCGATATTTGGGTATGTGGCTTGACAGATCTCTGTTATGGAATAAGCACATAAAGGAAATCACTGCCAAAACATCTAAATATCTAAATATGTTGAAGTTACTTGCTGGGCCTGGTTGGGGAATGCATCCCAAATATTTACGCACTTTATATATTTCTTTGATAAGAAGCAGGATTGATTTTGGCAGTTTTTTATATGATACTAGTGCTAAAGTTCACCTGTTTAAATTAGAAAAAGTACAAAATCAGGCTTTGAGAATTATAGGTGGATTTATAAAGAGTACTCCCATACATGTTATGGAGAGTGAGACATACCTTCCTCCCCTTCATATTAGAAGATTATATTTAGCGTATAAATTTTGTATAAAAAGTATGTCGTTGAAAAATAACGTAACGATTGAGCTTCTCAAGAATCTTTACTTGTTAAAACAAATCAGATATTGGCAATCAAAGAAAGAACCGTTACTTATTACAGTTTACGATAAATGCAAAAATTTTGATGTGTATAGTTCATATCCACTCAATATGTTTTCTCTAGATATTTGGGTATCTTGTATAAAGATTGAGGGGATTATTAATTTTTATTTAGATAATTTAAAAGGATCAAAGAAAAATTCTGAATTGACTACCATGAAATTTGAGATTATCAAAGAGTTAAATGAGAAATACAATGGTAGACATGCTTTCTATACTGATGGGTCTAAAAATAAAATTGGGCAAGGAGCTGCTTTCTACGACGTTAGTTTTTCTAAGTTTGGTCAGTTTAAAGTCGTTTCTCAAGTTTCGATTATGACATTGGAGCTTATTGCAATTTCAGAAGCTTTAAAATCCATTAACGTAAGAAGTAGTAATAAGGCAGTAGTTATTTTTACAGACAGCAAAAGTGCACTGCAACATATAGCTCGATGCGCCTCTGGCTACAGAGGTGTTTCGATAGCTTATGACATCCTGAATAAAATGCATAATCTTACGAATGATGATTTTGATCTGAAGTTGCAGTGGGTTCCATCCCATATCGGTTTAAGGGGTAACGAGAAGGCGGATAAATTAGCAAAATCAGCCAGTGTAGAAGGTGAAAATTTTAACGTTTTACCAGACTATTCAGAAAATGTATTAAAATGTAAAAATATTTGCTATAATGTTTACAAAGAATATTTTGATGAAAGGAGTAAAGAAAAAGGGATATGGTATAAAATTTTGCAAAATCAGCCTCTTCAGGTACCATGGTTTGTTAAAAGCAAATTGTTAAGCAGGTCCTATATAATTTTAGCACATAGAATACGTTCTGGTCATTATCCTTCTAGAAAGTATGGATTTCTCATGAAAAAACTTGATTCCCCAAATTGCGAGGTATGTGGAGTTCTTGATGATGTGCAACATATCTTGATGGATTGTACCAAATACAAAGAAAAAAGGGAGTTGCTTATTCGTAAACTTAAGTTAAATATATATGACATGGGTACTTTCATCGATATCTTATCGGAACCTACTTCGGAAGCAGCTACTTCATTATTTGACATATTTTTGCATTTATTATAAACTGTCGTCATACCATCTTAGTGTCGAGAGTACTAATGCAGGTACGATGGGACTGACATACCATTGTTGGGTAAAAGTCCCTAAAAAAAAAGAGATAAAAAAAAAAAAAAAAAAAAAAATCAGGTGTATTGATATTACTTTGCCGTGCTCAGACAAAAAAATGCTTCATTTTCTTTCATACCTGAACAAAGTGAAGAAGAGTTGACGGGCTTACCAAGTGTGGTTACTTGACTTAGTAAGGCACCGTTTTTCGTCTTAGGAACATTGCATTGTAAGGTTGCTTCTTGCCATCTAATGAAAGAGATAAAAATAATTCAAATATCTTTCACGTAATGGAACCCAGTTTCAGCTGGTCTTTATAATTTTATAAATTAAACAGATAACAACCCTGATTAAAGAGTGATATTCGCAAACGATCCAAATAACGTACGAATGACGTTGGTCCACAGATACATTGTAAACAAAGAATCTAAATACAATAAGTATGAAGGTGGCTTTGATTTCATTGAAATGTCGCCAGGCTTTATGATACGAATGTTGATTGTCTGATGGCACGAGTAAACCCGTTTTATATAGAATGACATATTTTGAGAATACTATGTTAAAAGATTTTTGAGTGGTAGAGCCATACAGTAATGTCCACAGTTCGAATGGGCCGGCTCGACAGGTTTGATACCACTGTTTCACAGAAAAGCAACGAAAAGTAGCAGCTCGCTGTTGCATTTCGCTCGGTGAAATTCGGTGATTGATGTTTCCGATGGCTTAAATCCTTCCTCTGCAGCCCAGTCACCCAGATTACTCATCTGTTCGTTTACCAGTCTCTGCTATATACAAAAAATTTTTCCGCTGCGCGTTATTTAGGCAATGACGGTGACGGAGATGGAAAACATCGTGAGGAAACCTGCATACTCGAGAATTTCTTCACAAGAATTTCGAAGGTATGTTAAGTCTATCAACCCGTATTAGGCCAGCGTGGTAGACTTAGGCCTTCAATAGTAGAGGAGGCTCGTGCCAAGCAGTGGGACAGTAATATTACAGAGCTATAATTATTTTAATCAGAATGCTCAAAATTCTTCGATTGTGGTTTCCTTAAGGGTAATTTCGATATTATTTGACATTTACTAACAAACAAAAGCTCACGTCTGAATTCTTCAAGAGATAGGTCATGCAGCAATTTATGCACCGTCCATTCTTTATGCTTATGTGTTACTAGCTTTTGCCCGCGGCTTCGCACGCGTATTTTGTTGGGCCAACGGTAACGGTTTTGATTTATCGATCCGCCATGTCGTTTTAGTCTAAATATTCTACAACGGGGCGACCCAGATATCGATTTTGCAGTCAATTGGCCCGGAAACAAAGAAAAACAAAATGGCGGTCAATTTTGAAAGTTTTGACATTGGTTGCGTCGTTTCGAACCACGGGGTGACTCAGATATCAATTTAGAAGGCAATCGGCCCAAAAACAAAGAAAATCAAAATGGCAGCCAATTTTGACAATTCTGACACCGGTTCCGTCGTTTGGAACCACGGGGTGACCCAGATATCGATTTTGAAGTTAATCAGCCCAGAAACAAAGAAAAACAAAATGGCGGTCACTTTTGACAGTTTTGACATTGGTGGCGTCGTTTCGAACCACGGGGTGACCCAGATATTGATTTTGAAGGCAATCGGGCCAAAAACAAAGAAAAACAAAATGGCGGCCAATTTTGAAAGTTTTTACATCGGTTCCGTCGTTTGGAACCACGGGGTGATCCAGATATCGATTTTGAAGTCAATTGGCCCAAAAACAAAGAAAAACAAAATGGCGGTCACTTTTTAGATTTTGACCGCGGACTTTAAAATGGTTCAGAATTCGTAAAATATTCAATATGACACAGAAAATATGGTAACGCCATCTATTGATAAACTTGAAAATCACTTTCAGGCTTTATAGAACTCCCAACAATCGCACACATGATACAAAAATATCCATATCTTTTGATAGAATTGACCGATTTCAATAAAACAGAGCCTAAATGTTCTTCCAAGATGTGGTCTGCGATTTTCTATCCAGTTCCGTAAAATTACTTTGGTGGTTTTCATTTGATACGCGGTCAAACATACAGACAGACAGACAGACAGACAGACAAAAATTCTAAAAATGATAAAAATGTATTCTATTACTAATTCTAAACCCCCCCAATTAGTTTTTTGGAAATCTGTGTAATCTACAGACGCGCGATATTTACATTCTTATTATATGTATTGATGATCAATATTACAAGTGACGAACCCTTTGCTTTTTCAGATACTTTCGAATCAGGATAATTGCAATTTGCAGGCTACCACCTAATCTAACCTAACGAATTACCTGTTTATTGAATTTTCCAGCATACATATTTATTATAGATGGATTCTAGACGGGACTATAGCACAAAACTTGTGATTCAAAAGTTATAAGTTAGTCATAAGTTGCTCAGTTTATTTGGAATATATGCGCGCCAGGCCGACCAGCGTAATAATATTGAAAGAATAAACTTATCTTACGTGATTCTTAACCATTTACAGAACATTCTAGGGTATAAATTGTAATAATCGCCCTGGCATCTTAATAAATTTTGTATGTTGGTACTGAAGTTTGAGATAATTTTTTTTTGTATGGAAACTTGCTTGATAGCCCCTCTATAGTTAGTAATATTAAAGCTCTTTGTTTATTTAAGTCGCCTCCTTGGTCCTGTGAACCGATAGGTCCTAGTGTCGATACCCAGGTCGAGCAGGTGTTTCTAACACTATTTGCCCGGGACTGGATCTCGCAGAGAAGTTGTAGTCAGGAAGGCAACCGTTCGTACCTAAAAACTAAGCCGAAACCTTTCTGCTACTTGCTAAAGTGTGTTGCACCCACTAACACAACTTAGAACACACTTTAGAACTCCATAATGGTTAAATATGAAAAACAAAATTGTTGATGAAGTTTTTATTTCATTATGTTCTAAATATATAAGAAATGTAATATATAATTAAAAAGCTTCAAAAACTTAATTCTCAATATTTTTTTCTGTTTACATTGGATTTTTGTTACGAAAATATTGTACTATAAATAGATACGATAAATATGCTGTTAATAAAAAAATATCGAAATTATATAAATGACAATGAAGGAAAATAATTACGTTAACCTGAAGATGCCGTGGTGCTAGAGGTTGTTGTAGAAGTAGTTGTACTATCGGTGGTAGAAGTAGTGGTAGTACTATCAGTTGTAGAAGTTGTACTTTCAGTCGTGGAAGTTATACTATCGGTTGTGGAAGTAGTACTATCTGTTGTAGAAGTTGTGCTATCGGTAGTGGAAGTTGTGGACGTTGTACTACCTGTTGTAGATGTAGTACTATCAGTTGTAGATGTAGTACTATCGGTTGTAGATGTAGTACTATCGGTTGTAGATGTGGTACCATCGGTGGTAGATGTAGTACTACCAGCGGTAGATGTGGTACCGTCTGTGGTAGATGTAGTACTTCCAGTTGTAGTTGTAGTACTTCCGGTTGTTGTAGTTGTACTACTGTCCGTTGTAGAAGTTGTGCCTCCGGTAGAAGAACTGGTACTACCACTGGTCGTGGTAGTCGTATCTCCACTAGTACTTGTGGTAGATGCAGTAGTGGAAGTCGGTGATGTGGTAGTAGTAGTAGTAGTTGTGGTTGTAGTCGGAGTAGTGGTGCTGGATTCAGTTGAAGTAGCAGTGGTTGTCGTACTTACAGTTGTAGTGGTAGAAGTAGGTGTTGTAGTAGTAGTGGTTGTTGAAGTAGTACTTGTTGTACGTCTAGTAGGACGACGACATTTAGCACCAGGAGTCATAGAGCAGCGACCATTGTTACAATAAGGAAACATATAATTACATCTTCTAACGTAGACTCTATTGCCTGGAAGGCAGCTCACAGTCTCATGGCAACTACGGCATCTGCTTCCTCGCTGTAATAAATATGTATAACTTTACAAACCCATTTATCAGGAAGCTTAAGTTTTAAAAAAATATATTAAACACACTCTAAGTAGTAAATGAGTTTACTATTTAAGACATTGCACATAACATTGGTGTCTTTTAAGAGTATACAAGTAGGTATTATTATTGTTTTTCGTTCTTTTTTTCCACTTAGTATGTGCGAATAATACTTCACGTGGGGCATAACTGTGTTTGAGCTACAATGTATGATAAAATAAAAGCATAATGTATATCTTTTAAAATTGTTTCTATCCACTAGCCAATATTGTAATAAACTTGCTTAACAACTTACGCGAGTAGCATAGTTGCATCTGTTTCGGCGATTTCCATATTGTTGTCCTGATTGGCCATTGTTATAATATGGATAACCATAAGGTAGCAAGAAGAAAGTCTTTTCAGGACTTTTTCCGTGTTGTTTTTGAACTTCGTGATGCGACTGGTGTTGTTGTCGCGCTGCTTGGTGTTGAGATGTACCATGTTGATGAGATCCCTGATGTTGAGATCTATGTTGTTGATGAGCTGCTCGGTTTTGAGACGTAACATGCTGTTGACGACCCTCATGATGTTGATTTACATGTTGTTGACGAGAGCCCTGATGTTGTGATTGATGTTGTTGACGAGTCTCGTGTTGATGATGCTCAGCATGTCTTTTTTGGCGACCAATCGGTAAATTAGGTAAGCCGAAAGATCCGAAATTAGGAAACTTTAGAAGGCTACCATGTGGCGACTTCTGTGTTTCTGATGCCTCTGTTTTTGTTTCAGAATTATTTGAAGGATGACTACTATTACTTGGCTGTGTTGTTGAATCTTCAGCTATAACAATTATTGTTGAGGCCAACTGAAATAATAAATTGGGTTGTTTTTCAAACTTTATTTATTAAAGAAGTTTAAAATTAAAAATGTAATGTGGTTATTAAATTAGGTATTTTAATGAAATGCATTAGTGTTGATATTGCTCAGAACCTAAAATGTATGTCAATTAATAAAAATATCACAGTATATCACTGTGATTTATAAATTTTACTTATAGAATTGAGATCTTTAGGTTTAGCTTAATTATGTTTATACTTTTAGTGTAGAGAACATATACATATAATAGATTATGTTTGTAATCTGCAATGAAATTAATAACAATGTTAAATGTTCACACATCATAAGTAAAATTAATTACGTTAAAATTTCATTAAGCTTACCATTACGACAAATAAAGAGGTGTATGTTTTGATGGGCACCATTTTGAAAAGGAGTTTAACTGTCGTCCATGTACCTGCCACCTCAGATTAGGAAGTGGTAATAGCATAAAGTCAACCTCAAGTTTATATAGAGTTTAGTAATAATATTATAACAGTGTTATTATTATGTTAATGTAGATAGGGGTGCCAGTGTCAGAAATCAGACAGTTCGAGACAAAATATTGATGTGTTTGACAGTAAGGAATTATGGTCGATTTAATTACGTCTTCTCTTTATCATCTCTCTACTACATCATTCTTATTGTGTTTTGGGTGTCTATGGGCGGTGTTGACCATTTACCATCAGGTGACCTATCTGTTCGTTAGCCAGTCTCGGCTTTAAAAAAAAAATATTCTAGTTTGATTTTTATGTTTCCAAAGCCAAATGGCCAAATGAAAAGACTAATCATGTCCGTCTGTCTGTCTGTCGGTTTGTCTGCGGCTTAGCTCAGAGATCAGCTTTGCCTGAATCTCTGTAGATAAAGCTTATTTTATGTAAATAATCTCAATCATTTTATATCTCAAAATGTAAAATATATTTCTTTTACTTACAGAAACAACCCTGTGTAGAGAGCTATACATATACACAAACAATTTCAAATAACGTGTGATGACGTTGGGCTACAGATACATTGTAAATAGACAATGCAAAACAATACTGCGGAGATGGCTTTCATTTTATTGAAACTTCGCTTGACCTATTGTACTAAAGTTATTTTGTCCACGCGCGAGAGTAAATTATATGTTATCTAGTCGTGACAACAAATCGTTTCAGTCAACCAACGGTATGTGTTGTAAATTTAAATTAAGCAACTAACAATAATCCTGTTTTAGACTGCACCAGCAGAAATTTATGTCATGTAAAGAGTATCTTAAAAGAAACCATATTACCCTCTTGTTGGGGCAGTCGAGTAAGTATGAATGAAAAAAGTCAAATTCGCTACAAAATATGTATCTTAGGAATTGACGGTGTCGCCGCCCACCGGTAAAAGAGTTAATGTCCGAAAGGATGTTAAGTTTCGTAACACTTGTATAATTAATATCTATGTATACACGAAACAGAGTAACTACTTCATTGATATTGAATTTGTTCCTGTTTGTTGGCTAGGAGTACTTGTATTATAGGAATAATAATTAGAGAACTCATAAGAATATGTAATTTCGCTTACGTTTTAATTATTATATTCATTAATCTTTTATTGAAGTCACTCCAAGAACAAAATCATGGAAACATGGAAATTCCAAAACAACAAAAGTTTTGCAAATTCCAAAACGTAGCAAATTGTGGAATAGAGAGTCAATCCATGAGAGGACATGACATAGAATAGAATTTCTCAATCGTCTAGAATTTAGTATCATTAGAGTTTAGAGGCGCTTCTATAACATCTTATATCGTGTTGGATACTAAATTAATGTAGCTAATACCATTTACACTAATACAGATATGTTTATCTGTAATGATTTATGTGCTGTTTGCTATAGGTGTATCTTAATAGAGGGAGTTCTAGACTCTAGTAGAAACTAGAAACGGTATTAGCAGCATTAATTTAGTAAAGTATTGTCTTTCAACAGTTTCAGAGGTTGGTTTCCAATTACCTACACAAAAGGTATTTCCATTATATGTATATGCTGTCGATACTCAGTGGTAATATTTTAAACAACGCCTTACGTTGCTTAATAGCAATAGTTGCAACCAATTAGCAATAAGCCTAACAAAGTATTATTGCTGTGCCATATTATGGTGGTGTGAGCCTTATGTCATGTATAAAACTAAAATTATCTTTTCATAGATTTTAACTAAGACCTATTATACTACTAGGTCTATTATCTTCTATTAACAATGATATTCAAATGTTTTTTTAAACTCAATAATAAAGCCTTGTCATTAGGAGGGTGATATTTGTTTTTTTTTATATTTTTCAATGTATTTTTTTATATTTAAAAATGTAAAAAAAAGATAAAATTAAAATAAAGGAGATAGATGGAACATTGTAGATTAATTGAAATTAATGAAACGAATAACAAATCCTTACGAATTGTTTTTATTGAATATTTTATATTAGATTTTACCCCGTACCTTAGTAAACAAATAAATAAACCGGCCAAGTGCATGCTGCATATCTGATCATGCACATGTACGGGGTAGAAGTTCCGTACCATCCTGTACGTACGGGTCCTGTAAAGTGATATTGAATTCAGTGTTAAGTCAGACCGGAATCTAAAAAGTTGGCGATAATCTCTCTTCACATCTCTCTCTCCACATCATGAGACGGAAATAAGCTTGAAGAAAAGTGCGTGTATTAGTTGCACCTCTACTTACTCCTTTGGGGATGAGTGTATAAATAAATACACCCAGCAATCACATACGTAGTCCTGACCCCTCACTAGGTATAACTTCGTAGATACCAGAAACTACGAGAGACTTTCGTTCTCACAATACTCCAATTCGAAACAAATATCACACAAACATTTGTCTCGGTTCGGGAATCGAACTGCGGCCTCTCGTTTCATAGCCGGTTACTCACACCATGTAGACGTTAAAAGCTTTATTGATGTTTCGGGTTAGTGAGAAAGAACAATACAATAAATAAAACTTAAAGAAACAAAAATATTATCCTCTTATATATAAATATGAATACTGAACTTCAGGGGCAAATAACAAAAACTAGGCAGGCTACATTCCATTTCATACATGGAATTTTATGTTCTATAAGGCCTCATTCGCACGAGCGCTTTTCAACGCGCGTTAAAAGTAGGGCATCGTCTTTTAGGGTTAAACAGTAATTTTATTAAGGTTAAAAATTGACATAAACTTTTAAATCATATTGTAAGCAATTATATTTTCGGTACGACACATAAACGATATAATACAGTTTAAGTTTTAATCTGAATATTCTTCTTCAGTTGTAGTCGTTGTAGATGCGGTTGTAGAACTGGAAGTTGATGTAGAGGTTGAAGTAGAACTATCAGTAGTGGAAGATGTACTATCAGTTGAACTAGTTGTGCTGGCGGCTGTAGTACTTGAAGTGGTATCTGATCCGGTAGTTCCAATTGTGGTCGAAGTTGGCGATGTTGACGAGGTGGATGGACGGTGACATTTACCACCAGGGCTAGAGGAACAACGACCACGGTTGCAGTAACGCTGTGATCCGGAGCATCTTCTGATGACGGCTCTATTGCCAGGCAAGCATTCGATTACTTCGTGACAGCTGCGGCATCGAGAACCCTGAAGGATAGAATAGACGTTAACAACTACCTCTAAATTATAGTGGTTATTACAAAACTGACTGCCTCGGTGGCGTTATAGTATTGCGTGCTCGGCATGATTATCGTCCTGAAGTCTCGGGTTCGATCTCCGGGCATCATCGGGCAAAGGGATATTGGATTTTTCCATATCAGCCCGGAGTCTGGAATTTGTGCCCAATATGGCATGGTGATAGGCTTGCCCCTTTTCACATCTGGGACAGAACTAAGCTCAGCGAAATTTGGGTTTTCTAGTTCGCTAGTGCGCCTCTGTCTACCTCTTCGGGGATACAGGTGTAATACAGGGGATACTTATGTATGTATGTATTTCTAAACCAGGACTTACATTTATTATCTATCTTCTATTGTATTGAAGTAAACATAATTTTAACATACTCGTGCTCCATTGCTACAAGAAGCGCGACGAGGTGCCGCTTTGCCTTGATATTGTTCTGGCGACCTTTTGTGACGCGGCGGTGAATGTGGACTAGAGTCAAAGCTTGGAAATTTCGGTGGACCCGAACGGCTGGAGTTGTTCACTTCTGCGCTATTAGACGTGTTGTCGACAACCTGTGTAGATGCTTCTTGGGCTAATACTGTAGCTGATGCCAACTATAAAAAATATAGTAGAAATATAAATAAGGAGAAGAATCGTAAGCTCGCCTAATAAAAATCAGCAGCGGCCCGAGAAGGAAGATTTCTGACAATCGTAAATGTATTCCAGCTCGATGCGCGTCTATGAAATTTATATGACATATTTACTAAATGCTATCAGAAGGCATCGAACTCGAATACATTTACAATTGTCAAAATTTTTTCTCCTGCTCGGGCTGCAGTATTAACACTACTCAATTTAGTAAATTACTGTATGATACTTAACTACTCTACTTAATTCGAAATATTCAAACAGTGTTATTATTACTTACCAGAACTATGCTAAAACAAACCACGGTCTCCTTGATGCCCATAGTTGTCCTCAAAAGATTTATCGCTTGAAATAGTTCACTTGCCCACTGAAGTGTTGTCCATTTTCAAAAACCTTAGTTTATATACTATTGCTACACACTAATATGGAAATTAATTTTCCTACATAGAAAATAGGGGTGCCCCTACAAACTTATGTTTTACCATATACATTTGAATTATGTTAAAGTTTTTGATAAAAGTTATTTTGAGAAGAATAGCAAGTTTTTAAATTGCCATGAAATGAAGAAGCTTGTTTAATGACATGTATTTATAACAGTAAACACAATATTTGAAGATATTTACAAGCTTACTAGTATTAATTTCCAGTTTTTACGATATTATTAACTGTATTATCATACTTTGTATTGTATTATGAAATCAATTTAAAAAAATATATATAATTATTGAGATATAACATACGCACAACGAACAAATACATACGAACAAACAAAACGAAAACTACCTATGTGAAATATAATTAAAACTAATAATAACTGGTATATAATTATTGTCAACCCTAAAGTGATTTCTACATAAATGTTAATAATAGGGGTATTTTCATACAAGTTCAATATAAGCGTTAAAACAAAAGAGTACGAAAGTTGTTTTCATGTTATTGTAAAGCGAGAATACCTTTGTGCTTCACAAATACTCGGTTGAATGAGTTCAATAAATTGTTTGTATTTGAAGTCGTGATATTATACGTTGTTTCTGATAAGTCGTCAAGTGTTCTTGACATATCATATAAAAATGTTTGTTATTGGAATAAGCCGTATAGTTCATGGAGATAGAATAATTTAAAATGTATGTGAACAGAAAGTTGAGAGAATGAGCCATCTGAAAGAGGGGACCTCTCGATTCAAAAGAGGCGTTAGGTCTCAGTATTTACTTCCATATTTATTTGACATCTGAAGTGTTGCGCCATATGGTTTAGAGAAATATTTCACTAATATCTAGATAGAACCACGCTGTACTTTACGTCTACAGCACGAATGGGCCGGCTCGACCGGATTGATACCGCTATCTCACAAAAAACCGTCGTGAAGTGACAGTTCGCTGCCGTGTTCGGTTAGTGAGAATTCCGGTGGTCCAATTCCCCTCCCTGACCTTTTCAATCCCTATTTCCCTCCTTTTGGGTTGCTCTAGAGAATCTTTATTATATTTATTTTATTTATAATCTTTATTTTATTTTATTTTATTTTTATTTATTTATAATTCTCGCTGCGAGTGCGAAAAGTCCCGAGTTCAATCCCGGTAGAGCCCCCAAATTTTGTGGTGTCTAACCATCGATATATTATTATTATATACCTAGGTATATAATATGTGCATCTAGATGAACAGTTGACGCTCGGACAATGGGACAGCAAAGGAGTGCTTAAGCACTTTTTTTGCATACGGTCGGACGCCGATAGAATTCTAAATTTCATAATTCAAAAAGAACGCTATGCTAATGCTCATTTCGTTTAAAGAATTTGTGATCTTATTCTTTGTTTGTTGCTAAGACACTTTTTAGGAGGATATTTGCAAAGAACTGTGCATCTAGGGTGTATTATATTGATGTGTCTAACCCATCGTCATTGCTGTCGATATTTGCGTTACCAGCGTCAGGTACACTAAGTAGGTATCATAAAACCATGCTTTGGTCGTTATACGCAACAGTTTATTCCTTCGTCTAGTGTTGGTTTAGTGGCAGCATATATGCGCTGTGAACCGGGAGGTTTTGGGTTTGATTCCTGGATGGGGTGGGGGTTTTATTAACACGATTTGCTCGTGCCTACCAAAAGGGATTGACGTCAAGTGCAGCCGGTCGTAAAAACTGAACTAAATCCTGTCTGCAACATGCTTGGAAAAGTGTGTTTCGCCTACCACATATTGTTGTAGTATAAGGATGTACAGCTAAAAAGAAAAAAGGCCATTGTGGATATAAAGCATGTACTACGTCACGCAATATCATCCCACATGAGAAGGGTTGCTACTTATACTTGCTATATATTGTAAATTGATTTATGTTTTATTGGGTTTTAATAATTAAAAATTAAATAGATGACACAGCCTAGTCGATGTATACTAAAAATTTAAAAGTATTATTAACATTAGGAAAGGTTTTTGTAATATTTCCCAACATAATATACACGATGGATATGCTGATAAACATATAGAGTGAACATGTCGAAAAGGTTTTTAGGTATTTATAGGTGTTATTTGTAGTTAAATACTGGACGAGTTAGAAGCTTTAGAGTATGACTTGATGACACCAAACCAATTTTTAAAAGCACAAAGAGAATTACATACTCTGTATAGTATGTATGTCTGTATAGTAATTGCTGGACTAAAATTACATACCCTTTTTTATTTTTGTATCGTGAATTTTGGTAATACTGAATTCATGCATTACATTTTATTAGGCTAGTCTTTTTGTATTCTGATTTCTGAGTAAGTTTTAATGCTAATAAGCAAAAATAAAGTAGGTAGTTACATCATTTATACTACAGACTATTGTGGGATATTACATTTTCATTGATATTAAATTTATAAACTCTGTTAAATGTATGTTAAATAATAAATAAATGGTTATTTATTTATTTTTAAATATTTTTTATTGTGGATTAAAGGGGGTTACATAAATGTCCGTTATTTAATAGTAACACACTTCAGTAGCTTAGTAGTAGTAGTACATACGTTGACAATAAAGAGATTCAACATAGAAGAATAGGCTATTACAATATCAATATTGCAAACATGTTTTGAAAATTTACTATTATGTATATTTATTATGAATTAACATAGATATTCTGCCAAAACTCAAGCTCCGCAGTAAATTTATAGAATTATTTATTGAATGTTTGACTATATACTTCATCTTACTGTTAAGCTTCTCAGTACAATATGTATCCACTATTGGTAGCATTTTAAAATTCTGTTGTGAATGAAGTGTGAGAAGACTGATCCAATTATAAATACGTAATTGTTTATTCTGAAGATGCTTCAGTTGTAGTTGAAGTAGTAGATGTTGTAGAGGTACTGTCCGTTGAAGTTGTACTATCGGTTGTAGTAGATGTACTATCGGTTGTAGAAGTTGTGCTGTCCGTTGTGGAAGTTGTGCTGTCCGTCGTGGAAGTAGTACTATCTGTGGTAGAAGTTGTGCCATCGGTTGTGGAAGTAGTGCTATCAGTTGTTGATGTTGTTCCATCCGTTGTGGTTGTAGTACTGTCGGTTGTGGACGTTGTACCGTCAGTTGTGGATGTCGTAGATGTTCCACCGCTCGATGTTGAAGTAGTAGTAGTATCGGCTGATCCAGATGTAGTTGACGTTGCGTCAGAATCTCCACTGGAGGTTGTAGAGGTTGTAGTGGTATGTGTTGGCCTAGGTGTAGGACGCGGACGACGACATTTAGGTCCAGGTCTTGAGGAACAACGACCGTTATTACAGTAACGTAGTAAACCGACACATCGCCTTATTAGGGGTCTGTTTCCAGGACGACATTCAAGGATTTCATGGCAGTTGCGGCACCTAGATGATACCTGAAATCATAATGTTTATTTATTTAGGGTTTATAGTAAACTTCACAGTCGTCTCCTTCTAGTGGCAGCATATAAGCAGCACATATGTGACATATGACTGTCAGGTCCTGAGTTCGTTTCCCAGGTCGGGCAAAGCGAATTTTCTAATTAAATTTGCCCGGGACTGGATCCCTCAGAGGAGGTTGACATCAGGTAAGCAGCCGGTCGTAAAAACTAAGTCAAATCCTTTCTGCAACATGCTTGGAAAAGTGTGTGAACCCACATTAAGGTGGGACAAGGACAGGTAGAAAGAAAGTAAAAAAAAGGTGGAAAAAAAGTAGACTTAACATTAATATCACTATTTTGATTAAATAATCTTCTTTAACAAACAAAATCAAGTAACTTGGCGTCCTGACAGAGGCCTTAACTTATCAAATTAGAACTTACACGATCAGCATTGCTGCATGAATTACGGTGATGCGCAGCTCTCTCGTGATGTTCGTTATGATTTTTGTGCTCAACAGATTTTTCGTTGTGATTTTTATGCTCAGCAGATTTATCGTGATGATCTTTGTGATGCTCGGCAGATCTCTTATGGCGTGGAGGTCCATGCGGCGGACCATGACCATGGTGTCCATGGCCTGGTCTATGCGGTGGGTCTACATCACCAGAATCATGCCCTGTTTCACCAGAGCTTGCCTCGGTACTGTTCGAAGATTCGCTGTTGTCAGCAACCTCTGTCGTCGCATCTTCAGCTAGAACGATTGCTGTAGCACACTGTGAAAATTAAATGGGATTGTTTTGTTACATTATTGTTACGTCTTTGTTCCGATATAAATAAAATAAAATAAAACTAGGTAACATTGATTATAGTGTTCTATAGAATTTAAAATATTTTACCTAGATAAGATTAGCATACTTACCAGAAAGATCGATAGATAGACTAAGGTCCATTTAAACGCCATTATGGTGAAGCAATGGTTCAAGCTGAAGCTATGGATTCTTCCCTCTAATACAGACTGCAATAGTGATGGCGCTTGACTATACCTTCGTTTATATACTATTAATAGACAATGATTATGCTAATCTCTTTTCTACAATCACAAACACTACGTACAATCTGTGTTGTATTATTTTATTGTTCTTCAAAGTTATTGTTATCACTATTTTTATTAATAATACTTCCTATAAAGTGGACTGTAGATACAATAATAATTTTAAAAGAATATATATTTTTATATTAGTTCCTCACAACATACATTTTTGTAAGGCGGTGATAAAATGTCTAATTTAAATTGCTTACAAACCTACAATATCTATTATGAATCTGATTAAGTTAGTCTTGTATTAATTATTATTTTCTGGCATATGTAGTCGGAAATATTTTCAACATCTAAATAAAGGCCGATAATATATTCGAACAGAGCTTTACGATACTACACAACACGATATGTGAATTCCAGTAACACCTTCAGTAATATGAAATTTGTCGGTGCCAGGTGAGTCTAAAAATCAATGTAATGTATTATGTATCGATCCTTACTTTATGGGTTATAAAAACCACCACAATTTCCGCTTGACTGGACAAAAATAGCAGTGAAACAGCTTGTCACAAACTGTATGTGTTACAAAAATATGTAGATAGTGCGGAATTTTCTGTCTGGAGCGTACGAATTGTAATTTTATACAATAAGGAGTTGATGCGGGTCGACACGTAGCACTAAGACTTTGTGTTCTATCTTTTACCAAAAATTTTTCATTACATCGCAATATTTTTTTGGTTATATGCGGTATCTAGGTCTAGAAACGATCCCTTTATAAATGTCTAAAATGTAAGGGGCATAATACTGTTTCAATAATATTGTAGGTTTAGAAGAAAGCAAACATCTTTATTTTTTATACCAATTTATTGATTGAACTCAAACAAACAACATTTTACAGTGTTAGAAACGATAATAATAAAAATATTCTCAAAGTAAATATAGAAAGATGACGGAAATAGAGCAACCATATTTTCGTGCAGACAAATACAAAAAAAATATACTTTCAACCATAACATGTTCAATGTGATAAACTTAACATTCTTGACTTTTAACAGGAGAACAGAATCCTTGGTTGCAGTGTGGGAAGACGGGGTTTGAGCAGGTCAGCAAAATTCCTCCGATGTGAGGTCTACAGATAAGTTGTGTACGACAGTCGTGGCACGAAAATGTCGGGGTCGTGGTAGCATTGCATGAGGTCCTATTGATGAATCGGCTGTATGATCTCAGGGCTTCTTCGAAAATTTGGCTTAATTCTCCGGCTTCTTCTTCATTCACTTGAACGGAATCAAGTTGCTCTTGAAGAAGACGGGGTTGGCCTTCGAATAGAGCGAACGCCACTGCAACGAGCGCGTACTGGAGAAAATAGATTATATTATGCGTCATGTGATATTTACATACACAAGAGAACCTATGATATGATGCGAAGAAATTAGGGTAAATGAATAATTTATTAACTTTCGTGTATTCTAAGTACACGTTATTTAAGTTTAACGGATGTAAAATACTACTCGTCTTCTTTACAATAACTTAGTGGAGCTTTATAATCCTGCTGTAGTGCTAAAGTGTCTGTAATTTTTGGAAGCTAGAACTGTTCTATTACCATATATTAAGCGTTAGATAGTGAACACATGGCCGATTTCGATCAGCTGTTGCAACTCTGACATTATTTTTTAATGATTTTAATCTTTTTAAAGTCTAAGATCCCATCTAAGATTGATTCATTTATACCTTCGATGAGGGTTTTATTATAAATAAGACAGTAGGTACCTCTAGAACAGTGCTTTAGAAATGTGGAAGCTCTCTGTCTAAAGGTCTATGCTCAACATTGAGACAGATTGCCTAATATTATATTGGGTGTAACCCCATCCCGGGCAATTAATGTGTGATTTTTAGAATTGAATGCACAATTGAAATTTAACAAATATCTCCAACAGCAACCGACGTTTTTCTGGGATTAAAAGTAAGCCTATATTACTTGCTGATAATATAGCTTTGCATAGGTGAAATAATTTTTAAAATCAGTTCAGTAATTTTAAGTCTATTTCTTATAAAATAAAATGTATTTATAATATTAGTTCAGATTGAATTTAAAACTTATTAAACAAAATCAAAAATACTTACAATGACAACAAAAGAAAGAATTCGTCGGGAGAACGCCATTTTGTTTACACTTCACTACTAGTGTAGGTGTGCTACGGCTTTTATATTAGTTTGCACCCCTTATCTAGCATTTATCTGTTGCATAGAAAACATATACGAGGAAATTGTGAACTCAATAGTGTTTGCCTGTAGTGGAAAGCCGATAGCGTGCCTCGTTTATTGTTTTGATGTAGTTCTATATGTATGTAACTATGTATGTACTTGTGGGGAATTCCGTTTGAATTACAATAACAAAACTCAAGTTGATGTTTAAATCGATAACAGTTTGTTCGAAAATTCAATAAAGTGAATTCAGATCGATGTAATATATTTTATTCCCCATCGCCTTTGTTTTTATTTTAGCAACATATACAAATATTACGTCTGTATTCTAAAGTACTTAGGAATTGAACTAAAGATCTAGAACAGCTACATCTCGCTACGCTCTCATGACGTGATAGGAGAAAAGCTTATCACCATACTGGGCACAAATAATGATTTCATATATACAACTCATGTGTGATTATTTCGACTACTTTATTACTAAGTTGTGTCAAACCGTCACTTTGAATTGGGACCTACGACCTACCGTTTGCTTTGAGGGCATTGCTATTAGGACCTTTATGGTGGAATATAAAAAAAAACTTCCTTGCCTTTATTCTACTCCAATACAATGAGGTAGGCCATTAGAACATTTTTTCAAGCATGTTGCGTCAAGAATTACCTGCTTAATGTCAACCTCCTCTGGAGAATAGTGACTTATGTTGTGATGATTTATTATTATAATATAGAAATAGACCGGTAATTAAGTCTAGTATGTCTATTATCTAGGATCGCACGATGCGAATCTGTTATTGGGTTTCCTCTGCGCCAGGCCATTCATGGACGATGCGACATAAAAGATTGTATTTGAACGGAAAAGCCATTTTATAAGTTCAATTTCGATTCACAATGACTGTGAAATGTCACCGCTTTTCTATGTAGGGATTCATTCAAACTCATCGATTATTATGTTATTGATGGATAGCACGTGACGTTATAAAATCGGCATCAGAAAATAAGATGGTTTTAATGTTATCTTTTATTAGGATTTTAGGAACGTTAATATTGAAGATATAATTCTGATTTTCATAATAAAATAAGCAAGGTCAAACTAATTGTTTATTAAACTTGTTTTTGTTCACTTCATTCGTATGTGCATTGGTATAGGAATCCGTGCCCTAAACTTTCTGACAGAAAATTACAGTTAGATTAATTATTTAAAATTATATCAATAATTTCCTAGAAGTTGGTAAAAATTGAGAATTGCATATTAATGATAAATAAATGTCTTCACATATTATTAAATAGGTTTATGTACAGAATGTATGCAAAATATGTAATTATACGTCCAGAATTAGTCATGTCAGTTGAGTAGTATAAGCGTTGAAGTACCTAGTTGTAAGTGGTTTATATTCTTGAGTCATAGAGATAACGGCTCTTCGCTATCTACAGATAATATCACAAAATGATCTAATTTTAATTAACTATCGGGTTATTGATTACAGATACGAACAATATTCGTAATTATTTTTATAAAACTACCGAATTCTTTCAACGAAATGCCTACCTACATGTATTGGGTTCAATGCTAATACGATTTAGGCAATTAAGAGTTTTTGCTATGGTTCAAAGCAATAAGATCTGCAATAATATGGAAAAAATCAAGTGTTATATTAAAAGGTATATTCACATTGAAACGACTATATTTATCGAAAAAATTTCTAATCTAATTTAATTTAAAAAAAATATTTATACAGCTTCATTTATTTATGAGTACACACTGCTACACTCCATAAACGGGTTACAGTTTCGGAACACAACCTTAACATTAAAGTTTTACGAATGAACATAATCAAAGGCAGTTTACTTAAGCTTCTTCCGCGGGGACGGCAGGCGGCGCACATTCTGCTGTAGGTGTAGCGGAGCACTCACCGAGGTTGCAGTATGGAAGGGTAGGGTCAGTACAAGCGCGTACAAGGCCTCCGACTTTAGTACACACGAGTTTGGTGTTACAGTCAACGCAAGAGCTGCCGATGGCGGTGCAAGCGGTCCACTGGGGCATCCACGGAGCCGCAGAGAGCCATGGGGGCATCCAGGCATTCATGCCACCGGCTCCCCAGCCAGCACCTCCCCAACCACCACCGCCAAATCCAGCACCAGGTTGTGGTACCGCTGATGCTACTGCAATCTGTTAAAAAGAAGTATGAGATTAGTACGCATGATACTTACAAATCTAAAGTACATTTATTCATTATTGAGTATAATCCTCAAGTTATATAAACCAATTTATATAAGCGGGATAAGGCAGCTGCTCAATAGTCTTATTGCTTACCATCAAACAAATGGCGAGGACAACTTTGGAAACCATGATTGAATCAGTACAAAGCGTGTATCGTAGAGTTCGAATTAGTTCTGTTGTTTCGTTATAGGTGAGTAGGCGTTTTATACAAGTTAATGTTTGAATAAGGGATTATATCATAAAACAGTGCCACCAGTAGGTAGAAATAATAAGGTTTTCCCGTAACAAAAGTAAACAGTAAAGAAAACAGATAAGGATGCGGGTACAGTCAACATTTTCATATAATCAGTTGGCGATAGTGCTGATATATTGTGATTTTTAGGCTAAGATCTATAGAGCGAACTTCGACTAAATCTAAGTCAAAGTAACGAACTCAGTGAGGATTTGGGATTGTTAAATCGAACTTTGATTTAGTTAGATTCATTTTTACAAGAAAAACAGACAGACTAAGCACAGATTTTCTTGTAAAAAATGACTCGAACTAAGTCAAAATCCTCGCTGAGTTCGTTACTTTGACTTAGACTTAGTCGAAGTGCGCTCTATAGATCTCAGCCTTATTACGTAGTCGTATGATTGAGAATGCTATGTTTTACAACCTTGCATTGACGTTGATCTTTAATAGGTCTGATTCCTATGTTGATAAAAACAGGCAAACAGTTGTTCTGTTTTACAGCTTCATAATATAATTATGATGCTTACATTTTTAAATTTACTGTTATAAGTCATTCATATTCACTAATGCTGTTTTAACAAGGTTATAATTTAAAATTCGTATTTTGAATATTTTCACTTCACACCACCAGATGACTCACCTGCTCATTTGTCGGATATTTCTATAAAAATAGTATTTTTTTATAGCAGAGACTGGCAAACGAGCAGATGGGTCACCTGATGGTAAGTGATCTCCACCACCCATAGATACCTAAGATACAAAAATTATCATAGGTGTGTTGCCAATCTGAAAGTAGGGAGTGGAAGGGGAGGGAAACCGGATTGGGAATGGACCACCGGAAATCTCACACACCGAACGAAACGCGACAGCAAGCTGCCGCTTTACGTAGCATTTATGTGAGACAGTGGTATTAAACTGGTCGAGTCGGCCCATTCGTGTTGTAGACGTTACTGTCTACAGCGTGGCTCTACCACTCAAAAACTCATTTCGTATTACCCGATTTTAAATAAAAAATATATTATAAGAGCTAAATAATTTGCTGATGGTACATAGAAACATAACAACCGCTATGTTTGTGACTCGGTTGATTCACATATTTTGTTTTCAGCATATGTATATCTTGGAAAATTTTAATATGTATTTACATGTCACTGACAAACAGGTACCCGTGGGTGCTCATGATTACACAAGACTATGCTAACAGCAGTAAAAATCGAATGACCAAAGGTCTTGGCACTTTCAAGTACGTATTCAAATACGTACATACATACGACATACAGCATTCTCGAATGCTGCGTGTTCAGTTTTTTTCTACCTCACCTTATCCCACCTTAATGTGGGATCGGAGCAACACACCTTTTTAAGCATGTAGCAGAAAGGAATTGGCTTTGTTTCTACAACCGACTCCAGATACACGCGTTTAGCACTTTTTTGTAAAAAATTTGCCTGGTTTCGAATACATAGAAACGTTTATGGAAGGGACTAAAGCCACGTCTCCTGCACTAAAATATTGCACAAAATATGTGCATAAAACATGGTTTCGTTACGTATTTTTACCTGTGGTCCATTATTCCATGAGCAGGAAACATCAAAAAACATTGTTTTGTGTAGGTGTTTTTGGGGTTTGGCTTTGAGAAAAACATGAGCAGCAGATGCAATGTTATATCAATTTCATTTGCATCTCGTTCATTGGCGTATACAAGTTAATACTTAGATCAACGACGATTTTACTGTAACATAACGACATCAGAATTACTCAGACTTTTAATCTGAATCAAGACAAGGAAGTCGTAATACAAATAAGCGAATTTGCTTTTACTGCGTACCTACTGTTATCGGTTTGCGGATTTGTTTTTTAAAGTGGTAAATTAAGGCAAGAAATAATTTAATTCCCGAGGACCGAGCAGGAATAATTTTGACAGTAAAAATCTTTATACGATTTCATACAAATGTCAAAAACGCGCGACGAACTCGATTCGAATTAGATAGTCAAAATTAATCCAGCGCAGACCGCAGAACATGGTATTTTAAAGTGTCATGAAGACAAATTCCATAATAATGGGACAGGGGTATCTGTGTGAGGCCCTTAAAAAAGCCGGTGCCTAAAACCGAAACATCACCTAAGATTTGATTCAAAGCAAAATTATTCAATGAGTTATCTATTACTCACGGTAAATTCTCGTAGTACTTTCCCGGAATAAAAAATGAACTTTAGCTCGACCATGAGTTTCTTGCACGCATTTACGCGAGCGAGCAAATAATATTTGTATGGGAAACGTCTGTTCCCCGCGTAACCGCTAGAGGCGTTGGGGTAATGTCAAAAAAACTCATGGTGGGCCTACTTATGTCACTTGAGAATATTGTTCCTATTCTAAATTAGTTGCATTTAAAAAAAATGTTTTCCACTTCTCTCCGTTATAAAACGGGAGATAAAGTAATGAAGCCACCAACTACTTATTACAATGCGAGGGCGGTTATTACAATTTATACCCTAGAATATTTTGGAATGGTTAAGAATCACGTAAGATAAGTTTATTCTCTTAATACTATTTCGCCTCGGACTATTCGGACTGCCTCGATGGCGTGGTTGTATTTCGGTACGACTACCGTCCTGAGGTCTCGGGTTCGATCCCAGGGACAGGCAAAGTGATATTGGATTTTTCCATATCAGCCCGGAGTCTGGAATTTGTGCCCGATATGGCGATACGCTCGCCCCCTATCTCATCTGGGACGGAACTAAGCTCGGCGAAATGGGGGTGTTCTAGTTAGCTAGTGCGCCTCTGCCTACCCCTTCGGGGATACAGGCGTGAGCTTATGTTATGTTATTATTTCGCTGGCCGACCTGGCGAGTGTATATTTCAAATAAACTGAGCGACTTATGACCACTAGGTCATAATTTTTGGATCACAAGTTTTGTGCTGTGGTGAGTGGTCCCATCTATATACTGTTGAATGTCTTTGGCAACATGTTAAAATTGTATTTTACGCCAACCCTTCTTTGGAGTAGGATAAAAATAATAGAGGGCAGGTGGAAAGAAAGTTATTTATGTTAATTAATATTGTGAAACATTATCTGTTATCATTTATATACAATATTTTCTCTGGGTTTTATACAAGGTTCTGATGTGTTTACATTTAGGAATTCCCCAATCTTCTATTTTTTATGAGGGATTCCCCATACTGTGCTATTTAAAATACTGTTTACAAAGTATTTATTGTTAATACAGCAGCACAGACTTATTTACCTACCTGTTAAACACATAATATGATGATGTGACGTAGTAATAAGATAGAAAAGTTTAGTTTCCATTCTTTCTTTCTATCTGTCTTTATTCCACATATAGGGTCGGCGCACACCTTCCCAAGCATATTGCAGAAAGGATTTGGCTTAGTTTTTACTACCGGCTGTCTGCTTGACGTCTACCCCCAACTGGAGGATTCAGTCCCGGGTAATTAGTGTTAGAAAAACACCACACCCGACCTGGAAATCAAACCAATGACCACCTAGTCTACACCCCATATCCACTGCCATTAGACCAAGGAACAGACTAAAGTGGCAATGTGCCTATATTTATGTTGTGGCTAACTTCTAATGCAAATGACATAAGCTTTTGCGGGTTTGAATTTTGTGCTTCATTTGGCTATAGACTCGCCGATAATGGATAGTTAGGGAAACACATCCAACCTCCCCCTAATCGATGATGTCTTCAACATCTCTCTCTCAGTGGCCGTCCTGAGCCGAGGTTCGTAACCCGTTAGTGGGTTGCCCTCAGCATGGTCACCTAACTTTATGGGTTCGCAACGCACCTGCGTTTACCCACTAGACCGGTATAGCTGTGTAATTATTTTAATTATAATGACATTTTTGATTAAAGTACATTGACTGGCTTGACATTAACATTAATATAGTTACCTGATAATAATATAGGACATTAGGTATATTTATTATATTTTTATTGTAAACAGACCGACCGATCGACCAATTTGGAAAGTGTATGCCATAAATTGTATAAAAATAATCATATAATGACTAAGCTTATTGTTTGTGATATACATAGATATAAGGATTTTTGTTAGTATGGGTTTTTGCATCCTACAATGCCATTTCACCTTTTAATCATTCTTTTGGTAATTACACCTCCAGTGGTATTGAGGATGCGTGAATCCATATAAATATGATTATCAATTGTATTGACAATTTGTAAATCAATTTTTTTAAAAAAGGAAAATAGACAAAAGAAAATAAAAAAGAAATGGTGACAATTGATGATGAAAAAAATAAGCCCGGAGTTTCTTTCTGCCTTTCTTCTTCGGGTCGTCATCCGTAGGTAGCTAGAGAAAGGCTGGTAGGTTAGCTAGGATAGGGCCTCACGCACCAATCCCAACTGCTTCCAGTATTTCCAGTCAATCCCCTGCCACCATTCCTGCCATATGCCATTCCCATACAATCCATTCCCTTACACTCTATTCCTATTTCCCCTTATCACCCTATCTCAGCCATCCCATCGTTATTATGTCCATACTTGCCTGCCTGTTGTCTAATACAAATATATAATGTAAATTATATTAATCCTAATTTAAAAATTTACTTGTGTTGACTTGTCATAAGTGCTTTTTTACATGCCTACGTGATCAATAAAGATTTTTATTTTTATTTTTTTTTTTTTAAGCCGACTCGGTCGGGCTGCCAGCTGTAGGGCCAACAAAAAAAAAAAACAATAGACTCGCCTTCTAAGTTCTACTCATGGATGTACAAAGAAAGATGGACGGAGCGCTAGGAACATTGAAAGTGAAGCATCGTTTTCGGCTCATTCGATCTATCCATACGTAATGGCGTGTGTGTGCGTAGGACACTTTTGTACAGGCGCTTTTGTGTGCGTGGCTTCTATGTGGCGTCCCTTTAACTATACGCGAGATGGTGTCCTTCTTTTTCTTTACTTCCGTGGTTCTACCATATTGTGTAGAGATCTCACATTGAAGTCGGATAAAAGCTGAGATAAGACAACTTTTAACGGAGAGCGAATACCGTAACATGGTGTTACAACCTATTATAGTGACCAGCCCGCCTAGCATGCGCGCCACGAGATATCGCGATAATCTACAGTCGAGATGTTGTCTACATGCTGTCTACAATATTGTATGAAAATAAAAGAGGGCGCATGTTAGTTAGTGTCTGTTGACAAATAGGGAAAACCGGTTATAACAGGACAAAAAGCGTAGACAATATGTTCTCGTGGCGCGCATGCTAGGCGGGCAGACAGTAAATCAGCGGCCTGAGCAGGAAAATATCTGACAACCGTAAATGTATTCGAACTCGATGCGCGTCTATGAAATTTGTATGAAATATTAACCAAACGTCATCAGTGCGCAGCGAACTCGAATACATTTACATTTACATTAGTTTTTCGTGCTTGGGCTACAGTTCTCTCGATGGGTTTGCGTTGACTTGATGGTTTGTTGTGGCGGGTGTGGGGGTACATTCTTTGGTTCTGCGTCTGTCTTGGTCAGTCATTTGTCCTGTTGAAAATGAGGAAGCATTTAGGTTATCCGGCATGATTCTGATGACCATGACCACTTAATGTTTGTCAGTCGTTACTACTTTCGACCGACTTCCAAAAAGGAGAAGGTACTCAATTCGTCTTTATTTTTTTATGTATATTACGTGATAAATAAAAAATACACCCAACAGTCACACACATAGTCCTGACCCCACACTAAGATCGAGTCTTGTGTCGTGGGTATCAGGTACTACGAGAGACTTTCGGTCTCACAACACCCAGACCCGAAACGAATATCTGTGGCACAGACATTTGTCACGTTACGGGAATCGAACCCACGACCTCACGTTTCACAGCCGGCTACTCGCCCGTTGCGCCACGGAGGCTGTCAAATCAAGCTGTGATATCTCCGCCGAACGTGGACCGATCTTCAAAATTCTTTTTGTGTTCGATAGAGCTTATTTCAAGGGTGGTCCCGTATAAATTTGGTCACGATCGGATTTGAAGTCGGTCTGTTAGGTTTTTAAACTTGTGATTATTTGGTTTGCACTGCGCTTACCATCAGGTAATTTAGTCACTTTGCCGTGCTCAGATAAAAAAGTTACACTTCATGCTGAGGAATCGACTTTACATCCTCGGTCTTTGTAATTTCCTGCTAACCTATTGCCTGCTTCTAAAATCCCAAGCCAAGGATTGATGTTTAAATGAACTTAAATAATAAATGATGTAATACTATATTATGCATGATGCGCTAAGTTCTGTTATTACGACTACCATCATCAGATGTTATCTCTATCAGGCATTATTAAGATAAATATTGACGTTTGTTATGACGTTATGTTGGGTATAATTAATTTAAATGTATTCTCTTTAGAATAGTATAGCTTTGAGTATAGCTAATAGTGTAACCTCCTGGGTGCAGCGTGTCATGAACTGTGGACCGAGAGGTCGTGGGATCGATTCTCAAGTCGAGCATAGCCCCTTGTATAATTACCAAATCCTGTTTTTCAGACTTGCCGGACTGCCTTGGTGCGTGGTTGTATTTTGGTACTACTACCGTCCAGAGGTCTCAGGTTCAATTTCCGGGTCGGGCAAAGTGATATTGGATTTTTCCATATCAGCTCGGTGTCTGGAATTTGTGCCCGATATGGCGATAGGCTCGCCCCCTATCACATCTGGGACGGAACTAAGCTCGGCGAAATGTGGGTGTTCTAGTTCGCTAGTGCGCCTCTGCATAGCCCATATCTATGCTGCCATTAGACAAAGGACGTGTCATTATTATAATATTTTGACTGACAAAAATATGTTCTATGACATAATCTTTGAAGAGCCAAAGTAAACTCATAAAGATATTAGAAAAAACTCAATCTGTGGCATTTTAATACACAATTTCCGCTATCCGTTTGCGAACAATAGAGAAAGAATGCAAACACTGTAATCACTGAGATAAGTTTGAAGACAGCGAGTAAATGCGCGTGATCCTAATTGCGCAATTTTGCGGTTGACCCTGATGTTCAAAGTTTTGAACGTTAGCAGATTAAATACTTCGGTTGGTTTCGTGAAAATTGCTACTGTACTAATTTCAAAGGATTTACAGTAAAGTGGCGAAATATCTAGAATGTTCCTTATTTGTGTCGTAGAATTGTGGGATTTTTCCTCTGTAACAGAACCCTTGTCAAAGCAGCTTTCGGTTACGGTTTTTCCAAACCGAATTTGGAACATTCTAGAAAATATACTGTTATTTGTTCACAGGCCGGCAAGGCTCAATGACTAAGGAAAAGTAGTAGGACGCGGTATAAGTTCGTAAAATACGTGTTTACTTTGAAGCCGGTTCCGCCATTTTAGTTTCGTGGTCTATTTACATGTAAGTTGTCTCCGTGTCATAAGACTTAAATAATGTATAAATTCTTATAGATTTTATTATAAATACGGAGACTTATTTGCATTAATACTACTTTTAGAATGTGAAAAAGACGTGTAACTGCTATATTGTTCGGCTTTTATTTTGCAAAGTCGCCATTTTGGTTTCGCTCCATACAATAGGCATGCTTCATTTTTACGTCGTTATGCCTCGTCCTCTTATTTTTCTTCAGTCATTAGTAAGGCTTTGTAGCTCCCTCTGTTCTTGTAGGTGTTCACGTTTTGTTGTCACGTGAACATTCTAATCACCGCGATTAGTGGAGATAGCGAATAAATGCGCATGATCCTAAATGATCTCAATGGCTGCTAAGCGGTTATAACTTATACATACCTGATATTCTGAGTTATGACGGTTATCCGTATACTTTTCTGGGATTTAACCAATTCACCAATTGCTTTTTCAACTGGAATGATTTTCATAATATGATAAAATGGCGAAATATCTTAAGGTGTTCATTATTTGTATCGTTGAATTGCGTATTTTTTTTCTCTGAAGCGGAAGATTTGTAAAGCCAGCTTTAGTTTGCGAATTTGGAACATTCTAGGAGAGACTACATTTTATTTTTTAAATACCGGCAAAGCATAATTTATTTAAAGAGATAACAAGGCGATGTCAGTAACGGGACAGGTGGCACCGAAACATCGGTCTTACTAGACCCGCGGGACTAGTGGGATGTATTAGTTTCACTAGTCCCATCGCTAGACAACTCAACGGGAAAGGTTGGATAGACAGGATTCTTTTGATATTATAGATGTCCACTATTCATGAGAGTCGGCCAACAATTCCCATGACGTGGCCATAATGTTCGTCTACACTCTCTTCCATAAAAAAAATTGGTACTAATGTGAGCGACCTGGCTCTATTCAAATATTGGGTAGCTGACTGTGATCAGAGTTGCTCAATAATAAAATATTTAATATACAACATATAAAATATCCATTAGAATGTTTGCTTCGGTGACGTAGTCATATACGTAGCGGTACAAATATTGGCCAAAGGTCTTCCAGGGGCTATTTCCTTAACCATGCGCTCAGTGCTGAAACTGAAACATCAACGAAACGTAAAATTTTCATAAAAGTGGTACTGGGTTTTTGTACTCAGTGGCCCGAAGTGGTTCGACCGTTCGTCAATTTATAAATTTATTAATATAGTAGGATTGCTAATTAAACGGAGTAAACTGATATTTCGAATGTTGCCACTTTTTCATGAAATTTAAATAGTGCTGCGGTAAAAAGATCAAGATTATCTAAGCATTTTAATTCAGTGAATCATTTCATTCTTTCATTTTCTAAACTCCACCTCAAAGTCGTAACTCTTCCCTAATGTGTGATTAGTACTGCATGTCTACTGAATTATAGTCATAGTAAATTACTGTTTGCTAAGTTATGACAAGTCTACTTGAATTATAGTAATGGTTTATTATAAACAAAACTTATAAAAACTGAATGTGGCGAACGTAATTTTTTTCAAATTATAAAAATAAGTAATATTTGTTATTTTAATTATTATAATTTCGCGTATCTGTTGTGATTATTTGCGAAAAATTATTCACCCAGACATTTAGTCGAAGGATTAAGCCGAAATTTCTAAAATTACGCAATTACATTCTAATTTTGCAAGATAGTGGTGAATTATTGTTTCATTGAATGATAAAAATTGAACTAGATCAATTACTATGTTTTGAAAGTAAGCAACATTATTTTGGAAAGTGACATTTCGATCTGTCAGTTTACTTCGTTTAATTAGCAATCGGACCATAGTTACGGTATCAACCTGAAGTTTGGAATTCGATTCGAATCGAAAGGCTCGATCACTTTGACACATCATGTGATAGACAATTTCTATCCCATAGATGGTCAATTTCTATACATGGGATAAAAATTGGCGTGGGTTCATGTTAATTGCGCATTTGCCTATAGCCTATACCTTCGGGTATAAAAAGCATAGCATGTATCTACATTTAGAATGTACGTAATTCACGTGATTGGACTAAAACTATGTAAATATACAGTTATGCTTATTTATACAGTGCTTAATGTTTTAGGTGGGTCCAGAAGTTTTATAATCCGAATGTATGCGGTCTCGAGGAATATTTTGATCCATCTGCATCAAAACATCCCTGCATCACCGCAGAAACGTGATGTAACGTTACTTTCCCCATTTCTGCAATTGTTAAGCGGTATTATACAGATTAATGTTTTGAGATAGAATGTATATTGTATACTGCAGAAACCATGAATGAAATGTAATTGTAAATCTAATTAACGCGTAGTCGTTTACGTGCCACTCGTGTTTACTTTTATAAACCCCGTTTCCGTTCCTATGCAGTATTATAAAATAAATATCCGGTTGTTAGTATCATTTGATTAAGACTTTCCAAGATAGTGGTACAAGTCTTCAATAAAAATATGTATAACCATTGTTAGCATTGAGTCAGACGTCGCAAAAACATTTTGTTTGCTTAAGACTTACTTGGTACCTGTTTATCTCAGCATAAGACATTATCTAACCTTATCTATGTTAATTGTTAGGCTGGGTATAAAAGGACGTGTTTGCGATATTTTTAAACAAATTCTAACGAACGAGCTCACACGATACACAAGTGTTTATTCACTGAACCACGAACGAATTACGCTTTCTATGTTGACATTACGGAAAACAAAATGAAGACAATATATTTATTTCTTGCTGTAAGTTTTTTTAAATACATAAGAATAAATAATTATATGTTTTGCAAATTCTTATTTTTGAGGCTGCCAGAGATAATCTCAAATCAATAAACTAAAACAATAACTAAGTACAAGAATAATTGTTAGAATCGGTGCTTTGCTATGTAACTATATTTATTATTTTTTTTGCAAATTGTATTTTAACTATTTCTACATACATAGACTCACGCCTGTATCCCCCAAGGTAGGCAGAGGCGAACAAGAGAACTAGAACACCCAAATGAACTACTTCTATTAAAGTCTAATTATAATATTTGGTGCATTTCAGATTTGTTTGTACTCAGTGAGTGCAAACCACCTCTACCATCACAATGAACACCTCTCTCGGGCGCTACAGCACAGACATCTGAGATCAGTGAACAATGTGCCGAATTATTCAGTAGAAAACGATAGTGACGATGATAGTGATAACAATGATAGTAATGGTGACGAAAGTGACGACAATGATTCTTCAGACAGTACGGATTTGTCTAAGGTAGAAGAAGAACGCAAAAAATTACAAGAGAAAGAGCAGGAACTTTTGCGCAAGCAACAAGAGAAAAGAGCAAAGGAAGAGAAAAAACGACTAGAAAAATTAGAGAAAGAAGAGCGTAAACGACTAGAATTGATACAAAAAGAAATACGTAAACAAGAAGAGCTGGCTCGCAAGCAACAAGAAAAGCTTGAAAAGGAAGAACACAAACGTCAGGAAAAGTTACGCAAAGAAATTGAGAAATTAGAAAATGAAAAGCTAAATGACGTATCCTCTGATGATTCTTCTGCTGAAGATGACTATTCTTTAGACTTAGCAGACATCGGTAAGAAATATGTTTACCATAAATATGGATTAACGGCTGCAAGTACTGCATTAGAAAAGAAGACCGCACTTACTAGATTCTTAGAGGAAGAGATGGGTCTAAACACTAATAGTACAAAGAGTGAATTCAATCAGGCCGCTGTCCAGATAATTCAAAGTAGACTCTTGAACGAGAGTGCAGCTGAGAGCAATTTCACTAAATTCCTTATGAGGTATGTGAGTGTCGTAGGTGTAGAAAGTTTGCAAGTTAAATTGGAAGACAAAATAGCTAAACTTGAAAATGAAAGCGCTTTGCTTAATAATGTGTCACTGCCATGGGCAAAGCCAATACAACAGAGTGTTCAAGAAAGTAAAATGCTCTTACAGGCAGTTTTACAATATGTGAACACTCTGCTTCCTCACTGGGTAATTGAACCACAAACACCGTCCAGTGGTAATGATGCAACAGAGTCTACATCCGCCGACACATCAGCCAATACTAATACGGCGACAAGCCCGACAGATCAAAGTAGTGTACCAAATAGCGAACAGAACTCCAATACTGAGACCACTACTGGTGTTGTTGCAAATGAATCTGCAAGTACGGTTTCAAGTGATAGCACAGCATCGGACATTAACACTACTAATCAAAATTCTGGTAGTTCAGGAACAAATGGGGATGGAACAACTGTTGCCATTTCTCAACCGTCGTCTCCTGCTGGAAGTACCATAGGCTCTACTGCAACAGAAGTTAATCAACAAGTTACTACATCGGATAATGCGAATGAAGCAACGGATAACTTAGGGGCCCATGTGAGTGGGTCAACAGTTGATTCAGTTCAATCTTCTTCAACTGCAGCCAGCACGGACAGTTCTGCAAACTCTGTTACTTCGGAAGACAATTCACAAGTCACCGTGAACGAAGCTACGGATAATCTAGGATCGAATGTTGGTGGGTCAACAGTTGATTCAGTTCAATCTCCGTCAACTGCAGCCAGCACGGACAGTTCTGCAAACTCTGCTACTTCGGAAGACAATTCTCAAGTCACCGTGAACGAAGCTACGGATAATCTAGGATCCAATGTTGGTGGGTCAACAGTTGATTCAGTTCAATCTCCATCAACTGCAGCCAGCACGGACAGTTCTGCAAACTCTGCTACTTCGGAAGACAATTCTCAAGTCACTGTGAACGAAGCTACAGATAATCTAGGATCGAATGTTGGTGGGTCAACAGTTGATTCAGTTCAATCTCCGTCAACTGCAGCCAGCACGGACAGTTCTGCAAACTCTGCTACTTCGGAAGACAATTCTCAAGTCACTGTGAACGAAGCTACAGATAATCTAGGATCGAATGTTGGTGGGTCAACAGTTGATTCAGTTCAATCTCCGTCAACTGCAGCCAGCACAGACAGTTCTGCAAACTCTGCTACTTCAGAAGACAATTCACAAGTCACCGTGAACGAAGCTACGAATAATCTAGGATCCAATGTTGGTGGGTCAACAGTTGATTCGGTCCAATCTCCGTCAACTGCAGCCAGTACGGACAGTTCTGCAAACTCTGCTACTTCAGAAAACAATTCACAAGTCACCGTGAACGAAGCTACGGATAATCTAGGATCCAATGTTGGTGGGTCAACAGTTGATTTAGTTCAATCTCCGTCAACTGCAGCCAGCACGGACAGTTCTGCAAACTCTGCTACTTCAGAAGACAATTCACAAGTCACCGTGAACGAAGCTACGGATAATCTAGGATCCAATGTTGGTGGGTCAACAGTTGATTCAGTTAATTCTCCGTCAACTGCATCCAGCACGGACAGTTCTGTGAACTCTGCTACTTCGGAAGACAATTCACAAGTCACCGTGAATGAAGCTACGGATAATTTAGGATCCAATGTTGGTGGGTCAACAGTTGATTTAACCCAAGCTTCATCAGCTGTAGCTAGCACGGACAATCCCGCAGATTCTGCTACTTCAGAAGGAAATACACAAGTAACCGTGAATGAAGCTACGGATAACTTAGGATCTAATGTTGATGGCTCAACAATTGATTCAGTACAATCTTCGCCAACTATAGACAGCACGGTCAGCTCTGGAGACTCAGCTACTTCAGAAGGTAATACACAAGGCAATGCACCAGTACAGAACCCTCCTACAAATAATAATGCGGGTACTGTGGATACTGGAACGAATGCTCATGAATCAACAGATTCCACATCTCAATCTTCATCCGCTGCAACTGCAAATGAGGAAAGTTTGGGAGGTTCAATTCCAACAGAGGGTAATTCACAAGTTGCTGGACGAGTTGATAACGCAGGTACTGCTAATGTAGGCACAAGTGTTAATGAACCAACCGGAGACACATCTCAACCATCGTCACCTGTTGTTCGAAAGCAGGAAGGTCCTTCAAACTCTATCACAACAGAGAGCAATTTACAAGTTTCTGAATCAGTCCAGAACCCGTCAACAAATAATGATATTGGTAATGTAGCTACTGATAATTTAGGAGCGAATGATCATGGACCAACTGGTGAGTTATCTCAGTCGTCATCGCCTGTTATTGGCTCAGAAAATTCTACAGATACGATTTCTACACAAGGGAATTTGGAAGTGGCCGCAGGAGTTCAGAACACTGTAACTAGTAGCCCTACAATAACAGAAGATAGTACTACGGTAATTAGTTTTGTTGACTCTGCTTCAAGTAATACTCAAGGAGCTGTTACAAGTGGTGTTTCATCTTCAGCAAGTTCTGATACGTCAAGTTCGGGTACATCTACTTCAGAAGATTCAACCATTACAGATAATACTGGATCAGTTGGAGACACCTCTTCAGCTGGAGATTCAGCATCCTCATCTAGTGTGGCATCTGCTTCAGACAGCGTTACAGACTCCAGCGTTAATGTTGAGACAGCAACGGATGTAGTTACTACAGGGTCAGCAAATAATAATGTAGAGACAATAAGCTCTTCTTCGTCGGGTGTTGAAAATACAGCTGGTTCAAATAGCGAAATCTCCACAGATTCTTCAATATCGATAGCAGCTCCTACGACAGAAGTAACTGATTTTGTAGTACCTGCCGCAATTGAAAATGCCGACAAACAGACTGATTTATCAGGAAATAGCCCACTTATAGCAGACAGCGTGACCGATCCTTCAGCGCCAGTTACTAAAGGAGTGAGTGTTGACATCAATACCACAGAGAATTTGGCGATCCCATCTGAAGTTTCCGGAAGTTCGGCTGTAGATACAGGTACCATTAATACCGAAATCACTACGGATATAACAATATCTGAAGCATCGAATCCAGCTACAGAGGGTAATGTAGTAGAAAATATGCCTGTTAATGCGATAGAATCGCAAGGAACCGGTAATGTCGCTCCTATAATTGGTTCGTCTCGAGGTGATGCTTCTGAAATCGGATCTACTGACGTTCCAGCTTCTGTTACAACGGTTCCAGAAATTGCTACAGAAGTAATCAATGTGGAATCTTTACCAGCAGAAGCAGCTAACCCAAGCAACACTGAATCCGATTTAAAATTAAATGAAGGTGCCGCCCCTATAGACCAGGGTGTCGTAGATACTACGCCTGTAAGTTTTGTTGTTGAAGAAGTTACCAGTGATAGTCTATTAAATATCAATACAGTTACGCCATTTTTATCTGATACGGCAGGACAAGACTTTACTGTGGCTCAGGAAGGTAGTACAGAAACTGCGATTACTGATACCCCAGTAGTAACAGCAAATGATGCTGATTTTTTGAATAATGCACAGGGATTTAGTCCAGCCAGTGAAGCAGTGGCGCCTGAAGGTCCCGTAATAATTGAACCAATACCAGCAAAAGAAGATACTCTTGGACTTCCTGAGTATAGGCCTTCACCACGTATGATTATGATTCGACCTGAAGCTGGTTCAAAATTAATTGAAGTTACTACACAGTGACCGTTTGTTATTACGACTAACTAATTTATTATGTTTAATCCTTTTATAATTTTGTAGATTGTATAAATCCATTAAATTTTAAGATGCATCGATAAATTTGTTGTTATTTTATTTCATAAGCAACGATAGCTCAGTTGGAAGTGGCACCCGTTGGATGAAACAAAAGCAGGAGGTTCGAAACTAAACCCAAAATTATGCATATCTGATTTTTCTAAATTATAATGAGAGGGAAAATAATCGCGAGGAAACCATACCTGTCATTTTCTATAATAATTTTGGAAGTATATGAACACGATGTATAGGCTAGCATGGTGTATTAGGCTCTAACTTTATAACTAGAAGAAACCTTATAGTGGATAGTAATATACCATGGTTAATATTATTTGTTCATAAATTGAGACAGCAAAAATCATTTTAATACTAATATATTTTCCAATAAATTTCTTAATTACTTTTTACAAAATTTGGTTGTTATAGGTATCGTACTGGAATGTAATATAAGAGGTACTTAATTTCTCACAATTGATTCTAATCATAACAACTATATTAAAATATAAATAAAAATAACAGTTCATATTAGCTAAAACAATAATTACGAATTATTACGCTAAAAATGTGTCAAAGCCAATACTTGTTAGCAGCGTTAGGAGGATTCGGATAATTATGTTGATGTAAAGGATCAGTTACATTAGGGAATGTGTAAGGATCGTTCATGTATTTGTATTCACTAGATAAACCAGCCAAACTCATGTTCAGCGAGTTATGAGAAGGACTCCAATTAGAAGTTATAGACGGATCAACAGACACTTTGGAGTAATCAGCAGGAACTTTTGGGTAATCAGAATCACTATTTGGTAACGTTTTGTCATAATCTTCTACTGTAGGTTTGACAAAATTATCTTCTCTTGGTTCAATAATTTCATCACTGGGCACTTTCTCCTCTTCAGTTTCTTTGGGTAAATAATTTATCGGTTTATTGTAAATATCATTGCTAGCGTAACGTGCATAATCATTTCTGGGAACACCAGCTTCTAAGATTTGACTATGTGGTGGCCCGTTGGGACCAGTTACTAAATGACTGAACGTAGAACCCGATGTGCTTGGAAACGCTGCGTTTTGGAAAGCTTGGTTTAGATGCTGTGATTGGGCCATAAGTTGGTTATAATTAGCATATTTTTGGTGATGCCATGCATCGGGATGTTGCGGGTGATGTTGAGGAAGAGATGGTAATTCGCCAGCGGGGTACGGGCAGGGAATCTGAGGCATCGGTATGGGAGAGTAGCCGGCGATGCTTGGTCCGCTGTTGGAACCAGTGTGTTTCCGTAGACGAGCCCTTCGGTTTGAAAACCATACCTGTAACACAAAATTTTACATCTCTTAATATATCGTGATCGTAATAATTACTATAATCACAAGTTTAAAAACTTAACAGACCGACTTCAAATCCGATCGTGACCAAATTTATATGGGACCACCCTTGAAATAAGCTCTATCGATCACGAAATCGGTGCACATTTGGCGGAGATATCGCGTAAGATAAGATACAAGTAGGTTAACTTGTTTGAAGCGGCCCTATTATTAATAATAATGCATTTTACATTAACCGCTCGGCGGCCGATGGCGCCTGGCATTATCATCATTATTATCAGCCACATGAAGTCCACTGCAGAACATAATACGTCTTCCCCTAACATAGAAATAAAATTGATATAGCGACGCGCAACATTTTGACCAAAAAGGTCGGTATGCAGGGTCGCCAATTATAAATTATAAGGTAATATATAAAATATACACTATGAACTTATATTTTTGTACCATTTTGAGTAGTTATCACTGTACAACTGATGTAAAGCCCGGTGTAGTAGCTAATTTACCTTATATAAAACTTATCTAGAGATGTTATATCTTTTAACCAGTGACAAAATGTATTTGAACCGCATTGCACATATAATTTAGTTAAGTGTATTAACCACAGGTAGTCAATTTACCGGGCGAAGAAACCCTATTGTGAAATGATGCGTCAATCAAGTGAATTGACTTTTCCGTACTCAATATGGAGACGAGCAAAAATGAATCAATAAAGAACACCCAATATACACATACTTAATAATAAATACACCTAACAGTTGAGAACACACACAGAGTTCCTGAACCCACTCTAGGTTTAACTTGTATCGTGGGCATCAATATAATATAGATGCACAGTTCTTTGCTTTCCTTCTAAAAATGGTCTCAGAAACACACAAAAAAAGAATATCACAAGTTCTAATTCAATCAACACTAATTAATATAACCCTATTCACGTGGTATAAAGTAGCTTTTTAATTGACATGAGCAAGCGTTCTTATATTTGAATTTTGAAATTTAGAATGCTATGTGCGTCCGACTGTATGCAAAAAGAGTGCTTAAGCACTTCTTTGCTGTCCCATTTTCCGAGCGTCAACTGTGCATCTAGGTAAATAATATATCGATGATCGTGGGTATCAGAATCTACGAGAGACTTTTGGTCTCACAACACCCTGATCTAAAAGAAATATCTGTAGGTCACACAAACATTTGTCTCGGTACGGGAATCGAACCCGCGGCCTCTCGCTTCACAGCCGGCGAGTCCGCTGCACCACAGAGGCTGTGTACCAAGTATTCAATACAAGAGAGATTGGATGCCGTAAGACAAAACTCAAAAGATAAAAACCGAAGAAAGTATATGTGGAGCGGCGATCGAATCCGCGGTTTCTCAACTCATTCAAGTCACAGTCACTCGTCCACAACGTCACAAGGGCTATTAATCTATACATACTTGTATTCTAGCCTCAGTGAGACCGGTTTGCAGTGCCAGCTCTTCTCTGGTGTACACGTCAGGGTACTGAGTTCTATGAAACGCTCTCTCTAAGGCGTCCAGTTGTTCTCCCGTGAAAGTAGTGCGCGATCTGCGCTGCTTCCTCTTCAAAGTTAACCCTGGCTCGGAGTCTATATCCGAAGAATCAGAACCACGACCTGCGAATAAAATGAACTGATATTTTTATCCGTTCTATGTACGTAGTATGTATTATTGTAGTCACTAATTTGGTGACTGCCTCGGTGGCGTAGTTGTATGTCCTGAGGTCTCGGGTTCGATCCCGGGTCGGGCAAAGTGATATTGGATTTTTCCATATCAGCCCGGAGTCTGAAATATGTGCCCGATATGGCGATAGGCTCGCCCCTATCACATCCGGGACGGAACTAAGATCGGTCGGATCGACGGTTCGCTAGTGCACCTCTGCCTACCACTTCACGGATACAGTGGTGAGCTTATGTTGTTTTGTTACTTATTTGGTCTAGTGAATTCGAGTGGCGGCATGTTATGGGCGGGACTTGGGATCGAATTCCAGGTCGGAGCAAAACCAAAAGGTTTTACTAACACTATTTGCCCGGGGCTGCATCTCCCAGAGGGGGTTGACAATAGGTCATAAAAAAAGTAAAGGAAACAGCAACATGTTGCGCCGATTCCTCATGAAAGGGGGATAAGAGTAGGTGAAAAGAAAAATATATAATAGTAGTTAGTATCTTTTTTCTACCTGCCCTCAGCCCACATTAATGTGGGGTCGGCGCAACACACTTTTCTAAGCATGTTGCGAAGAGGATTTGGCTTATTTTTACGACCGGCCGCCTGTCTGACGTCAACCCCCTATGAGGGATTCAGTCCCGGGCAAATTAAATTAGAAAATTTACTTTGCCCGACCTGAGAATCGAACCCAGGAACTCCCGGTCTACAGCCCATACAAGCTGCCACTAGACCAAGGAGGCGACAGTAATATTAGGTAGTGTAATATTTGAATACAATTGGCAATATCTGTATTATGTATGATATGTTTTGTATAAAAGCGGTTAAAACACAGACATGTAGTTAAAACCGTTTAGTAATGTATGTTCACCATGGATTCTAATATTTTTTAAATAGCGAAGAAAATTTTGTGTTGTGGATCTGATAGAGAGTAAATTGCACTAGCTCATAAGCTTACGCTTGCATTCTAAAGGCATATGCGATTTGATAACTAAAAATCCGCAGTTTTTAATAATGTGTGTGTGTGTGTGTCCACTCGTGTAACAGCCAGATTTACATACCTACTCTATAAATTATCGTTTTTTTTGCCGACGCTGAAAATAAATTAAGGTGCCTATTTTTATGGGATGGCATTCGAAGAATATTATCAAGTGCCAAAGAATGGAATAGACAAAGGCATTAATGTCGTAATTCCTATTTAATATTTCGGAAAGATAATGCAGCAATTTGTCTTCATATGTTTTTTTCCGAACACGTGTTATTTATTAACAAAGTGTTTTTTGTGTAAACCCACATCACGTTATAATTCGCCTAAATCAAGAGCCGTCGGGATCGCGGGCCGCGGCCGATCTCATTTATAAATCGGTAGCGGTATCCTACGGAAACAGATTAAAAAACGCCCGCAACAATACGGGGCTTTGGACTTAAAATGATTTTAAAAAATGCGGCTTATATTAATAGCCTTTTGAAAGAAGTCAAAATTGAATGAGATGAAAAAATAGGGGCTCAGTGTAGCGCGGAATAAGGAACACCCAGCGCGGGCGGTGCCTTTGTCGGCGTCTTTGCTGTTCGGTTGACATTTTAGCACCATTCAATATTTGGTGTCGCGATCTGGATTTATGACACGTAAAACGAAAGTGTAATTTTTGTTGAGCTTGTCTCGTTTAGATTTGTTAAAGTATACATTACATGTGTATGGTACAGAATATCTGTAATTCAATATTTAAAAATAGTGGCAGTGTAAGCAACAATAAGCTGGAAAATATAGTATGGAAAAAATACAAATTACAAATTCTGAAATAACAAAGAATATTTATAATCACATTAAAATGGAATTCAAAGCAAACACAATAACGATCAGCAATGTAGTTAAATAACATGTAAAATAATTCTTATGTAAAATAGTTCACGATATACTTGATTTGGTAATATTTTACAAGGAAATCTAACGGAAATAAAACCTCTTTGTAATGCAAGAAGGATTATTAAAAAAACACAAGGAAATATATCTAACCACAAAGGCTGCGTGCGACACCAAATAAAAAACAACATATTGTAATAAAATGATTTACATTGCTCAAATTCTCCGGCTGGCTCGAGAGACAGAGACAGATTTATTTAGTCTTTTTTGTTCCCAGTTCTGATCACAACGTACGAGCCTAAATACAAACCGAAAAAATATAAATCTCCCAAAGGCGATACCAAACTTTATTGCGAGGCCATAAAGTCCCTTTCAGTAATTCCCGTTTTACGGCGAGGCATTAAACCAAAACTATGAGGGTTTTATGTCCTAAAGAAAGGCGAGAGGTTTACGCGTGTGCCGTACGTGGGAGAGGGTGAGAGAAACTTTGGCGATTGCCGAAATGTGACCCCATGAAGACCGCCGGCTCCGTTCAAAAGTCATAATTTGGAAGTTGAAAGAGCGGCGGCGGCGGTTTAACACCTTCATAATCTGGGTTCATTAAAACTGTCGGGCCGGCCTTTGTTTCAGCGGTTTGTTTCGATGTTAACAGATGGCTGGATTAGCACGTTTGACTTTTGTGGGCGTTTGCTTGCTTCTCACTATGCTTTTTATTTCGCGTAATTAAATATTTAATCATGATTTATTGAAACGTATTTTTTGCTGATATGGGTTGACTAACTGGAGTTTAAATATAAGCATTTTATTATGTAACCTTCGTCAAATATCATCATAATCATGAATATGCTATCTGCAACATATTTTGCTATATGCCACCTCACCACATGCGATGGAAATAAGCTGGGCGCACTACACGACTCAGCGTACCTTTTCGGGGGCACAAGCCTAGGCTTACATTTGTTGTATAAATATTCTTTTTTCCTATCTGCCCTTATACCTTAATGTGGGTCGACGCAACACACTTTTTCAAGCATGTTGTAGAAAGGATTTGTCTTAGTTTTACCACCAGGTGCCTGCCTGACGTCAACCCCCTCTGAGGGACCCAGTCAAATTAAATTAGAAAATTCGCTTTGCCCGACCTGGGAATCGGACCCAGAGCCTCCCGGTCCATAGCCCATTTATGTTGCCACTAGACCAAGGAGGCGGCTCATTTGTTGTATAATATCCCACCTACTTATATCGTTCGTATCTACATATGTATATCGTTCGATACGTGCGTCACGCGTCGTTCATAGTATGCAGTCTGTTTGTATAGCATGTTTGTATAATATACTCAATGTCACTCGACATAGCAATATCGTAATATAATATTTTGTCTTTTAGAGGAAGAATCGTGTTCGATCTTGTAACTGAAAATTCGCATAAGAGTTTCCCGATTTATTGTCAGGGTCTAGCCAGGTTTGGCTTGCTCTCATATCAGAGTCAGTTCAGAAGATCCCGGAGTCTGGAATTTGTGCCCGTTGTGGCGATAGGCTCGCCCCCTATCACATCTGGGACGGAATTAAGCGCGGCGAAATATGGGTCTTCTAGTTCGCTAGTGCGCCTCTGCCTACCCCTTCGCGGATACAGGCGTGAGCTTCTGAGTTTCTAGACACACCTACTTAGTTCTGACCGCGACCTAGGTATAACCTGTATCGTGGGTGTCAGATACTATGAGAGACTTTTGGTCTCACAACACCCAGACATGAAATAAATATCCGTGGGCCACACAAAATATTTGTCTCAATGAGGGAATCGAACCCGCGGCCTCTCGCTTCACAGCCGACTACTCGCCCATTGCGCCACGAAGGTTATCGATTATAAAAATTGTATTCATTTTTAAGTAAGATCCATCACGTTACTTTCTATGTCCACTAAATGAATTGGCATTCGTGTACACTTGACGCTTGTTAGAGTCTATTCAATATTCACTCCGCCTCCTCTTTGTCGGCTATCTCATTCCCTTCCGGAAAGATTCATGTCTTCCTGGGAGGGCTTATTGTACGAGACGAGCCCGAATTGTCTTCAATACAATTTAAAGTAATAAACGTCCCCTCATAGTTGTTGATGTGTCATGAACTTACATGGACTTGTTGACTAATGATTTGTGATACTTATGAAAGGAATGTGTTAAATGGTACCGTAAAGATATTAAAATTCTCTGAAGTGTTGAAAGTTCTTCAGGAGGAAAAATCTTTGTCAGCGACTGAACCCTATAGAGAGGGTTGACGTCAGGCAGCGTCCGATCGTAATAACTAAAGCCAAATCCTTTTTGCAATGCCTAAAAAGGTTGCCGAAATCACATTAGAGTGGAATAGAAGGTGGAAGAAAGAGTAATTTGTCAATTTTGATAAATAGGTGTATGACATTATGGGCTTTCCTTATAAAAACATTTTAGCCGAGGAAATGGTTAAGAATAGTCTGTCCCTTTTATTTTTAAACAATGTGACACAAGGCAAAAAGTGACAGAATAGTCTTAACCATTTGATCAGCTAACATGTTTTTATAAGTAAGGCACTATAACAATATGATAGAAGACCAAAATTGACATTTCTGTCACACCTAGCAAGATTGTCAACTATGTGTATCCTTGTAGGGTGTTATTTATAATTTATTCACTCATTTTAGTAGGTGACCAAGAAATTATATTCTTGAGCTACATTATATTCTTTTCCAATCGATGGCTTTCTGTATCAAGCAAACATTTTACTTGGTGAAAGATTAAAGTAATAGTATTAAAAGAGAAAAACTGGTCACATTATATTATATGGTGATAGAGTTGAGCTTCATGTGAGACGCAATGATTGCGCCATGTCTTCGTGGAGGATTGTAATCACCTGGCAGACGGCGAAGTCACATTAATGCCCGTGTCAAACAAATAGCGAACAGAGAAAAATTTATGGCTTACAAGCAAAGAGATTTAATATTACTAACTATAGAGGGGCTATCAAGCAAGTTTCCATACATAAAAATTGATCTCAAACTTCAGTCCCAGCATCAACTATTTATTACAATGCGAGGACGATTATAATAATTTACACCCTAGAATATTTTGTGAATGGTTAAGAATCACGTAAGATAAGTTTATTTTCTCAATATTATTTCGCTGGCCGACCTGGCGCGCGTATATTTATTTATTTATTTCACACAAAACAGGTTAGAAATATTATATTTCAAATAAACTGTGCGACTTATGACCACTAGATCATAACTTTTGGATCACAAATTGTGTGCTGTTGTGTCTAAGAGTCGTTTTATTAATTTATGAACATTACTGCTAACATATAAACTCGTTCATCGAACTGCATTAAGTAGATACACTTAATATAATTAGTCAAGCGCAATCAATAGCATTTTTTTGTAACATAAATCAAGCGACCCTACGTTTCAAGAAAAAGTTTTGCTGCTACGTTTTCGCATCGCTGTCTATATAACACAGCCTTATTTGATTGTAATGACCGATGGTATTAAACAAATGCGAGAGATTTTATCGTCCCTCTTTTGTTTTGCTTCTACGCACTGTGAAAGTAACTTGCTCGATTTATGTCATCTTTTCTGCTTTCTAGTACAAAGCATTATGGCGACATTTATCTTATTTGTATGTACCACATTTTCGTCTTTATAAGCCTCATTGTAAATTTAAATAATTAAAACTCCGTCCCCTGATAAGAATAAGACAGCGTAATTAGCTTGAGAAGTGAAAGATCGAGGAATATCAATTTTAGTTAATTTTAAATTACACATGTGTGCTTCGGTTTACATTTGTTGTCGAGTAAGGAAAGCACCTAAAATTCAACGACATTGACGATGCCGACGATACTGTAATAGTTATAAATCTTACGAAATAGGAATTCAACCATAGATAGCAATTTTTTTTTCTTCACATCTTCTATTGCATTAACGAATGAGAGAATGTAACCTCTATTCAATTAACATACATTAAACGTCCACGAGACAATATTCCAATTAAATTCAATTGCGGCTGAATTCTATAAAATTGCTAATCCTTTAAAGCAAAAAGCTCGCGCAAAACATTGTCATGCAACAAAGCGTAACTAAAGGGGGAGTTCCAACAAACTACAACAGGTACATACACAATTAAAGCGGCGGCCAACATAATGCAACAATGACACAACAACCAAAACATGTTACGTACATTGTTCACGTTTTCAGCACTATCTTACGCACCGTAGGTGACCGCGGCAACTTTGTCGGCCACTTTACATGTGGCGGTAAAAGAACGCCGCCGTTTGACGCAGGACATCAATATTTCAAATGGCAACAATGACGCGCCAAGATTTGTGTGCGGAAATTGATTTTTTAAACGTATTGGCCGCTCGTGAGAAAGCTTTGACGAGGTGTATTTGCGAAACTTATAGTTTAATGGTTAAGTTGTGGATGTCGGAAGTATGCATTTAAAACTTCGATTGAATATTAATATTTAGTTTGAAATTTTGGGGCTTGTATTATAAAGTTTTGTTATAGTCAGTCAACTATTATTGGCTAGACCATTATAATAATAATAATATTAGCCCTGTAATATTATTGTCCCACTGCTGGGCACGGGCCTCCTCTACTAATGAGAGGGGTTAGGCCTTAGTCTACCACGCTGGCCTAATGCGGGTTGGTAGACTTCACATACCTTCGAAATTCCTGTGAAGAAATTCTCAGGTATGCAGGTTTCCTCACGATGTTTTCCTTCACCGTTATAGCAAGCGATATTTCACAATGAAAATACACTTAACATAGAAAAATCAGAGGTGTATGCTCCATTTTGGGGTTGGTCTCGAACCTCCGACACTTGTCTCGGCAGTCCGTACCATTCCCAACTGAGCTATCGCTGCTATATTATCATCATATATTATAGATCATTATCACCATTATAATCAGATATACCAAAACTTTACCTACCCTCTAATCTATTAAACTCTACTAAAGAGTTTGTCGCAGGCGAAGCCGTTAGCATAGGCTAGTTACATTATATTTGTGTAATTTTATTATTCGTCATGAATTTAAAATTTATTTAAAGTATTTTTATTTGTTGAAATATACAATGAATGGGTGAATTTAAGGACCGTACCATTTTCCTTTCCACACATAATTTTGTGGAGCTTAGTAGAAAATTTACGATTTAATACTCCCATCTTATTTGAATAAATGAAGAGGTGTCCATCGTATTTGAAATATAATTTCATTTAGTCCCTTTTAGAAATTGGCTGTGACAGCTCGTTATGTGAAGTGAATGAACAGGCGCAGTGTTAGCTGGAAATTATTACAAAATACACGTTTGTACACCCTGAGTTATTTATTATTTTAAACCTATGATGTAATAGGGTAATTTAATTTTAATAACGATAGTTTCTTACTCTCTTTGGAGCCGGTGCCTTTTCATTTAATCTGCTTCGGCCTTAGCAATCCAAAGAGAGTAAGAAATTATCGTTAGATAGGTATGTTTTAACTTTTAAGTGACAAGTGCAACTTTCAGTTTTGAAGTAGGTTTTCAGTTTTTGTTATATTGATACCATATTTCAAAAACCCATACTAATATTTGCACATATCGTTTTATATACGTTGACAGTCTCCGAGACGCAGCGCGCGAGTAGCCAACTATGAAGCGAGAGACCGCGGGTTCGATTCCCGCACCGAGATAAATGTTTGTGTGGCCCACAAATATTTTTTCGGGTCTGAGTGTTATATTGTCTCTCGTTTTTGATACCCACAACACAAGACTCGATCTTAGTGTGGGGTCAGACTATGTGTGTCACTGTTGCATGTTATTTATTTATAAGTAGGGCAATCAATTAGTTATTATGTATCGCTTTATTTCGATAAATATTATACCGAAACTCTATGAAGCAGTGAGCAGTACCTAAGTGATGCGCTGTCAATATAGTCTAGTGTATTGGTGAGAAAAGTGACATTTCGTGGGAAAGCTGTCGCCAACTTAGAAAACATTGCGACTTATATTGAGACAGAAATAGAGTTGAATGTAGGTTAACATACTATTTAGTAGGGATTTTATCGTTGGACATACGACTAATTACATTACCAACAAGTACACATACATACATACATACATAAACTCACGCCTGTATCCCCGAAGAGGTAGGCGAGGCGCACTAGCGAACTAGTACACCCACATTTCGCCGAGCTTAGTTCCATCCCAGATGTGATAGGGGGCAAGCCTATCGCCATATCGGGCACAAATTCCAGACTCCGAGCTGATATGGAAAAATCCAATATCACTTTGCCCGACCCGGGGATCGAACCCGAGACCTCAGGACGGTAGTCGTACCGAAAAACAACCACGCCACCGAGGCAGTCAAGTATTTGTAGATATTCTTTTTAATGTAGGATTTGGCAAAGTGATTCATACAGTCTTTCGAATGAAGGAAATCTGAATAGGTGGCAACCTAAGCCATTACGCCCTATTAAGATGACGAGATTATCTCGTCCAACATGAAGCTACACAGCAGATCCGATATCTCTACGATTGAAATTGTATTTGTACTAAACTGTATCAATTAGATTCTGTGTAGTCATATTACTGTGTGAGAAAGTATTGTTTTCAACCGATTTAAAAGAAGTTTCTCAATCAATCTGCATCTTTTAGGTATGTTACCTCCATTCCGCCTATCTTATTTTCGACCCAGACGTGATTTTTGGCGACCCTATCACCAAATTCGGCACAGACTCCAGACTCCGGGATGACACTTTTACATTTTCTGATTATTACCTCCTAGAATCCCGTCGATACTATAGTCCTTCTTGCCATCGGCATCGCGAGCCCCGCCGCGTAGAAGTCTTGAGATGGACGATATACTGGGTGGATCTGAAACGCCCTCCTGAAATATCATCAAATCATTTCTCACATAACTGAATTGGTCGTTCTATACCTTTAGTTACCCCTAGTACAAGGTTTTTTTGACAGTACTCGCTTCTTGAAAACAATGGTTACATATATGTATGTACTTTCTTTAGTTCTTTATAGTTTCAGCAAGTGACGTTCGTGGTCAAATGTATGGAAAAACGAAAATTATCAACGTTTTCGAGAAGCGAGAGCTGTCAAAAAATCGTAATAGGGGTACGGTATTTCACTCGATAAGTATGGGAATTGGGAAAAACATGAATTCAAAAACATAATGAATTAATCTTCATTAAACACATGCACGTGAAAAAAAGTGAATATACTGATCAAGTGAGAGCAGTCGTCCTAAGGACATTTATAATAGATACACGTTATATATGTATTGTAAAACTAATATTTTTTATGACGATAAATTAAATGATTTTTTCTTTATATGCTAGAACTCCTTTGCGAAAATGAGAACGTTATAACCATGGTTTTTATTGAGGGCAAATAATCTTAGTTTATTTATGGAACTTCGGGTCTTTTTGGCTAAAGAAGCCTTAACCCAAGTACAGACAGATAGGAAAAACATTGGAGGCCAGAGTGGAGAACCCGTCAGACTTAAGTACTGAAGATATATCAGTAGCGTTTTTAACCAACTTCATTTAATGAAAACATTTTAAAGAAATTATAGTTAAAATTCTTGAATGTATACATTTAGAACACAAGAATGCATTAAATTAATATGAAAAATATTAAAAACAGAATAAATTATACCTTAATTAATTTCTCGCGTATTTCCCAAGAGAATATACCAGGATTTTGACGTTTGAGATCTTCAATCCTCGCTTCTACTTCTGGAGTCGCAACTCTTGGCTTCGAGCCACCGATCACGCCCGGTCGGATCGATCCAGTTTCCTATATAAAAGTTCGTTGTACAAATGAAATTATAGTACAACTGAATAAAATCTAAGCGAATTGTAATAGCAAAAAAAAAAAACAATTTTAATTTTAACACTGGCTGCTTTTTACAACTGTGAATTTTTTTTTTTTTCATTTACTGTACAGGCTACGGAAACTGTGTTAATTATTTCAATTATGCTGGACAAAGGGGACTTTTAATAGAATTATTAAGCATTGAAATTGGTAATATTAGTTTCTTTTACAGGTAAAATTACATACAATTCATCAAATATCTGTTTCACTTTGAACTTTCCATTATATTGGATAAAGTAAAATCACTATTTTTTATTACCGTTAATATTTAAATTGATTATACAATAAATTATTCTAATTTGTTCAGTTGTGGTATTTTATACAAAACAGATAAATGATAGAATTGAACATCTAATTTTTATTGGTGGTTTGTAATTTAATAGCTGTTTTCGGTGTCTTTATTATTAGAAAACCTAATTAACATATAAAATGGAACCGTTTTTGGATGCTCAATGGCACATCGGGTCAACAGATAATTGATAATACAGTTATAGGTTAAAATGGGAATAAGATAAAATGATCGAATTGTGTGCACGATTTTTATTGTTGTACTGTAGTTTAATGGCATTTTTAAATATTTTCATTTTTAATTAAAGTAAAAAAAGATGTTAGGTAAATGAACAATTTTCATCCGCTTGAAAAACGAGGAGCTTTTCAATTCATCAGTATTATTTATGTAGGTACGTATTATATCTCCATATCGGGTGTACAAATAGCCAGAGGGCTCATGAGGATCGATTTTCAAGATTTTTTTGCGTTCGATTGAGCTACTATAATAGTGGTCCCAGGCTGATATTTATAGAGCGAACTTTAACTAAGTCTAAGTCAAACAAACGAACTCAGTGAGGATTTAGAATTATTAAATCGAACTTTGACTTAGTCCGAGTCATTTTTTACAAGAAAATCTTTGCTTAGTCTGTCTGACGGCCTGTTTTTCTTGTAAAAAATGGCTCGGGCTAAGTCGAAGATGCCTAATCGTCACTGAGTTCGTTTCTTTGACTCAGACTTAGTCGGAGTTCGTTCTATAGATCTCAGCCCCATTGATCCAGATTTTATATACTTTAAAGTCACTTTTAAAGTTTTGAAACTTGCGAATGTCTTATTTATAGACGCACCATAAGTTTTCGCATAAGACCTTCGATAACACAACTAGGTAGTTTGTGTCCTACACTGGCAAAGCGTGGAGAAACGCTTCCTGAACGAAACAATCGCCATTATTATAGTGTGTAGTGGCTATGGGTGAAACGGGCCTTCAGGCTCCGTTGCTCGGGGATCAATGGCAATTGTTTACTGATCGACCAGCCGTGGACATTGGACGCGTGGGCTCTTGCACTACACTATTAGATACTGGTAGTTAGACTTTATTGTCCTCTCAATTCCTGTATTGTTATTGGAATCGCAATTTGTACTATTTTTTACTATTTTCAGTAAAATAGCTTCCTTGATCATATGGCAGCATATATGGGCTGTAGACCGGGAGGCCTTCGGTTCGATTCCCAGGTCGGTCGAATCCATTCGATCGATCAGGTCGATCCCTCAGAGTGGATTGGCGTCAGACGGGTAGCCGGTCGTAAAATCTAAGCCAAATACTTTCAGCAGCATGTTTGAGAAAGGGTGTTGCGCCAACCCCGCTTTACGGTGGAATAAGGGCAGGTAGAAAGAAAGACTATTTTTAGTAAAATATTTGTTGAATTAAGAAGTGCTCACATTTATCGATACGTGACTGATTCAGGTAGTTAAAAGCGGTTTTATGTCAATGCAATAAGACGAGGAGAAAGGTGATCCTGGGTTAGAATTCCAAGTCAGGCAACTAAATATCATAAGTGTCCGGAATTAGATGTAGAGGAAATAGGAAGGGTTGATATGAGGCAGTTAACCGTTCGAAAAATTCACCATTTCTGTATTATGTTTGAAAAAATGTATTGCATTACCTGATACTGAATTGGAATAATAGTAAATGGAAAGATAAATTGAAATATAGATCTTTTAGATTGTTCCGAGCTTATTTTCTACAAACGCGTTTGATCCCTAATCAGTACCAAAATACTGATTGAAGATTTCTTTAAATTACTTAGCAACATATTTCACAGAGATAATGAAAGCCCAGCAATTTTCATTTTTAGTATTTTTCATTCATCCTTTCTTATATAAAATTTTAAAAATGTTTTCACTAAAGTGAAATATATTATTGAACTAGTAATTAACTTATTTATCTTTTTATCAAAACATGCGTTAGGAAAGTAACAAGAATTATACCTGATATCTATTAAGAATCTTGGAGACACAGCCATGGGAGACGCGAAGCTGCCTGGAGATGACGCAGGGTCTGACTCCCGCTGCAGCCATCTCTACAATTTTCAGCCTGATGTGGTTAGGCAGAGGTCTTCCGTTGATGAACAGGCCGCCTAATTGATTCACCCGGCCCTGACCTGGCAAAATAATAACGTTATATTCAGAAGGGTTACTATGACGTACGTTTTATTGATTTTATTTCGCATGGAGGTTACCTTGTTGTAGATTGGCTGCTCTAATTTAATGTAAATTAATGATTTTTTTTGGTTGTATATTAATATCTAACTGTAAACTGCCTATTTTTTAAAGAAAAGAGCAATGTTAGAGTTTCTTGCCCGTTCTTCTCTTGCGAACCAGCCTTCCGAACGCTAGAGTAAACATTTTAGACGGAATCTAAACAATGTGTGACATTTTATAGATTCAATAAATGATTTGATTTGGTTTGATTTGAAGGATTCTAAGAGCGACTTGCACCTTTATTTGTACCTGTCCTTATCCCACCTTAATGTGGGGTCGGCGCTACACACTTTTTCAAGCATGTTGCAGAAATGTTTTGACTTAGTTTTTACGTCCAGCTGCTTGCCTCGTCAATCCCCTCTGGGGAAATTAAATTAGAAAATTATCTTTTCCCGAACTGGGAGTCGAACCCAGGACTTCCCGGTCAACAGCCCATATGTGCTACCACCAAACCAAGACCAAAGAGGCGACAAAGAGCGACTTGCACCACTTTTTATTACTAATGCACAGTTGTCCTTACTCAATTTAAATCACACGTTATTCATTTTTTACTTAAGTTTAGGATTAGTCCTACTTTCGTTTGATTCCAATTAGAATTCAAGAAACATAAATATTGTAGGTAATTCTTGCATTGTAGGTTTATTATGTTCAGCAGTGGGATACCTCGGAGGGAAATAAAGTTAGTCAGGCAGCCGGTCGTAAAAATTAAGCTAAATTCTCTCTGCAACATGCAAAAGTGTGTTGCGCCGACCCCACATTAAGGTGGGATAAGAGCAGGTAGAAAGAAAGAAAGAAAGTGGACGCCCTGTGGCTGATGATGATGATGATATATGGGACAGCTATATAAAATAGACTTTTTATGTTGCAGTAAATGATGGTTGAGAAATTGGCTTTTAAATTATTCCTTAAAATTATGTACGTTTTAAAGCTTCTATTCTATAAGAGTAGTTATTAACGTGAATGTGAAATAGTACCTCAACATTAGTGTTGTATGGTATATCTATTGGAAAATAAGTCGGGACTCGGGAAGTATTTAAGCTTCATTACATGTTACGAGTGCCTTCAAGCTTAAAGAATGAAAGAGGACGCTAGTGAGAACGGACAACGATTTTAATTATGTTTAATATATCTATATGCGTTATATAAAGATGAAAAAGGTCGCAGGAAGTCGCTGGATGCAGGCCGCTTCCAACAGGTCGATCTGGAAATCTTTGGGGAGGCCTATGTCCAGCAGTGGACGTCCGTAGCTGATGATGATATGCGTTATATATATCGAAATGAGCATACTAATCTATATGCTGGCTAAAAGGGCAGGCAGCACACTAGTATAGATAATACGAATCAAACAAATTCAGGTTTGTTAGTATCTTTATACACAATGTTTTGAGCACAGTTTGAAGACACTAACCTACGCGAGTTAGCGAGTAATAAAGTAAAGTGTCGCAGACTATAGATACTTTACGCTAAAGGCACCACGTAGTTCGGCTATTTGATTTTTTGGGGAACAAAATGTTGCTATTTTTTTATTTAACAGGTACCTGTTCGTATTTGATTCGATATATTATCATCATCATCATCACCAGCGTCCACGTCCTATGGACGTCCACTGCTGAACAAAGGCCTCCCCCAAAGATTTCCAGATCGACCTGTTGGAAGCGGCCTGTTGATTCAATAACCGTTTATTAATTGCTGTACATGTCCGAACTGATGGATAAGCGCATTTTCTAATTAGAGGGGTTGGGCCTCACTAGACCATGCGGGCTTAATACTTATATTCCCAATAAAAAAGTTTTATTAGATAAATAATTAGCAGTGGGATTTTACATTTCATATTAGAATTAAAGTTAGTTAGATAGATAGAAAATTGTGTTTGCTTCTTCTTTGAATAAATAATTCTTGAAAATACTCAAATATACCTAGATACAGAGAAATACAAAACATGATGTTTTTGAATGACTATTGATATTTGATATTGTGCTTTGTGTAAACATGATAGAGATCTTTTAAAATTGTTAAGGACTTTTGAATACTATCTTATCGAGTATACATCTAAAGTAAGATAAGTATATAATAAACCAGTAAGTTCGTATCATTTTTTGACCTTGTTGCTATAAAATATGAAGTGTGCAGTATGAAGTAACTGCACTTTCATAGTTTTTTAATGATGATTAATCTTATTGCATTCCTTTAAAACTACTCAAAGTTTCAGTTTGTATTATGAATTTACATTAAAACAATATCATAAATAGAGTAGTGATGTGTTAGTAGGAAAGTGTATAGAGATGTATAAATATGATTAATTAATAAAATAGGAATTAAAAACATATTCCCTTACCTACCCACACATCCATACCATTCTGGTGGCGTTCCATAATGGTATGAGAGTCAGTGTATGGTTTCCATGAACGGTGACGAACACAAACTAAACCCACACTGGCTGAAGTCCAAGCATTGGAGACACAACAAGCTTTCAACAAACCATCGCCAAGCACAAGCCTGAACCACGTAACGCCACAAAAATGATAAATATATGTTTACATTTAATTAAACTGGACAGAAACACATAATTTAAATTGATTATCACCCGTTTGTATTTACATAATTAAAATGGCATGTTTAATTAATGACGGCGCCATAAATATTGTTGTAAATGTATAGTTTTGAAAGACGCGTTCGGTTGTAGACGTCTGGTCTAGCCAACTATAAACGCCTATCAGTCGGCGTAGTTTTTTGGATTTGAAAAAAGATCGATAGATCGCGTTATCTTTTTTTGGTGCGCGTGAGTGCAGTAGGAGAGGCTGTTTAGTGAACTGAGAGTGCCGGTGTGTTCGTACGGACAGGGCGGGTTGTGGCTGTGTGCGTGTCGGCGGCGGAGGAGGCTCGCCCGCGTCTGTGTGAGTCGCTGCGTCGAACACTCCCACTTGCAAGTGTGAGAATTTTAGTACCACCATGATGTTTTACTTTTCACGTTTTTCTTTATCTCAAAACTAAGTAAACGTTTACAAAAAAGGGGTATACTACTATACTTTTATATCAAACACTACAAAACGTAGCTTATGAAACCATAAATTCTTGACTATGGATTTAAATTATTGGCATCACTTTTTCCGCCATCAAAATATAACTGCGTAAAGTATAAAATATGTTGTTACAGTAAAATTAAAAATATATTTGGTAGAGAATCTTTGCCACCCTATTAGTTGTATCAAAAGAGGCGCCCGCGCGTTTGGTGGGGACCGCGTTCTGCCCACTCGCAACGCGCATCGACAGAACTATCTTCGTCCTTCTCTAATAGTGCTTGTGTGTATGTAGTATTTTAAACATCGTATATTTGTTACTTTAACTTTTTAACTTCATTACGTTAAAATTATATATTTTTTAATTTTGATATTTTATTTTATGCTTTGTTTTCTTTCTTAGGTAAAGTTGTACAACAGGTAATGAAAGGCGGAAAATTAAATTGTGTGTACTTCCTACATTTTTTACGACTATAAATACAATGACAGTTATGTGATAAATACGCAAAAAAGCTTTTTAATTCAATCAAAATATTTAATTAGTCTAGAAGTAATTACCCAAAGTTATGAACAGACCTTAATGAAAATTAATAGGTCGTCAAAATTGTAAAATTTATTTCGGAGCAGGCATTCAAATATTAGCTGTAACTGTAAGCTAAACAATAACGAGCAGTCGAAGTACTAAATCGTAATTTTAACGGTGTCGGCTGCGAGTGACGATGGAAAATCGACTTAAATTGCCATAATTAATTTATTCCAAACAGAATCGGCCTCACAATGTGGCTTCAAAGCATTCAATTTTGCATTGAATTTGTAATTTCCACGGCACAATAATTTGTAACTGTTTCATTACGGTTCAATGTTTTTTTTGCCCTCCTAGATCATCTGGCATGTACTGAAAGTTCAGAAGTGGTCTGTTTCTCACGGTTTTGGAAAGTAAATACATTTAGTTAGCTTTCTTTTTTTAATGAACAAAAAAACACAGCCCGAAAAATTTATCAGTCTTTTTTTGCAGTTCTACTTCGTCGAGTTTGCTAAAATGGTCTTTTCTTTTTTGTAGCATCTGTGGGAAAACTCAGTGACCTGTTTTATTCATAAGTTTAAAATGTAGCACCTCAAAGTACTTACAATGTTCAAGTACATTGTAATAAGTACTTTATAATGTTTAACCTCCCCCTTACCCCTATGTTACTGAAAGAGACTAAAGTGGCGCTGGGCTGGGCATATAGCACGGTTAACAGGCAAAGATGGACTCAAAAACTAACTTCTTGGATCGGGCCGTTGGGCACTAGAAAGAGGGGTAGACCAACAGCAAGGTGTGCAGACGACATAGCAAAAGTTACCGGTGAACGGTGGATGAGCGTAGCAAGCAACATAAACTCTTGGAAATGTCTAGAGGAGGCCTTTACTCTCGATTAAAGAGGGCTTCTTAGTATGATGCTTGGAAATGTAATTTAATTAAGTGTTTAAGTATAATCATCATCATCATCATCATCAGCCATAGGACGTTCACTGCTAAACATAGGCCTCCCCCAAAGATTTCCAGATCGACCTGATGGAAGCGGCCTGCATCCAGCGATTTCCTGCGACCTTTATCACCTCGGTCGGTCCACCTTGTAGGTGGACGTCCTACGCTGCGCTTGCCGGTACGTGGTCGTGTTTTAGTATAATGGTATTAGTTAATTCTTATAAACAACCTTTTGTACCTAAAATAGTAAGAAATATAAGGCTTTTTTTAATTTTATTTATTTATTTTTAATGTTTAGCCTCTTACTCTCTGTAATCATAAATTTTGTAATCAAATTTGTTTTTGATCTTTTTAAGAGTATTGTTATTAGGAAGTATTACCACCGAAGCTCGTGAGATCAAACTTCTTGTAACACTGGTAGCATTGGACTTATCAATGGATTCCACGGAATGAAATGCTATTGTGGACGGATCTTTCATTCCAAAACGAACCAGTGGATTCTTGGTCCGAAGAAAATTAGTGTCTTTATTCTATTAGCGATAAAGTTAATGATAGCTTGGCAACTGAATGCTGTTTTTATACACTCAAGCCTACGTTAGTGGCTATCAATGAAGTCCACTATGGTGTTTGTGTTAAGTCATCGCATTTTAATGAACCGTCGATGACATGCTATACGAGTAATAGACTCACAGCGTTATTCTTTTTAGCGCCGAATTTTTTTGGTACTTCTTTTTGGGATGCGGTAGAAAAAGTGTCGAAGGTTTTTATTTTTTAAAACCTGCATTCCTCTATAGGTTTCCTGTGTGGTTTTACTAAATATTACATTTTAATATGTAATCGTGTACCTATATCATAACATAAGGGATACATAAGGGATTCGGGGATACATCACGCCTGTATCCCCGAAGGGGTAGGCAGAGGTAAACTAGCAAATTAGTAAACCGACATTATGATGTGATAGGTGGCGAGCCTATCGTCATATCGGGCACAAATTCCAGACTCCGGGCTGATATGGAAAAAATCAATATCACTTTGCCCGACCCGGGGATCGAACCCGAGACCTCAGGACGGTAGTCGTACCGAAATACAACCACGCCACCGAGGCAGTTAGGCACCTATCTCATTTATATGATATTGTCAATTTTCGATTCTAATCTCATATAAAAAATGTGTTATTGAATTATCGGTATTATTCCGTTAACTTCTGTTGCTTTATTCAATTCCTTTCCAATCTTATTGAAACTTTCTTTATATGTTGTTAAGCGACGCTAATGGAAATATTTTATTGTAAACTTCTGAATTAAATTTCTATTTTCTTGCTACTTCTCAAATAGTTGTACAATTAGACTTTGAGCTATTTAAGCTATTTCTACCAATTTGAAAGTCTTGAAAACTAATCTCAGTTTCGAGACAAGTATGTTTATAACAATTTGAATTTTTCGAAAAGATTATCTCGCTACTTTATAAATACACAATGAGAATTAAAGCTTCAACCAATTTAAAATCCTCAAATTTTTAGTCTCGCTCCGAATATTACGAAGTCTATTTCTATATATAAATCTTTCTGCAGAAACATATTTTGTCATTCTCAATGCTACATGTCTATAACTATGAACAAACATTTGTACAGAAATATATTTTTTCAAACTTATATAAGAAGTAATAACGAGGTAGAGCCCCAGAAGGATTTAGTGAGATGAACTCTACTTACACACAATCGATCGAAAATGGACATAGATTGTGATAATTTGGACGGGATGGATGGTCTTATCAAAGTAACCACTACAATGAGGGTGTAAGACCACCTTTTTCAGTATGTTGTAGAAAGGTTTCGGCTTAGTTTTTACGAGTGGCTGTCTGTCGTCCACTCCAATTTAGTCCGAATCATGTTAGAAAAATTGCGTTGCTCGCTCGAATGCGAACACAGCCCCTATCGTCCAGAGCCCATACCACCACTAGACCAAGGAGACTTTTGTTTAATAATAATAAGAGATAGCAGGTGTTTAGTATTAGCCAGTTCATTTCCACAGTGAGTGGCCAGAAGTCACCGGAAGTCACTGGCCCAGTATGGTCACTGGAGCGACGCGAGCTCGTTACCGATCCCATTCCATCATTCCCAATTCATTTCCTCACCAATTTTTTCAACTTCACTATTATTAGTTTTTTCGTCGTTGAAAGATGAAAACAATGGTTGTTTATAAATCCCGAGGGAACTGGATAGATTTAGAGGATCTAAGGTCACAGGACCTAACTTATCGTGTGAACTTTTTTAAAAGTATGTCGATATAATGTAATATTTCAGAACAAAAACATACATACATACGTAAGCTCACGCGAAACGGGTATGCAATATAGTTAAAACTAAATTTACATAATAAATTAAAAAGAATGGGGTTGGCGTTAGACAGGCAGCCGGTTGTAAAATTAGGCCAAATTCTTTTTGCAACAAGCTTGAAAAGATGTTGCGCCAATCTCACAAACTAGGTAGGATAAGAGACGGAAGCGGTTTTGGGGTAAGGGTAAGTGGAAGAGATCGAAGCAAATTATAAAAAAAAAAAACATACTCGTACAGAAGCTCACACCTGTAACCCCGAAGGGCGCACTAGCGAACTAGAACGTCCAAGATGTGAGACGGGGCGAGCCTATCGCCATATCGAGAACAAATTCAAGACTCTGGACTGATACTGAAAAATCTAGAATTTGACCCGGGGATCGAACCCAAGACGGCAGAAGATTAGTCGTACGCGCACGTAATACCACTACGCCACCGAGGCAGTATTTAATTTAAACAATATTTTGTTTATATGTCTAGAGGTATATACGTGTGTTGTAGACATATAATTTACAGTTTTGTACCTACCTTGTGTAACTGGATATCCACTGCTAATCCCATAATGCTATTTGACATAACCGGCCAATATCTCGGGATTCTCCACGTAATATCCGACTGGATATAATGGATTCCAGTCCGGTGAATAAAAGACATAATGCTGATAGCATTATATACCTTTATAATAGGTTGTCAATATCATATCAATAGTATTCATTTTTGTTTTGTGTTAGTTGATTTGGGACGCTAGGAATGTCCAATTTCCGGTCAAAAGTTAATTGTTTGATTTCACTTCTTGGAAAAAAGGTCTATCTTATTCCTTCTAAAGGTGTATTATATTTATAATGAATAACAGGCAGTGTCATTCGTTTGTTGTAGCTGTGCCTAGAAACTATGACGTCTTTGGTATAAATCCTCTATTGGACTATGATAATTTGTATTGCAGTTTTCAATTTTGAAAAATATCAAATGAATAATAACAATTGGATTCCGATGCCCAGTATGCTCGCCCTCTATCATTCGATTGTTAAAAATATTCCTGCTTCAGCCGCTGATTTTTGGTACATAATATTGAGATTTTTTAACCCGAAGAAAGTCTTGTATTGTATCCCCGGAATCCTTGTTAGTGCCTACAAGTTCGCTGTTCGAGCCTGTTACATTATAGTACAAACATAATCTGGTTTAATGTTTTATCTTAGGGCGACATGCAACTCTTAGGTAAATCTCCATTTATCTTACATCTCGATTTAAATACACGAATAACTCTTTTTTTCTGCCTGCCCTTATCCCACCTTAATGTGCGGTCGGCGCAACGCACTTTTTCAAGCATGTTATAGAAAGGATTTGCCTAAGTTTTTACGGCCGGCTGTCTGCCTGACGTCAACTCCCTATGGTGGATCCAGTCCCGGGCAAATTAAATTAGAAAATTCGCTTTACCCAACCTGGGAATCGAACCCACGACCTCCCGGTCCACAGCCCATACATGCTGCCACTAGACCAATGAGGCGACAAAAATACAAAACCCTCGTATGCGAATAACATGTAGCTTATATCAAGTTTATCCATATAGTAACTCTACATTAGTAACAGTGCTGCATGTCGCCCTAAGACAGAAACTTAGGGCCACTTGTAGCTCCGCGATTGTAGCAATAAATATATATTTATCCTAAATCTTGATTTAAAGATAGGAGTAAGGTGTAGGATAAATCGAGATAAGGTGTAACTCTAGATTAGTAATAGCGCTGCAAATCGCCCGCCGTTATTTGCTTTTAACTTAAAACTTTTTTACCATTTTTATTTTAAGCCAAGTTGTTTGACGAAGTAAATCGAAAATATTAATCACTAAACATCGTCATCAGATTTCAATTTCAAATATAACTTGTAAAGCTGCGTAGACATAAAATGTAATTATAGCACTTATACAGTAGGTAGATATCTCCAACCGCCTGTCTATAGGTACGTGGGTGTAATAATATGTTTGTATACGCATAAAAAGTGTTCTATCGGTCGGTCCGTCCTTTGTTAAATAAATTAGTTTCGGTGTCTACCAAATTACGCCTCCGTCCTATCTATATGTATACCGCTGAAGATCTCGGCTGGGAAATATGCTCTACACATTATTCTGTGAATAAATTAACATACCTGAGTACGGTAACAAAACGGGAGCTGAAACAATAGCTCATGCATCATTGAAAAAAGTTTTTGGGTACACTAGTAGCTGAATATTTGTTTTCATTGATTTATTCATAGTGAGAACAAAGTGCGAGGTGCCGACAGATGCAGGCTTTAAAACACGCTCTTGTTCGAATTGTTAATGAGAGTCTACATGAAACAAAATAAACGATGTACGTCAGTTGCTGCCTGAAATGAAACTCGACGAGGGTTTTAAAACGATTGGATTTAGTACTGGTTTAAGGCTGAGATCTATAGAGCCAACTTCGAATAAGTCAAAGATATTTATATCGAACTTTGACTTAGTCAGAGTTATTTTTTACAAGAAAATCTTTGCTTAGTCTGTTTGGTTATACAACTTTATCGTGAGCATCAGAAACTACGAGAGACTTTCGATCTCACAACACCCAGACCCGAAACAAATATCTGTCCGTTACACAAACATTAGCCTCTATCAGTGACATGCGGTCAGACAGTGCATAGGCATTCCAACCAGCGGGTTTTGCCAAGTGGGTTATGCGCTAGTCAAATAGAATAAATGTATGGGAATGACAAAAGAGTACGCTATATGCGGCGTACTCTTATGTCATTCCCATACATTTATTATTATATTCGATTAGCGCATAAGCCACTTATCTAAGCCCGCAGGGTAGACAAAATATTGCACAACTATTTTCTTCAATTCTTGCGGAAGCATAGTGATTATCATCTCTGTGTCGATTTAAAACATATGCGGAGCATCGCAATTTTGAAATCTGTATTTATTCATGATTTGTATTCTTTATTTATGGCAATAGCAAATTGTCAATGTAGACAGCGTCTCTTTGTCTATATGGACTGCACGCCACTGGTCTCGATGGGGAATCGAACCTGCGGCCCTTCGCTTTACAGCCAGTAATCCGCCCGTTGCGCCACAGTCTGTCAATACGAAATAGGTCATTGTAAATGTTTAGCGTTTGTTCTGTACACGTGAAGTAGGTACCTAAGTGGTCGCAACGGCCATTGTTTATTTAAGTTTCTTCTCATATAAAATTTATCAGTGCATTTCATGATAAGGGCGCATGTGATAAATTGCCTGTTTCATAAGGCGTTCATTAGAAGCGTGCAAAATGCGCTCCGTTGCGCAGCGATAACTTTACTGATAAGAGTTTTATTGCCACAAATATTACCTGTTTGCTTATCCAATGTGGCTTTTGTTTAAAAAATATCTGCATAGTGGAAAACTTCAGAATTTACATCATAATATGACATATTTTAATCTACCAATTTTTCCGTAAAGATACGCAACCAAATTCGTACCAATTTCCAATCAGTTTTTTTTTAAGTTAAAATAGTTAAATTCTTTGTTAATTGTCGCCTCCATGGTCTATCTATGATCGTGGGTTTGATTCCCAGGTCGGCGTGGTGCTTTTTTCCACTAATTTCCTGGGACTGGATCTCCCAGACGGGGTTGACGTAAGACAAGCAGCCGGTCGTAAAAATTAAGCCAAATCATTTCTGCAACATGCTTGAAACAGTGTGTTGCGCCGATTCCATATTATGGTGGGATAAGGGTAATAGAAAGAAACAAAGTAAAACCTCTGTTAGTTTATATATAAGTAAAAGATTAGCAATTAGGGTGTAAGGACTGAATTTAAATATTTTCCTTGAATCTACTGTGGTATGCTTAAGTAGAGCATTATCCAAAGCGTATCATTCGTCCACATAGATTCATCTTGACAACGTCAGTAGAACTGCACCGCCAGTCGATGTGGCGCGGAGTTGATACATAATTATATTGAGAACATTCGAGAAAATGCCTCCAGGTGTATAAGAAAACTTTTGTACAATTCTAGGCTGTAAAGCATTCCAAACTCTTGTATCATCAATAATATTGGCGTATACTGTGCTTCTAACTATGGACCGAGCAGGAATATTTTTGATAATCGAAATCGTATCGAATCGCAATGATGACGTTTGGTTAAAATTTTATACAAATTTCAAAAACGCACATTAAGCTCGATTTGTATACGATTGTCAAAAATATTCCTGCTCAGGCCGCTGTATTCATCTTCACAAGTAATCACAAGTTTTAAAACTTACCGGACTTCAAATCCGATCGCGACTAAATTTATACGGGACCATCCTTGAAATAAGCTCTATCGAACACAAAAATAATTTTGAAAATCGGTCCACATTTGGCGGAGATATCGCGTAACATACATAAAAAAAAAACGAATTGAGGACCTCCTCCTTTTTGGAAGTCGGTCGAAAATGAATCTATATTCTATGTTTGCATGCTTTAATTGCATGTGAATTGTATTTGCAATATATTTATGCATATTCTTGATTACAACGTTGTCGAGTACACGAACCGTTCAAACAGCGTCTCATACAAAGTCGAAGATTGCAGGTGACTTGCAGTGCTGAGCTTTATTCACTTCTTTAATTAACTATCAACCGGAGGCAGGCTCGATTATAAGCAGCTACCCGGCTTTGTGTTCACTTCGCCTACCTGCCATTGAACTTAACGAATTTCTTAATCGACAAGCTGATTTGAACTTTATTCGTTGGTAATAAGAATCAACAGACTCCGATGACGAGTTTCGGTCATTTCTGGCGACGGAATGTCTCGACTTTGATATTGTTTTTTATACGTGGACATCAGACATTTGTTGTATGAGCATGATCATTAAAATTAGATCTGGATTAAATGTCAGAATGAAGTTTACGTGTAAGCGACTATTTCCTTTTAATGCTAAGGATAGGTAATGATTTGTATTGTATCGTTAATAATAATCATTTTTTGATGTGTTTTAATAACCAATTCAATAGGATAGTAAACGTTGGGGTCATCAACAAAGTTTTATGTAAAAGCATATTGACATGATTTATTTTATGTCTCACTTTTGTCTAAAATGATCAACAACACTAAATCTACCAAAAAAATTTAGTTCTTATTAGAAAAAATATGGCCGCCTCCTTGGTCTATTGGCAGCATATATGGGCTGTGGATCGGGAGCTCCTGAGTTTGATTTCCAGTTCAGGCATAGCGAATTTTTTAATTTAATTTGCCTGGGACTGGATTCCTCAGAGAGGGTTGATGTCAGGCAGGTCGTAAAAACTAAGCCAAATCTTTTATGCAATATGATTGAAAAAGTTTGTTGCACCGACCCCACATTAACGTATGAAAAGGGATGGTAGAAAGAAAAAGATTAGATAAAATAAGAGCTTTACATTTAACCTTTATGTTTTATTCGTAAAATACCGACGTAATAACATTCACCAGCCATCTATAATAAAGTACTACAGATAATAACAAAAAGGATTCCATATATCAAAGATGACAATCAAAATAAACAAGACACGCATTCCCTCACATATGCGGAGCGCAAGAAAGCTGAAACCCAACATCGAGACACAACGCCTAATGTATATTAAATATGAGTACACCACATGGCATTCAACTGAAAAACAGTGCAAAAACTAGATAGAATTGCCATTATAGCTTATAACTCAATCAGTAGCAGGCAACAGCGCGCAGGCGGCGTGGCTCGATAGGAATTTTATACTTTTTCACCCATTATCTGCATTCTTGTCGAGACAGACTTTGACGAGTGATCCACGAAGCTCGACAAACGCCATGCGAGTTACGACAATGGGACGAGATGAGAAAAATTCCACGCATTCTGAAAGCGATATTTGATTTACGTTCCTACGATTTGCTTTCAATGATTTAGTGTGAACATCGGAATACGATTGAAATATTTGGACAACGTAAACTACGATCTATTTAATTTATTTATTTTATCTTATTGTGCGAGAAATACTTTTACACATTTAAATACATTTTCGACGATAAAACATTTATGGTCACAAATATTACATTCAGACACTTCAAGTGTGATTGAAGTAAGGCGTGAATAACGATATATATAAAAGTAATATAATATCGAATACTAATATAAACTTTAAAAACGTGTCTAACTAAAACGGAGTAAAAATATATGAGTTATAAATATGGCTTTAAAACATTATTTATTTACGATGTTTTATAAATTGTTTTTTGTTACATTGCGACTGCTTTGATATTGACATGACATATTACTGTGATTGAAGTTGTGGCCAAATAATTTATCAGCTCGTTTTTCGGAACAACATTGGATTAACACTTGATCATAACAATAATATAGATAACTTTCCATAAATAGAAGTGATTATAGTACTTTTCGATTTATTGTGATAACAATTTCTTACATAGCTTGTTAATATCATGATCCTATAAAGTCACATGTCTTTTTAATAATATGTGATGACAATTTCTTACAGAGCTTGTAAATGTCACGTAGGACCAAAATTGTATTCAAATTTACTGTATTTTTGACGATACTGTAATTTTAACATTGTTTTATTTTTATGAATGCAACCGGGGCCTTCCAATCGTCGCAAACAAAACACAAACGTCAGGGCATGTAGACAATTAATCATACATGCTTCTGCATTTCTTCCCCTTGATTACCATTGTACGTTTCTCAATGGACGTATGAGTGGTGATGAGTCCAGCTCCCGATTTAATTTCGAATCACAATCACTCCGACTTGTTTTGCTCTTGTATCGTTATTACACTCATTATGCTCGATTTAATGAACATCTTTGTTTAATGCGAGGGCATGATGTGATTCAGTTTTTGTTGCTTATTGTTTTATGTGCAGTTGAGCTTTAGGTAAAAATAAAAGAGGTTGTTGAATTTTTGCTTTTCAATAATGACATTAATGTAACAAGTATGCTTGAAATGTTTTGCATTTATACTAAAATAGTTCTTAAATCGAATTTCCTGCTAGTAAATTCAATTCAAGCTTTAGTGTATTCTCAATGAGGAAATTAAATTAACCACACCAATAAATTTAAAAGAAAATTTAATGGAAAATTTCTTTGTTACACCGTCGACAATCGAGAAGGTCTCGTAAAAAGTTGTTTAAAACGAGCGCTCGTTCGTAACTTCATTTCTCATTGTCCTCAACACGACACATCATCGCGAATTTTATCAGATCTTGACGCAAAAAGTGACGGCGGATGGAACATACCTTCTTTGATACAGTTTTGACGGACTCGCCTCGTAAATCGTGTGTCATTATCAAGCCATTGCTATCATTTGTTTTAGAGCTGGTTTTTCGTTTCGACTCAGTCGATGGAAATATACAAATGTTCGTAAAGGTTAACTACTAGTCGTTTTGTTCACTATTGTCTAAATGTGGGCAATCGGTCGTATTATAAAAGGTACGTACTTTGTTTATTGTATTGATATTGTATTATTGTCTATGAAATAATGTACATTAGAGTTGGACGTGATATTTGAGTAGTGCCAATATCGGTAAATCAGTATGTAAAGTAAAATAAATGTTCCGATTCCAAAACCTTTTTAACATATTTTATTTCTATGATTACACTTTTAATATATTTACTCGTTAATACATATATGACATGGAGTTGTTGTTTATAAAATAACTTGACCTCTATTCCTTATTAAGGGTTACCAAATTGTATATTTTAGTGTGGATTTCCGTTATGGTTTTACTGTACGAAAATTTCAATGTCTCGGTGGTGTGGTTGTATTTCGGTAGGACTACCATCCTGAGGTCTCGGGTTCGATCCCCGTGTCGGGCAAAGTCAGATTGGATTTATCCATATCAGCCCGGGGTCTGGAATTGTGCACGATGTGGCGATAAGCTCGCCCCCTATCACATCTGGGGCGGAATAAAGCTTGGCGAAATGCGGGTGCTCTAGTTCGCAAGAGCACCTCCGCTGTGAGCTTATGCATGATGTCCGAAAATTTCAAAAGAATTACGACTTTAAAAAAATGGTCAGACTAGAAACCATACCTATGACAATAAATAAAGTTTCATGCAACAATGGTGTAGTTTAGTATTAATACAGATTCCATCAGTTAATCTACGGGTAAGCGACGGATTCGTCCAATTTCAGATCGGTTACTCGGCTTTGCTGCATCATCGGCGATCTAATCATGTATCAGTCGAGATTAAAACAGGCCGGCCGGATCGCATCAAAGGCGGTATCACACTGTTATTTTGACTGATTGATCTCTTCCAACAAAAAAAGGTTGCAGCGCTACCGAGATCGACAGTAGCCGAGAAAAAACAAATTAGTTGGCTAAACCTTTTCATAAAGCATTGTTATTATCACCACCTACCCCGTCTTATACGTCTCGACAAAGCATGTTTTATAGATTGTGTGGTACACTCCGATGTAAGTCGATGGCGTAAGGTTGGTATTCGCGGTGTTCAGCGGAACGCGGTCGCGGCGACCGGACGGTAATCGCGGTTGTCGAAAGGCGAAAATCATGCTGCGCTTGCGACCTTGCGTTCGTTACAAAAAACGCGATTTATTTTTTGGAGAAATGTTTTTCGGTGTCAGATGTAGCGGCTCGAGCTTTGATTGTCGATATTCTCATATTTAGTTTTAATTGGTGGCTTTATCGAGTTTACATTTTACGGTCGGAGTCGATGAGAGGTTAATAAGCGGCACTTTGAAAGGTATCTTCGTTTTTTTGAGTACCGCGTTAATAGGTAATAGGAATATGACTGAGTCTGCTGTTGTGATTTTATTAGGGTTTCGTATAAAATTTTACATTCAAATTAGTGCTGCATAATTTTTATTAATCATTTGCCGGTATAATTGAATCATAATAATGATTATAAGTAAGATATTGACTTGATTCATTCGCAAATATGATAACCAATGAAATTTGGAAATACTTAAATATATTTTAGGCACCGACATTCGTTATAGTTACATCAAAAGAGACATCAATTCACAAAAATCTTCCCATTTTGCTATTGGAATGTTATAATATTTTTTTACGGAACCGTTCATGGAAAATAAATGTAATGCGCTGTGCCCAATTTTTTATTGTTTAGGCAATAGCCGATATTGATTTCGGGTCTTTGATACCGACGTATTATTGCTTGTTTTATTGGTACCTGGGAACATTGTAATTAACCATATCGGGTCTTTTTTCTCATCTTTCTGGATCCTTTCGTGTCTACGGACTATAATATTCGAGACTCACCTTGAAAGGCGTACGCGCCGAAAATTGGTCTCATATTGTTCATCGAAGACGTAGTTCCTGTGCTGTAATCCATTTTATGTTTTTAATTACTATCCAGCGATGTTTCCCGACGACGTTCACAGCGTACAAGCGGAAAGTGTAATGCTATCACTTTAACTTTAGTCACACGCCGTAGGTCTGAATAACCACATTCCGCGGAATCACCACACAACAAACTTCGAGAACTGCACTGTTATGTACAACTAGTTAAAGCACGGAAATTCAGATGGAACTCACTCGAATGAAATTCACGTACGTCCGACATAAGTGAATCAATTACAAAGTCGCTGCCGGCAGTCACATTATTTTTCGCCCTACTAGCAGCGTTTATTACAATAGCATTTCGCTCCACCTCTTTGCTCCCCTACCACTTTTTATTTACTGGTAATAATAGTAAATCATCGTGTATGTGTACGTCAAAGGGCTTGTGTAAAAAGGGTCTGGGTATATACGACTAGCGCAGATGACTGCGTGCATAAAATAATCGTTATAGAAAATGATCTTTGTTTAGTGAGCTGTTTGTCGTTGAAATGCAAAATTGACAGAGATTGATGTTATTCTTAATCTTTGAACTATATGTTGCATCTTAATACTTGATGTCCGTGTCTAGAGTTTCACCATCTTGAATACTGTATTAGTAGGTGACGATAGAGCTCTTTAGATACTGATAGCAATTTGTTGTAATTATAGGACATGGTTATTTGTAGAGAAGTCTGATTGGAGATGTCAAAGACGTTGAATATCGATTGATCGATCACACGTGACTGATGACTGTCTCGGTGCCGTGATTGTATTTCGGTACGACTACCGTCCTGAGGTCTCGGGTTCGATTCCCGGGTCGGACAAAGTGATATTGGATTTTTCCATATCAGCTCGGAGTCTGGAATTTGTGCCCGATATGGCGATAGGCTCGCCCCCTGCAATAGGGGACGGAACTAAGCTCAGCGAAATGTGGGTGTACTAGTTGGCTAGTGCGCCTCTGCCTACTCCTTCGAGGATACAGGCGTGAGCTTATGTTATGTTATGTTATGATCGATCACACGTTGTTTCATTTTAACCTAATTGTCATATAGGGTTAAAATGAAACAATGTGTGATCGATTAACTTATTTACCAAGATACTCTAATTACGGAATGGTGTAATTTTGTTGTAATTTTATACTAAAATGTGTCTAAAATTGATGATAAATAAATATTAGTATTAATTTACAGATAAATTGAGTATTTACAGACATTTATTTGCACGTCAGAAATGACAAATTATGTGAATCTGACTATAAAATAATTGTAACAACCATTTATTGTAACCGCATTCTTGCAAATAAAATGTTCATTCATTCATTCATTCGCGTCCTTATTCTTAATAAATAAATACAGCTAATAAAAATAATTAAACTACCAATAGAAAACAGTAGTAAAAACAGTAGGTAGAGCTAGGAGTTACAAAGGGTTAAGAAATGGTGTTACAGGAAGAACTTACGTTGCAAGCCCTATCGATCAACACTGGGTAATGATGGGTATCTATGACCGGCTGACATATCCAACGTGGAAGCTGCAGCTGGCAGCACGATGCCAACAATGCACGGACAAAAAGCCGTCATGCAAATTTAGCAACCATTGTACCGTAGTATTGTTGATGTGCGCCTGCGACTGTCCTACCAACGCCGCCGCATCGCGCGATTCGATTCGCGTTACATTTTTTGGGATTCATCACAAAACGCACTAAATCCAGCTGTTATGACGCAAGGATTTTTAATTTTGATAAAAATTTACATTTATAAACTAAAATCCGACTATACTAAAATTGAAACAGTGGTTTACATACATACATAAACTCACGCCTGTTTGGTTTAAAATAACTATTATCGCTTACCCGCCTGCTTCTTATTTGAAATCAGTTAAAATGTAGCCTACTCGGACATAATAACTAAAGAATTAATGTCTTATTCATCAAAATCAGAACACTTTAAACGGTTGACTAAATTACAAACATATATAGATTATATCCATTCATTTGGTTGTTTCGTACTCGGGTAAAAATTATTAGCTTTTGCTCGCGGCTACGTCAGGGAAAATATCATGTCCCACGTGTCACGTGATCGTACTATCGTACAAAAAAGTACTGCGTTAAACCAGGTCATGGTTTACCTATGCTTGTCATTTACTGTTCAGTTAAGCATATTAAACAAACTTTCAATTTTTTTATTGACTTATGAAGGCAGACGACCAGACCCCCATCTTGATGGTAAGTGGATGCCGTCGTCGATGGTCACGATCATGAACAATACCAGATAAACAGTAAAGCCATTGTATTGCGAAAGGAAATCGATTGGGAAGAAGAAGAGGTAATTGGGCCTCCATATGAAATGCAACTGCTACTATGCCCCATGCTTTTTTGTAAGAGAGTAGCGATATCTTAGTCGAACCGGACATTCATACTGTGTAGACAAAATTGTACAATGTAGCTCTAGAACTCTTAAATTAGGCATTTTCGACCGACTTCCATAAAGGAGGTCCTCAATTCGTCTGTATTTTTTTATGTATGTTACGCGATATCTCCGCCAAATGTTTTTCAACATTTCACCAAATGTTTTTCGCCAAATTTTCAAAATTCTTTTTGTGTTCGATGGAGCTTAATGATGATAACATTTAGGAACTACGAATACTTAATTCTCAGAGTTTGATTCTTCTTTACAAAGACCTTTTTATTAGACCCGGTATCTTCATATAATCTTAAGTAGGTATTTACATTAGGTATCTCTTTAATTAGTTGTAGTAGTTTCTACTCTTCAATTTTATAAGAACTGTATTTTTTTACGTTTATATTCCTACTTTATTTTATTATTATTAATATTTTCTAACTTAAACTTTTTTCTAAATTTATTAATTAAATTAATTCGCTTTTGAAAATTTTATTAATCTCAGTTAGTACATTACAAAGTTGGCTTTTGAGTATAATACTGCAATGTCGATGTCATAATTTGCGCAGTAATCATCAAATACCGATACAAACAAATAAGAACCCTTTAATTAATTTACGTTGGCATTCAATAAAACCGTAGGAATTTCAAAAAGTGCTGATTCATGTTTCTTTATTATTTCATTCATACCTCAAACCTGAAGATTGAATGAACGCGATTTGTTTTTGTCACAACTTACAACTCACAAGAACCACCGAGAGGTGTCATTTGTGACATCTCGTTATCTGTCAAAACAAAATCGAGTGGTGTCTTGGGATTTTGCGAGAAATCTACCAATTGAGTTCGACAATGCGCAAAGTGTTTACCGTGGTGGCTACTTGAGTTTTTGCAATATCACCTCTTTTATGTCGCGTCTCAACTGTCAGCGCGAATGAACAGGAAAATCTTTGTGTAAGACGAAAAAATTGAGGCGAGATGTTATAGCATTTTAATCATCAAAAAAAGTTCGCCGAATTGTTTGTTACGATTTAAATTTGCTTGATCCGGTTTCGTTTAAAAAACTGCGGTGTATATAATCTTGCTTTATTTTCTTTAGGTCGCTGCAAAATGTGTTTAATCTGACGAGATTTATTTAAGTGTTATAAAGGTAATAATAACTAAACATTACTCCAGTTTTACAGATAATACCATGTTGAAATATTGTAGAAACTATGTAAATTATAGAGAGATTACAGATATTGTTATAATAACAGCTTTTCATAGGAATGATGTAAGAAAGCAAGAACACAATCAAATATAATATATTGGGCCTTACTTATAAAAACATTTTAGCTGAGCAAATGGCTAAGAATAGTCTGTCCCTTTTATTTTCAAACAATGTGACACAAGGAAAATAGGGACAGAAATATAAATAAAATAATAAAATGTTTTTACTCAAGAATAGTTTAGCTTGCTGGTAGGGACAGAGCCTAAAAATAAACCTTAAGTATCGAGTTTTTAATATTAACAATGAAATATGAATTTTAACTATCTAATCTACTTCGTTTGATTAAAACTACGAATCGATTTATAAATAAATTTTAGTCTAATACAGTCAGAAATAAATAGGTAAATTTAAAGCGAGTGGTTACTAAGGCCAGTGCAAAAGCTAAGTACGTAGAGGCCGTCCACAAACAACCAGTTTCCATTGTTCGTATACGTGAAGCGTTTGTCAACGCACTCGAAAGCAGGCTCGCTTTCACTGACATGCAAAATAGCTGGACTGGGAGCGTGCTCAAATGTTTACCGATCAGGGCTCGTTTGAACGGCCAGTTAAGAAAAGCAGAAAAGCGTAATTGTGATTTAGTTCGAAGCGTACATTATGGAGGTAGTTTTAGGGAAAGTTTTGTGGGTTATTTTTAATACTTTATCAATCAACCCATTGAAGTTATCGATGATTTACCACTATCAAAATATATCTTCGCTTATGAGATTTAAATGAATTTATAATATACTGGAACAACCTTCAACGGCGCGTGGAAGTTTATTTTCGGGAATAAAATTTATTTTCTGGAATAAAAAGTATCCTGTGTGTTAATCCAGGATGTCAGTTACCTCCATACCAAATTTCATCGATATTGGTCTAGCCGTTTGACCGTGAAGAAGTAATAAACATACACACTCACAAACTTTCCCATTTATAATATTAGTAGGAATATAAAAGCGATGTTTGTGAGTATGTTCTTCTTGTGTGTGCTTCGTGCTAATGTGTGTTTCATACAATTCTTTAGATTATACATTGAACATAATCTAAATTAATATATAAATATCTAAGTCATCATCCTTATCCTTTACAATAATAATATAATGAAGTATACTGCTTGTATATAATACCGTGCTTAGTGTGATCAGTGTTTTGTTTTATATTTTACTTATATACTTTTATGCCTGGACTGACTGCCTCGGTGGCGTGGTGGTATTTCGGTACGACTACGGTTCTGAGGTCTTAGGTTCGATCCCCGGGTCGGGCAATGTGATATTGCATTTTTCCATATCAGCCCGGAGTCTGGTATTTGTGCCCGATATGGCGATAGGCTCGCCCCCTATCACATCTGGGGCGGAACTAAGCTCGGCGAAATGTGGGTGTTCTAGTTCGCTAGTGCGCCTCTGCCTACCCCTTCGGGGATACAGGCGTGAGGTTATTTTATGTTATACTTTTATAATCGTCAGAAACCATTGCAAATTTCACAAGAGGAAACCGTACCGAAAATTAATATCAGAGATAGTATTAGCCCTGTAATATTACTGTTCCACTGCTGGGCACGGGCCTCCTCTACTAATGAGAGGGGTTAGGCCTTAGTCTACCACGCTGGCCTAATGCAAGTTGGTAGACTTCACATACCTTCGAAATTCCTGTAAAGAAATTCTCGGGTATGCAGGTTTCCTCACGATGTTTTCTTTCACCGTTATAGCAAGCGATATTTCACAATGAAATATCATCAATCGAATATCAGAGATATTCGATGGTAAATATCCGTTTTCAATCGAAATATTTGTTCGATATGAAATTAACTTCAACGGCATTCATTGAATCTGCTCCAGGGCATTCACAAATGTAGCAAATATTAATTAACTGAATTCAATTATTCATATAAATGCCAAATGTCCGGAATAATGGAAATGTCACATTGTTTCAGCATTTCTTAGTAATATTGTTGACAATAAATACGTGAAAATTTAAATGAACTGAATGAAATAAAACTATTTTTTACGGATTCTATCACGATTTGGTTTTAATTATTATTCTCGAAGTTTCGAAAGCTTTGCAGTCTTCGCCGGGAATAAAAATTAAAACCAAATCGTGATAGAATCCGTAAAAATACTTTTATTTCAATGTATAACATTCGCGTAAACTTAAGAAATCAGTATGAACTAGATGATGGAATGGAAGAAGATAGTTTATACCACTTACCTTTAGATTGAGAGATTTAGTGGCATTTAGGGATGTATGAGACTGCTATAACCAGCAAGCGATAACATTTTAATAAAGTAACTCACCAACAGCTAACTTGGTCTCTACAATTCTAAAAATATTTATCACACTAATATCATAACGGTAAAAGTTTGTGTGTAAGTGTGTATGTTTGTTACTTCTTCACGCTCAAACGGCTGGATCAATTTTGTTAAAATTTGATATGAAGGTAACTGACCCCCTGCATTAACAGATAGGCTTCATATACCAGAAAATATTTTTTTCACGCGAATGCAGTCGCGGGCAACAGCTAGTTCAATATAAATCGTCGCATTCTAGTTTATTTGTACAATGTTTTCGGATAAAACGTAATTAAAAGCTACTTTGTCGCGGTTAGTACATATTTGTACGTTAACCATGGGTTGTGGTGTCACTCTTCATTCTGTTCCATTAAATGTATCCTCTACATTATGCTCTACATTTAATGTAATAAAGTTAAAATTAACCATTTTTCCTAGTTCATGTTTCTCCGTAAAGTGATACAAAGGTTTGTTGGTCGGACGTGTGGTATAGAAAATGAAACCGGCGAGAGGGAGGTCTACGCTATTTGATACGAATTTCGTCTCAACAGTTTGTGATTCTTTAAACAGTAATGGAGTCGGGAATGAGGTTTCTTTACACGCAATAAACTACATGACAGCGAAAATAAATAATAGTGAATAATTATAATACTTAACATAAGCTCACGCCTGAATCCCCAAAGGGTTAGGCAGAGGCGCGCTAGCGACACCTACATTCCGCCGCTAATTTTAATAATGACTTCAATTATGGTTACGTTAGAAGTCTTTAAAATTATTGTTTTTATTTAATATTTTCGAAAACATTTCTTTTGTAATTAAACATTCAGTAAAGAAATCCAATAAAATATTTCTATCGTATATTTTTAATAGGCTGATGTTTCATTTTACTATTTCAGCAAAATCGCTTGATACTGAAGATACTGTTTCTACAGGAAAATATATTTTCCCTTTTATTACAATAAGAACGACCTTTAGTCGCCTCCTTGGTCTAGTGGCAGCATGTATGGGCTATGGACCGGGAGGTCGTGGGTTCGATTCCCAAATCGGGCCAAGCTAATTTTTTAATTTAATTTGCCCGGGACTGGATCCCTCATAGGGGGTTGACGTCAGGCAGGCGGTCGGTCGTAAAAACATGCCAAATCCTCTCTGCAACATGGTTAAAAAAGTGAGTTGCGCCGACCCCACATTAGGGTGGGATAAGGGCAGGTAGAAAAAAAAATTACAATAAGAACAACATTGAATTTCGAAGAATATTGAACACGAACAACATTGTATTTCGAAGGTATGTGAAGTCTACCAATTCGCATTAAGCCAGCGTTTTAGACTAAGGCCTAACCTGTCATTAGTAGAGGAGACCCGTGCCCAGCAGTGGGACAGTAATATTACAGGGCTAATATTTTAAGAACATTTCAAGGATTTTTACATGTTATAATATAAGAACACCCGAGCACATTGCGACTTTGGACGGAAACCGGATTTCCTTTGACTCGCTGGTGATTCCAGTATTGTACGATGAACATAACCGCAGTGACGTCATTCGACTCTAACAAAACATTTTTCGATATATTCGTCAGATCAGTTTGTCGAAGCTATCGTTGCTACGCTAATTGGGTCCTATATAATCACAAGTTTGAAAACTTAACAGACCGATTTCAAATCTGATCTAGACTAAATTTATATGGGACCACCCTTGAAATAAGCTCTATCGAATACAAAAAGAATTTTGAAAATCTGTCTATATTTGGCGAAGATATCGCGTAACAGTAAAATACAGACGAATTGAGGACCTTCTCCTTTTTGGAAATCGATCGAAAATTACGATACTTCATCCTCTTCGGACTTTTAAATGGTCAGCGGTTAGTAATCAAATAAATTCCTAATACCCTTTCCGACAAACAAATTAATATTGAAACAAAATGATCAAACGACATATAAAATATTAATCGCCAAACAATCGCAGCGTTCGTTTTCAACAAAAACCTAATGATTTTAAGGAAGCCTGCGCTGACGTCACATGACAATAAAACCCACGACAATACTGGTATCTGTATAATTATTATGTAAAACGCATTTTTACGACTACAAAAGATTTTAACAAATTACAAATTGGTTTTGGCAAATTTTTATCCGATAACACCGAACGCGTGAATCGAATTCGTGTCGCTTCTATGGATGTTTTGATTTCCGTGTACAACCGATTAGTTTATTTAAATGACGCTTAATGGATTTGGTTTTCTTGTCTTTATCTCTGTGTCTTCGAATGAAGTGTAAATGTTCTTTAGATGAACGTACACGTAGTTATAAGCTCTAATCATGTTACTAAAGGTACCTGCTTTAAGTTATTTTATATAGCAAAGACTGGCAAACGAGCAGATGGGTCACCTGATGGTAAAATTGGTAAATGATCTCCACTGCCCATAGACACCCAAGACATAAAAAGAATCATGGATGCGTTGCCAATCTAAAAGGACGAGGGAATGTAAGTGAGGTAAAAGAGAGTCGGGGAAATGGGCCACCGGAAGTCTCATTCACCGAACGAAACGCGACAGCAAGCTGCCACTTTACGTCGGTTTTCTGTGAGACAGTGGTGTCAAACCGTTCGAGCCCGCCCATTCGTGCTGTAGACGTAACTGTCTACAGCGTGACTCTGCTACTCAAAAAATTGTGGTCTTGGTTCCGATTTTTTGACTGATCAACCCTTTACGAAGATTTATAATAATTAATAATCAAACTTGATGTACTGTAGTGCTCCCCGAGAGGGTTGTGGTCAGGCAGGCTGCCGGTCGCAAAAACTTCGTAAAACCAAATCCTTTCTGCAGCATGCTTCAAAAAGTATGTTGCGCCGACCCCACATTAAAGTGAGATTAGGGCAGGTAGAAAGAAAGATGCACTTTAGTGGTGAAGGGTGAATAATCAAAAGGGAATCCGGTGCCATTTTTTAATTGTGTAAGGTATCTGACAAGTTTTCAAAAGTAAGGTGTTAGGAATTATCTGTGGATCGTTCGCCACTGTACCATCATAAAAACTTGGAAGCGATACGGGTGTAATCACGGTGAAATGTGATGAAACTTGTTGCACTTCTGCCGACCCTGTTGAGAAGTCAGGCGTAACGGTGTGCTTTTAAAAGAATTTGAATAAACATTTTATTTGGAAACATGCGATTTTAATTGGGTAGAACAAAATTATGTGGACCTGTATTGTATAAATCGATTAAAAAACTAGTGTTTGTGGATCAGGAAATCACATAAGCTGAACAAAAACTAGCGTTGAGATCATCTGAAATGAACGAATAATTGTTTCGTGTTTCAATAGAGCCAATGTAAACAGAAATTAATAAAATATTTTTAATATAATTTGTATTTTAATATGTAATAAATGTTATAATTAATTCAAAATACATTCTTCTAGCTGCCCTTATGCCCTTTCCAATGTGGGATCGGCTCGAGATACTTTTTAGCAAATTCCAGGATTTCACTCACTTTTACGATCGGTTGCATGCCTGACGTCAATCCTGAGTACATAAAAATCGTGTCAGAAATAGTCTTACTTAACCTGGAATTTGAACTCAGGACGTTCCGTTCCATGGCGTATATACATGCTTCCACTGAACCAAATAGGTGATTTGACAAGACATTGATAGTGACATTTACACAAATCAATGACTAAAGAAAAAAAGAACTAAAGACATGGCATAACTACTAAAAGTAAGTGTTTACTTTGAAGCCGGTTCCGCCATTTTAGTTTCGCGATCTATTTACATGTAAGTTGTCACCGTGTCATAAGAATTAAATAACGTATAATTATAATTATTTATTAAATCTTTTATGTATGTGTTAATTGTATCTTCCACTGCGTTTTTCCTTTATGTAGTTAGCACAATGTACGCCCTCAACTACCCATGTTTCTCCAGCATTATCTATCTCCATCCTATGGTTGTCTGTAAGAGATTGCCTTGTGCGATAAGGCCGCCAATTGTACATCAATACCTACTTATACATATATTTTGCTACTCTGTATGTTCTGGTGTACAATAAAGATTTTAAATAAAAAATAAATAAATACATATTGATTGTATTATGAGTACGATATTTTATTTACAATAATAATAAATTCGAAATATGAAGAAGATGCCTAACTGCTATATTAATGGGATCTTTCTTTCGCAAAGTCGCCATTTTGTTTTCGTTACATACATTAGGAATGCTTCATTTTTTCGTAGTTATGCCGAGGCATAACTAAGAAGATAGAGGACGAGTCCTCTTTCGTCTAAGACAAAAATACACAACACACCCATACACACAATTACACATACAAATAAAATACACCCATCATTCACAAACATAGTATCAGGTAATAGAATTTTTGTATCAGTGCAAAAATTCCTTCAGAAATTAGAACATTAGTCGGTATTAAATTATAACTACATGACTACACCCGCCTTCGAGGGCGGTCTAATACCGCGGTTGCATGCGTCACTTTAGACATGTTTGTAACGGATCATTACAATATCTCATAGTGACGTAGAAAAATTCAACGTGTCATTTGGAAACATTTTACGAGTGTTTGTTTTTCACACAGGGCGGGCCCCTTTTCACACGGTGCGTTAAATTGCCTTCAACTTTATGTTTCAGCGTATTTACTATTTGGGTGATTGCGATCGGCACTTTGTTGCTTGTTTTTGTAATTAAATAAAATGAGCTCGGTTTTGTTTTGTTTTGGTATATCTAAAGGTGACGGATGTTATGTAAATTAAGAGAGGTTCTTTATGGATTGTGACATGATGTTTTATACAACATTTCGAATGAAGGGAATAGAATAATTCTTTCCTATCGAAGGCATGCTAATATTAAACTTACAAGTTTAATTCAGTTGGTAAATATTAAATTATTATTTTAATTGTTAATATTAATTCCTTAAGTTACACATTGAAATAATACTAGTTTATTCGGATTCTATCGTGATTTGTTTTTATTTTTAGACCCGACGCGACGCGACGTTTCGTCCGCAGTCCGACCCGTGACGATGAAGGCTGCAAAGCCTTTAAAATGTTGCGGCCGGGCCTAAAAACAAAAATAAATCTCGATAGAATCCGTATAAACTAGTATTATTTCAATATTAATTAAATTCATATGAGAAACGTGGTACAATGGTAGTTTCATGTAATACGTACTGTTTTTTGGAAATAAATGAAAATTAATTGAATATAAACATAGTGGGCAGTGTCTGCTTATAAACGTACAGGTAATATATTTTCACCAATTTTATTTGTGTCGAATAATATGAGAGGTGGATCATATAATTCAATTAACATATAACACTTGAAAGTCAAGTTTGACGAATCATAATGCTGTAATACATAGTGTGTGTCTATAAATTATATCCCCGGAACAGGCCTGGCGTATCGAATGGGACTAATTACCAACGGGACCACCGACCTGCCGTGAGTCGTGACATGTGGCCCGTATTACCGACTACATTTGACGGCATACCTTATGACAATGTTTTTTAAAGGTTTCGACAAATTAGTCTCCGTCAAGCGGATAATTTTATTGCTTGGTTTGTTTATTAATTAGAAATTAATTATATGGTTGTTCTTGAATGTGGTTGTTGGTAATTGATACAAATATCATGAATTATTATTAAGTATAACACTTATTGCGGAATTTCAAGGAGTGTAAAGAAGAAAATTCAAAAATTTCTGGCCTATTTCTGTAATATGATGGAACGAAATCACTGATTATGTGAATTAACAGATAATTGTGCACAGACATTCCATTTAATTAAAACCACATAAAGAACCATAAAAACAAGATGCTAATCAGTGTTAACAATTATAATTTTAATATAATCATTGCTTTACAATGGTACATTTATGCAACACTTTTTTGCTCTTAAGCGAGCAATTAGCAGAGTCGCGTGGCCTGGCCGCGCCGACGCATCCGCGTTTGTTATTTATCACCGAGAACTTCGAACAGTGAACCAATGATAAAATAAAGAAGGACGTGGCATAACTACGAAAAAAATGTGTTTACTTTGAAGCCGGTTTCGCCATTTTAGTTTCACGTTCTATTTACATGTAAGTTGTCACCGTATCATAAGATTTCAATAACATATAAATACTCATTGATTTAGTAAAATCATAGTAACACAATCACAGAAACACCGTATTTATAGTAATAAATGCGGTGTTTCGTTTTTAATAAAAATAATTTCAGAATGTGGAGAAGATGCCTAACTGCTACATAACTAGGAACTTTCTTTCGCCAAGTCAATAGAAACCAAAATGGCGGTTTCTCATTAGGGATGCTTTTATCGTAGTCATGTCAAGTCCTTATTCTTCTTTCGTCACTGCAGTGAACATATCGATGACCGTCCCTCATTAGCCTCTACAAAAACTCGCAACCATTTTATTCTGCACTATGACTCATCCGACGCCAATCAAATGTTACGAGCTGAGTTTAAAACAATACGTGGCCGAAATTCACTGCTCTATTGTGGTTTTCGGCGAGATATTTAGTTACATCATTTATGGGCGATGATGGACGTTCATTCACTGCTAACAAGTTATATCAAATATCAATATCAATGCCAATGTGTTGCCGATTGCATTGTGTTGAGTTCAATATCGGGTTATTCGGAAGTCCATTTATTGGATATGATTGGATTTGAAGCTTCGGAATCAGATCGAATTGGGTACTTGACTATGTTTTTTTTTTTTTTTTTTTTTTTGGCCCTACAGCTGCTTGCCTAACCGAGTCGGCAAATTCAGCCACACCGGTCTGTTGGGATGAACGCAGGTGCGCCCAACCCATAAAGTTAGGTGACCACGCTGAGGGCAACCCACTAACGGGTTACGAACCTCGGCTCAGGGCGGTCACTGAGAGGGTGATGTTGAAGACATCAACGATTAGGGGAGTGTGGACGTGTTTTCCTAACTATCCATTTCTGTCATCGGCACGCGGGCCGGAATTGTTAACAGGGTCGGGGGGGCTGCTACTGGGAGCGCGGCGTGGTCCTCGTCGGCGGGGACGGAACATCGGTCGTGTGGAGTGTGGGAGCGATTTAAGATGCTCGATCTTACGTTGAATGGCCAGAGTGATGGCGTCATCAGGGTCTGACAAAACGGATCTAGGACGTCTCCATTTCGCACGGTCAAATGGAGTGTATATTGACGCTTGACGGACAAGCGTGTTTGGGTGGTGTGCCGCCCGATCGAAGTAGCGTCTGCTAGCCATCTGCATAAAATGCCTGATGGTCGGCAAGTTGGTGTCCACGTGGAGGTCGTGGTTACGTATGTACCACGGAGCGTTAAGCGCTCGTCTTAAAAAGACGTTTTGCAGGACTTGCATACGCTTAAGTCGAGCGGGCGGTATGTGAGCGAACACGGGCGACGCGTAAGTCATTATCGGCCTAATACACGTTGTGTAGATCCTAATCTTGTTGCGGGCTGACAACTTGCTCTTACGGTTTAAGAGAAAATGTAATCGTGCTAACGCGATTGCGGCTCGCGCGCGTACCGCATTTACATGAGTGATGAAGTTCAGTCTCCGATCAAGGTTGACTCCTAGATATTTGGCGTTGTTGGTCCAAGGGATAGCCTTATTGGCCATGGTGACTGAAGCGTTAGGCTTTTGGGTGAAAATTCTCTTGGTAAAGAGAATTGCCTGACTTTTGGCGGGGTTGACAGTGATTCGCCATTTGCGGAACCACTCACCGAGTTCATCGGCTGCGGTTTGCAAAATGCGAATCACTTTGTCCGGGTCTCTACGTGAAGCGTAGATTGCCGTGTCGTCAGCGAAGAGCGCCAGATGGGCGTCTTTCGGTTTAGGAATATCGCTTGTGTATAGCGAGAAAAGAAAAGGGGACAAAGCGGAGCCTTGCGGGACTCCGGCAGTGATGGTGTGTCGGGAGGAAAGAGTTCCCTCCACGCGATATTTGAAACCGCGATTCGACAAAAATTCTCGTATGATGTGCACGAGCTGTGTGGGCACATTGAAGGTATACAACTTGTAGAGCAAGCCGTTGTGCCACACTTTGTCGAATGCTTTTTCAATATCAAAGAAAAGAGCACCGGTAGGGATTCCGCGCCTAAAGTTGTCGTGGACATGCTCCGTGATGCGGAGGATCTGATTCACGCAACTGTGCCTACTACGAAAACCAAACTGCTCTGGAGGGAGCAGATGGTGAAGGTGGGCGACTATCTTGATGCGATCGAGGACGATTCGCTCGTAGAGTTTACCCAGAGCGCTGAGTAAACTGATGGGACGGTAAGAGGAGGGTTCGAAAGCGGGTTTCCCCGGCTTGTGAATACCTATCACAACCGCCTCTTTCCAGACGTCTGGAAAGAGGCTGTTTTGGAATGCTGCATTGAAGATGTCAGCGAGAATTTTAACTAGATGCTCCGGGAGCATTTTCATGACTCTATTGGATATACCGTCACCCCCGGGGGCTTTTCGTCTTTTGAGCGCCTTGATCAGAGAACTGACTTCTTCGATTGTCACCGGCGCGAGTGGGTCGGGCGGTTGGTCGACATCCGGGTCGACGTTTGTCGGGCGCGGACGCGGAACCGGTATCGGTATCGGTGGCGGCGGGATTGCGTTCCTACTTTCGACAAAAGTGTCAACCGCAACGAGATGCTCTGGGTCAATGGGAACTGAGGTGAGTGAACATTGAGCCTCCAGGCTGTCGGCAAGCAATTCCGCTTTCTCGTCGTCGTCAAACGCCGGGCGTTGGTTCGGACGATTGAGCGGGGGCATGGTGACTGTATCATTTCTCCTGAAGGAACGGCACAACTGCCAGAAAGCCTGGTGAGTTGGATCTAGCTCTGATAGGTGAGTTTCCCACCTCGAATCGACGGCCTCTTGGATGCGACGTTTGGCCTCGCGTTGGAGGAAACGCGTTAGATGCCGTTGATCCGGGGAGGGATTCGTCTTACAGGCTCTCAGCGCGGCGTTTCGCCTCCTCACCACACATTTCACGTCTTCGGGAAGGTGCCAATGGCTAAGCATAGCCTCCGGCACCCTCTCGGAGCTGTCGCTCACGACGTTTTGGATATGTGCGGTGAAGGAGCGAATCGCGCCGGACGTTTCTTCAGGAGTAACTATGTTGGTCGGGATCGCGGAGAGATCAGGGGATGAGGTGTCCTCGAGCTTGGTGCCTAGGAGACGCCAGTTCGTTTTCACCTTCATCGGTATGTTAGGACCTGTGTCTGTGGGACCGTTTATAGGGACTAGATCTAGGATCACAGGTCTGTGGTCAGAGTCCAACTCTTGTAGCACCTGCATGGAACGCACGCGTAGGCATACGTTCCTTGCAAGCGCTATGTCGAGTATGTCAGGTCGGTGATTGTCGTTAATTGTACTATAATGGGTGGGTTCTGATGGAACTAGAATTTCCATATCGATAGTGTCTAAACACCGCTCTAGTGCTGCACCTCTGCTGTTGGTAGAGTTGCAGTTCCAGAGCGTGTTCTTGGCGTTGAGGTCGCCCGCCAGAAGGACAGACTCCCCCATGCTCAGTAGGGTCGAAATTTCATTGGAGTGAAGCTCCTTTTTGGGTGAAAGGTAAGCCGAGATGATGGTGATCGGCGGATGTCCTGTCATTGCTAGCCTGCAGACTGAAGCCTCAATGTTCGTCAGGTTTTCGGGGGGGTCTAGAGGTATGCAGTGCAGGGACCTTTTAAAGTATATTAGGGTGCCACCAAAAGGGCCAGTAGTGCGGTCGTTCCGCACCATTTTGAAATTGGGGATATTAGGGTTTCGGTGAGCAGGTTTGAGGAACGTTTCCTGGATGAGGAAAACGTCCAGATTGTTATCGCGGACAAAGTGTGCGATTTCGGCACATTGGCCGCGAATACCATTGGTATTGAAAAAGCCCACTCTGAGGGAGCGAGGCTTGGTCCGCGACGGGGGGGAAAAAATATTATTGTTGTTAGCCATCGGAAGGCGGTAAAATTAAGTCAGCGATGTAGGATCGCTGTTCCCTATACAGAAGTTCTAACTCAGACACCAGTCTTGCGTCCGGGTGGCCCTTGGCTGCTATTTCCCTTATTTTATCAGAGATAAGGGTGTAGTAGTCGATCGGGGGGTTTATGATGGCGTCGTAGATGGCATCTACTTCAGCCTTAGAGAGTGTGCGACCCGCCGCGGTAGGGGGTGCAGGGTTTTTGGGGCGCGGCTGGGCTGCCCTGGGAGGGTTAGCCCGGGAGGCCGCAGGAGTGGGAGCTGGAGCAGGAGTGGTAGGAACCGCGGTGGGTTGACTGGGAGTGGCGGGAGGTGTGGCCGGGGTGGCGGGAGTGACTCCGCCGGGGGCCTGGGTGGTGGCTGCTACCTCTTCGGCTTGCTTGCTTGGCAACTGCCAATGGTTGCGCGCCGGGATGGGTGCAGGGATGAATTTAGCCTGAGGGGCCTTGGGGGGTAGAGCTTTAGGAGCTCGGGTCGGTTTTTTGGGGGCATGCGTGCACCCACGATAACTAGCCGGATGGCCTACTTGGCGGCAATTGGTGCACGAAGGCGGCTCCGTGCACTGGGTCCTATCTTTGGGACGTGGGCACTGTGCAGTTCCATGATTTCCGAGGCACTTGACGCACCTGGCGGGCATGCGACAACGCAGCGATGAATGGCCATACAGTTGGCAGTTGTGGCACTGCCCGATTAGCCGTTTGCGGTGGGGGGTCTCCACGGTGAAGCCGCGGAATCCAAGAATGTCGCTGATGGCAAACAGATGTTTGGCATCAGCGGGGGTCTCCAATTCTACGAGGACCATCTCGTAGGGCTGCTGAGTGGCGTCTGCGCGGGCGGGACGGTGCATACGGGTAACCCGGACGCAAGAGATGCCTTTCTCTTGAAGGCCTAATGTGACTTCATCGGTCGACATTTCTAGGGGGATTCCGCGTATAACAAAGCGGTAGGTGCGCTCCTCGGGGAGGGCGTAAGTGTAATAGTTGATGTCTCCGGAAGACATCCACTTGGTAAGGGCGCGGTGGTCGGCCACCGTATCTGGCATGACGGTGACTGTCTTGTGGAGGCTATTCCACCTATTGTTTCTCAGGGTGATGCCCTGAGACTGTATTTTCGCGAGAAGGGTGGGTAAGGAGCTACCATCCGGGACGCGGATGTTGATTGGGGGAGGTTTTTTGCCCTTTGGCTCAGAGGGAGCGGAGGGCCTAGAGGGTGCGGCTGGTGAGGATGGGGGTGAGGGGGGAAGCCGGCGAGTCGGTGTCGAAGGCCAGCGCAGAGGGCGCCGGAGTTGCCACCGACACGGCGGTGGCCGATCGCGGCTTCTTCCGCCTCCCGCGCTTCACGGTCGTGAAACCGTCGTCATCCTGCTCGGATGACGATGATTCCGACCGAGAATCGCCGGAGGTTGAAGAAGCCGCGGGCCTCTTGGTGGATGCGGGTGAGTCGGTTTCCATCGCCGTAGCGATGGGCCCCGAGGGAGCGGTGGGCGAGGCGGAGGGTCCGTCGTCCGTTGACGGGCTCTCCGTCTCGTCGGCAAACAGGTCCGGCATGATCTCTCTGAAGAGAGTCTCTATCCGAGCCCACGCGAGTGGGTTTTCCGCCGCCTTCGCGAGGGCCACGACAAACTTCTGTTTTGGCGGGGCCATCGCGAGTGCTTGGGAAATTGGTTTTAAGGCGCGAGTGTGTTCCGACGCGGGTGCGTTCCGCCCGGGAAAGAACACACAAGAAACCGGGCGGCGCTCGCACTGACGTACGGTCGCGGATCGCGGGTCGCGGGTCGCGGTGGGACGCGTGAATTTACGTCCCCGGGTGGGTGTGCCCGGGGCTGAGTATGTGAATGATCCTCCTCGCCGGGTATAGGCGAGGGGGGGTGTACTTAAAATTAGGTGTGCCCTAAGCTGGTATCCCTTTGCCAATCTTAATGTGCGAAAGGGTTCCTAACAGTCCGTGCACCGTAAGTGGTATTGGTCCGAGGACCGCACACTCAACCGGATACACGGGATGGAAATCGGGATGGGTAGGGTTGGGAAGGAGATATGCGGGGGAAAGAGTGGTGTGCCTCCACTAATTCCTTGTCCGCACCCGTCCGGCTTGCTTCAGCCCTGAGGGGGCGTGGCGCGGGCCGGGTCACCGCTAGCTTCGGCTTGTTGACACCGTGAGGTTTACCACCGAGCTAATTCCCTGAAGGGGACAATAAATAATATACCGAGAATTCGGGCTAATCCCTGTCCTGAAAAGGACGCGGATGGGCCCTTTGTCTGGTAACCGACAAAACAAAGCGGAGCTTTGTTTTATGGTCGGATTACCGAGACGGCAGCGCGGGGCTGCAATCCGACCTGACAAACAGGCCGGTAATCGGTTGTAAAATCACTGCAGGTGCAGTGACAATACGTCCGAGAGCGACCGCTGCCAAGAGCGGAATGAAAAAAGAGACTATGTTTGATTTACACGTATTTATATGGAATAGCAAATAAAACAAAAAAGAAATCCTTCTATAAAAACTGGATAGAAATTGGTTGAAAATGACACAGTAATTCACATTTCAAATTCTGGAGTGGGGGCATATTGTACTTATCTTGCTATCCCTCTCCAACGCATGTTCCATTATGGCGTGACGTGATTATGCTAATGCTTCTCTTTCCCGCAGTTTGACGGTTACACCAAACTTCAAAGGCTTATAACTTTTTATTTTTGAGAATATTTCAATATTTCTTTCTGTTCTATATTTTAGACGACGTAAATTTCATATAAAATTAATTATCCAAAACTAGTCAAGTACCCAATTGTCAATACGAATTTGCATTCTCATCTTCGGTTGTGTTAAAAAGAGAAGTCAATATTTTTAGCTGCTCCAACGATTTTCCTTAATGGGTGAATTGTAGTAAAAAATGAAATCGTGATTTACCAACCGAGCGTAACAGTTTTGATACTTGACAAATAAACGACGCTAGTCCAAGTAAAGTTCAGAATGTTGAAAAGGAAAGCGTTTTGACTGTTCTATTGTCGCTTGTATGTAACGGTTTGGAAATAAAATGAGCAAACGTTTTACGTCGTGTGCGGCCTATCAACGGGTAGATTCAGCGGCGTCTTTGGTAGTTAATGGGCCCTGAAAGTTTTGCGCACCGATTTCAGCGCGTTTCACGCCTTTTTTGTGCGCGCTGTGTGAGCTGTGTTGCGCTCGCGCATCATCCGTATGAAGATTCTAAATAGTGCGTGAAGTGTCAACTGGCGGTTTAATTGCCGTGAGCAAACACACTTTTTAGGTTTTATTTTTTCCATGGTAAGTTCAATCCTGGACTGGATGGGTTGACGTCAGACAACCAGTTGCAGAAAATATTTTTAAGACCAAAAACTAATACGAATACATCCTGCAACTTGCTTGATGTGGAGTGGGATAACGACTGGTAGTAAGAATGATCAAATAAGTATCTAGTCTGCAGACCAGTACCAGATTTCAAAGGTGATTTTTGAATCAAATCAATCCACCTGAGCGGTACCTAAACTTTGCAGATTTGCATTTAATATTGTAAATTATTATATTAAACGAGCAGTTTATCCTTATCGTTTTTAAATTATTGTTAGTTTCATCGATATAGGATATCAAATTGTCACTTATTATATGTAGGTAAATGTGATCAAAAAGGCCCCGCTAATTTGTTTAAAGTATGTAAAGTGATTTCAATAAACAGGTGGTTAGCCCGCCCATTCATTGAGTGTAATAATGTTATTTTTATTTTAAACATGTCATAAATTTGCTATACCTCGTTATTTTTAGTGGTAGAGCCACGCTGTAGGCAGTTACGTCTACAGCACGAATGGGCCAGCTCGACCGGTTCGATAGCACTGTCTCACAGAAAACCGACGTAAATAGGCAGCTTGCTGTGACGTTTGATTGAGGGAGTGAGATTTCCGGTGGGCCAATTACCCCCGCCCTCCCTTTCTCAATCCCTTTTCCCTCTCCTTACAGTTTTCCTTTTTGGTTGGCAACGCACCCATGATTATTTTTGTATTTTGGATGTCTATGGACGGTGGAGATCACTTACCGTCAGGTGACCCATCTGCTCGTTTGCCATATACAGTGTAAACTCCATCCATAATATCCATATTTCCATGTTTTCTACATAATATAATTAAAAGATTGTTTGTAGATTTTACTAAATATACTGGTCAGACCAATTCCGAGTTCAATCTCTCATGACAATATAATATAAACATACACATAAACATAAGCTCACTCACGCCTGTATCCCCGAAGGGGTAGGCAGAGGCGCACTAGCAAACTAATACACCCACATTTCGTCGAGCTTAGTTCCGTCCCAGATGTGATAGGGGGCGAGCCTATCGCCATATCGGGCACAAAGTCCAGACTCCGGGCTGATACGGAAAAATCCAATATCGCTTTGCCCGACCCGGGGATCGAACCCGAGACCTCAGGATGGTAGTCGTACCGAAATACCACCACGCCACCGAGGCAGTGTAAACTCCATCCATAATATCCATATTTCCATGTTTTCTAAATAATATAATTAAAAGATTGTTTGTAGATTTTACTGAATATTTTTGTCCGACCGATTCCGAGTTCAATCTCTCATGACAATATAACATCATCTTCTTTATATAATTCAAAAGTACCAGTTGGTACCAGTATTAACATTTTCAAATAGTCTCTTTTGATACATTATCCTCTTTACATTATTAAAATATGCCAAATAAGCTCAACGATAGTCTTGGCAAGAATAATTATGTTAACAACAGATTTATTTTAAAAGTGAGACATTTTTGATAGAAGACCTGCAAACGAGTAACTGGGTCAGCCGATGGTGCATGATCACCGGCGTCTATGAATACTCAACCAAGAAATCTGGGGAATGTTGTCGACCATTTAAAAAAGGAATGGGGGATTTGTCGTTTTTTATGCGGCTATCTCACTCTGTCAAAAAGCAACAAGAAAACTGTTGCTTCACGATCATGACAGTTTTTTATGACAATGGGACTACATTTTTGGCGGACACTACTTACACCACAAGTTTATTGTTTCCGAATCTCGAAGTCGACGATAGTTTTCGTCTTCTCCGTATGGATTTGACTAGCGCACGAAAACTACAACAAGAAAATGAATGGAGAAAATTAAAACTATAATCGATTTCGGGTATCGAGTACTTTCAAAGAGTAGATAGAGTACAGTACTGTAGCCCGAGCGCGAAAAACTAATGTAAATGTAAATGTATTCGAGTTCGCTGCGCACTGATGACGTTTGGTTAATATTTCATACAAATTTCATAGACGCGCATCGAGTTCGAATACATTTACGGTTGTCAGAAATTTTCCTGCTCAGGCCGCTGATGAATTTGCGCGCTCGAGCTGCTGACAAAACTAGTTGGTGATCAAAGTTCTATAAAGAGAGATAACTCGAAACTTAAAACTGTATTTTATCGCGGTATTGCATTTATTTCCCGTGATGGGAAAATATTTAAGAAGAGAAACAGTTGGCTGCTCTAGGTTTTTTTTATAGCTGGGACTGGTAAACGGTAGGATAATAGTACGGATAGTAAGTGAACTCCACCGCCCATAGACACCCACGACACAAAACGAATCATAGGTGCGTTGCCAACCTAAAAGGAGGGAATAGAAGGGGAGGAAAAAGGGATTGGGAAAAGAGAAGAGGGGAATTGAGCCACCGGAAATGTTAAATTTAATCAAGCAGAACTGCGGGAAAAGCTATTTAATTATAACATAGATAGCTACACCCAACACTTCTTTTTTTCTACCTGCCCTTATCCCACCTTAATGTGGGGTCGGCGTAACACACTTTTTTAAGCATGTTGCAGAAAGGATTTAGCTTAATTTCTACCGGCTGCCTGTTTAACGTCAACCCCCTCTGAGGGATTCAGTACCGGGCAAAGTAAATTAGAAAATTCGCTTTGCCCGACCTGAGAATTGAACCCGAACCTCCGGGTCCACAGCCCATGGTGCCACTAGACCAAGGAGGCAAGCTACATCCAACACTAACACACATTAATCAGTTCCTACACTAATATACAAGTCTTGTATTGTATCAGTAACTGCCAAAACGCACTAGAGGCACCGATCACAAACCTTTGTCTCATTGCGGGAATCGAACCCGTGGCGTCGCGTTTCACAACCGTAGCAACCGAGTCCCATAGTAACTATATCTGTGTGCTACAAAACCTTCTCGATTACGATGGCCTGAATATTTCCGCGATATTTAATGGTTTAATGTTATCAGCTTACTAAATTCTGTGACGATAAAAATGATTTACATTCAGTATTGCATAGGATTAGTAGGTAGTATGATTTAATACTTGTTTTACATAGACTTTTTTTTAAATAATAATTTAATAATAATAATAATAATTTTATTCATTTTATACATTAAATATCACAAAAGATGTTCTACTACAATACAAGATTTACATTGAAATAAATGCTTATCATAAACATCAAGTACATCTGTGTCTGAACTAGATAGTTAATCTGTATTTCAGACATCAGCGCTCTCCCGTTGAGACAACATATTTTAAGCAACGATTACAATCATGGAACACAAAAACCATATTAATTGCTAGGAGCAATGATATGAAAATCGTAGTGAAAATGAGTTTTTAAAATAAAACATATATATAAAATTATAAGACTTATAAGAAAGTAAAATCAAATAATAATATAATAATATTAGCCCCTCTGCTGGGCACAGGCCTCCTCTATAATCAATGAGAGGGGTTCGGCCTTAGTCTACCACGCTGGCTTAATGCGGGATGATGGACTTCACATACCTTCGAAATTCCTGTGAAGAAATTCTCGGGTATGCAGGTTTCCTCACGATGTTTTCCTTCACCGTTATAGCAAGCGATATTTCACAATGAAAGTACACTTAACATAGAAAAGTCAGAGGTGCATGCTCCATTTTGGGGTTGGTCTCGAACCTCCGAAACTTGTCTCGGCAGTCTGTACCATTCCCAACTGAGCTATCGCTCCAACTTAGCCACATAATAAAGAAGCAGCAGTAATAAAGTTACTATTAAGGTACTAGTGTATCTAAAGAGATGGGCCGAAAGGCAAAGTTCAGAGACGGTTCTGGCAGCAATCCAGAGGTTACAAAAACCCGTCGTAGCTACAAAACGAGCTGAAATTCTCAACAGACTGAGGACCTTGAGGATCTTGCGCCTTGGGTGGAGCTAGGCTGGCTAGAGTTAGGCTGAGATCTATAGAACGATCTTCGACTAAGTATGAGTCAAAGAAACGCACTCAGTGAGGATTTTTAAATCGAAGTTAGATTTATTCTGCTTCATTTTTTGACTGCCTCGGTGGCGTGGTGGTATTTCGGTACGACTACGGTTCTGAGGTCTCGGGTTCGATCCCCGGGTCGGGCAAAGTGATATTGGATTTTTCCATATCAGCCCGGAGTCTGGAATTTGTGCCCGATATGGCGATAGGCTCGCCCCCTATCACATCTGGGACGGAACTAAGCTCAGCGAAATGAGAGTGTTCTAGTTCGCTAGTGCGCCTCTGCCTACCCCTTCGGGGATACAGGCGTGAGCTTATGTGTCATTTTTTACAAGAAAATCTTTGCTTAGTCTGTCTGTCAGTCTGTTTTTCATGTAAAAAATGTTGGACTAAGTCGAAGTTCGATTTGAAAAATCCAAATACTCACTGAGTGCGTTTCTTTAACTTAGACTTAGTCGAAGTTCGCTGTATATGTAGATATCAGCCATAGAGCTGGCATATAAGGCACAGTGACTCTATTTTCAACGAGCTACGAAAAAAGGAGCCTACAATCATTATCAATGCCATTGGGACCATCTCACATGTGCTGAAGGCAATCAGGGTTTTCGACCAACTTCATAAAAGGAGAAGGTCCTCAATACGTCTGTATTATTTTATGTTACGCGATATCTCCTCCAAGTTTACCGATTTTCAAGATTATTTTTATGTTCGATAGAGATTATTCCAAGGGTGGGATTATATGGGATATATTACTGCGTTACGATAGGATACGTTTTAAAGCCGGTCCGTTAATTTTTTAAACTTGTGATTATTAGTGGGTGTTGTCGGTGTAGGTAATCTGGTTAGGGATCTGTCCGAATACAAACTTGTTTGTCTAGGGCGAAAGTCGACGAGTCCGGCATAACCATCCCACTTCCCATGGTTTGGGAGGTATTTGTAAAGAATGGATTTAACCCGTAGCAAAAAGCAGTCGTATCTGTGCCCTAAAATTCCCTGTCTTTAGTTACGTTAAAAAAATAACTGTAATAATGATTCAACAATCATTGTTCCGATAGTCATTTCTCTCCATGGTTTGATACCAATGAGCCTCGATTAACACGTCTCTCGATTGGTGTTTGGGTCAAGAGACAAATGCAGGGCGGTGTTACTGGATACGGCACGAATTGTGAGGAAGTTCCTTACTCTGGGGCCCTAACCGTCGGTTGCTTGGGTCACGAGCCTCGGAATCGGAGGGGAATATTTTTAAATGTATTTTTGTCTTTATATCAAATATTAAAAATGTAAAAAAAGAAAATTACAATAAAGAGTACTAAACATACGGGCGAAAAAAATTAAAGTCGTTATTTTTAAAATGTTGTACCAACGTAGTTTTTGTATACTAGAACTATGAGGCGTTCCTTGAATTTTAATTAAAATGTTTGCAACAGTCAAGGCTGTGGTGTTAATGAGTCTGCGATTTCTGTTAGTTTCGTTATTTTCATTGTTTCTTATCTAAAGTATTAAGGGCCGTGTACAATTGCCGATGGTACAACATTGTGTGATCTGAGGGTTTTTGGTACATTTGAATATGAGAGTAAGCAGTCACATTGTTGAAACATGATTTGAATTCAGTACATTGTACTGTACTGATACTTATATTTAAAATAGTGATGGGCGGCTCTGCCTCCGGTGGCCGAAACACTTATGTAACATATATATGTGCCGCCTAGTGGCAGCACATATGGGCTGTGGACCGGGAGGTCCTGGGTTCGATTCCCAGGTCGTGTAAAGCGAATTTTCTAATTTTTTTGGATTCCTCAGAGGGGGTTGACGTCAGGCAGCCGGTGGTAAAACTAAGCGAAATCCTTTCTGCAATATGCGTGAAAAAGTGTGTTGCGCTGACCTCACGTTAAGGTGGGATAAGAGCAGGTAGAAAGAAAAAGTGGTACATCATAGATAAGAAGGACATAGCTATTATACAATTAAATTATTATAGCTCAATAAAACATACAATTTTGCTCCTATTAATCCCTTGACGATATAACTTGGCCAATAAGGTGCGGTGTAGACGCGATTTGAGTAATCTATGCAAAACAGTTTTAAAGTTTTGTTATGCAAAATCCCTTATAATGACAAAGGTTGCCGAGAGGTGTTGAAACTGCTGGCCTTGTGCTGCGCTAAATACTAGAGAATTTTGCTCGCGAACACGCTTACTTAATTACAAATAAACTAACTATAATTAGCGTTCACTAATTAGACTTAAATCTCACCAGATTTGTGTTACCTAATTATATTTTGATTTTTAATTGTTGAATTAACTACCGTGGAATAAATTATTAATTTGCCGTTTACGATCCAGTGATTAATGTTTAGAACACGTGATTTATTTACGCATGACTCTGTATGATAATTTTTTTAATCCTACTGTACTTCTAACAGTATTGAAAGACTAGAAACGTGTAGTTTTATATTAGCTCAAAAAGATAAGATGTACTACTCGACATTGTTAAAATCATTGTTAAGCGGTGGACCATTTTTTAAAAAAAGCCTTGTATCGCTGGAGTGGTTTTATTTCGGTACTATCCTGAGGTCTCAGGTTCGATCCCCGCGTCGGGCAAAGTTGTATTGGATTTTTCCATATCAGCCTGGAGTCTGGAATTTGTGCTCTATATGGCGATACGCTCGGCCCCTATCACATCGGGGAGGGCTGATCTTGGCGAAATGTGGATGTTCTAGTTATTTAGTTCACCTATGCCTACTTCGTCCGGGATACGGGCGTGAGCTTATTTATGTCTGTAAGAAGAACTTAAACCCAATCTACTTGTTACTCTTCTGTTTTAGAAACTCGGTATCAGTATTGTTTGTTATTTATGTTTATTTTCTGAAATTGTTACAGAAAGAATCTTATAAGTAAGAATATTAAAGACTCATTGAAATATATGTTCCGTCTTGCTGTGATACATTTATTCTCATATGAGTGACTTGTCGACCCCTTCCAGAAAGGAGAAGGTTTCTTCTCAATTCGACTGTATTTTTATGTATGTTACGCGATATCCCCAATAATGTGGACCGATTTACAAAATTCTTTTTGTATTCTATAGAGCTTATTTCAAGGGTTGTCCCATATAAATTTTGTCACGATCGATTTCGAAGTCGGTCTGTTAAGTTTTTAAACTTGTGATTATCACCGTTACATGTTATTGTAATTCTCTTTTCTATCAATTTTTTCTTTAGGTATACAAAAAGCGGTTTATTTCGCAATTTTTTTTTTTTTTTTTTTTTTTTTTTTATAGCAGAGATTGGCAAACGAGCAGATGGGTCACCTGATGGTAAGTGATCTCCACCGCTCATAGACACCCAAGACACAAAAAGAATCATGGGTGCGATGCCAACCCAAAAGGAGGAAATGGAAGGGGAGGGAAGGGGATTGGGAAAGGGAGTGGGGAAATGGGCCACCGGAAATCTCACTCACCGAACGAAACGCGACAGCAAGCTGCCACTTTACGTCGGTTTTCTGTGAGACAGTGGTATCTAACCGGTCGAGCCGGCCCATTCGTGCTATAGACGTTACTGTCTACAGCGTGGCTCTACCACTTGACAATAATAATTAATTTAGACGGATATAATAATCATATTAAAATAAATTTTATTGCATTTTTGGTTTCTTATATTATTGTTATAAATACCTAGTAAAACAAGGTTTAAGACTTTGTATCGGTTTATTTATTCTAACAGATTAAATCATAATAATTATTATATTGTCACAAATTACGATCACCAGGTGGTCCAATTAGCTTAAAGCTAATACATATTATTTTATATTGAAAACTGTCATTAAAAATCATCATCATCAGCCATAGGACGTCCACTGCTGAACATAGACCTCCCCCAAAGATTTCCAGATCGACCTGTTGGAAGCGGCCTGCTTCCAGCGACTTCCTGCGGCTTTTCTTGTAGAACTGATAGTCGATGGGGCAGAAAAGTTCTCGAGTGGAGACCAAGTATCGGCAAGCGCAGCGTAGGACGTCCACCTACAAGATAGACCGACGACCTGATAAAGGTCGCAGGAAGTCATTAAAAATATTTTGTAGTTATTATATAGCTGTGTTTAGGCTCTGTTCCAGTGATTAAAGTCTTTATTCTGGAGCCAGCCTAAAAATGTAGCGCATGTATTAGAAAAATGGCGATGCCCGACTTGAGACTTGATCCTTGATCCCGGTTCAAAGTTTAACAAGAAATAACGTCATAAAATCATGCAGGAGTTTTCCTGAAATGTTGATGACAATGACATCCAAGTACTTAATATATTTAATTTTGACACGACTGTTAAAACAATCGGTTTCCTGAATAAAAATGTTGACCTAAGATCCTTACAACTCAACTGTAACTTGAATTATTTTGTAAGATATATGATACCAAGTGGCGTGCACTCCGTACATATAAAAATACACTGTGTACACTTACAATATTTACCTTATAAAAAAAATCACGAATTAATTTTGTTTTTTTTTTTGGTGGACACTACTATGTTTTTTTTTTAAGTTTTTGATACTCCAAATTGACGATAGTTTTCATCTTTTCCATAAATTTGGGTACCAGCGCCCCTCGCGGAAACTACAGGGAACTAAATATATGTATGAGAAAACGTGAACTGACGTCAAATTTTCGAATGGAGAACTTTAAATATTTAGTAGGTACTAGAGGTAGGTACAGACTACAGTAGCTCAACATGGAGTTATTTTAGGACTGAGTCCGACCCGTGACCACGAAGGCTGTAAAACTTTCGAAACGGCAGGACAAAAAATAAAAAAACAAATGGCGATACAATCCGTAAAAAGTCGTTTTATTTCAATGAATAACATTCGCGTAAACCTAAGAAATCATTATAGAGTTATTTTGACATTTCTCACTAGTGACAACATCAAATATTTTTATAATAAAAACCCGAACGCCTTTAGCGGTTACTTGGGAATTCATGTCTTTCATACAAATTATTTTACTTTTTTAGTTACTAGGGGCTATGTATGACTTCAGTTTAATTTTATAAATAATGCGAATAATAGGCGATGGCTATTAAAACCTCTTTGTTGACCTTCATAGGACAAAACCTGAAATGTAAACATACTGGCAAAAAATAAACTGAGTCCGCCAATCATACATGATTTCAAACCGGTTGTATTGCAAAGGCTAGCAGATCGACATAACAAAATATGCGTAACCTTCTAAATGTTTCTGCTTTTTGTTTTTATTAATAACTTTCTTATAGACAAATACACCTTAAAAAAATATTTTATTAAAATATTTCTTGTTGAAATATTTAGATTTTTTTAATAAGCATCACAATCACAGTTTGGTTTTTATAATATTTTACATAACAAAACTTTGTTACAAAAATAGCATAATACATTATATTGTAAGCCTTAAAGTTGTCACAAAAATATTTTTAAAACTGAAAAATGTGTCGTGTCCACGAATAAGATCGACGTTGCAATTAACTCACACAAACATAACATTTCATTTTCTCGGTGTGCTTACAAACTCCGCCCTGAATAAATTTTGTCCAATCGACGACCGCTGCAGGCATAGATCGTTGTGGTCGCACGCCTCATGTTTTTCGTCACGGAACAGCGACTCAGGCGCGACTCACACATTGTTAATGTAAGCGTTCTTCGTTCCGAAGATACCGGATCCGAGCCTTCGTGCTGTCTCGTTCCAACGCCGGCCTGCATCGACATTACACCCAAGAAGAAAATTTGAAAAGAGGCACTACAAGAAATTTATAGCATCTAATTTACAAAACTTAACAAACAACAAACTTGATAGTGGACCTGAATTTTGGATCATTCCCTTTGAAATAAATGATCAGTACGAGTATTTCGATGCCGGCGATGCGCTAGCTCATGCAAACAATCGGCTGGTGGAAAGAGACAGACGATCGGTAGAAGCTGTGCCGAAGGCTGTGGAGGCGGCCAGTTTGACCATTTTTTGTTGGACCGCTGATTGTGAAAGATTACACTTGAGAGTCGAAATACATCTTTACATCACACGTCAGTGGCCACTGAGCTGTCTTCAAAGTAACACGGATTAGACACACGCAGTTTTTCTTTACGTAATTATGTCTGCGTTTATGCTGTGATAGTGAAAGACTGAAATAGTGATCGTCTGGGACTTTTGCATGTGTTTGAAGGTATACTTGCGCTTGGAACAAATTATTTAGTATCCTGATTTAAGAGCTTTTGGCGTCCATGGCTGTGTCAACACTGAATATGACACCATACTTCACCGGGTACTCATTTCAAGGTATGTTTTTATCTATTCTTTTAGAAGTTACAGTTGTATCTACTCCATATTGTGGAACATTAACGTTTGTCATTTTAGTATTAATTTTCCTGTTAACTTTTTCACCTTTATAATTTGCATTAATTGATACTGGATTTTTTGTTTTATCTATAATGTTTCCTTTTTTATTTTATTTGAATTCTATATCTCGATATAGGTTTTGTCTTTCTTATGCTAGTTAGTAACTAAAAATGTTAACATGTTCATCATTTGATATGTCATACATATCTTATTTTTGTGCTCATTGGTATATAACGCTAATTTACCATTTTGTTAAAAAAACTTGTTAATGATTTGTAGTCGTTAATCAATAAAACACAGACTATAAATTTAATGGTGATTTTAACTATGATTAGAGGTTTAGCAGCTGATTATTAGTGATCAATTACAAAAAGTAGAATTTTGTTAAATGACATAATAAGCCCAATAACCGCTCTCAACGAACCAAAGGGTCCGAGACGGCCATAAAACTATAAAATCACGAAGATATTACAAAATGTTTTTACTGCTACCAATATAACCATATTTTATCCTCACGCGTCGGTGCCAGGGTCCCAAGAAAGATGTATAATAAAATGCAAGCATGTTTTTTCGTTTATAATATAACCTTGTTTAGGCAGCACTTTCTGGAATGGTCAAGGTCCGCAAGAAAAGTTATTTGTCTCTATTTCAATAAAGAATTTTTGTCACGACTTTACTATTGTGATTTTCAAGCAATTCTTTGAACGAACTTGATCTTAATCGAAGATAAATGAACGTAATGATTGATTGCTTTTAGAAAATATTATTATCTTGTAATTGCGTTAACATTAACTGTTGATGGTCTATTAACAAATTTTTTACGATGTGTGAGTTGGAAAAAATTACGGTCATTAAATTGGTACAAGACATAATTATGGGGAAATACATTGAAAAGATGTTCTGCCTAAGCTAATTTTTTTCACAATTCTCTTGATTTGTCAATTTCAATAATTTATAACGTAGCAATAATGTTAATTGCTTAACACTAGCTTTTACATACTTTTAAAACAGTATAAATACTGGTATTATCAACAGTCAATAGATATAATAATATAGATGTAACAGATGCTTTAAGTATAAAAACCGACAACAGCGACGGCCTAGAGGTGAATGGTAAGAATTTCGCAGCGGCTAAGGCACGCGCATCTTCCTAGCTTTTCGTATGGAAAATTTTCGTGTGATTGAAGGAAGACATTGTGAAGAATAATATATGTATATCTGAGAATTCTCGCTAGGTATGCGATGCCTGAACCTGAATTAAGCAGGCGTGATGAGCTATGCCTCACCATTTTTATCAGAAGAGAAGGCCCATATTCAGCAGCAAGGCAGGATATCATGCAAGGCTGAAAATTAATCAGTTTTCATATCCTATAACTATTTTCTGTGATTCAGTTCGCGTTGATAGCTAAATTGAGTATTTTCAAAAACATGACAATTGACTGTTTCATTGAATCAGGAAAACATTTTACTTTTGGATTTATTGTTTTGTGGAGTACTAATTATTACAACACTGTAACATATTCTCCTTACATTCAGAACATAACATTATAATCAATTATGAAGAAGTTTCTATGTACTGTATACACAATACCTACTCCTGACTCCGCCGATACAAAATTACAAATATTTATGTCAAGTTCCTTCTCTCTGTTTTGAATAATTATATTTTTAAGCGTATGCATCGAAAAGACAAATAGATCTTTTGCTAAAATCTATTTTCATACTGGTAGTATTATAACAAATTATATCTTATTCCTTATATTTGGCTACGTCGCATCGCTTGCGCATAGCATGTACTTACTATTGTATATCAATTGAGATTTGACATTGCTGTCAACTTTTGTTTACCTAACCTCATCATCATCATATTCATCTGCCACGGGACGGCCTCTGCTAGGCTTCTCCAAAGATCTCATCTTATCATACACATGGTGAATATGGACAAGTCACAATCTTGTCACTTTTGGCTTACAATATACTTAATTATAAAGGCCGCTTCCAACAGGTCGATCTGGAAATCTTTGGGGGAGGCCTATGTTCAGCAGTGGACGTCCTATGGCTGATGATGATGATGATGACGATATTATAACGTATATTTATTGTTATTATGAATAAATAGCATTCCCTAAGGCGGACGCCGAAACTTTTATGCAGGCACAACGAAAAGCAATATTATGCCTGAAATATTACGAATCCAGTGGCCACTGGCCTTAAAAAGCAAAAACTGACATAAAACAAATAACAACGCTTAATTGTAAAAAACTGTTAAGTTGGAAATAAATTATCAAGAGTTACCCCTTCGTGGCATTAAAATTTATTGCGGGCTGTCATAACTCATAACGGATCTTTAGTTAGTAACAACTTAGAACTTACAAGGACGCATTGACCAATACTCCTATAAATATAACTTCAGTACTAGTTTCCTCACTTTTTGTGTCAACGAATAGACTTTTGTTACAAATCGGATTAAAATAATCAGAACTATCACTGTTTCAAGGTAATGTCAAACTCTAGATAGAGTTGCGATTTTTTTCACAATGAAACTGCTTTTTGCGTTTAATTTGATATCATTGACTCATTTATTGAACCAGTTACCTACATTGAAACGACTGAACGAGACGTAAGGCCAATGAAATATTACTGAATGCGTTGTTTCAAGCGTATACTAACATTGGAAGACGATGGTTCACCAAATTTTACTGTTTTGTGACTTACAGTTATATACCTCTACATTACAGTACAGTACATAGACTCTCTGGAAACTCAAACACAGCTGGCAGGCAATTCGTATTCTAATGGCCACCACCGTACACATGATGCTAAAACCTGCCTCAGTGACACACACTCCTTGTGTGGTTCGCGTTCCAGGATTAGCCAGTATACTTCCGGTTCTCTCGAGAGGCTTGCGATATAACTTGATGGTTGGGGCGGATATGGTGGTACATCCCTGTGTTTGCATCGTCAACCAAGTGTCGCAATCATCATCTTGTCGTAAGCCCCTCGATTTGCTTCTTCCCTTTTCGGATTCGGAGTGTGAAGAAGCATATATAGGCCGGCATAACTGGTGATCACATATAAATCCATTATTGTCAGTGGTTACTAGTTTTTTGGACTGCATTACGCTTACCATTACGTGTAGTGTAGTTCCTTTGCCGTGCCCGGATAAAAAAGGACTCGCGCTTATATCTCCGAAGGGGTAGGCAGAGCAAACCTGTAGGGTAACTTTTGACTCTCGATTCGTTTGCGACTACGATTCGGTTTCATTTAATGACTTATAATTCCACAGAAATCGAGTTAAAAAAGTCCGTTAGATAATGTAGCCTTATATTCGAGAACTTGCCATTTGGTAATTTTGCGACATTAGTGCACTTATTACCTCGATTTCGATGGAATTTTAGTCAATAAATGAAACGGAATCGTAGCCAAATCTAATCGAGTATCAAAAGTCAGGAGGCACAACTAGAAAACCTATGGTTGTCATCATTTTCACGTTTTGAGAAGCGAATATCTCACTGTTTATTGACTTCTAAAACTAATAAAACTGTCTTCCGCATAATTGCTTTTTGAGAAGATAAGTTCAGATAGTTGTAACAGCGTTCAACATAATCAAATTGTACGACCATATTATTTGATAATACATACATATTATTACGAAATAAGTGAAATTTATTGTTTTGTATTTACCGAAATTCTTGAACAACTGGCAATTAAATTTTAAAGCACACTGAATATTATGTTATATACAGGTAATTATAATATTTTATGCACGTCTTCAAGAAATATTTTATAAAATATCTTTGTTGTGAATAAAAACACATTGCAGAATATTATTATCAAAATGCGCCATTTATCGTTACTTTGGAATTAAATATGCCATTGTTTCCCCTAAGGCTTAAGTTTAAGATCGCTCCAAAGGCTCACCGCTTATAAATAACAACGAACGCTGCTCCAAAAGCACTCTCTCTGACGTTTTTACACATAAATCATTACCATACGAAAACATTTCGACTGTATTGTTAAAAATGTCACTTCAACTTATGACCTGTTTCGTCTAAGCTAAATTAAAAAGAAAGAGACGAATGTATTCAGGCTGCTTGGGTTAGAACGAAATAAAACAACTTTAAAGCATGCCGACGACATAAGTATATACGAGTATTCAGATTCATAAATATGTTCAAACTCTTTTGGACCTTAATGCTGCCATGTCAGAATAAAATTTACTAACACAGTCCTGGTAGAGTCAGGGTATGAGTTATGATTTGATATTTGAATGATATATGTGTGAATTAAATCAATTAGAATAATGGCGATTTTTATAGCGGTATGTACTTATAAAAAAATTAGAGCTTCGCATAATTTATTGTGCTACTAAATTAATAACATATAGAGATGACCTTACTTGAATAAAACTTAAAGTTTAGTAGAGATTATCATAAAGTTAATATTTGAATAAAATTAGAATAAAACGTTACAAAATACGAAGTTACGTATGTTGTGTGAATCATCGGTCAGGACTAGGGTTGCCAGGCTTTACAATAAAAAAGCCGGACTCGGCGTTGTATTAAACCGGACATTTTGTCCTAAAAGACGGATATATCTTTCTTGAAAGCCAAACACACCTTTATAAATCGGACATTACTTTTACATAATAATGAAAATAAAAGTTATGTTTGACGGCACCTTTGCCGTATAACGCATCGCTGGAACGCGGATCGGTATATCCAAGAGCCTAATAAAAGCTGGACAGTCCAGACATATTATCATTTGGCTGAATAAGGCCGCAGAAAGCCGTACATATCCGACTAAGGCCCGACACCTGGTAACCCTAGACAGGCCCGTGTGGACGCGCCCGCACCGCGCTGCGGCGAGATGCCCTTTATGAGTTATTAAAAATGTCTTGAATTTTTTAATTCGCCCCCAAATTATACGACTCTGAACTATAAGAAGAGATTAGTGTCCATAATCCGTTCTGATATGCCCACGGTATCAGAAAACATTTGTTTAATTCTTTAAGGCGGTAGAGATTACGTAGAAATTATACGCGTTAGTGATTTGTAAAAATTAAGCACATCAATATTTGGTGCAGATTACTGATTGACCATAACAAATTATAAAACACACACGTGTTATCATCATGATGATGTTTTGTATTGTTTGCTGGTAAGATAAAAATGTATATCTTTATACTTTTGTAATAAATTGATAGCGTGAGACGAAAACCAACTGGCAACAGTGCAAGTATGCAGTGGTGTGTAGTCAATATAGACGAAGAGACACTGTCTACCCTGACAATTTGCTATTTCTATTAGGCCGCTTCTAACAGGTCGATTTGGAAATCTTTGGGGGAGGCCTGTGTCCGGCAATGGACGTCCTGTGGCTGATGATGATGATGATTATGACCGAAAAATCATGACCATAAACACATGTTTAAAATATCAGTGCTCGGCTAATATTTTAAATCGACACGGGGATGATGATGTATTTGTAATGCAGAGTTGAAGATAATAATTTTGCAAGGTTTTGTCTACCCTGATCCGTGTGTCTGTGCTCATCACTGCAAGTATGTGAATTAACAGCGATATTAGTTGGCATAATGTGGTCGATGAGCGGTGGGACGCGATCAGATGGGCCCGGGGCTAGGCGACGGACGCGCTGATATCGATACTCGATACCGATCGCCGGCCAACATACCTTGTAATTTACTCCACGAGCTTTTATCAAACCACTTTTGCATCAATGACTTATTTACGCGCGTAATCTTTTACCACATTTATTCACTAATCACTAATTTTTATTGTAATCAAGTGCCTCAAATGCTTGATTGCGATTTATTTTTAGCTCGATTATACCAACCTTCGTTATGGAATCATTGGATTTTTGACCTTTGTAAGGAGTTGTGTGGCATAATGAAGGTTTAGTCACATCGGTGAGGGGCCGTAGCCTGTATCCGAGTGCCGACAAGCGGACGAGTCGAGCGGGCACATCTCGCACGCACACAACTTCGTGGCACGGCGCGGCACAGCGGCGAGCGCCCGCGCAGATCAAAGGCACCGACAGGCTCTTTTAGCCGCATAATATGACGCGCCCCCCGCCCCCGCTCGCGGCCGGCGAAATGCCTCGAACAACCTCCGAGGCGCTCACTTGCCATTACTTATGCCGATCTATTAATAAACAAATTGATATAACGGATATTTACATCGGAAACTTTGATGTCGAGTAATGTTATCGTCGTAAAAATTGGTTCATTATGAATGTTTGTGCCGCTTTGCATGTTGTGCGGTTAGTAATGAGACATGTCGCGTAAACGGATAAATTAATAACAATTAATTCTTGGTTGTTATGAAAAGGTTTTTGATTATTGATGAGCATCATAATAACAACGTCGTTCACCAATATTTGTGTTGTTTATTCGGATTTCATAAATCATTCTTAAGAAGTTTAAAGACCATTTGTTCAGGGCCGGGAATCAAAGGAGTGGTTAAATCCGATGTTGAAATCTTTTAAGATGATTATCAACATTTATTGTACCGCAAAGATCCAAATCTAAATAGCCCCAGGCTATGGGCGTACTGTCTTTTGCGACAATGGCATTACGGCACATTTCGTTTTGAAGAAAAATACAATTGTTTTCTTTTACTGATTATTGACCTTCTGATCATTCAATCCTTTGAAATACTATTAACTTATATGACTTGGTCTTTTAATTTATTAATGTCTTAACAATTTGAATTAACTTTCATATACTTTTCCAATTGTCATTAAATTTGCTAACGCAGTCAGGAATGCAGGTTTGATTTTATATTACTTTTAAATTAATTTATCAATGAATTTTAATAACATCAGTCGCCGAATGTTTTTAATAGCCGAGGCCTTCGAGGCTTAGATTCATGACGACTATTTGGACGCGTAACGCGATTGTGTCACGTTAACTAAATGAAATTGGTATGGAAATTATTACTTATGCTATTCGCTTTAAGTTTATATTTCCTTAACGCGATAAGATGCGTTATACACTAGTTTTGAACTGTGGGTACAGAGAATCAGACCCCAGGTATCATTGTTCCATTAAAATTACGTAAATTCACCACAATTACCGTATGCCTGCGCTCGGAGAAAATTCACGGGCGATAAACGCTCGCTATTATTCAAGGATTAGATGTTAACCGAGACAAGCTACATTGTACTTAATATCTATGATATCAAAGTGTAGATTTCCATTTACTAAATTATATTATTATTAAATAATAGTTTTAATATTATTTTTTATATTGAAAGAGTCGAGCTTGAATGTAATTGTACTTGATTGTTTGTTTTTGTCACTACTATTTCATGATTTATTTATTAAATTAAACTTCGGTAAAGTACTAGTGTAACAAACGATGTTATTGTGGCACATAAGATAACATTAGCTCATCCTGTATCCCTGAATTACAATGAATCACATTTCGCCGAGCTTAGTTCCGTCCAAAATGTGATTGCGGACGAACCCAGCGCCATATCGGGCAAATTCCAGCCTCCGGACTGAAATGGAAAAATGGAATATCACTTTGCGGGTCGGGACCCGGCTATCAAACCCTAGACCTCTAGACGACAGTCGTACCGAAATACAACCACGCCACTGAGACAGTAATTTCGAACATAATCATATTCAATACTTAGAGGTACATTACGATGCATCCATTCCAGGTCGAACTAAAACGGAATCTCTAATAAAATGTAAACGACTTATGTTTACAGTATCAAAGACAACGTCACAAAGAAGGGTCGCCTGAATTCCCTATAAAGATTCACTTTTATTTTCTGTCGGGATCAATTTGTTCAGACAATAAGGTTTTATTTCGTGTCTATAAACTTAGATATTATTGTTAGGTTTTTGAAGTGAAAACATCATAATACAGTTATTTTATTTTTTATTAACGCGCAATTTATGTTGCCAATTTTACGAGTATAATATGGACTAAAAGAATAATAGTAGTAGCTAAATAAATAACATTTTCTGCAATGTCAAAATTGTATAGATGTTTAAAATGCACAATAACATTAAATAAAAATGTTTTGATACAACTTATCTATTATAAAATACTAGCTTTTGCTCGCAGCTACACCCGTGTGACATTCTATCTCGTTGTAATTCTATTTTCACCCCTTTAGGGGTGAATTTTCTAAAATCATTTCTTTGTGCTAGCCTACCCCATAAAAGAAAACCGTGTGTAAAACACATTCCTAACTCCAATAGTTTCGGCTATACGTTGCTACGTCAGTCAGTCAGTTTCTCCCTTTATACAGGTTGTTTCATAAAGTTGGTATCAATAATGGCTACACTTAAAGAGGGGATGGCTAGCAATCTAGCGGAACAATTCAAAGCTCCATAGTTTTTGAATCATGAATTTGTAACGAAAATATGTTTTCTGGCTTATTGGGTAAATGCAGTACATTGGCAAACTACCTATGGGGTAATTAATTTATATTTAGCATACACAGAACCATTCCTATGCTAATTGCGATGATTTACAGGTGGTATTCCGATATTAAAATCCCCATGCTATACAATTGATGAAAAAAATGAAGTAAAATTTTTATTGTTTACCTTTACCATTACGCTTTAAATCGATCTGCCTGTGTGTGTAATTATTATTGGTACCAACTTTATGAAACACCCGGTATACAGATAACAGTTGTTTTTCTCTCTCAAATTCCTTACACCCTCAATGTATTCAACCACAACAACGATAACTGAATTTATTATTTTTGTAACAAGGCCTTTGTGAGGCAAGCGGCGAGCCACGTCAAAGAGTCCATTTCGTGTAAGAAATGAAAAGAATCCGTCAAATTAGTACATAACGCGTTATGAATACGGAATGAGGTCAAACAGGGCACTTAAAAACATAGGCTATTATATTGAAATAAAATATTCAGTTCCATTCATTACGTTGCGTAGGTACGTACATTATATTCGGAGGTGACGAGCCGAAAGACGTTGCTATAGTTTGAACAGTTGGCAACGGCTCCTACAGCGAGAGAGAGTCGTGTTTTAAACGAATTATTATTATTAGAATGAGTTTTTGTCACTTCTGTAGTCCTTTATTTTTACTAATGTTTCTAAGACACATTCCGTCGAATGCTCATACACTTAAGGCCGCCTTATGTCGTTTAAAGCCGCCTTATCTGTCAAAATTATATGGCGAAAATCAATGTTAGAAGCCGTTAAAGTTGAGTAGCGTTTGACCATTCGAGTGGTAAAGTTACAGCAGAAATGGATCGGTTTGATTGCTTTGATACCACTGTCTTACAGAAAACAAACATAAAGTGGCAGATCGTTGTTACGTATCCTTGAGGAAGTGAGATTTCTGGTTGTCTATATACTCCATCTCCTTTCAAATCCCTATTCTCTTCCTTTAAGGTCGACAATGACTTAGCATCATAGGTAACTATAGGCGGTGGAGATCATCATCGATCATCAGGTGATCCACCTGTTAGGTTGTCATGCTCTGCTATAAAAATACGTCTAGGTAGGTTTTATGAGTGGTAGAGTCACGCTGTAGACAGTATGGTCTACAGCACGAACGGGCCGGCTCGACCGGTTCGATACCACTGTCTCACAGAAAACCGACGTAAAGTGACAGCTTGCTGTTCCGTTTTGTTTGGTGACTGAGATTTCGGATGGCTCAATTCCCCTTTCTTTCTCAATCCCTAATACCTCCATTTAGGTTGGCAACGCACCCATGATTCTTTTTCTTGGGTCTTGGGTATCAATAAGTGGTATATATCAGTTACCATCAAGTAACGCTACTGCTCGTCTGCCATTTTCTGATATAAAAAAGAAAATATATCTCGTATAAAGACGGAAAATTATGTGAAAACACACAAAGAATATATTTGTAGAGGTTTGAAGTCATAGCCATTGAAAAGGTAGGCGTAAGCTGGTAGCTCAAGAGGGTAATGATATTAAAAGTCAAAGTAAACATTACGCATCCTCAGACCCCATTCCACAAATGAGAATAAGCCGCTATCTGGGTTGCGATGTAGCTCGTATAAATGTATAATAGAATTGATTTGATATTCGATTGCGCTACATCTTGTGGCTGCGATGCGATGCGGCCACGCGACCACGCGACCACGGGCCACACAGAACAGTTTGAACACTTGAAGAAGGCTTAATGGAATGACACAGCCTTTGTGAACGCCGCCCAATTCTAATGCCTATTCAGATGGCATTTCACCTCTCTTTGTTGCTTCATTTTGGAGAGTAATAGGTTATTTTATTAGTATACAGATAAATTTTTAACAGCTAAAGAAATCTTGCATCTATAGAAAATGATATAGCATTGTTATTAAAGTTAGGTGTCACTACGTATCGAAATGGATTTATTTTGTTAAATGTTTCCTTGTCGATCGAATTAGATTTAACATGCTTTACAACTTTTGATAACCTTTTGAAAATTGAATGAAAGTGTTTTCTTGTTTGCAGTTAAGTTGCAATTGTATCCATGACGATGCAATTTGCTCCAAATATTGAAAGGAAAACGTATTTTGTTTTTGATTAAAATTATAACGATCCGGCGTATGCTGTTTACGCCGAAACAGTTCTGAGAATTGTATTAACTTCAAGTGGGACATAAAGAGTCGAGACACTAATTAAGTTTCCTGAACCACGACCAAGCATCGTAGAAATAACAGTACGAACAGTTATCGTTGGCATGTAACTCATGTGGAAGGAAAGCGGCGTGGCATGTGACGTAAAGCCTCATATAAATTTTACTATAGGCACATTAATGTCGCTACGTGAAATTGATTTGCAAGCAGAAACATATTATGATTGTGAAAACGGGGTTTACGATTTATTTACACAATACGATATCGACACTGAACATAATAAACTATCACCGTGCAGTTGTTGGCCACAGCCTGTGGAAAATTTGATACCAATTTTTTGATGCGGTGCCGTACGCGCCGGTGAGTAACATTAATATTTACACTTCTAATGGATTTGGCATCGTTTGAACGACAATCGGTTCAATGCTCAGTTGACCATTCATAATTGATATCAGCTTTAACAGTCACATAAATTCTTAAGAGATACTTTAATGGACATACAATAATTGAATGCATATTAAGATTAACTGCTGTATAGCTTTCAACAAATAAGTTAGTGTACGCTTTAGATATCTTTACGCGTATTGCATTCATAACTTTTATTAGCCGTCAGGCCGGTACTGAGCCTGCTAGTGCAAAAGCAATAACCTATGACATTAAACGTTTCAACCGACGCGCGGTGAAATGAAAACGCACCAACAAAATAATCTGAATTGCGGATTAACGTAGATTTAGTTGGGCCGGTTGAAACTATTACGAAACCGGAGTCACTCAAATAGAAAACGAGATTCGTCAATGCAAAGATGGAAGGTTAAGAAATCCAATCTCTGTCGGACAATGGTTGTGATAACCCAAAAGTACTGCGAAGGTTGATGGAAATGTGATTGTTAATTAAAGTTGACACAGAAATGCGAATGGTGAATTCAAAATCTTCATTTATGCGGTCACGGTTTGCATCTTACGTTTAGCATTAAATGATTGACTCTGTTTCAATTTCGTCTAACACGAACGCGGCGGTTGAACGAATCAGAACACGATTATGTGATTGTGAGAAAAATTTATATTTCAATGTGCAACGATATCTATGTTTAATGTTTAGTGTGTGATTATGGTCTGAACGGACGAGTCTGTTTGCTGCCATGAATAAAACGCGTAAGTCTTTTGTTATACATTTCAGACTAAACGCTTCATTTATTCCGAGGGAATCGCGAAAGTTGAACGAAATAAAATAACTATTGAAGCAGCTTGGTAGTATTGTTTTTCTTAGACACAAGCGTTCTTAGAGACCTATTTATAATATAGGTCCTCTACAAGTCATGTCGATTGTAATTCATAAGATTAATTTTTCTTATGCTCCATCTGCTCTTATTCTACCTCAACGTAGCAAATCGTGTTAGAAAAAGACGATCTGGGAATCGAACCCAAGACCTCCCGGTACACAGGCCATACACGTTGTCACTAGATCAAGAAGACGATTGTTTATAGAAATCTATGGCAAACAAATATACCATACTCTGGTTTATTCATAATCATATTGTCGAATCAGAGAAAAAATTGCAACATTACGTGTTGGCTGTTTTTTGCAGTTCGTATTGACTTTATTATTTAAGTTTCGCTTTTATATGCCACCCGGGTAGCGCTATTGTTAAAATCAAGTTGCGCATGATCTAAAAATGCTTCCGTACGATTAGTTACAAATGAATGTTTGAATTTGTCCTTAACTTCACCTCCCTTGGCTCTAATAGCGTTCAAATATTTGCGAATTCTATTACTACATTGTGCTTTTGAAAACTCTATAATGCGGTCATTGTGTGCCTTTTCATGACTGTGCGATACTTTGATCTAGTTAAGATCTGCTGAGTGTTGTATTTGATGTGTTTACTAAGGATATTTCTAATTTCAAAGAGTCGTCTTCTTGGGCTATATAGGCTGTTGTCCGAGAGGTCGTGGGTTCGATTCCTAGGTCAAGAAAAATGTTTTTCTGTTTTCATTTGCACGGAATTGGTTTCGCCCAGAACGGGTTTGATGTCAGGTAGGAAGTCTGTCGTAGAAACTAAGCCAAATCCTATCTGCAACCTGCTTGAAAAGTGTGTTGCGTCGACCCCACACTAAGGTGAGACAAGGGCAGGTAGAAAGAAAAGACTCATGATATTTTTAAGATTTGTCTAAAAATAGCCAGTATGTTCAGTAAAAGTAGAGAAATTAACATCAAAGCAGATCATTATGACAGTGATCATGTTAGCTAATTAACCGCTAATCATGACGAAACGGTTAATGAAGTGATGCGTTACTCCAAAGCCACCCACATTTGTATAGCGGTGTTATTATGGACACGTTATGCGTCATAAATATTTCAGGAACATAAAATTAACACTCAAAAACATGGGTTACTGAGGCACCGCAACGTCTACAGGGATCAACAAAAAATAAGAGAATCTCTTGCAGAACCATGCTGTGCATACACGTCCATAATAAAATAACATTTTCCTTTAGCGAATTATCGGTTTTGTTACCACAGCTTTAAAGTCTACTTTGCAATATAGGGTGAAGAAATCCCATAATTTAGGAATTACATTCTGGTTTCCTGATATTATCAACCCTACCTGATTGTGTTAGGGTACATATTTGTATGTGTGGTTCGTATCGCGCCTCGGTTTCTGGTTGTATCAAAGGACATACTTGTTGACATGTTGTCTAATTGATTAGTAGGACCCAGCAGGGGTCTGAGGCATTATATCTTTCGGGACTTTTGAGGAATTATTACAAATTGATAAACTATAAATAGTTTTAAAAGTGGTAGATGCCACTGTTATGGTTTTTGTTGAGATGAACTTGTGTCAATCAACGTCAGATGAAAATATTGATGGTTTTTGTATATCACCAAAAATTAAGACCCAGGTTGATTGTCGCCTCCTTTGTTTAGTGACAGCGTTATGAGCTGTGGAGCAGGGGTCCTGGGTTCGATTCTCAGGTAGGGCAAAGCGATTTTTATTATTTGATATGCCCGAAACAGGGGGTTTGACGTCATCAGGCAGCCAGTTGTAAAACAGCCAAACGAAGCCAAATCCTATTTGCAACTTGCTTGAAGAAATGTGTTGTACCGACCCCACATTAAGGTGGGGTAAAGACAAGTAGAAAGAAAGGAAAGTTGATTACCAAACATTCTTGATATGTTTTATGCCTATTTTGAACTTCAGACTTGTTCATGGGCACCTTGTTAATTTTCGCTTGTCATAGTTAAGTTGTGCTGAGTAGTTCAACACTGCCATATTCATTTCGAAGCCAACTGAATAATGCTATCTAAATCTTAGAGCATTAAAACCGTTGATTTTTTTTTGCGAAACGTGATTTATCCCATATTAATCGAATAGAACGCACATATAAAACTTTTTTCAACAGCCTGTTTTTTTCAATAGAAGCTAACATGCATTAACAAAGGCGTTGCAAAAATCTTCGACCGGCGGCTCTCTTTGACGTTAGGTGGTCTTCCAACCACGGCTCGGCACGAGTGATGTGATTATAATAGCGACACTTTAACTCACATAATAAATCTCTATATAGAATATTTTATTTTTCGACATTTCATTCGCAATCAGCTTCGTACGATCGACTTAATTATCGTCGGCTATACCCATCGTGATAAAACGTTAATTACATTTTTGATGACTTTCTTCTGGATGCGAACAATCTTGAATCGATTCTTCATTCGACATCTCTATATAATGTAAGCATCGGTTTATCTATCGTTTGTTGCGTCGAACATTTGTCGAACGGTAAGTAGCAACAACAAACGCCAGAAATAACTTAAGTGTTGTCGTTTCTGGTTGACCGCGTCTGTGTTAATAGAAATTGGATACTCTTGCTTGAGAACACAAGCAATGAAACGTAAAATTACGAGGTGATCGATGGCTACCGATGACGTACCTATTATGTGTTAGGGACGTGCATCAATCGAACAATTGCTTTCAGACGGGGATAATGTATTGTTGCTATTGATGCTTTACGCATATTTGATTTTGATGTGGCTACTTGTACTTTGTAGTATGTACATGTAGGTTCAATGATTGATAGACATGCGCATTCTTATATTTGTTGCTGGTGTTTTTTTAATCTCATTATAGAAACCTTTCCAAGCTAAGCATATGCATTAAGAAGTATTACTAAGACTTTCGGTATCTCGACATTTAGGCCCAAAATAAATATTTGAAAATCACATACATATTTGTTTCGATATATGAATCAAATCCGAGGCCTTATGTTTCATAACACACTTGCCCGCAAAGCTCCGGAGGTTGTCGATTTGGTGCAAATACACTCGTACTCCTGTTACAAGATAAAAGTATCTGATTTGTTCATGTTTCTGAAAATTTATTTATTTATCTATTAGGACAACATAACAGATTACAATCACATAATTACGATTACAAAACCAACTATGTTTACATTGTCTTATTCTAGATTGTGACCCAAAATATGTTGCCACATCACAATAATTACAAAATTAAACGTAATGGACAGCTAGGTAGCTAATCTTACTTTTAGCTATTATCACCAAAATTATTTCACCATTAGGAACTACACTATTCCTAAAGTGTAAACGCCATTCATCGTAATAAAGAAATTGAAACCTCATATAAAATTGACTCCCGTGCAGACGGTGACGTGACGTGAGCTAAAGCTTGTCAGTATTAAGATTGTTTTCCATACCACTTTCTCTTTGTCATCATTGTAACTTATGAGAGATATAAGTAGTTACAATTAGTAATATTATAAAACATTAATTTCCAAACAATTATAAATATTTCTCAGAATAAGGCTGTAAAGCAATAAAGTTATGAATACATTATCAGGAATTTTGCTTAACGACATGGCATATCTATTCATGATCCGTCGCGCAAGACCTCTATCATTATTCAAGTCTATATCATTTGATCTAGATAGAATCAGAAGGATCATGGTAATGTGAAGGATCATCAACATGAGATGATCATCGTTTGAAGGTTCAGGAGCAACTTATCTTGTTTACTTAGTTAAAAAATGTTTAAAGATCTAAACACATTTTATATTGTTACTAATATAAATACCGGTAATTATCTTATAAAATGAAAACCATGTCACCTTTTGTAGAAAATAAAAACAGGTTAAGAGTAGGTATATGGATAACATTTAATTAATAATAGAAGAAAAGTTGAAAGAAACATTGACAACGTTAGTGCAACGAGAGCTTTACAAAATAGAAACTCAATCACATTTAGATTCCTTTCTACATTACATTTTAATAACGATCTACAATAAACTATCGCTGATTATGTTTATTAAACATTTAAAGATGTAGCTACTATTTAGGTAGGCAATATTGAAAAAGACAAAAGCGTAGGCGTGTATTTAAATTAGCTAAATTACGGTAATCAACGATGAATGATGGCTTGTGTGGTCTGTGTTAAAAGTTTTTTGTCTTGTTGCAGGCCAGGGTCGTATGAACCAGTTGGGTGGGGTGTTCATTAATGGAAGGCCTCTGCCTAACCATATCAGGCTGAAGATTGTGGAGATGGCTGCAGCAGGAGTCAGACCCTGCGTCATCTCGAGGCAGCTTCGCGTCTCGCATGGCTGCGTCTCCAAGATTCTTAATAGATACCAGGTAAGATTTTAAGAAGGATTTTATAAAGGAAATCAGAGAAATCTAGATTAATTTATTAATATACTCTGAGTCTAGACTTGACAGTAAGTCTACACTTTTCTGAAGCATGTCTGAGTTTTTACGATCCGCAGCGTTCTTGGCGGCGACAAGTCATGGTCGAAAAATCGCTTATTCTCAGGAGCCAATTACAAATATAGTTCATTTATTTGGTTAATTTTAGAATTTGAACTTTAGTGTAAGGCTAAAGCAGACCCATTGAATTGTTTATTTCAATTTGGTCATCATTTTATATAATTAATTATGTGTTGACTGACTACTTACTATTTGAATAATATATTCATCAATTCGATACAAATCGTTAAACTTGATGTTCTACTATAAAATATTTAGCAATGTGGGTTTGAGTGCATTACATATCTGCATATATTTATAAAATGACAACAAAATTTTGTCATTAATTGAATATCCTCTTCTTTAATACGATAACCTCACCGCTGCAATCCGACGCTATAATGACCATGTTATTCATATTATTCATTGGCTGCTGATATCTATAAATCAAATCTTTTGTTGTGGTCCATAACTTATAATTTGCTACCTGCCTATGGCATATTAATCCAGTTCTGTGTGAGGCTATCCACATGTGGATGTTTTTTGCTTAAGAGATTAAAGTGCCTATACTTTGACCTTTGATGTGATGTTATGCAAAATAACTTGGTGATGTTGGCATTTGGAATTAGCTAGTATGGCCCGTCTTCACCCCTGGAATCACCCTTTAATCTCTCAAATAATAGCTGCACCGGCTCTTGTAACTAATTGCAGATAGGACAAGTTATTATAGTAGTTTATTGGTCAAAGATTATGAAATGAAATATTTTAATATAGGTGTTTTTTTCATAGGAAACTGGGTCTATCCGGCCAGGAGTGATTGGAGGATCAAAGCCCCGAGTTGCAACTCCAGAGGTTGAGAACAGGATCGAAGAGCTGAAGAGACAAAACCCAGGTATATTCTCCTGGGAAATTAGAGATAAACTAATAAAGGAAGGCATCTGTGATAAAAACACGGCACCGTCAGTCAGTTCCATTTCGAGACTCATAAGAGGAGGCAAAAGGGACGAATCAGATCCTAGAAGAAATCACAGCATTGATGGTATTCTAGGTAAGTCATACTTACCTTGGATTTTGTATCTCATAATAATTTAATTGTGATTCGTCTATGATTTGAGTTCCCGCTTAGACTCTTTGAAGCTTAAAACAAAGCATAGTAAAGTTTAGAGTGGCTCAGTAATCAGCCCGTAGTGAAGCAGTTTGTTTGCACTTGACCACTAGAGAAATTCCAGAGAGAGTATTAGCGCAACTTTATATTGCTCCACTTTATTGTTGCTCTATTTTGCTATACTGCATATTGTTGGGTATTTAGAATTTATTTTTAGATCTACAAGAAGCATTAGGCAATTAAATAATCTGAAAATCCGTGGCGAATAACATTCAATTATTTTTAAAGTTTCAAAAGACCTTCTACTTAATGATGCGTACATAACGTGCCATGTCATCATAGTCCTTAACGCTGATTCGAGACCATAATCACTTAATTTAGTCCAACGTGTACTATTATTATAAATTTATTCTTATAATGAGACTGTCGGAACATTTGCAAACTTTACAAAATGGCGTATAAAGTTAATAAACCACGTAAAAGTGAAGAGGGCGAGGCGCGCGCGCACGCCACAGCAGCGCCCCTTGTGTCGGCTTCGAAATTGTAGGTTATAAAAATGAAATTAGTATCCAAAGGTATTATTATCCCATCGCGTTTGGCCGCGAGGCTTGCATTACGACAATCTGTCCGTACTGCACGTCTTGTGCCGTATAGCTATCCAATATAAAATGGCGCTCCTAATATCCCGGTTCAGTGACGGAGCGCTGTTTTGCCGGCGAGATTCTGCGCACCGATAAGATTATGCATATTAAGTTGTGAACGGCTAAAGTAATATCTACACTGGAAAAGCGGCCCTTTTGCTGCACAACGTCGCGTATTGAAAATTCGCCGTCCGTGCCTGTTTCGCGACCGTGTTTAACGGTACATTTGGATCGAGCAATTTTCGTAGAACCATTTGCATACAGGTGCCTGTAAAACGTAAAATATCAATGATAGGCGCGTATTGGAATTAATAACAGCCCATGAAAGTTGTACGGCAGCCCGGTCCCTAATTCAACACCGCGGCACATAGTAATATAGAAATTAATATACAAATCACTGTAATAAAGAAAGAAAAGAACGCCATCAGCTTCTCGGTAATATAATTCTATTTCATTATCAACTAGCATAAAGTAATATTTATTAAAGCTCAAAAGAATTCATTTGTGGCTACTATGGACGTAATGTAATGTGGTTACGTTTAATTTAATCGAGGCCGCGTGTGGTCCACCGGTAGTCCGACGTAATACACATAGAACAAAACAAAATGCATCGTTAGAAAGCAACAATGAAGTGTGACGACAAAATTTAACAACAAAACATGACAGCCGTTAGCTAAACATTATTTTACTCTAATGTCGAAAATGCCGCAGCCCTAAGGCAATTTAGGCATATTGACTGGATTCAGTCATAGTGTTTAGATCATGTCTATTTGTGTGTATCACAAGATGGTATCAACAAAATGTTTCGTTTCATCTTAAAAGGTCCATCATCTTGTGAAGACTCAGATACGGAGTCCGAGCCGGGAATCCCACTAAAAAGAAAGCAGAGAAGATCAAGAACCACATTCTCTGGTGACCAGCTTGAAGCTCTGGAGCGTGCTTTCACAAGAACCCAGTACCCTGATGTGTACACCAGAGAAGAATTAGCTCAGAAGACGAAACTCACAGAAGCTAGAGTTCAGGTATGTTTTTATTCAAAAGGCGTATCAATGATAGATAGATATAATCAAACGAACCCATTGTTAGATCACGCTTAATTCCCGCCCCTACCGTCGTGTGGCGTGAAAAAGTAATTGCCTTTATAATTAATTACGATTGTAACTGAGCTACCATATGTTGTTTATAGCTACCGTTGTATAATACGGTTTTTATATCTCATTAGTACGCGCAATAATAAGAATAATTTAAAATTTTCGTAATCAATACCTCCATGTAATTACAAATTACAATGTACATATTTAGGTTTCAATTAACTAAATATTCATGTTAATTGCTATTGTTTAATAAACAACTTGATTAAATTTCACTGAAACCTATAAATTGATTGCCACCCTATGGATTAAATCGGGACCTCGTCAAAACAATTACGTGCTTGATTCAAATTGTTTCCAAACAAAACTTTCAATATTGTTTTCCAATGCCGAATCAATTTCGTAAGCAAACAACTGATTTTCGATTTTCTTTTGTTTAGGTTTGGTTCTCCAACCGAAGAGCTCGTCTGCGCAAACAGCTGAATTCTCAACAACTCAGTGCCTTCAACACGATGTCGTTACAATCTGCTTTCCCATCGGTCCACCAGCAATACGAGCCTCCATCAACGTTCAATCCCCAGTGTGCTTCTTGGCAACAGTCTTACTCCTCAGCGTTAGGTACAAGTTCAGTACTGAATTCAGCGTTAGCTCCCTCTCTTCACCAATCAGCTTTAACTGCTCCTTCAGTCTGCCAGTCAGCTCTTGCAGCTTCATCTTTACATCCTCCTACATCGACGTCATTCACGTCAGGCAACCTAACGCCCATATCTCACTCTTCTGACCTCGCGACACCGTTACAACCTTCTACTGAGGCGACGCCCCCTAGTACGAGTCCCACATCTACAAGTCCTTCGGCCAACCAGACCAGTGCAATCAGCTACCAGCATTCTACGTATGGAAATCCAAACGAGGCAGTGACGCATCCGTACGGCTATGGAGACTACTCAAAACAAGAACATGCCATGTCGGCACATAACCACTGGACCTCGAGGCAGCTCGGCGCACATCCTCAAAACAAATTGGCCGAAGTAGGCGCTTGGCCAGAAAATTATAGGTAAGTTAATATATCATTTTACGTGTCAACCGAGTATCTTACGATTTTATTAATCCCCAGCGTAAACTAAGAAGCTTTATGAATTATTGATGCCGTACTACTCATATTTCGAAGCGGATTGTACAGATGAATATGCAATTACAATAAACCAACCTCTACCGCCGACGATTAAAGTAACTATTTATTAAAACATGACTGTTACAGTAATAGTATGGTTAGAATGATCATTTTGGATGAGTCATTTTGATGATCATTGCGTATTACTCATTATTTGTCATTCGCAAGGTTTATGAATTTGAACGGTAATCGGTGGTAATTTAGTGGCTAAGAGTAACTTTGTATTGTAACGTCCGGTGGCTGTTGCGGGCGTGGACCCTGATTGCAAATCGGGGTGCGTACGTTTTATTTCTTTTCACCTTCCTTTATCATTAGTCGAAGCGGCCGCTAATCAATTAAGAGTGTAAGAAGTCGGCCATTATACGGCGCGCGGGTGGTTATTACTGCGCTCTCTTCGTAATACGCCGATATGATCGTGAATTCAATAGGGTTGCGAATTTTGTAGAGAATTTTGATCGACTTTTTAATTAGAATTCCACTTAGTTTCGTGGCCGATCAGTCAAACCGCTCGACATCTTTGGATATATCGATAGGATATGTATCTAGGAACACTTTCAATTTTAGAGTGTGACAAATACACTGTAGCATTGTACTAAACACGGCGACGACATTTATCTGTGTTATCGAGACAATGGATGGCGATAAAACTTACATTGGACCACACACACAATATATAGCTTGCACAATGACGGACAACAAATAACTTATGGGCCGGCCACGTTTGTGACGGCGCCTCTTATCTAGTCCTTTGCTATGCTTGATTGACGTAACTCTTTCTCAATCATATTTTATTGTTGCCGATATTTTAAAGATATATTTTTGAAACATTTTACCTCTTATAGTATAGGCTAAACCATATTGTTGCACATCCATTATGAAAATTAATAGGCATCCAATAAAACGATTATTTTCAATCGGATCTAGTAAATGCAGCTTGTTCATGATCTATGGGTTCATGTTCCTTATAAGTTAAGTAGGAGGTTTGGCTGAACTCTGAGAATGTTATTTGATAATATTATAAATGTTGGTAAATGCTACAGGCATCTTAAATTCTTGATGATTGATATGGACAAGCCAAGGCTATAACAAAATACGAAACACATTCGGAAATTATATCCTAATTTATGTTAAATTTCGAAAGGTATTTATTAAGATACATCTGTTTTAGATTTACAAATGCTGTTTAATTTTGAATTTATAAATAAATAAATACATGTAACAGTCACACACATAGTCCTGACCCCACACTAAGATCGGGTCTGGTGTCGTGGGTATCAGGAACTACGAGAGACTTTTGGTCTCACAACACCCAGACCCGAAACAATTATCTGTGGGCCACACAGATATTTGTCTCGGTGCGGGAATCAAACCCGCGACCTCACGTTTCACAGCCGGTTACTCGCCTGCTGGGCCACGGAGACAGTCAATTATTATTTTAATCAGTAATTGTAAGCAGTCCCTTCGACAGATTTCGGCTAATCTCAGTTACGAATACCATCGCAAATCAATTCACGGATTTAGAAAACTATTTGCGTAATCAATTGCGGCAACCGTCATTCATGGCTTACGGCTCACTCCTTGACCATGTCTGTCTAGAAACTGTAAGGTTAATGATTTTGGCATTCATCTTGAATTTGGCTACAAAACGGGACTAGTGTTTCATTTTCTCGCTTTTATTTCACAAGAGGTTGTTAGCTTGTGTTTGTTCATGATTGCAATATTAGCGTAATTCTAATGATTTCTTATAGATACCAATGCTTCCCGTTCAATCAATACAGTTTTTCTTTACATGTAATTTTAGATTACCGAAATTACTGATTGATTTATCAACGATAAGTCATTGCCACTGGATTTGTTAAGCTATAAATTCGGCACTATCGGCCTTATTTATAAAAACATTTTCACTTATCTTCTCGCTAAGAATAACCTGTCACTTTTTTCCTTGCGTTACATTGTTTAAAAATGAAAGTGACAATAAAGATATGCATCGCTTAAATATTTTTATAAATAATGGGCTAATATGTTATTTGAATTTATCTTAGCAATATAAGATATATTCAAATAAAATATTTTTTTATATAACACCCTTAAAAGGGATTAATAAATTTCGCAAAAGATGTATGAAAGCTTTTTGTACTATTGTCTTTTGACACAATAGCGTATCGATATTTCCCAAACTGTGTACGTAATGCGGATATTTATAGAACACAGTTTAACATTTTCGGTGTACATTGTCTGTAACATCATCTATTCTATCCATCTATCTATCTATTAGTTTAAGCTGTACCCCAAATTAATCATCAAATTCCAAATCGCCAGCATCTAATTAATCCTTCATACAATCAAATCCCGTTACCTTATGGTTTGCGAAAGTACAAACCGATACATTGCAATATGCGAATGTAACACAATGTGTAGATAAACACAAGTCTCTTTGTGTAACGTAGAGCGATTAATGAGAGGCCGAACGTGACATTAGTACACTGAACCCGCGCATTATACCGACGCTAACCTAGTATTAAAACTTATCTGCAGTTATTTGCATTCGACTTCCTAAACTGCGGGCAGCGCGGCTTGCGTGCGCCTTGTCTGTTGTACCGCTTTCCAGACGAATGCCTTTACATATTTGTATATTGAAGCTTCTTTACGGCCAGTTTCATAATATACAAAGTTAAAGTAATAATTAAACTAAAGTAAAAGTAATGTGACTGTCGTATTGGTAAATGAAATCGAAGATTTAGCCCTCATTCCCAAGAGAGCTTTTCGACGCACGTTAAATAACCATCTTAACATGTCCGTTTATATGAGTACTTGAAAATTATTCTTGTCTTGCTTCTAATAAGGTATATGCTACATACCGCTCATAAAAAAGTCGCGTTTTAAAACATCCATTTCAACGCTTTTTAAAGCGCGTTAAAGCACTCGTGCGAATGAGGCCTAAGAAGCAAAAACAACTGCAACAGTCAAAATTGTTCAGTGCCGAGTGTAGCTACTAGTTATTGCTTTATCACCTAACGTTAACTTTTGCTTTTGAAGACAAAACGCGGAGTTATAGTGTCTCGTTCCGTAGTAAGATTGTCTGGTAGAGATCGCTTTAAGCGATAAGATCGCTTATTGTTTACACTTTGTATTCTTTGTTCCATTTTGTTTTTCGTTGAGGTGCAATAAAGAGTTATCTATCTATCTAAATTAATTTCAAAGTATTGTTCGTTGAGAATGTAAGGAGGTAGAGTCCCGATTTACGCAGCACGATTGGGCTAGCTGAACTGGTTCTATACCACAGACTCACAGAAGCATCACGGCTCGCTGTTTCGCTTAGTTCAGTGAATGAGTTTTCCTCCTTGACCTGGGACGCGATCAAAAATCTCACGGCTTCGCATGTTGTGTATTTTTGATTATATTGTAATTTGTACATATTTAAATAAACACCAGACCTTTTAAATCGCCAGTGCAGTTGCGTGTTATTCTACCCTTACATCGGCAGATATCTTCTAAATCATCTTTGGGTAATAATATAGTGCAAATCGCGTTTCCTTGCAGGTTTTAATCGTTTATTACTACCGTACGAGTGAATCATCCACCTGTCTTTTAGGACGGCACGTAGGACAGAGCTTTAAGCCACGTCTCCTTCACTAAAACATTACACAAAACAGTTACACAAAACATGGTATTTCTATTTTTTTGTCTATGATCCATTGTTACATGAGCAGGAGATGATGAAAATCCTTGTTTTGTGTAGGTGTTTTTGTGTTTTGTTTCTAAAAACATGTGCAGGAGACGCGCCTTTAGTTACACATAAAAAGTTTACTCACGATCTTTATTGCAGAATATTTACCCCGTTTTAAATAATTCCTTTAACAACCAGTTAATTTTGGCCTCATAAGTAGGGGCAACTGCAAGTCATGTTATGCAAAATTACATTAAAATATTTGTCACGAAATTATGTCGCATTACAAAAAAATCATATGTTAAATACACGGATGTAAAAAAAAAGATGGACGGAGCGCTCGGAACATTGAAAGTGAAGCAGGGTTTTCGGCTCATTCGATTAGTCGCCGCCATTACGTGTTGATAGGTCGAATGAGCCGAAAACTTCAATGTCAATGTTCATAGCGCTCCATCCATATTTTTTTTACGTCCGTCGTTAAATATTTCGATAATATTATCACACTAATATTCATATAGGCGAAAGTTTGCGAGTGTCTTTATATGTTTGTTACTTCTTCACGCTCAAACTTCTGAACCAATTTTGATAAAATTTGGTATGGATGTAGGTGATAGATATCCTGGATTGATAAATAGGCTACTTTTTATCCCGGATTTTTTTTCCATGCGAACGGAGTCGTGGGAAACGTAGTAAATTGTAAATACGTCCAATAGTTACATATAGTTTAGGTTTAACCTGTATCGGGGGTATTAGGAACTATGGGGGACTTACGGTCCTACAAAACCCAGACCCTAAACAAATATCTGTGGATCACATTTGTCTTGATGCGGGAATCGAACCCGCGGCCTCTCGATTCACTACCGGCCACTCGCCCGCTATCTACGAAGACTGTAAAAATACTAATTAGAAAATACATTTCATTGAACATCTCAAATCAACATTGACTATACCATAGTGTCGGTAATAACGCATTTTAATGTGCGACCTTGTGGTCTGCGTATTGCACAAATGAACTTTAATAACATATTACCTTCTGAATTAAATCTATATTAAATTTTTATTACAGCGCCGGTCACGACTCGCTTCCGAAAACATATCCTAAAACTGCATATCATGTAGACGTTACCAAAATTACGTATCCCGGTAGACAACGGTATAAATTACATCCAAGTTTGTTATTACTCGTGCCCCTGTTATTATTTCTATTTTAATGGACACTGTATAATCTTACCACTCAGCTAGATATTTTGTTGATTTTTTACTGCGCTTACTCAAGTCTCCCACGATTCGAATATTGATTGCGGGTAATTGAATTAACGTGTGCATTCATATTGTTTAATAGGTATTGAATAAAATGTTTTCATATTTAGGATGTGGTCTTAGAAAATGCTATACCTCTAGGTTTATTGTACGGTGTAGTGGATGGTTTGTTGGCAGCACTATGAAGGATACATCACCGAAAAGAGTTATTTTTAATAGTGAAAATTATCACTATGAAAAGTATATGATCAAAAGCATATTATTTTTTGATACCCCTACTTACATACTGTGTCCTCCTAATAAGAATTCATTTTGACAGTTCGTACATTTCGAAAATGAAAACTTTTCAATCTGTATATAAAAGAAGAAACTGACTGATGTTTCAGCATACTTCGAACAATTATAGCTAGGAACGCGAATTGGGCCACCGAAAATCTTAATCACCAAACGAAACGCAACAGCAAGCTGCCACTTAGCATCATCAATAGGTTTTCTGTGAGACAGTGGTATCAAACCGGTCGAGCCAGCACATTCGTACTGTAGAAGTTACGTTGTCTTCAGCGTGGCTCTACCACTCAAAAAACCCGTCTTTGGAAAAATTAACGTATTGTTTCTTTGTTACAGTTCATTCTTCGGTACAAATGCTTCTCACTACGTTTCACACGCTCACTCGCCTACAGAAGCGAAGTCTGGCTATCCGTATTTAGGACAACTTGGCGGTATGGACATGGGAAGAGTTCACTAATATTATGCACTTTGATTATAATTTTAGATACACTTTTATATACATATATGTTAATGTATAGCTTAATTTTTATATGTATTACAGTATTTTAATATGTAGTACATTACAGTGAGACATATCAACATAAATGTGCCTTCTTTAGTAAACCTTTCGAGCGACTTTTAAAAAAGGAGAAGGTCCTCAATTCGTAATCGTTTTTTATGTATTATACCTGATATCTCCGCCAAATGTGGACCGATTTCCAAGATTATTTTTGTGTTCGATAGACTTTATTTCAAGAGTAGTTATTTGGTCACGATCGGTTAGTTTTGATGACGGTCCGTTATCTTTTTAAACTATGTTTCATACAGTCTTCTTTTTAAAAGGTAATACAAAGTCACTAAGCGAACCAAGACTTCATTAGTCTTATTAATATTGTATTATATTAGTTTACGAGAGTCATGTTTAATAGATTTATTATTTTTCATTGTATTATTCGCGGTTCCTGAATTGTAAATTTATTGTAGTAGCATCTAAATTAATCATATCTCTTAGTTGTAACGTGTTATTACATTTCATAAGTTGTTAAATATTGTATTTTATGAGTAGAAATATAAATAGTTATATCAATTACGTTGTAAAAATAAGCAAATTGAAACTCTATAATCTGGGTGCAGTTGCCAAATAGTAACCACAAACTTAATTTGTATTAAAGACGTAATTACTTTTTTCCAAAGGAGCTCTTTTCACTGTGAATTTCAATTACAGCATGAGAACTTCAGAGGTAAAAAAATAAATTATATTGTCAGCATGTTTAATAGACAACTCTTTGGCGACTGTACAAAGCATTCGGTCTTGTGAACACGCCTTAAATGAAGTTGTGATTTTAATTAAAATAATGTATTTATTAAATAGGTATTATATTGTAACTTAGCAATAATGTAGTATATTAAGCACTTTGTAATATAACAATTTAGCCAAAATAAATGCTAAATCATTTAGATTGATTTTTTCATTTTGCCCACATGCAATTGTAGAGTCTAAATTACTAGCATACATAAACAGTTATACAAAAGTAAGTAATTTAAAATCTGAATTGGGGTACTTTTACTTTGGAAAGTATTCTTAATTTCCACTGGTAATAGGACCTACGTTATTTCTAATACTAATGTAGAGTCATCAAAATGAATGTAATTTCAATGGCTTTGAACCAATTTTGTATATATCTTGAACACAATCATCTTTAACCTGCACTTATTCCATTTTAATGTGGGGTCGGCGCAACACACATAGGTATTTTAGCATGTTGCAGAAAGGATTTGGCTCTAGTTTTTACAACTTTCCTGCCTAATTTCAACCTCTAGCCGGTGTCAGACAAAATGTATCAGTAAACACGTGAGATTAGAACCCAGATCCTCCGGTCCATTACCCATATAAGTTGTCTTTAAAAAGAGGACGTGAAGTACATCAAGAGGCATTTCTACTTTCCTCAATAGGTACAAACAATTCTACAAGTCTAGGTAATAGGATTAAGTCTCACGAGCGAAAATATAAGAAAAATACTAGTTATAAAGTCGTACCTGCATTGAAATAGTGATCTAGATGTTGAAAGTGAACTATGGCTATTATCCGTGACCTACATATAGCAGTAGTTTGTATAAATAAATAAATAACACCCAATAGTCACATACATAGTCCTGACTCCACACTAAGATCGAATCTTGAGTCGTGGGTATCAGGAACTACGAGAGACTTTCGATCTCACTCTCTCAATATCTATAGGTCATACAAACATTTGTCTCGGTGCGGAATTCGAACCCGCGGCCTCTCGCTTCATAGCCGGCTACTCGCCCGCTGCGCCACGGAGGCTGTCATATAATAAAAATGTGTAGGTACGTATTTACACTAATAAAAATATATATTAGGTTCGCTACTCGCAGCAGTTACAAAAGGTTGCCACAGAGCTGAAGGTAATAGATTTCCTACATGTCATTTGCAAGCCACAAAACGCTCTCTGTATCCGTCAAAAATTTCTGACATTTACCATTCGCGAATAACGTACCGAGCACCGAACACAGTAAAGATGGATAACATCGTAGCTGAATTGTTCGCGGCAAATTACGTCTACATTATCGTTGCAGACACGACTCGTTGCCACAGCTACAGCGACCTTTGTTCGGTGAAATGTTACAAGTCTGGACGTACCCTAACGTTTATGCCACTGTTGAGGCTTTAGCTTTGTTTTGTTGTAACTAATAAAATTGTAAAAACACCTTTATTAAAGTAAATCATGAACATAAAATATATTAGTATTTGTTTTGTTTTTTAAAATCTTATAATTTTATTTTTAAAATATTGCACTTTAAAGTCACGAAACCTTAAATGCATCATCAAGTTTGACCATGACGTCAGAGTAAACAAATACAAGTTCATTTTATATCAATGTTAATTGCATCGACGCTTATGTTTGTTGTTATTTTATATGACGTCATGAAAACGATAATGACTGCGTTTATTTTGAAGGCGTTTGTATCTATTTTTGTGGTCAAACATCAGTGCACAGTGTTACAGTTTGAAGTACATTGATGCTAGTAAAGTTACTGAAAGAGATTGCGGAGTCACTGACCTGAGTAATGACAGTTCTGAATATTAATAATTGAGTAAGTTTCAGAGTCTTTTTTTTCAGAGACTAGCAAATGAACAAATGGGTCACCTGATGGTTAGTGATCACCGCCCAAAATCTTTAACTGCCTTTTATATGTAATATAAATAAGAGACAAATGAATAGATGGGGTGAGTATCATCATTTCATACTAATGAAAGGTCCTCTTATGGGACACACTCGTATTTTGAGATATCCTCGACACAAGACTTAAAGCTTACTGTGGGATCAAGAATATGTGTGTGACTTTTAGGTGTTTTAAGAGGTGGTTAGGTTTTTGATGTTTTCATGTTTTTTTTTCTATAGCAGTGACTGACAAAGGAGCAGATGGGTCACCTGATGGTAAGTGATCTCCACCGCCCATAGACACCCAAGACACGAAATGTATCATGGGTGCGTTGCCAACCGAAAAGGAGGGGAATAGGGATTGGGAAAGGGAGGGGGCAATTTGGCCACCGGAAATCTCACTCACGAAACGAAACGAGCTGGCCACTTAACGTCAGTTTTCTGCGAGACAGTTCTATCAAATCGGTAGAGCCCCCCTATTCATTCATTACTGTCGACAGCGTGGCTCTACCACTCAAACAAACTATCAGTAGCCCGAGCACGAAAAGCTAATGTAAATGTAAATGTATTCGAGTTCGCTGCGCACTGATGACGTTTGGTTAATATTTCATACAAATTTAATAGACGCGCATCGAGCTGTAGCCCGAGCACGAAAAACTAATGTAAATGTAAATGTATTCGAGTTCGCTGCGCACTGATGACGTTTGGTTAATATTTCATACAAAGTTCATAGACGCGCATCGAGTTCGAATACATTTACGGTTGTCAGAAATTTTCCTGCTCAGGCCGCAGATCTACGGCCGTGGACTTGTTTTTAGCAGCTTACGTGATACTCCAAGTACTGTCGTTGAAGTAGCGCAATTTAAGGCTTAATCAATATTTCAAATGGCGATGACTTAGCTACTTTATATGCTCTACATCTAGATAAACGAATGATCTCATTGGGTGCATGATGTCTCTATTACTAAACAAGACGCTAGATTATGATTTCTTAGGTTTACGCGAATGTTATTCACTGACTGTCGATCAGGGGGGTTACCATCACCTCTTATAGCAGTATTATTATAGTTTTACTTGTACCGATTCCCATACAAAACAAACGAAGAACGATTATAATAATACTGCTATAAGAGGTGATGGTAACCCTGCAGTCCGACCCGTGAACACGAAGGCTGCAAAGCTTTCGAAATGTCGGGCATAAAAATTAAAACCGTGATAGAATCCGTAAAAATAGTTTTATTTCAAAGACGCTAGATTTATTCTGTTTGCTATACAGAGCACAATTTTATCACTCCATAGAAAAAGCTTTCCAGTTTTCCTTTATAAAGTGGGTAACTAGGAAAACGGAGTCAGTTATACAATTTTATTTTGAAGAAAATATTTTATTTTCTGTATATTGCGATAAGACTGAGGTCGCATTTAAGTCGGTAAGAAGATTACTAGGAATATCACTTTTTTATAACATGGAGACTGCCTCGGTGGCGTAGCTGTATTTCGGTCCGACTACCGTCCTGAGGTCTCGGGTTCGATCCCCGGGTCGGGCAAAGTGATATTGGGTTTTTTGAATATCAGCCCAGAGTCTGGTATTTGTGCCTGATATGGCGATAGGCTTACCCCCCTATTACATTTGGGACGAATATTAGCTTGGCGAAATGTAGGTGTTCTATGTGTGTTTCGCTTGTGCGCCTCTGCCTACACCTTCGGGTATACAGACTTCAGCTTATATTATAACATAGAAATAAACCAACCATAGTCCCTCATTTAACTGATTCGTGTATTCGGGACAGTTAGTGTATACATAGTAAGTAATTTCAGGCTGGCGTATTACAGATTTCTGGCCGTCGTCGAGGATTTCTTAAGGAGGGTATCTACATACCAACCGTACGAAGACGAAAGAACGATCGCGAATGATCGGGAACGTTCGGTCTTCATCGCCGATGGCGCTTCGCGAACGTTCTTTTCTCCTTCGTTCGGTTAGTGTGTCCACGCCATGACAGTCAACAATAATATTTAAATACATACATAATATCAGACCTGTATCTCATATGGCCAAACAGAAACTGGATTTCCTTATCGCCCGCTTCTGCCATACTACTTTCGCTTCATCCTCTTTCATTTCATCATCTTTTCAACTAACTTCAAAAAAGAAGGTCCTCAATTCCGCTGTATTTTTTTGTATGTAAGTATGTTACCCGATTTATCCGCCAAATGTGGACTGATTGTCAAGATTCCTTTTGTATTCAATAGAGCTTATTCCAAGAGTAATCCCGTATAAATTTAATCATTATCGGATAAGTTTTGAAGTCGGTCCAAGTTTTAAACTTGTGATTTTTATGCATTCTCATTGGTTAGGGTACCTTAAGATCAAGGTCGTAGTTAAGCCGGGAAGATGGTTTCTAGGACACTATTTTTTTTTTATTATAGCAGAGATTGGCTAACGAGCAGATGGGTCACCTGGTCACTAGCCGTAGTTTCTCGTACAATTGAGTTATATCCTGGGTCAGTCAGTGCATACTTGTCGCCTTAGACGAGTGGCTTATGCGCTAGTCGAATAGAATAACAAATGTATGGGAATTACATAAGAGTACGCTGTATGCGGCGTTCTCTTATGTCATTCCCATACATTTACTTTTCTATTCGACTAGCGCATAAGCTACCTGTCTAAACCCGCTGATAATATCAAGTTGACTTATTTCTGATATCCGCTGAAGGTTGCTGACAGCCGATTATTTTGTGGATTCTCTATACTTAATTACTTTCCACAGTGTTCATTCAATGACAACAGCAGTAGTGAAATTTCTCTTAACATTATGACAATAGCATAGGTTGTCTTTCAGCTCCATATGGAGTCTAATTAGGCAGTCAAACGCAAGCCTCTTTGCGTAGACAATACTCATATACTGAACGGGACATACGTTAATGTCAATACAAAACGTGGGCGTATACATTGCGTTTGCTAAATTACATTTTCACAGAAACCTGCACGTCTATGAACTAAATTGAAATGGGATTATTTACTCTTTGAATTGAGAAAATCATTAAATTTAAATTTGTATTGCCATCACATCTATTTATGTTTATATATTTAATTTCATATCTATTACTTAGTCGCATTTTGTAACTTTATTTTACAGAAAATCGTACAGAAAAAGATTTTTTTTTATAGCACAGACTGGCAAACGAGCAGATGGGTCATCTGATCTTATGATCTCCACTGCCCATAGACACCCAAGACCCAAAAATAATCATGGGTGCGTTGCCAACCTAAAAGGAGAGAATGGAAGAGAAGGCACAAGGGATTGGAAAAGGGAGGGGGGGAAATGGGCCACCGGAAATCTCTCTCACCGAACGAAACGCTACAGCAAGCTGCCACTTTACGTCGGTTTTCTGTGAGACAGTGGTATCAAACCGGTCGAGCCGGACCATTCGTGCTGTAGACGGTAGTCTACAGCGTACTCTAACACTCAACTACTATATTTATACTAACACTCTTACTATATTTACTTTATTTAAAGGTACCAGCAACCTAAAAATATGTATATTAATATGACTAATACATTCTTAAAATATACCAAACATTTCATCATGTAGAATAGGCATGAATACATAATAAATTAAACAACATTTAAAACTATAAAGCGCTTTAATCGGCTAAAGTAAATTTAACTAAAATATTAATTTATTATACATTCAAAGCGATCCTGTTAAAATATGTGTTCATTGTGGATATTTTAGTCAATTGTATTAATTATATCTTAAAAGAGTTTTTCTTTCCATTCAATGAACCCGGATCTGAAAAACTGTTAAAATATTGAGTGGTATAGAGTATTTAGACGTTTTTAGTTTCACTTCCGGCCGGTCAAGGTTGTGAGAGAGACTTTAAATTGCAAAGTTGTTGCTTGTTGAGCTGAATAAGGTAAATATATAAACGAGGTGTATATAATGGACAATGATCTGATTTCAATTGCAAAAATACATTTTAAAGAAATGTATTCCCAAAAAGACTATTAGTCACTTACATGAGAATAACATCGTAACTTGAGTAAAAATATAAATTTAATGGTCCGTAAATAGTATATGCTCATTCAAAGTCAACAACTTTGCAATTATTAGATGGATATTTTATTACACATATAGTGAGGATAGTGAAGGATTTTGCATAACAGTATATATTATTTTTATTGGTCTATGAAAGGACTGCCGCGTCCTGTGCGAGATTCTACAGTTGCGCCCATGTCTTTCTTTCTTTCTACATGCCCTTATCCCACTTTAATGTGGGGTCGGCGCAACACACTTTTTTAAGCATGTTGCAGAGAGGCTTTGGCTTATTTTTTACGACCTGCCTTACGTCAACTCCCTATGAGGGATCCAGTCCCGGGCAAATTAAATAAGAAAATTTGCTTTCCCCGACCTGGGAATCGAACCCAGGACCTCACGGTCCACAGCCCATATAGACCTAGGACACTAGACCAAGGAGGCGACACAGTTGCGCCCATGTATGACTCAAAAGTTGGTCCCTGGTCTGATCATTTCTGCCCCCTTCTAGATCAGCGTCTCATGCCTGTCGAAATCGCCTTAATTATGGCACTATGAAAGCAGAGTGTCTCGGTGCGTGGTTGCATTTCGGTACGACTACCGTACTGAGGTCTCCGGTTCGATCCCCGGGTCGGGAAAAGTGATATTTTTCAGTATCAGCCCGGAGTCTGGAATTCGTGCCCGATATTGTGATAGCAGCGATAGCTCAGTTGAAGATGGTACGGACTGCCGAGACGAGTGTCTTAGATTCGAACTAACCCCAAAAGAGAGCATACACCTCTGACTTTTCTATATTAAGTGTGTTTTCATTGTGAATTATCGCTTGCTATAACGGTGAAGGAAAACATCGTGAGGAAACCTGCATACCCGAGAATTTTTCCACAAAAATTTCGAAGGTATGTGAATTCTACCAACCCGCATTAGGACAGCGTGGTAGACTAAGACCTAACCTCTCTCATTAGTAAAGGAGGCCTATGCCCAGCAGTGGGACAGTAATAACAGGGCTGATAAAAAAATGGCGATAGGCTCGCCCCCTATCAAATCTGGAACGGAATTAAGCTCGGCGAAATGTGGGTATTTTGGTTCATTAGGGCGCCTCTGCCTACCCCTTCGGGGATACATGCGTGAGCTTATATGTTGTGTATGTTATGAAAGCAGACGAACTAATTGTTCAATTGACAGTAAGTAATGGTCGATTGTTAAACAGCTGTCCATCGCGGAAAGGAGAGGGATGAGTGTTGAGAATGGGACGAAGATATTTACTTTCAGAATTTTCACTTATCGCATGAAACGCTTCTACAAACTGTCACTTCATGTCGATTTACTGTGAGACAGGTAAGTATCGAACGACCATACTGTAGAAAAATATGTCTACAACATGGCTCCATTTCTTAAACAGGAGATCGAATATTGGTGATCTAAAAATATTGGAAGTCATGTTGAATGCCATTTCTCTTCTATTTCTTACTACGTGCCCTTATTCCACACATAATGTGGGGTCGGCGCAGAATACTTTTTCAAGCATGTTGCAGAAAGGATTTGGCTTGGTTTCTACGACCGGCTGCCTGCCTGACGTCAACCCCCTCTGGGGGATCTAGTCCCGGGCAAATTAAATAAGAAAATTCGCTTAAATTTAATTTTCCTTCTATTTATTTAATCATTTATAAAATATAGGCATCTAATAATTATAATCTACTAAAAATATTGAACTTGTATTTGCTTAAAACGTTATTTTATTTTAACGCCATATTCATGTTCTAAAACGTTTATCACGAAATAGCAATAAATTATATAACTATCAGAGGCCGAATCCCGAACATTAACGACCAATCATCGCACAGGGCGTCGGTACATAGACCAGCTATTGAATGGAAAACGTGATTCAAGTCCGGTTTTTGCCACAAAAACCGATTGTTGAACGCAAAAAGTATTCGGTAAGGCACACGCGTGGGAACTGCTGTTGAGCTGTCGACGCGTCTGCCCGCGGATGATCGCTACGAGCTTGGATTATATAAATCGTGGATTGGACTTTTCATTTGAACATTATTTTGAAATGTTGGGCTTGGGCATAAACATTAACATTATTTTTAAACACAATTATATTATTTTGTATTGAAAAATGTATTTTCAATTAACAAAATTTTGTCCCAAAACGCGATTTAATAATCACAAGTTTAAAAACTTTACGGACCGACTATTTGATCGTGACCAAATTTATATGGAACCACTTTTGGAATAAGCTCTATTAAACGAGAAAAGAATCTTAAAAATCGGTCCACATTTGGCGGAGATATTGCGTAACATACATAAATACTCAGAAGATTAAAAACTTAATAGACCGACTTCAAATCCAATCGTTACCAAATTTATAGGGGACCACCCTTGAAACAAGCTCTATCAAATACAAAGAATTTTGAAAATCGGTCCACATTTGGCGGAGATATTTGATGATCTTTTAAGAACTCCGGTAGTTTAAGTAGTTGAGTCTATACCTACATATTGCAAGATTTATGACAGTCGGATTAATACTGAGCTTCAAAAATAATAATTTTAAATAAGACTTGTCTCGAATATTAATTACACTATTAATAAAATCGTTCTGTGGATGATTGAAGTTCTAAATTACAAAAGGTGGTCTTAATCTAAGCAATTTAATTTATTAAACATACATTTATATGGATAATATCTTCAGGCTTGCGATTTATTTACAAGGACTATTCTTCTGCTGAGGTACTCATTGCCTTCTCAATAATAAAATAAAAATAACAGACCCACTTCAAATCCGATCGTGACCTATGGGACTACCCTTGAAATAAGCTCTATCGAATACAAAAAAAATTGAAAATCGGTCCACATTTGGCGGAGATATCGCTTAACATACATAAAAAAATACAGACGAATTGAGGACCTTCTTTTTGGAAGTCTGTCGATAAATATCTTCGCTTCTTCGCGTAAACCAGGATATATCAAGTATATTATTCACAAGGATAATATGTGAATGCCGCATTAAGCTGATTTTCTATCATAGGCACATAAGTAATACCAGCAAATCTAGGTATGTACCTATAACAGTGTTTAAAATTAAATGGTTAATCCTAGTTATAAGTGTTTGTGAATTGACTCGGACTTTCAATATAGAAAGTTTCTAAATCTTGATTAAGATTAACACCAGGATTTATTGAAATAAAACTATTTTTACGGATTTTATCACGATTTGGTTTTAATTTTTATTCCCGACGTTTCGAAGGCTTTGCAGTCTTCGTGGTCACGGGTTGGACCAACCTTTGACCAGTTGGACCAGCCTTCGAAACGTCGGGAATAAAAATTAAAACCAAATCGTGATAAAATCCGTAAAAATAGTTTCATTTCAATGAATAGCATTCGCGTAAACTTAAGAAATCACCAGGATTTATGGTATAGTCTTAGAAAAACCAACATCATCGTTATGGAATCATGAGTTCGTATTAAGCTGAGATTATATTATATATTTGAGGATGAAGTCATCTGGTATCCTTGTAGAACTAGTTCACAGACACAATGACTAACGCTGGTTACATAATTTGTATGTATCCCAGACCTATGTTTTAAAACTAATTACAGCAATGGAGACAATAAAGCTATTATTCTAATTTATTTTAGGTCAAGTCTTTAATGAATCATTTTAGGTATTTATAAAACTGTCTTTATGTAATTATCTTCAAAATGTCAGTTGCTCTATAATTGAATGTCTTAATTAATTATTCTTGTTCATTTTGATTATTGATTATGTATAATGGTTTATGCAAATATAAATTAGTTTGTATAAGTTAATTAAACAAGAAATCTAAAGACAATGTCTACCTATAATAATTAAGTCTTTCTTTCAAAATGCCCTCACACAATATCCAGTCGGCGCAACACAATTTTTCAAGCATGTTGCAGAAATGATTCGGCTTAGTTTTTATGTACATACGTACCTGCCTCACATCAATCCCGTCTGACGGTTCCAGATCCGGACAAATTAAATTTTAAAAATCGAACCAAGGACCCCCCGATCCACAGCCCATATACGCTGCCATTAGCCCAAGGACGCGACAAGTCTATATCTACTATTAAATTATATAAAAGTCACCAAATTATTCGTTTATAAATTATCAACATCAGTAATCAAACGGCCTATCCAAAAGTTACTAGATCTTGGATATTTTTGGGTGACGACAAGAAAAATCGTGCCTCCGCTTTAATTGGACATAACGAATTAAGTTTGCTGGAAAATCTGGGCGGGGACTATTTGTGGAGGCGGATGCGAGACGGTTTTGTTTCTTGTGCACCGCCAGCCGCAAGCCGCGAGTCTCGTGTTGTCACGAGGCACAAAGACAGGTTCATGAAGCTAAGGTAAAAAAAGCTTAGGTAATTTTTTTATTATTTATTTTTTTATTATAATTTTTATTATTATAATTAACTACGCAATGTATATCTATACTAATATTGACTGCCTCGGCGGCGTGGTGGCATAGCGGTACGACTATAGGCCTGAGGTCTCGGGTCGGGCTCCCCAGGTCGGGCAAAGTGATTTTGGATTTTTCAGTATCAACCCGGAGTCTGGAATTTGTATCTGATATGGCGATAGGCTCGCCTCCTATCATATCTGGGACGGAACTAAGCTCGGCAAATTTGCGTGTTCTAGTTTGCTAGTGCGCCTCTGCCTAGCCCTACAGGTATACAGGCGTGAGCTCATGTATACTAATATTATATAGAGAAATATTTGTTTTGTACTTTAGTTTGTAATGATTAGGCTCAAACTCTACTGAAATAAAGAATTATTTCAACTGTGGAATGCTCCATTATCAGCTTGTAACATAGGCTGCTTATTATCAGGAAGTACGTACAATTCCCTTGGGATAGATTCGTTGATAAATTTCCACGCGATCGAAGTCACGAGCATCATCATTGTTATCAGCCACAGGACATCCACTGCTGGACATAGGCCTCCCCTAAATATTTCCAGATCGACCTGTTGGAACAACAGCGTGAAGTCGCGAGCAACGGCTATTAATTCATACAATGTACGCGGTATACACGGTAGCATTAATACATTTAGAAACCAAACTGCTCACATTATGAAAATATTTTTTTAGCAGAGGCTGGCAAACGAGGTGGGTCTCCTGATGGTAAGTGATCACCGCCCATAGAGAGACACCCACGATACTACAAGTATTTAGTGTCGATAAATACCATTGTTGATCCTGCCTAACAATTATTACAGTGGTGGAAATGTGGGCGGGGTACAGTGACATGCACAGGCTTTTAGATTAGGAAAGACAAATCTTGCATAATTATTTTCTTCTATTTATTCTTGGTTTACTTTAACCATCATGATCATTCTCACGTCGTTTTAAAACAATACACCCAGCGCTGTTTGAAAAAAAATTGGTGTCATTATGTTCTTTCATTATGTAATTTTAGCAAATTGTCAGGGTAGACCAAAGACTTCTATGTATACTACAGTACTAGACTGGTTGTTCGGTATATAGAATGTGCGCACTAAGTCTCTGTTAATCAACCTCAACTCACTATAGAAATCTGCTCTTTTCTATAACCATGAAACGTCAAACACTCGCCGTCATGTGCCATAATTTTACTTCGAAACAGCTTGTCTAGTAAATACATAGAAGTCTTTGGGGTATACAATGCCTCCGTCTATATGAAGTGCACGCCAAATGCCAATGTCGGGGTAGTCTCTACTCAAACTCAGCACAAAGAATAATATTACGAAAAAGCTGCGCAATATATCGAAAATTCAATACTTTTTGATGCCGCTAGATTAGTATACGTAACGCTAAAACCATATGAAAATTCATTTATCCATCAAATAATATGATTTTATTGGTATAAGTAAATTTATATGGAAGTCGTATATATTTATATGTGAAATTTCTAATTGGCATTAGTGTGCCGATACGTAGGAATTGTTCTCGAGTTTCCGGCACATTATGAATGCTTACCAACTATTTTGCCGTGTATTTGCGTATCGGACAATTTTAATCTAACGACTACCAAAACATGTAAAACTCTCTATCCAATTGTTCTCACACTACGATGCGTGAGAACGAAAAATCACAAAATTGAATTACTGACTAACTGTCGGCCAATTAAACATTTAAAAATGGCAGCGACAGTTATAGCGGGATGATGTGATCGCAGGTGGATCGTGGGTTTCGGATTTGGGGGCGTCGAAAATCGTAAGTAATCGGTCAACGACTTAGGTTTTTCGGAAAAATCAGTTCGGTATTCGATTGATTTTCACAGCCAATGATGCACGCACGTGGCGCAGTACTGGTGTCGGCTGGGCGTGGATTCGATGCACTGTCGCTGTACTTGTCTTCTTGAGCCCGTATTTATTTACAACAGGTTGATATTTGACTGCCTCGGTGGAGTACTGCGTGCGCAGTTCGACTCGTGCCCTGTGGACTCGGGTTTGATCCTTGGGTCGGGCAGTGATATTTTTTCTGTTCGGTATCAGACCGGAATTTGGAATTTGTGCCGATATGGCGATCGACTGGCCCTCTATCACATTTGGAATGGAAATGAGCTCCGCGAAATGTGGGTGTTGTTAGTTCGCCTCTAGATACCTCTCCGGGATATGGGCGTGAGTGTGTTTGTAGGTTGATATTTATTAATATTGGTTCCTTCATTGTCGTCAAATCGATGTAAGTTTTAAAATCTAACATGAATAAGAGGGATTGAAATTTACACACGATTATATGGTGATAGACTCATCTTTTATCAACACTAAAGACAAACGTAGAAAAAGTGAACTGACGGTGAGCTTTTTGTACATCTACCTCAGCGGCTCGAGCCGAAAATTTCTGACAATCGTAAATGTATTCGAGTATGCACTGCAGGGTTACCACCACCTCTGATAGCAGTATTATTATAATCGTTCTTCGTTTGTTTTGTATGGGAATCGGTACAAGTAAGATTATAATAATACTGCTATAAGAGGTGGTGTAACTCCCCTGATGACATTTGGTTAATATTTCATATAAATTTCATAGACGCGCATTCAGCTCGAATACATTTACGATTATCAGAATTTTTCCTGCTCGAGCCACTGAGATGCAGGCGTGAGTTTATGTATGAATGTAATTTGACACGACTAATGTGAGAAAACGTGATGTCAGAGTGTCGGCTCTTCTTCAATGCGATTTGGTTGAAATCATTGAAAGACAGTAGTGGCATAATTCTCAGGTCGTGATTCGTTACGATAAACATTCATATTTCCAGAAGAAATTCAAATGACCGAAATTGTTTCTCAAGAAAGCTATTTAGTGGCGTGACGAAGCCATTTGTTTGGCAAAAATTTACAATCACCCAAGAATATTTGATGATGGCACTTGACACCGACGACGGTCCTACTGTCGGTTCTCACGAGAAATGAGTCGGCGGCATTCCGATAGAGTGTCCACAGAAATTCTCGATCAAATGCGAAAGTCGTGCATGTCCATTGATCGCTCGACCAAAAAAGCCAATACGGATAGCTCCCTATTTTTTTATACCTATGAAACGGAATTTCAAGAGGAATTCCAGTTTAGTGACTTAATTGCTTCTCAAAAGCAAAAGGCAATTAGTATTCAAGACCTAATTTAACTTGAATTCATACTGTTACTTTTGGATATACGACCATGCACAACAAACAGAAGCCGCGCAGTTTTTTGCCAATCAAAGATAAGACGTGATGTGATAAACGTAACTGAAGTTTCTGGAAAACTTTTCCAAACACAAACGAATACATAAGTAATAATTTATAAAATAATGGTTTTCATTATAGTTGAAGATGTACATTACAAAAGCGGACATTCGTTCCGAGTTTTTGTTTTACTTTTCGACCGTGTGCGAGGAATTGTAATTTCGTACCAAATAAAAGAACGAGGGTGTCGACACGTTTTGTTTTCTAATCAACAATGGTGTTAAAGACTTTCGAGACCTCATACTGTGACCCTTTAACATAAGCACAGTATGCCTTGTTTTGGACAAATTATTAGTCTGGTTTGGCATAGAGGCGGCGACAATCGATCGTGAATCGTGATTCCTGCGAGTCTTTTGACTGTAACAATGATTTATTTATAGCGTGCATGAGTCATCGGTAGCCATTAGTCTTGCATATTGTCTTTACTGAGCCTTAGCTGAGAGCGTGTAGCGACTAGCGAGCAACACAGCTGGATGGCTTTGCGTGTTTACAAACATTTTATTGAGGTGTTATGTTTAATGGCTTCTTTAGAAGGTGTACTTCTTTGTTCCGTTGACAATGATTAAGTGTCTATGATTGGAATAAAATGATAAATGTTATGTATGATGATAGTTAACGTGCATAATTTGGGTGTGATATATTAATAACGTAATAATATTAATAATATTAGCCCTGTAATATCACTGTCCCACTGCTTGGCACGGGCCTCCATTACTAATGACAGGGGTTAGGCCTTAGTCTACCACGCTGGCCTAATGCGGGTTGGTAGACTTCACATACCTTCGAATTTCTTGTGGAGAAATTCTTGGTATGCAGGTTTCCTCACGATCTTTTCCTTCACAGTTATAGCAAGCGATAATTCACAATGAAAACACACTTAACATAGAAAAGTCAGAGGTGTATGCTCCATTTTGGGGTTGGTTTCGAACCTCCGACACTCGTCTCAGCAGTCCGTACCATTCCCAACTGAGGTATCACTGCTTCTATTAATCTGTTATTAATAACGTAGGTAATTTGATTTTTCGATATTGGTATCATATCAAGTGAAGCTAGTACAAACAAACTCACGTCTGTTATCACGGAAGAGATAGGCTGAGACGTAATTGATGGGCGGTGTAGCCGTTTTTCGCCAAGGTTATTTACGCCCCATGATGTGATAGGGGCGAGCCTATCGCCATATCAGGCACAAATTCCATGCTCCGGGATTATACTGAGCAGAAAAACCCAATATCTTTCCGGGATCAAATCCGAAATTCAGGACGGTATTCGTACTGCAATACAACTATGCCATCGAGGAACCGAGTTTTTCAACACATACAGTAATTATTGATGTCACAATGTTTTTTTATTACCCAAAAGAAATATTAATATTCATTTATTAAACTTAGGTACCTGTTATAACATTATGCAAAATAATTCAGTTTGCAAAAACAAGTTAACGACAAGTTATTATTTCTTAGAATGTAGCGGTGTCCGATATAATGTCAATTTAATAATATTCATAATTTTAAAACGACAAAATACATCGGATATTCTTTTCATCATAATTATAGTGATGTTTTACTAACAACATATGTGAATGTATATTGACATAGGTTAACATAGTTTAATATGATTTTTGGAGTGGTATTCACTGCTGCCATTTCCCAATATAAAATGTAAAAATATATTATTATAGCCATATTATACATTCACAATTTTTTTTCTTTCTACCCGGTCTTATCCCACCTTAATGTGGGGTTGGTGGAACACACTTTTTCAAGCATGTTGCAGAAAGGATTTGGCCAAGTTTTTACGACCGTCTGCCTGTCTTACGTCAAGCCGTGGATACAGTCGCAGGAAAATTAAATTAGAGAAATTCACTTTGCCCGACCTGAGAATATACAATTACCACTCACATGCTTAAAATATTGACAGTTATTTTTTGGAAACTTCACTGGTTTTGGGATGTTTTGAGTGCATTTTTATATGGGGATAATTATTTAACATTAATTTTAATTATATTACTGTCCCACTGTTGGGCACGAGCCTCCTCTATTAATAATCTTAGTCTACCACGCTGGCCTAATGCGGATTTGTAGACTTCACATACCTTCGAAATTCTAGTAAAGAAGTTCTCGTGTGTGCAGGTTTCCTCACGATGTTTTCCTTCACCGTTGTAGCAGGCGATAATTCACAATGGTAACACATAACATAAAAAGTCAGAGGTGTGTGTTCCGTTTCGGGGTTGGTCTCGAAACTCCGACAATCGTCTCGGCAGTCCATACCAACCCCTGAGCTATCACTACTTGATTATTTAAAATTAATTACAAAACAGTACAATTTATTTACGGGACCGCGTCGTGATTTTTCGAGTCGTAACATAGCAAATGACAGTGATAACAGATATCTCAATGATATTGTATAATATAATAATAATAATATTACTTTCCCACTGCTGGACACGGGTCTCCTCTACTAATGAGAGGTTAGGTCTTACTCTACCACGTAAATAGTGTTAAGGACTCGGCCCAGCGATCGCCTGGATGTCAATCATCTTTCCCAGGTGGTTAAATGCTGGGTCGTAAGACCGGCAAGCCCAACATAACCATCCCACTTTCCCCCGGAGTGGGTTGGTAGCGATAAATCGTTTTCCCCGCGTAAACAAAAAAAAAAAAAAAAAAAAAAGGCCTTACTCTACCACGCTGGCCTAATACTAGTTGGTAGACTTCACATACCTTCGAAATTCTTATGGAGAATTTCTCGGGTATGCAGGTTTTCTCACGATGTTTTTCTTCACCGTTATAGCAAGCGATAATTCACAATGAAAACACACTTAACATAGAAAAGTCAGAGGTGTATGCTCCATTTTGGGGTTGGTTTCGAACTTCCGGCACTCGTCTCGGCAGTCCGTATCATTCCCAACTGAGCTATCGCTGCTTGTACAATATACTCTATCTAAATAGGGCATAATTCAATTCAAGTTAGTCCTAGTCCATTTCTTTACCCTTTAGCCCGACATGCAAAGCGACATCGCCTCGTAATAGGTTCCTGGTAATTTACACGTTGTCCAACGCCTTCATTTGTCATTTTAAACAATGAGTGGGCAGTTAGTACCAATGTCATCGATTGTCAAGCGAAACAAAGGGACTAACAGTACAGCGACGTAGTTTTATTGTTTTACAGCTTAGCTTCTGTAGCCGCAGGAGGTAGCACCCTAAAATTTTTGTCCAAAAACTTTTGGAGTAAAATAGAAGCAATTAAATAGATTTACAGCCGTCCCAATATTTTCTTAGAACGTAATGAATACGGAAATGTGTTATTTATGTTTTTATAATTTTGAATTCGTGATAATTACTGTTGTTTAGTGAAATTTCATAGTCACTTATATTGTAATAAGGAGCGTGCGCGTTGTTAAAGTTAAAATAATTGTTTTGTATACAAATGCAATTCTTTCAAAGTGATATTGGATTTTTCTATATCAGCTCGGAGTCTGGAATTTGTGCCCGACATGGCGATAGGCTCGTCCCCTATCACATCTGGGACGGAACTAAGCTCAGCGAAATGTGGGTGTACTAGTTCGCTAGTGCACCTCTGCCTACCTCTTCGGGGATACAGGCGTGAGCTTATGTTGTGTATAGTTTTCACGGATTCTATCACAATTTATTTTCGACCGACTTCCACAAAAGGAGGAGGTCCTCAATTCGTCTGTATTTTATTTTTATGTATGTTACTCGATATCTCCGCGAAATGTGGACCGATCTTCAAAATTCTTTTTGTGTTCGATAGAGCTTATTTCAAGGATGGTTCCATATTAATTTGGTCACGATCGGATTTGAAGTCGGCCCGTTAAGTTTTTAAACTTGTGATTATTGTTATTTTTAGTCCCGTGCCTGTCGTTTCCGACCCGTGATCATGAAGACTGCAAAGTTTTAGAAACGTCGCGTCACGTTGGGAGTTGGAACTAAAAATGAAAACAAATCGCGGTAGAATCCGTAAAAACTTTGTTTTTACCTCAATTTGACTACTTTGTAAAGTATAAAGATTTTAATAAGGGATAATTTTATTTACTGCGTGTTACAGGATTCTTTTTTATACAATTTTGCTAGTAAATATCGAACACTAGGGAGGGTATTTATGGGTAAAATTATGTTATATGTTACTATGTTATGGGTACTGTTTATTTAATTATATGACAAAGCTCATGCCTGTATCCCCAGGCAAAGGCGCACTAACGAACTAGAACACCCACATTTCGCCGAGCTTAGTTTAATTATATAGTGGAATAAGTTTGGCGACTGACGCCTTGGAGAGAATAAAATAATGTATGTATTATTAGAATACAACTTAACATTAATTCACGCTGCGTTTATATTCCCCAATAAATAAACAGAGGTGCAATTTATCTTAGGCTCAATTGCACCACTATTATTAACCTAGAGTTAGTCCTAACCGCAAGTTAAGTTACATGTCATTCATACATTTTCTGTCAATTTAGCTTGCGGTTAGGACTAACTCTAGGTTAATAATAGTGGTGCAATTGAGCCTTAGCTGTATATAATAGTAATTAGTTATTTTCGACCAACTTCCAAAAAGAAGAAGGTCCTCAATTCGTCTGTATTTTTTTGTATACATATGTTAAGCGATACCTTCGCCAAACGTGGACCGACTTTCAAAAATCTTTTGTGTTCGATAGAGCTTATTTCATGAGTGGTCAAAAATTTTTGGCTCAATCGGATTTGAAGTCGGTCCGTTAAGTTTTTAAACTTGTGATTATATGGGATGTACTAACATCATATTTTAATGTTCAAATTCAAATAGTTCAAACTATGTTCAAGTTCACCATACAGCGGCCTGAGCAGGAAAATTTCTGACAACCGTAAATGTATTCGAACTCGATGCGCGTCTATGAAATTTGTATAAAATATTAACCAAACGTCACCATTGCACAGCGAACTCGAATACATTTACATTTACATTAGTTTTTCGTGCTCGGGCTACAGATACCATAATACATAATGCAGATACATATATCCGACTATTATTTTTATGTACTGTTTTCTATCTCAATCCAATAAAAGTACGATAAAGCGTGCCATGAAAAAACAATAAGGGGTCTCGAGCAAAGAGGCAGTCCTCAACCCACTTCAGGTTTTATTAGCGTTCACTCCAGTAGTTAAGTAGTAAATAAACCGACTTTAAATAGGAATCTAAACTCGGTTTATTTACTACATAACTACTAGAGTATTTGTCGCCTCCTTGGTCTAGTGGCGGCGCATATTGGCTGTGGACCGGGTTCAATGTTCGATTCCTAGGTCTGTCAAAGCATTTATTCTAATTTGGCCGGGACTGGACTAGGCGTTGATCTTTGGAAATCACTCTTTCACATTGTTGTTGTTTCGGAACGAACTCATCAGTTTACGCAGTACTTTGTCAAATCAGGATACAATAGGAACTTTCCAACTTTACGCCATAAATTACATCATAATTGTCCGCGCTATCAACTGTCTAAAATTTGTACATAATTTGCACCGTCGAGATAAACTTTTCACGACTCTATTCACTAAACTGAAATCTGTCGCAACCCGCAATGTAATCAAGAGTGACCTTCATTTATTTATTGCTTGAAAGTTGAAACAGAGTAATTGTTGTTTTAGTTTTTTAATTATCTGAATAATTATGTCTTTACATTTTTGTGGTTGCGAAATAAACGAGATGTTTCTTTTGTTTTATTTTTACAAAGTAGTTATTTATTTCTGTTAACATAAACATCCGGGTTGACAATAATTTTGTACCTATCTCAAAATATATCAAGCGCCAAAGTCACAGACATGTAGCCAAAACATAAATTTTACAGAAGATGTGAATATGTGCGTCGTCAAACTATGAATCCAATACTGGTATATTTAATAAAAAGTTATAGAAATTATTTATTTGTGTATTCAACATTTTGTGTTTTATGCAATTATAAAGATCTGGTTTTTGCGCATCTATCGATGTAAAAAACTGGTTTTTGGAAAAGTGGAGTTACTATTGTATCGCTCTGAGGTACAGAATTATTAAACGCCTATTATGTGACTCTATTCCTCAATAAGCGAGTGTATGTGGACCACAACAAAAATATTTGAAAAGTCGCTCTTTCCAGAATTTACTATACTTTACGGATACACGCAAATCAATTGCATAACATAAGCTCAAGCCTGTATCCCCGATGGGGTAGGTAGAGGCGCACTAACAAACTACGCTGAACTAACTACTAAACCCACATTTCGCCGAACTTAGTTCCGTCCCAGACATGATGGCGAGCCTATCGCCATATCGGGCACAAATTCCAGACTCCGGGCTGATATGGAAAAATCCAATATCACTTTGCCCGACCCGGGGATCGAACCCGAGACTTCAGGACGGAAGTCGTACCGAAATACGACTACGCCACCGAGGCATCCAGTGCAAATCAATTACAAGTGTTCAAAATGTTTGTGTTCTGATAAAGATTTACAAGGCATTTGTTTCGTTCCCCGAAAAAACTAAGACGTCTCAATTAGACACGGCGGGGAAATGTTTCGTTAATGTATGGCTAACCGCATAGCTTCGGACCTCATGTCGACTTAAGAACAAAAGATGTTACCACCGTTCAGTAGTCACGGCTCCCGCTGACGCTCTGTGTTCAATCTCAAACCACAAACAAGAGCATTGAGAGAAATACACTCCTTTAGACGTCGCTTTTGTGTTCAATTGAGGCATATTTAAGTGAACTTTATTGTTTGAAACCACGCTATGATGCTGCCGGTGGGTGGCGGGACTATTCGTTTACCCGATGACAGATTTGCAACGTTATTGATTGCTACCTGTATACAAATGGAGGAAGTAACGGACTGAAAGTATGCAATACAAAAATATCCAACAATAAACTGCCTCGGTGGCGTGGTGTTATTTCGGTACGACTACGGTTCTGAGGTCTCGGGTTCGATCCCCGGGTCGGGCAAAGTGATATTGGATTTTTCCATATCAGCCCGGAGTCTGGAATTTGTGCCCGATATGGCGATAGGCTCGCCCCCTATCACATCTGGGACGGAACTAAGTTCGGCGAAATGTGGGTGTTCTAGTTCGCTAGTGCGCCTCTGCCTACCCCTTCGGGGATACAGGTGTGAGCTTATATTATGTTATGTTACAACAATAAACATATTTTCGACCAACTTCCACAAAAGGAGGAGGTCCTCAATTCGTCTGTATTATTTGTATGTATGTTACTCGATTTCTCCGCCAAATGTGGACCGTTTTTCAAAATTATTTTTGTGTTCGAAAGAGCTTATTTCAAGGGTGGTCCCATATTTTGTCACGATCGGTAAATTGGAAGTCGGTCAGTTAAGGTTTTAAACTTGTGATTATGTTTATTGATTAAGAGGGGGACAGGCATGCCAGTCGTAAAAAGTAAGCCGAATCATTTTTGCCCAGGCTTGGAAAAGAATATTGTGCTGACCAGACATTGAATTGGATTAATTAATTATTGGGCAAGTGGGAATAATCTTATAACTAATATAGTCGCCTCCTTGGTCTAGTGACAGTGTGTATGGGTTATGGACCTGAGCCCTGTCTTGGGTTCGATTCCAAGGTCTAAGTGAATTTTCTAATTTAATTTACCCGGGATTGGATCTCTCAGAGGGGGTTGACGTCAGGCAGGCAGCCGGTCGTAAAAACTAAGCTAAATTCTTTGAGCAACATCATTGTAAAAGTGTGTTGCGTCGACACCACATTAAGGTGGGATAAGGGCAGGTAGAAATACAGTAAATAATACAATACTGACGCGTCAGATAACTTAGTCGGGCTGAAGTTATTCACTTCACTTGAACTTTACGCCTCCGTCTTCCCACTGCATTTTGTTTCTGAAAACAATAAGTTCGCGTCATAAGTCAGAACTCACACGTGACTGACTTTTGATTACGTTATTTTGTGTGTGTATTGTACGTCATACTTATAGGCGGGATTTGGCTTGGTAAAGAGAATTTAAGATGTAGAGCTAAGTTTGAGACAATGTTGCCTACATCATGGATTGCCTCTTCTGCTTATTATTATTTCTTCCTTCCCACCTACCAGTGGCGTAACTATAATGTTGGGGGCCCGTGGCAAATTCATTGGAAGTCTTTTTAGCCCGCGACTCCCTATATGGTCACGACTTTTTTGTTTTGCAGTCTTCTTCCGATCACCACTGGGCCCTCTATGATCAGGGGCTGTGGCATTTTTCCGTCATGCCTCCCTGTAGTTATGTCACTGCCACCTACCCTAATCCCACCTCAGTTCGACGTTACACACTTTTCCAAGCATGTTACAGAAAATGTATTCGACTTATTTACTATAACCGACTTAAAAAAGGAGGTTATCAATTCGACCCGTGTGTAATATTAGAATTGCACGATATTCGCATATGTTAGTCTATATGAGCTTCTGATAACATGTGCCAAATTTCACGAGTAGTATGTATGTTTGTCCACGTATATCTCAGAAAGTACATATATGTACATTGGATTGCGATGGATCTTTTTTTATTGGAATAAGTATCTTAGGGAATACTGCAAGTTTCATCAAAATCGGTTCACTAGTTTTGAAGATAATATAATCACAAGTTTAAAAACTTAACTGACCGACTTCCAATTTACCGATCATGACCAAATGTATATGGGACCACCCTTGAAATAAGTGCTATCGAACACAAAAAGAATTTTGAAAATCGGTCCACATTTGGCGGAGATATCGAGTAACATACATAAAAAAAATACAGACGAATTGAGAACCTTCTCCTTTTGTGGAAGTCGGTCGAAAAGAAAAGATACTTAAATGACAGCCTCCGTGGCGCAGTGGGCGAGTAGCCGGCTGTGAAGCGAGAGGCCGCGGGTTCGATTCCCGTATTGAGACAAGTGTTTGTGTGGCCCACAGATATTTGTTTCAAGTCTGGGTGTTGTGACACCGAAAGTCTCTCATAGTCTCTGACACTCACGATACAGGTTATACCTAGTGTGGGGTCAGGACTAGGTGTGTGACGGTTGGGTGTATTTATTTATGTGTGAAAATTGTGAAGTCAGATTTAAGTTTAGATCTCAGCCTAAAGATAATAAGTTAATAATTCTCAATCCATTATAACTTTATGTATTTTATTTATTTACTCTACAAAAATGCAAACTAAACGATACTGTAACGAGAGTTTCAAAGTCTTATACCAACTTCTCCCATTAATCATGCCGCAAGATAGGCTTACATTTTATTAAATTCATAAGCTCACGCTTGTATCTCGGAAGGGGTAGGCAGAACGCACTAGCGAACTAGAACACCCACATTTCAAAGAGCTTAGTTCCGTCCCAGATGTTATAAGGGGCGGGCCTATAGCCATATCGGGCATAAATTCAAGATTCCGGCCTGATATTGAAAAAAAAAACATTTTGCCCGACCTGGGGATCGAACCCGAGATTAGGATGGTAATCGTAACAAAATACAACTACGACACCGAGTCAGTCATCATCATCATCATCATCATCAGCCATAGGACGTCCACTGCTGCACATAGTTATTAGTCATTCATTCATTCTCATGCAACAAATTTAACAAGGTTTAGAAAAATTAATTTAGGAATTCTGGTTTTACTCGGAGCCACCCAAGCACGCCACACGTACGAGGGGCGTTCCTAAATTGTCACCTCGTGAATGCGCACAAATGACATAAAGAACTATTTGTAGGTACCTCTAAAGGTAAAATCGCCGCCCAATTCGTCGCCGATACATTACTGGGTGGCAGGAATGAAGATGGATATTTGTAAAGTGCCGCCGCTCTGACATTTATTGGCAGTATTGTGCGTGGCGTTATCTTTGTGTAAAGGTCTGGTAATAAGTGTGAAGTGTATTATTGTATCAAGTGAGGTTGCTTTGTGTCGATGTGGCATCTTGCAATACTAGAAACCGATACAATGCGTTTCTGTTCAGATTCAGTGGCGCTCTTAGGCTACGGACATGAACTCAGCGGCGGCGGCGGCGGCGCGGGGAGCGGCGTGGCAACGTATTGCTAGACTGGTTGTCGCGCCGCACGCCGCGCCGCGCCGCGCCGCTGCTTTCGATGCCAGTTCCATTTAAATATATGCATTGGAAGTTGGAACGCGCCGCTCGTCGCGCCGCCGCCGCCGCCGCTCTGCGCCCGCTGAATTCGAGACCGCGGCCTTATGGTACTGAAACTAATATTTTGCGTTTCATTTTTCCCGGAGTTGTATCGCTTATGATTACATAATATTATATATGTACGTTATATTTGCGTGCACATAACTAGTATTTCGTAGTATGTAGTAAATATTAATGAATAGCAATAAGAAGTAAGAAAAATTCACTTTCGAGATTGGAAACCGCGCATCGTAATTTTCAGACGACTGATTTAGTAATGAATAGTACGTATGTGCCTAAAATTTGAAAATGCATATTCTTATATGAGATACATATTACATACATAGGCTTGTGCTCGTATCCTCAAAGGAGTAGGCAGAGGCCAACTTGTGAACTAGTACACCCACTTTTCGGTGAGCTCATTACTCTCCCAGAAGGCACAAATTCCGGACCGATACTGAGTAAAGAATCCCAATATCACTTTACCCGACCCGGGGATTGAACCCGGGATCCCAGGACGGTAGTCGTACTGGTACGCAATACAACTACGCTGCCGAGGCATTAAGTTGTAAATATAGCTCCATAAATTAATTAATCTTTTTTATTTATTATAAATTAATAGGGTAAATACTGCTTCAGTCGCTTTTCAAGAGTTTCCAATTAAGGGTACTTAAGTTAAGATTCTTCAATTATGTCTGATACAGCGCTATGATTAGAATAAAGAAGCTAACAAAATGTTTTAATTAAAATTCTGAGAAGCGACTATTTACTGAACAAATATTTGAAATAAAACTATTTTTACGGATTCTATCACGATTAGGTTTTAATTTTTATTCCCGATGTTTCGAAGGCTTTGCAGTCTTCGTTGTCACGGGTCAGACTGAAGGAAAATAAGAAACTTAAGAAATCAGTATGCAAATATTTGAATTTGAAAATTATGTTGAAACTACACCGATACAAATAACGCTTTATTAATCCCCGCTCTAAATTCCCAGCTTTTACTTCACATAATAGAGCAACAGTTGGGATAACATCTAGAGAAAGTAAGTTAAAGTTTGAACGTTGAAAACTCTGCGTTGTAGCTATTTCTATTAAAGCCCTGAAAGTTGTTGGGTGCTATTGTTTAAAACACGAGGCGAATGTTAACTTCAGCTAGTGCTTACATGTATGTATGTACAACATACAATTGTATGTAACTGGAAAAGCTATTCGTTTCGTGAAACAGAGAAAATTGAAATGGAAGAATAGTGCTCTGAATTTTGTAAATCGTAATGCTTTTAGTTTTCATTATTTGGCCAGGTCTGGCTTTCTTTCTACCTGTCCTTATCCTACCTTAATTTAGTGTCGGCTTAACACTCTTTTTCAAACAAGTTGCAAAAATGATTTGGCTTAGTTTTTACGACCAGCTGTCTGATCAACCCTCCTTCTTGGGATTCAGGACCGTGCAAATCTAATTAGAAAAAAACCTGAGAATCGAACCTCGGACCGTCCACAGCCCGTATGTACTGCTACTAGGCTAAGGCGAACAGTACCCGGCGTGTTTTGACTTGTTTGCGGTTTGGCTGTACTGAATCCAAAAACTAAGGTAAATCCTTTCTGCAGCATGCTTGATGATTGACTGGCTGACATAGCGGTAGGCTCGCCCCCTATCACATCTGGGGTGAAAATGAGCTTGGTGACATGTGGGGGTTCTAGTTTTCTAGTTTGCCTACCACTTTACCACCAATGAAGAAATATATATAAAAATGTCCTTATAATATTATAATAATAGCCTTTATTAAACAATCTTACATTTTTAACTTAACCTACTACAATATATATATATTATCTATTCGACACCGGTTCGTGAAGATTGTCTTGCTTTCTAGCATAGGCCTCCCCTGGAGTTTGCCACTGTATGCGGTTATGTGCTTCTCTCATCCAAGTAGTAACCGCTACTCTTCTAACATCGTCCTCCCATCGTCGGCGTTGTCGCCCTTTCTTTCTTTTATGTTGTCTAGGGCACCACTCAGTTACATACCTTGACCAGTTAGTGTATGAAAGTAACAAAGTGGGCCTATCAATGAATACTGCTAAAACGAAAGTCATGACAAACCTTGAAAACATACCTATAATTATTAATAACTCCACAATAGAATATGTAACAGAGTATATATACCTTGGACAAATCATATCCCCAAAAGACCTTACAAAAAAAGAAATAAATAACAGAATAAATCTGGCGTGGAAAAGATTCTGGTCTCTCAAGGAGATAATGAAAAACCCCCACGTACCAGTTAGAGCTAAGAGAAAAATATTTGATACGTGTATTCTACCTGTCATGTCATATGGATGCCAAACATGGGGCCTAACAAATCAAGACATACGCAAATTAGAAACTTGCCAACGCAGTATGGAAAGAAGCATACTCAACATCAAAATGAAAGATAAAATAAAAATTGAACATATAAGAAATCAGACTGGAATAACCGACGTCACTTACTGTATTAAAAATTTAAAATGGAGATGGGCAGGCCATATGATTAGGAGCAAAAAGGAAAAATGGTCAAAATGTCCTTAACTAAGAATAAATCTTCATCGTTCTAACATAAATGTTATCATTCTTACTCAGTAATTTATTTAAAACAATACCCATTTTTTACTTCAAAGAATAAACCTCATTCGCACGAGAGCATTTTAACGCGTGTTAAAAAAAACGTTGTAATGGAACAAATTAGTTGAGTATAATTATTCTAACGCCGGCGGTATGTAGAATATGGCTATTAAAAACAAAGCAAGAATTATTATCAAGGAATCATAATATGGAGAGACATATTGAGACGCTTTTTTAACGCGCGTTGAAAAAGCTCCCGTGCGAATGAGGGCTAATGTGTATTTCAACATTAGCACAAAGTGGTCGAAATTTCACCATTCAATCCTGGAAGTTTTAATTGTGTTTCTTGCATCAGAATATTTAAAGCGACCGATAATGAACTGTTTACGTTGTGAGGAAATACTTGAAAACAGGGCGCGGGATTTCGTCGATTTTGCAAGACTTGGATGTATTTATGAGGTTTCATTAACGTCACTACTTTTTTGTGAAATCGAATACATTTTTACTTATTTTGAAATAAGGTTTAGGGCAGTTCAATAGAATCACGTTCAAAATGAAATCTATAAGGTGGACAGACGTAATGATAAAAGTCGCAAGAAGTCGCTGGATGCAGGCCGCTTCCAACAGGTCGGTCTGGAAATCTTTGGGGGAGGCCTATGTCCAGCAGTGGACGTCCTGTGGCTGATGATGATGACAAAATTAGAGAAGATTAACATTGAAATTTTACAGATAAGGTACTGACTAATAGCAATTCCAGTACATAGTATTAAGGCGATTATTTAAGTTTATATTTAGACATTCAGAAAATAGAACCACTGATTGAAAATCATATTTAAGATTTATTGGAAAGCTTTCCAAGTTGATTTAAGTTTCATTTAAGTTAGGGATACTTCAATGTCAGACTTCGTAAGGCTTTAGGATGGATTGATATGTGGGATGCGGGAAATTAGATTTCCGCCCGCCGAAACTTGAGCATCCTGCAACCTAGAAAGATTTCTTGAAACTTATTTATGACAACATAATCAGGTTATGTCAGCTCACAATATATGTAGGTACTAGTGTAGTTTTGATTACAGTATTTGGTAGGTTCTTTTAGTTTAGTTTTTAGGTAAGGGATTGGACCCTTCAAAGGGGGTTGAGGTCAGGCAGGCGGTCGATCGTAAAAACGAAGCCGAATTCTTTTTGCACCATTCTTGAAAATGTGTGTTGCGCTGACCTCACATTGTGCGATAAGGGCAGGTTAGAAGAAAATATTTTTTTTTTTAAGGAAAATAAAAAATCACAAATTAAACGAAACCAAATATATCCTTTCTATACACCCACGAATTTATATTCGATCCGTGTTACTGAATCATTAAAAGTGGCGACTATGCTGGTGATTTATTCGGTCATATCAGAATTAAGGTACTTAAATTGTGATGTACCTCTAGGAAGCATAATTTTAATATGATCGAATATAGGTTTGTTGGGATCGCTATAGTTCAAATACATAATTTATTAGCCCTGTAATATTACAGTCCCACTGCTGGGCACGGGCCTCTTTTACTAATAAGAAGGGGGGGGGGGGGGTGTTAGGCCTTAGTCTGCCACGCTGGCTTAATGCGGTATGCAGGTTTCCTCACGATGTTTTCCTTCACCGTTAAAGCAAGCGATAGAAGGATCGCACACATACATTCCAAAATGTACTCTGTATGCAGAATTTGATTCTAGTAGGTATGTGTCGTTATGTGAAACATAACATAAGCTCACGCCTGTATCTCCTAAGGGGTAGGCAGAGGCGCACTAGCCAACTAGTACACCCACATTTCGCCGAGCTTAGTTCCGTCCCAGATGTGATAGGGGGCGAGCCTATCGCCATATCGGGCACAAATTCCAGACTCCGGGCTGATATGGAAAATCCAATATCACTTTGCCCGACCCGGGAATCGAACCCGAGACCTTTTTTTTTTTTTTTTTTCGTTTACGCGGGGAAAACGATTTATCGCTACCAATCCACGTCGGGGGAAAGTGGAATGGTTATGTTGGACTCGCCGGTCTTACGACCCAACGTTAAGCCACCTGGGAAAGATGGTTAACATCCAGGTAACCGCTGGGCCGAGTCCCTAACACTATTTACACCCTATACCGAAAATACCAACCAAAACCCCGCGATGGCCCTCATCAGCGCATTAAGGACGGCTCCGGGTTTCCCAAGACGAGAAGCGCCTCAGCTTCAGCCGGAGCCACCCTTGCGCGGCGCCGCATTGCGGCCCATCTCTTATTATAGAAGGAGCTCAGACGCCCCCTACACCAATAAACGCCGTCGGCGTCAATGAAAGCGACGAGGCCATCCACACGTCCAAGTATCAATCTGAGGGTCGCATTATAAAGGCGCTAGAGACAGCCCCCGCTGAGCGCCTGCGACCCCTGATAGATAACCCCTATTAGTCGCCTCTTACACACGCCACAAAAGGTGGCCACCGCTCGCCAAGACCTCTCGCTGTCGACCATGGCTGATACTACAGCCGGCAGCGAGAGGTCCCCCCCGACGATTGCCACGAGAGCGCTGCGCTCTTCATCCCAGGCTGGACATACCTCCAACGTATGTTGGGCCGTATCTTGCGGGCAGTTGTCACAATGGTGACACACGGCCGACCGCTCCTTGCGGACTACTCGACACAGGTACTCACTAAAGCAACCGTGGTCCGTGAGCACCTGTGTCAATCGAAACGTCGCTGCACCGTGGCGCCTGTCTAACCATTTCTGGAATACAGGACGCACCGCCGCAACGGCCCGGTGACCTGCTGAAGGATTCTCCAGCCTGAGACGCCACTCCTCCACGGCGGCTCTACGGAAGGAGCCACGTATGGCATTTACTTCTCTTAGAGCCGGTCTCTCCCCACGACTGACCGCAGCCTCCCGCCAATGAAATGTGGCGGACAAGGCTTTTGCGTCCAATTCCCAGGGAAGAGAACCAGCTAAAACACAGGCCGCCTCGTGCGATACCGTGCGGTAGCCTCTGATCACGCGCTGCGCCACTACACGCTGCGGCCTACGCAGGAGAGCGGCGCATCGCCCGCCCAGAGACTCCGCCCAAACGGGACAGCCGTATAGGGCCATTGATCGCACGACACCAAGATATAGGTTACGGCAAGAGATGCCAGGACCCTCCAGATTCGGCAAAAGGTTTCCAAGTGCGCCCGCTGCCCGGGACACTCTTGGAACCAATGTTTCAAAATGGGCGCGGAAATTCCATCGGCCATCGAGCACTAAGCCAAGATATTTCATCTTACGGCCGATGGGAATCCGCACCCCCTCCACAACTATGTGGGCATCGGTGGCCGGTCCTCTTCGAGGCCCATGAAAACAGATGGCCTCGGTTTTGTGTACAGCCACCGATAAACCCAGCCGCCGAATGCGGTTAACCACATAGGTGGTGCTGGCAACGGCGAGCGTTGCTGCCTCCTGGAAGGTCCTGCCAGACGCTGTAATCAGCGTATCGTCGGCGTAGCATGTAACGCCAACGTCCCGGAAGTCAGTACCACGAAGTACCCAGTCGTAACCAATGTTCCACAGGAGAGGGCCGAGGACGGAACCCTGCGGAACACCACAAACCATTTGTCTGCTTTGCCACCCGTCGGCGCCCGGATACACTACCTGTCTGTGAGACAGGTACGAGTGCACCAGACGCCGAAGATACAGTGGGACTACGTGGTATCTCAATGCTTCTTCAACGCAGGCCCAAGGAAGGCTATTGAACGCATTAGCGATGTCTAAGGACACCGCCAATACCACCCTGCCCTGAGCTACTGCGTTCTCCGCGTGCACCTTCACCCGCAAAATCGCGTGTATAGTTGATCGGCCTCTCCGAAAGCCATATTGGCAATCAGATAAGTTTGGACCAGCGCTCTCGAGATGCCCGACGAGGCGAGCATGAATAATACGCTCGAAGATTTTACAAACCTCGTCGAGCAACACGATGGGCCGGTAGGCCGACGGCGATTCTGCGGGTCGGCCCTCCTTCTTGAGCAGGACTAGTTTTCCGGTTTTCCAACGTGATGGAAAGACGCCCTGCTCGAGGCACGCGGAAAAGAGGCTGCGGAGCCTCGGCCCCAAATATTCGATGGCTGTTACCCAGATACGTCCGGGAACGCCATCGAGTCCCGGGGCCGTGTTTTTGCTCCGCAGTCGAAGCACTGTCACATTGAGCTCCGCACGTGAAACCTCCGGAATTTCTCTTACCGTACTCATATCTGGCGATAGCTCCAATCTTTGTGGAGCCATCGGTGGAGGAGTGGTCTCTGTAGTAGCCGGGAACAAAGTCGCGACTACATTCCTCAGCAGTTCTGGTTGGAGACTCTCTGTCAATGGGGGCGCCGCCGAGCGAAGTTTGTTCATCGCTAAGCGGTAAGGTCGCCCCCATGGGTCATTATTAAGAGTCTCCAAGAACTCCTTCCTAGCCGCGACCTTTGCTCTCCTGATGGCTACTTGCAGCGCTCTCTTCGCAGTTCTATAGAGACCATAGAGTAGCCGCTCCTGGTCTTGGTAATCAAGTGGCCTAAGCCGACGACGCCGGTGCCTGGCGTACCGGCGACGAGCAGCAACACAAGAAACGCGCAGTCGTGCCAGTTCCGTCGACCACCAGTACACCTGACGTCGTGGCGGAAGGCACCGAACCCGTGGCATAGCAGCATCACAGATGTCTGTCATGGCTACCCCGAACCACTCGACCTCTTGTTCAATTTGAGTGGGCCCTTCTGGCACGGGGATCCACGACATTACCAGGGCAGCTTCCTCTAGGGCCTCTTTGTCTAAACGCTTTATTGCCCACCGCGGACCATTCCGATGCAGGGAGTTCGGCCCACCGTCAGGCTGAGAGGCAACGGACGTGGAGACATCAAATCGAATATAACGATGATCCGATAAAGTCTCCACGCCCGCGAGCACTCTCCAACCTTGGACGCGACGTGCGACAGACGGACTTGCCAAGGACAAATCTACAATTGAGCCGCCATTGTGCCGCACGCACGTTTGCACCGAACCCCTGTTAAGAACAACCAGACCGGCTGAGATTGCCCATTCCTCCAGTACCCGACCACGAGCGTTGGTCGCCGGCGAACCCCAGGCCAGTGATTTGGCATTAAAGTCGCCGGCGACGATCGCCGGGTTAGGGTGGCCTTGCTGCACCAGGGTCCCCAGCTGAACTAGAAACGCTTCAAACTCAGCAAGGGGTCTGTTGGGAGAAAAATAAACCCCAATAATCCAAAAATCTCCCAACAGAGCCGCCACGCAACCGAACCCCTTAGTAATTCTTGCGAACGGAGGGGAATTGGCAGCACCCCGGGTAATGAGGGCCACCGACCTGTTAATGTCCCCAGCCCAGTTGTCACGGGGAGGGACAAAATACGGCTCGGCGACCACTGCCACATGTACCGACCACTGCGCCAAGCTCTGGGCAAGAAGGTCCTGAGCGCGGGCGCAGTGGTTGATGTTAGCCTGGAGGAACTTTATAGCCATTAATGGGCGGTGTCCATTTGCTCGGTCTCGGCCCGCGGTGGGCTCTTCGACTGCGGGTTGGCCGATAACGGAATGGCAGTCGATCTGTTCGATCGCGGGCGTCTGGCCTTACGGGAGACGGCGGAACATGTTTTTCCTCCGATACGGTGCCCGGCAGGCTTACCAGCCGCAACACACAGGACGCAATTCGGCTCAGCAGAGCACATGCGGGCTTTATGACCAGGCTCCCCGCAACGGTAGCATAGGTCGCTGCGGTCCACAGCACAGGTGCAACGACCCCTCACATGTCCGGCCTCAAGGCAACGGAAACACCGTAGGGGCCGCTGCTCGAGGCTGGTCACTTTAGCTGCAACCCATCCTATAAGGACACGGCCCGCAGACTTTATTCTCTGGACTGCTTTAATAGGCAACTTGGCCCATACAGTGCCCAGTCCCGAGTACTCAGAACGTATCTCACCGACTTTTATGGCATCTACTCCGCAACAGCCAGCGTTGGCAAGAGCGTCTGCAACCATTTTCGGGGTGGCCATGTCGTCCAGCCCCGACAATCTAAGTTCTGCCGTTTTGACCGGTCGTGATATGTGTACGCCTGTACATTCCCGAAAAAGTACTTTTAACTTTTCAGCAAGGAGATCGGCCTTTTCCTCACTATTTTCACCAGGCACCTCATATAATCGGGCGCCTGTTACCGTCTTTTTGAAATTGAGACGCTCAATACCTAGGCTAGCAAGGTCTACCTCTTTGGCTTTCAACATCACCTCCGCATATGTAAGACCACGTTGTATTGCCTCTGGCATCAAGGTGATGGTGAAAGCCGCAAAGCGTGGCACACGAAGTTTAGGCTCTGATTTGCGTGGTTGTTGAGCACTTGCGGTGGCTTGTGGATTCTCTTTCTTTTTATTTTTTCGTACCACAGTGGTCCACGGAAGTTCTGACGACGTAGAGGCTAGCAGGCCAGGATCTCGGGTAAGCTGCGCCTCAGTTGCAGCTTCATTATGCCTCTGCTTGGGCAGCGGCGGATATTCGCTAGAGCCTCCTGCGACCACAGACGGCGGTGCGGTCGAGGGACCGGCCGTCACGACCGTGACAGTAGGGGCAGGAGTGGACTGGCTCTCATAGCAGTCGTCGGAGGAGACCTCTCGCTGCCGGCCGTGGTGTCCGCCATGGTCGGCAGCCGGAGGTCATGGCGTGCGATGGTCTCCTTCTGCGAGCGCGCCATCTCGCAGAAGGGGAGCGCCGAGCGGGATCGTGAGCAGAGCGATCCCGCCCGCCGCCAAAGGAGACGTAGGAGGCGCCGGGTGGACGACTGACCGGCGTCTCCCGCCCTGTGGAATGGGGGCGTTTGGAGAATTCCACCACGGTAACCCCTGCCTGTCGTAAGAGGCGACTAATAGGGGCCTTCCGGGGTCGCGGGCGTGCAGCGGGGGGCTGTGCGCCCCTTATAGTACTATTGTACTTGCGACCCCGGGACGGACGGCAGCACGGACGGTCGGCCTCGTGCTGCCGTAGACGCCGAGGGCGTCCTTCGGCGGCGGGGGCTTCTAAGCCCCCCCCAAATCGGAGACGGGCCGCAAGGCGGCACCGCGCAGGGGCGGTTCCGGTAGCAATCCGAGGCTATCTCAGGATACCCCGGGACCGCCCCACTCATGCGCCGAAGTAGGCCACCGCGGGGTTTTTAGTCGGTATTGCCGGTGTAGGGCATTTGTTAGGGACGCGGCCCAGCGTCGCCCGGATGTCGACCATCTCTCCCGGGCATCACGGCGCTGGGTCGTAAGGCCGGCGAACCCGACATACCCGCCGCGTCCACCCCCCCGGGCGCGGCGGCAGTGGTAAAACACTTTTCCCCGCGACAAAAAAAAAAAAAAAAAAAAAAAAAAAAAAAGGGGGCGGCGGCGGCGGTGACTTTAAAAAAGCGCGTGCTCCCACTGCCGATCCCCTGGGTATTCGACGACCTCTACCCCTTGTGGCACTACTTGTTTTCGCCGCTGGACCAGCCAAACCATCAGTGTCGCTTGACAGTGGCGAACGAGATCGGGATCGAGATCGAGATCGATTAACCGTACCCGTTTGTTTTTGCCACAGCCGATTGCTTCGCCTCAAGTTTGTGTGGCTGTGCCCAGGCTCAGATATAAACGCATTATCAGGAGCCCCATTCTCCGAGGATTTCTTATCCACCTTCACTCCTAATACATCATCATCGCCGGGCTTGCGCCCGTCGACCACCCGCTGTACGAAGCTAAGCTCCGAAACAGATACATCACCATCTTTTTTATTATTTTGGTTATAATTGGATTCCATTGTATACCCACGAGTATGGGGGAAAGACGGTCCACCCAGGCAGAGCCCCCTGTACCTGAGTAAGCCTAGGAGTAACCCGCTAAGAGTGTCGGCCGGTACTCCACGGGGGTCGCACTCGAGACCGAAATACCCATCGGCCATGCATCCCCTCGCGGTGCGCCGCCGCTTGGGATTCGGGGTAATTTTTTATAGAGGTTTTCTTCCTCGCAGCCCGGGCGATTAAGCCAAGACCCTCGCTCTCAACAGACGCCGCGAGACATGACCACAGCGCCTAATTGAGTTTTCGAGATCGACGGAGACTAGGGAGAATAAATTCTGCCCTAGACTGCTCCGTGGCAGGGTTAGTGCACACGGAGCCCGTCAGTGTTCCTCCACTGTGCCCTCTGCTAATCAGAGGGACACGCAGAAGAAACCTCTTTGCTGGTTTTGGTCCACGCCGTTTCCGGTAACCCCCCGTAATCGAGGGGCCATTCCCCTATCCGCCACCCAGGGAGACGCGCCCGATGGAAGACCAGCAACTCCACACGGGATCGAACCCGAGACCTCAGGACAGTAGTCGTACCGAAATACAACCACGCCACCGAGGCAGTCAGTCAGTTATGAGAAAAGATTAGACTAATAAGACATACTGCCGAATGTTCATACACTTAAGGTGGCCTTATGTCTTTTAAGGCCGCCTTATCTGTCAAAATTGTATGGCGAAAATCAATATAAGAAGCCGTTAAAGTTGAGCAGCGTTTGACCATTCGGGCGATAGGGAAGCGATATGTTTAGTCTAAAACAAATTGATGATATCGGTGCGATACATGGACCGCAGTCATAATGAGGTTCAGCGACACTATAGCTGAAGCCTATCGTCAGGCTCAAATATTATCTCAATTTATTTTAAACATATTTGAAAAGGTCACGGTCTCTATACCCATTTCCACAATATGAGTTTGTAGTCTGTGGTTTGTACGAAGGACTAGAGACGTTTCCGCAAAGTTTATGGTCTGAGCGTACATTAACTTGATGTAGGTTTAACTTGATTGCTTCTGGGGCACTTTGCGGTTTACTTAAGTATGTTGTCAAAATAGTGCTCTTAAGTAAATTGAATGTTATTATAAATTTAAGTATGCGTGGAGTCCAGTATGTAATTAGGATTGATAGATGCAGTCACAGCTGTTCATTTTGATTAGTCTTGAATTTATGAACGTGCTTAAAGACGTAAAGAATTTATTTAGATACTATTATGCAGTACACTTATTACGTATGTTTTTGGGTAAAACCATACGGTAACGCCTGTATCTCCTAAAGGATAGGCAGGGGCGCACTAGAGAACTAGAACACCCACATTTCGCCGTGCTTATTCCCGTCCCAGTGTGATAGAAGGCGAGCCTATCGTTTTTCATGTAGTATGAATACAAATAATTTCATTTTCTCAAATTTGCCGTTTTCAATTGAAATAAAATTCCTAAACATTTAAATATCACGGCTACCTGGACTAATCCTATTATTGAAAACTTTGTATATCCATAAATGATTTGGTTATAGAAATAAAAGGAATTTAAATGTCAAATAACGGAACAAGCGTGAAAATTTCGGAATTGTTTGAAGTTAATATAAAAACAGAAGGCGAAAACTAATCTGAGATTAATTGCAATTTGTGGCTTATTTATTTTCCGTTACGTGCAATACGTATTTGAGGGAGATTGGATTGGGTTGTTTTTCTGTTTTATATGTATAATATCAAAATTGTAGCTTTATTATATTTTGTTAGCTGTTTTACAGGTTAATTTATTTTTTTAATAACAAATATTATTTTAGACTAAACATATATTTTCCCTAGACCTTATTCATCTAAGTATTTGCTATTAATAGATGCATACTGGAATCATATTTTGTATACAAAGAGGAATTGGCAGACCCACCAATATAAAGAAAATGTATTTATGGCCATGTATGTATACTATAGCGATAGCAATAAACCCATACTCTATTTTAGTTATCACATTCATTTTCTTATGTAAGAAGATCTGTTAAAATAAGAAATTATAAAATATTTTTCTTTTCAAGCGGAAATTTATGTTTCAAAGAGAAGTTATTAATGAAAAGAATCCTGTGCGTAATTTATAGATGTCCTACAAACCCATTTAGTGCTGATACCCTTTTAAAAATTCAGTTTTGCTCACTGAGTAGAATTGAGGTCATCTTATTTTATAAGTATGCTTTTGTAAAATATTTCACAAGAATATATTATACGAGCCTATTATAAAAACACATAACATAACATAAGCTCACGCCTGTATCCCTGAAGGGGTAGGCAGAGGCGGACTAGCGAACTAATACACCCACATTTCGCCGAGCTTATTTCCGTCCCAGATGTGATAGGGGGCGAGCCTATCGCCATATCGGGCACAAATTCCAGACTCCGGGCTGATATGGAAAAATCCAATATCACTTTGCCGACCCGGGGATCGAACCCGAGACCTCAGAGCCGTAGTCGTACTGAATGACTCGAAAAAATGACTCGGACAGTAAAAATCCTCACTGAGTTCGTGACTTTGACTTAGACTTAGTTCGCTCTATAAATCTCAACCTCAGAGTCGATAAATGACTCTTGGCTATAAAGTTTCACTCATGTGCTACTTATTATTTTTAAACTATTGTAATCGGAGCGTCACGAAAAATAAAAAAACAAAATGGCGTCGGCTTAGGGGTGAACTGAATAATCAGGGCAGTAATGGTAGCCGTTTATTTACTTTTTGCGATTTATGCTTAGCTAAGGGGAAAAATTTTGGGGTGAATTTATTTGTAAGGGTTTTGTAATGGCACACCGTTCGGTTATGGCTTGTTGAATGGGGACGGAGAGTTAGGTGACTTTGCGAATGGGAAATGTTATCGTTTTAAATTAAAACTACAATTTATCACTGCAAATATGTGTCGTGGACGTTTATGTGTTATAATTGTAATATATGTGGACTTTTCACGTATGTAGTAATAATAGCTTGAGATTATTATTTTAATAGTATTGGAAGGAATAGTATTTAAGCAGCGATAGCTCAGTTGGGAATGGTACGGACTGTCGAGACGAGTGTCGGAGGTTCGAGACCAACCCCAAAATGGAGCATACACCTCTGACTTTTCTATGTTAAGTGTGTTTTCATTGTGAAATATCGCTTGCTATAACGGTGAAGGAAAACATCGTGAGGAAACCTGCATACCCGAGAATTTCTCCACAAGAAATTCGAAGGTATTTGAAGTCTACCAACCCGCATTAGGCCAACGTGGTAGACTAAGGCCCAACCCCTCTCATTAGTAGAGGAGGCCCGTGCCCAGCAGTGGGACAGTAATATTACAAGGCTAGTATTATTATTATTATATTATTCTTATTTTAATAGTATTGGAATTATTAAAGACTACGGACGACTTGCAGCGCTATTACTGATCTAGAGTTAAACGTAAACTCGATCTTTAAATCAAGATTTGGGATAAATAGAGATTTGTCGTGGAGCTGCAAGTGACCTTTAAAGAATAAAAAACATTTATGGTACATGGTACAAATATTTATGGAATATGGCTTAGCAAAAACAGTTTAACGATGGATTTTTAAAGACAAATTAGTTTACGGCTGTATCCCCAGAAGGGTAGGCAGCAGTGTACTAAAGAGCAAGAGCATTCACTATTTTTTTTTCTTTCTATCTGCCCTTATACCACCTTCATATGGGTTCGGCGCAACACACTGTTTCAAGCATGTTGCAGAAAGGATTTAACTTAGTTTTTACGACCGCCTGCCTGTCTGACGTCAATCCCCTTCTGGGGGATCAATTTATTTATTTTATTATGGGTTTATTTATATTAGTTATGGGTGTATTTATTTTATTTTAAAAAGCTTTTGCCTGCGACTACGCCCACGTGAGAGTCTTGACAATCATTCATCCCCCATTACATCCCTTTAGGGGATGAATTTATGCATGTGTTATAAATATAAACCTTCCTCTTGAAAATTTTATATATAAAAAACCGCATCAAAATCCTTTGCGTAGTTTTAAGGATCTAAGCATACATAGGGATATGGGGATAGTCAGACAGCGGGAAGCGTCGTTGTTTTATACTATGTAAAGAAGACGTATCAATATGCTTGTATATGCTAAGATTCGTCGAACTCTAAGAACTGCAATGTTTATATTTATGAATGGAACCTCAAGTGAATGAAACAATCAAACAATACAATCACACAGCTATATAAAATTATGACCATTATTAAATATTTTGTTAATGCCACACACATAGTTCCCACAGTCGCATCGCACCATTATCCACGGTTTAGCAACAGTGGATACTAAAAATTGACATTAACGACGAACGCCAAGATAACTGTGAATTATTCATGTATTGCTAAACGATGCATGAAATTGTCGAAAGCTTGACTGTAAGTGAGGAAGCTTTCTGTTGTGTTATGTAATGGTAAGCACTGAGCAATGAGCACTCTAATCGACTGATCGGTGTCTAAAATCATGTTAGGGTGGCCATGAGCCACTTCCAGCTCCGTGATAAATTTCTATTTGTCTCAAATCTTGATTTAAAGCTGTTAACTGTGGGATAAACCGAGATAAGATCTAACTCTAGATTAGCAATGTCGCTGCAAGTTGCCCCATATCCTAAAATAATAAACGGAATCTTAAAAATAGAGTAGAACTATATCTTACTAATCATCGGGTTTATCCAGACTTCTATGTATGCTACTAGACTAGCTGATTGGTATATAGAATTTGCGCAGTAAGTTTCGGACAATTGACCGCAACTTACTATAGAACTCTGCTCTTTTCCTTAGCTATGAAACGTCAAACCCTCGCCGTCATGTGCCATAATTTTACTTCGAAACAGCTTGTCTAATAAATACATAGAAATCTTATAGTTTACCGCCATATCGGGCACAAATTCAAGATTCCGGTGTGAATAGAAAAACCCAATATCATTTTATCTATCACATGAGCGGAGCCGCGAGCAACCACTAGTTTAGTAATAAAATTAATATTATTTACATATATGCTTTAAGAATAGTTTAACGCCCGATTCCAATAAACAATCTCAGTTCGAATGTGCAGATAGATTACAAAAAATAGCCAATAAAAACACAGTTTGAACATGACTCCGTCAAATTACTTGATTTGATAATCGCGATCTATCTGCACTCTAAACTGAGATCGTTTATTGAAACCGGCCGTAAGTCATTTATGTTAACCTAGTTTATATCATTTCTATTATGTATGAGTTACTTTTTTTCTGCCCGTATCCAACACAATGGTCGGTGCAACACACTTTTTCAGGCATGTTGTTGAAAGGATTTATCTTAGTTTTTACAACCGGGCACCTGCATGACTCCAATCCTCTTTTGAGGGATCTAGTCCTGGGCAAATAGTGTTAGAATAACACCCCGCCCGACGTGGGAATCGAACCAAGGATCCCGGTTCACAGTCCATTAACGCTGCCACTAGGCCAAGGAGGCCACTGTATTAAGCTACACTAAAACATTACACAAAACATGGTTTCACTACACATTTTTATGTATCGATTGTTCTATGAGCAGTAGACAGCGAAAATCATTCTTAGTGTAGGTGTTTTGTTTCGAGAAAAACACTTGCAGGACGCCACTTTATAGTTACATTCTGTTATATTTACATCATAGTCACCCTAGTGACTGGCGAAACTCACTTGTTTCTTGATTGACAGCATCTTCTTCGCTGCCTTGTAATGCGTGATGACACGAATGGCACAGTGTTACAGGCACTGCCACTGCAGATCCAAACTGTTTACTTATGTTTATAAACATTTGAATAACGATGTCAATCGGGTGTGCATATCAATACTAAACATGTTCCAATAAGAACAATGTTAAAAAGACATTTTTTTTTTTATTAGCAGAGACTGGCACACGAGCAGATGGGTCACCTGATGGTAAGTGATCTCCACCGCCATAGACACCCAAGACACATAAGGAATCATGGGTGCGTTGCCAACCTAAAAGGAGGAAATGGAAGGGGAGGGAAAAAGCTATGTACTTCATCACCGGTATATTTTTCTTTCTACCTGCCCTTATTCAACCGTAATGTGGGATCGGCGCAACACTTTTCAAGTATGAGGCAGAAAGGATTTGGCTTAGTTTTTACGATCTGCCTTAATCACTAGTATATGTAAGTGAGTGGCTCGTCTGCGTCTGTTGACTATAAAAAAATCATAGTTGAAATTTAGAAAAATCTTTTTACGCCCATAGCTATTGAGCAAAAGCAAAGACAGTAATTATATCGTACAAGTTGATTTCTTAAGTTTACGCGAATATTATACATTGAAATAAAACTATTCTTACGGATTCTATCACGATTAGGTTTTAATTATTATTCCCGACGTTTCGAAGGCTTTGCAGTCTTCGTTGTCACGGGTCAGACTGAGGTGTCATTTGTCCAAAAAACAAAAACCTAAAATAATTAAAACCTAATCGTGATAGAATCCGTAAGAATAGTTTTATTTCATCGTACAAGTTCTTTTCGACCGACTTCAAAAAATGGAGGTATTTAATTTGTCCGTATTTTTTTAGTATGTACATATGTTACGTGATATCTCCGCCGAAAATGGACCGATTTTCAAGATTCAATTTGGTCACGAAGTAAAGTTTTGAAGTCGATCCGTTAAGTTTGGCAGCCTCCGTGGCGCAGCGGGCGAGCAGCCGGCGGTGAAGCGAGAGGCCGCAGGTTCGATTCCCGCATTGAGACAAATGCTTGTGTGGCCACATATATTTGTTTCAAGTCTGGGTGTTGTGAGACCGAAAGTCTCTCATAGTCTCTGATACCCACGATACAGGTTATACCTAGTTTGGGGTCAAGACTAGGTGTGTGACTATTGGGTGTATTTATTTATTATTTATGTTTTTAAACGGATTATTTATTCTCCGTAAGGGCTTTAGTGTTGAAGCTTCAAGCATCGATACTCTTGTTCTTCTACTAATCCGTATCCCACTATAAAGTGGGGTTGGCGCAACACACTCTTTTGACCATTGAACCTCCCCCAACCAAGCAACCCCTCTAGAGGCTCTTAGTACTAATTTCGTTAAACAATAAAAGCATACAAATTTATCTTAAACATATATACATTGAGGGACTTTAAAAGCAATTTAATTAAACGCCTACGTCAAGGGCGAAATGTAGAAAGCCTCTTTCAAATAGATTTTTTACTGCCGTCCTTTGCAATAAACATGGATTAAGTATATAACTGAAGCCTATATTAAGCCGAAAATATGTTTAGTGGATCTAACTATTACCGTTGCCTGGGTTAGACCTTGACTATAAAACGCAATGATTAGAGAAAAATACGAGGACGAGGCATAACTATGAAAAATTAAGTATGCCTAATTTATTTATTTATTTAAATAAGCACTACCACATCATAGAATAATGAATGAATAATGAATGGAGAGACATATAAATAGCGTCTTTGCGAAAGAAAGATCCCATTAAAAGAGCAGTTAGGCATCTTTTCCACATTCTGAAATTAAAATTATTGTAATTAAAACGTCGCATTTATAATAAAATCAATAAGTATTTATACGTTACTTAATTTTTATGACATGGTGACAACTTACATGTAATCCCCATGTATACTAAACTAAAATGGCGGGACCGGCTTCAAAATAAACACGTATTTTTCGTAGTTATGCAAAGTCCTTATATTGTTTCTTTAGTTATTAATAAAGCGCAAAAGACAAAGATTATCGTACGTCTTGTTATGTAACGACTGTCTCGGTGGCGAGGTTGTATTTCGGTACGACTACCGTCCTGAGGTCTTGGGTGCGATCCCCGGGTCGAGCAAATTGATATTGGATTTTTCCATATCAGCCTGGAGTCTGGAGTTTGTGCCCGATATGGCGATAGGCTCGCCCCCCATCACATCTGGGATGGAACAAAGCTCGGCGAAATGTGGGTGTATTAGTTCGCTAGTGCGCCTCTGCCTATCCCTTCAGAGATACAAGCGTTATGTATGTATGTTATGTAACGACGTATTCGATTGGTAGAGCTATGCTGTAGACATGTCTAAAGTATGAATTGGTCCAGCTTAACCGGTTTGATACCACTGTCTCAGAAAACTGTCGTAAAGTGGCAGCAGGCTATTGCGTTTCGTTCGCTGAATGAGATTTGAATTCTACCTGCCCTTATCCCATTCCACTGAGCGTCAGCGAAATACACATTTTTAAGCATGTTGTAGAAAAGATTCGGCTTTAATTTTTACGACCGGCTGTCCGTTTAACGTCAACCCTTTCTGGAGGATCTAGTCCCAGGCAAATTGTGTTACAAAAATTGCATTGCCTGACCTGGGATTTGAACCCATGACTTCCCAGTCCACAGCTCATATACGGTGCCACTCGACCAAGGAGCCGATAATGTCAAAGACCATGAATATGTTTTAAATAAATACAACAAAAAAATATTTTCCAGTACCAAAACCCCGCCCTATCTAACTGGGTCTTAAAACGGTATTCATCTCGAATCAAAATTGGAATGGACATCATTGGATTTCATTCGAAGGATTAGCATCAGGTTTCAATACAAACAGACTGTATAAACAGTGTTCGGAAACCCACTTGGAAATACTCTGCTATTCTCTGTATGATATTCTAAATTCGAAATATTCTTGATGTTTTATTTCAGTAACTGGGTTAAATCTATTTTTTATGAGTTTTTGGATCAATATGGAAGTCAGTGTATAGCCGGCCTTATTTGTTTGTTAACAGCTTGATTTATAAATAAATGCAGTGGATTGATCACCTGTGTTGAATATCGTTGATATAGTAAGGTATTGGAATTAACAATGTTGAAGTCGCTTGGAGGAGATCGCTCGAACAAACGATATCATCGTCTGCTCTTATCCCACCTTAATGTGGGGTCGGCGCAACACTTTTTCAAGCATGTTGCAGATACGATTTGGCCGCGTGCCTGACGTAAACTCCCTATGAGGGATCCAGTCCTGGGAAAATTTAATCAGAAAATTTACTTTGTCTAATGTATAATTTATTGTAATATGAAATTTCTAGGATTTGTTGGCATGTATCTAATATCCACATTATAATCAAATAGAAAAGTTTTCGTAAAATTAACAGCAAGACGAAGTTTATACTTGAACGTTAATTGTTGTTCAAGCCTCAACGAATATAACTTTATGAATTCATAATTTAATTTAAAGTTTTAATAAACAAGTACTAAATATTTTTGCAGCTGACTCTGACTGAAATATTCGACTCATTTCAAAATACCCTTTTCCTTATAATTTATGGATGTTCGGACCATCCTTGTTTTTTGCCAAACCTTTTCCCTCCTAATATAAATATGCAGGTTTTTCTACAACTCTACCAAATGGGAATGAGAAAGGCGAGCGAAAGGTTTTTTTATTCGAACACGGCAAAGTGATCAAACTATATGCCCTTTACTTATAAAAATATTTAAGCGCAGCTTATCTTTAACCATAGGTTGTCCCTTTCATTTTTGAACAATGAAACGTAAGGTAAAATTTGTTGGGCTATTCTTAACGAAAAGATAAGCGAAAATGTTTTTATAAGTAAGGCCCTGTACCTGATGGTAAGCGCAATTCAGTTTAAAGCGACAGTGACCATAGACAAACAACGAGTTTATCCGTGTTCACCAAAATTTTTAAAATAATAATAATAAATACACCCAACAGTCACACACCTAGTCCTGACCCCACACTAGGTATACCCTGTATCGTGATTCGTGAGTGTCAGAGACTATGAGAGACTTTCGGTCTCACAACACCCAGACTTGAAACAAATATCTGTGGGCCACACAAACATTTGTCTCAATTCGGGAATCGAACCCGCGGCCTTTCGCTTGACAGCCGCCTACTCGCCCGCTGCGCCATGGAGGCTGTCGTAAATCATGCCGGCAAATGTTGTTATATGTTTTATCATCATCATCATCATCATCAGCCACAGGATAGTCCACTGCTGAACATAAGCATATTAGTGCTAAGTATAGCGTTTGATTATTTTCGCTTGCGCGGAAAATGAAGTTTAATAATTAAAAAATGTAATAAGCATGTTAAAAGGATAACGCCATACTATACAACAATCGACCAACTGACCGCGTATTTAAGCTAGGGCTGCATTGTTTCATAGAATATTGACGTAAATTGGCATGCTTCAGTGATATTTCCCAACGTAAAAATAATCATCATTAGCCATAAGACGTCCACTGTTGAACATAGGCCTCCCCCAAAGATTTCCAGACCACAAGGTGGACCGACGACCTGATATGGTCGCAGGAAGACGCTGGATGCAGGCCGCTTCCAACAGGTTGATCTGGACGTAAAAATTACAGCTCCCTATTTATTTTAAGGGCAGAAAGCAAATTTAAAGGCTGCATACTGTTATTATTTATTGTATGACGCTGTTTCATAAATAAGAGTTTGAATAAATAAACCATGTTGTGTTGATAAGAGAAGCCTATCAGAAAGCAAACACAAAGGTACAAAGGCAATACCACAAAACTACAAAACATAGTAACTACAAACGTGTTGGCGTCCGCTACAGAAAATAAAAGCAAAACAACATATTTAAATAAGAAAATTAAACGGTTTAAATACTGTGCATAAGAAATGAAATCGATTTAACAAAACTCGATTAACAAAACGCGTGATGATACACTTATAATCAAAGAGCAATGAATGCATTCATGAATGAAACTTGTGGCTAAAATAGTCACACTTGTTATACTTTTTCACACCAATCGTACGGTGTACCCTAGCAAACGGGACTTAGAGACCGCGCGTAAAATTTAATGTATAATGGTAAGATACGTGTAAAATTAAGTGTTAAAAATGAGTGTAGAAATGCTGATTAGATCCAGGTATTTAGTGGTCCCGGTGCACGATTGAGCGGTCACATCTCGTACACCACCGTCACGCATCTGACACGCCGCCATACCACAATGCCATGCTTCGTTCCATTATGATGTCCGTTGAATTCATGTCATATGCCTAATTATATCACTCGTTTGGAGTGCTATCGATACTCGTTAATACAATTTGACATAAATTCCATTTAAACGAGGTACAGACGAAACATTTTCACTCAAAGGAAATTCGTCGAACGAGCCATTGTGAGCAATTGTTTTGTTCGGAAGCGACCTTGTACGGACAATGATGGATCTCGGAGTGCTCGCTGTGCTTCATTATTGTTGACATTTTAAAGAGGACTCACTCTTTTATTGTTGCGAGACTACTAGTATTACACATGGGAATCACCAATCAAAGTTTGACGTTTCTGAAATGTTCCAAGAGGTCGCAATCCGTCAAGTGCGGCAGGATATATTGTGGCTCGTCAATCATCGGACTCCAAGGCCCTTGATATAGGTGGTTCCTTTTTTCTTTCCCATTTGTATATTGAAACTCAATTAAAATTCTCCGCATTTTAGTTAAGCTGTGATTGATCATAAAACTTGGGATTGAAGGACAGAGCGCGGTCCGTTAATGTTGTTATTTAATGGATTGTTTTTATTATTGCAATTCCAGCAAACTTAATTAAAGATATATAAGAAAGCAATGCTTACATCAAGTGAATGTGTCGTATACTTACAGAAATCTTTGTAGTATATAATAGGATTTTATCGTTTTTTTTTCTACCTAACCTTATCCCACCTTAATGTGGGGTCGACGCAACACACTTTTTCAAGCATGTTGCAGAGAGGATTTGGCTTAGTTTTTACGATCGGCTGCCTGCCTGACGTCAACCCCTATGAGGGATCCAGTCCCGGGAAAATTAAATTAGAAAATTTGCGTTGCCCGACCTGGGAGTCGAACCCAGGACCTCCCAGTCCACAGCCCGTACATTCTGCCACAAGACCAACGAGGCGACTAACAGTTTAACGACTTTATCTGTTACGATTATTAATTTAATTTAAATAATATATTTTGGCCTATAAGTACTTATGTATATTATGTATAGGTACTTGTATTCCAAGTAAAGTTTGTTTTATATAGAGGTACAGAAACCCTGTTTATAAATATAGTACAGTAAGAAAATATTCTGTAGCTCAACAAAATAATGCTCAATAAGAATTAGGCAAAAAATAAAAAAGTGTCAACTTTTTGCTACAAATCGTACGCTACAAATTGATAGATTAACATTTTTACTAACAATATACTAAATACGTAGAGACCATCAATTTAGTGACGACATTAAAGAAACTAACATAAAAATTAATTATACACTATTGGCACGCTATTCTAATAATCATAAATAATACAGCAATCGGATCAAACGCGGTGGGTCTACAACAATGTGCGAAACATTAAATATATCAACAAAGGAACTTTGACTTTCATAGTACATACTGCTACGAAAAATTAAAAATACACAAGCTTATTTTATTTATCTTTCATTTTGAACTTTAATACATTAAGATAAAGTCCAATAAAATCACGTCGGGTACAGTATAAACGTGGTTTATAGTTGTCGCCCTCGACAGCTGGCCTACCGTGGAAAATCGATTTTCACGTGGGACTGACGGATGTCGCAGATGCTCGGGACTGTACGCCGCTCGTCTGCACCCAAAATACGCGGCCGTCTGTAAAGGGAAATCATGTGAGAATTATATGTGGTGCATTCATGCGTTTATTAATAATTGTGTTGCAGTCTCTGTTGTAATCGCTAATTTGATTTGAGACATCATAATGAACATTTTAGTTAAGCATATCAGTGTTTGTAGATTGGAATGCTTTGACGATGTTGGCTTCGGTTTAACATTAAACCGGAAAATTGTAGAACTATTGTTAATTAATGTGTATCCATTTACGTTTGATACTTATTATGGTATGCTGAAGCAAAAGTTAGTTTGTACCGAATTTGGAGGATGGAGATTTAAGTCACTATTCAACCATTGATGAGTGAGATGTATTACAATGAAAAGTTAATTTGTTTGGACAACTATTTCTTTATAATGTATACACCCAACAGTCATCCAACACACACATACACATAGTCCTGACCCCATTCTAAGATCGAATCTTGTGTCGTGGGTATCAGGAACTACGAGACTTTCGGCCTCACATCACCAAGACCCGAAACAAATATCTATGAGCCACACAGACATTTGTTTCGGTTCAGGAATCGAACCCGCGACCTCACGTTTCATTGGAGATTTCTCACGTTTCAATGTCTACGTTGAAATAATTAAAAAGGCTCCGACGGAGTGTGATGTAAACAAGAATAATAGAAGAACATTCTAAAAATATAAAGAAGACAATAAATGTTTTGATATCATCGAAGTTACGCAAAATTATTGTCGCTCTAAATGCAACTGAAACGTTTGCTTAAACATACTTATTGAACGATGACACCAACGAAGATCATTTTACAAAAACAAGTTTCTAGGCAATCATTTTATTGTAATCTTACACAACTATCGAAGCATATTGGAGAAGACCGAAGTTAAGCGGCGTTTCGAAACCTATTGGTAACAAAGCTTGCAACGGACACAAAACAAACTGTTCCGATTGATTAACCAAACGTCACATTATTGACGACCAAACGGGCCAACAAAAACAAAATAGGTTGGTTCCGAAACGTCACCAGACCACACAAGGCACGAAATACGGGCGAAATTCATGAATTGTTGTCACAAATTGTTTTAACGCAAACGTATAATCGGTTGTGAGCCGTTCTATTTGTTTTAAGCTGGCCGTAACCGGGATTTTGAATAAAAACATCAAAGGGGGTGCGTAAGAGTAAGCTCCGAGGAGTAATTATAATTTGTCTCGGTTAAGCGGAAATAGTTTGTGTCGTTAATATCGCTCGTATTCCGGGAACGCCGAGCGCGAACTGCGACCGACGGCGAATGTTCTGCGCCGGCGCAGACTTAACGGCTGCCTGCTTCCTATCTACTTTGTTGATCTACGGTACTAAGAGAGTGTATTTAAAAGTACAAAAAGGGGGAAAGGTGAGGAAGTTAGGCTTTGACAGCCTGAGTAGCCGGCTGTGAAACGTGGGGTCGCGGATTCGATTCCCGCACCGAGACAAATGTCTGTATGGCCCAAATGTTTGTTTCGGGTCTGGGTGTTGTGAGACCGAAAGTCTCTCGCAGTTTCTGACACCCACGATACAGATTACACCTAGTGTGGGGTCAGGACTATGTGTGTGAATGTTGGGTGTATTTGGGAGTATTCTGTCCCTGTATTATGTCCTACTGAATGTACAAAGAAGATAAAATTGCATAAATAAAGATACAATTTTGAGTGTATTTTAAATTATTGAACAGTTTCCACTTCACCACAAGTCGACGTCATTAGAGGGTTAAGTCAGTCTGAGTAAAGTTATATTAGTTAGATTTATATTTCACTGTTAAAACTCTAACACTGTCTACAGATATAAAATAAAAGTGCATTAATTTTCCAAGTAATCGTTATAAAATGCCATAAAAAATATTATGCAGAATTAAAACAGTTCCTTCGCCGCGCTATTTCAACACCTAAAATGACGAAAAGTTGTATCCCAGTTTTGGTATGAAACCCAGAGCATCCCACGTACGATGGTGTGTCGGCGAGCACCCGGGCCGGTGCGTGGAACACCGTGACGTATCGCGATTACCACGCATCCATCCTCGCAAAGACGGGCCTTTGTCACAAAGGAAATTAACTAGTTATACACATCGTACATGTATAGATATGCGTGTGTGCGTCAGGACGGTCAGCACAAAAATATTTGTGTGATGAATTCAGTTTCCTTTTTTTGATATTTGAATACTGTTTTCAGTAATTTAGTAATCCTAACAAGATTAATAAATCAATGTTCAGTGTTGAGTATAAATACTATTACATCCATCAACTTTACCAACAAAATTAAATCGATTAAAGTTCGCATCCTATTCTATTCTAAGAAATTTGTATTAGATATTATCCTACTACTGAGTAATGACTACTGAGTATTGTCAGTTATAGGCGTACATCGTTTATAAGCAGCGATAGCTCAGTTGGAAGTGGTACGGAATGCCGAGTCGAGCGTAGGAGGTTCAAGACTGACTCCAAAAGAGCAAGCGTTTCGAACTTTTCTATGTTATTGTGTATTCAATATGAATTATCGTATATCGGTGAAGAAAAACATCGTGAGGTGTGTAGATGACTTGGGATTTTTTTAATAAAAAAATTGTAGGAATTCTACCAACCCGAATTAGGCCAGCGTGGTAGTGGTGGACTAGGGTGTGATCCGATTGTTTTTGATCCAATAAATTAATATTATTTTTCGTTATATTTATATGTTAACTGTACATGGGCAGTAATCAACCGTCAGTGTGCCAATGAAGCAGGGCCTATTGTTGTAAACTTGAATGAAAAGTCCTATTTAAGTAGACGACGGGTGCTTTTTTGTGTATTTTAAAATAATTTTCAGCAGATGTTTCCATTTGATAATGCTTTTTATATAGAAAAATATAATTTGGTAACCATGAAATTAAATTCGTTGTTTAGTCTTCCGTATCAGCTTGTTTACAATATCGACATCGACCAAAAAGTTGATTTTACGTCATCATGATACTTATCTGAAAATATCGAATCCAGTCTGGTCTTCAGGCACGTTTCATGTAATATCTGATAGTGTTCATTGTCAAGCGTCAACGTAAAGAGTTTAAGGTCAGTGCTATTCAATGTGCTAAAAGTTTTTTCCTAAAAATAAAAAATATAATACAATAACCGTGGTCTGTCTATCAAACCGACTCATGTCTTTAATAATAACAATCAAACTATATTCAATGTTCTTGAAAATGGTTATAAAATAGCTTCTCGTAGATTATGTCGTTTCGGAGCCGTGGGAAAGGATCATGTTGGTTTTTGTGTTTCTGTAAATTTTTTAGTGATTTTTTGCAAATGACTGATCCGCCTGACGGAGCAATCGGTTCTGCGATTCACAATCGAAGATTAAAAATAAGCAATAAAAAATAATTACTAGCTTCGGGATTTCGTATTTCGAGTAAGTAGTGCATATCATTTGACAAATCGTTCTGTATGCAGATGAAACTTGTCCATTCACAAGTGACCCATGACATTGTTGCAACGTTTATTTTACGCTTGTTAGCAACAAACGAAATTTTGGAATTAAAAATTGAAGCAACACTGATTGACGAACGCTATATTATATTTGATGTAGAAGACTTTTTTTATCTATCGATTGCGATATTGTTGCTGCGATAAAAAGGAAATCAACTATCTAATAAATGAATAAAATGTATAAATTAACTCCAGCAGTATGAATGGACTCATTGTTGAGTAACAATTTAATTTGTTTTATGCATAAAAAGTACCTGCCAATTACTTTTTTCAGGCGATTACTTTCTTCGTAGCATTCTCGATCAATTATATCTAGCATCTAACTTTGACGTTTTCACTAATGATTAGATCTCTTACGATGTTATTTGTTAAAAATAGTTCAAAATTATCGTTTAACTTATGTTTTACTGTTGACTTTCAATACAAAGACTGGATTTCCTTGAAATCATTATTTGGGAAGTATTCTAAAAATCTTAACAATTTTATAATTTGCTTCATGCGAAACTCAAACTGTTGAACATTCAATAATTTACATTTTATTATCGTAAACATCGCGAACGACCTCACAATTGCTTGAATTCTTAGAGAAGTCTTACTAATCGTATGAAGAATACTGAGCCTCGTTCACATCGACGTTTATCATTAATATATTGGCAACTTTATGCGTTACCAGGTGGTCTGACAACATCGATGTACCCTTTGAAATACACCCAAAAATAGGTGCAACAAATTACAAAAGAGTCCGCAAACGCGTTATTGAGGTCTGTTCCTTCGAAGGAAACTCTGCCGATTGGTAACAATACATCTATAAAACTTATCGCTTGTTCTTTGCGTGCTTGTTTGGCATGTAAGAATGGTGTTGGAACATGCAAACTGCCTGTAGGTACATGACATGAATGTTCTGGAGATGAAGAAAAAATATTTTTGCGTGAACACATATTACTTTGTGTTGTTATTTGCGATGGCATTTATGTAACATTATCTTCAAGATACTACCTTAAGACACGTGTTATTGGTCTGTTGATGACCGCTCGTAAGGAGAGTAAATAATGCCCCTTACTTATAAAAGTATTTAAGCGCTGCTTATCTTTAACCATAGGTTGTCCTTTTTCATTTTGAAACAATGTACCGCAAGGAAAAGGTGACAGGCTATTCTAAGCGAAAAGATAAGCGAAAATGTTTTTATAAGTAAGGCCTAATATATTTAAGTAAATGTTAAACGTCTCCTCGTTAAACAGTATATGCGCCCTAGCTAAATATATTTCGATAATCATAAGTTTAAAAACTTAACAGACCGACTTCAAATCCCATCGTGATCAAAGGAACCATCCTTAGAATAAGCTCTATAGAACACAAAAATAATTCTGGAAATCAGTTTACATTGGGCAGACATATCGCGTAACATACATAAAAAATACAGACGAATTGAGTCGATCGATAATTGTGAGTAAATTTTGACGCATATTCACTTAAACGACGGATCATGTCACCGTAACCCTCGTGACAAGCTAAAGTGAATATAATAATGTAATTGGAGGTAATATGGTGCTATTTACCCCACGCCCGCCTTTTACCGACTACGTGACGATTTTGCTTCGCTCCGAGAGATGCCCTAACGGTATATATTCAATAAGTTCAAAGTTTATAATTTATGATGGAAATATGATAAGTTCGGAATACTGAGAAAGTATTGGTATGAAATTATAACTTGGTGGTAAATAAATAGGTAATAGTTTTAAGTATTAAGATACATGGGCTTAATGCTGATGATATAGTGAGGAATAGCAGCATAAGAGAGAAATGTGGATTGAAGGAAGATGTAGTGACGAGGATTGAGAAAGGAATGCTTCGGTGATTTGGCCACATTGAAAGGATGAATGAAAGTAGAGTGACGAAATAAATTTATGTAGCGGAAGTGAATGGTAGTGTCGGTCGAGGACGTCCTAGACGTACCTTTATGGACCAAATGGGCGATATTTTAGAAAAGGGCCAAATAAGGAGTTCTCGTAACCGACGAGCGTGCATGAAAAGACTGATGACTGTGGAAGAAGCGAAAGAGGTGTGTTTGAACCGAGGCAATTGGCGCTCCTTAGTATCTGCCTACCCCAGCGGGAAATAAGCGTGAGTTTATGTATGTATGTATGGACTTAATGTCTGTCTTTGAATTGTCTAAAATAATTTGTGAATAGGATAATAATAGGCTAGGGTATACCCATATTACGTGAACCATTTTTTACAACGTTTATACCCCTCCCCCCTCTGTGACCACCCGTAGTATATGCCCCCGCCCCTGTGGCAAAGCGTGGTATTTTGAAGGCCCCCTCCCCCCCTGAATGGGTAACTTAATATGGGTACATTCTCCTATATGGCTAGCCTTCTGTCATAAGAAGATGAAAATAGTCATTGTTGCACTTTTATCTCTTCGGGGCGTGAGCTTATGTTACTAAGGGAAATATGAAAATAGACAGTAGGTATATTTAAGTCTTCATTGTTATATGTATAACGCTAACTAAACCAATTACAGATTTTTGTATACGTACGTTGCACATTTCACGAAAATCTCGGATTACGAGCTCAGCAGGGTTACCACCACCTCTTATAGCAGTATTATTATAATCGTTCTTCGTTTGTTTTGTATGGGAATCGGTACAAGTAAAATTATAATAATACTGCTATAAGAGGTGGTGGTGACCCCCCCAGCGCATACAACTTACATACATATTTTTCTATTTCTTCATACTATTTAGGTAGTAGTTGTAACTGGTAATATGTATATCTTCCGCCATATCCTTCTTTGATGTAGGCTTGGCACAATACACTTTGTCAAGCATATTGCGGAAAGAATTTGGCTTAAATTTTTGAAAGTACAACTCCTATATCCATCAAGATAATTGTGTTAGAAAAACCGTTTTGATCGCCCTGGGACATCGAACCCTGTAACTCCAGATCAACAGCACATATAAACCGTCATTAGACCAAGAAGGCGACTGTAACTGCTGAGAGGTACAAAGTAATATTGTGGTACAGAGTCATAAGAGTAACAGAAAAGCAGAAAAGAATTTGCGATTCGGAAAGCACGCGTCTTCTTGAAATGGTAGAACCAATTTCTTGGTTTGACATAACTATTTCGAGTAAACAAGGCCAAACAACGATGGCGGAAAAAGTCACTCGTTTCAAGTAATAAGCGTGAGAGTCGCGGAAATGAATCACTATAATTGTGGTGATCCCAAACTGGGAAACCGCAAATGGCTCGCTAACGCAAAGCAAGTTTTAATTAGCAAATTTTATAACGCCAATATCAAACAAAAATAATTAGTCCAATTTTCAACAGTAATTCAGACATAAACTGTAGCCCGAGCACGAAAAACTAATGTAAATGTAAATGTATTCGAGTTCGCTGCGCACTGATGACGTTTGGTTAATATTTCATACAAATTTCATAGACGTGCATCGAGTTCGAATACATTTACGGTTGTCAGAAATTTTCCTGCTCAAGCCGCTGATTATTAAACCTAAGGCCCAATAGTTTCTCATTGTAAGTACAGGATAAGTACCTATAAACAAAGTTTGGATACACCTTATAGATAAATTGACATTGAGATTAATATTGAGATTAATATTAATTTGAGAAAAGCATTGGAAAGTTTGTTGATTTACCGATTCATATCATGTTATCGACAAGTATTTTTTGATTATAAAAAGTATCAAATAAGAAACCATCTATTTATTCAATTCCAACATTGTGAAAGTGTCTATTAATCAGATAACCCATAGTAAAGTGAACCCATAGCAAAGTGAAATAATAAAGAGTAGTGTCATATCGTGTAATTAAAATCTAGATTTGCTTTTCCCGATCATCTGGTATCTTAATGAAATACATATGAGATTAATTTGCAGATATCTTAAGTATAATGCGAAAACAGTATCAGATGTAGATCAGCTATTTGCTAGAATGTTTAATCATCTATTAACAGTTTGATTAATAAACAAACACTATGTGGATGGAGATTGATCGGATCTATTTTCCTATGATTGTAGTCTCCAACAGCGTAGGTTGTTTGTCGGTTATTGTAATTGTTAATTTAACAGAAGCCGCATTGGGTCACGAATCTACTAATGATTTGGTTGTTTTGTTAGTATTGAAGATTAATGAAACACTCTTACAATAACATCAACCATTGCGGCTTTCTGTTAATGTTACAGTTACAGTAACTGGAGAATGAAACAGCCCACAGCTGATTAATTATATTGTTTTAACTTTGTGGTTTGTAACACGGAAGAAAATGATACCCTAAACAATTAATTAAATTATAGGGAAGAAAATAAATGATTTAATTCTTTCTATTGGTGTAGACCCCATAAATAGATAATATTGAATATAACAAATATCCAAATAGTAACTTTCTGAACGCGTTTAAACATACATACGTAAATCCTATTTAATTCTATCTTTCTTTCTAACCGTCACCATCCGGCTTAATAATATCAGGGGCCGCTATTCCACTCACATATTTCCATTTTTTCCGGTCTAGATCACCCTTCATAGTGAAATCTTCCATCTTAAACAACTTTTCTGTAGTACCTGTTTAACATGTTCATAAAATTTCCTTTAAATATACACTACAACCTTCCTATTGTGTACACAGATCATCTAGAAAGTCATTTTTATACCCGTTACTTCTTATTCCCTCATAATATTTGCGAAATACACTGCGTGAGCGAATATCCTACTTCATTTACACTAAACGTGACTTATCTACAGAAATATTGTCGGAGGCAGATCGATTGTCGAAAGATCATGCGTGAGAATAAGGAAAAAGATATGAGAAGCAAACAGTAATTTGGAACTATTTAGTATGTCCATAATAAAGGCCCATTTAGATGGAGTTGTTTTACCGTATCTTTAATCTTTGGATGAGCTCTACATACTAGTGGACATCCATGTAATAGTATACTGACGAGATAGCGTCATGTTTGGCAATAAGAATCGTATGTCAGTAGCCTAGTCGAGACAGTTAGGAACGTTATCACGTAGGCCAGAACTTATGATAAACTCTCTCCGTCTAAATAGGGCTTAAGGGTGGATGACAAAACGCCCGCGTCGTCTCGATGACTTGCAACATTCAGGCACTCTAGGGTTAATACAGTTAATGACAGCCGCCTATTAGGTGTCGTTAGGCAAACGATACGTAACTAACCGACGCAGAAACGTATTGGTCACGCTGCGTTTACGGTACCTATGATGTGACGTCAGTTTAGCATATGGGCGTGAGATCGTGCTCTTGTTAGTTTTCCATTTGTTGACATATTTTGCGATTTTTTCATTTAAAACTGCCTCGGTGGCGTAGTTGTATTTCGGTACGACTGCCGTCCTGAGGTCTCGGGTTCGATCCCCGGTCCGGGCAAAGTGATATTGGATTTTTCCATATTAGCCCGGAGTCTGGAATTTGTGCCCGATATGGCGATAGGCTCGCCCCCTATCACATCTGGGACGGAACTAAGCTCGGCGAAATGTGGGTGTTCTAGTTCACTAGGGCGCCTCTGCCTATCCCTTCGGGGATACAGGCGTGAGCTTTTGTATGTATATTTCATTGAAAAGCAACCATATTCGTAAATCAGAAGATCCGTTTGTTAAAGTGGTAGTGATAGTTCTTTTGTGCCTTTGGTATTTGATGTCCATAGGCGTTGGTCACTACGTGCCGTCAGTTACTCCGCGTGCTCGTCTACTGAAGTCAATAATACGTTTCCCTTTATATGAGGCAGTGATTTCGATCAGAGTTTATTAATATAACAACCTTTATCCTACCAGTATCATTATGTCTAGTCAGTCGACTGTATAAAATATTCCTTTATCATTTCGTATATTGTTCGCCAATACAACTTCAAAGAAATATTGACTCACTTATAAGGTTTTATGAAAGGTTTATTGTTCGTCAAAGCTGATATGAATATACAGGATTCAATTTTGATGAGATCACAATATGATGGAAAATTATTTATTTTTGTATTTGTTTTTATATATATTTAAGGGGAGGGAAAAGGGATTGGGAAAGGAGGGAAATTGGGCTACCGGAAATCTCACTCACCGAACGAAACGCGACAGCGATCTGCCACTTTACGTCGGTTTTCTGTGAGACAGTGAAACTAAGCCAAATAATTTCTGTAACATGCTTGAAAAAGTGTGTTGCGCCGACCCCACTTTAAGGTGGGATAAGGGCTAGTAAAAGATATCTCATTAAGGTTTATAATCAATAAAGAGTGGAAATTCATTTATGTTTACATCCTTGAGTCCTAATGTTTGAAAAAATAATCCTCCGTACTTCTCATTAGAGGTCCGGACCTTCATTAGCATAAGTATATTCTAATTAATTAGCCCGACTTCATCTGGGACGTAGATATATTTCAAGTGGCTGACAAATGCGTTCACTCCATCACAACGGATAAAATATTATTAAAACAAACAAATGAACAAAAAAGATGGCTTTTCGAAAGAGCCGAAATCAATGTGCGAGCCGCGGTACGTTGCCGGCTTCGATAGCAGCGTTTAGACACACATCCCTGGAGTTCTACATTGTAATTTAAACTTTATTGGAGCTGGGTACAGTTGTTTATTGTGTGGATAATGAGGAGATAATAAGTAAGAAGGTCGATCAGTTTTGTGCTCGTAATTTAATGTAACAGTTAATATGACAGCGGGCATGAGCTTGCCAGCGGGTCGCCTGTGTATTATATTTATGCACTCACACCTGGAGGTCTGCCGCGTTGGATAGTATTTTATTTTGAGTTGTTGTCTTGATATGATAGAACTTGCTGATGCTATTTATGTCCGTGCCCTATAAATAAAGTCAATTAATTACTTATTGCAGTTTCAGTTGCGTGTCTGTCAGTGCTAATGAGTTTTGGCAGAATAGTTATATGGCTGTATTGTATTCTGTTTGGTTTAGTGGCCGGGAATATAGGATATGAATCGAAAGGTCCTGGGTTCAAATCCCAGGTCCCAACCAAAGTGTTGCTAACATGATTTGTCAACTTGTCATCAGTGGGTTTAGACAAGTGGTTTATGCCCTAGTTGAATAAAATAGTCGAATAGAATAAATGTATGGAAATGACATAAGAGTACGCCGCATATCGGTCAGTTATCAGAAGGAGTTCATGTTAGGCCGGCGGCCCTTCACAAGACTGGGCCACATTCTTTCTGCGATATGTATGCATAATCATGTTTATAATCATTATTTATATTATTTTTTATTATCATTAAAATTATCATAGTAGGCTAAGGGTAGGTGGAAAAGAAAGAGTTTGTGTAGGTTTGCGTTTGTTAAGAACAACATATACTGTACAATTTTATTCAACTGCTGAGTTTTATAATCACAAGTTTAAAAACTTAATAGACCGACTTCAAATCCGATCGTGACTACATTATATATGGGACTACCCTTGAAACAAGCTCTATCGAACACAAAAAAAAATGTGAAAATCGGTCCACATTTGGCGGAGATATCGCGTAACATACATAAAAAATACGGACGAATTGAGGACCTTCTCCTTTTTGGAAGTCGGTCAAAAATAATAAAAGTTTGAGTTAAACCAAAGATAGAACAAATCAGCGTAGACTACAGAAAAGTCTCCAGTTAATATTCCATCGTATGGAATAGTATTCCATCAGAATTAGTCGATCGCAATTCTCATATTCATTTACACATTTCAGAAATTATTCTATCAACCAATCGAATTAGACTAACCAAACTTGATACCTCCTCGATATATTAAGTTATTTTTAAGGTCGTCGCTCCTCTGCACAATTTTTTATCCAAACACACTCAATAATAATGTAAAAAATATCCACAAATTGAAGTGTCTACGCAATTTCGAAATGTAATGAAATTCGTGTCACAAAAGGTTGTATTGCTTAATAGTTTTTAATCGAGCATCGCTATATTTAACAGGATTATCATAGAAGCGTAACTCTTACGACGTGAAATGGCTTTATAATCGTTAGATTGAAGCAATGGATCATGAATAAGCTTAAAACGCTCCCAAACGGTGTAAAACTCTATTAAGTAACAGTTCAAATAAGTAATTACATTTGACAAATCTATATTACAGCGAAATTGAGAGTGGACGCAAAAAACTCCCAATAGACGGAAGGCGAAAGTGCGATAAACGATTTAGGTTCTGGGCAAATAGTACGTCGGAAACACCCGCCTCAGAACGAATTCAATAACAGATCTCTCAAGATTAAACTATTGATAACAAATTCAATTGACACAAATTGAAAAGGAAAATAATTGATTTTGAATTTCAACCGGCATCTGATGAAGGTTTTTCTATCGTAAATAATATCGATTTATGTTATCAATAAAATGAATAAGCAATCAAAGCGACGTTGTAAATACATTTGTGTAAATTTAATACGCTCCCTCCGTACTCGAGTTTCTCTTATTTCCAAATTGCCAAATTAATATTGAAATAGTCGAAGCGGAAAGCACTTAAATGATGTCTAGGTATCTAAGTATACACCTAATTAGTGACGGCTCAATTTTCTGTAGATTCGTTGAGTAAGTTGCTGAAAGAAACGGTAAACCATCAACCTGTGTTGACCCTATCGCAACGCTTGAATAATTGTTTCTTTACGGATGGCTAGTAGCATTCGGCCCCAAAACTAGGGATCAAATGTCAACATCTACAAGCAGCGTGGTGGATAATAATGTATTTTCCTCGCGAATTACAAAACTTTCTTTTACAAAGTGGGTATCGTGTCATGTTAGGGGAAGGCCATACTATAATCTATCCATAACACAAATGAGCCCGCTCGACCGTTTTGATACCACTGTCTAACATAAAACCGACGTAAAGTGGCACCTTGCTGTCGCGTTTCGTTCGGTGAGTGAAATTTACGGTGGCCCGTTTCCCTTCCTTTCCCAATCCCTTTTCCCTCTCCTTTCATCCTTTTAGGTTGGCAACGCGCTCATGATTCTTTTTGTGTACTGCTTTTCTATGGGCGGTGGAGATCACTTACCATTAGGTGAACCATCTGCTTGGTTGCCAGTCTCTGCTATAAAAAAAAATCGTCGTAAAGTGGCACCTTGTTGTCGTATTTCCTTCAGTCATTAACAGACATTGGGACAACTGCGCGAAACTTGTGATCCAAAAGTTGTGACCTCGTGGTCATAAGTCACTCAGTAGTATCTTAAGCATCCGCGCGCAAGGTCGTGCCAATCTATGTCTAGTTATAATCTCGTTGGTTTCCTTCAATGAGTGAGATATCTGCTGGCCCAAATACACCCTCTTCTTCCCATTCCCCATTTTTTTCCTTAACGCATTCATAATTCTTTTGTTATCGTAGGTATGTTTGGGCGGTGGCGATCATTTACCAGGTGACCAACGTCCTCGTTTGACAGTCTCTACTAAAATACACGCTTTTAGATTATTAAGACGTTTCAAAGAACAATGATGGCTGCAAACGATTTATTATTTTAAAACAGGATAAAAATTTCGCGGCTTTTGCCCGCAGCGAAGTTCGGCGAACTAAATCTGAACCGAGAATGGGTATGAATCCTTCAGTGTTGCTGGAAACTCAACAAACATGTCTACATTGTGAGCGAACATGTGTAATTTGAGATGAAATGTGAACCGATTGATGTCTTTGTTCAAGTTCGAGACTTTTATGATCAGCCGAAGGGCCTGTTGACTAAACTCCACTCATTGTTCCGACGAAGTGCTGGCCACGGTATACCGTACAGACTGTACTACATATGAGTTATTTATAATAAAAATGTTTCACCAAACCTAACGGTGCTTTTGTGCTTTTTTATCTGTGCAAGGCGAAGTTACTACACTACACCTGACGATAAGAGTAATGGGTAAATACCATCGATATATTATTTACCTAGATGCACAGTTGACGCTCGGAAAATGGGACAGCAAAGAAGTGCTTAAGCACTCATTTTGCCTACAGTCGGACGTCGATAGAATTCTAAATTTCAAAATTCAAATTAAAGAACGCTTGCTCATTTCGTTTAAAAACCTTAGGGTTATATTTGTGTTTTAATTACAACTTGTGATCGTTTTCTTTGTTTTATTCCTGAGACCACTTTTTAGGAGGATATTTGCAAAGAACTGTGCATCTAGGGTATAATATATTGATGGTAAATACAATGGAGTCCAAATAATCACAAGTTAAAAACTTAACCTTCAAAACCGATCGTGACCATTTATATGGGATCCTTGGAACAAGCTCTATCGAACAAAAAAATAATCTTGAGAATTGGTCCACATTTGGCGGAGAGAACCTTCTGCTTTTTTGAAGTAGGTCGAAAACCGAACACAGACAAATGGGTTTAGCAGTAGTCACCAGAATCATGCCGGCGTGTATAACTACTTCTTTATAATCTGGGTGGTTACCACCACCTCTTATAGCAGTATTATTATAATTTTACTACATTTTTTTTGTCCGGGAATCGGAACAATGAGATTATAATAATATAGCTATAACAGGTGGTGGTAGCCCCCCGGACCATATATTCTAACAGTGTTTAAATTCAAATGTTGATTTGAACACAGGGACAGAATAGGACAGAACCAGTTATGTCAATTTTGACAAAATATTTAAGGATTCCGAATTAAAAAATATTTAAGTTTGATTTATTTTTAATTCATTGTCATCATTGGCCTTGTACGTCTGTTTCAGACGAGTTAATCATTGTCTCGTAGACATGCACTTTTTCTCATGGCTATATAAGCCAATCCTGGAGCGGCAGATTCGGCCGCATACTTGGCAGGACACGCCTTCGGTTGGTAGGATGTTATTCATCTGATGGCGTTTCAATCTTCTGTTCGACAGTGTTCTGAACCAGGTGTTGTCGTGAATTACACGTCCACTGCTCAAATACATTTTCCACGCATTCCGATCTTCAGCGAGGCTTTCCCATGCGCCATGGTCAACTCCAAATGAGATCATATCTCTCTTAGCGCAGTCCTTAAATCGCAACAACGGCCTCCTTTGTAATATTTAAATAATTAGTATTCATAAAACGGCCTTTAGTATTTGAGGTAAGCTTAGGTTATTAGCTTAGTAGTTTGAGGTTCAAAGTCTAAATAAAAAATATAAAGCTGTTGTAGGATCATAACAAATAAAATGGTAATAACACAACATAACATATAATAATAATAAAACAAAACTAACTAAGCCTATTTTCAAATTTCTTTTCCTTTTAATACCACGAAATGGGTTAGAGCGAATTCACTTTTTATCACTATATTAAAATTAACACAATGACCTCCAATAAGATGACGATTTCCTACAAGAACTTAAATTAAAATATTTATTTGAGTAGTTTATACTAATGGAACTGGAAATATAAACTCAGTTGCTTTTAGTCTGAGAGCTCTTTGACGGATAAAAATGCAGCAAATTGAGGGATTTTAGCGAAATTGAACCGCTATAATCCTCTGTCAACACTCTACGGATCATTTGAAACGTTTTAGATCCTTTGATGTAATATAATTGAGGGATTTCTTTCAGATTAGTCCATTAAGCAAATCTGATCTTTAATAACCAGGATTTTTAAATCTGTTATAGTAGTTTAAGAACTGTTTTATTTATAAGCGTATTTTAAAATAATAAAAAACACCTTAAAAATCTATGGTCACGTAGGCATATAAAAGCACTTATGTTACGTATGTTATAACGCTATCAATTTAGAGACAAGCAGGCAATTATGGACAATAACAAGGATGGAGCTTAGTTATGGGGTTGTGATTTGCAGGTAAGGAAACGGCATTGGCAATGGCAGGAAATGGCAGGAATGCTATCAGGAAATTGACGGGACAATAAAGTAGAAAGTTTATAGGATTTGATCTGATTGATTCAGTTGAATTTTAAGATATTAAGGCCCGTATTGCAGAATGATACTCGGCTATGATATATGGTCTGTGGGATCGGGAGGTCCTGGGTTCGATTCCTAAGTCCGGTAGAGCAATTTTTCTAATTTTATTTGCCCGGGACTGGATCGCTCAGAGGGGGTTGACGTTAGGCATGCAGCCGGTCGTAAAAACTAAGCCAAATCACTCCTGCAACATGCTTGAAAAAGAGTGTTGCGCCGACCCCACATTAAGGTGGGATAAGAGCAGGTAGAAAGAAATATTGGTAGTGTACGTAGTCACATTGCTGTGTTAGGTTGAAAGGCGCGAGTATTATACTTAGCAGCACTAAACGCTTAAAATTATCAGGCTTCCCATAGAGCAGCGGCGAAGGGTCGGTATAACACGAATCCCACCGGCTTACTTTTGTAACCTTTTCTAATTTATTATTCTAATTTATACATATTTTTTGTATATGGTACTTTATTAGCAAATATTGTCAACTAGGTATTTAAAAGAGCAACGCCAGAGTTTATTGTCCGTTCTTCTCTGGCAAAATGGCCTTCCGAACTAGCGGTAGACGAACTTCGAAGCAATCTAAATGATGTAGTAATATTTCATGAGTCAATAAATATTTTGACAGCCTCCGTGGCGCAGCGGGTTGTAGCCGGCGGTGAGGCGAGAGGCCGCGGGTTCAATTCCCGCATTGAGACTAATGTTTGTGTGGCCCACAGATATTTGTTTCAAGTCTGGGTGTTGTGAGACCGAAAGTCTCTCATAGTCTCTGACACCCACGAAACAGGTTATACCTAGTGTGGGGTCAGGACTAGGTGTCTCACTGTTGGGTGTAATTATTATTATTTTGATTTTAATAATAAATAGGTACTATACAGTTAGAGAGACAAAGATTGTCATCGGCTTCCCTTTTTCAAATGGCCCCCTTCACCACTGCTATATAGTTTTGATGTTTCACCGATGTAACCACTGACATCGTCGATATCGTGATATCGGTAAGCCGTAACAATATACAAAATAATTACTCAAAAGAATGTTCATACACGCAGTTACGTCAAACAGTGCCGGCAACAAATCGATTAAAACATATTACTTAACATCGTAAAAAGCGTACATACATTTTTCTCACGAAAGTTTCAACAATTGAATTCCCACAGGACTTAATTAGGTGCCAAAACGAGACCCGGACACGCGTGAACATCATCAATTAACTGGCAATTAACTCAATTAATAGCCAGACGAGTCTCGAAAACGTCAATAGGATCAACATAATACGACGACGGAGTATCGGTCGGCAATAAAGAAATCAATCAGCGGATTAGGTATTTCAAATCAATAAAAATCAGAAAAGGCCATAATATTGGATGTTCATGCAGAATTATGTTTCTGGATGTGTCTTCTAGAAAAAAAAATATTATTAAATACCTAGTTGATTTTGACTGCCTCGGTGGCGTGGTGGTATTTCGGTACGACTACGGTTCTGAGGTCTCGGGTTCGATCCCCGAGTCAGGCAAAGTGATATTGAATTTTTCCATATCAGCCCGGAGTCTGGAATTTGTGCCCGATATGGCGATAGGCTCGCCCCCTATCACATCTGGGACGGAACTAAGCTCGGCGAAATGTGGTTGTTCTAGTTCGCTAGTGCGCCTCTGCCTACCGCTTCGGGGATACAGGCGTGAGCTTATGTATGTATGTATGTATGTAGTTATTTTATAATAGTTTAATTTAATGTAAGCGCTGTCACAAAATAAACATAAGTTCGCGCCTGTATCCTCGAAATAGTAGGCAATAATTTTTGTTTGATCCGTCTTTTATCTAAATTAGTGATTAATATGTGTTTTTATAATGCGACAAAATAGAGATTTAATTCCCAAAGTGTACCTAATAACACGTTACCTAAATGTTTGTAATGAAAAATATATTCATATTGTATTTCATCATTAAATACAGCTGTACATTAGGAGGTCGTATTGGAACTGCCTTTAAATTTAAACTAATTTATGGCCCTGTTACGGGCTTATTAGTAGCACCTGTTAATCGCAGCTCTTCTCTCGTGATAAAAGTCTTTGCCCAGATAAAAATAAACATACATACATACATAAGCTCACGCCTGTATCCCTGAAGGGGTAGGCAGAGGCGCCCAAGCGGACTAGAACACCCATAAAAATAAACCTATATGCCAATTAGAAATAGTATACCTTTCTAATCGTTTAAATCAAAATAAATTCAGCAGTTCCAGTTATTACATTCTAAAACTAGAAAACTTCGCAAGAGAAAACGAAAATTTCGCCGAACCTATTACTAGTAAATATTATTGTATTCAAACAAATTACAATTTTCAGACTTAAATATTAATTTAGTATGGAATATGTGGGTAGTGGTTGGTATGGCAGTCACGTGCAAGCCGAAATATTATAACAATTGACAGGCACACGTAGACCTCAAGCCTGTCAAAAAATACACTTTGTACGCAATATGTGTCTGTAATTGTAAATATACAAAGTGTATTTTTTGACAGCCTCCGTGGCGCAGTGGGCCTCCGGCTGTGAAGCGAGAGACCGCGGGTTCGATCCCCGCACCGAGGCAAATGTTTGTATGGCCTACAAATATATTATATAGTCTCTCGTAGTTTCCGATACCCACGACACAAGACTAGTATCTTAGTGTGGGGTCAGGATTATGTATGTGACTGTTGGGTGTTATTATTTATACTTTCTTTCTTTCTACCTGCCCTTATCCCACCTTAATGCGGGGTCGGCGTAACACACTTTTTCAAGCATGTTACAGAAAGGATTTGACTTAGTTTTTACGACCGGCCGCCTGACCTCAATCCAGTCCCGGGCAAATTAAATTAGAAAATTTGCTTTGTCCGACCTGGGAATCGAATCTAGGACCTCCGGGGCCGCAGTCTATAAGTTGGGTGTTATTTATTAACCCGTCGGTGGCGGCACATATATATGTTACATAAGCGTATGGGCCACCGGAGGCCGAGCCGCCCGTAACTATCTACAAGTGTTAAATTTTTTACCACGCTTCAAGTCGCTTCAAAACCGCGCTCTAGCTCCATCCAGCACGTCTCTACGTCTAGTCGTTCGTTTTTTTTAGTTCTCATGGGAGTATGCAGGCGGCTCGTGTGATGCGCGCGGGGGTGCGGCGGCGGGCGGCGGGGGCGGCGCGTTTGATGCCGCGAGCACAGGTGTGATACCGACTCCGGCACCGTCCGCACCGCGTTATTAAACTATGGTTGATTTTTATTGGAATCGCCACATTAGGTAACCCATTGTTCGACTATTAGTTGTTAAATAGGTACTTTCGTAGGAAATGGTAGAAGTTTCAAGATTTCGTATAATTTACAAGTAAATTTGTTTTTTTTAATGGTATACCAGCAGCGTATACATATATACAACATTTTAAACTAAATACATAAACTAAAGTTCTGTTATCATATGCCAATTTTTTTATTTTTATTTTTATTCATTACAGGTACACACATAATTCACAATAAACATTGTAGCAGTTTAAATATAGAAAATCAGAAATCTAAGTGTAATACTGTTACATCAAATAATCACAAGTTTAAAACTTAACGGGCCGACTTCAACTCCGATCGTGACCAAATTTATATGGGACCGCCCTTGAAATAAGCTCTATCGAAAACAAAAAGAATTTTGAAAATCGGTCCACATTTGGCGTAGATATCGCGTATCATACATATGTAAAAAAATACAGACGAATTGAGGACCTCCTCCTTTTTGGAAGTCGGTCGATGAGTAATATTTAGTACCACAAGTCCCATAGTACATCGTAAGCGCAACTCATTTTTCCAATATGTAACAGAGAAGATGGAGCTTAGTTCTAATTACCATAAATCGTGTCAGAAAAACCCTTATACTCAATCTGGAATTAGACACCAAAGTCCCCCGGTCCACACTCCTCAACACATATACGCTTTTTATTAAACAGAAATCCTATTTATGCTCACGCTTGTATCCCCGAAGGGGTAGGCAGAGGTGCACCAGCGAACTAGAACACCCACATTTCGCCGAGCTTAGTTCCGTCCCAGATGTGATAGGGGGCGAGCCTATCGCCATATCGGGCACAAATTCCAGACTCCGGGCTGATATGGATAAATTTAAGATATTATACAGAAATTCTATTTACTCGCAATTTGTGCCTTTGCAGCTCTGCACACCAGTGCACAGACTTGTTTTAATATTTGATATCCTAGAGTGGTTAATTGAGGCGGCACATATATATGTTACGTAAGCGTATGGGCCACCGGAGGCCGAGCCGCCCGTGACTATCTACAACTTGTTATCAATGCGCTATTTCACTTTCCGAATAAAGATACCTATAGCAATGTGACCGTGACATTGATAGTAAAAAAATAAATAATCAACAATATATTTCGATTAATTTTTTTCTTTATAAAAATCGTTTCGAGCAATAAACCAGTTCGTATTGTTATGGTCATACAACACGAAAACCTAACTCAGACATGTATTGGACCCGTTAATTTAATGGGGTACCTTAATGTGTGGCCGACACGATTGAATTTTTGGAACAATTCTCTTTGGCGATAAAACCCACCAATTGAGGGTATTTTGTGTGAACGACCATGCTATATGGTATATCAATAGAACAATATCAAGGTTGAATATTACGAAATTTGTGATTCGATCCACATTAAGTTGTTTCAACTCATTTCATTTAAATTAAGGTATTAGATGAATCTTTCTTTCGATTTCATGGAAGTTATTGAACGCAAATACCATGTAAAGGATGTGTGGTAAACACAATTTGTTCTAAAGGATTTCGAATTATTTTTTTCTATTATTACTTTTTTATATCAGAGACTGGCAAACGAGCAAATGGGTTACCTGATGGTAAGTGATCTCCACCGCCCATAGACATCCAAGACACAAAAATAATCATGGGTGCGTTGCCAACCTTAAAGGAGGAAATGGAAGGGGAGGGAAAAAGGGATTGGGAAAGGAAGAGTGGAAATGGGCCACCGGAACTCTCACTCATCGAACGAAATGCGACAGCAAGCTGCCACTTTATTTCGGTTTTCTGTGAGACAGTGGTATCAAACCGGTCGAGATGGTCTATTCGTGCTGTAAACGTAACTGTCTACAGCATGGCTCTACCACTTATTCGACCTCAAATGCAAAGGTGCTCAAATTCTCGGTATTTTAATGTAGGTGCTACTTGATATCTGCCGCAAATAAGGTAAGATTTTCAAGATTATTTTTATGTTCGATAGAGCTTAGAGTGAGAAAGTGGTTCCATATAATAAGCTCACGCCTGTATCCCCGAAGGGGTAGGCAAAGGTGCAGTAGTGAACTAGAACACCCACATTTCGCCGAGCTTAGTTCCGTCCCAAATGTGATAGGGGGCGAGCCTATCACCATATCGGGCACAAATTCCTGACTCCGGGCTGATATGGAACAATCCAATATGACTTTTCCCGACCCGGGGATCGAACCCGAGACCTCAGGACGGTAGTCGTACCGAAATACAACTACGCCACCGAGGCAGTTTCTTTAAGATATTATGAGTTTTTCGTTGGTTTTAAAATATTGTGATAATTGGCATAGTTGCATATTCAGAAATTATTATTACATGTAGAGGGCTAATTAAAGTAACAATATTTTGAGCACATCAATGATTAAATTTACTATTAATCCAAATACTTGATTACGACTTATTACAAAGTTGTTGTATTTTCAAACATTACTTACATTGCTTCATTGATGTTCGGATTCTTTCAACTAAGATCAAAGACATTCAACAGTAGGTATATAGACGGGACAACAGCACAACATTTGTGATCCAAAAGTTATGACCTAGTGGTGATAAGTCGCTCAGTTTATTTGAAATATACGCGCTCCAGGTCGGCCAGCTGAATAATATTGAGAGAACAAACGTATCTTATGTGATTCTTAACCATTCACAAAACATTCTAGAGTATAAATTGTAATAATCGCCCTAGCATTATAATAAGTGGTTGATGACGGTACTGTAGTTTGAGATCAATTTTTTAGCATGGTAACTTGCTTGATAGCCCAACTATCGTTAGTAATTTTAAATATTGAGAGCCTCCGTGGCGCAGCGGGCGAGTAGCCGGCTGTGAAACGTGAGGTCGCGGGTTCGATTCCCGCATCGATATAAATGTCTGTGTGACCCATAGATATTTGTTTCGGGTCTGGGTTTTGTGAGACCGTAAGTCTCTTGTAGTTTCTGATACCCAAGATACAGGTTAGTGTGGGGTCAGGACTATGTATGTGACTGTTGGGTGTATTTATTTATTTATTATTTATCTCTTTGACTAAGATGCACTTCCCGTGACCAAACTTAAGGTAGAATAAGAAAAAATAAAAGTTCATTGAAGTGAAAGCGACACTTTAGAAAACAAACTCCTTATTGTTTGGCAAATAGGATAAGCGGGATTATAAGCGTCATGTTGACTATCCAATTTACGTGTTACCACCCTCAAACTAAAGGAAAGTGAGAATAAAGTATGCAACAATAAACAAATAAGATAAGGCAGGGATAAGACCACCACTTGTGAAATGAAATTGACAAAATATTTTGCGGATTGTACTGTTTGTTGACAACAAATCTCTTGAAAAGGGATTAACCCAAGCTATTGTTCCTTACTTGGCGAAATTGTAGAAACCTATGAGAAGCTTAACGAGAATTTTTGATCTTTTAAATATAAAACATTAAAGTAAATAAATAATTTGGCATAAATTTTAATCAAATCACAAACATTACTAGGATTTGCCGCATAAACTAAACTACAAACAAAACACAGTGGCGAGTAGAAGGATCATTCATTGTTCTTTAAATTAAGGTACGTTAAAAAATCTTACTGATTTATATGACATAATATATTTTTAATGGGGAATTAAGATTAAATTATGCCTCAGTGGCGTGGTTGTATTTCAGTACGACTACCATCATGAGGTCTCGGGTTCGAACCTCGGGTCGGGCAGTGATATTGGATTTTTCCATAACAGCACGGTGTCTGGAATTTGTGCCCGATATGGCGATAGGTTCGCCCCCTATCACATCTGGGACGGAACTAAGCTCGGCGAAATGTGGGTGTACTAGTTGGCTAGTGCGCCTCTGCCTACCCCTTCGGGGATACAGGCGTGAGCTTATGTTATGTTATGTGTGTTTTGGAATTAAGATAATATTATTATATTTAAGAACACGATAATATGAATCGTTTTAAAAATAAGCGTTGATTAATCTAAGAAATGTTATGTTTCATTGAAATTAAACTATGTTTACGGATTCTATCATGATTTGGTTTTAATTTTTAGGACCGATGTTTCGAAAGCTTTGCAGCCTTCGTGTTCACGAGTCGTGATAGAATCCGTAAAAATAGTTTTATTTCAATAAATAACATTCACGTAAACCTAAGAAATCATAATGTTATGTTTCTTTCACTCTCAAAATATTTTTAACTTAAGGAAGAGAAGAAAGGGAATTACTTTTAAACACTGCTTAATTATATGGACTGTAGACTGCGGGTCATGGGTTCGAATATCGGGACGGGTAACGCCATTTTCTAACACGATTTGTCCGGAATTAGATTTTACAGAGGGATTAACCATTAACTTCATAATTGGCTACTACCAGCGGATCGTAAAAACTAAGCTCTACAACATGTTGGAAAAAGTGTGTGGCTCCAACCACACATTGGAGTGGGATTAAGGTAGGTTGAAGGAGTATCATTGGCAAGATTTTGGCCCAAAATAATGTCGCAAAAACCATTAAAACAAATTTTAATTTTCCTTTATACTTTAAGTGCGCAGAAGGCATTTTATATGTACTTTATTACAAAGAAAACAATATTTAACGAGTTCAATGTATGCGAGCTCATGCATAGAATAATTAACACATAGCCATCCGTAAAGTGTCAGAGCGAAACGGCGTCTTAAACAAATATATGAATATTGAACGAGAAATTATATCAAATGCTGCTCAATTTATAGTTGAAATGGTAGTGTAATTGTATGTGTGTTTAATATTAAAAAGGATTTATGGTATATTTAAATATTTTATGGGAAAATGCTACGAAAATGTCATTATTATTTTTTTTTATCTGGACTATAATGGAATATTGGTATTTTGGGGTACGTGCCGACACCCATGCCTGTCTTGATGCCGATCACCGGCTCCATAGTTAACTTTGATCCGTAAAATGTGAGAGGTGAATTTTGTGTGATTTTCAAAAGGAAAACTCGAACAATTTAAAGTAATTGCATCATGTGGAATAAGATGGAAGAGTTTTACGTCTTTCTTTTGGTGTCTACTAATATATTACAGAACTATCTTCCAATAACGTACGAAAAACAAAATGTATCTAATTTATTACCGTTGAATAATGTTAAGACAATACGTTCCACGTTTGAATTGCGCTCAGGTGCTCTAAAAAGCAATAAAAGCATTCCTTTGTACACTAAAACATCTTGACAAGTTACGTGCAACATACTTTAGCCTCTGCACTGAGACAAGAATGTCTCTACTAAGTCTGGAGGTTGAGCGGCATTTAAACACCGACCGCATACACATAGCCGTGTCTGCTTTATAAAGTACTAGTAATGTTTATCTAAAGCCACGTCTCCTGCACTAAAACATAACAAAAAACAGCTATACAAAACATGGTATTTCCATTTTTTTTGTCTATGGTCTATTGTTATATGAGCAGTCATCATCATCAGCCATAGGACACCCACTGCTGGACATAGGCCTCCCCCAAAGATTTCCAGATTGACCTGTTGGAAGCGGCCTGCATCCAGCGACTTCCTTTATCAGGTCGTCGTTCCACCTTGTAGGTGGACTTCCTACATATATATGAGCAGTAGACAATGAAAAACCTTGTTTTGTGTAGGTGTTTTTAGTGTTTTGTTCAGAAAAAACATGTGCAGGAGACGCGGCTTTAGCTGAACGTAGACTAAACTTAAGATCAAACCATGATTTTTAAATCCTACTGCTAGTCTAAAAAGTCCACTTCAAAAGGAATAGAATGCTAAGATTTACGAGTTATATATACGATTAAAAACTTTCGCTTTATTCTTCAGCGTGATGATAATAACTGATTTTTAAGTGTAAAATTAGTTACATTTATATAAGTAACATGCACAGGCTCACGTCTATATCCCCAAAGGGGTAGCCAGAGGCGAACTAGAAGAAACACATGTCGCCGAGCTCATGCATTTCCGTTCCAGATGTGATAGGTGACGAGCCTATCGCTATATTGATCACAAATACGGGACTCCGGGCTGATCGACTGGAAAAACCCAAGAACACTTGCCCGTCCCGGGGATTGAACCTGCGACTTTAAGGCGGTAGTGATACCGCGCAAGCAATACAACTACGCCAACGAAGTTTTTTTATTTTATTAAGAGCCCCCGCAAACTACAAACTTTTCATTGGGCTTTAAACGCGCACACTGGCCAGTAGTTTGCTGATAGTTCAGTTTGAAGACAGTCGTGAAGCCCATTCAACATATTTGTCGGCCGATACAAAATCGGTGTAATATGTGTACTTTCATACATGTCCAAACTGATTAACAGTCCGATTAAACTATCGGCCGATAAAAAGTCTGCAGTTTGGGGGGGCACTTACACCCGAATGGTCAAACGCTACTTAACTTTAACGGCTTCGTACAGTGATTTTTGACCGAATTCCAAAAAGGAGAATCCTCAATTCGTCTGTATTTTTTTATGTATGTTACGCGATGTCTTCGCCAAATGTGGACCGATTTTCAAAATTCTTTTGGTGTTCGATAGAGCTCATTTCAAGGGTGGTTTCATATAAATTTGGTTACGATTGGATTTTTAGGGCCGGTAAGTTTTTAAACTTGTGATTATCGCCATACAATTTTGACTGATGACTTTGGCGGCCTTAAATGACATAAGGCGACCTTAAGGCTGAGATCTATAGAGCGCACTTCGACTAAGTCTAAGTCAAAGAAACGAACTCAATGATGATTTTGACTTAGTTCGAGTCATTTTTTACAAGAAAATCTTTGCTTAGTTTGTCTGTCAGTCTGTTTTTCTTGTAAAAAAATACTCAGACTAATTCAAAGTTCGATTTCACTATTCCAAATCCTCACTGAGTTCGTTACTTTGACTTAGACTTAGTCAAAGTTCGCTCTATAGATCTCAGCCTAAGTGTCTGACTATTCGGCGGTTATTGTTTCATAATCTGTGTTAGGAGCGCAAGTAGCGAGTTAATATAGCGCCTCGGGCAGCGATCATTTTTTGCGGATGCACCCGAATCAACCACCTTGAGAGCCCAACAAATGTGTGGGCAATCCGGTAATTTATTTTTTTAGCCAATAAATTACTCATACGTCAAAACTTTGGACGTGGCCGGCGGTTGGTCCGTGGATACAGAGTGATATATTGGCCCTTGTCACAGCACAGTACCTTTTTCTAACAATTTTAATGTGACCCCACGATTAACAAATTGCTCATTTCACGACGGACCGTTTTACTAATGAGTCGGCGTTATGAAACCACATTTGGGCACCGGCGAACGTGAATCTAATGGTATTTACATTTACGTGCCTGCAGGGTGCATCTGAAAGTATACGTCGTAGATTTTTGTGGGTTCCCTCAATGTGGTAATTTTAAAATAATCACAAGCTTAAAACTTAACTGACTGACTTCAAACTTGATCTGATCGTGACCTTTATATGAGATCACCCTTGAAAAAGCTCTATCGAACGCAAAAATAATTTTGAAATTCAGTCCACATTTGCTGGAAATATCGCGTAACGTACATTTACAGACGAATTGAGGACCTTCCAGTTTTTGGAAGTTGGTCGATAATGTACGTTTTGGCCGTTTTTAGGTGTAAGTTGGTTAGGATGAATCTAAATAGGTCATACAACTAATTCCTTAAAATAATATCGCTACATCCCTCAATAAGTTTGCCAGTGTCAAACAGTAAACTAAATTGCATTTTTTTTATATAGCAGAGACTGGCAAACGAGCAGATGGGTCACCTGATGGTAAGTGATCTTCATCCACCGCCCATAGACACCCAAGAGACAAAAAAATGATTTTTTTATATAGCAGAGACTGGCAAACGAGAAAAACAAGGAAAGCTGACCCCACCACCATGTGGGATAACTAGCTTGGAAGAGAGAGAGAGAGAGACTGGCAAACGAGCAGATGGGTCACCGCACGAGCACGAAAAACTAATGTAAATGTAAATGTATTCGAGTTCGCTGCGCACTGATGACGTTTGGTTAATATTTCATACAAATTTCATAGACGCACATCGAGTTCGAATACATTTACGGTTGTCAGAAATTTTCCTGCTCAAGCCGCTGATGGTGATCTCCACCACCCATAGACACCCAAGAGACAAAAAAAATATAGCGGGAACCGGCAATAAAGCAAAAGGTAATAATGGGCAACAATTGAACAGAACCAATATTTAAAAGACAAAAATATGGTATTGCGCAGTGGAGGTGATTTGAGCCTTCGGTAAGCTTACTGTACGAAATAAAAACAGAATGATTGTAAGTCGGGCCGGGCATCAGAGGCAAACGTTTGTGTGATTCTCAGATATTTGTTTCGGGTCTGGGTGTTGTGGGACCGTAAGTCCCTCGTAGTTCCTGATACCCATGATACAGCCTGATTTCTTAAGTCTACGCGAATGTAAAATAAAACTATTATATACGATTGCTGATGGTAGGATATTCGTATCCAATCGAATGGCGACCACCGTACACATGGTGCTAAAACCTGCCATAGTGACCCACACTCCGTGTGTGGTTCGCGTTCCAAGACCAACCAGGGTACTTCCGGTTCTCTCGAGGGGCTTGCGGCATGACTTGATGGTTGGTTGAGACGGGTCCCCGTATCTGCATCGGTCATTAGCCTGTCTTGTCGTAAGTCCCTTGATTTGCTTCTTTCCTCTTCGGAAGAAGAAGAAGAAGCATAAATAAGCCGGCATGATTCTGACGACCACTGATAAACACATTATTTGTCAGTGGTCGCTAGTTTTTTTTGGTCGGCACTAAGCTTACCATCAGGTGCAGTGTAGTCATTATGCCGTGCCTGGATAAAAAAAACCGAGCTGTGACCACAAAGCAAAGCCAAAGCCCTCGAAACGTCGGGCCTAAAAATATAAACAAATCGTGATAGAATCCGTATAAAATAGTTTTATGTCAACCCATGATACAGGTTAAACCTAGTGTGGGGTCACGACTATATGCGTGACTGTTGGGTGTATTTATTTATTTTTAATATTTATACCCGTTTGGAAATATTGTCGAACTTACATACTTTAATCCCCGATATATTTCATAATACTCTACTTATCTAGAGCCATATCTTTGTGCACAATAAATATATTACATAAAAATTGTTTTGGTACAGTTCACCTATGTGAACCCATCATGATATAACATTGTGTTGTTATATTATAAACATCTAGTTATTGTCCGCGACTTTGTTGGCTTGGAAATTTATTAACAAATCTATTCTACGAGAACCGTAATTTTTTCTGAGATAAAAAGTAGGATATGTGCTGTTCCAGACTATAATCTACATATACATATCTGTGCCGAATTTTATCAAAATTCGTTACAGATCAGTTAGATCAGTCAGATCAGTCAGATCAGTCAGTCAGATCGTTACAGACAACAACATCACAAACATCCATCCAAACATGCACTTATAATACTAGTATGATTGTTATAAATATGACTTTAATAAGTCTATAACGCCATTTGCGGGAAATGGATCGTGTGGGGTTGTACTTACTGCCACTACTTACTGTGGTTTTATGTGACCCCGTTCAAAAACCTGTTCGTCATGTCGGTAAGATATTTTTTTAATATGTAACATAACATTAACTCACGTGTGTATCCCCAAAGGGGTGGGTAGAGGCGAACTAGTGAACTGGAACACCCACATTTCGCCGAGCTCATTTCCGTCCCAAATGTGATAAGAGGCGAGCCTATCAACATAACGGTCATAAATTTTCAACTCTGGGCTGATATTGAATTGAAATATGTACTTAATTTAACTCTTCATTTATTGAGTTTATGTCTCAATGTGGAAACATCTTCTGTGAAACTGTCATAGTTAAGATAAAGTTATTAGAATGTAGATACCGAAGCAATGCCAACAATTGCCCCGGTTTCTTTGCCCAGGTTTATGGGCTACCGCACGGGGTTATGCCCTCCTTGTCGTGCTGTCATAGCGTTGCGTTGAAGGGGTCTCAGCGTGTTCTGTTTGGAGATTTTGAACCTTTCCATACTTAATATAGATGACGATAAGCATGCGCTTTTTACCCGATTTAAATACGGCATAACCTTCATCCAAAAGAATTTACGAAAAACATATATTAGTAAAATATTCGAGTTTAAGTACTCGTACATGCACGGCGATATACGGCGAATAACGCAAATATGTCTTTAACAGTTTAAGAACAAATAATTTTATTCATTAATGATTTTTCTATAGCTAACGAAGATTTTTTAAAGAGACAAACAGAGTCTATGCTTTTATTTTTCCACGTCGATGAACCAAATCACGTAGAGCGATGCAAGAATATTTCAGCAACATGGAGCCTTGAGGATAATGTACAACATTTTAAAGTAAGCAATTCAAATCCAGATTCTAGACACACCTTGATTGATCTGTGAATGTTTTATTATTATGATTTTAAATTACAGGATGAAACGGCGGTACGACGTTGGGTCAATATGTGGGAAAATAAGTGGTTGCTACCCCGACATGTACCATTTTCTCTAGTTGATTACACTTATGAAGTAAATACTCTATTCAATGTTCTACATTCCGCTAAAGACTATGAAACATTCTATAAAGCGGCAGTATACGTCAGAGAACGTGTCAATGAAGATTTATTCATCTACGTGCTTACTGCAGCAGTCATCCATCGCTCTGATATGCAGGGCTTCTTCATACCACCTATCTATGAAATGCTTTCTCAATATTATAACAATGCAGAAGTAGTAAACATAGCACAAAAAATCAACGTGTATGGCGAAAGCGTTATGAAGGATTATCCCATAGTTTATAAGTGGGAAAACAACTTTGTTATCAAGTGGAACTATACAACATGGCCGTATTACAGCAAGAGCGCTCCCATGTCTTACTTCACTCAAGATCAGGCGCTAAGTATGTTCTACTACTACTTTAATTTGGGGTATCCTAATTGGCTTGGCGGCGACGTTGTGCCTCTAATAAAAGACGCTCGAGGAGAATGGTTTTGGTTTATTCACAAACAAATAGTATCTAGATATTATATGGAAAGACTATCTAATGGACTTGGTGAAATAGAAGACCTTGGCTACGATGTTGTAGAGGAAGGTTACAATTCCGGTTTGGTTTATCCCAATGGTATACCTTTCCCAGTAAGGGCAAACCATTTCCAATTAAATCAGCCCGAGTTTGTGGATAAGCTTACCAAAATTCAGGATTATGAGCGACGGATACGTGATGCTATAGACAGCGGATATTATCTTAACGTAAGTAGTAGCAACTGATGTACAACACCACATAGAACTTTAAGTTACAAAGCATTGTTGGCAGAAACTACACATTCTGCAGACCCTGCTTATTTTTTATATTTTTTCAATTTTCAGGTGCACGGTGAGTATTTCAACATTCGTCATCCAGACTTAATGGATCTTGTTGGGAGACTTATTGATGCTAATGTAGATTCACCTAATCTTTCTTACTACAAGGATTTTATTAGCCTATGGAAATCGCTGCTCGGAAATTCTGGTACCCACGCACAGTCACATGAAGGGTAAGCGACTGGATCGTTAATGTGAAAAATGCAGGCAACTAAATTTTTTAATTCATTCATTAATAAAAACAGTTCTTAGTTTAACTATAATTAGCTAGGTATATTAATAATTATGATGAGTAATAATATTTTTGGACATAGAATGTTTTTTACGTGTTTTGTCGCGATTTGTTAAAATTCACGTAAGAATCCATTATAATCTCTCTTGTTTCATACTGAATCTTCGGCTGTTAGAATTTATAAAGAGGGTATTAAGTGAGCCTGTTATAATCCGGTTAGGTCATTTTATTCATGCTGGAAGTCTATCTACAGTGTGTCTTTATCACTATAACCTATTTTTAATTAATTTATTATGATTTTGCTTTCTAGGCCTATTTCTTTGGTAGTACCATCGGTTTTGGAACATTATCAAACTGCACTACGTGATCCCGCATTTTTCATGATTTGGAAGCGCGTGTTGAATCTCTTCTCATCATGGCAACAAACACTACAACCTTACACCAAAGAAAAGTTAGAGTGTTCTTCTGTAACGATAGAGAAAGTAGAATTGGATAAACTGCTAACTTACTTTGATTACTCGTATATGAATATCACTGCAATATTGCCTATGAATAAGGAGGAACGTAAGTAGTATACAAGTTTCAACTTAAAATCGGACTTCAATATTATATGTCGGATCTAATTTATACGGGACACCCTTGGAGTAAACATTCTAGAATAATCGAATTGAGAGCATTTGAAGTTGGTTGAAACGAAAACTTGTAATTTTTGACCGACTTAAAACAAAAGAGGTAATCAATTCTTCTGTATATTTTTGTTTATGTTGTTCGGTATCTCCGCCAAATGTCGACCGATTTTTCAAGATCAGTTTGGTGTAGGGTAGAGCTTGTTTTTAAAGTGGTTCCACATAAATATGGTCACGATAGCATTTTTGAAGTTGGATGATCAAGTTTTTAAGCTTGTAATTATCGAGAATGAGAACTGTCATTACTAATTTGTACTAAGATTGTTTATAAACGTTTTACGCCAGGTAAATTGAATTACGACCAAGTAAGTGTCGCTGTGCAGTATCCTCGGCTCAACCATAAGGAGTTCAATGTTCGAATCCACGTCAAAAGTGAGGTGGCGAAGAAAGTGGTCGTTTGGTTTTACATGGCTCCGAGATACGACGGCAGAGGGCGAGAGATCCCCCTGCATGAAAACTGGAAGAACGTCTTCTTATGGGATCAGTTCGTTTATGATTGTAAGTTTGAATGGTTTTAAACCATCTGTAATCGAAAAGGCAGGGAAAAATGACCCTCGCCATTTTTTTCATATTAAAATCATAAAATTATCGTCATGATGAAATATTATATCTGATGACATGTTGTAAAAGACATTTGATCAGATATACTTTAATGGCTTTAATGATAATAACCTGGCAATAGATACCTACGCCAAAACCCGTACACTGATATAACTTCTTAAAAATCCTATATTGAATACATATTATGGTAGAAATATATTTGGTATTGGTCTACGAAGGCAGATGGTCCACCTGTTGAGGAAGCAACTGCGGCCCATCATCATCATCAGTGCGCGAGCACGAACACAATTACTATTTTCCGAAACTTTTCTGCTTGGGCCGCTGATGGTAAGTGGTTACCGTCGCCCATGGACATTGACAATGCCATGGGTACAGCCAAGCCGCTGCCTACTGTGAAAAATACTTTGTATGCCCTTGCTCTTTGGTTTCATTGAAATTTTATTGAAGTAAATAATTCATATTTCTGTTTCTTTTAGTGCCAGAAGGCGATTGTGTAATCACTCGTAAATCTACAAACAATGGCAACGCTGAAAAGGAATGGAAGCGAGCTGATGAGGTCTATCAAAGCGCGAAGAAAGCGATAGAAGGCAACGGAGAATACTACTTCGATGATCTGCCACATATCAGTTTGTTCCCACGTCACCTCGTTCTACCTAAGGGTTTGTATAATAATCACAAGTTTAAAGAATTAACTAATCGGCTTCAAAACTTAAGCGATAGTATGGGACCACCCTTGAAATAAGCTTTATCGAACACAAAAATAATTTTGAAAATCGGTCCACATTTGGTGGAGAAATCGCGTAATATACATAAAAAATACAGACAAATTGAGGACCTTCTCCTTTTTTGAAGGCGGTCGAAAACTATTTTTTCGCTCGGTGTTAAGCTTGTGTTTTTGACCTATTTTAGTAAAGTTCTTTCTTCTTCTTCTATTTTGTAGCAGATATTGCCAAATGAGTTGGGATATCTGATGGTAACTTAATCCCATCACCCATACACATATTTACAGACAAACAAAAGAATCATGGGTGCGTTGCTAGCCTTAAGAAAGGGCAATAATTGTAGGAAAGTGGAGAATTAGACCACCGGAAATCGCACTCATCAAACGAAAGGCAATAACGAGCTGTTACTTTGCTTCTTTACCAAGTTAAAGAAAGATAAATCCTATTTAATTTTGGCGGTTAAATTTTGGAGAACAGTGAAATATGTTTTGCGTTTATTGAGTTGTTAGTCTATATTCACCAAGCTTACATTTGTCTCTTTTAAAATTATGTTTTTATTTTCAATCTGTGTTATTGAAGGAATTCATTACCAAAGTTTTAAGCTTTCTGGGATTGCGCTTTGGTGTGGTAATTTCATGTGTATATGAAAATTCAGTCGTCTAGCACACGAAGTTCCTTAATATTAAAGTTTAGATGGAATTGGGTTCATGTAAATAATAAATTACAATAGCACAGTATTGACTCGTAAATGGCAAATGCGAAACAAAGAGTTCCAATAACTTTTCTAATAACTATTCCATAATAATGTTGAAAAGTACTTATGTAGGTTCAAATGAGTCAAATTCAATATTTTGTGCTTTTCATGTTCTACCCTGGAAGGACTACTACTCTACTACTACTCTGGAAGGAGAGTAATGTTTTTTATACAAATCTAAACCAACTATATTTGTTCAAAACGGTGTATTTAAATCAATCGTCGCTTTGGTGTAGTTCGCCTCTTTGGTCTAGTGGCAGTATATATAGATTGAGGACCGAGAGGTCGATGATAGGATAAAGATACTTTACATTAAGGATAAGGGCAGCTAGAAAGAAAGCTGTATATAAACAACAAGAAATAACATAACATAACATGCTAGGTGTAAACGATAGCTGGTTTTCAGCAAACAGAATAGAACAGTTAAAGTATGCGCTATCTCTATTTGCACAAAGAGGATAGAACGGGGACTACTGTTTGGTCTAAATATATTTTTACAGGTTCCACGCTCGGATGATATTTGTCCCCGGACTTTTTGTCACTCTTGTCAGATCTAGGGAAATGTATACAGATCGCAAGTGACTTAGACGAACGTGACTATACATTCACGGTGATAAAAGTCAATCGTGCGCAGTTCTAAGATGACAAATTATTTGCTAGTAAGTCAGTAGTACCATTTAAAACGATGTTCTTTTATTTCCAGGTCGCGTTGATGGTATGCCTTACCAATTTATAGTGTATATATCTGATTATCGACCTCCGAGAGTGCCTCTAGCGAGCAACTTCGACCCTGTCCTATCCAGTGGCTATGGTTCTGGTGCCCGGCAGCTCACTGGCGATCCCCTTGGCTTCCCATTCAACAGGCCTTTGACCAGCTGGCATAACCTCCGCAACATCTACGACCAGTATATTATGATCTATCATAAACCCTCGCCTGAAATTGTTGTTCCTTATTTTAATGTATAAAACTATATGCTCCTGAGCGATTTTATCTATCGATCTATATAACGAACTTCGACTGAGCCTGATTCAAAGAAACGAACTCAGTGAGGATTTGGAATCTTTAAATATTGAACTGATTCTTAAGGCCTACCTTAAACTAGAACGTACAACATTAACGAAGTTAGTTTTCAAATACCTTGTCTACCTACCTCTATATGCTTCTCCAAAAGAATGAATGAATGAATTCTAATAGGATTTTCCCGGTATTGGATTCCCCAGAGTGGGATTGACGTCAGGCTGCTAGCCGGTTGTTAAAAAATCTCAAAACCCTCGATCGTGAAAAGCCAAGTCCTTTCTACAACAAACTTGAAAAAGACTGCCTCGGCGGCGTGGTGGTATTTCGGTACGACTATGGTTCTGAGGTCTCGGGTTCGATCCCCGGGTCGGGCATAGTGATATTGGATTTTTCCATATCAGCCCGGAGTCTGGAATTTGTGCCCGATATGGCGATAGGCTCGCCCCCTATCACATCTGGGACGGAAATAAGCTCGGCGAAATGTGGTTGTATTAGTTCGCTAGTGCGCCTCTGCCTACCCCTTCGGGGATATAGGCGTGAGCTTATGTATTTGTGTTGAAAAAGAGTGTCCTACCGACCCCACCTTGAACTCCTTACCCCACTAGGGATAAGGGCAACTGGAATAAATAAAATACCGAGTAAAGCAAGCAAAACTCAACTCTACATTCTTCTTTCTTTCTACCTGTCCATATCCCACCATAACATGGGGTCAGCGCAACATACTTTTTCAAGCATGTTGCAGAAATAATTTGGCTTAGTTTTTACAACCGGCTTCCTGACGTCAACCCACTCAGGGAGATCCAGTCGCAGGCAAATTAAATTAGAAAATTCGCGTTGCCCGATCTGGGAATCGAACTCAGGACCTCCCGGTCCACAGCCCATATATGCTGCCATTAGACCAAGGAGGCGACTCAGTACAACTTTACATTCGTAAGCTTATAAAACCACACTCGCACGATAAGGCGCGCGGAGCGCACGCGTATTTTGTATCTTGCCGAGTGACTAAATATTTCACGTGCATATTCCTTATCGATTTCTTTGATTATGGATGAAAGTAAGAGTGATGAAGAAGATATTAGTGACTCGGAGTTTTTAGCTAATTGCGAACGCGAATATGAAGAAACAAATGTGATTAGTCCGGATGGTGAAACTGGTTGTGAAGAAGGTAGAAGGAGTGTGACGAAGAGAAAAGAGAGGGAAGAGGATACTAGCGCGGAAGATGATTTCATTACTGTTAATAGAAGGAGACATAAACGAATTATTCGTAGTGTGACCACGGATTTGCAAGGTAACAGGAGGGTAGACGAAAATAAAAATCAAAACGAACAATCGGAAGAAAGTAATTTATGTGAAGTATGTATTACATCTAAGGAATGTTTGCCTAAACAAATGGCGTTAGCAAAACTGCTTAGATCTGAGAATGTCACGGGTATAACAAGAATTAAATATAAAAGTTTTAACAAAGTATTAGTGCAATTTAAAGAGGAGAAAGACGCTGCTAAGTTATTAGATTGTCGCAAAATGACAGAAATGGATCTCAGGTGCCAGAAGGTGAATGAGTTGTCGTTTTCATATGGAATTGTGAAAGGGGTGGACAGTGAATTAAATGAACAAGAGGTTCAAAATATTATAGAAAGCCCGACTAAAATTATCTCTATTAACCGACTTAAACGATTGAATGCAGAGGGTAAATGGATCGACAGTGAATCCATAAGAATCTGTTTTAAAGGTAACGTTTTACCCCCATACATATATGCGTATGAATGTCGTTTTAAGGTAGAGGCTTATATTTTCCCAGTGACTCAATGCTCAGGGTGCTGGCAGTTCGGTCATATATTTAAATTTTGCCCAACAAAAAAGAAACTATGCCCAAAATGTCGTGGTAACCATGAAAATTGTGACATTACAGATTTCAAATGCTTAAATTGTAAAGGTCCACATTTTGTGTTGGATAAATCATGTCCATTTTACTTAAAAGAAAAACAAATCAGAATAATCATGAGCAAGGAACAGGTACCATATCGAAGAGCCCTTCAGTTGTTTATCAAGACCGGTGAAAAGACAGAAACGTCAGTTTATACCTCACATAAATCTTCTTCAATTACAAATGTAACACAAAGTATTCCAACGTATAGTAACGCAGTCTCTAAAGCGGTAGTACATCGAGAACACAGCCCAACAGATACAAGCCTAGTAGAAAATATGAGCGAGACGTTTGTGGATCCGAACTTTGGATCAAAACAAACTCGGAATAATAAGCAAAAACCAACTTTAAATCAGCGTCATCCAGAACAGATCATAGAAGAAACACATGGAGATACACAAACAGAAGAAAGAAATAAGGAGGAGGAACAGTTACGTGATAAGTTTGAGTTTAAAAAATTTATTATAAGAATGAAAAGAATTTTATTATCGCAGGATAACTTAGAAGGTAAACTTATTTTAGTTATGAAACTTTTATGGGAGGAGTTAAAAAATATTTTGATAATGACGTTTTCAAAAGCAGACTGTATTGAAACCTTCTTTAAATTTATAAATGGATAATAATGTTCAAAATAATATATGTATTAATATGTTCCAATGGAATGCACAAAGTTTACGTCCAAAATTGAGCTCATTTACGGAATTACTAAATCAGGAAAACATTCATATATGTATACTAAGTGAGACATGGCTGAATAATAAAACCCATATTAATATAAGCGGTTACAATGTGTATAGAAAGGACAGGTCTGATTCATATGGAGGCGTTTCGATAATAGTACATAAATCCATTCGATCTTACTCACACCCAATTTATTTTACAAATACGGGTATAGAAATCGTTTGTGTACAATTAGAGAATTGTAAAGATTTAGAATATATTGTAAGTGTCTATTGCCCATCATCTGTGCAGACCAGTCTTTCTGACTGGGAAGAAATTTTCGCCTATTTTTCTAAATCAACGATAATAGCGGGTGACTTTAACGGGCATCATACCAATTGGTCAGTTAAAACTGATACAAGAGGTATGCAAATTATTGATTCAGCCTTAGAAAATTCATTTGTTTCTCTAAATAATGGCATGGCTACCCGAATTAGATTGGTAAATGGAAATCTGCAACAGACTTCGCCCGATGTTACATTTATATCGTCTGACATTGCGTTAAAATGTAATTGGCAAGTGATTAACGAACGTATAGGTAGTGATCACCTAATCATTAAAATTTCAATTAATATCATAAATAGTTTCAATACCTATAAAAAACGAAATTATAAAAAAGCGAATTGGGTGGAATATCGCAAAACTTTAGAAAATAATTTTATTTTTCATAACAATTATAATAATCTTCAAGATATGTATAACTTTTTTATTGATCAAATTAATGAGGCGGGTAACCTACATATTCCATATATTAAATGTTGTTTTAAACCCACAAATAAGTTTAAGCCAAAAGATTACTGGAATCCGGATTTATCTAAAGCAGTTGCACAGAGGAGATTAGCCTTGAGTCATTTTCGCCGTAACCCTACCCCGGAAAATTTAAACAAGCTAGAAGAAAAAACAAAAGAATCTCAAAAATTAATAAACAAAGCTAAAGCTTTAAGCTGGCAAAAATTTTGTGATTCTATTGATAAGACAGTCTCGGCTACAGAGATGTGGCGGCGGATGAAATGGATAAAAGGATTCAGGCAAACTAAGAGTTATCCACCTCTTGATAAACAAAAACAACTCCTATATTCACTTACCCCTGATTATGTCTCAAATTTGATGCCCAATTTTATTTCATGTAATGAAGTTTTGGAATGTAATTTCACTATGCAGGAGTTCGATCACTGCCTCAAAAAAAAAGACTCAGCACCGGGCGAGGATGGGATTTCATACTCCATGATTTATAATTTACCTGATAGAGCTAAACTATTTCTACTTAACATATATAATACAATTTTTAGTTCGGGTATTATTCCTCAACAATGGCGAAATATCCAAATCATCCCTATACCTAAATTTAATAATAATAACCCTGATCTTAAACTTCGTCCCATTTCTTTAATTTCCTGCCTGTGCAAGATTTTTCATTTAATGTTGTTCAAACGTTTGGAGTGGTACATCGAGAAACAAAGTATTCTTTCATCAGATACCATTGGTTTCAGGAAGGCCCACTCTTGTTTGGACGCCATTACTCGTTTAGTCACCTATATTCAGATAGGATTTTCTAAGAATTTACCAACCTTAGCATGTTTTCTAGATATAGATAATGCTTATAACAATGTCTCGATTGACGTAGCGATGAACATTATGGATCAATTAAAAATAGGAGCAAAATTTTGTAATTATATATGGTCATTTCTAAATGAAAGGTGTTTAAAAATTAAGATTAATAATAATAGTGATTCAGTAATGACTAGATGGACTAACAAAGGTTTAGCGCAAGGAGATCCTCTATCTCCTTTAATTTTTAATTTAATTACGTTCGGTTTAGGACGTTTACCTCTTAATGTAATGTTATCACAATACGCAGACGATTATGCACTCTATGTCAGAGACAGAGATATTCACAAGTGTGAAATACATATGCAAAGGGCACTGGATTCCATAATCCCTGTTTTAGGCGAACTGGGACTAGAAATATCACCAACTAAATCAAGTTATTGTCTGTTTAGCAGAGGCCGTAGAAGAATACTACCTACATTAAAGGTAAATGGATGTAATTTAGCTTGGTCAGAATGCATTAAATACCTAGGTATGTGGTTGGATAGAAGTCTGCTTTGGGGAAAACACATAAATACAATAATTGTAAAATGTTCAAAACTCTTAAATATATTAAAGATACTAGCTGGTAGCTCATTTGGAATACATACAGCACATTTACGCAGATTATACATAGCATTAATTCGAAGCCGAATTGATTATGGATGTTTCATTTATGATAGCAGTGCGAAAACCCATACTTTAAAGTTGGAGAAATTACAAAATCAAGCTTTAAGATTAATAGGCGGATTTATTAAAAGTTCACCGATTCACGTTATGGAAAGCGAGTTACATATAATACCATTATCATTGAGGAGGCAATACTTAGCATACAAATATAGCCTAAAAATAATATCTTGGTCTAATAATGTATCTGCCACCATGATATCAGATTTAAATGCTCTTTGTAATCTTAGATATTGGGTAAATAAAAGAAAACCATTGCTTGTTAAAACTTTTAGAGATGTCAGTTCAATTAGGGTAAATTCCGTTAGTATACTTAATATGTTTAATTTAGACACATGGGTAACAAATATTGATATAAAAAGAAGCATTAGTGTAAATCTTAAAAGTGTTGAATATTCCAAAAGTAGTTTTGAACCTAATATATTAGTGAACAATGTTATAGCCGAAATAAACGAGAAGTATAGAGGATGGTATAATATATTTACCGACGGTTCTAAGGGCAATCATGGTCTAGGAGCTGGATTTTATGATAGTATGTTACAATATAAAGCAAGTTTTAGGATTAATAATTGTGATGTGTCAATAATGTCTCTGGAGCTTATTGCAATATATAAGGCCTTGTCATACGGTCTTGACCGTGATCTGAATAGATTGGTTATTTTTTCAGATAGCAAGAGTGCCTTGCAACATGTGGCTCGATGCGCCTCTGGCCTCAGAGGTGCATCGATAGCCTACGACATTCTGAAAATTATGATCACTTTTAATACGAGGTGTAAAGACATAAAGTTGCAATGGGTTCCAGCACATATTGGTCTGAAGGGGAACGAGGAAGCAGACCGTATAGCTAAATTAGCAGCAATAGATGGCAAGTTAATTAACTACCTACCGGATCATTGGGAATTGGTACCTAAATTTAAAAACCTATGTTTTGAAGACTGGAAAAATCATTTTGAAATTAAATCTAAGGATATAGGCATATGGTATAGGACCATACAGGGTGAGCTTCCTCGTGTACCCTGGTTTGATGATATTAGCTTAAGTAGAAATTATGTTAAGTTGGCCTTTAGACTGAGATCCGGACACTATCCATCAGCAAAATTTGCATACTTAATGAAGAAAACTAACTCGCCTAACTGTATTAGCTGCAATAGTATTGAAGATATACAACATTTGCTGATGGAATGTGTTCGTAATAAAGATGAACGAGATTCACTGTTGAAAGAACTGAAATTAAATAAACTAGATGTAGGTCTGATTCAAGGTATTTTATCAAAGCCAAAATCGGAAGTGGCAAAAAAATTTTGCCGTTTAATTACAGTCGCGTCGTTCAGCAGTGACTCATCGACTTAAACTTAAATATTTCCAATTTTGTTTAGTTTAATATACTTGTAACAAGGCATGATGGGGTTGACATGTCCATTATGGATAAAAACCCCAAAATAAATTCTAGATTAAAAAAAAAAAAAAAAAAAAAAGCTTATAAAACAAAAGTTGAAATAATTAAAAGTAAGTGTTCAAAAAGGTCCACTAGCTAAGGATTATGGAGAGATCCACTATACGAACTTTACAAATTAAGTTTTAGATTATGAAGTAAAACTATATTTTATTATTTTATCGCGATTTGCTTTTATTTTTAATACCGACGTGAGTGCGACAGAACATAAATTTGTTCTGAATTTCGGAAGTATTTTCGTATAAGTATAAGGCATATTCTTATAAGTTAAGTAAGTAATAAAATAAATATATATATATAAATATATATTATTTTTAATTTATTATGTAGATAAACTAAGTTATTTAAAAAATATATAATAAAAATATTAGCCCTGTAATATTACTGTCCCTCTGCTGGGCATAGGCCTCCTCTACTAATGAGAGGGGCTAGACCTTAGTACCGAAAACAATGATAAATAAGAAACACCCATGAATAAGATCGTGTGTATTTGTTTAATATCGCAAAAATACAGCATTTGTTTATTTATTAATTGTGCACAAGTAACAGATTTTTATTATGGAAATTGATATAATTATGTAAATAAACACTATGTAATATTAAATAATTGTAATAAAAATTCCTAACACAGCCAGTGCCCTCTAGATTACGAGTACTTAAAAATACAGCTCCATCTATGTTCGTAAATCAACAACGCAACTTTTCGGAATCGTCTATCGCGGCACAGATGGGCAAGTAAAACGTATGGTATAACCTATCTCGTTGCTCGGTACATGCAACTGCCGCCTAAAGTATTTACTAGATGGCGTTAAAATGCTTAGTTAACTCTACATTTAGTTGAATGGTACTTTGAGTAGTATAACGTCAGAGGGAGCTTGAAAGTGGTACCTGGGGGCTGACTCTTGATCTCTCGATTCGAATTTGACTTCGATTCGATTCCATTTAGTGACTTAAAATTCCACCGAAATAGAGTTAAAAAGTGCGATAATGTCACGTTAAAAATCACTAAATAACAAGTTCTCGAATCCAATACAACATTAGCGCACTTTTAACTCGAATTTGGTGGAATTTTAAGTCACTAAATGAAACCGAATCGAAATGAAAATGTTATAGTTAGATTTAATAGCAACCGTTTGTGTTAATATATTATTTGTATTAATAACACTGTTAGTATGGGCATGTTATGAGAAGGGAAAATACATACGTCGGTAAGAAAGTGATGAATATGAATGTTGATGGATGGAGAGGTAGAGGAAGGCCAAAGGAAAGGTAGATGGAGTGTGTGAGGAAGGATATGAAAGAAAAAAGGGGCGAATGACGAGATAACGGCTGATAGGCATGTATGGAAGTCGGAGACATGTTGCGCCGACCCCAAATAAAATTGGGCCAAGACAGAAAGGATCATGGGTGCGATGCCAACCTTAAAGGTAATACGAATTGGGAAAGGGAAAGGGGGAATTGGGCCACCGGAAATCTCACTCACCGAACGAAACGCGACAGCGAGCTGCCACTGTACATCGGATTACCGGTCGAGCCGGCCCATTCGTGCTGTAAACGTAACTGTCTACAGCGTGGCTCTACCACTCATAAAAAGAATTCCGTATCGCCAAAGAGGGAGGGTACATTCAGTACTACCCCAAGCTACTCACTCTGGTTTTTTAAATTGAAAATCTTAAACGAATATGATTGCCTGACATGAGATTTCAACCCTGTACGTTGGGTAAGTAAGTAAGTACGTTGCAACGAGACCGAGGAGGTTGGGTGGTGACATAGAGGTGGCGTTGTATATTGGTTAGTATACTTAGCACCTAAAATATGACGGAAATATTTACACATCGACTGCCTCGGTGGTGCAGTTGCATTGCGGTACGACTACCATCCTGAGGTGTCGGGTTCGATCCCCGGGTCGGACTGAGTGATATTGGATTTTCATAGACTCATACCTGTATCCCCAATGGGGTAGGCAGAGGCGAACTAGAGAACCCGAACACTCACATTTCTCTAAGCTTATTTCCGTTCCGGATGTGATAGTGGGTGAGCCTATCGCCATATCCAGCACAAATTCCAGATTTTGGGCTGTTCTTCTTACTAACTGCCCTTATCCCACCTAAATGTGGGGTCTGGGCAACATACTTTTTTCTAGCATATTGCAGAATAGATTTGGCTCAGTTTTTACGACTGGCTACCTGCTTGACGTCAACCTTCTCCGAGGGATCCAGTCTCGGGCAAATTAAATGGGAAAATTTGTTTTGCCCGACCTGGGAATCGAATCCAGGACCTCCCGGTCCACAGCCCTTAGATGCTGCCACCAAACCATGGACGCTGATACTGAGTAGAAAGTCCCAATATCACTTCGCCCCAACTGGTGATCGAACCCAAGACCTTAGGACGATAATCGTAGGCATTTTTAAAACTATGTTGCGAGAATAAATTCACGGATGTACAGATAAGCGTGATATTGTAGTGCAAACGAAAGTCATCTCATGATCTTTAGACCTTTGCCGAAACGGAATTGCATAACTTATTTTTCTTTGTCACGAAGGGCGAGTGTAGGTGAAAGAATATTCGGTGACATAAGTTATCAACTTTATAATATTAAATAAATTCGAGCACATTAGTTTTTAATGACTGCCTCGGTGGCGTGGTGGTATTTCGGTACGACTACGGTTCTAAGGTCTCGGGTTCGATCCCCGGGTCGGGCAAAGTGATATTGGATTTTTCCATATCAGCCCGGAGTCTGGAATTTGTGCCCGATATGGCGATAGTCTCGCCCCCTATCACATGGGACGGAACTAAGCTCGGCGAAATGTGGGTGTTCTAGTTGGCTAGTGCGCCTCTGCCTACCCCTTCGGGGATACAGGCATGAGCTTATGTTATGTTATGTTATGTTAGTTTTAAATGTCGTCTGTATAGTATAATGATAGTCCTATATAAATAAATACACCTAATAGTCATATAGTACAACCTGTATCGTGGGTATCAAAAAATATAAGAGACTTTCAGTCCCCCAACACCCAGACCCGAAACAAATATCTGTGTAAATATATGTAACTCTATTATTGTAGAGCCACACAGAAAACAGGTACCATCAAATGTCATAAAATCTGTGCCACAATTATTGGCGGCGTCATCGCTAAATGCGTTTTCTTTTAGGCAACTATAATGTTAGTCTCTCTTCACAGATGGCGACTGGCTCATTGCGCAACAGAGGCAAGAGTAGGGTGTACATACAGTAGTGTTTAATAAGTGTTGTTTTTACAGATTATTGTTTTTAAACTATTATACTAACTGTAAGTGAATCTTGTGTTGTGTAATTATTTGTAAGTTTTCCTTGTAAAATTATCTGTATCTTTTTTGGCAATAAACAAATATTATTATTATTATGTTTGTCTTTTGCATATTTCGGGACTATTAAATTCCCGGACTTTTGGTAGGCGTGCGTGGGGCCGAAGCCAACACGTAAAGGCCCGTAAGACAAGTTTAATCTAATATGGAATGTGACACCAACCGGCAATTATCCCTGTGAACACTATAGAAATGCATATTATTATTATTAATAAGTGTGTGGTATAAGTGTAGTTTTAGCGAATCGGCCCAGTGTCGCCCGAATGTTTCCATCTATGCCGGGAATTATATCGCTTGGGCGGACTAAGACCGGCGACTCCAACATAACCGTTACGTCTCCCCCCAGGCGTGGCGGCAGTGGTAAAACACTTTTACCCGCGATAACAAAAAAAAGTATGTGCCGAGATAATATCGCTCATTTGTGGCGACGGTGTGATATGTTGATAATCACAAGTTTAAAAATTGACGGACCGACTTCAAAGCCGATCGTGATCAAATTTATATGGGATCACCTTTGAAATAAGCTCTATCGAACACAAAAATTATTTTGACAATCCGTCCACACTTGGTGGAGATATCGCGTAACATAGTATAAAAAAATATAGACGAATTGAGGACCTTCTCCTTTTTAGAAGTCGATCGAAAAGGTGTATAGCGCTGACTCTACAATGAACGATAAGAGGAGGCAGAAAGAAAGATATTATATATTAATAGTAAATTTGTCTGCACTCATAGCTTATCACAGCATATACACATGTCACAAGGTCTAGGACCGATTCCAAGGCTAAGTGATACACGAGACTGTCCCGCCCACACACCCGCCACTGTAACTCCTGTAAGCCAGGATCAACGATGGCACGCATTTTACGACACCGAGCAATGAAGCTCAGCGAGTCTCGTGATACAGCATACGATGTTTTCTTGGTGGTGTATTTTGTATAAACTCGCAAACTTTAAAATCTTTTTTTCCACATTATCCTAAGTGACCAACACAGTGTGGGGTCGGCGAAACGAACATTTTCACGCAGAAAGGATTTAGCTTAGTTTTTAAGACCGGCTGCCTGTCTAAGGTCTACTTATTTCCTGGGGGATAAATAAATAACTATAAATACAATAGTCCCACACTAACTGACCCCTCACTATGTAGGTATAACCTGTATCGTGGATGTCAGAGACTATGAGACTTTCGGTCTCACAACACCCAGACTTGAAACAAATATCTATGGACCACACAAACATTTATCTCAATGCGAGAATCGAACCCGCGACCTCCCGCTTCACAGCCGGCTACTCGCCCGCTGCGCCACGGAGGCATATCAGCACACTTTAAAATAATCGTTAAAAATAACATAACACAAGCTCACGCCTGTCTCCCCGAATCCTGTCGCCTGTCCTCCGTGCCAGATGTGATAGGGGACGAGCTTATCACCATATCGGGCACAAATTCCAGACTCCGGTCTGATATGGAAAAATCCAATATGACTGCCCGACCCGGGGATCCAACCCGAGACCTCAGGAACCGTCCTGAGGTCTCGGGTCGACGATTACCGAGTTGCACCGAAATACTATCACGCCACCGAGGCAATCAAAAATAAACATATAATAATGTTTCCCCCGTGTGATAATACTGTCACTGCTGGTCACGAGCCAAATCTCACATTTATCACGGTTAATCGCAATTTGTGTTTGAGTTTTTTACGCCACCAAAGCAGGGTAATGTTTTTCGAGTGTAAGTATGGACCACGGACGTGAATAAAGATGGACGGAGCGCTAGGAACACTGAAACTGAAGCAGGGTTTTCGGAACATTCGAACAGTAGCCGGCCGCCGCCATTACGTGTCGATAAATCCAATGAGCCGAAAACCCTGCTTCACCTATATGTTCCTAGCGCTCCGTCCCTCTTTTTTTATGTCCGTGGTATGGACGTTCATTATCCATATATTTGGCACGCTCTGCGGCCTAAACGACTTAACGGTTTTTAAAATTATGTGTCGTTTGATTCACATCAAATACAGAAACGCTTCTCAATTTTAACGGCCTCTTACTTACATAGTAATGCAATATGCAATTTTGACAAATAAGGTGGACTGTGGAACTATTTGGGGCTAGAGTACTAGTAGAAAAGTTAGGTATCACTTAATTTAAAGTTTATAAATCACGGACACCTCAATATTGTATCATATCAAATACTTTTATTTAATGATGAGCAGAAAAGGTCATGACTGATAGTGATAAAGAAAGCAAAATATTATGTCGCTAGGGGATTGATAAGGTGAGCAGAGGATAGTATAAATTCCGGTGTCTGGAGAGGCTGTGCACAGTTGGCTTGTGGATTGGGCAACGGGCAATATGAAGACTGTCGTAATCCTAGCGGGGCTGGTGGCCCTGGCACTCAGCAGTGCCGTACCACCACCGAAGTATCACTGCAAGACCAGCCATGGTAACAAAATAAATATTAACTATATAATTTAATTCTAACCTAGTTCAACTGGTTGAAATTGCTATTCACAGAGTGGTTAGCAAACCCATAAAACAGTTTATTTTCGTTTTTATTTGGGATAGTTATGTATGATCTTCTTCTATTTCATTTTCCATTCTATTTCGTTTTTTTTACAAATATCTATAATGGAGACTTCTTAAGCCACTAGATAAATAATTGTGACTGATGAGAAGCCGACCTATAGAATTATGTCATGATATTTTGATGCTGTTTAACCACCATCGGTATGTAAATAATTTTCGATCTTAATTAATATGTATTTTTGATTTTCAGTTGATACGGTGTTTATAGAAAAACAAAAGAAAATCTTCACCCTCTTTTATAGTGTAAACCAGATTGACCACGAGGCCGAATACTACAAAGTCGGCCATGTTTACGATGTTGAAGCAAACATTGACAACTATACAGTAAGATATTTTTGAGTACAGGCATGACTATAAAATTAAGAGAATAATATGTTCATTTATTAAATGTATATATATTTGTTTTGCAGAACAAGAAAGTTGTCGAGGAATTCTTGCACCTGTACAGAAGTGGCTTTTTGCCGAAGACGTATGAGTTTTCCATTTTCTACGAAAGAATGAGGGAAGAAGCTATCGCCCTCTTCGAGCTGTTCTACTATGCTAAGGATTTCGAAACTTTCTACAAGACAGCTTGCTTCGCCCGTGTTCACCTTAATGAAGGCATGTTCCTGTATGCATACTACATCGCCGTAATCCAACGCACGGACACTACTGGTTTAGTCCTCCCTGCTCCTTATGAAGTCTACCCGCAGTACTATGTTAACATGGAAGTATTTTTCAAGATCGACCGTATAAAGATGCAAGACGGTTTCCTTGACAAGGATTTGGCTGCCTACCACGGCATGTATTATGAAAACGAACATTATGTGTTCTATTCTAACTATTCTAACTCCTTGGGCTACCCCAACGAGGAAGAAAGGATCGCTTACTTTACTGAAGATGTTGGTCTGAACGCGTACTACTACTACTTCCACATGCACTTGCCTTTCTGGTGGACCGCAGAGAAATACGGGCCATTTAAGGAACGCCGTGGTGAAATCTATTACTACTTCTACCAGCAACTGATTGCTCGTTATTACCTGGAGCGTCTTACTAACGGCTTGGGTGAAATTCCTGTGTTCTCTTGGTACTCTACAGTCAAAACTGGTTACTACCCCATGTTGTACGGTCACTACTATCCATTTGCTCAAAGGCCTAACCATTACGATGTTCATAACGAAATGAACTACGAACAGGTCCGTTTCTTGGACATCTATGAAAAAACCTTCTACCAATTCCTTCAAAAGGGACACTTCAAGGCTGTAAGTAGAGAATCTCAACGTTATAATTTACTTAATTTGACGTACATGAATACTGATTTAAACTTTTGATATATTTTTAGTTCGACAAGGAAATTGACTTCCACGATGTTAAAGCTACCAACTTCGTGGGCAACTACTGGCAGACCAACGCTGACTTATATGAAGAAGATGTTACGAAATTCTTCCAACGTTCCTATGAAATAACTGCTCGCCATGTCCTTGGTGGTGCTCCAAAACCGTTTGACAAGTAAGTTATTATCGAAGCTATTTTTTATAATTATAATTTAATGGTTGAAAAACTAACTTATACTTACGTTTAATTATTATTTACCGGTTATTTATCTAAATTATGTTTGTTATTGACAGTTGGCTAATTTTATTACGACTTATACCATACAACAATTATGACATTATGTATTGAAACTCTGAAATCGACCCCTACGTAGGAAAACATAATTTGTGGACGACATAGTTGTAGATTTCCGACTGATGTTCTTTTCAAAAATTGAAGTTATTATTTTTGTTATAGGTACCGCTTCACCCCAAGCGCACTTGACTTCTATCAGACATCTCTGCGTGACCCAGTCTTCTACCAGTTCTACGACAGGATTGTTAACTACATCATTGAATTCAAACAATACTTGACGCCTTATAGCCAAGATGATCTCCACTTCGTCGGCGTGAGGATTAGTGATGTCAAATTAGACAAACTGGTTACATTCTTCGAATACTTCGATTTCGAAGCCAGTAACAGTGTATACGTCACTAAGAAAGACATCAAGACCTTCCCCTATGGTTACAAAGTCCGCCAACCCCGTCTTAATCACAAGCCATTCTCTGTCACTATTAATGTCAAGTCTGACGTCTCTGTTGACGCTGTATTTAAGATATTCTTGGGACCTAAGTACGACAGCAACGGCTTCCCCATTCCATTGGAAGAGAACTGGATGAAATTCTATGAATTGGACTGGTTCGTGCATAAGGTCGCGCATGGTCAGAACGAGATCGTCCGTAAGTCTACTGACTTCTTATTCTTCAAGGAGGACTCCATACCCATGTCGGATATCTTCAAGATGCTGGATGACGGCCAAGTACCCACTGACATGTCGAACTCTTCCGACACGCTTCCTCAGAGATTGATGCTGCCAAAAGGTACTGAGGCTGGTTATCCATTCCAACTGTTCGTGTTCGTGTACCCATACCAGGCTGTGCCCAAGGAGCTGGAACCGTTCAAGACGATCGTGCCAGATACCAAGCCTTTCGGATATCCATTCGACCGTCCCGTCCACCCCGAATACTTCATACAACCTAACATGCACTTCGAGGATGTGCACATCTACCACGAAGGAGAAAAGTTCCCGTACAAATTCAACATTCCTCACTACGTGCCAAAAAAAGCCGAGCTTTGAGCGTTGATTTAGGAATAGATTTATAGTATCGTGCCTCTTATATTTGACTTCGATATGTATGTAATTAAATGGACAGAGTGAAAATAAATAAATAATTTATATAAAAAAATATGTTTTGTTTCTTTGAACCATATTACATGCTTCACGTAATATAACCTCGTAGTTACAAGATTTCAAAACCCATAAAGTTGTGGATGCAAATATTCATAACAATGTTAAATGTAGACATAGATAATTATTCCGCAACGAGTTAAAAGTAAGAAATGAAAACTAAAAGAATACCGAGAACCGAGAGAGTACCTGAGTTCAAATCTCAGATGAGACAATCACGATTTGTGTTTGAGTTTCTCAATTGCAAAAATTCACAAGGGAAAAATATGGGCTCGCCCTTTATTATATAAATCGCTGGAAATAAGTTCGGCGACACGTAGATACTCTAATTTTTTAGTTAAACTCTGTCTCAACCTCTCGTGGATACAGGCGTCAGCGTATGTACATATGTAGGTATAGCGATAAACAGCAGTCTAACGCCCGAATGGTCAAACGCTGCTCAACTTTAATGGCTTCTTATTTTGATTTTCGCCATACAATTTTGACACATAAGGCGGCCTTAAACGACATAAGGCGACCTTAAGTGTTTGAACATTCGGCGGTAAGAGGGCCCGTTCTATAAAATGAAGTGACGAACATAAGTTCGGTGAGATGCTGATGCTACAGATCTTTAGCTAAGCTGGATCAATAGTGATGGGCGGCTCGGCTACCGGTGGCCGAGACGATTATATAACATATATAATATGACCTGATAAAGGTCGCAGGAAGTCGCTTGATGCAGGCCGCTTCCAACAGGTCGGTCTGGAAATCTTTGGGGGAGGCCTATGTTCAGCAGTGGACGTCCTATGGCTGATGATGATGATGATGATGATGATGATGAATATATGTATATGTGCCGCCATCAACGGGTTAAGAGATAAATTAAAGATATATTTGCCAATCGTATGTATGTAATACTCGATCTCCATGAGGGGTGATTGTATCAGATGAGGTAACGGAAATAAGTTCGACGAGATGTGGATGCCCTGGATTTTAAGTAGATACAGAAGAGAGCGTATGTAAGTATAGTGATAGCAGTGGCGTGCAGTCCATATAGGCAAAGAGACATTGTTTACTCTGACAAATTGCTATTTACCCAAATCTTTGTTTCTACCTGAACTTATTTCACCTTAATGTGGGGTCGGCGTAACACACTTTTTCAAGCATGTTGCACGTGGATTTGGCTAAGTTTTTACGACCGGCCGCGTGCCTGACGTCAACCCTCTGTGAGGGATCCAGTCCCGGGAAAATTAAATTAGAAAATTTGCATTGCCCGACCTGGGAATCGAACCCAGGACCTCCCGGTCCACAGCCCATACACGCTACCACTATACCAAGGAGGCGACTAGCTATTTAGCCAAATAAAGAATAAAAATCATGATAATAATTTTAAAAATAGCAGTGTCTGGCTTATATTTTTAATCGACACGGGGACGATGGTAATGTACCAGATGAAGAAAATAAGTTTGAAGTTTTTTATCTACCCTAACACTATGGTCAGTCCTATGCCGGCTTATACCACACCATAGATCTATAGGTTCAACCTCTAGGAGGGCATCTAGAAAGAAAGAAATAAACTTTATTCAGCCAATGTCTCAGGCAACAATAAGTTAGAGAACACAAAAAAAGACACAATATGTAACACTAAGAGGAAACAAATTTGTCTATTATACGTGGTAATATTATTCGTCAAGTAAAAAAAAAGAGCACCCAAAAAAAAAACATCATGAACGTGCGCATATCTTAAACCATCCGTGCCCGAGACATGACTAAAAAGGCCACAGGCTCAGTATTCGCCAAGTAAAAGTAGGTATCTACCTGATACTGGTATTTTGCCAGGGCCAATTCTAGTATTGTTCTAAGTCGAAACACAATGGAAGTTACCACAATTTACAGAGAGCTGGTCTTCCCACGCGGGATCTATTTTTTACCCTTTTTAAATGACTTAAAATAAAAAGGAGGCTAAAAATATTACTGTCCCACTGCTGGGCACGGGCCTCCTCTACTAATGAGAGGGGTTAGGCCTTAATCTCCCACGCTGGCCTAATGCGGGTTGGTAGACTTCACATACCTTCGAAATTCCTGTGAAGAAATTCTCTAGTATGCAGGTTTCCTTACGATGTTTTCTTTCACCGTTATAGCAAGCGATATTTCACAATGAAAATATACTTAACATAGAAAAGTCAGAGGTGTATGCTCCATTTTGGGGTTGGTCTCGAATCTCCGACACTTGTTTAGGCAGTCCGTACCATTCCCAACTCAGCTATCGCTGCTTATAATTTGCAATTAATGATATTGCAATACATTTATAATTCATTTTTTGTATAGAAGTTACGTCATATTTCTCAATTTTTTCGATTATTTTTCAGTTCGGTAAAATTTACTCTAAAGGTGCTCCCATATCCGTATGGTCAAAATATGATGAAGGTTTGGGTTGAAGCACAGATGTTATGTCACCATTCGGTTATTATGTTAGAATTTAGATACTTAACAGCTGAATCTAACACTAGATTTTTTATTGAAGATTTTATAATAAAGTCCTCAAAAACAAAAACTGACTTAAAAAAATAATATATAACTACAAATCCTACTTTCTTTTGGAGTCGATGTATTTAATTTGTCTTAAAAGAATATAATATATTTTTTACTTTTGAAGTTGTGTCGAACTTTATTTACCTATATTATACATACGTGGAAACTGGTTCACTAATTCCATCCCTGAGATCCAAAATTTAAATCTGTACCTTAGAGGCATTCAACATCAACCGCCAAAACACAAATTTTACAGGAGAGGCGAAAATGTGCGCGTGTAAAAACGCAGGTGCGTTCTGTCATTAAAATAAAATAAAATAAAATAAAAATCTTTATTGGTCACGTAGGCATGTAAAAAGCACTTATGACAAGTCAACCACATTATCTCGCTATAAATTTGAAGACAGGCAAGCAAGTATGGATATAATAATGATGGGATGGCTAAGTTAGGGTGCTAAGGGGAGATAGGAATAGAGTGTAAGGGAATGGTTTGTATGGAAATGGCATATGGCAGGAATGGTGGCAGGGGATTGACTGAAAATATTTGAAGCACTTGGGATTGGTGCGTGAGGCCCTATCCTAGCTAGCCTACCATTATCCTGGTCTACATAAATATTTTAGATTCATTGTTTTGCATTGTCACTGGATTTTAGGACTGCACTGCGCTTACAATCAGGTGCAGTGTAGTCACTTTTGCCGTTCTCGTATAAAGTTAATGAAGCGATATCATTATCACAAAAATAACAAGCAACAAATTAAACTTATCACGCGGCAATAGCTTTTCATGCTTGTTAATCATTATTTATTTATCTCCAAAACAACGGCATAAGGTAATAAAAGTAATATTAAATATCTATTAATATTTTTTATGGTTCGGTAGACTTTAAAAAGTAAACAATAGATGTAATAGCATACTAACCGTAATATAATTGAAGAATGATCTATTTTCAGGGACTCCAGTATCTTAGGCTACTTTTTCAACATAAAAGTATTTAAGTTCAAGCGAAATGAAGATGAAGAAGTTTCCTCGCTTTTCAACCACGTGATTCTTTTTATTCTTGAAAAATTGGATATTTGTGGCTTCGTGAAACATACTTTATAATCAATGAGGATATTAGGGACATAGACTTTTTTTTAAACTTATGGCTATACTCAGGCAGAGTAATAGACGTAAGGTAAATAGCACTTCGTGCCGTGAGCTAGATATTACGGTACCCTATTATACTTACATAATATCATGATAGCAGTGGAACGGTGTTTATACGTGAGCTACGTTATCACGGGTCAACCCGAAAAATGACCTCCAGCCAGATGGAAAGTTTTAATTCAACTATCACGAGGTCGCGCTGATCTGACCTAAAAATCTGCATATAAACTGACTGGCCTTGAAAAACATAAAAGCTTTGAAAGAAATTTGATTTTTAACAGGACATAGGATTCTTTTATCTTTTCGTTGTCGTGGAATATGAGTTTTGCATGGCCATTGGCAAGTTTTTTTAATTTATTGCCTTACGAAGACAGATGACACGATACAAGTGACATGACCCATCTGACTGGTGCCTCATTTTTGCCTCATGATGTGATAGGAGAGCTCTCCTTGCCGACCAGGTGGTCATATCGCAGAATGAAAGGGCCGAGAGGGATCGGGAGCGATTAGATCTCTCCCGCCTTCAAAGGAGACGTAGGAGGCATTGGGCTGACGACGGACCGGCGCTCCCGCCCTGGGGCTTGGAGGATTTTGGGGAATTCCACGACGGTGTCTCCTGACCGTCGTAAGAGGCGACTTATATGAGCCCTCGGAGGTCGCGTGCGTGCAGCGCGGGGTTGTCATAGCGCCTCTTTTTAGTACGTACGTGCGACCCCGGGATGGACGGCAGTACGGGTGTTGGGCCCTGTGCTGTCGTTGATGTCGAACGTCCTTCAGCGGTGGGCGCTTATGAGCCCACAAATGGAGAGGGGCCACAAGGCGGCGGTTCCGGCTTAAGTCTTGCCGTTTCTCGCCTAGAAAACCCTGGAGCTATCCCTAATGCCTGTTCGAGCCACTGAAGATAGGTATGAATTGCGAATGTACATGTTCTCACATATGGGTCAGCGGAAACCACATCTAACGGCCGAGCTGTCATAGCTAGCTGCCATTTTACGTCTATTTCAATGAGACTGTGGTATCAATCAACCGCTCGAGACAGCCTATGCTACAGCATAGGCTGTAGACATAAGTGTCTACAGAGTTTTTGTTACTTAAGCATTAAAATACCGTACAAAGTAAAATAATTACCTTGTAATCGTTTTAAGTACCTAAAAACAACATTTTTAGATATCGTTGTTGGTCTTTTATAACACTGAAATATTTTTTTATAATATGTATTATTTTCTGTGGCTGATGATGATGATGATGATGTTGATGATGAATATATTAAAACACCGGTTGGTTGCAAACAAAAAACTAAATTTATTTTTTTTAATACATCCATAGACAACTCAAGCCATAGCCAAACCACATAACAACTTATTTTGATATATAATTAACACTCCCACTATATCAAAATAGACTTACAATAATAAACGCTACATGTACATATGTATTAAGAATAACAAATACATACTAATTAATAACTTGTTGTTTTGGTTGTATACCCATTAACTTTAGGAACCTATAATGCTTGATAGAACTTAATGCTTTTGTAAGAAGGTCCGCAGCCATGTCTGCTGTTGGCAAATATTTAACATTTACTATTTTATCAGTGACACATTCTCTGCTAAAATGATATCTTATATCGACATGCTTAGATCTATTATGAAACAATGGGTTAAGTAATAGTTTTTGAGCACTTTGGTTGTCATTTAAAATAACAACACAATATCTATAATTTGTAATTTCTTTTTGTAAGTGCCTTAGATAAATGGCTTCTTTACAACTTTCTGAAATACCTATATAATCGGCTTCCATACTTGATAGAGCCACATTTCTTTGTTTTTTGCAACTCCAAGAAATCACACCATCAGACAAATTAAAACAATAACCCGTAAAAGACTTTCTGTCCAAAATATTGCTACCCCAATCTGCATCTACATATCCCATAATCTCATTATTACCAGTGTTGGTGTATGTAATACAGTAATCTTTTGTTTTCTTAAGATATCTTAATATACGTTTTACATGATTATAATGCTCTTTAGTATAGCAATTATTAAACTGACTGAGATATCCAACAGAAAAAGCAATGTCAGGACGAGTAAGTACTGCTAGATACATCAAACATCCAATTAACTGTTGGTAAGGCAAATTAGGAATACAATTGTTATTTTTTGCTAATTTCAACCCACACTCCATTGGAGTCTCCGCAGTCTTACAATTGGTCAAATTAAATTTTAACAACAGTTGATCTATATATTTACTCTGATCCAAAGTTAAAATACCTTTTTCTTTATCATAACAGACTGACATCCCAATACACTGTCTTATGTGACCCAGGTCTTTAACCCTAAATTGAGATTCTAAAATAGCTTTCAAATTGTCAGTTTCCTGAATGTCATTTGAAAAAACGAAAATATCGTCTACATATAATGCTATTATAGTTTTACACTTATTCCTTGTTATAACATACAAACATGGTTCATACTTGGAACTGATATATCCATTTTTTGTTAGACAATCATCAATTTTTTGATACCACATTCGTGAAGCCTGTTTTAAACCATAAATGGCTTTATTCAACTTAAGCACTTTACCGGTCTCTGAACAACTAAAACCTTCAGGCTTTTGCATATAAACAGTTTCATGCAGATTACCATTTAAAAAAGCTGTCACCACATCCAAATGTGATATATCAAATTTAAATTTTACTGATAAAGCAAAAAGTTGCCTTAGAGTACTATGTCTAATAACAGGAGAATAGGTTTCTACATAATCTATTTCGCACTGTTGTGTGAAACCTTTAGCCACTAACCTGGCACGATAACGGATTTTATTGTCCGCTCCAATTTTTTTTTTTAATACCCACTTGCACTGCACTATTGTACCTGTATTTGGAATATCAACTATTTCCCATACACAATTTTCTTCCATACACTTAAATTCCTCTTGAACTGCTGCAAGACATTCCTCTCTTTCAGGACTTTTCAGGGCTTCCTTCAAGGTTAAATCACTTGTGTCATAAATAGTGTTATACAGTGTTGACTGTGTGGTTTCCCCAACTGATTCCTGTAGTGCTCTATCTTCTACTACTTTATTACAAATTTCTGTCTCCTCTGCTATGCAAAGATTTGTGAAACCATATCTTTCCACCGGCTTCCTCATGCGTTTACTGGGTGCTATAGGCCCTGCTGTTACTTCTTCAACTTCTGACTCTCCAACTTCTTCACAAATTGTATAGCATGAATCATCCGTTGATGAACTTGACATAGATGTTTCACATACAAATGTAGGATCATCTGTATCTTGAGGAGAATTTTCCTCAATTAAAGTTTTATTTTGATCCTTTTCTGTCACCACTATCTGAGCCATATCTGTGTTTCTCCCACTGTTTTCCATAATTATTACATCTCGGCTCGTAGTCACCGTTCTTTTCTTCGGGTCATATAATCTGTACCCTTTGATATTCTCCGGATAACCAACTAAAATGTATTTAGTAGCCTTTTTATCCCACTTGAGTCTTTTATTCTTGGGTACGTGCATCATGACAGTACTACCAAATACTCTGACATGACTCATATCAGGTTTTCTACCTGTCCATTTCTCATATGGAGTCATCTGTCCAAGTCCAGAGGCGGGCGATCTATTTTTAAGATATACTGCTGTATTAACAGCTTCTGCCCAAAAGACTTTGCTTAACTCTGCCTCAAAAAGTAGACATTTAGCACGTTCAACCACTGTTCTATTAAAACGCTCACACAGTCCATTTTGCTCTGGAGTATAAGGATTACTCTTCTGATGAATAATACCTGCTAACTTCAAGTAGCTTTTTCATTCATCTCACTTGAGCAAAACTCCCCTCCATTATCTGACCTTAGAGTTTTAATCTTCATACCAGTTTGATTTTCAACCTCATTTTTAAATTCTTTGAAACGCTGCAACACTTGGTTCTTTTCCTTTAGAAAATACACAAAGGACATCCGACTGGCATCATCCAGTAACAGAAGAAAATATCTTGCCTGACCAATAGATCTGGTCTCCATAGGCCCACATAAATCTGAGTGAACCACTTCTAATAAAGATTCACTTCTATGATTTGCCAATGGAAAGGGTAAACGAGTCTGCTTCCCCTCACAGCATACTTCACAGTCGGATTTTTGAATATCAGCCGTACCAATGTAAGAAACTCCCTTTACAACGCCATCCTTCATTTTTTCAAGGTCTGTGCTATTGATATGTCCCAGTCTTCTATGCCACTGCCTTGCACTTACAGCTGAAACTGCTGTCATCACAACGTTATTCTGTGACTTCAGTGTTCTCAATTTATATACTCCATTTTCCAAATCAGCTATTCCTATTAGCATATTCTGTTTATTATAAACATAACAAGCATTCTTCTTGAATATGACTTTATTTCCATTCGCTATTAACTGGCTAACTGATAATAAGTTGATGGTAAGGTTAGGAACGCATAATATGTTTCTCACTGGAATATCAAATTGTGAATCGTTCACTATGGTTGTGATTTGTGTATCCCCAACACATGTTACAGGCATGGACATTTTATTTGCAACCACTATTTCTTTCATTTCATGCACCTGTCGAGTTTGCGATAAACTTTCTTGGCGAGCCGTCATGTGTGCACTCGCGCCAGAGTCCAGATACCAATCTTCAGTACTGAATTTGCCGTTTAAAAAAGCAGCACTAAAGACACCAATATCTTTTGTTTTTATTTTAACGTTTTTAAACTCAGGACATTGGTTTTTGTAATGGCCCATTTTTTGCAATAATAGCATTTTATTTTTTTACCGCTTGACGTTTGCTTTGACTTTTCGCCAGTGTTACCATTTTTATCGATAGTTTTATCAAATAATGTTCGACGTTTAGACCATAAAGCACATTCTGTGTCAGTACTGCCAACATCCGATCCCATGTCTAACAACTTCGTTTTTATGACGTCTGCACTAATGGCGATCCCCGAATGCTCAATTGCCATTATCATTGGGGCAAATTTTTCCGGAAGTCCCGCCAACAGTAATGACCCTATCCACTCTTCGTTAATTTCGAAGCCTGTTCCTTTTAATCTCTGCGCTGTTTCCACCACTTGAGACACGTAGCTCGTCATGGATCCACAATTTTCGAGTCTGATGGATATCAGTGTTCGAAGTAAACTAATTCTTCTTGTGTATCCGGTATCATCAAATAGTGTTTTCAGCTTACTCCATAGGGCATTCACTGTGTTTTCATTCTTGATATGAACATATAGAGTAGAATCAACTGTCATCACCAGCTTGGCTTTAGCTTTTTTTTGCTCAGCTTCACTCAAATCTGTGGGAATGGCGTCGATGTCAATCCCTTCCAACAGTAAAAAATTTCTTGCCGCAAACGCCCAATCATCATAGTTTTCACGTCCTTTTAACTTTGGAACATTTACCAGATAACTTGAAGTCGACATTTTGAGATTTACACGAAAGAATTCTAGAAATAAACTTGTAACAGGAAAAATCTGGGTTCTGGGCCCATAACCTATTAAAACACCGGTTGGTTGCAAACAAAAAACTAAATTTTTTTTTTTTAATACATCCATAGACAACTCAAGCCATAGCCAAACCACATAACAACTTATTTTGATATATAATTAACAGAATATGTATTTAGTTTTTATATAAACATTAACATAACATGAGCTCACGCTTGTATCCCCGAAGGGGTAGGCAGAGGTGGACTAGCGAACTAGAAAACCCACATTTCGCCGAGCTTAGTTCCGTCCCAGATGTGATAGGGGGCGAGCCTATCGCCATATCGGGCACAAATTCCAGACTCCGGGCTGATATGGAAAAATCCAATATCACTTTGCCCGAGCCGGGGATCGAACCCGAGCCCTCAGAACGGTAGTCATACTGAAATACAACTACGCCACCGAGGCAGTAGTTTTTATATAACATGCATAAGCTCACGCTTGTATCGCCGAAGGGGTAGGTAGAGACGAACTTCCGAACTAGAACATTTTGCCGACCTTAGTTCCGTCCCAGATGTGATAGGGGGCGACCCTATCACCATTTCGGGCACAAATTCCACACCGGCTGGTACTGAAAAATCCAATATCACTTCGTCCGACCCGGGAATCGAACCGGGACCTCAGGACGATAGCCGTACCGCGCACGCAATACCTAATAATATAACAGCGGCATCATCTTAACCATAAGTGGTTAAGATCTCCATCCCTTATGAATACTACAATATCAAACGATCCATGCATTCCCACCGTCAACGAATAGGAGTAAGAAATGAAGACTGTCGTGGGATAAGGATGCTTATGCAATTCCGATTGTTATTAAGAGATAAAAAGCATTTCACTTGCAGAAAAATATGACCGCTAAATCATTGTTTACCTACAATAAACGAGTCACTGAAGGGGTCAGCTGATAAAGTGATAAAGAAAGCAAAATATCTTTGTAACTAAGGAACTGTGGAAGATGATAAGCTGCGAATTTGGGTATAAATTGTAGAAACGGAATTACTGAGTTACAGTTGGCTTGTGGACTGGCAATCATGAAGACTGTCTTAATCCTTGCGGGGCTGGTGGCCCTGGCTCTCGGCAGTGCCGTGCACACGAAGCACACCTACAAAACAAAGGAAGGTAAAACACACTCGTACTATTTCTACTTGTCTTTATGTGGGCTTTATGCCTTATGCCTTAGTCCTTAATGTGGGGTCGGTGCAACACACCATTTCAAGCATGTTGCAACAAAGATTCGGCTTAGTTTCTTACGACTGGCTGCCTGACATCAACCTCTTTTGGGTGATTTAGGTTACTGGGCAAATCGTAATATGTTATTTTTGTGCCGATAAATCCTATTCCAAGAGTGCTCCCATATAAATTTTGGTCACAATCTGATGAAGAATTGTGGCGTAAAACTCTTGATGTATTAACACAGATGTCGCGAATGGTTTGTGTTGGAGTTGAAATTAAACAAAAAATAACCATCTAAGGTCTTTTAATAACAACTAATTGCTATACTAGAGGTATAACGCCTGTGGCCCGAGCAGGAATATTTTGTTGTCTGTGCTAATATTTGTTGTCTTTGGAGTCGATGCCGGGCCGATGTCGTTAAATTTGCACACACATTTGTTTTTAAAGTCGGTTTAAGTTTTTTTATTTACTTTTTATTTTTGACGTTGTTTAGAGCACACAAAGCAATGATCATTACATGTTTTTTCAAACATTACGCGCTAACTATGTAGTACTTAATCTCACGCCTGTATGTAGGCTCAGACGAACTAGCGAACTACAATACCCACATTTCGCCAAGCTTGTTGTTCGTCCCAGATGTGATAAGGGCGAGCCTATTACCATATCAGGCACAAATTCCTGACTCCCGGCTGATACTGAATAGAAATGTGGAAAAACCCAATATCACTGTTCGATCCGACGGTCATACCGCAATACTATATGGTATTATTTATGTTTTTCTTTCAGTTGATGCAGTTTTTGTGGAACGTCAAAAGAAGGTCTTGAAATTATTCGAAGACGTAATCCAAGTTAATAAGCACGATGAGTACTATAAGATCGGCAAAGATTACGACATTGAGGCTAACATCGACTGCTACACGGTAAGAGATACTAACAAGTGGTGGGCGATTAGGGCCTTACTTATAAAAATATTTTAGCTGAACAAATGGTTAAGAATAGTCTGTCCCTTTTATTTTCAAATAATGTGACACAAGGAAAAAGTTACTATTATCAACCATTTGCTCAGCCAAAATGTTTTTAAAAGTAAGGCCCTGTAAGTTGTGCTAAAATGAATCACTCTTTTTCTTTCTTTAAAATATGGCACCACCACGCCAGCAGTAAATTTGCCAATGTTGTCAGTGTGTGAGGACGTAAGATTAGTTTTATAGTATGTATTATTTGATTAAGAAAATAAATGATATATTGCATAAGTGACGAATACAAAAAGTCTCGGCGAAATTTGTATTCACTATTCACGTGGAGACAGATAATAATTTAACTTGTGTATGGATATTATTGTTACAGTTTGTTCACGTATGTATAAATTTATTTACAGAACAAGAAGGCCGTCGAAGAATTCTTGAAATTTTACAGAACAGGGTTCTTGCCGAAGTACCACGAATTTTCAGTCTTCTACGACAGACTAAGGGATGAGGCTATATCTGTTTTCCACCTGTTCTATTATGCTAAAGATTTCGACACCTTCTACAAGACCGCTGCGTGGGCACGTGTTCATCTCAATGAAGGACAGTTCTTATACGCTTACTACATTGCCGTGATTCAGCGTAAAGACACCGAGGGCTTCGTGGTGCCTGCACCGTATGAAGTTTATCCTCAATTCTTTACAGACTTGAATACTATGCTTCGGATTTTCCGTACTAAAATGCAGCACGGTGTTGTAGATACTGAATTGGCAAAGAAACACGGCATTGTCAAAGAAAACAACGTATTTGTATATTATTCCAATTACTCCAACACATTTGTGTACAACAATGAGGAACAGAGGCTGACATATTTCACTGAGGATATTGGTTTGAACTCGTACTACTATTATTTCCACTCCCACTTGCCGTTCTGGTGGAGCTCCGAGAGGTATGGCATGAAATCTCGCCGTGGTGAACTCTACTATTACTACTACCAACAACTGATTACGAGATACTACTTTGAACGTCTCACAAATGGGCTGGGTGAGATTCCTCAGTTCTCGTGGTACTCACCAGTAAAGACGGGCTACTACTCGCTGATGACTTCTTCGAGATATCCCTTCGCTCAGAGGCCCGAACACTGGAATGTGCACACCGAAGAGAACTATGAAAAGGTCCGATTCTTGGACACATATGAAAAATCATTCCTTCAGTTCCTTCAAAGTGGACACTTCAAAGCAGTATGTATAATCAAAATTTAATATTTTTGTTACTATGATAAACCTTAATATAATTAATTATGTTGTTTATTTTCAGTTTGACCAGAAAATTGACTTCCACGATCCCAAAGCTATTAACTTTGTTGGAAACTACTGGCAAGATAATGCTGATCTGTATGGCGAGGAAGTTACTAAGGACTACCAACGTTCCTACGAAATTATGGCCCGCCGTGTGCTTGGTGCTGCTCCCAAACCATTCGACAAGTTAGTGCACTTATTATGTAACATGTTATTGCAGTAGATTGCAGAATTAAGAACCTTCTTAGTGTAAAATTTTAAATATTGTTGCTAATGACACTTTTTATTACAGGTACACTTTCATACCTAGCGCCTTGGACTTTTACCAGACTTCTCTACGTGATCCCGTATTCTACCAGCTTTACAATAGAATTCTTGACTACATTGTTGAATTCAAAGAATACTTGGATCCGTACACTCCAGAGAAACTCGCATTCAAGGGTGTTGAGATTACTAATGTCATCGTAGACAAACTGACAACATTCTTCGATTACTACGAGTTTGATGCTTCCAACAGTGTCTTCTTAGGTGAGGAGGAATTTAAGACCACTTACCCTCACGAATTCAAAATCCGTCAACCACGCCTCGACCACAAGCCATTCACTGTCTCAATTGACGTCAAATCTGAGGTTGCGTGTGATGCAGTTTTCAAAATCTTTATGGCACCTAAATACGATGACAATGGATTCCCTCTTAGCCTAGAAAAGAAATGGAACAAATTCTTCGAGTTGGACTGGTTCACACAAAAACTGACTGCTGGTACCAACAAAATCGTTAGGAACTCAAATGAGTTCTTAATTTTCAAGGATGACTCAGTTTCAATAACTGAGCTTTATAAATTATTAGAAGATGGAAAGATTCCACATGACATGTCCGAGGACTTCGGTTACTTGCCTAAGAGACTGATGTTGCCAAGAGGTACAGAGGGTGGATTCCCATTCGAGTTCTTCGTTTTCGTATATCCGTTCAAAGCTGACAGCAAGGACTTTGCACCATTTGAAGCCTTTATTCAAGATAACAAACCTCTGGGTTATCCGTTCGATCGTCCCGCTGTTGAGACTTGCTTCAAGCAACACAACATGTTCTTCAAGGATGTTTTAGTATACCACGAAGGCGAGTATTTCCCTTATAAGTTCAGTGATCCCTATTATGAGCCATCCACAAACGTGGTTCCTAAACACTGAATATAATGTAATCGGCTTTGAACACGACAACAATAACATGTGTTGAATTGTGCATAAGAAATTTAAATAAAACAGTTTGAAATCATAATGAATTTATTTAATTTGTAAATAATAAGATCTTAACAACCTCTCAAACAATACCTATAATTTGGTAACTTGAGCATTCAAATAACCTATAATATTTCCTACACATAAACGTCTAAGGCTGATTAGCATAACGATGTTAAATCGTGTTTAGTGACTATATAATGTAACTGCGGCTTATATCAAATATTTATCCGATTAAAACATATTTAGAAGCTAAAAACAATTAAGCATCGTTGTGCAAGTCGGCTTTCGAATTGAAAATTTTATCAACACGACGTTAACGTCAATATAGATTTGCAGAAAAGTACCCACTGCCATCAATAAAGTGTCGTTTATGATATATTGAAATATCATAAAATTTGTAATTATTTGCGTTGTCATTATATCCGATGGCTTGCCTGTGAAAAGGAAAACCTAAGGGTTTTGAATCAACTTCATAAGATACTTGCTTATAATAGTTAACGTCAGGTATATGCTCCATAAGCGACGTATCTTGAGCATGTGTAAGCATGACAAACAATTTGAGATCTAATCCTTCTTCTTTTCCTTTAGGCATCAATAAATTTCCTGGAAACTTGTACATATTGTATTTTGTTTTTTGTAACGATTGTTCATCACGAGGGTCAACGTAATCAGATACATTTTTATCGGTGAAAAATGAGTATTTTGATGAATTCTCTGGTGACCAAATAATATCATTGAGTCCTGCTTGAAGGAAGAAATTAAACGAATCAATTTCGTAGAATTGAGAAAACTCGCTCCAGCAATCATGATTACATTTTGGGCCCAAAAATAATCTCACTACAACATGTTGCTCATTATTAGATGAAACAGTAAAATTTAAACTGAAAGGCATGTACTTTAGACGTCTTTGTCGCGCAAATATCGGCCATTTTATGGGAACATTTTGATTAATTTTGGCTTTATTGATAGAAAAATCATAATTATCAAAATAAGTTACAATCTTAGTAAAATTGTTGGCAATAATCTGGAAATCTTCTGTTTCATACTGAGATATATCGTATGGTTCCATGGAATTTTTCAATTCAATAAAGTAACTTAAAACATATTGCATCATGTGCCAATAAATTGGGTCACGAAGGGTTGTTTCAGGATGATGTAATATCGATGGAGCAGGTGAGTTCCTGGTGACAAATTATATAATATTATCACCATATTAATGGTATTTGTACAAAATATTATTGAATGTCACATAAACTTAGATCTACTTACTCATTCAGAGAACATTTATTACAGCCATATCCGAATAAAGATCGAACAATTTTAGCCATTCTAGCGCTGTCCAAATTAGCTCTGATTAATTTAGCTAACATGGTTACATGATTGTCATCAGTCATATTTAGAATTGACCCATTGTCCTAAAATAAAGAGTATGGAAGATTATTTTCAATAATAATAGATAGATAGCATTTTCTATAAGTAATACCCACCATAATAATAAATCCACGAGATATACATTCACGTATAGCAATATCTATTGATTTTATTTTAGCTTTCTCGTCAGTCCAATCAGTTTGTACAGATGGCCTTATAGGAAATGATAGGCCATTGTCATAAATCAAATAGGGATTATAAATGTTGTCTCTGTATTTTTCCGGTCTTCTTTCCTGTTTCACATGTTCTTTCTCGAGATTGTATCGAGCCATTAATTGCTGATGAGTGTAATAGTAGTGTTCAGCGTGCCTTGGATTGACTTCATCTAACTCCTCGTTAGACATCCAAAATGGATGCATAAGGTGTACTCCAAGATAATAACAATTGAGACCTATATCTTCTCTAAAATAATTAATTTCTTCGTCCCCGCCGTTATGGGCCAAATTCCATCCAGAATAATTTGTATTTATTATAATACCATCGTGAGACTGATAATACTGATGAACTGTTGATTCCTCAGGCAGATCTTCGCGGTGATTCATGATTCCGCGAAGTCCCCATGCTTTTACAATCGTTTCAGAATTGACAAAGTAATTTGGTTTCTGAATGTAGCAGGGTACTTGAGATATAGTTTTCCTATTTATTTTATGACTGTATAAATAGTTTAACCTAATAGCATAGTTCAACATGTCTTTATTTATACTGCTTTTGGCCCAATCTATGAAGGCGTCGTAGTCCTTTTGCTCTTTGCTTTTAAGAATACGGAATAGTGCAATTGCAGCTTCCCTCATTTCATCGTCGTATATGTTAAATGTCAGATCCTTGTCCAGAATGCCTTTGACATAGTAACTATTAAATATTTTATAATATTTGTTATTCTAAAATAAAAAGAAATGTTATAAGAAAGAGTTTATACATCATTATTATGTTATGTAATATGTTTATAAATTTATACTCTTAGATTATGCGACCTATCCCGGGGCTCGTCCATGGGGCTGAAGCCAACACAATATTGGCTCTTTAGACATTTTTAAATAAATTAAGTATTTAGAATCACATCAGCCGACAGCTATTCCTGTATACATTATGGAAATGTATCTAAGGACACCTCTCGGTTATTAAAGTGTAATGTTAGTGGATCTGGTAACTTGGTCTAGAAGAGAGAGAAGGTCTTGGTCGAGAAAAAATATAACACCTGCCTGAGGTATACTTACTTCATTAGGTTTAGAGGTCAGGACAATTTTGCTTTGGGTTTGCGGTGAATATCCAGAAGGAACGATGTACTTAATATATTTAGCCTCGTCGACTGATAGTTCTGAAATGGATTTCATGAAGATTTCATAGATTTTATTATTCGTGTTTTATACGAACTTAAGACTTAAACATTGTATCCAGTATTTCTTTTTAGGCCTCCAAAGCCAAATGGCAAAAAAGAGACACCTATAATTTCGCAATGTCCGTCTGTCTGCCCACGATTTCTCTAATTCCTCAATCCAGCTCTTTATACTGTTATCCATTTATATAAAATAAGAAACTGAATGATTGATTCACTGACGTATAAGCGTAAAGACGTAGCGATTGGAACTGGGAACTTGAAATTTTACAGACGGCTTCCTTTTATAACATAGGCTTTTTGGAAATATATTCCCTAAGGGGGTGAAAATGGATATACGACGGGACGGTCTCTCACGGGGGCACAACCGCGGGCAAAAGCTAATTAATAATAAATTAGATTCATTCAAAATATTTAGGAGCCATGTAGTACCTTCATGATTAATATGCGCTATAAATATTTTACTAAACCTACCTCCTTCGTTGACGAGGGAACGAAACTCGTCCGAGGGCGCCCCTGCGACGACTCCAAGGAGCAACCATGTTATTTGAACCACTAACATGGTGTTGCCGACATGAAAGCCGACTAGTTTCTAGCAGCAAACGAGTGTCGTATGCGCACTAAACGTCATAACTTTGTTTCTCTAGAGCCAATTGAGGTCCTCGGGCCAGTTTAATGGGAATCATTTTCATGTACATTCGTTGTCAAAAAGGTTTTCAAGTTTATGATCTATCGTACGTAGCTCAGCACACAGAAATAAAAATACTTTTTTATACTAGATACGAGCAAATGAGAACAAAGTAAGTCCACCTGATGAGGAGTAAGTGCTACTGCCCATATACATCCACGATATCAATATAATCGAGTTACTTTAGAGAAAGGATTAGGGACTGAGAAGAAGAGTTTTGGGCTATATGATTATTAATATAGTTATTCTAATTATCTACTTTGGCAATTTTCATTGTTTTACAAATTAATAGGTAAATAAATAAATAACACCCAACAGTCACATACATAGTCCCAACCCCACACTAAGATCGAGTCTTGTGTCGTGGGTATCAGGAACTACGAGAGACTTTCGGTCTCACAACACCCAGACCCGAAACAAATATCTGTAGGCCATACAAACATTTGTCTCGGTGCGGGGATCGAACCCGCGGCCTCTCGCTTCACAGCCGGCTACTCGTCCGCTGCGCCACGGAGGCTGTCAGGTATACGGAATTAGTGCTATACGGAATTAATTAGTGAATCTATCTAAGTTTGGTCAATAATTTAAGAGATAAATTCATTATATAGAGGTAATTATATGTATGCAGGTATTATATTTTCAAAATAGCTTCAAACATGGTACAAAATTGTGGCAAAACAGATGGAATGTTGTTCATGCGCTTCCCGAGGCCACCTCTCCTTATTCATGGTCACGAATAAATTAAAAGTGTCGCGTAAATATCACGGCGTTTTAATTAATTACAGCCCATTTTCACCTTTATACTATTTACAAAAAAAAAAATCGGGATTAGATATTGAATATGGATTTTTACTTAGTTACTATATCATTTTGTTATATGAAATAAAACAAAATAAAGGATAGATGAAAAAACATTTAACTAAATCCGACACGTGTACACAAGTGTACAACACACAAAGGAAGTGTATGAAATTGGATAATTTTCCAATTGTTAGTCCTTGGTAGATGGCTAATTTTGGTCAAGAGGCAATTTATTACTTTCAAGCGCTATTACAGCGTTTGCTAGAAATACACAATAATGATCTCGTGGAAATATTTAGAGATGCGCTTATATAACATCAACTCGGACCGTGTATCGCTATAAATCACAGCCCGTCTATTCTGGGATCTACAATCACCAGCCATGTAGGTGGCGAATGAACAACATAGCACTCCAGGTATACAGTCCACGGAATGTTATGATTAAAACAAACATAAAAAATTATTGTTTATATTGTACAAGTAGTTGCTTTCATAGAATAATAATCAAAAATAAATTGCAATGCGTTATAAATATTAGCATATAATTGTTTACACTGCAGAAGTCGTTTCGAGTGAATTATTCCGGAAATAATTCTTTGGAACGAATTCAAAAAGATCTCTGGCCCACATGTTGCATGCAATAAATCATATTAACAAGTGCCTATCTATAAGATAGATGAAATTGTACATTGGGTTACATTCCACAGCCATGCTAATACCGCATTTGATTTTGTACTAGTAACCAAGTCTTAGGTTTAAGTGTACTACATTATGATAATAATACTATAGTAATAACGATAAGCTTAGTCTCCAGTCATCATTTCCATGAATTCTGAAACAAAGAAAAAATGTCATTTAATAACCATGCAAGTCTTTATGAAGTCGCTTCGGTGTTGATTATTACGACAGTGGACCAATTTAAGAAAACAATTTTACAAATAGTGAACAAGTGAATGACAACATTTCCAATGTACGGTCAGTCGACGAAGTTTTGACAGTAAAGCGAAGAATTATATTGAGTAATCCTTTGATCTTCATCCAAAATGAGAGTTGGGGAATGCAGACTCATTGAAAGTTCATGTGTTGTACATGTAATTCACACATCACGTGCCATTACAGACGGGACGTGATTTAATGAATCGGAATTCCTGAAGCATCTGTCATAATAAATGCTTGTTTTGCTACAAATGTTTTTTATTGAGATTTTGGATGACCGAGAAATAGCTACTTTGAAATAGATAATGAGCTTCAGTAGGTGGGTGGCATCACATTAGTGCCTAAAACTCTTAAGAATCTTGGACCGGAATAGATCTTAAGAGATAACTTTAACTATTTTGCTTTTGTTAAATACTTTGCTATAATATCTAATTTAGAATTTTAACGAAGAGAGTTTTTCGTAAGATAGCAAGAGTATAAAAGTATACTGTTTAAGAGGCCAAGACATAGGAATTAATTTATATAGTCTTACACCTACAGAACCAATTCAGTTGTACAAAATCACAAAATTGCCCAATGTTTTTGACCGTTTAGAGTTAGTTACAGATTGCCTAATCCTAGAATATAATATTGAAATTGATTGTACAATTGTACAATAATATTCGGTTATCACCATATTTAAATGCTGTCTTATAAATAGCAATTTTCTATCATTGACTGTGTGATAATCCTTCTCACCATCTAAATGGGGTTTTCGTTCTTATTGGCAAGAAAATTTGCATTCAAACATTTTTAGTAATTTATTCGCTTTACTGTCACATAATCCGACGTAAGTTGTTCAATATACACTTTATTGCCTTAAACAGGTTTTTGACCTATAAATCCCCTGTAAATCTTGTCATGTACTCGTATAAAAGTTTGTTCGTTTGCCAATGCAATTACTGTCGTGAATAAGTTTAACCAAAGGACTTTTAATGGCACTTTGTACACATATTTGCTAAAAGTAGCTTTGGCATACGTTACAACATCAATGTAATAAAATTTATAAGCTGTATTTTTACATTGAAAATGAACTTAGCTGATTACGATACTACCCACAATGCTGTTGTACTTTTTGTTTTTAGTACTAACTCTTATTCGTTTACCTTAGGTATTTCCAAATTGGTATTGGAAATGGACGCCATCGAAGTTTAAATATGGCGCTACTCTGTTTATTCATATATAAATTAATGACTTCCAGTAATAGTTACAGGGTAGGTAGAGGCGAACTAGCGAACTAGAACACCACGTTTCGCCGAGCTTATTTTCGTCCTAGCTGTGGTAGGGAGTGAGCCTATAGAGCACAAATTCCAGCCTTCGGGCTTATACTGAGTAGAAAAACCTAATACCTCGTCACCCGACTCGAGGATCGAACCCGAAATCCCAGGACATATCCCTATTGCCTACGTAATACCACTATTCCACCGACGCAGTAATAGTGAAATCAGTGAATTTCGAAAAGGTGACAATTACCATCGAAGTCAACGGTTCCGGAGCCGTCAGTGTCAATTTCAGCGATGATACCGTCGAGGTCAGCGTTGCTGAGCTTGTCGTCAAGCGCGGCCAGGATCTCCTTCAGGGTGGAGGTGGTGATGTAGCCGTTGCCTTCACGGTCGTACAATCTTTAGACAAATAAAATTTAATTATAAATTTACATCAGATTGTTACGAGACATGTATTTCACGTGGAAATCATTTTACTATATTAGTGACTTTTCTCAGTTTTTGGAGGCCATGGATATTTATATGATTACAGTTAGGTACCTACGAACAGTCACCAATGAGTAAAAGTTACCTACGACTTTAAGCATCATTAGGGTACTTTTAAGATCATAAGACTGGAGGTAAGAGACCTAGTTCACTTTTCTAGTCAACTGGAGACATATTATGCTGGATATCATACACATAACAAAACTCCAGATTTGATCACATGCAGTAGGCCTATAGCTAATTTTCCGTCCCAAAATATTTCAAAAATTACATATTACCAAAAATTTAAAATTAATTTTAGGTGTATATTACAAAACATGCGAAAAACAGCTATTAATGTTTGACAAGAAACGGAAGTAACTGTTGATCTGAGTGAACGTTTGTTGATACATTTTCACGAAGATGTTCAAGTTGTTATAGACTTCATTATAATGTAGGTCGTAGACTAAACATGATTTCTCAAAGCGTTTGTTGTGCATCCACAGACAATTAATTACACTTTTGTTTGTTGTACTTGCAAGAAACGTTTGTGTAGTGTATTTGCAAATGGATGAAGTAATTGTTCGACTTACGTTATAGCTACTGTTTACATTTTTAATGAAATATTTGGATGATGTGCTGAAAGGTGCAAAGTTTGCACTTTTGGTACGTCACGGATGGATAGTGTGTTAACAAATTCCAACCAGCTGGCGGTATAACCCACGCATTACTTTCCACGCAAAAAAAGTTTGAACTACATTCTAAAACGCGAATTCTGCATTGCATATTATTCGTTTACATAATTTATACTATATATTTATAATAGTTGCCTTTAGACTAAAGTATTGACATTATCATTTTTTGATATATATTTTATACTACTGTTGAGCGATTAATTATAAAATTGTTATTTTTTTATAATTATTGCAATTGGTGAGGGTGGGGTTCGTAACTTTAGGCACTTAAAATTACATATGCGTAAAATTCAACAGTCGTCTACTATTATTATCTAAAATAATGATTCTATCAACATTTATCTTATTTTATTTGATCAATAAATATAAAAATAACTATTGATTTTTTATACTACACTAAAGTTACGTTACTAACTACTATATTTTACCTGAAAGCCTCTTTCAGTTCTTGCTGCATGGCTTCAGCATCCTCTTCTTCAAGGAAGTGTGAGGCAATATTACAGAAACCATCGAAGTTAATCTTGCCAGAGTCTGAAATAAGAGAGAATTCAATGTTATGATGTGATTTGATTTACAAGTTTAAATAACCCTGTGTTAATGTGCTCCTTCTCAGAACGTATGGCATTGAACTATTTGAATGTTTAATTTTTACATAAAAACCGTTTTAGTAAACTAAATATTATCTAACAGCTGGAACATTATTATTACATCATAACGATATTATAGTAATCCTTAATGCCTAGATAGCTTTACTGTCATATTTTTAGGAAGGTATAAAATACTTGAATGTGCTGGTGCCTATAGACATGCTATTTTCAATGATAAAGAAATACATTCATCCATTTCTTTTGCACAAGAGTAAAAAAATGTGAAATATACAAATAATTAATGAAAACCCTGCTTCGCGCAGCGCTCGCGATTATCTCTTTTAACAAGGTATATTCATAAAATCAGAGATGCTCCAGAGGATTTTTTTAAAGAATCTGTCTACGGAAATAGCTCGTCAGTTTCGTGCACGTGTAAAAATATTCCAGAGTATATTGAGAAGGTGGCGCGGCGCCGGCGTGTGTCCCTGCTCTGATGATTGATTACCGCTCATTGTACTATTTACGACGACAGAGACTTTTGATCAATAATTAGCACTAGTCGTATGTGAGAGATCATATCTTATAGTAATGTAGAAAGCTTTATGTCTCTTTATAAAATATATTAATGTGGTTTGTGAATCAGTCTGTCTTCAATATTACATTAGAAATATTTAATTCATAAGAAGTCCCCAATTTTCAGCTTATGATTTATTGTGAAAAATAATATTCCCCTGAGGTCTAGTTTATGTTTCATTGAATAAATGTCCTTTAGACGGAAAATAAGTGACAATTTGTAAATAAAGGCAATTTTAATAAGCACATTCTTTCTTACTACCATTTTGATGATAAAGAAAATCCCAGTAAGCCTCATATAGAAAAAATTATTCCATCTCATTATATTTGGTAAATGCTAAAGTAATTCCGAAGCAAGCAAAAGTTAGAAAAGCAATTCAAATATTAAATTTTAACAACGTTCAATTTATACTTTATGATGTGAACATTTTTCGAGTTCATTAAAATAACTCGTCAAGCTTTAGTAAAAGTTTATTTTAGGAATGTTCGAAATATTTTGTGGCATATGTGTAAATGGTAAAATAATGAGGATTAAAATTATTTTAATCCAACTTAAAGAAATATTGAAAGGAAAATGTCGCATTGAGGATGAGGTCCATTTCGTATAATGTTTGCGGCATATTGAGACTGATACAGCCAAATTATTTATTATAAAGGCTGAAAATAGTACTATGTAAACTATGTGGAAAGTAGGAATCCGACAGGGTAAGGTCGTGTTATATCACGGAATTAATTAGTTCAATATTAAAAGTTCAAAGTATACAATACTAAATCATAAAGCCTATTAATATTACCATATTTATCAATAAATGTAATTGCTCACTTTCTGGGTCATTCTCATCGATGAGGGCTTGCAGTTCAGAGTCGTCGAAGAGCTGGCCCATGGTGTTCAGGATGGTGGAGATTTTGAGGACATCGATGTATCCAGACTTGGTGGTATCGAACATCTGGAATGCCTTGCGCAGCATGGCCATTTTCTGGTCATCGTCAGTGTCCTGTAAAGAGAAAAAATCAACACTGAAAAATAGAGCCAAATTTAAATTTGCTTTATTGGCTTTGTATACTACTATTGGGCCACATAACATATTGTTATACTCAAATATAGTCTCATCGCATATAAACACAACATCCATAAAGAGCGCTTTGTTTGGATAAACTCCGATTATGTCCAAACAAAATATCCAATTTCAGCGTGTGTTATATTTAGGATGGTGCATCCATCGAACTTTATACCAAAACATAGATAAATTCGCCATCATTGTGTATATTCCAAAATCAGCACTAAAACTCCAAAAGCCACATTTTGAATTTTAAATAAAATGCTTTAATGAGACACATTTATCACTTTCACTTATCACAGCACTTCGTAAATGTTAGATCCTCACCATTTTGTTTAGGAGTGTTTGCGGTTGTAACAAGAACTGAATCAGAGTGCGAGTGTTGTTACACTAGACTTTACGTCCGTCCCCTACCCTTATTTATAGCATTTCATCAGACTGAAAATACAAAAATAAGTGAAAAACCGTCCATCTCTCTCATACTCGTGTAACACTGCGTAGTTATTATGTTCGGGGTGAATTGTATCTACGTCATAAGATGAAATTGCACGGCCCACATTTCAGACGCAGGAAGTGATTTGTCAGGTTTATATATATTCATATGCTATTAATTTAGAATAATTTCCAATGTATTTATTGAATATCCGGTTGGTTTTGATATATGGATTCCAGTTACTTTTAAAGCCTATACAATTTATTTTTCAGTACGGTTGAGTATAACTGACCTTACTGTCAGTTTTAATCCGTATGATCATCCGTATAATCAGTATTATCAGTTTATTAGCATTTGTGACATAATTGATCTTAATTGTATATGGTTTAATTTCTTAAATGTTGCATTTCAACAATTTTGTAATTTTTCTTCTAAAATTTAATAATATTTACATTAAAGAATACGTCATTATCTCAACATGTTTATTATTAACCTGGTGGTCGCTTATTGAACTTTATGACCCATTTAAAGATAATGCAATTTGCCTCGTTCATTCAAATTTCACGAGCATTTTTATGACTACTCTAAAATTATCTGTTAAGTGCAGAAGAAGAAGATATTTTCGATTTTTTTGTTTTCACTCAATGCCTAGATTATTATACTAAAAACTTTTTCAACCAATATTATTAGCTATGGATGATGATGAGATTATTATTAAATAATAGTAAGTAATAAGTCAATAAGAATTGTAAGCACGTCCTCTTTGTGAAGAAAACTGTATTGCATTTTTAATGGTAAGGTTAAGAGTTGAGTACTTGTTCCATTTCCGCAATTTCCCAGTTTCTTTATCGACAAAAAGGACAAAGTAAGGTGATAAATTAGAAGCAACTATTTTGGCTGTTACTTTTACTGTTACTTTATCTTTAACCTTTGAACTCTTATTTCCCAACGTTTCAGTAATAAATTAAAATATATTACTTTTACTTAGTTTAGTTATTACTTTATCTGTGTATGAAGAAACTGGTTGTCCGTTTTCAAGTTTATGAACAGTCGTATAATTGTAGAAAATATAGTGAGAAATAACATTAATGTTCTTTTCTAACCTAAGGAAATAAAAAGAGGGCTTTATAAAAGTTATAAAGAATATAATAAACATCGACATTTAATTGATATGTATGTACCATATGTGACAGTTAAAGCTCATCATGACCGTATTTAGATACAGTCTGGTGAATGTTTGTTCATGTAAGTGGTTTTTACCACGTCAATATTCAGTTTAAAGCGTACCAGAGCCCGGCTTATAAAGCTCTTCCTTGATTAAGAACAGGAAATTCCTTTGAAGCAGCCGCCGATTCACAACAATCCCAAGGAAAATATTACGCGTAACGACGTCACATGCAGGGGTTTCAAACTCATGATTACAATTGATTGATCAAAAAAATATTCTGTTAGATTATATTTTGCAATAATCACAAGTTTAAAAACCTAACGGACCACTTCAAATCCGATGGTGACCTAATTTATATGAAACCACCCTTGAAATAAGCTCCTTCTAACACAAAAAGAATTTTGAAAATCGGTCCAGATTTGGCGGAGATATCGCGTTACATACATAAAAAAAACGATGAATTGAGGACCTCCTCATTTTTGGGAAGTCGGTCGAAAAGTTAAAATCTTTTCTACATAAGTTTTTTTTTCTTCTGATCTAGATAAAAAATAGGAATAAATATGAATAAAAATATTGGCAGTTAATGTAGTTGTTTTAACTTGAGCACAAAATCTGAGAAATAAAGGAAAAAAATAGTTACACGATATATTATAGTATTAATTATATTTAATAATAATTATATTACCAATTTACGACATAAATTATGCTTTACTCTGTTGATCAGAGTAACTCATCAAAGCACAGATGCTGACTGCATGACGAAATTTGACCCAAACTTCTTTATTTTCCACAACAAAGTATCAGTATTAACATCAATAAATAAACCTTCTATGATTTATCAATAAATATTTATTAATAACGATTGAAAATTGAGATAATTTCCTGTTTTCAACGAAGCCGATGATTGGCGACCACTAGCGCGTGAAACGGGTTATACTGAGTCGGCGTCCGCAGATATACATAGACTGTCGGTGATCGACTATAATTTTTGTGTTCTCATGTGAATGCCACAATGAGAGAAACATCTAATCCGAGTCGAGCTTTAATGCTTCAGACACGTGCTTGTTGTATAACAACAATAGAATCCAATTTTAGTTACATAGGTCGAATTTCACCTTTATGGAGGTTATTACCAAAATGTAGAGCTTAATCGTTTTGAGCTAAGACCAAATTTCCTTTGAGCCTTGCTGGCAGACGGTCCGAAATACGAATACATAGACATATGTACTGCAATTTATCTTGTCACCTTATGAAAATAGATTTGATGATTTATATTTTTTCTATCATTATTATAGCTAATTAGACGTCGGTGTAAATATAATCAGTGACAATGCCAGGTCGTAATTTTCATAAGGTTTATTACGGTATGTAATAATTATTGTTTTGTCTTCCTTTAATAAATCGTGCCAAAAATTATTCATTCAAAAGGGCTGCGATGAATGATATGGGTACTTTTGTTGCAGATTATTAGTTATTTGTGTCGTGTGCATTTAGTTTATACATACATACATAAGCTCACGCCTGTATCCCGGAAGGGGTAGGCAGAGGTGCACTAGCGAACTAGAACACCCACATTTCGCCGCGCTTAGTTCAGTCCCAGATGTGATAGGGGGCGAGCCTATCGCCATATCGGGCACAAATTCCAGACTCCGGGCTGATATGGAAAAATCCAATATCACTTTGCCCGACCCGGGGATCGAACCCGAGACCTCAGAACCGTAGTCGTACCGAAATACCACCACGCCACCGAGGCAGCATTTAGTTTATGTATATTATTTTCATTTCGTTATGCATTATAGTTGTGCTTTGGGTTGAATTAAACATGATTACATGATTGTGTAATAATGCTTTATTTTACATACTATTAGCTATTATATTCTAAATGAAAGAGAAATACTTTTACATACACGAATTCCGTACATTATTTTTAGGAGTACATAAACATATCTGAAACTATAAACATGATACATAATTTATCCTCAATTACAAGAAAAGGGTGGACTGTGAACATTAAACTAATGGGTGAATGGTGTGCATGAATGTTCGCAAATAATTTCACAAAATCCTACATTAATAGACTTATTAAATTTATTATTCGATCCGTAACTGACAGGTGAGATATTCTCCGTGGCTTAAAATTCTATGATCAAAATAATTGGCTGTCACAGCCAAATGTAAAGCGCATAGGTCGCAACGTCGCATCATTTCTGGACCCTGAATCATTGGTGTCAATGGAGTGGAAATATAACTTCATTTTGGCACGGAACACAGTGTTTTCCTTGCAGAAACCACCGATGATATCCCAGCGCCAAATGTAAGTATGTAAATAATTCTTAAAATAGTACTGGATTATGTCTCTTGTTCGCCTTTAATACAGTGTTGTAATACATTTGTCTTCATACATGGCAGGTCTATTATACACTGAACATTTATTATATCTAGTTTACTTATTATAGCGATCACTACTTTTATCGTTATTATAGCCACAGTTTGCGACAAGAACTGTTTAAAAAACGTTATAAATTCGGCCAGTCGTTAATTTAATTTATTACGCTAATTTCATCTATGTTACAAGCAGAATAAATTACGATTTGTAAGATTTTACGTTTATTTTGTATTTTAGAAAACGTATCAACGGAAAGCGACTTTACGATATACCGTAAAATTTATTTGCGGTTTTATTGTGTGTTACGTCAGCATGCATGTTGTTTAATTGTACCTCTAGGAAATCATATTTGTAAATTATTTAATATAATAAAGATAATTACATTATATACATATAAATATAATTAAAATACATATATTTATTATAATATGGACATCTATAGCTCGCTTACAAAGTTTATAACCAACTGTAAAAGTATTTCTATTTGTTTCCAGCTGTTGTCACACAAGTGACCGATGGTTTTTAAATTTTCCACGATGAAAATAGGGAAAGCGTAACATCGTTGTAAAACGTTTGGACCATTTCCAAAAATAATGATAGAAAACCACGTGAAATAGCAATAGACTGCATTGGTTTGCCATTCTTTACGTACGCATTAGTTTCATTAACAAACTAATAAAACTTGATAGCAAAAATCCGAATCGGGTCATTTTCTATACTACTTTGTTAATTGTCTTTTGATATTAAGTATTTACCGAAAAGTTCTTACTATAAAATTACTCATAAACTTTTTCCTCTGAACTATCGTCATTATCGAAAGCATGAATAATATAGTCGTAAACTGAATAACGTCTTTTTGGCGCCACAGGAGTAAGAACTGGCTTGGTTTTATAATCCTCATAACTTTTTTTATCATCGGGCACTTCTAAAGATTCTTCCAAACGTTGATTATTAGTATTAACTATTTCAACAGAAACATCTGGAAGCAATACCACTTTATTTACATCTGTATCTATATTTTCTACCGGCATTTGAGCCTCAGAAGTATCTTCTTTTTGAACGAAATCTTTCTGATGGACAGTTTTATCACGAGTAAAGTTGCCTTTCTTTCCATATTGTGCCTTTTTCGCTTTATAATCAAAAGGTTCTTTTCTTTTTGTGGTGTAATCAAAACTTGATGAACCTAATTTGAATGATGAAACTTCTTTAGAATTGATATGTTGCCGTCCAATATTATTTATTGCTTCATCGCTAACTACATCTTTTTCCAGCATTACTTTAACTGGGTTTATATCCAACTGTTCCATTGACACTTCAGCCGCAATATCAGCAGTATTAGAAGACGTATCTTCTATTTGCACAAAATCTTTCCGATAATCTACTTTATTTTGAGTAAAGTTACTTTTCTTTTCGTACTGTGCCCTTTTGGCTTTATAATCAAAAGGCTCTTTTCTGTTAAGGGTATAATCAAAACTCGATGAACCTAATTTTAACGCTGAAACCTTGACAGAATTTGAATTTTGATTTTTTATATTATTATCTATTTCTGCGCTAACTACATCTTTTTCCAATATTACTTTGACTGGTTTCACATCAAATTGTTCTACAGGTACTTCAATTTTAGAATAAGAGGCCTTACTTTCTATTGGAACATTGTTACTCTTAACAAAGTCATTGTAATTTCCATAATCCGCCCGTTTTAATTTATAATCAAAAGGTTGCTTTCCTTTAGTCGTATAGTCAGTACTACTAGAATCTAATTTAAATAATGAGTCCTCACCATCGTCTATGTAATAATTGTCCTCAAAACTCTCATTATTTTTGTAACCATCGTGTTCTCTTAATTCATATTCTTCCGATAAAAAGGGATCGTCGATTTTTTTTCCATACTGTCCTTTTTTTGCACTATAGTCAAAAGGTTCCTTTTTATTTCCAGAATAATTTGGTCGGGATGATGGATCGTATGTGTTAGAACCATACCATTTTTTGGTAACACCAGGACCACCATAGTTTTCAACTTTACCCTCTCCTTTGTGGGTGACAATGATATCTTTAACCATTGCATTAGGCAGTTCGAACAACTGCTTATCTTGTACAACTAAATCAAGCGGGTAGCCGGGATTCATAATAACTTTATTGAATTCCATACTCTTAAGAGAGTACATTACACCAGCGGAGTATTTAGCATACGGTGCAACAAAAACGAAAAGCTGAAGAGATAAGCCTTTCAGTGACCCTTTTGGGAGGATCATTCTCCCGGGATACCCGATTTGTGATTCAACTGTCTTAAGAGGTAAAGAATTTAGCCCAAATTCAGCATCTTCTATGTTCTTTTGCAAATTCTTTAAAGACATAAAATCTTCGGAGAATTGTTTCATATCATCGGATGTTCTTGTGATAATATTGGAACCAATTTTGAAACGGTATTCGAATGTATCAAGCAGAGTAAATAAATTTTTCTTCTTTGTTAGTTCTCCAGGCAAAAGTTTAGGTCCGAGATAAAGTTTAACCACTCCTCTTTGTGTCACTAAGGACGTGATATTTATTTTGATTGAGAATGGTCTGTGGTTCAGTCGAGGTTGTCCAATTTTAATTTGGTATGTGACATTGTCAGCTGTTTTTAATGCATGTGTTACATCAAATTCAAAATAATCGTAATAAGTCATCATCTTTTTAACTTCAACGTTCACTACTTCTACTCCCGGAAAATAAAGTTCATTTCTTGAATATGGAGGTAATATTTTTAGTGCATCGTCTATTAAGTCCACAATTTTTTTGTTTATCTTCCAAAACAAGGGGTCCCTTAAAGACGTCATATAATGATCCAAAGCCGAAGGGCACCTGTAATATAAAACAATGTGTTATTAACTTACCGAAACATATATAAGCAAATTACCATTGTATAATTCGATCAATTCTTAAATTACCCGTTATCGCTGTGAGCTTTGCCAAGGAGTTGCCGTGCCAAAGTCTCATAACTTCTGTCACTCGTTACAAGGATTTCCATGAGGTGGTTCAATATTTGTGTTTTATTATATCCTGTATCTCTCTGCAAGTATTTCAACTAAATAAATCATTATTGCTTTCCATTGGCTCACAGATATTTATGATACATTGAGCACAAATGTAAATGTTCATTCTATTACTTTAATACTTACCATATGGCTTACAACAGTTCCAATGTTGTTCTCAATGGTCTGTAACATAGCAAGATCTTCATTGTCTGGCAACTCTATAGGTGACGTTCTAGAAATAAATTCTTTTCCGTTTGTATACAATAACATTGGATCGTATGGAACATCAAACAGAGTTGGATCATTCCAGGTCCAACTTTCAAGCTCTGGCAATCCATTAGCATATCTCTCTAAATTATACCTTGCCATGAATTGCTTCATCATTTGATATACATTCTCACCGTACCGTCCATTAATATCCACATTAAACCACGGCGATTGTTTAAGTTTTCTTATAAAATAGTAAGAATTTAATCCAATGTCTTCACGGAAATATGCTAATTTCGATTCGTCGTCATTATCGTAGAAAATTGCTGTATAATTAGCATCCAGTTGGTATGCGTTTCCTTCGACATGAACGCCTTCAGATGGTTCTAAGTTTACACCAGCAGCTATTTTTGTCCCTTCCAATATGACATCTTGACGTATAAAATAGTTAGGTAATAACTCATAAGGTGCGGGTACTACTAATCTTTCAGTATCTTTTCTGGATGTAATTGCCAAGTAAATCGCATCTAAGTATAAACCACAATTTAAATTCTGCCTAGCCCATGCTGCTGCTTTGAAGAATATGTCAAAATTCTTGGCATAATATAAAACTTCGTAAACAACTTCTAGTTCATTTAGGTGATTGGCGTTATATTCAGTGAATATTTCACCTTTCAGTAAGAATCCTTGTCCATTTTTCAGTTTTTGGAAATTAGGTAACACATCTGGTTTCTGAAAAATATAAAATTAACGACAATAATTTCAATATTCTCTAAAGAAATCAAACCAAGTGTATTTTAAAATGCTTTTGAATATTTTACCCAATAGTTTTCAGTGGTTAAGTCCGATGTGAATTCTTGTGCTGATCTAATAATAACCGGGTCGTCGCTGTCTTCACATACATTTTCGAATAATGGAAGAACTAGTTTCTGTAAATGCATCCATCGTGGTGGAGCTGGAAATATTTCGTAAAAATATCTAAGATTAAACAAAAATAAACTTTAGTGAATAAAAGAGTGGAAAGAAAAATCGTTGGTACAAATATTTCTAATGTGACCAGCTAAATATTATCCGTGGCATCAATATATTGCTAAGTTGATATACAATATTGTTATTATAATTATAAGCTCACGCCTGTATCCCCGAAGTGTAGGGAGTCGTGCACTAGCGAACTAGAACACCAATATTTCGCCGAGCTTATCTCTGTCCCCTTTCTCTTACTGTCTACAGTATGGCACTATCCATCGATATATTATTTACCTAGATGCACAGTTGACGCTCGGAAAATGGGACAGCAAACGAGTGCTTAAGCACTCCTTTTGCCTAGAGTCGGACGCCGATGGAGTTCTAAATTTCAAAATTCAAATTTAAGAACGCTTGCTCATTTCATTTAAGAAGCTACTTTATAACAATTGCATAAGGTTATAATTGTGTTGATTTAATTAGAACTTGTGATCTTATTCTTTGTTTGATTCCTGAGACCAATTTTTAGGAGGATATTTGCAAAGAACTGTGCATCTAGTGTATATTATATTGATGGCTCTATCACTCAAACTCGACTTATCATATGTTCACGCATGCGCACGAGAAATATAAAACATGTTGGCTCAAAAAAACTTCATCTAGAATATTTTTTTGTTACAGTTTGATGCCATCTGTTCAGATTATAACACTTTCAGTCGCGATCTATTTTAATCTTTGTAACGATAAGTAGAAAAAGCGTCGCAAAGCGAACGTAAATCATCCACCTAGTTACATTATAGTTTTCTACGATACATTTTCTACTATAAAGATACTGCAAGATTTGTTATTTAACTAAATATTTCAGCGTTTAAATACACATTTTAGTACAAATAAAATGTTTTAATGCTATAAATTATACGCAAATATTTTGACAAAATGTATTATTTCGGTAAATCTGTGGTCTGCATAATTACAATAATATTTTTTTATTTGGATGTCCCTTTGCCCCTTACTAATAAAAATATTTAAGCGCTGCTTATCTTTAACCATAGGTTGACCCTGTCATTTCAGACGTTTCGTCCTTGACAATGTAACGCAAGGAAAAAAGTGACAGGCTATTCTAAGCGAAAAGTTAAGCGAAAATGTTTTTATAAGTAAGGCCCATTGTGGCTTCATCCGCAGGAAGGTTTTGTGTATACGCCATATTTCGAAAGTACCGGATAATTTACGCAGTAACTATGATTATTCGGCAATCTGTGGTATAACCCTCCAGCCCGTAGCCCCCATGAAAAAAGAGTTGTTGCTGCGTGGAAAAGCCAAACCAGCAAACCCAATTTCGCACTAAACATCTGTAGTGGTTTATTAGACTAAATAATATTCGGTACGATTTCCATACTGGATTCGATTCCCGATTCGGGCAAATTGATGTCGGGTTTTTTCAATTTAGTATCAGCCCGGAGCCTAAATTTTGTGCCCGGTATGGCGATAGCCTCGCCCTCTATCACATTTGGGAGTATGCACGGAAAAAATTGTGTGTTCTAGTGCCTACCCCTTCGGGGATACAGTATAAACTTATGTTTTATTATTTTATAGTTTAGGTCACAAACCTGTCGCCTCCTTGGTCTAGTGGCAGCACATATAAGCTGTGGACCGGGCGGTCGTGGGTTCGATTCCCAGGTCGGGCACAGCGAATTTTCTAATTTAATATGCCCGGGACTGGATTCCTCAGAGGGGGTTGACGTCAGGCAGGCAGCCGGTCGTAAAAACTTTGCAAAATCCTTTCTGCAACATGCTTGAAAAAGTGTGTTGCGCCGACCTCACATTGAGGTGGAATAAGCGCAGGTGGGAAAGAAAAGTTAGATCACATACTATCAGGTGACCTACCTGCTAGTTTCGCCTGCAAAAATCTATAGATATATGTATATTCTTTCCAGCTCCTCTTATTGTACTTAATCTTGGGTCGGTGCAACACAGTTTTTATAAGCACGTTGAACAAAGGATTCGGTTTTACGACCGGCGACCTTACGTCAACCCCCTCTGAGGAAAGTCTTTGGATATAACTACTCAATAGTCATAACTCACCACTATCAGACGAGGGTCCAGTAGGAACTTTTATTAAATATCCTGAACTCCCAACGAAGAATATTGCAACTATAATTGTTAACGTCTTCATATTGTCTTGTAAACTGTGCCGCTTGAACTAATTCTGGCTTTTTATATAATAATATGGAGTTCATAGACACAACAACTCTAAAAACTGATAAAATAGTTGAATGCACTAATGTTATGAACTATTGTGCAGAAAGGCATAAAGAAGATTGGGTCAATAATCCCATATCTATTGCAATTTGAGATGTAATAAACAATATATTTTGTGCAAGAGGTTACGTGTTTATATGGATAGTCCTAATAGGATGAGTTTAAACGCTATTGAAGTAAACATAAGATTCATTATTCCAATGTATTTATTATAAGTGTGATACTCTGTTTTAATTCGCGCGTTCACAATCTTACATCAAAATCATCACAAAAGCCTAATGCAACAGGCCTCTTCTTTCTAACACCAGATAGTGTTAACGTTAATTTGAAATTCTTGTGTGAAATTTTTAGGTATGCAGGCCTCCTCATGTCTTTACCGTCACCGTTAAAGCAAACAATGAGTCATCTTACAACTTTTTTAGAAAAATAAGAGGTGCATACTCTTTCACCTAGTTTCGAACCTCCGACATTCATCTCGTTCGTCTTTAGCACTTCCAGAGAGAGCTACCGCCGCTCCCATACTACCGAATCGCTGTAAAAAAGAGGGTGCGTTGACTTCATTCCAATTTAAAGTCCTTTCAGGTATCTACTAAATAATTGTAAGTCTATAATATGTCATTAAAATATTTTTTACTAAGGAATTAATATAATTGAGACGAGCCGGAAAAGCTTCGAAATGGGAATGAGTTGCGACAATGCTAAGCTAAGTAGATCCTGAAATACATTTCCAACAAATTTTGACATTAACTAATGACTTTCATTTATAGACATTAGACATTGTGGGTGATCCAAATCTGCGAAGGGAAGCATTCCTCAGAAATGTCAGCCATATTATGTCATTTTGAAAGGTCTTCATTAGGCTAGTGCGGCTACCGACATGAGTTCATGGGTTTGATGGTTGGTTTGAAGTCTGGAGTCTGGAATTTGTGTCTTATTATGGCGATAGATTTGACCTCTATCACATCATGGGACGGAAGGTCGAAGGATCCCACATACATTTGGTTAGGATGTTGCTTAGATTGGATTAGGATTGATGTGATCTTTTCTTTTATCTCAGAAATAAGAATTAAGTGCAGGTATTTGTACCAATAGTTAATTTTTTTCGTTATGTACTAATAGCATCTGATTGAAATGGATGTGACATACGAAGGGACAGACGGAGATGGTAATTAATATATGAGAAAGTTGTAGAGAAATTAAAAACTTAACGGACCCACTTCAAATCTGATCATGTCGAAATTTATATAGGGCCACCCTTGGAATAAGCTCTATCGAACACAATAAGAATTTTGAAAATCGGTCCACATTTGGCCGAGATATCGTAACATACATAAAAAAACAGACGAATTGAGGACCTCCTCCGTTTTGGAAGTCAGTCGACGACCATGAAATTAGTAATAGTCAAAGAGATTTAATATTACTAACTATAGAGGGGCTATGAAGCAAGTTTCTATACGAAAAAATTGATCTCAAACTTCAGTACCCCCATCAACCATTTATTACAATGCGAGAGCGATTATTACAATTTACACCCAAGAATGATTTGTGAATGATTAAGAATCACGTAGGATAAGTTTATTCTCTCAATATTATTACGCTGGCTGACCTGGCGCGCATACATTGCGACTTATGACCACTAGGTCATAACTTTTGGATCACAAGTTTTGTGCTGTTGTCCCGTCTATAGAGGTATAGTCTTAGAATAATAACTCGGTATAGTGTTGAATGTCTTTGATAATAGTAATTTATAGGTATTAATTAACATCGCATCATTTGAAAAAGCGAAGGAAATTTTTATGAGGTCATGAAGTCAAGTCTCGTTGTTATCAAAATAACAGCGGTCAGTATTGTTGAAAAATATTCTCCATCTTTAACCTTTGATAACGTAAGGTGATTCATTTTTGTTTTTATACAAATATGTCTAATCCAGATATTATTATCTGGCCACAACGGTCTGTCCTTCTGTTTGGGTAATTCTTGATCGATAAGCGTTATGTTGTCTAAACAAAATTAGTACATCATATTTTTTTAAGTTCCGAACATCGGTTCCGAAGCTAAATGGCAGATATGGGAGCCTTATACTTTCGTCATCATGTCCGTCCTTCTGTCTACGATTTATCTTAAGGCTCTCCTGCACATGTTTCTCTCGGAATAAAACGCAAAAACACCTACACAAATCCATGTCTAATCAAATCCAAGATCTATTTACTCGCTAAGCCCTAAAACTTCCTTACGAGAAAAATTTAAAGAAATAAATATAATGACAGTAGCATCACAATTCATATTTGCTAATTTAATGTATGTTAAGAAAAATATAGATAAATTTCATAAGGTTTCTGATGTACATAGCTTGAATACCAGAAGTAAAAACAACCTAGCTGATCATAAAACTAGGCTCCACAAGATCGGCAATTCTTTCAAGGGTCTTTGTACACGTTTTTACAATAAGGTTCCCACTCACATCAAAGAATTAGATGTGAATAAATTCAAAACTGTTATCAAACATAAACTTTGTAATAAAGCCTATTACAAAGTCTCTGAATATTTAGTTGATAAAAAATCCTGGGAGTAAACTACTTTAATTTACATTTAACTGTTAGGTACCTAGGAGCTGTATTTAATTTAATTTTTAATATTTATTACAGTGATGCTGTGTGGCTTTCATAGCGATGTTGTGATGTTATGGTGTTTTTTTTTTTTTTTTACTATTGTAATTGGTCTGGGTAGTCATGCTCGTTTAAAAGTCTGTGCTTCTGGCGGCGTCGTGTGCCGGGTCGGTCACTTCCCTGCAACATGGTTGAGGAGGCCGATGGCTGGCACATGCGTCATACCCGTGAACGGGTGCTACTTGTGTGGACTGGTCTACTCCGACTTTATTACATTCATTAATTTTATCCATCCGTTTACTTTGGCGATTATTCGCCGTGCCTGTGGGAGTCGCTCAGCAATCGAAATTGTACGTTTTATTGTTTTTATTTTACATGGAGGTTACTTTGTTGTAGATTGGCTGCTCTAATTTAATGTAAATTATTGTTTTTTTTTGTTTTCTTATTTTGGTTGTGTATTAATATCTGACTGTAAACTGGTTATTATTCTCAAAAAGAGCAACGTCAGAGTTTCTTGCCCGTTCTTCTCTGACGAATCAGCTTTCCGAATTGGCGGTAGAGTAAACATTTTAGACGGAATCTAAACAATGTGTGACATTTTATGGATTCAATAAATGATTTGATTTGATTTGATTTGATTTGTTCTTCGCTGTCTCCTGCTCATGGGACAATGGACCCTATAGAAAATTTTGTAGCGAAATCAAGTTTTGTGTAACGTTTTTGTGCAGGAGACGCGTTTTGGACACTATGAGCAGGTACTAGAATGCTGTAATTAGGTAGTCAATTATGAATTTGTAAATTGTGTAAAACAGGTAATATTTTTTTAAAGCAGAGACTGGCAAACGAGCAGATGGGTCACCTAATGGTAAAAGAGTCACAGGTGCGTTGCCAACCTAAAGGCTAAAATGAGCGAAACAGGGATTGGGAAGGGATGGGGGAATTGGTCATAGGAATGCTCTCTCACCGAACAAAACGCTATAGCAGTCTGCCACTTTACGTAGGTTTTCTCTAAGACAGTGGTATCAAACCGGTCAAGCCGGCCGTTCGTGCTGTAGACGCAATTGTCTACAGCGTGGCTCTACCACTAAATGTACTACACTAGTAAACGCTTTATGCACATGTGAAGTTATATTTATCCCTATTTCGGAACCCTTAGCTATGTGTGTGTGTGGTCAAACACGCACTGTGTCGGTTTTAAGTTATTTTTAACCAACTTATAAAAATTCTTCTCAATTAGTATTGTATATTCATTTGATCCTTAGCGGCCATGTCACCGAGTCCAAAGAGAGTAAGAGATCATTTCTGACTCTTTGGAGTCGGTTTTAAGTTCTGTTAAAGTTTAATTGTATGAACTAATACAGATTAATGTATATATTAACGAAAAACGTCAAAAAACTGATGGTTGAACTTACAGTTGAGCTACTGGGTTTTGAGTAAACTGAGACAAGGTATGGCGATAGGCTCGCCCCCTATCACATCTGGGACGGAACTAAGCTCGGCGAAATGTGGGTGTCCTAGTTCGCTAGTGCGCCTCTGCTTACCCCTTCGGGGATACAGGCGTGAGCTTATGTATGTATGTTATATGCAATAATTATGATTTGGGCACAAATTTCGGAGTGCACTCTAGATATAACTTACTAACACTGGCTTTATAGATTCTGTATCTTGATTGTATTCTGTATTGTGTCTTATAAAATTAAAAAAATAATAGGACTGATAACTTTATGTATTTTATTTAATAGACACCTAGCGATGTGCAGCACAACTATGACAACAGTGACTACTAACTGGATGATTTAGTTTAGAGCGAACTGGTAGATGGCGCACTAAGTCTGTTATTGTAAGAAGTTGCGATAAACACTGTATTTCTACGATGTAATATAGGCAAAGTACCTCTAAATACGAATTTAAAATAATCATAAGTTTAAAAACTTAACGGACTGACTTCAAATCTGATCGTGATCAAATTTATATGGGACCACCCTTGAAATAAACTCTATCGAACACAAAAATAATTTTGAAAATCGGTCCATATTTCGCGGAGATATCGCGTAACATACATAAAAAAAATACAGACGAATTGAAGACCTTCTCCTTTTTGGAAGTCGGTCGAGAAATACAAATTATTATTGGTATTTGTTAGCCGATTTTTTTCTTTCTACCTGCCCTTATTCCACCTTAATGTAGGTCGGCGCAACACACTTTTTCAAGCATTTTGCAGAAATTATTTAGCTTAGTTTTTACGACCGGCCGCCTGCCTGACGTCAACCCCTTCTAAGGGGATTCAGTCCCAGCACATTTAATTAGAAAATTTGCTTTGCCCGACCTGGGAATCGAACCCAGGACCTCCTGGTCCACAGCCCATACATATTGCCACTAGACGAAGGAGGCGACTATATTATAATAAGAATATCGTTTTGCTATTGTATAACATAACACACATAACATAAGCTCACGCCTGTATCCCCGAAGGGGTAGGCAGAAGCGCACTAGCCAACTAGTACACCCACATTTCGTCGAGCTTAGTTCCGTCCCAACTGTGATAGGGGGCAAGCCTATCGCCATATCGGGCACAAATTCCAGACTCCGGGCTCATATGGAAAAATCCAATATCACTTTGGTCGGCCCGAGGATTTTGTGACAGTTGCCCCCTTTGTTATCGACCAGTTAGATTTAGTTACTTAGTTCCATTTATTTCAGTATTTATCATATTTTCTATTATTAATAATTTTTAGTTACGAGACTGTCCCGCCCACACACCCGCCACTGTAACTCCTATAAGCCAGGATCAACAATGGCACGCATTTTACGACACCGAGCAATGAAGCTCGGAGAGTCTCAGATAATACAAAATTGTTTTAATCTCGCAACGAAATTAATCACACAGAAAGATAGGGAGGAGTAGAAATTTTTAGCTATTATTACATTCCAAATTATGAAAGTCATAGGCTTAGTTCATCATCATCAGCCACAAGACATCAACTGCTGAATACAGGCGTTCCCCGAAGATTTCAAAGGTTAGTTTCAAATATTTATTCAGTAATTACTCCTTTACTCCTAGCGGCACTTTTAATCGTTATTGTATTAAATCTACCTGTGCTTCATAAAATTCCATTGCTCTGAGAACAAAATAATTATCTTGCTTTCAAAACATTCATATTTGCATTGTCCTATAAGTAGTTGTACAGAAGAGTTGCGATAAAGTAATGAATTTGCCTTTTTGGTCTAGTCACAGTATGTACGGGTTATGAACCGGGAAATTGAAACCTGCAGCCCGAGCAGGAAAATTTCTGACAAACGTAAATGTATTCGTGCTCGATGCGCGTCTATGAAATTTGTATGAAATATTAATCAAATGTCATCAGTGCGCAGCGAATTTACATTTACATTAGTTTTTCGTGTTCGGGCTACAGTACGGTTCAATTTCCAGGTCGAAATTTTTTTTTTTAATTCAATTTTCTCGGGACTGGATCCACCAGTAGGAGTTGACGTCAGGCACTCAGTCGGTCCTAAAATCCTTTTTGCAACATGCTTGAAAATTACAGGTGGGCTAATTTGATTAAAATTATAACAAGTTGAAACTTTATGCTTATTCAAATAAGCAACTTATTTTATTGCGTATTTGCTTAATTGCTCATTCACTTCAATAACACATTTGTCTATGTAATGTATAGACTGGCTACCTTTCTTTTTTTTAGTGATCATACATTGATATTGGCTGTTAACTTTTCCGTTACATACATAACTAATTTATTGTTTCCTTGTAATAATGGTACGAATGTTTTTTCTTATGTATCAATGTTGTGTCATTAATAAGTTTTAATTTTAAATAAGCATACTACATAAATTACTTATCATATTTAGCGTGTTTATTTGCTTATTTTTAAAAGCGCTGCTTTGTTATCTGCTTTCGTTTAAACGCCCACCTTTATTGAAAACGTGTGTTACGGCGAAGCCACCTTAAGTGGGACAAGAAAGACAGTCCATTCAGTCAGTAGTATTTGGAACTGTGTTTTGACACTGAACATAAAATATCATTAAAAATGTATATAATTAAGGTAATCTCCATTACAACGCCTCGGCACTCGTTCTACTGTCCACAAGGTTAATGAAAAACGGATTTTAAATGTTGGTACATTTATATCATAGCTACTGTATATATTATTCCATGTTCATTAATAGATCTGCACCGGTCTCGGCATTGATTGTAAAGTTGTTAAGGTTGTTATAACTTATTATTGACTTTTACAATTTTGATGTTAATAATTTTGAAGTTGAGCTGTCTTTTCTAAGTTTTTATTTAATTTTGTGTAAACTTAACATAAATAAAGTTTTACTAAACTTGGTAAGCCCAACATAACAATTATTAACATAGAAATTATGCATTAGACAGCCTCCGTGGCGCAGTGGGCGAGTAGCCGGCTGTGAAACGTGAGGTCGCGGGTTCGATTCCCGCACCGAGACAAATGTCTGTGTGGCCCATAAATATTTGTTTCGGGTCTGGGTGTTGTGAGACCGAAAGTCTTTCGTAGTTTCTGATACCCGCGATACAGGTTACACCTAGTGTGGGGTCAGGACTATGTATGTGACTGTTGGGTGTATTTATTTATTTATTTATTTAAATGGTTGGTATATTATAATAAATAAGAAATTGAACATATTTATTTAGTTACCTATATGAATATTTGTTCGATGAAGTTTTTTTATTTATTTTATACATACATGGTGCCTATTATGTGTAAAAAGCAGAACGAATAGAACTTGGCGATGCTAGAAAGCTTCGTTTTCCTTTGGGAAGCAAGACGATTGTGCTTTAAAGTACCTACATTTATCAATTATTATGACCCTTAATTTTGAGACATTATGTAATAAGTCTCCCTTGTAAAAGTAATAACAATTAAGAATAATTGGTATGATATTGTTACCTTACAAAACTCAGCAGTTTGAGCACATGAAAGAATTATTCAGAGACACATAATCAATAATAACTATTTTATCTTTATTTGGTTTTAATTGTGTTATAAGTTGCGTAGGCGTTCTGTGGCTGATGAAGATGATCATCTAGTATCTGTAATTCTGTACGTGATTACACGGTTAACTATAGTTATTATGATATTATGCTTCTTTTCTTTGCTCTCACGTTTGATAATAATTAGTATAATACGTTTGTATTTATAAAACAAAAAAACAAAAGTTACATTAAAATATGATTGTTTATTTTTTTCATTTTTTATAATGCTTTCAATATCGCCATTGCCATAAAATAAATATTCTACATCAGATATTTGCTGATTGCTAAGTCTACATATCAAATACGCTAAGGTTGCTGTCGACTTTAGTGTTCATGTTCAAGGTAACATCGGCATCCACGAAGTATGTGTCGGAATTGATGGGTGTGCGATCCACCATGTTGTAGTTCCTCAGCACCCAACGGTCCCATCGGGTCTTCATGTCACATTGTTGCGTTTTGTGAAAGATCATTACGTCAACAAACTTCATGTTAGGCGTGAAGAACGTCGCCACATCAATATAACGATCCAGAGGGAAACCAAGCGGCATCTTGTCCAGCAAGACAGTCGATCTGAAGTCCATAAAGAAGTCCTTGCGCGTGGTGTCTAAAATAGACATGTCTACGTTCTCCACCATCTTCAGAGGGGTGACGATGACGTAGAGCATCATCTTCATACCACCAGCGAAACCTTTAGGAAGTAGAAGCCTGGTCGGGAATCCGGTGTGGTAGTTTCTTAAGTCCTTAACTAGTAAATCTCTAAAGTCAGTGATCGTGTCAACCTTCTTCCAGAGATCGCGTGTCATTATTCTGTCACGAACAAGGTTGTGCATGTCAGCAGATTTCCTTACAATCTTATTCTTTCCAGTAGTTAATTTGTAGATGAACGAGTCAATCTCAACGAAGTTGAGACGGTTGGAGTTGATGTCAATAAGTTGACCGAGGTGGTCCTCCTTCGGTCCCAGGAACATCCTTACAACACAATCGACAGCTTTGTCGGAGAGAACATCAAGAGTGACTTGGAAGGGTTGATGGTTAAGACGGCGTTTCCTAACGAAGAAGGCCATATCGGAGCTGCTCTTTTTGAGTTCGTCCTCATTCATAATGACGGCATTGGTCATGTCCATCAGATAATCATCGAAGTAGGTGACCAATTTGTCAACAAACACGGTGTCAATTTTGACGCCAGGGAAGTAGAGGTCATCTTTATTATAACAAGGCAGACGTCTCTTGAACAGGATCAATAAGTCAACAATACGCTTCTGCAGTTGGTAAAACACCGGGTCGCGAAGGGCAGTCTGGTATTGGTCCAAGATGGAAGGAACGACAAAGTACCTGCAAATATAGTGCTTTTATTGTTAGGGCTTAGGCATACAACACTTGCAATATTATATCAATACTATTTTTATTATTATAAAAACAGCTATGAAAATAAAGAATATAACACAAGTTCACGTCTGTAACTCAAAAGAGGTAGGTACAGTTGTAACTATTACACCCACTGGCAGGTAAAATTTGTGTAATTTAAATTGGGCTTACTTGTCCGAGTTAAAGTAGTTAAGGCCAAGAGCCGACTTCATGATGATAAGTAAATGACGGTAAGCGTTAACGTATTTAACATCCATTTCATTTTTGTTCATCTCGCCAAAGATAAGTTTGCCTAAAACTTCAATGTCTTCCGTCTTACTTAATTCGTATCTTAAACCGTTAATCTGAAATAAATAAATTAGATATAATTAGTTCATATGTTAACTTTTAAGGTAAAAATATATTTATTCATTCCACGTGATCCAAAATCCCAATTCACTTTTTCAAGCATATTGCAAATAAGGTTAAGCTTAGTTTTTATGAGCTGCCTGCTTAACGTCTATCAATTCTAAGGTAACAAGAGAAAATTATGTTATTTTGCCTCACAGTCCATAAACGATGCCACTAGATTAAAGAGGCGCCAAGAAAAAAAGACAATACGTAATTCTAATACCTACCTCGATAAATCCTTTGATAATAGCTTCCTTAATGATCATTTCGTAGTCCTCAACGAGACGGATCGTGTCAACGTTGTCGTTTCTAGCAATAACATAGTTGTCGAACCTCATTGGCATTTCTACACCATTGTGGAACTTCATCCAAGGCCAGTATCCATAACGAATGGGTTTGTACCAGCTTAGTTGTTCAATTTTGCCTAGTCCGTTAGATAAGCGCTCAAGGTAGTATCTTGCAAGCATTTGTTGGTACATGTACAAAGTCAACTCGAAGCGCCTTACACTAAATTTGTCGAAGATATGATCCTTCATCCAGAACGGATAGTCAATATGGAAATAGTAGTAGTAGGTATTAAGGTCAATATCTTCAGTAAAATATCTAAGATTGTCTTCGACGTTCAAGTACACGCGTTTGTCAAAAACGTTTTCGTCGATTATGTACACATCTTTTTCAGTCTTCTTAATGCCGTAGAAGTCGCAAAGTTTGAGATCAAGAAGTCCCCTCCTCATCTTGAGTAAGTAGGCCTTTTGAATAACGTCAGCGCGTACAAAGTAGTAAGGATAGATTTCATACGGAGGAGGAAGGATGATGCCTTTGCAGTCAGTACGGTGTCTTACGGCCAGGGTGAGGGCATACACAAACATGCCTTCGTTGAGGTAAAGACGCATCCAACAAGCTGTTTTAACGAAGGTGGTGAAGTCTTTGGCATAGTACAGCATGTGGAACATGGTGACAACTTCTTTCAGTTGACGGTCGACATGAAGAGTGAAAACCTCACCTCGTGGCAGCATGCCAACTTTGACCATATTGACAAAGCTTTTTGCAACATCGGTTTTCTGTAAAAAATAATAATTTTAACATACCTAATACAACAGCAGTAACCATATTACTGTATTGATGAACATCTGGCATATTTCAACTTTTGACTACGATCAAAACTTACAGTATAGAGTTCTACATTTTCTTCAATTTTGAAGTTCTTGCCAATGTCTTCCATTTCCTTATACATAAGAGGTTCTGTCACATGGTTCAATAACTTCAAGATGAAGATTTGCCTTTGTTTGATGTCCATGTTCACTGAAAATATAATTTGTTTTAAGACATTAATATTTGTTAATATTCATGCAAATTTAAATTTATATACCTATCCCCTAATAGGAATTGACATCAAGACGTTACCCGGTCGTAAAAACGGAGTAAAATTTTTTTCTGCAACATATTTGAAAAATTACATTGCTCCGACCACACATTAGAGTGGGCAAGAAAAAAAAACAATTTCTAACACCACAACAGTGTGTTGCGCCGATCCCACATTAAGGTAGGATAAAGGCAGGTAGAAAGAAAATTGCAAAATATCCTCACCCCTAATAGTGAGTACAAACAGGTCCAAAGTTCCAAACTAAAATCAGTCGTCGAGGAACATAACGTTTACCAACGGTGGGTGGGCACCAACAAATCCCAAAACGATCTCTACCCCGAATAACCCTATGGAATATTTCATCAAATGTACAATAGTCGCTGTACAGTCGAGTACAACATTATGTACAAGAGGTACACATTCTATTCATAATCAGCCACAGGACGTCCACTACTGGACAATGGCCTCCCCCAAAGATTTCCAGACCGACCTGTTAGAAGCGGCCTGCATCCAGATACCGACCCGTTTTATTGCTTCTATCAAAAGGAACATAATAACATAATGCTTACCGAAAGTTGTATCGTCAAATTCAGGCCGAGCCGCAGCCAAGGCGGCAAGGCCTAATACCAGTATGAGAAATGCCTTCATCTTGCAGCCAACCCAATGCGAGATCAACTGTGGTCCGCTAACGCTTCCATCCCTTTTTATACTAATTACTGCTGATTGTATTAATCTTAACAACTATTTGTTGCCACCTGATGATTCCTAAAGGGCATCTCCATTATTACAATGTAATGCTGAGATAAATTTTATCTATATTTTTTATTGCAATTACTAAGGGTCAAATAACTATAATGATGTAAATATCATAAAAATAGACATCCTTAGATAAATATGCTATATACATGTTGTATGAGCTTGAATTCAATAAATATAAAAATATAAATGCACAAATGTTATATTATCATATAACATCCAGAAACATCACTTATTTGATCATTATCATCAAGCACACACATATATAGGCTGTGTATTGGGTCGTCCTGGGTTCAATACCCAAGTTGTGCAAAGCGATTTTTCTAATTTAATTTTCCCAGGATTAGATCCTCCAGAGGTGGTTGGCATCAAGCAAGCAGACTCTGATCAAAATGAAGCTCAAATAATTTCCGCAACATTTTCGTAAAGTGTGTTTCGCCGATGTTGGGCAGATTAAAAAAAAAGAATCTCAGACTACTAGAAAAACTACATCATCCAAAATTTAAGAGAGATTAGACTCAAAAGCGCTCGTAACATGCTCGTAGCACCTTGTACATATTGCTCAATTTTGAAAAGCCCATGATCAAATATTTGTTTTCCGAACAGCTTATCAACAATATCTTCAGGACAAAGTATAATTAAAAGTATTAACTTCTTGAAAGCTGTATAAACGTCATAAAAAATCTCAACCATTGTCAAAGGGGCTTTATTTCCATCCACTGAGATCATGACGGTTACGTATAGCAACGTGCCTTAGATGGCACGTGTATTTTTGCGTTTTTGGGTAACAAGTTTATTTTAGTAACGACGTCATCATCTATTGTATTCAAAACAAAAGAGGGTTGTGTTCGGTTTTTTCCGCTTTTATTAATTTTACATAAGCCTTCATTCAGACGAGAGCTTTTTTATGGCGCGATAAAAAAGCGTTGAAATAGAACATATGAGTTCTAGTATTGTTGTTCACACGCTGGCGCTTTGAAAACGCGGAGTTTTTTAACCGCCGGACGTTGAGCGGTATGTAAAAACATAACATAACATAAGCTCACGCCTGTATCCCCGAAGGGGTAGGCAGAGGCGCACTAGCGAACTAGCGCACCCACATTTCGCCGAGCTTAGTTGCGTCCCAGATGTGATAGGGGGCGAGCCTATCGCCATATCGGGCACAAATTCCAGATTTTGCCCGACCCGGGGATCGAACCCGAGACCTCAGAATCGTAGTCGTATCGAAATTCCACCACGCCACCGAGGCAGGTATGTAAAATATATCTTATTAGACACAGGACAAGAAAGATTTTCAAGCATATATGAACAGACATGTTGAGACGCTTTTTTAACGCTCGTTGTAAAACATCGCTGCGCACTGATGACATTTAGTTAATATTTCATACAAATTTTATAGACGTGCATCGAGCTTGAATACATTTACGATTGTCAGAAATTTTCCTGCTCGGGCCTCAGGTGACCCACTTGCTCGATTCCTTGGAAATTATTTGCTTCATTGCTGTGAAAGCAAACAAACCAACAAAGGTACTTTAGCAGTAATAAGACGTGGGTCTTATAGTATTCAACCTAACATGTACTTATTAAATTAGTGCTCTATTAAAATATTTAGAATGCTTCGGGCTTTACATTCTTAGACCAATAAAGCTCTTGTATTTTTTAACGAATTCTTTGAAAACAGCTTCTATTTGGTTACAACTAAGTTTTTACCTAAGGGCAAATTAATTATTTTATTAGAAATATCTAACTTTAGTCTTGTTGTGTTTCGTAAATAATGTATATTATCAAGTGTCCCTTCGCAATTTCTACTCCTTTTGACTGCAGGGGATGACTTTGCTGTAACTAGAATTTTCGATGTCTCTACACGAGGGTATCAGCTTATCATATATATCTGCTCGTCAAAGACTAATAAAAAGTCAGTCAGAACCCGTGTTATGTCTTCAGAATTATTACTATCACTTTTCGTATATCGTCGGTGCCGGTGGCTTCGATCCCCGGGTCAAGTGATGGATTTTTCCATATCAGCCAGGAGTCTGGAACTTGTGCCTGATATGGCGATAGGCTCGCCCCTTATCACATCTGGGACGGAACTAAGCTCGGAATGTGGGTGTTCTAGTTCGCAAGTTCGCCTCTGTCTACCCCTTCGGCGTTACAGGCGTGAGCTTGTGTATGTATATTCATAGTTCACCTCTGTAGGTGCTATATGCATATTGTTTTATTATAAAGATGATTTGTTTGTTTATGTGCACCAGCATCTATAGTAATTAATCAACCAAAGTAAAAACAATAAAATTCATCCCACTTCAGACTGAGGCTGAGATATATAGAGCGAACTTCAACTAAGTCTGAGTCAAAGAAACGAACTCAGTGAGGATTTTGAATTGTTAAATCGAACTTTGACTTAGTCCAAGTCATTTTTTTAGAATGAAAACACAGACAGACAGACTAAGCAAAGATTTTCTTGTAAAAAATGACTAGGAAATCTTTGGTGGAGGCCTATGTCCAGCAGTGGACGTCCTATGGCTGTTTATGATGATGATGAACATGGCGATTGGCTCGACCCTTATCACATATGGGACGGAACTAAGCTCGGCGAAATGTGAGTCAAAATCTTAACTGTGTTCGTTACTTTGACTTAGACTAAGTCGTAGTTTGCTCTATAGATCTTAGCCTGAAACCTTTACCGTGAGTGGTCAGGCATGCACTTCGCCGGTTTAAATATTTTATTATTTAAATTTTCTTGTGCTAGATTTAACTGCGGAATGGAACTTAATAATTTACGATATTTACTTGCATGCTACCATTTGAGTAATGAAGTGTTAGTACTGAATATTTAAAATACTCCTTCCAAACTTCGCTTAATCCCAGGAGTATTTCTTCCAGTTGCGGGACAGGAATCTTAGTATTTTATAGAGTTCTTTTATTAAAAGCAAATTCTTGTCCACTCGCTTTTATAGTATACTAGCTTTTTGCGTGAGTTCATTTAAAAGTTTTATGGATAAAACAAATTTTGCGTCGTAACTTAGGCAAGGTCAGTAAAGTTAAATTTCTCTGAAAATGTCTATATTTTTTATGACAGACTTTATCTTCTAAACCAACTTGTTCACCAGTAATAATATGTTTTTCACATAAATTAATAGTAAAATTTAAGTGATAGATCTCGACCGGATTGATACCACTGTCTCACAGAAAACCGACGTAAAATGGCAACCCGCTGTCGCACGTCAATGAGTAGGATTTCCGGTGGCCCAATTCCCCCACTCCTTTTCCCAATCCCCATTTCCCTCCATTTAGGATGGCAACGCGCCCATGATTATTTTTGTGTTTTGGGTGTGTATGAGCCGTGATCATTTACCATCAGGTGACCCAACTGCAGGTTTACTAGCCTCTGCTATAAGAAATATTAAAAAACGTGGTTTTAGTAAATACGTTCAAAATTTAAATATGATATATAAAAAATATTAAGGAAAAATGTACGAAAGAAACATAGACATAATAATTATGAAACTCTGATAGACATACGTATTCAATATGATATCATCCTCCGTGGCATAGCGGGCGAGTAGCCGGCTGTGAAGCGAGAGGTCGCGGGTTCGATTCCCGCATTGAGACAAATGTTTGTGTGGCCCACAGATATTTGTTTCAAGTCTGGGTGTTGTGAGACCGAAAGTCTCTCATAGTCTCTGATACCCACGATACAGGTTATACCTAGTATGGGGTCAGGACTAGGTGTGTGACTGTATGGGTGTATTTATTTATTTATGATATTCTAATAATCATCATCAATACATATAATCTAATATATAAAATTCTCGTGTCACAGTTTTCGTTGCTATACTCCTCCGAAACGGCTTGACCGATTTTGATGAAATTTTTTGTGCTTATCCGGTATCTATGAGAATCGGCCAACATCTATTTTTCATCCCCCTAAATGTTAGGGGTAGTCCACCCCTAAATTTTTTTTTATTTTTAGACAAAATTTTTAATTTCTATTTTTTTATGATACAACATACAAAAATACATACAATCCTCAATTTTCACCCTTCTACGATCAACCCTTATTTTTTAATTTATTTTTATTTATTTATTTATTTATTTCTCGGAAAACCTACAGCTAAGTATAACTTAATTAATAGCCATTTTAGTAATTTAATCATTTTTCCTCTCCGGTCGAAAACTGATCAATCGTCATTTAATTAGTTATCCCCGCCAGATGTCTACAGGTGACAGACTGGGTGATAGATGGGTTACATACAGATTACAGGGTGACTGACGGGTGACACACAGGTGACAGACGGGGTGACAGACTGGGTGACAGACGGGTGACAGACGGGGTGACAATCGAGCAGATAGATGGGGTGACCGACGGGTTGACCGACAGGGTGACTGTCGGGGTGACCGACGGGGTGATGGACGGGGTGACTGACTGGGGAACTGATGGGGTGATGGACGGGGTAACTGACGAGGGTACTGACTGGGTGACTGACGGGGTGACTGACCAAAACGGACCAAAGTAGATCATCTCATTACCTCCTTTAGAATTATTGGATTATAGGTGCCTACAACTTATTCTTTCAACCCTCTCTCTCTTACGCAGACGAAGTTGCGCGGGTCAGCTAGTAAGAATGTAAATATCGCGCGTCTGTACATTACATATATTTCCAAAAAAACTAATTGGGGGGGGTTTAGAATTAGCAATAGATTACAATTTTATCATTTTTAGAATTTTTGTCTGTCTGTCTGTCTGTCTGTCTGTCTGTCTGTCTGTCTGTATGTTTGACCGCGCATCTAATGAAAACCACCCAAGTAATTTTACGGAACTGGATAGAAAATCGCAGACCACATCTTGGAAGAACATTTAGGCTTTGTTTTATTGAAATCGGTCAACTCAATCAAAAGATATGGATATTTTTGTATCATGTGTGCGATTGTTGGGAGTTCTATAAAGCCTGAAAGTGATTTTCAAGTTTATCAATAGATGGCGTTACCATATTTTCTGAGTCATATTGAATATTTTACGAATTATGAACCATTTTAAAGTCGTTAAGTGATCCGGGGTCAAAATCTAAAAAGTGACCGCCATTTTGTTTTTAGGCCAATTGACTTTAAAATCGATATCTGGGTCACCCCGTGGTTCCAAACGACGGAACCGATGTAAAAACTGTCAATAATGGCCGCCATTTTGTTTTTCTTGGTTTTTGGGCCGATTGTCTTCAAAATCAATATCTGGGTCACCCCGTGGTTCGAAACGGCGCCATCAATGTCAAAACTGTCAAAAGTGACCGCCATGTTGTTTTTCTTTGTTTCTGGGCTGATTGACTTCAAAATCGATATCTGGTTCACCCCGTGGTTCCAAGCGACGGAACCGATGTAAAAACTGTCAAAATTGGTCGCCTTTTTGTTTTTCTTTGTTTCTGGGCCGATTGACTTCAAAATCGATATCTGGGTCACCCCGTGGTTCCAAATGACGGAACCGATGTAAAAACTGTCAAAATTGGCCGCCATTTTGTTTTTCTTTGTTTTTGAGCCGATTGACTTCTAAATCGATATCTGGGTCGCCCCGTGGTTCCAAACGATGGAACCGATGTAAAAACTGTCAAAATTGGCCGCCATTTTGTTTTTCTTTGTTTTTGGGCCGATTGACTTCAAAATCGATATCTGGGTCGCCCCGTGGTTCCAAACGACGGAACCGATGTAAAAACTGTTAAAATTGGCCACCATTTTGTTTTTCTTTGTTTCTGGGCCGATTGACTTCAAAATCAATATCTGGGTCACCCCGTGGTTCCAAACGACGGAACCGATGTAAAAACTGTCAAAATGGCCGCCATTTTTTTTTTGGGCCGATTGACTTCAAAATCGATATCTGGGTCACCCCGTGGTTCCAAACGGCGGAACCGATGTCAAAGCTGTTAAAATTGGCTGCCATTTTGTTTTTATTTGTTTCTGGGCCGATTGACTTCAAAATCAATATCCGGGTCACCCCGTGGTTCCAAACGACGGAACCGATGTAAAAACTATAATATGGCCGCCATTTTGTTTTTCTTGGTTTTTGGGCCGATTGTCTTCAAAATCAATATCTGGGTCACCCCGTGGTTCGAAACGGCGCCATCAATGTCAAAACTGTCAAAAGTGACCGCCATGTTGTTTTTCTTTGTTTCTGGGCTGATTGACTTCAAAATCGATATCTGGTTCACCCCGTGGTTCCAAGCGACGGAACCGATGTAAAAACTGTCAAAATTGGTCGCCTTTTTGTTTTTCTTTGTTTCTGGGCCGATTGACTTCAAAATCGATATCTGGGTCACCCCGTGGTTCCAAATGACGGAACCGATGTAAAAACTGTCAAAATTGGCCGCCATTTTGTTTTTCTTTGTTTTTGAGCCGATTGACTTCTAAATCGATATCTGGGTCGCCCCGTGGTTCCAAACGATGGAACCGATGTAAAAACTGTCAAAATTGGCCGCCATTTTGTTTTTCTTTGTTTTTGGGCCGATTGACTTCAAAATCGATATCTGGGTCGCCCCGTGGTTCCAAACGACGGAACCGATGTAAAAACTGTTAAAATTGGCCACCATTTTGTTTTTCTTTGTTTCTGGGCCGATTGACTTCAAAATCAATATCTGGGTCACCCCGTGGTTCCAAACGACGGAACCGATGTAAAAACTGTCAAAATGGCCGCCATTTTTTTTTTGGGCCGATTGACTTCAAAATCGATATCTGGGTCACCCCGTGGTTCCAAACGGCGGAACCGATGTCAAAGCTGTTAAAATTGGCTGCCATTTTGTTTTTATTTGTTTCTGGGCCGTTTGACTTCAAAATCAATATCCGGGTCACCCCGTGGTTCCAAACGACGGAACCGATGTAAAAACTATAATATGGCCGCCATTTTGTTTTTCTTTGTTTTTGGGCCGATTGACTTCAAAATCAATATCTGGGTCACCCCGCGGTTCTAAACGACGGAACCGATGTAAAAACTGTCAAAATTGGCCGCCATTTTGTTTTTGGGCCGATTCACTTCAAAATCGATATCTGAGTCGCCCCGTAGTTCCAAACGTCGGAACCGGTGTCAGAATTGTAAAAAGTGGCCGCCATTTGGTTTTTCTTTTGTTTCTGGTCCGATTGACTTAAAAATCGATATCTGAGTCGCCCCGTGGATCCAAACGACAGAACCGATATAAAAACTGTCGAAATTGGCCGCCATTTGTTTTTTGTTTTTGGGCCGATTGACTTCAAAATCGATATCTGGGTCGCCCCGTTGTAGAATATTTAGACTAAAACGAGATGGCGGATCGATAAATCAAAACCTTTACCGTTGGCCCAACAAAATACGCGTGCGAAGCCGCGGGCAAAAGCTAGTACTAGAATAAGCTTTAAGTTAGAATTTTTATATGGCGGAATAATAACCTAATTAGAAAGTCTTTCAAACTCTCATGATTTACAGACTTCTGTCATATTTTTTTAATACTATTAATATTGATAGTTAACCTTATAATACATAATTATAATATGCAATGAAAATGGGATAATCTCGGAAAGTCCTGATTTTGAAAAGTCTTCCATAATCATTTTAAATACCCTATAGAATATCTTAAATACTAGAGTTCTTAATGAATCAGCTAGACAATTAATTTATTTAATGGAATACACTATGTTCTATTGAAATTGTTCAATAACTCGATTATTGCTCAATAATGTACGACTAATTCACAAAGAGCAGGAATACCGCCGATGTAGCGGTGCAGATACTAAGATGTATGAAATAACTGAATCATAATTATTATCTGTGTACACAAGAGTTATAGAGGTAGAGGTAGTATTGAAAAGCTAGCATACCTCTAGTATGTATATCTAATCTAATCGTATACTATTAACGCAAAAGTATGTATGTATGTATGTTGGTATTCTTTCACGCCGTAACTAGTAACTACTAAATTTTTTTATTTCGATTAAACTAGCTTTCACCCGCGGTTCCGCACGCGTATTTTGTAGGGCCAACGGAAAAAAGCTTTTTATTTGTCGATCCGTCCTGTCGTTTTAGTCTAAATAATCTACTACAACGGCACGACTCAGATATCAAATTTTGAAGTCAATCGACCCAAAAACATAGAAAAACCAAAATGGCGGGCACTTTTGACGGTTTTGATACCGGTTCCTTCATTCTCAACCACGAGGTGACCCATATATCGATTTTGGAGTAAATCGGCCCAAAAACCAAGAAAAACAAAATATCGGCCATTTTTGACAGTTTTGACATCGGTTTCGTCGTTAGCAACCACGGGGCGATCCAGATATTGATTTTGAAGTAAATTGGCCCAAAAACAAAGAAAAACAAAATGGCGAAAAAATAAACACTTTTTCAGTTTTGACGCCGAACTTGTTGTTCGGAACTACGGCTCAACCCAGATATCAATTTTGAAGTCAATCGGGTCAAAAACAAAGAAACAATGTTTAAACCCCTACTTCATCCCTTTAAAATAAAATCCTGTAGGTTAAAAAATGTTTTATATACATTTCATATTTAGCTATGCAACATTTGTTTGCTAAAAATATTTATGTGTTATAAATAATTGATCAAGGAAGGCATGTAAGGTAGGCAGGTGAGGTAGGCACCAGCGAACTAGAACACCCACATTTCGCCGAGTTTAATTCCTTCCCAGATGTGATATGGGGCGAGCCTACCGCCATATCGGGCATAAATTCCAGACTCCAGCCTGTTATGGAGAAAACCAATATCACTTTGCCCGATCCGGTGATCGAACCCGAGATCTCAGGACGATAGTCGTACTGTAAAACAACCATGCCACCGAGGCAATCATAAGTACACCGAGGCAGTCATAATTAAGGGGCAATTATAAAATAATTCCGCCGGTGTCACCTTAGCTTCGACGTAACTTTCTTTGATATTTGAACATGAAATTGTTGTTGGAAATGTGAAACAGAATTAACCTTTAGGGACTCAATTTGTCATAGAAACTTTAACGTATTGGCTAAATTGTGACAAAGTTATTATAATATTACTAAAATATAATTCAGAGTGGGTCATTTGGTTACTTTAGGAAACTGACTAACTTTAACTTATATTTTTTGGTTTTCTTGGAGAACTCATTTTAAAGTTGATGGGATACCTACTTATATAAAATATGTCTTAATCATTGTAGTAACGAAAAAGGCATTGTTATATACATACATAAATAAGCTCACGCATCCACGAATCCACGCACCATGTATCCACGAAGGGGTATAGACAAAGGCGCCCTAGCGAACTAGAACACCCACATTTCGCCGAGCTTAGTTTCGTCCCAGATGATAGGAGGCGAGCCTATGGCCATATCATATAATAAAGACGAACTACGTAGCAACAGGCTATAATTAAAAAGTCCGCGGACGAAAACGCGAGCGTAATGAAATGAAATAGCGTCAGGAAGATTGCTTTAAAATAGCTAATTAGTTATCACAACTACTGTGTCGGTGGCGTAGTTGTATTGCAATACAATGTCCTGAGGTCTCGGGTTTGATCTCTAGGTCGGGTAAAGGGAGTCTGGAAATTGTATCTGATTTTGATTGGCGATAGGTTTAGCCCTCATTCGTACGCGAGGTATTTCAACGTTCGTTAAAAAAGCGTCACACCATGCTGTTCATATGATTGCTTAAAAATGATTCTTGCCTTGTTTCTAATAAGTAATATTCTACATATCGCCCAAAAAAACCGCCGCGTTTTAAAATCGCCGACGTTTGAATAACTATACTAGAACTCATGTGTTTCATTTCAACGGTTTTTTAACGAGCGTTAAAAAAGCTCTCGTGCGAATGAGGGCTAACTCACATCATAGGATGGAAATAAGCTCGGTGATAAGTGGGTACATTAGTTGCGCCTCTGCCTATCCTTTCGAGGATAACAAGCATGAATATGTATGTAAATAAGTTTAATATCAATTACAATGTAAGTTTGTAAATAACCAAAATTGAGATAATAGCGGTCGACAGCGCATACTTTTGATTGCTTTAATTAATAAAGTCATTTAGAAATTCTAAGATAAGCAATAAAATAAACAATCTCAATGAGAATGGCAGTGAGTACATTTTATTTTTTAGTGTTACGGCGACGTCAGGTGAAATTGCTCGTGACAGCGAAAAAATACGAGCAAAATTACAGGAAATATCAGAAAGATCTGGTTTTGACGGGTATTCGTTATTTTATTCGTGGAAAAATTTGTGTAGCCTGCGTTTTTTGCTATATCGTACATTTTGTTTTCGGTATGCTGTAATGCCTGGTACTATAACACGTTTTTCCAGCGGCAGGGCAGGATATTTTCAGACAATCGTAAATGTATTCGAGCTCGATGCGTGTCTATGATATTAACCAAATGTCATCGGTGCGCAGCGAGCTCGAATACATTTACGATTGTCAGAAATTATCCTGCTCGGGCGGCAATTGGTTACATAGATTCTTCCTTCGCTGGTACAATCAGTCTTGTAAATTTCTGTTAAGACCTGTTGAGTATAATAAGGTATGTAAATAAACACCTATGATACTTTTTATTGTTGTATCGCCACTATATTATTTCGACCCATAAGTCTGTGTCCCCGAAGGGATAGGCAGAGGCGCACTTGCGAATTAGAACATTCACATTTCGCCGAGCATAGTTCCGTCCCAGATATGATAGGGGCGAGTAGAAATTCCGGACTCCCGGCTGATATTGAATAATCACAAGTTTAAAAACTTAACAAACCGACTTCAAATCCGATCATCATACGGGACAATCCTTGAAATAAACTCTATCGAATACAAAAAGAATGTTGAAAATCGGTCCACCTTTGTCGGAAATATCGCGTAACATACATAAAAAAAAGACATGTGGCACTCGGGGACTGCCGCGGTAAAGCTATTGCATAGCATCCAAATCATTACACCTATATACTTTCTCACAAACAGCTGATTACGTATTCGTCCGATTTCGGAGCAGCTCGTCTCGATTCGTGCGAGCTTCGTAGAGTCGTACCATGAAGTAAATACAAAGAGGAGGTGCCCTAACGCCGAAATTCTAAGCAGGCATGAGTCACCAGATTGCGGGGCGAAGAGGGGGATTACGCAATCGCAGTAACGCCGATACAACCAATGCCACCTAGAGGCGAGTTGCTGAACTAAAGAGACAAGCGTGATATATCAAAAAAGTCATTAAAAGTTCTGCTATTCATCGATAGATGGCAAAACTAAAAAGTATCACTGCTGTGCCGGTCGGAGTGGGGGGTGTTAGGTTATTTTCGTTACGGAATTTCTGGATTCGGTCTCCATGCTCAAGGCCCGTGATAGAAGCTGTACAATAGCTTAAAAATATAGAGGAATTCAGGACCTTGTCCTTTTTGGAAGTCGATCAAAAATGTTTTTATAAGTAAGGGCCTATACATATGTTTGACTATTATAGATGTTATTTCTGTGATCGTGTAACCCTTCATACTTGATTAAGTAAATATTAAAGACAGGTATATCGTAACAAACAAAGTTCTCGGATCATAATCCTATATGAGTCGTTTATTTATGATCAATATTTGACGCCGGGATGGGAGTTTAGTATCTATTACGCGATCAAATAAACGCCAATAATTCGGTAAGCCGCGCCGTCGTGTCGTATGAAATAAGAACTTCAAAATGATGGCAATCGAGGATAAATGACAGCCTCCGTGGCGCAGTGGGCGAGTAGCCGGTTGTGAGGCCGCAGGTTCGATTCCCGCATTGAGACAAATGTTTGTGGCCCACAGATATTTGTTTCAAGTCTGGGTGTTGTGAGACCGAAAGTCTCTCATAGTTTCTGATACCTACGATACAGGTGTGGGGTCAGGACTAGGTGTGTGCCTGTTGGGTGTATTTATTTATTTTATTTATTATAAAGAAGAGTAGATCGATTTGGTAACCTACTGAAAACGGAGCTTTTCAAACTGATCAACGGCCCGAGCAGGAATATTTTTGTCAGTCGTATTTGTATCCAGCTCGCTGCGCACTGATGACATTTGGTTAGTATTTTATACGAATTTCAAAGAGGGGCATCGAGTTGAATACGAATTCGATTGTCAAAAATATTCCAGCTAGGGCCACTTGTATTGTTTTCTTTCGCGATTTATTTTATTTCGCGATATCTTTGAAAAATATCGACCAATTTTGATTATTTCGCGACCAACTTTCAAAAAGGAGAAGGTCCTCAATTCGTCGGTATTTTTTTTTTGTATTTTACGCGATATCTCCGCCAAATGTGTACCTAATTTCGCAGGAAGTCGCTGGATGCTGGCCGCTTCCAACAGGTCGATCTGGAAATCTTTGGGGATGGCCTATGTTCAGCAGTGGACGTCGTATGGCTGATGATGATGATGATGATGATTCGATAGAGCTTATTTCAAGGGTTCCCATATAGAATTGGTCACGATCGGATCTGAAGTCGGTCTGTTAAGTTTTTAAACTTGTGATCATTTCTAACATAACATAACATAACATAAGCTCACGCCTGTATCCCCGACGGGGTAGGCAGAAGCGCACTAGCGAACTAGAACACCCTCATTTCGCCGAGCTTAGTTCCGTCCCAGGCGTGATAGCCCGCCCATCGCCATATCGGGCACAAATTCCAGACTCCGGGCTGATATGGAAAAATCCAATATCACTTTGCCCGACCCGGGGATCGAACTCGAGACCTCAGAACCGTAGTCGTACCGAAATACCACCACGCCACCGAGGCAGTGATCATTTCTATATTAAATATGGTTTGTTCCAAGGTAAGTAACCCATAAAAATTGTTTCAGATTTAATAACCATTAATTACATGTGAAACAGTGGCGACGGGTCTATACAACTCGGTTCCTAACGGCTCCCCTTTTCCAGATTTTAAGCTAACAAATGACTTTTTGACCGACTTCAAAAAAGGAGAAGGTCCTCGTCCTCCTTCGTCTGTATTCTGTATAAATTTGGTCACGATCGGATTTGAAGTCGGTCCGTTGAGTTTTTAAACTTAAACAGACAGACAGAGAATTAAACCTTCGAATGTTCACTGTTTTCATAAACATTAAGCTGGGGAAATAACGTAGATTAATCTATTACCCGCCGTTTTATAGACGATACATAACAGATTTACAGCCTATCCGCCCTTCACGCGAGAGAAGCATTTACTCACGCCCACACTCAACAGGCTTTGTTAACTCTACGGGTTAACATTGCTAAGGACATGTACACACTACTTTTCAATCGAGTGTCGAGCTGCATTCATAGATAGTATTCTCGAGATGATTCTGGGGATCATTTGTAGAGGGCTCGGATTTTTTTGAGGCGGTCAAATCACGAACGATTTGATTGTGATGAAAACATTTAGATAGGCAAGCTATTATACGCGTGTTTGTAAATAAATGATATTTGATAAAAATATGTGTCATCAGGTTATCAGATGAGTATTTTATTTTTTATTTATTAAACATATTAAACAGTACAATGTTTAAGAGATAAGCTTGTGGTAATACATAGGCTACAGACAGTCTTTCTAAATATATAAACATGAAATGTAACACAAGTAATTATTTTACACTGCAACTTGGTTATATTAATATAATAGTGGGTACTATTTGACTTACGATTGTTAATGTCAACATAGGTATCACGGGAATATAACAATAATAGGATAGTATTACGACAGATCAGATGAGTGAAGGTCGATGTATCACGGTCTCCCCTACCACGATGGACATGTTTTTATTCGGTCAGTGTCAGCCAAATACCCCATATGGACATAAAGAACAGCTCAATGTCGTGTGAAATTGTTTCGTATGAGTTTTATCGCCTGAAACGGTATAGAATAGGGATGCTTATTCACAGGTGATTCGGTTTATTTTCTCCCGGGATAATGGCACGGGCTGTCCGTATTCACATTCAAACCACTTAACTCTTAAATAAAATATTAAATTTAGGGCACTCCGTGAATTTTATTGCATTGGGATTTACGTAGCAGCTAATACGGTTTGGGAAATAAAATTAATATTAGAGGTCGTAGATTACATTATCTAATATGAGTTACTGGAATAAATCATAATAAATATTATGACCTCGTATTAATTTTGTTTGTTAGTATTCAGCGGCCCAAGCAGGTATATTTTCGACCATCGAGTTCGTATTGAGAGCTCGCTGCACACGTAATATTTGGTAAATATTATGTATGTATGTATGTATGTATTATTATCATCACCATTGATTAATAATTTATACAAATGACATAGACGCGTATCAAGCTCGATACGAATTCGATTTTCAAAAATATTCCTGCTCGAGACACTGTTCTGTATCCTTAGACGTATATTATTATATCGATGCCTTAGACCTATAAAATTCTCCTATACCAATTGTGAATAAATTGACAAGTTCACTAAAACCGTTGTCGGTCTGCATTTTTGGTATAATAACATAGTAAGTCGACTTATCATCTTATTCACGCTTAAAGTAGAATTGAACGTTCATTACCTATTATTACTACTACATTCACAATTATGAGATTTACATTGATCTCAATAGTATTTGTATAATCAAACGGCGTCGTGAATTCTCCTCAGCATTTGTTTTGTTCCTCTGTAGAATGATAAGGGCCGTCGTAATAAAGTCTAGAGCGCCTAGAGATAGTGCTTTGTTTTGTTTTTTGCGAGAATGTTCTAGAATCTAGAAAATAATAATTATTAATACCGGCCATTTTGCTGTGGAATCTGAGACGGCGTAGGCTTTTGTATCTGAAGCCGATCTTTAAAAAAAATACTGAACAACTTTTTGCGGAGGTAGATCAAATTATTTTTTTAAATTAATGTTAGTGGGAGTAAACTAAGTAATACTCGACTGGACTATATAGTTTACACCCCCACCCTATTTTTTCTGCAATATGCTTAAAAATAATGGGATGAGCCGATCCCACATTGAAGTGGGTTAAGGGCAGGTAGAAAGAAATAAATGATAACATCTCATGCTAGGTAGCCTAAATAAGACCACGTATTGGCAAGCACGGACAGACGACCTGATAAAGGTCGCAGGAAGCCGCTGGATGCAGGCCGCTCCAACGGGTCGATCTACTGCTGAACATTGCAAAGTAACATAAGCTCACGCCTATATCCCGAAGGGGTAGACAGAGGCGCACTAGCGAACAAGAACACCCACATTTCCCCGAGCTTAGTTCAGTCCCAGATGTGATAGGGGGCTAGCCCATCGCCATATCTGATACAATTTTCAGACTCCGGGCTTATATGGAAAAATCCAATATCACTTAGGCCGACTCGGAGATCGAACCCGAGACCTCAGGACGATAATCGTGCCAAAATACAACCACGCCACCGAGGTAGTCGAAAGTATTTATTATCATCGTCAACATCATCAGCCATAAGACGTCCACTGCTAAAGATAGGCTTCCCCCAAAGATTTCCAGATCGACCTTTTGGAAGCGGGTTGCAAAAGTATTGCAAAGTAGTCAATATTAAGTAATAGATAATGCACAAAACAAGTACCTATTAAATATGTTTTTGTTATAAACGGAATAAAAATATTATTCATTTAAAAGTGACTGCCTCCGTGGCGTGGTGGTATTTCGGTACGACTACGGTTCTGAGGTCTCGGGTTCGATCCCCGGGTCGGGCAAAGTGATATTGGATTTTTCCATATCAGCCCGGAGTCTGGAATTTGTGCCCGATATGGCGATAGGCTCGCCCCCTATCACATCTGGGACGGAACTAAGCTCGGCGAAATGTGGGTGTACTAGTTCGCTAGTGCGCCTCTGCCTACCCCTTCGGGGATACAGGCGTGAGCTTATGTTATGTTATGTGTCATTTAAAAGTGCAATATTATTATCTATACTAGGCAATTAATGCAAAACATGTCATCATGGAACGATAAACTCATTAAGTGAGTTTCCGTCGTAGGTTTCCGTACCTTCATAATATAATGTTCGCCCTGTAATATTACTATCCCACTTCTGGGCATGGGCCTTCTCTACTGAGAGGTGTTAGGCCTTAATCTACCACGCTGGCCTATGCGGGTTGGTAGATTGCACATACCTTTGAAATTATTGTGGAGAAATTCTCGGGTATGCAGGTTTCCTCACGATGTTTTCCATCCCCGTTATAGCAAGCGATATTTCACAACGAAAACACACTTAACATAGAAAAGTCAGAGGTGTATACTCCTTTTTTGGGGTTGGTCTCGACTCTCGAAGCTCTGACACTTTATAATACTGTCAATACATTTTTGCAACTTTATGTATTCGTGTTATTTTTGCTTCCAACAGGTCGATCTGGAAATCTTTGGGGAAGGCCTATGTCCAGCAGTGGACGTCCTATGGCTGATGATGATGTTATTTTTATTGGTGCAAGCATGATATGAAGCTTTTCCCATTATTGTTAATATTAACGGTAAGACTATCGCCCTGAGGTCTCAGATTTAATCCCCGTGTTGGGCAAAATATTATTGGAATTCAGTATTAGTCCTGAAATTTATATGCGATATGGCGATATTGCCCTCTGTCACATCTGGGACGGAAATGAGCTTGGCGAAATACTTGTTCTTGCTCTTTAGTCTAATGTCTAAGGCTGAGATCTATAGAGCGAACTTCGACTAAGTCTGAGTCAAAAAATCGAACTCAGCGGGGTTTTGGGATTTCTAAATCGAACTTCGACTTACTACGAGCCATTTTTTACAAAAAATATAGACTGACAGACAGACTAAACAAAGATTTTCTTGTAAAAATGACTCGGATTAAGTCAAAGTTCGATTTAAAAATTCCAAATCCTCACTGAGTTCGTTTCTTTGACTTAGACTTAGTCGAAGTTCGCTCTATAGATCTCCGCCTGAGTCTATACATACAGTATGTTGCATAAAGGTGGTATTAATAATAAATAGCCTTAAAGGGAGGATGGCTAGCAATTTATCGGTAAAGTTAAATAATCACAAGTTTAAATAACGACTTTCAATTTACCCATCGTGACCAAATTTATATGGGACCACCCTTGAAATAAGCACTATCGAACAAAAAATTTTGAAAACCGGTCCACATTTGGCGGAGATATCGAGTAACATACATAAACAAATACCGACGAATTGAGGACCTCCTCCTTTTTGGGAAGTCGTCCGAAAATTCGTAAAGCTCATACTTTGTAATAATGGGAACTTGTATTTGTGTTGAAAAAAATGATTCGGGACAATTTGATCGCTGCTGTATATTTGAAAACTACATATCCTGTAATTAATTATGTTTACGTACACACAGCCGTTCTTATTCTAATTGCCATAATTTACACCTATAAATGCCACCTGGCATTTTGATTATAGAATCCCTATGCTTAATCTTTCTTTCATTCTACCTGCCCTTATCCCACCTTAATGTGGGGTCGGCGCAACTTACGTCTTCAAACATATTGCAGAAAGGTTTTGGGCCACTGGAAATCTCATTTACCGAACGGTTTTCTGTAGACGTAACTGTCTACAGCGTTGCTCTACCACACAAATATTTTCTTTTTACAATATTAGTATAGATTAATTTTAATGCTACAAGGCAATAAGATGATTCGCTAGGTAGTTTACTTTCCTAAAAATAATCTCAGTTCCAGACATACCAATTACATTTGATTATTTTGTTACATAATATTTAAAGTATAATTTTACAATATTTTATAATTTAAATTTAAATGTTACTTAGGATTCACAAAATGAAACTTCGTTTCAAAATTACTTGGTTTCAAGAACCTTGGCTTTTTAAATGATACATGAACTATAATTTAATTTAATTCAGTGGAATGAGTACTAATTTACTAATTCACGAATTTGTTCTGAGAAATCTGAAGTGAATTTTATTTTAAAATATATTTTACTAGATGCAATATTAATAATACCTCTAGATAAGAATTTATACAGAACAGGGTCTTTAATAAGCCTTAAGGTTTATTAAAGACCCTGTTCTGTATACGGCATCGTGGTATGGACTAGTAAATGAGAAACAAGAAAGTACTGAGTATTGGGGTACTTCGGCGCAGTCGTTAGTCCGATTACCTATTCAGAATGGCAACTAAATCGAATGCCTCCTCAGAACAATTTGGACCAGTATGACCTGCTAAGGGGACGTACCCATACCACGTGACCCATTTTTTACTATTTTTATACCCCTTCCCCCTCGGTGACTACCCGTAGTATATGCCACGACTACGACCCCCCACCTCTCCCTCTAGTTTTCATGTATTCATTTGTAAATATAGTTTTAAACTTGTGATTATTAGTGATACCTGTATAAATTGTAAAGAAATGAATACAATAGGCAGCAGTTAATTAAAGATGCAAATAAGTTAAAATGAAAAATATGTTTTGTTTAATTTTAAATCCAATAGTAATATTCAATTTGAAGTTGTTAAAAAAACTCATTTAAACTATAAGTAAATGAACGAAATTTATTGTAGCTATTAATTAACAATACAATTACTAACGAAAGACTAAAAAAATGTTTTCTTTTAATTTTAACCTATCTATTATATTCAATATTTATTCTTTAAAAACGCTCGTGCATATATTTTAAATAACTTAACTAAAAGGACAGCAATTTGTATAACTATGCAGATAACTTTAAAATTTGTTATTTTTACATTTCTGTTTTATTTGCATTCTTTTTCACATACAGTATTTTGTAATTGTAATTTTAAAAAAGTTTTTACATGTGAAAAATTGTTTAGGCCCGCTGAACACTTTGTTTTGTGAGTATTGAATGAGACTGAACCGTCACGCTCGGCGATGTGACGCTCCTTCGGGTAAAGTCGTTTCGTGTCGACTAACGGCCGGTTTCAATAAACAATCTCAGTTCGAATGTGCAGACAGATTACAAAAATTAGCCAATAAGAACACAGTTTGAACATGACTCCGTCAAATGACGTAATTTGGTTGATAATCGCGATCTATCTGCACTCTAAACTGAGATCGTTTATTGAAACCGGCCGTAACGGAGCGAAAGAGTTATAGTCAACGCGATACTGCTATAGTCGCTCGCCGCCAAAGACGGTATCATCATCATCATCATCATCAGCCATAGGACGTCCACTGCTGAACATAGGCCTCCCCCAAAGATTTCCAGATCGACCTGTTGGAAGCGGTCAGGGAATATAGCTCGCAGAACTGATAGCCGATGGGGCAGAAAAGTTCTCGAGTGGAGACCATGTACCGGCAAGCGCAGCGTAGGACGTCCACCTACAAGGTGGACCGATGACCTGATAAAGGTCGCAGGAAACACGGTATATGCCTTGCTAATACATTATTTAATACGTAATGTACACTCGTATGCACTATGTAAATGTAATGAAATTCAATGCGTGTACATGTTACATTATCTATGACTATTAGATATATCGCAACCGCTGGCAAAAGTTAGTAAAAATATAAATCGTGTAAAAATATTTCAATTTTCACAAACTAAGTCGTTCCTGTTAGCACTTCACGTATGTAGTTTTACTGGAGTGTAGTTTCGTAAATTTTTGGGACATTAACTTCGTAAAAGTCCTTGGACGACTTCGGTTTCTTGGAAATTTCGTTCAAGTGTGCCATAAAATGTCTATTGTCTATATTACGTGTAGCTATTATGTGAATCTTTTATAGTGCTTGAATTTTTGGTTAGTTCTAGATTTTTTATTTCAATTTATTGATCTAATGAAAATCTTAAACTGAAAACTATATGGTCCTAGCTTCAAATCCCAGTTCCAGCAATCATAATTTGTAATTAAGTTTTCAACCGACTTCCAAAAAGGTCCTCAATTCGTTGTATTTTTTTTATGTATGTTACGCGATATCTCCGTCAAATACTGACGAATTGAGGACCTCTTCCTTTTTGGAAGGCGGTCGATAAATAACAACATAACTTATTTTGCCTGTGTATGATAGTGACTGACACACCTCTCTCTCTATCAGTTCTTCAGTTATTTTTTGGACCATACAGATGTGAGCATAAATTATGTTGATTAATTGTTCATACGTTTATGATAACATATCTATGTTTTATGATAGAATATCGATCCTCCCCAACTAACACCGGCGCGTCGTAACAAAAGTCCAAAGTTTTAGAATTAAATAATTTTGTAAAGACTAACCCCTTATTCATAATGAAATCCTGGTTATCGAACGCATAACCCTTCTTTTGCCTACTTTAGCTAAAAGAGAACTAAAATATGTTTATCGAATTCAATGTTGCTGGTTACAGAAAAATAATTATTTTTATCTCTAGCAAACTTTGGAACAAATAGGTAGTCTTAGCTGGAAACAATCAATAAAAAATATATATCAATCTTAGATGGGGTCCTAGACTATAACAAACTTAATGTGATTAAGAAAGAACATCAAACTTGAAACACTCGATCGGAATCGGCCATGTTTTCACTATCGAACGTTGGAACGTTTTAACGCTGTTGAACGATTATTATGAATACGATTTTTACGAAACGAACTATTTCGGTCTTATTACGCTCTACTAAGTTATTAAGAATAAGGGGGTAATAAAACAGATGTTTAATATAAAAATACTAGCATATAGACTATTCGAGGCACGGCGATGAAGATAAACATAAAAGGGACGAAAGTGGTTTCGAATACACCCAAATATTCAACATGGATCCTAAATCAATAAACTACTGAATATGCCGTCAAAGAGAAAATTTCTAGTCAGTAACTCTACCCCGAAATTCAAATAAGGATTTATATTACATAATCGTTGTATCGGCTTTTATGTTTAATATGGATTTTCAGACATACCTTAATAATGATTCTTGCTATTAAATAAATTCGCGTGTACCTCGTAAGCCAAATTTACTTAGACAAATTTGGTTTAATACATACAATTTAGTCTTTAAAGTAAATGGCATTGAACAAGTAGCTCAAAAACGTGATTTCTAGAGGTCTAAGGCTGAGATCGTTAGTGCGAACTTGGACTAAGTCTAAGACAAAGAAATGAACTCAGGGAGGATTTGGAATTTTTAAAACGAACTTTGATTTGGTCCGAATAATTTACAAAAAAAACAGACCGACAGACAGACTAACCAAATATTTTCTTGTAAAAATAAGTCGGACTAAGTCAAAGTTCGATTTAAAATTTCAAATCCTCACTGAGTTCGTTTCTTTGACTTACCGCCGAATGTTCATACACTTAAGGACGCCTTATGTCGTTTAAGGCCGCTTTATCTGTCAAAATTGTATGGCGAAAATCAATATAAGAAGCCGTTAAAGTTGAGCAGCGTTTGACCATTCGGGCGTTAGACTTTGTCGAAGTTCGCTCTATAGATTTAAGCCTAAATGAATTATTCCCTTCCAGTACTATTATTTTCCTTTTCAAGGGAGCGGTTAGCCTACGCCATAGTCTATGTACAGTCAAACTGCATATCTGCCTTCATAAGCAGAAAAAGTCACAAGTATATGCTATTAAAGCTCATTTTAATCCTGCAACTTTCGTCACTCTCTGAGTTACAAAGAGCTTCTTTAATCCAACAAGTATGTCGTATGAAACACACTACAGTCTAACTTAAGTTACAGATAAATTGGCATAATATATAAGACTACACTTAGACCAGACGTTCCATGCAAAGCGCACTTTATCCTTCATATTCTGTAGTTTCATGTGTCCTTTACCAGCAATTTGTTAGAGTTGGTTGACATTATACGATATTAAAACCAGTGTTGTAACTGGATATAAGCTAAGAAGCGAGCTACAAAACGGTTTGATCACTTCTTTGGCTGTGTAGCATCTTATATAGTTGCGAACATATACTGTCGCCCGCCAAACCAGGGGGGTTACCACGACCTCTTATAGCGAGATTATTATAATCTTACTTGTACCGATTCCCATACAAAACAAACGAATAATGATTATAATAATACTGCTATAAGAGGTCGTGGTAACACTTCAGGTCGATCGTTCTTTAATATATTAACCCTCGAATAGTGGAACCCTACTCATCTTTAAAGAATACTTCAAAGGCGCCATACAGTTCTGACCGATAGTGTGTCCGTTGTGTAAAACCACTTGCCAATGCGAGTTGTTGCTTATCTGTCTACATAAAAAAAATACACCTACTAGTATTGTTCTGAGCGTTCTTTCAGTCGGTTATGTCTCACTACCAGACCTCACTTCGTAGTGATACAAAAAAATATTTTTGTATCGGACAAGAATTTATCCTTACGGGAATTAAATCCACAGCCACGTGTTCTTCAACCGGTGTCTCGTTAGCTGTACCACTGAAGTACTGATAATTATATTTGTTGGTATATACCACACAAGAAACTTTGTACTTAATAAACCACAATACATGCATAATGTAAATGCTGCTAAACCCTGAGCCTTCCCCAGAGACGCTCTTCGTACTAAAATGTACGTTGTATTTCCGTCATATTAAAATCTGCTTTCGTTTGTTTAAGGTCTTCTTCAATTTCCATATGCTTATGTGAACAAATAACGGGACCTTCTACACCCTACAAATCCCATTACTACGACCCAACCCATATCCCGGAATTCACCAAACATTTTGAACGTAAACAAAGACCCGACTGCATATTGGGAAATGTGCTAAATGTTTATTTTCAGTAGATAGTGAATTATTCATTTTATAAATATTTGTTCAAATATTTCGGTGTTATACAATATACCGGACTGCCTCGGTGGCGTGGTGGTATTTCGGCACGACTACGGTTCTGAGGTCTCGGGTTCGAGCCCCGGGTCGGGCAAAGTGATATTGGATTTTTCCATATCAGCCCGAAGTCTGGAATTTGTGCCCGATATGGCGATAGGCTCGCCCCCTATCACATCTGGGACGGAACTAAGCTCGGCGAAATGTGGGTGTTCTAGTTTGCTAGTGCGCCTCTGCCTACCCCCTCGGGGATACAGGCGTGAGCTTATGTTATGTATGTGTGTTGTTCAAATATTGTTTTTCGTGTCTTAATGGCAGCTTGTATGGGCTTTATACATGGTCCCAGGTTCGCATCCCAGATCGAACAAGCGTATTTTTCTAACACTATTTTCCCAGTTCTTCTATGTTATGTGTAAACATTGAAGAAATAACGCAAACCAATAAATTAACTCAAGACGCTGCAGCCTAAGCTTAACTTTCCATGATATTCCGATCTAAAAATATATTATCTACACACAATTTACTAACTAAACAGCTAACAAAGTTAAATACATATTCAAAGTTGTCAAAATCTGTACGTGCCGCAACTTTATTTAACGAAATGTTCATGGCTCATGCGCAGTACAGTCTCGTGGCCTCTTCACCGTAGCATTTTCCACCAGTAGCTTGGCGGCACTTTCGACCTCCGTACGCATTTGCCACAAGCGAAAAACTCGAGCGATTTAAACCACACGGTGTTATATGTAAGCATTAGAAAAAGTAGCGGAGCATGTATATGTGTGTTTAGAGAGTTCCAAAGTATATTCCTTCAAAATTAGGTGTACGTGCGATTCTTTGTACCAGGGTAAGTTTGTCACCTGTAGCTCCGTGTAATTGTAGTTGAATGGAGTTTTGTGTGTGCATGACCATGTTCCCTAGTGACAAAGTAATTGTTAATTACGTAATTACATAGTTGTCTGAAAAATTAAATAAATTAAAACATATAAGGTCACGCCTGTATCAGACAGACATGTAGACAGAGGCGCACTAGCGAACTAGAACACACACATTTCGCCGAGCTTAGTTCCGTCCCAGATGTATTAGGGGGCGAGCCTATATATCGGGCACAAATTCCAGAAATAAATTAAAAGAAAATGGAATTTGTCTATTTTGAAATGTAACGGAAAATGATTGTCTTGTTTGAGTTAAAATAGAGTTTGTTCGTAATATATTATGAATATTTAGCAAAATTATTCTTTATTTATACAAGCTTTATTTATTTATGTAAGCTTTGAAAAATCAGATAGAAATGTTAATTTCAACTGTTGTCCCCGACTGACAAAGAATATTAAAAAGTAATAATTACGTAAGCTTTCTGAAAATGTAAATAAATTAAAAGAAAAATTTAAATTGTCTATTGCAAATCCAAATGCAACAGAAAAATATTTTCTTGTTGAAATCATATACATTTAGATTTTTAAGCTTTAAAAAACTCGGAGAAATATTATTAATTTCATCAAACTGCATATTTTAGCAGTAATGAAACCAGAGCAAAGAACTCCAGTAAAGTAAAATTCAAAATTGAAACGCATGGTGCTGTTTACTGTGTTAAGTAAAAGAAAGTGTAGTGCTAATTGAAATAAATAAAAAAATAAAAAATAAAAATAAAGCGAATATGTTGAAATAAAACTATTCTTACGGATTCTATCACGATTAGGTTTTAATTATTATTATTTTGGGAATGATAATTAAAACCTAATCGTGATAGAATCCGTAAGAATAGTTTTATTTCAATGTATAATATTCGCGTAAACTTAAGAAATCAGTATATAAAGCGAATATGGATAATAATAAACCTGATTGCCGATTCTATAGTGACAAAATAACAATTCCCTTTCCGAATCCTCGTTCCAATTAAGGCGTGTTTGGACCGACCTAAAAAGGACTTCGATAAAACGCCATGACTTGCAAATGTAGTGGGTAACAAACGAATAAACTAATAATTGCTGAATTGCGTTCCGCCTTTTGAGTCTCAGCACAATTCGGTTTGTAAGAGAAAAATATCACGTAACTACTTCTTTCTTTCTATCTGCCCTTATCCCACCTTAATGTGGGGTCGAACACACTTTTTCAAGCAGGTTCCAGAAAGGATTTGACTTAATTTTTTACGACTGGCTACCGTCAACCCCCTCTGGTAATCGAGTCCCAGACAAATTAAATTAGAAAATTCGCTTTGCCGACCTGGGAATCGAACCCAGGACCTCTCGATCCACAGCCCATATATGCTGCCACTAGACCAAGGAGGCGACTCTCACGTTACTGCTTAAATCTTAATATCCCATTGTATTCTGGATTTAAAGGACAGATATTATAATGCTTTCATAATATCTAAAAGTGCCTACATGGGTGACGGTTAAGGATCTAATTATTTACGCTTACATTTTTAAGTATGTATCTACATTTGTTAGGTTGGTTTATTATCAAACGTTCAAAAGGAGTGGTCATTTAGGCCTTTGCAGAGAACAGAGTGCAGTAAAAGTGCTTAAATTCAAAATGTATACAGGAACCATTATTGCCAAACACACAAATGAACGTCAATTCTATACGGAGGAAAAATTCTGTAGGAAATTCTGCGTATAACGTAGTAATTACTTGGTAAAAGTCAAGATTTCTGGTTTCTACTTTCCTGGTTTGAAAGCGTTAATGTATCAAACGCAAAGGTAAAGCAGATTTTAGTCGCAAATCAGTGATTATTATCATCGCATAATTGAAGCTTTGTTATCTAATTCCTCGCTACTTTTCATGCATGGTAATCTTTTCCGTCATATTTTCGGGATAAAAACTAGCCTATTTTAAACTCAGGTACATAAATTATCTCATACAAACATCATAATATCTATGCATTGCTTCACTGCGGCTTGAAAGGACAAATCGTCAACATATGTTCCTATTAATAATATTAATATAAACGAGTCCTTCATCACTCTATTAATAAATATAAATGTATTTATGTAAGCCACTGAGGTAGCATGTCATTACATTATTATACAAGTGAACTTGACAGAGCGATGGACGTGCCCTCTGCAAAGGGCCGGACCTATTAACTGACAATATGACAGAAAGCGATAATAATCACAACTTATATTCGTATTTTTAACCTCCGACCCAAAAAGAAGGCTAAGATGGAGTTTGTCGTATGTATTGAAAGGTTCGAGTGGTAGAGCCACGCTGTAGACAGTAATGTCTATAGCACGAATGGGCCGGCTCTACCGGTTAGATACCACTGACTCACAGAAAACCGACGTAAAGTGGCAGCTTGCTGTCGCGTTTCGTTCGGTGAGTGAGATTTCCGGTGGTCCATTTCCCCATTCCCTTTCCCAATCCCTATTCCCTCCTCTCCCCTCCCCTTCCATTCCCTCCTTTTAGGTTGGCAACGCACTCATGATTCTTTTTGTGTCTTAGGTGTCTATGGGCGGTGGAGATCACTTACCATCAGGTGACCCATCTGTTCGTTATAATCTGCAATAAAAAAGGTGCCTAGATCGCGAGTATTCGTAACCATGATTCAAAAAATCTGTTTAAAGATCATCAACATCACCGAGAATCAACAAGATTCAACTCTTCAACAACTTAAAGCAGAGGTATCGTGTAGCATTGGAGTGTTCACAATGAAAAGGTTCTAGTCGTAGATAGATAAATCAGTAAAGAGTATCGGGGAGACAGCTTAAGCGTTTTAGAAGTATTTTATTCAGGGGTATTTAATTTATAGCTGTTAGCTACAGATGAACCAAACATTATCTCAAGTCGTAGCTTAGTATATGGCGATAGAATATTATACGTCCCTTGTGTTCTAAAAATGGTAGTACAAAATCTATGGGTCCGTCCGCGTATACTCATCGCCGTACCAATTCTGAATACGTAAATAGAGTTTTAATTGAACACCTCGATTGTCATCTGTCATTGTTTCGCTAATCGATTTCCCCGTTCACGTTTTGACAAATATTGGCACCTCGTCCATGAATATCGATTTTCACCCACATCTCCTGGTACCGTTTGGACATCGGGAAAACTGACGAGTGATTAAAAACTCTTGTCCAAAACAATAAAGGCCTTTAATTTACATTAAAAATTGGCCTCTTGGTTAACACCTATTAAGACGAGAAAATGTCTGTCGTAATGCTTGTTACTCTACTTAAGCATCAAAAGGTGGAAGCTAGAGATGCGGTGTTGTATCTTCAACATTACGGATGTATAATTTTGATAAACAACACCGTACAACTATACATGTTTTTATATGCTCTCACTATATGGTGACGTCATTGGTGTTAGGCGATAGGTAATGACTACAAGACTGTTCATAATAATATAGCGTCCGCCGTCAAAACACGTCATGTATTGGTGGTTAAATTATAAAGGCGTGCAAACTTATATTCTGTTTTAAAGTCGTGTCATAACACCTGCATGACTTCACAATTTCATCATGATTCGTGATCCTCACGCTAGAAACGGTAACAGGAGTAACAACGCCATGTGAATTACTAAACATATTTTGGTGTGAAGGTTCGTTCGTCTTTCAATGTCATGTCATTTAATTTGCTCTAGATTGGCACCCCCAGAGAGGAGTTGCCGTCAAGCACGTAGCCGGATCGTAAAAATTAAGCCGAATGCTTTCTGCGACATGCTTGAAAAAGACTATTGCGCCCAGCCTACTTTGAGGGATAAGAGCAGTTTAAAATAAAGAAAGAAGTGTGATGCAGTGGCGAGGGGTGACACTTTCTAAAAGAAAAGGCGATGCTAGTTTCTCTTTGAATGTTTTACCTATTTATAAGTAGACATTTTGGAAAAGGTAAGCCAGACGGAATTGTGTTGTATGAACTCTTCGCCACTGGTGTAATGGTCCGTTCGTCATTGGACGATCTTTTAGCCAAGTTAAGATATATTCTTTGATCACTACCCAATTAAGTTTCTACTATAAATCAATTGTGAGTGAAATGTTGTGAGATCACAGTATAGAATATTCGATTTGAAGTTAACTCTAATATTTTTACAGAGCTTTTAAAGCGTAAGTGCGTCATAAAACATTTTATAAATTGGGATTTAAAGACTGGAGGAGTGTATTACGTGGGCCTTATTTTAATATTTAATATCAAAGATCGTACAAATTGCTTTGAGTTTAAAACTTTATGGAAAAAAAAACACAAAAACTTGATATTTTCAATTACAATTAAGCATTATTTGGTTACAATTTTTACAAAAAAATCTTTCATCCGCACTTATGAAACTCCAATGATGATGAAGTGTAGGGGCAACACATTTTTAAGTATGTTGCAATAAAGTATTTAGCTTTATAATTTTGGCTACCTTTTTATTCTGCCTGACGCCAAAAACATATAACAGTACATAGACGGGACAACAGAACGAAACTTGTGATCCACAAGTAATGACCTTGTGGTGATAAGTCACTCAGTCGTATTTGAAACATATGCGCGCAAGGTCGTGCCAGCGTAATATTATTTAGACAGTAAAATTGTCTTACGTGATTCTTGAACATTCACAGAAAGTTTTAGGGTGTAAATTGTAATAAGTGCCGTCGTATTATAATAAGTGGTAGATGGCGTTACTGACGTTTGAGATCAATTATTTTAAGGGCAACTTGCTTGATAGCCACTCTCATCATCATTTTCCTTCCCTTGTCCCAATTTTATTTATGATCGACGCAACGTGTCTTCGACTTCCATACATACCTATCAGCCGTCATCTCGTCATTCATCCCTTTTTCTGTCTTGTCCTTCCTTACACACTCCATCTACCTTTTCTTTGGCCTTCCGCTAATTCTCCATTCATCAACATTCATATTCATCACTTTCTTACCCATGTTTGTCTTTTGCCTTCTCATAACATGCTCATACTAAGATAAATTGCTTAATAGCCCCTCTATAGTTAGTAATCGACCGACTTCCAAAAAGGAGGAGGTCCTCAATTCGTCTGTATTTTTTTTATGTATGTTACGCGATATCTCGGCTAAATGTGGACCGATTTTCAAAGTTATTTTTGTATTCGATAAAGCTTATTTCAAGGGTGGTCCCATAGAAATTTGGTCACCATCGGATTTGAAGTCGGTCCGTTAAGTTTTTAAAATATATTAAATGTCTTTGCCTGATGTCAAATTCTACTGGATAACTGGGTAGTTATCCAGTAGAGATAGATAGATAGATAGACCGGGTGGTCGACTTCAGAATCCCGGATCTCCCGCTGGACAGCCCATATACGCTGCCATTAAACCAAGAACATGTCCTGACATGGACCCAAGGGCCATGTCCTGGTCAGGATGAGAAAAAAAAAAAAAAAAAAAAAAAAAAAAAAAAAAAAATGAGATCTATAGATCAAATGTTTCAATTTCACTTAGAAAATAGTGTTTGTCAACTTTTGCCGAAGTGTTTTCTAATCAAGAAGTCGTTTGTGTTTAAGTTCAGGTAATTTAAGTTTAGATTACTTTAACCTAAACTTTATGAAAACGTTTTTAGGGTAAACTATTGGCTTTCTTCAAATAACTAAGCCACAATTACTTTGAAACTGTTAATTTTATTATTACTGAATTAATAATAGATGCAAAATATCCAACATTATTATCTTAACAAGTAACAAGATCGACCTTACCTTGAAATGTCCTGAAATATGAAGGAGAAGAAAACATATTTTTTTAAATTAAGGCAATTTTGATCCGGCTAAAAATGTAAATTGTTTTCGGTAAATGAGATGAAGATTATTATTATATATCGCTGTATTAAATTTCATGAAATATTTGTCTTGGTAATAATTTATGAGAAAAATGTTTAGTATTTCCAAGAGATTTATAATTACATTTTTGAGTGGTATAGAGCATGTTGCAGACAACATAACTTAGTAGAGTTGCGTTCTTGGTCTAGTGGCAACATGTATGTGCTGTGAACAAGTGGTCCTGGTTTCGATTCCCAGGTCGAGCAAAGCGATTATTCTAATTTGATTTGTCCGGAACTGGATCTCCAGGAGGAGGTTGACGTCAGGTAGGCACTGGTCGTAAAAATTAAGCTAAATCCTTTCTGCAACATGCTTGAAAAATGTGTTATGTCGATCATTATCGTGGTATAGGACAGTTAGGTAGAAAAAAATTTATGGGACTTGTTCTATTTTATACATGGAACCGCCGGACTTCAAAAACATATTTCAAGTAGGTATTTAATATAATATACATATGTATATACACCTCAATATGTATATTTATTTTTTACTTTGCAGTGTATGTCTCAAAATTTTTGTAGTCGTTTTTGTATTTTTTTTATTTCAAGTTAGTTTTTATAATTTTTATTTTATTTATTTAAGACTCAAAACAGCAGATCGATTCTCTAAGAAACGCCACAACGTTGCGATCGACGATGAGCTCGCGCAGTGCACATCGTTGAGATCGACGGAGCGTTCAACGTTGTTAGGTCTTAGAGAATACCATTTTCCATACATTTATGTCAAACGCCTCGCTCCAGAGAGCTAGTTTGCATAAGCACCGTCATCACGCAAAGCGCTATTGCGTGCGCTTTGTACCTTGCTGAATACAAAAATGACAACATCGTTACCGCAACGATGTTTTCACAAATGAAACCTTAGAGAATAGACCTGCTGAATACAATCAAATACATAGTAATGCAGTTCGCCATTATAATTACTTAAAACTAGATTGTATCCGAAAACATGCGCCCTAATATAGGATATTGCATAAAGTGGGGACTACGGTAAATATACTTTAAATAATAAGTCCATTAAAAACTAGAAAATTATATCACGGTAACGTAAACCCAATAAGTTAAACTTAATATATTGTTTTTGAACATATTAGTATTAACAGTTTATTTATTTTCATCGAAGACTGAGTAACTTCTGTAATAATGTTTTTTCTTCGCATGTAAGCACTTAACATAAATAAAATTGGAAAATTCGATTTTGTGCTCAGACGGAAAATGCTCCTTTGATGTATAACCGGAGTGGTGCGACACAAAATAACGTTATCAATTTGCAATGTTTGCTACAAAGTAACTCCATATCAGGTTAACCTTAAACAAAGGTGAATACTTTATTTTGATGACAATACAGTTTATTGTTGCTAACTGGGGTACCTAACTACCGAATTCCGTACAAGAAAAACAAAGCAATATTATAACAATACTGCTATAAGACGTGGTGGTAACTCCTGTACGGGTGCTGTAATCTTCACGTAAAGGGTTTTTAGATGGGTTTTCTTATAACGCATTGGCGAAAATACAGAACAATCGTTTTACGATGCTGAAGCGTACATTATAGACAAGTTATATGTATAGTCACATAAATATCATAAGTAGGGTCGCCCAGCGGTCAAAATTCGACCATAATTCATTTAATGTTTAAGTTTGAACTTTATTATGGTTCTTGTCAAAGACTGTACATCTATATTGACCATATATTTTAACCATAAACCATAGAGTGAGTAAGGTGTATATGTATGTGTGCTGTGTGTCATTCAAGCAATAAGTGTGTGTAATATTTATTTCAATTAATTTAATGTATTTTTAATGCATTTTATATAAAAAATAGCTTTGTGCATTTCTTCTCCATATAAACTTTAACTGTGTCAAATTTCACGTTCATCCGTTCGCACAGTTTTCCCTTCACGTATTAATATATAGATCTTTAATTTTTAATTATAAGGATTATTTATTTTATGGATTGCATCGTTTTGTATAACTACGTCCATTTTAGATCGCTTCTAAACCATCCAATGAAGTATAGGCTATCCAATTTTAATACAAGTTTAATACCTATCGATTTATTCAGTACAAAAATAAACTTGCTCTTCTAGACGCTCGCGGCTATCATGTTTTAAACATAAGCTATTAAAATATGCCTTAAAAATAAGACTCGTGTATCTAGAACAACTTTTCATGTAGAAATATAATTTTATTTGAAAACCCCAAATATTTTTTGCAAGTTTTTTATTAAAATGGCCATGCATAAAATGTAATTTCTGTAATCCAGCGTTTAGGTTCTTAAATTTTGAATATTATACTATGTATATTAATATTAGTCTTTCACCGTCCTCGGTTAGTCGTAGGAATCGTAGGTTACTATTATGTATATTTTTTTTGTTTTCGCGGGGAAAACGATTTATGTTGCCCATGTTGCCGTCCATCTCGGGGTCGCATGTACAAAAGGTACTAAAAGGAGCGCTACGACAGCCCCCCGCTGCGCGCCCACAACCCCCGATGTCCCCTTTAAGTCGCCTCTTACGAAGGGCAGGGGATACCGTGGTGGAATTCTCCATACGCCCCCAATCCACAGAGCGGGAGGCGCCGGTCAGTCGTCAACCCGACGCCTCCTACGTCTCCTCTGGCGTCGGGAGGGATCTGATCGTTCCCGATCCCTCTCGGCACCTTCTCCTTTTTGGAAGTCGGTCGAAAAAGGAGAAGGTCCTCAATTCGTCTGTTTTTTTTCATGTATGTTATGCGATATATCCGCCAAATGTGGACCGAATTTCAAGATTCTTTTTGCGTTCGATAGAGCTTATTTCAAGGATGGTCCGATATTATAGAGGTATAGTCACGATCGGATAAATTTTGAAGTCGGTCCGTTAAGATTTTAAATTTGTGATTATTTAAGCTTAATTTTATTAAGTAGAGTAAATAATTCTAGAAATACTTACTGCAACATTTTTAAAATGGTTTTGCTAATGACATCATCGTTATACCTGAATGACAGATGATTATTTTCATCCTAGGAAAATCATTATGAGAACTAGGCTTGGGCAAACTCGCTTACTAATGTGTGTAATCAAATAAATCGACGAACATCTCCCTAAAACGGAGACTATATAACAAAGTCATTACTGTGTCTGCTTTACGTCCTACTCTTTACGTTATATAACAGAATATAAGTCCTTGACACATTTCTTGCACTCACTTATCTTCATGAGCTTACTGGCTGTATAAAATGATATCTGAGTCACATAATCTCTGCTTTAATGCAAAGATATGTAAACGCGAGCTGGGATATGAGAGCATTTTTATGTTTTGTTTCGCTTTGTAGAGCTTTTAATTAAGTCTCTTATTATAACACTGATTTTTACAACCAAGACTGGTAAACGAGCAGGTAGATCATCTGATGGTATGTGGTCTTCACCGCCCATGCACACCCACACGACATCAAATGATATCAAAGCAATTTTAATCCATAAAGTTAGAGTTATAGAGATGAAATTACAAGATTAAAAGTATATAGTGGTGAATTAAATATCCATATTTCAAGCTCCATAACTTAAGCTCACGCCTGTATCCCCGAAGGGGTAGGCAGAGGCGCACTAGTGAACTAGAACACCCACATTTCGCCGAGCTTAGTTCCGTCCCAGATGTGATAGGGGGCGATCCTGTCGCCATATCGGGCACAAATTCCCGACTCCGGGCTGATATGAAAAAATCCAATATCACTTTGCTCGACCCGGGAATCCAACCTGAGTCCTCAGAACCGTAGTCGTACCGAAATACCACCACACCACCGAGGCAGTTTTCAACCTTACAAAAGTGTGTTTCGTGAACTAGTCGCAGAATATTCGTGATAAATTTGCACCACAAGTGTTTCCCTAAAGACGCTGGCAAATAAAATTCTCCCACCCGAACTTCGTAGACTTTAACTTGTAAGTTATAACGCAATTTGTCTTGATGAAAAAGTGTATAAGTCCGAAACAGTAGTGGTACGAATGTAGCTATTCATCTGAAATCAACAGCATTCATACATTCTTAATTAATCTAATGATTTTTACTTTCATGTCAATATCGAAATAATTTAGGTAATATGTACTTAAGTTTATTGATACGTTACCTACTAAAACAGCGCGGAGAAAAATAGCTGGGAGCTTTAAATCGTGACATAAAATAATAGCTTTGTAAAAAAAGCCTAAGCGATATAACCTCATGACAAAAACTAGCCGTTATTTCCATCGCCAATAGAGACTAGAAAACGACAATTAAACTCATCCAAGACGAGGACGATAGTCATACCCAATACAACTACACCTTTGAGGAAGGCATGTTTGTAGAGTATATGTGAATGTTCATATTGAAAACAGAAAATATCAGATATAATTTTTTAAATTGTAATTTAGGTGCTATTTTTTGTTTTATTAATTTTATAGCAGAGCCCGACAATACTGCATCTACTTCGAGTATTAAAAATATTTTAACAGTTTGATGAGCAAAATTTATCCGTATTTCCAAGCATTTAAAGATTTTATTACTTCATCGTAGAATCTGACCTAGAAGCTGAAATTGCTATTTCTGCTGCAATGCAAATCGTTTTCAATTTATCCTCTGCGAACTTCGAAAACTCATCTACTGGACATATATAACTACATGCAGCGACCTTGCGTGAAAGTGGATTGGCGTGGATTTTTTTATTAAAATAAATTCACAATCTTTAATCCAGAAAGGTATTTTTTTTAATCAAGCATGGCAAAATGGCTTGATAAATGTCACAGAAAGTCACTGGATGAAAGCCGCATTCAACAGGTCGATTTGGAAAGTCTAGGGGGCGGCCTAAGTCCATACGTCTTGTGGATGATGAATGATGATGATGATGGCCAAGTGACTACACTACATATGGTAAGCCACGATGGTAAGCGAAGTGCACTAAAACAATGGATTTATTTTTTATGGATGGATTTAATGGTGTTCAGTAGAATCATGTCGACCTGATTATACTTTCTCACACTGCTAAGAGGGAAGAAGCAAATAAATGGTTCTAAGATGTGATTGACTGATGAGTGATGACCAATGGTAACAGAGATGTTCCCCATGTTTACTACAACCATCAAGTCACGTCGCAAGCCCCTCATGAGAACCGAATATTGGCTGATCCTGGAACTCCAACCAAACAAAGAGTATGGGTTACTATGGCAGGTTTTAACACCATATGTATGTGGTCGTCATCCGAGGGGCTACGATTATCTTACCACAAACTCACTCACTTATTATTAATGTCTAAGAATGTTGGACGTAATTCAAGGGTTGTTTTTATTATGAGGCATAATTCCGTGGCTTTAGTTTTGTATAATAATAAAGAATACAGAGATTGTGTTTATCTTACTAATGAGGTCAGAATTAATACGTTCTAACAATAATTATCCTGAGAGTGGGATTAGTTTACGTTTTCAGAATAAGGGTCGTGAACACAGTTTATGTTACCAGATACTTTGTTCATTTATAAATCATTTTCAGTTTCTAAACTCTATATCAATTTTGCTGACGAATTACCCTTAGGGTCTCTTGCAGCTCCGCGATAAATCTCTACTTATCCCAAATCTTTATTAAGATAGGAGTGAGCTGTAAATAAATCGAGATGAGGTGTAAATCTCGATTAGTAATAGCGTTGCAACTCGCCCTTAGAAACATAACTCCTCTGAATTAAAACAGACAAGACTAAACATAGAGCCCGTATGTATATCTATAGAGCAAACTTCGACTAAGTCTGTGAAAATGACGCGGACTAAGTCGAAGTTCGATTTAAAAATTCCAAATGCTCACTGAGCTCTTTTTTTGACTCAGAGACTTAGTCGAAGTTCGCTTTATAGATCTTAGTCTGAGTATCACATATCCTAACTCAGGTCATGATCTACCCGAGTGTTAAAGTTTAGACAAGCGATTATAGCTATCTAGTTCATCTCTGCCTTCCCCTTTGGGGATACAGCAGGGTTACCACCACCTCTTATAGCAGTATTATTATAATCGTTCTTCGTTTGTTTTGTTTGAGAATCGGTACAACTAAGATAATAATAACACTGCTATAAGAGATTGTGGTAACCCCCCAGGTCCGGTTGGATCGGAAGGTACTAGGTTAAAATTTATAGGCAAAAAAATCAGACATAATTTGCCCTATATTAGAAGACTGGATCCCGTTAGTCGCTTCCCTGGTCTAGTGGAAGCATACATGGGCTGTACACCGGGAGGTCCTGGGTTCGATTCCCAGGTCGGGCAAAGCAAATTTTCTAATATAATTTGCCCGGGACTGGATCCCTCAGCGGGGGTTGACGTTGGGCGGACAGCCGGTCGTAAAAACTAAGCGAAATCCTTTCTGCAACATGCTTGAAAAAGTGCCGACCCCACATTGATGTGGGATAAGGGCAGGTAGAAAGAAAGATTGGATGACTGGATCCCGAGTAGGTTAACGTCAAGCAGACGACCGTGGCGGTCGTGAAAACGAAGCTAAATCCTTTCTACAACATACTCGTATGCCAACCCCACACTCAGTAAGAAATTGGATTAAAAAATATTTTATGTTCATTTTCTATCACTCTCTATCTTACTTTGGAAACTTTATACTTCCAAGATTTGATGCGTATTACGTTGTTACATGCAAATCCATTTGAACTCTAGTAACATGAAATGGTGTCTATTATTCTATAGTTTAATGGAGTGCAAGTGGCGATGTCTCCATTGATATAATATTCTCTGTTGAATTAGGTGTTGCATAATGCATGTATTGCTAGAACACAATATTCACTGCATATTAGCGATGAATTACTTAAACCCAATTTATATGACTGCATGGCATATGAAATAGGGGTTTATGATGTGGGTTTGTAAAGTGCACTGATTATTTGATATCTTACTGCTGTAAGTGTACTTAAGCGAATTGACATCATTTGGTAAATTATGTATTGATGAGGAATATATTATCTACCTTTGTATATGTCTAAAAAAGTTTTATGTTTGCGCCATGGTCTACATATTTCAAAGAAATGTCACCTAGAATGGACATAAGAGTCCTTAGCAGGACATTGTCGTTATCAGCTTTATTTAGTACATATATTTTTCTTTTGTGATTGGCTGTAGTGTAACTGCCCAGAAACATTTTATTCCGTTTTTAAATTATGGCGTATGGGCTCTCGTTCTAATTATTCAATTGTAAGACAGGTCGAAATTTATCTTAATATATTTCTTAAATACTAAATAATTACAAAAATATGTAAAATATAGAGGGAGGAAAAATATTTACAAATTATATTAGCAATTCACAACACACACACAATTCATATAACATTTATTCAATGTCCCATAAACTTAGAATTTATTTAGCCGCCTTTATCATTGATGGTACAAAGTGTACTTGTTAACTTCTTCCAGTTTCCAAGAAAGACGAACGAACAGACAAAACACGACTTTCAACTAATCTAGACGAACTTTAGTTCTGTAACTTTGGAGTTCGATCTTTGTTTTTAAAACATTTTCATTCTCATTATTTAAAAGAAACAGCTAAGGAAAAGTTCATAAATTTCTAATTTTATTTTTATTTCGGTATAATCACAAGTTTAATTTTGGGTCCCTCTTTTTGGGTCGGGGGTTAAAAACATAACTAACCGATTTCCAACTTGATCCGATCATGAACAAATTTCTTTGGGACCACCCTTAAAATAAGCTCCATCGAAAACAAAAAGAATATTGAAAGTCGGTCCACATTTGGCAGGCAGAGGTGCATTAGCGAACTAGAACACCCACATTTTGGAGAGCTTATCTCCGTACCAGATGTGATAGGGGGCGAGCCCATCGCCATATCGGACACAAATTACAGAGCCCGAAATGATATGGAAAAATCTAATATCACTTTGCCCAACCAGGGGATCGAACCCGAGACCTCAGGACGGTAGTCGTACCAAAATACAACCACGCCACCAAGACAGTTAATACAATATGAATATTAATTTTGATTTTATTTGTGTCGCGTGAATTACTTTCTCTGTTACTTATTATTCCTTGTAAATCACATCATCAAAACTTATTGTTGCTTAGTAAATCTTACATAATATTGTATTTTTAAAGAAATACGCATAAGAATATTTTTATTAAACCTGTCATTTTCAGTCTGCATTGCTTCGAGTCATATCTGGGTCATATTATAACCTGAACAATGAAGCTACTTAGACTAGAAAAATACTTTCCTTCCTGACTTTGTGACTTCAGTAAGGAATATGTATAATTTCAACCAACAATTTTTAATATTTCATCTTTTTAGGCTTTCGGAGCCTTAAAGTGTCATCATGTTTCGTCTGATGTCCGTCTCATCATTTCACTCGGAAACTATTGGTGTTACACAGATACAGTTCGGATGATAAATTTGAAATTGAGAAAAACAGTTTTTAACTCTCTGTCTCCATAAATCTACGATGAAAACCGATGCATTATGTGTGTATCTGAAAATTCTCTGGATAAATGAATTGGATGAAATATGGAATGAATGAAATGGATTCAATAAATGGCAAGATATTTTAAGTTGGTTTTAAATTAGAATTTGTGTCTCGATAGTAGGTTTTTTTTGTATAGCAGAGACTGGCAAATGAACAGATGAGTTCTGATGATAAGTAATCCCAAAGACACCTAAGATACAAAAAGAATCATCAAGTGTTGCCAACCTAAAGGATGGAAATAGGGAATGAGAAAGGGTGGGGTTAATTTGGCCACCGGATATTTCACTAACCGACCGAAACACAACAGCAAGCTGCCACTTTAGATTCTGCGAGACAGTGGTATCAAACCGGTCGAGCCGGCCCATTCGCGATGTAGACGCAACTGTCTATAGCGTGGCTCTACCACTTAAAAATCACCACTAAATCGAACAGATTTATAGTAGCTCGATTATTATCCTCTTGGTTTTATTATTAGCCGTAATACACCAAAAATATTTTCTAACACAATTTGGAAACTGACATTTCATAAGAGTCCTTTTATTACTCAGCACATATGTATAACATATTAAGTATAAAGGTATTAAAGTCTGTGCCACAGAATATGTTGCTCTGTCTCTTCGTAGTAATATGACTTTATAGTATATGGGCGGGAATAAAGTCACTTTATTATGGCACGTGTAATTTGTCTAAGGTGCAATAAACTGAAGACGTAACGTACATATGTTATGTCTGTATGACCAAAAACCGCATAAAACTGTTATGATCCTTTTCATACCTAGAGGGCTTAAACCTAAGTCTACTACGCTGGCCTAAAACGGGTCTTCACATGCGTTCGAAATTTTTGTGAAGAAATTCTCAGGTAAGGGGCTTCCTTTACAAAATTTCCATGGTTTGGTTACGATATTTCTTTTACAGTAAAAACAAGTGATATTGATAATTAATACACGTTTACACAAAAAAATCAGGTACATGTTCTTAAACGTACTTTCGAACCTGCTACGGCTCGACAGTCGGTATCAGACCCAACTGAGCTATCTATGCCTTTGTCTATACATAAAGTCCTGTATTCAATTTTGTTTTTGCACTATTTTAATGCAATAAAATGCTTTACATAAAATATATTTTACTACGTAAATGTTTCGAATGCTGTAATTTGTAAATAATATTTATGTTTACTTTGAAAGTAAGTTTACAACGGTATCGAGTTTGTTTAACGTAGACAGTTCGATTAATTACTGACTGTAAATATTTGCACGAATATATTTTGATCGGTACTCGTATTTTAAAAACGGTCGTAAATTTTTGCGGATTCTATCCCATTTTTTTACTTATTTTTGTAATTCCGACATTTTGAAAGCTTTGAAACGTTGCATTGGTCACAGGTCGGACGATTTGCGCTTTTTGAATATTGGGTCTAAAAAATAAAAACCAACCTTAAAATATTGTTTTCGATTAATTTGTTAATGTTTAAATTGTAATTTGTATTCGCGAAAACTTTAGATATCGTTGTAGATGTAGAATCAATTCATTAGTTCCAGAGATTACGCATTATAATGAAACTGATATATTTCTAGTTTACAACATTAGTACTAATAAGAAACTCATAGCAAATTCTTTATCAAAAAATATTAAGTGCAGTTTTCAGTTAATAATTAATAACCTACGGGTTAACAATTGTTTGAAAATCGTTACGTCTGATTATTAAATTCATTCATATTATGTAAAATAACAGAATGATAATAGTTTTTCAAAGACTTTATTAACGTAACTACAGCAAGCTAATACTGGAATTTAAGTAAATGTTAGGATTGCGGTCACTATTAATATTGAGTGTTCTAAGATAGGTATCAAAAGTGATATCACTGCAGAGCTTCAATCTTCATAATATCTTTTATTTACCCGAGATAATTTAATTGCTTGTTTAATAATACTCGAGTTTCAATTAGAGTTCATATTGCGTAGATATTGATTGATATAAGGATTCTTTTACGCTTTGGACGAAGCGCTATGAACATTCAAAGTGAAGCAGGTTTTTCTGCCCATTCGATCTATTGGCACGTAATGCCGGCGGCAAGCATGTTATGAGTGTTTATGTGTGTAGGGCACTTTTGTACAGGTGCGTTTGTGTGCGTGGCTTCTCTGTGGCATCCGTTTAACTATAGGTGAGATGGTGTCCTGTTTTTTATACGTTCGGGTTATTAAGCTATTCTTTTTTTATAATTAATCCCCAGACTCTATGCTGCAGAGGAGGAGTAGCTGGCTATGGAATTAGAGGCCGTGAGTTCGATTCCCGCACCGAGATAGATGTTTGTGTGTTGCCTAGATATTTGCATCGGGTCTGGGTGTTGTAGGACCTTTAGTCTCTCGTGATTCATAGCGGTTATATGGGAAATTCGTGATTGTCATACAAAATATTTTATGTATTCGCTAGCCAGAAAAGTAGACGCGACCTTGATCTAGTGGCAGCGTATATGGGCTGTGGACCGAGAGTTCTGCATTCAATTCTCAGGTCGGGCAAAGCGATTTAATTTGCCTGGGACTGGATCCATCAGAGGGAGTTGACGTCTAAAAGGCAGCTGGTCGTAAAAACTAAGCTAAATCCTTTCTGCAACATGCTTGAAAAGTGTGTTGCGCCGACGCCATATTAAAGTGGGATAAGGGCAGATAGAAAGAAGCTTGTGAAAAAAGTAAAAAGAAAACTTACGGTAGACCTTCTAAATTCCATTCAATGATTAAGGTTTTATGTAGAAACATCTCATGGCGCGTCCACAACGGGCCGGCCGAATGCGAACGAATCCTGCCTGTTTCATTCCCACAAAAGCAAAAGTTTGATTGTGTGAACGCAACAGGTTCGTTCGCCTTCGTTCGGCGGGTGTGGACCCGCCATAATGCTCCACATTTTCATAGAACTTAATAGGATTATCTTATTTGAATGAGAGTGAGTAAAGTAGGATTTACTATTTAGATAGGTTTCGTCCACTACATATCTCAGCAAACGATACGTCCCTTGGGTCATGTTTATTTAGGAGTTAATATAATTGAGGTCAGACAAAAATAATCGTCTTTTCGAATTTATACAGTATTTACATCTCCAGCAAGTCGATTCTCTGAGGTTTAATTTGTGAAAACAACGTTGCGGCATCGTTGCGGCAACGATGTTTCATTTTTGTATTCAGCAACGTACAAAGCGCACGTATTAGCCCTATGCGTGATGACGGTGCTTATGCGAACTAACTCTCTTGAGTAAGGCATTTGGCATAAATGTATGGAAAATGGTATTCTCTAAGACCAACAATGTTGAACGCTCCGTCGATTTCAACGATGTGCGCTGCGGGAGCGAGGCGTCGATCGCAACGTTGTGGCGTTTCTTAGAGAATCGACATGCAGGATTATAAGCTATTTAAATTTATTTTGATTTTCATTAGCAATTTATTATTACCTTAGGTACTAAATCACTGCAAACTTTATATATTCGGGTCCAGTAGGTCCTTAGGTTCTTCTTGTTCTTCTTCTTTTAAGAAATATGGCTCCACCGCCCTGGCGGTGATTTTGCCAGTCTTTAGGTTCAACGCTGAAATAACGACGATCTGTCAAATCTATCTTTCTACCTGTCCTTATCCCAGCTTAATGTGGTATCGGCGCTACACACTTCTTCAAGCATATAACAGAAAGGATTTGGCTTTGTTTTTACGACCGGTTGACTGATGTCAACCCCCTCTGAGAGATCCAGTCCCGGGCAAATTAGAAAAATCGCTTTGCCCGACCTAGGAATCGAACCTAGGACCTCCCGGTCCACAGCCTGATGCTGCCACTGAGCTGACCATGCTGCCAAGGAGGCGAGAATCTGTCAAATATAATAAAAATCTAAAAATCTGTTTAAAAAAACCTTTTGTGTGAATGAGGCCTAAATAGTCCCCGTGGTCATTTTGACATACATACCACATAAGTAGTAGTACCATTTGTTACCAGTGGCGTGCATAGGCATTCCGGTCAGGGTAGACAAAAAAAATCTTTAACTGTTGCATTACCATCATAATCACCGTCGTCCCCGTGTCGATTTAAAATATAAGCTGGGCGTTGCTATTTTGAAAAATGATTTTTGGTCATGATTTTTCTTTTTTATTTGGGTAAATAGCAAATTGTCAGGGTAGACAGTATCTCTTTGCCTATATATACTGAACGCCACTCTTTGTTACTATACTTCTATGATAATTTTGAAATCGAAGTGATGAAGATCACAAGAGTAAGCTGCTTACCAAATAAAACCTAAATGTACGATAATAATTATGTAATAAGTTATTTTTAGAAATCTTTCGTCTAGTCACAACAATAGTTATTATCTTGTACCATATTAATCTTACCTTCTGCCGCTATACAGGGTGTTTCATAAAGTTGGTATCAATAATAACTACACTAAAGCAATCTAGCGGTAAAGTTTAAAATTACGTAAGGCGCGTAGTTTTTGAATAATGGAAACTTGAATATGTGAAGAATTTTTTTCTGGCTCATTGAATCAGCTGTAGTATATTTGCAAACCACCTATGCGGTAATTAATTATTTTTAGCATACACAGCAACCCCTATGCTAACTGCGACTATTTACAAGTCGTATTCCAATTTTAAAATCCCCATGCTTAATAATAGATTAAAAAAATGTAGTTCCATTTTATATTTTAACTTTACTATTACGCTCTAAATCGTTCGTGTATGTGTGTTGTGTTCTGTTCGTTTGTTCCTGTATGTGGAATTGTTATTGGTACCAACTTTATGAAACACCCGGTATAAATTAATTAGAGCGAATCCCATCACGCAGCTACGCAGGTATCTAATCCAATGTCACCCAGTTGCCTATTTTGATAAAGCCGAAACTAATAAGACCCGACGCTTTGTCTTTTCAGACACAAAATAATTGGATGTAATGAATATCATAGATTTTTCTTACTGTCTTCGTATTCTGCTCTCCTGGTAGGAAGAAACATGTTTATATCGAATTATATGATTTATCATTATTATTTTTTATAGCAGAGACTGGCAAACGAGCAGGTGGGTCACCTGATGGTTAGTGATCACCACTGACCATAGTTGCCCATGTTATCAACACAATCATGGGTGCGTGGCCACTTTAAAGGAGGGAGATATGGATTGTGAAAGGGAGGTGGTAATTGGGCCACCGGAAATCTCGCCCGAATGAAACGCACGCTGAATTTACGTCGGTTATATAAGACAGTTGTATCAAATTGATCGAAGTCTAAAGTTTTTTCTGGTGTTTATTGCACATCTTGCTTGATATTTCTATATATCTATATACACAATGCTTTTGATATTGCATAAGTGTAAATGAAGGTGGACTGACGCTAGTTCACATTGTCTGCACAATCAGCACACATTTTTTCATTATTCACCAATATTTTATAAAATGTAAATATTATAGTATATTATATATTTCCATAATTATATTCATGAAAGCTCTGACATTGGCATCATGATGCATTAATCACACTGCACCATGCATCATGTCTTGTCACAAATCGATGTTTCTTATTTGATGTTATACAGGGTGTTGCAAAAAGATGGTGTCAATAATAACTAAAGGGATGGGGCCTTACTTATAAAAACATTTTCGCTTCTCTTTTTGCTAAGAATAGCCTGTCACTTTTTTCCTTGCGTTACATTGTTTAAAGGTGACAGGGACAACCTATAGTTAAAAATAAGCAACGCTAAAATATTTTTATAAGTAAGGGGCATATTGGCTAGCAATTTAGCGGTAAAATTTAAAATATTATTAGGGTTATATTTTTTGAATAATGGAAACTTGAATTTGTGACGAAATCATTCTTTTATTTTGAGTCAGATGCACATTTCCGAACAACCTATGAAGTAATTTATTATTTTTAGCACCCAAACAACCATTCTTATACTAATCAACGATTTATTTTCTGATTTTAAAGGTTTTTAAAATAGAAAATAAATCGTTAATTTAATTATTAAAAAAAAAATATATATATCTGTTAAGTTTTATTAGGATTTAAATCATTCTCCTAGTATGTGGATTTGTTATTGGTACCAACTATCTGCAACACCCGGTATAAAGAACTTAAAACTATAATAAATATAATTGCAGGATGTATTGATATTTATATTTGACGGGCGAAGTTCAATGGAGTTCGTCTGTATATCCGACTGTCGAGTTAAACAGGACGACATTTACCAGCTGCTTATACTTCGTTCTAGACAAGGTATTGAGATATGGCTACATCATTGTTTTAAACCGACAGACCTTTTTCCAATGGTTGTTCAACATATTTCTGAATAGATATTGACTATTTCCAAGCGATAAACATTTTTATTAAATCCTATACCTACCAAGTCTTTCGATCAATCCATTCAATTTGAACCTATAATTTAATATCTACTTTACGCAATGGTTTTATATTTTTTACTGTTTAATCACGTATTGTTTTTAGAAGTTATTTATCGGATTTAATAAATTATTAATTTACTTAAAGATTTTCAAACTATTATTATAAGTTGGGATTAAGTTGACATTTTTAAAGAGTGTAACGTAATATCAAAATTTGTATTCTTGAAATAAAACTAGTTTTTACGGAGTCTAACACGATTTGATTTTATTTATTTATGGAGTCCAACTAGTGACCACTTTAAAATAAAAAGTAATAAAAAACAAATCGCGATGGAATCCGTAAAAACTAGTTTTATTTCAATGAATAACATTCGCGTAAACCTAAGAAATCATAACTTATATTCTATTCTACATTACTATTCACAAAACAATTTCGTCCTTTTGAAGAACCTAATCCTATTCACTAATTACAAATAAGTAACGCTAAGTTTGATTTACGTTTGCCAGTCGTAATGACATTAATTATTCGTGTCCCTACTGAAGTTTGAGGGCCATTTTATAGGTAAATTTAAAAAGCCTCATCTACTTAGCCTGTCGTGAACTTTGTTTGACCCAAGACCAAATTATAAAGGTTATAGTTAAAAACATAATCTGACGTGAAACTTTGAGACTAATTTGACAATTAAAATGTCGGAAGTTAAGTTATTTTTGGGAATGCCTGATAGTTGTAGCTTATTAAACATTCAATCTTTATTGTTATTTTTATGAATAGCTTTACCTTAATATTAAAGTTTCTTATACCTCTACACGCAATATCATGGAAATGTGTCGTATGAGGAACATGTACGTAAATATTTATGAGCTTAGAAAGTACTATTACAAGTATGTTATTGTTCAATATACAGCAGAAAATATTTTTATTACTTACAAGAAATAGCATCATATGTTGATATTACATCTTTAAGGCATTTAAGAAGTTCAAAAATGAAGTGTAGTTTAAATAATAATCAATTCTTTGAGTGGTAGAGCCACGCTGTAGATAGTAATGTCTGCAGCACGAATGGGCCGGCTCGACCGGTTTGATACCACTGTCTCACAGAAAACCGACGTAAAGTGGCTTGCTGTCGCGTTTCGTTCCGTGAGTGAGATTTCCGGTGGTCCATATCCGCCCCCCCCCCTCTCTTGCCCAATTCCTTTTCCCTCCTCTTCCATTCCCTCCTTTTAGGTTGGCAATGCACCCATGATTCTTTGTGTCTTGGGTATCTAGGCGGTGGAGCTCACTTGCCATCTGGTGACTCAGTCTCTGCTATAAAAAATACAACCCAATCCAAACTAACAGTCAGTAATAAACCAACATACATAGTCCTGTAGCCCGAGCACGAAAACTAATGTAAATGTAAATGTATTCGAGTTCGCGGCGTACTGATGACGTTTGGTTAATATTTCATACAAATTTCATAGACGCGCATCGAGTTCGAATACATTTACGGTTGTCAGAAATTTTCCTGCTCAGGCCGCTGACCCCCCACTAAGTTTAACCTGTACCGTGGGTATCAGAAACTACGAAAGTCTCTCAGCCTCACAACATCCAAACCCGAAACAAATATCTGTTGATCACACAAATATTTGTCTCGGTGCGGGAATCGAACCCGCGGCCTCTCGCTTCACAGCCGGCTACTTGCCCGCTGGCTCAGAGTTTGTCGTATAATAAATGTCAGACCACAACAGAGAACTATAACCCCAAATTTTAAGCCCCGTAGTTCGAATTGATTTCTAAATTTAGTTAGATCACTCATCTCATGAAAGCTAATTTGTTCTTATTACTTTGATTTCATTTGTATGGTATCACAGAATACGGGAAATTAAATACATCGAAGAAGCAGAATAATTTCGTGAATCTAGGATGTTAAACATTTCGGTTTGTGTACATTAAAAAATTATAAGTGAAGAAAGATTCTTCGTTCGGATCAAATTAGGTAGATTTTTCAAGATTAAATTCTATGAAATTCTATTAATTATAAACAAATATTCTGTGTTATTCTTTTTTCTGCATGGCGTTATCCTGGATTAGTCCCAGGGTCCGCCTTCTTATTTAAATACTTCTAGTACGTCCGCGGCCGATGTACTCTAGTGGTTTAATCAAAAAGTGACCACACCATCTCAAGTGACATTCCTAAAATTTATCTGCCACGTGGCCGACACCTAGACGCCTAGTTGTAGGTAGACCTAGTTGTAGGTACCAGTATTTGATCCAGTCGTGTTCGTGTAACACTACATATCTGCCGCAGTATCTTGATTTCTAGGATGAGGAAATCATCGTATCGAAATTACAGGGAAATCCCTAAGATAAAGCTTAATGATTATGTTATTATGTTTTATCCTACTAAAAATAAATTTAAAAAATTACAATTTTTACCTTGTTTTAATAAGCAGTGACCCATCACAGTAATTGATCCCCGCAATGCTTAAAATCAAAATGGTTAGATAACAAACTCTGATTACCCCTACTCACCCAGTTAGTGACGTCAGGATTTAAACGAGGGCGGGAAGTGGGTGAAAAACCATTACGTTCCTTGTCCCACCTACTTGCATAATTAATGATTAAGCAAAAATGGCCTATAGTACGTTTTGCAATATATTCCCATAAATCTTAATTGAATTTCCATACAATGCACTTACCTTTAATAATACATAGACATTATTATTTATGGATACTCAATTCCCCGATGAGGTTGGTTTTATTAATCGTTTCATCTACACCAGATTCGTTTAATTAAATTGATTACCTTTGGTATAAAGAATAGATATTGTAGCCTGTGCATTTTATGAACTTCTAGTTTTGATTTATGATTAGCTTCATTTTTCATTTATCAACATACTTTAAAAAAGGCGAACAGTTCAATTTTAGGATATTTTTAACAGACTTCAAAGGATTTTATACGACTATCTCGGAAAGAGGGTAATGTTTTATGTATTACATCGATTATGAGATCTTTATTCTTTAGCCGTATTATGTCTACTTCCTTTGATTTTATATGAATAAACGTAAGGGTAGAATAAGTCGGCCGTATCGAATCTCGATATAAAAATAGACTCGCCTTTCTCATGGGTCTTGCAAAAGTCGATTCAGGGACTAAATCGGAAAATTGGCGACGATAGGTACAAGGATCGTTTGTTTACATTAATCTGGCCCCTGAAATGATAGATGTGAAATATTTTGTTATTAGGAGATTAGATTGAGAATTGATTATTGGTTTTCACATGTTTTCATAATAAAACCATTATTGAAACTGGTGCTATGTAGAAAAAATAGTTATCACCAGTTTAATGTTCTTACCTTCGTGACTCTTCAATATCTCTTTTATTGAAATAAAACTGTTCTTGCGGATTCCATTACTGCAAAACCTTCTAAACAAATCGTGATAGAATCCGTAAAAATAGTTTTATTTCCATGTATAACATTCGCGTAAACTTAAGAAATCAGTATACATATCTCTTTTAGTTAGTCCTTATTTTAACCCAGCCATTAAGAACTTTTATCATCTTTCGAATAAAAAATACTTGTTAACTTTAAACGTTAGTAATATTACTTGTTCTAATATGGTTATTATGAATACCTATCCTGTCAACCCTGGATATTTTTACTCTCTTTATTATCGCTGACGCAATCTGAAAAGGATTATGTCCAGCAGTGGACGTGTACAGGCTGATGATAATTAATTCAAAATTCCTCTAGGAATTAAACAAAGTTCGCTTAGCTACCAGTAATAGCTACACGTGTGTCAGGCAATGAAAACTTTACTGTGTGTTCCTAACGTTTCAGTGATACATTTTAAAAAGGTCAGCTTTGCGGATTCCGGGCACGTTGCTTGCCGAGAAAGCTATACGATTCAAAAACGCAAAAGTAATAATTTAAAGTTTCGCAATCTGCTCAAATGTATTGCTTTATATTTCAACTTTCCATTTAGAATTATTTGTGTTGTTCCTTTTATAGATTTTAAAACTTTATGGGTATTACTTATAAAATCAGTTTCACTGAGCGAATGGTAAAGAGTAGTCTGTTCCTTTTATTTTCAAACAACGTGACATAAGGAAAAAAGTGACAGACTATTCTTAGCCATTTGCTTAGCTAAATTGTTTTTATAAGTAAAACCCAATATGATTCATCATCATCATCATCCACAGCCCATCTCATCCCACTGCTGGGTATAGGCCTCTCTTTTTTGATGCCGTTTACCTCGGTTTTGTGCAGCTCGTATCCAAAATTGACCCGCAACATATGATTACACGCTATATATTTTTTTATAATTATTACCTATACGGAAGATAAAAACAGAAGCTAGTTTAATAGAAATTGGCATTACTTTTTCTTTTCTTTTGACAGCCTCCGTGGCGCAGCAGGCGAGAGGCTGCGAGTTTGATCCTGCACCGAGATAGATATTTGTGTGGCCCACAGATATTTGTTTCGGGTCTGTGTGTTGTGAGACCGCAAGTCTCTCGTAATTCCTGATTCCCACGACACAAGACTCAATCTTAGTGTGGGGTCAGGACTATGTATGTGACAGTTGGATATTATTTATTTATTTATTATAAAACTGATAATATTATTTGCCGAGAGGTAAGACTTGCAAGCTATCATACTAAATCCATCGTTTGCAACTAGGAATAATCAAATCAAGTATGATTATTGGTTAAACGAAGTGAGCTTTCCTTTTTAATTATGAATATGAACAATTAAATTTCAATAATCAAAATAATTTCTTACTGTGTTTGAGTTGTTTTTATTTGGTCCCCGCCGTTTAATACCAAAGACAGTAATAAATTGTAAAATGGTGGTGATAAAGTTTTTAGGCCAAGATCCGGCTGCATCTCTCTGCGATCATCATGTATGTAGTCAAAATCTAATTATAGTGGAGGAATAAATTTTTGCCAAGGTGCCAATCAAAATTTGCCCGCGAGTATTTTGAACGTAGTGATCTTGCAGCCTGCTCTCGGCCTTTGTAGTTTCAATACGATCCCTTACATACATGTCTCTGACAATCCCAAAGACCCAATATTAAATGATTCTACATTGATGTAATATTGTGTAGGCGGCATGCAGCCGTTGTCCCCTTAAGGGGCATAATAATAAAATACCTTAGCAAAGTAGCGTATAAATCTAATGCGTATTAATCACCCTGTCGAGTAAAATGGATAGGAGACATGAATAGTATTTTTTTCAGAATAGAAAATGTTTATATATTATTGGTTACTGTGTGACTGCTATGATTTAACTGGAACAACCAACCAATTGTTTTATCCAGGGATCCATTTACCCGGTGACCAGTATAGGTAAGGTTAACTGATATTTTCGGAAACCCTTCCATTCAGTTAACTCTTTATATGGGTTCACTTTACAATATGGCTAATGAAACAGAATTGAGAGGGAAAGAATAACATTTCCGTCAGTTTTCTATAGAACTGTTTGCAATAGGTTGACTAACAACAACACAGGTTTATGTTAAGGTTTTTCACCTAAGCCGATTAACAGGAGCCTGGTTTTATCCGAGGTAGGCAAAAGCAATAAATTGTACTGACTGTACGTTCCGATCGTTAATAAAGTGAATAACTGTATTATCGATCGTTGGGTTGTTTTTAATGTCTTGTAGTTTTCTTCATTCATCGATGGAGTGATGGATTATTCGTTATCTCCAATGTTGTTTTACAATTTTCTTCATTTTTCGATAGAGTGATCGATTAATTATAATCTCCGATGTTGTCGCCGATGGCCATTTTTAATACTAGAGTCATAGACAAACGGTAGCGGTAGTAACGTGTAAGGGCTAGTTGCAGCGCTTATTTCTAATCTAGAGTTACACCTTCCCTCGATTTATTTTGCAGCTCACTCCTATATTTAAATCAAGATTTAGGAAAAATAGAAATTTATCGCGGAGGTGCAAGTGGCCCTAAGGATAAGAAAAGGAGCAGGTTTTAGTAAATCGTGGGGTTATTAATCTCACTTAGCGCACGAAACGCAACTCCGAACCGTCATGCTGGTTTTTTGTGAGTGGTATTAATTCGGTCCAGCCGGTCATTCAATCCGTAGATAAAAAATTATTTAGCGTGTCTTACCCTTGTATAAGGCATTTTCAATTACTGTTTGCTTTAAGATAGGTTTGACTTTAATGGACTAATTATTCTTATCATACAATACGACATAAAAATAAGTCCTAAATATGTAATATTCTACTTTTAGTATTCTACGAGGCTTTGCCTTCAAAGCCTTTTATCTCTAACATACTTTGCCATTTTGTAAGCAAATTTTCAATCCGAGCCAATGAACGATATAAAAACAACATTATCGATGTTATGGAGGATAAGTAAATTTGAACGAACTAGCTATTACGATTTGTAGTAGATGTAGTAGATTAGATTTTGCATGTTTATTTTAGAAGTGCTCAATCCCTTCAGACCTCCGAACATAGTAATGCACATTAGAGGTATTATTCCGAGCGCGGTATGATTGTACCTACTACATCAGCGACCCGAGCAGGAAAATTTCTGACAATCGTAAATGTATTCAAGCTCAATCCGCGAATTTGTATGAAATTTTAACCAAATGTCATCTGTGCGCAGCGAGTTCGAATACATTTACGATTGTCAGAAATCCTGCTCGGGTCGCTGAAGCCCAGTGCAGTTAAAAAAACTACCGACCAATCTATGAGTTTATTAGTGGTAACAAGAATCGTTAGGACTTGTATACAAGCTTCTTCACAGTCCGAAGAAAAATCGAGGGCACATCGCGGTGACAAGACAAATATTAGCTTGTGCATGAGTTTTTTTGGCATTTCACGCTAGCGACTACTTTTGCGTAGTTTAACGTAAGTATTTGTATAACAAACACCCGAACACCGCTAGCGGTTACGTGGGGAACTGACGATGTTAATACAAATTATTTTACGTAATCGCTAGCGTGAAATAATAAAAACTCATGGCCGAGGTACTGATGATTTATTTCACAATACCGTTGTAACAATAGCATGTTTTCAACAATTAGGATACATAATTACTATATTGAGTACAATTTTATAACCCTTATGACCTATTTATTAAGACAAAGCATTAATTAGTGTCCTCTATAATGGCTGTAATCAGAGGCCTAGCGTCGTATTTCTTCCCAAAATGACAAACGAGCGGCACCAACGTCAAGGATAATAATTATGGTAATAGTTTTAATCACGATTTTGACACACTCGGATGTTTATTAAACGATGGGAAAAAGTGGCATAAAACAAACTGGTTACTTTCCTTTGGAACTCTATTTCATTGCATTTTAGCAAGTAGTTGTAGAGCTTTGAGTTGGTTAATAAAAAACTCAATTATTTTTGTTTATGGTTTGCCATTAATTATATTTATAAGTATTCTTGCTACTTGCTCTGCATCTTAAATAAGGCCCCTTAAAGGCTTTAACCGACTTAGAAAAGATTTATAAACGAAACATAAAATTAGCCTGGACTTTCAATGCTTCAACTGCCCGGTTATTTTAAAATGTTTTCAATTTAAATAGTAAATCTGAGTTAGCCCAGAGGTTAACTCAGGCAAGCAGACGACCGTAAAAATCATAGCCAAATCCTTTCTGAAACATGCTCAAAATATCTGTATTGCTCCGTCCACACGCTGGTGTAGGATAAAGTCAAGTGGATATATAGTAATTGGAATTAACACATGATGTGGCGAATGAGTATTGATTTGATATCATCATCATCATCATCATCAGCCACAAGACGTCCACTCCTGGATATAGGCCATCCCCAAAGATTTCCAGATCGACCCGTTGGGAGCGGCCTGCTTGATTTAATATGTAGGCCGTCAATTGACGATGAGTGCATTATTTGTACCTAGGTTTACCTTTCTTTATAATGATCATCATCAACCACAGGACGACCACCGTTAACATAGGTTTCTCCCACAGATCTGGGAAAATCGACCTGTTGGAATGGATCCAGTCAATCATTTATCTCAAGGATACACTCGTGAATTGATTTTATTTGTTACAGATATCAACAAATGTTTAGAGATGTTAAACCTGTCACCATCAAGTTATCGAAACGTTGATGTTGGCGAACGGACGGTGACGAGTAAGAAGGTCTATTCGCGAAGACCCTGGTATGCCCCTCCAATAGACCCTGCAGAGATCCTGAGAGAGCAGGAACCATACAACGCTGGTAAGAAGATATTTTGTCTAATATCGGGCATGACTTTCTTGTAAAATATATCTTGTATTTTGTCAGACTGATTTAATTTGGTAAGATTGTGATAATATGAACAAATAACTGATTATTATTAATTAGGAAAAGTGTACTTAAATTACTCCTGCCCTATAGTAGAACACGATTATCCTTTACGTATAAGAGAAGTCTCACGGTTTAGCTTGTAAGGTTAAACACAATGAATTAAATAATGGAAAACAAACTGAAACAACTCTTATTTTGTAAGCAGATTACGGATCAGAATACAACGCAGGATCTGAAGACGTTAATGAGAAGCAGACTGAAGAGTATTATGCTGGTCATCCGGACTACGAGGACCTAATAACCTCAAAACACGTGGAAGTGCTAGGACAGCTCGAAACTTCATCGGCGAATACGAAATTTGAGACCGCACCCACAGCAACCTCCGTCTCAGAGTTCTCTATTGCTAATGCAGTAAACTTGAGAGGTGAGTCAATTGAAGTATTTAAGATAACCTAACGAAAGGTTAGCAACCAACAACAAAACCTTAAGTTATTTCAACCTTAAGTTAACCTTTTTTTAAGTCTTGCAGCTGTATGCAAAATCATCCCACATAGATTATTCTTGAAGTAAACTTTAACTTTATATAAAAAAAAAACGTTAATATAAAAATCTTCTTGGGAGTGGACATTATGTCCACTCGCCTTTTTATGTAGTTAAACACTATCCTTATCTTGTACACTTAGTTTTTTTTGTTGTTTTACTATATAAATGTATTGGTGTAACAATTATAAATAAATAATAAATAATAAATAGTTGTCATTCAATTGTTTAATTGTAGTAAACATTTGTAAATACATATATAAAAATCGTAAGATAAAATACATGAATTATATAAAAACGTTTTGCGAACAATCCAACTTAATTTTCAAAGAGATTGCAGTTGTAAATACAAAGGTAACGCTAACCAATGAGAAACATGAAACTTGTTTGTTGAATTGGTTCTCTTAATGGTGTTGGCTTTTAAAAAATCTTAACACGATATAAAAAGTATTAACACAAATAAATACAAATTCAGGTAACAGGTTTACCTGCCTCGGAGGCACTTAAAAACAAATTACAACCTTCGCCTTATCTGACAAGAAACATGGCATAAAGTGAAGTAATTAAGTTATGCGTATTACTTCAGAAGTAAAATTGTAATAAAGCAAATTAACTCTGGGGTTTCAGAATTTATTGAGTTCCTCAAGTAAAAGCCTACAGTGTTACTAAATTAACAACCTTTCGTAATCTTTAACGAAGTTGATTAAACGTTTTTACTTGGAAAAAATGCGTATAAATTACAGTCTCCGGGGCTTGGCATATCCGACTACTTGGGTAATATTTCGCTTGGCAATATTTTTAAGTAATTTTAAAAAAGACTGTATAATAGAGATTGATGTAATACCTTTTAATTAAATTTTGTGCATAGTCTTGTATTAGGCAACGATAACATTATTCATGTTGTGACCCAATTAGCATCCAACTATAATTGTAGCTTAATTGAGCTGTTCTCGAAGTTAATCAAAATTTGGACATGTGCAACGAAACACGTTTTAACTTTAACTAAATTATAATATATTATAAAGTCGCGGTAAAGCATAATTCGCAAAATTGGGAGAAAGATATATTTGAAAAAGCATCCTGTTAATTAGTTATCTAAGTATATTTTTTGTATATGAATAATAAATTAATTAAGGGGTTAACCTGCAAGAAACCTTCCATGGTTTCGAAATCTTGTAAATAAACCTTGATGTTAAAACATTGATTTGTTTTTAACATACTTGTCGGATGGCCAACGCTAACGCTGTTTTCAAAAACGGTGACGTCAGCATGGCTGACGTCACTTTTGATAATAAGATGATTACTCATCTTATTTATCAACTGTGAACACTGAAATTCACTAACTCCCTTTATTAACGGTGCTCAACAGCACCGTCTAGTCAGGGATGTGGACAGTCCGAGTGCCGGAGCACGACTGTGTCGAATCTGCTCTGAACACTCCTTTTATAGGGTGCAATATTTGCAACTACCTACTCGATACCGAATATCGAATGTTAAAGAAATAATTAAAACGATTATTTTAACTTTTTAGAATCTTTTAAGGTTTCAGCAGTTTAACAATTGTAAAATAAATTAATAACGTGAAATAACAACGGCTTTTTAAATAAGCTTGCGATTTTGCGCCGATACGGCCATTCTGATAGGCGGTGCGTGCTCTGCACCAGCCTTGTAATTTGTTGTGAATACTCGTACAACCAAAATTTTTTTTTTTTTCTCTTTTTCTTTTCTTTTCTTTTTCTTTCTTTCTTTTTCATTTGAAATAGGACGTGCTCCTATTAAAAGTTTGTGGTTGTACGCCGATACGGTCATTTTGAAAGGCCTCGTTTATTATTGTGAATTTAAGATTCCGATTTTTTTTAAAACTACCACCGGATCCAAACGCGGCCCTGCCTGAGAAGACCCGGCGAAACAAACTCAGCGGGCAAAATTACCTAGCTCACAAAACACATTTCCCGAATTGACCACATATGATTTTGAAAGTTGATCACTGACGTTGACATTTAGACTTCAAAAATGACTGCAACAGTGTCACATACACCGTCTCGATCAATCCTGACCATAAATCAGGTAGTCTTTGTTTTTGCATTGAATTCCGAGATGAAATTGCACACAAATCAAAATACGGATATTTAGACGCACCGCGTGCCCTAGTTTATATGGTTTTTAGAGGAGGTATCCGACCAGCCTTGCCAGACCATATTATAAACATTTGCACAAATGTTCCACACAATGCACTTTTTATAAATCAGTAGTCAGAGTGCGAATGCTCCACGCATCTATGCACTTTTCTTACGGGGACGATGCCGTGGTCCACAGGGGTTCTAAAGGAACGGGAAGGGTCGATGCTGTGGCGCTGAGCGGTCCTGTACGCCGTGGTCCACAGAGGCTCTGAAAAGGTTTTTTTTTTTTTTTTGCAAATGTTTCACACATTAATACACTAGTGCTGATGCTCCACGCATTTATGCACTTTTTTTTATTGTTAAGGATAATGCTGTGGTTCTGAGCGGTCTCGTACGCCGTGGTCCACAGTTTTTTTTTTTTTTTTTTAAGGATGATGCTGTGGTTCTGAGCGGTCCTTTACGCCGTGGTCCACAGGGGTTCTAAAGGAACAGGGAAGGACTGGGAAGGACGATGCTGTGGCCTGGACCTTTATTATTGACCGTGGTCCACAAAGGCCCTGAAAAACTAGTTCGAAAGTATCGATCGAACTGAAAGTAAATCGGATTGAAAGTATCAGTCGGACTGAAATTATCAGTCGGACTGAATTCATCAGTCGGACCGAAATCATCAGTCGGATTGAAAGTATCAGTCGGACTGAATTCATCAGTCGGACCGAAATCATCAGTCGGACCGAAATCATCAGTCGGATTGAAAGTATCAGTCTGACTGAAAGTATCAGTCGAACTGAAAGTATCAGTCGAACTGAAAGTATCAGTCGAACTGAAAGTATCAGTCGGACCGAAAGCACCAGTCGGACTGAAAGCATCCATTGTCAGGGCAGAAAGGTTCAAGTTAAATGAGTGGGATAGTGATCCCACTTCTGGTGTCGGATGGCCAACGCTAACGCTGTTTTTAAAAACGGTGACGTCAGCATGGTTGACGTCACTTTTGATAATAAGATGATTACTCATCTTATTTATCAACTGTGAACACTGAAATTCACTAACTCCCTTTATTAACGGTGCTCAACAGCACCGTCTAGTCAGGGATGTGGACAGTCCGAGTGCCGGAGCACGACTGTGTCGAATCTGCTCTGAACACTCCTTTTATAGGGTGCAATATTTGCAACTACCTACTCGATACCGAATATCGAATGTTAAAGAAATAATTAAAACGATTATTTTAACTTTTTAGAATCTTTTAAGGTTTCAGCAGTTTAACAATTGTAAAATAAATTAATAACGTGAAATAACAACGGCTTTTTAAATAAGCTTGCGATTTTGCGCCGATATACTTAGGGCGACTTGCACCACTATTACTAACCTACAGTTAGTCTTAACCTCAAGTTAAATTGAAATAGAAATTTATGAAGGACATGTAATTAATTAAATGTCATAATTTATTATCTGTAATTACATGTAGTACATTACATGTAATGAATTACATGTCCTTCATATATTTAATTTTCATTTTAACTTGAGGTTAGGACTAACTGTAGGTTAGTAATAGTGGTGCAAGTCGCCCTTCATGTAATTATTGCCATAAAATGTCATTTCATATCAAAATAAAACATTAAGTCTAAAAATATCATAACAGAATATCGTTTATATTTTCTAAAAAAAGCATAGCAAAAACAACTATTAGATGGACCATGATTAAAAATTCAATATTTATAAACAATTTCGCCCTAAACCAAAGTCAAAACAATTGACTAATAAACCAACAGACAATCTTGACGAAGTAAACAAGCGACTGACGCGATAGGGGCGTGACGACCTCCGAGCCAATATAAACATTTGGGAGATCTACAAGTGTTTGACTACCGAGGATTTACATACTGCATGTAGTGTATTTACATTTTTTATCGGAACTAAAAAAAATATTATGTTATTTCTGGAATGGAATCTAATTTTCCACCAGTCCTTATGCCAATTCCAGTGTGATGTTGAGGCAACACTTTAAGGCCGACTTTATTCAATAAAGACTGCCTCGGTGGCGTAGTTGTATTTCGGTACGACTACCGTAGTAAGGTCTCGGGTTCGATCCCCGGTTGGACAAAGTGATATTGGATTTTATCAATATCAGCCCGGAGTCTGGAATTTATGCCCGGTATGGCGATAGGCTCACCCCCTATCACATCTGGGGCGGAACGAAGCTCGGCAAAATGTGGGTATTCTAATTCTCTAGTGCGCCTCTGCCTATCCCTTCGGGGATACATGCGTAAGATTTGAGACTTTGAGTTGGATTTTAGAAAATGAAAGAGTGAAATTTTTTAATAATCTTGGTCTTTTTACCGCAGCACTATTTTAATTTCAAGAAATAGTGGCATCATTCGAAATTACTCCGTACAATTAGGAATCCTACTATAGTGAATAATACAATGTTATAAAATGTTCTAGAACTTCTTTGTTGTTTGTTACCACATAAGTGTCCTCCCATACGTCATAAACTGTCAGGTGGGATGAACGTCGTAAAAATGTGTAGGTAGATACTATATTATGCGTCAAATGTTTTGACGCAAATCTATATAATGTGTTGGAATTAATTCCTTCGCTAGTTCTTAAATGTAGTAGTAAAATCTAAAACGTAAGAAAGAAAATTTGAAGCAAGTTGCAACACTTTAAAGCTAAGAACAAAACCAAAGAACGATAAAAAATTGGCCTCAATATACTAGATTGCTGACTTGGACACCTGCCCGTGGTGAAATTTGAAACGAATTATCGAAACAAAAATCCTATCAAACCTTTGTGTTATCCTGAATACTACTTTTGAAATGTATTTTAGTGAAATTGCTGAAATATTTTAAAGTTTTATATGGGCGCACATTATACATTCCATTTTATTCGTCTACTATTAAAACTCGAGCAATTTCACAGTAGATAAACTTTATTTTTGTAGAGCCAGCATAAAGGAGCAAAAAATAATGTATATGCACGTAAATTACATTTTTCGTGGAGTTTATGCTATGTTTTGTATATTTTATACCATGAAAAGGGTTTATAAACCGTAAAGAATAACATAAATATCACCGATGTTTATATTTGTAACCATTACTTTACAAATAACTGAAAAATAAAATTATTTTACTAGTACAGTTAGTGATTGCTTATGTTTTATGTTTCATTTATACGCGATGAAAACCCGATTATATAATAACGGCGGCTCGGCCTCCGGTGGCCCATAAGCTTATGTAACATACCTCTATATATGTGCCGCCTCCGACGGGTTATTATAACTCCGTTGTAAATAAACTATTAGGCAACTTCTGGTAAGCGCAAAGCAGTTTCTTTAGAAAAACAAGTAAACACAGATAAATAACGAGTGTATCGTTGTAGGTTATATTGGCCTGCTTTTGCTTCTTCACTCTCTAAAAAGGGAAGAAGCAACTCGACAGGCCTGCGACAGGATAGGCGGAGTCATCCTCGTACAGAGATACAAAGATGTACTTCGGGTCGATACCGAGTTGATACTTATCAGTGTTCTCACTAACCATCAAATCAAACCGCAAGCTCGGCTTTGTGTTCTAGTCGAAGACATTCAACAGTATATAGACGGGACAACAGCACAAAACTTGTGATCCAAAAGTTTTGACTTAGTGGTCATAAGTCACTGAGTTTATTTGAAATATACGCGCGCCAGGCCGGCCAGCGTAATAATATTGAGAGAATAAACTTATCTTACGTGATTGTTAACCATTCACAAATATCCTAGTGTATAAATTGTAATACTCGCCCTCGCATTGTAATAAATAGTCGGTGGCGTGGTTATATTTCAGTATGACTACCATCCTGATCCTACCATCCTGTCTCGGATTCGATTCCCGGGTCGGTCCAAAGTGATATTGGATCTTTCCATATCAGCTCGGAGTCTGGAATTTGTGTCCGATATGGCGATAGGCTCGCCCCCTATCACATCTGGGATGGAACTAAGCTCGTCGAAATGGGTGTTCTAGTTCGCTAGCGCACCTCTGCCTACCCCTTCTGGGATAGTGAGCTTATGTTCACAAAATATTCTTGGTTATAAATTGTAATACTCGCCCTCGCATTACATACGTAGTTGATGGCGGTACTGAATTTTGAGATCAATTTCTTTGTATGGAAACTTGCTTGATAACCCCTCTATAGTAGAGTAATATTAAATCTCTTTGGTTCTAGTTTTACCATCTTTGCATACGTCTTCTAGGTTATAAACATGAGATTAAAGAAAGAAAGAAAGAAATTTTATTCAGCCAATGTCTCAGGCAACAATAAGTGGGAGAACACAAAAATTGTTATTACTGTCCATATAGAAGCAGTGCTGGTGGCATTAGGCGGCGCAAGTGCAGCGTTGGTGCTTCTGATCGTGATGGCTGGCGTGTTCGTGGCCCGCAGACGCAAGAACAGCCCCTCCCCGACGCCGTCCCCGCCGATCCTCGTCTACCCACCACATGATATTTCGGCACCATGCTATATGTAAGTATTAATGTTTTATAGGGTTATATGCTGACTGCCTCGGTGACGTGGTTGTATTTCGGTATGACTACCGTCCAGAGTTTCAGGTTCGAACCCCGGGTCGGGCAAAGTGATATTGGATTTTTCCATATCAGCCTGGAGCATGGAATTTGTGCCCGATATGGCGAGAGGCTCGCCCCCTATCACATCTGGGACGGAACTAAGCTCGGCGAAATGTGGGTGTTCTAATTCGCTATTACTCCTTCGGGTATACGCGTGGACTTATGTGTTTTATAGGGTTGGTAGCTATTTCAGACTTTTTATGCCCTCTACTTATAAAATAATTTAAGCATTTCTTACCTTTAAATCTAGTATGTCACATTTTTCCTTGCAAAAACCTGGTTTGAAAATGAAAGGGACAAACTAGTTTTAAAGTTAAGAGGCACGTAAATATTTTATAAGTAAGGGGCTAAATATGCAAAAATGTTTCATTACATTTGTTGTAGCTAACAAATATAGTGTTATTATAACTCGGCCAACATTTGAGCAGTATTTGGGCAACATCAGTAGCCCGAGCACGAAAAACTAATGTAGATGTAAACTCGCTGCGCACTGATGACATTTGATTAATATTTCATACAAATTTCATAGACGCGCATCGAGCACGAATACTTTTACGGTTGTCAGAAATTTTCCTGCTCGGGCTGCAGTGTACCAAGTTAGAACAAATTTCGATTAAAATACGAATACTTTTAAAAGTTCTCTCCGCTAGGTACTCACATTGTGGTAATAATCTAAAGTCGCAGTCTCTTGTTGGTTGAACTTAAGGGGCCTTACTTATAAAAACATTTTAGCTCAGCAAATGGCTAAGAATAGTCTGTCTCTTTTATGTTCAAACAATGTGATACAAGGAAAAAAGTGAAGGTAAAGCCCATAATATTTACAGTACTTGGTACTTGAATTAAATAACGTATCAGAACAATAAATATTAGTATTTCATTAACACAAGTAACGCGTAATTGTAAAAGGAAGATTAAAATGATAAAATTGTATAAAGCGGAGGTTTAATGGAAACAAAACATCCGTCCATCCTAACAAAATTAGTTAAAGTTCCCTTAAAGAAGAAATTTCCGACGCCTCCAAAGTCTATTTAAGTTACGAAACTAGCCTCTTCCATTTTCTCTATTAGATCAATTGATAAGTCTCATTATTTCCTAACGGAATTCGACGATTGTTAAAGGAAAAGTTTACCCTTATAACTTTTCTGGCAGGCGACGCCTACGTGTATTACTTTCCCTATAACAATAATAAAGACACGAATTTGTAGACATTTTGTTCAAACAATTAGGGTAATAGGTGGAGTTTTCAAACTATTTCACAAATTGAAATTATCCTAAATATGCATCGTTAGCACAATTTATGCCTTAATTTTGAGGAACTCACAACGGATTACGTGTTTAGTACTTACTAATTGACGCTATTATATTGTTATTATGAATCATCTTACTATGTATATGCAGCCACCGTGGCGCAGCGGGCGAGTAGGCGGCTGTGAAACGTGAGGTCGCGGGTTCGATTCCCGCACCGAGACAAATGTCTGTGTGGCCCACAGATATTTGTTTCGGGTCTGGGTGTTGTGAGACCAAAAGTCTCTCGTAGTTCCTGATACTCACGACACAAGACTCGATCTTAGTGTGGGGTCAGGACTATGAGTGTGACTATTGGGTGTATTTATTATTATTTATAATCGGTGGAAATTTATGAAACGATGCATGAATGTGAACGAGGCAAAAGAGGTGTCAGGACCATAGCATGTGGCGCTCAATTGTCTTTGCCTACCCCCATGGGATGCAGGCGTGAGTGTGTATGTATGTATCTTACAATAGGTGACAAATTTAAACTTTGTAAAAGTATCTTCCATAAAAAGTTGTTGCTATATATGCGTTTTCGGGAAAAGGTTACGTATTTGTAAAGCTAAATTATGTTTATACAGGAAAAGTACTTAAAAGTCATTTAAAAAGATACAATTAATAATAATTAAATGCAAATCCAGTCGAGAAGAAGCTTTGAAGAGCTGAGAGTGAGAAACTTATTCGAAAAGCGGCACAATAAGCTTCGGACGACGCTTGACTTTATAATAGCGTGTAAATTATAATTGGCGCTAAATACGGCTTAGGCAGTGTCGTTTGAAATGTTTAATTATATTTTTCATTGTTTTATACATTAATGAATATGGAAAATTAATTTTATGGGCCTTAATGCATGAAGGTCGTTACGTACCGCTAAAGCCCCTTTCAAACGAATCCAGTTTTCCGGTTCCGGATTTTTACTGAATCCCGCTAAATAGTAGTAATAGTTATACCTACGAGTTACCAGTACTGCGAACGTCATAGTGCCTACGTAAGCAATATGCTTGAACCTCGTAGACTGCGATAAGTCATAACCATAGTACATGGTAATCTGCTGAGGTCATAATGACGTGATTAACCTTCAGCTAAACTGAGTTAAAACCCCACCACATTTTCACTCATAAGCTCATAAGCTCACGCCTGTATCCCCGAAGGGGTAGGCAGAGGCGCACTAGCGAACTAGAACACCCACATTTCACCGAGCTTAGTTCAGTCCCAGATGTGATAGGGGGCGAGCCTATCGCCATATCGGGCGCAAATTCCAGATATGGAAAAATCCAATATCACTTTACCCGACCCGGGGATCGAACCCGAGACCTCAGAACCGTAGTCGTACCGAATACCACCACGCCACCATTTTCATTCTTTTTTATTAGGGATTTGACGTCAGGCACTTGGAATTAATAGGCCGAATAATTTCAACAACAGGCTTGGAAAGATATGTTGCGCTGACCACATTAAAAAACGAATATAAATGCTTTAAAATTTCTTCGCTCCAATAAAATTACGACTGTGTTTGTTGTTTTTAAGTGATGTGGTTAAATGCATCAAACTGCAGTGAAGATGGACAGTATAATGTGGAAACTTTTTAACCGGTGATCTTTGATGAGCTTTGCTTGATGCGTTGGCTGGCTTTGTTCAGTCGATTCGCCGAGTGAAGGTCATCTAAGGGGCACCGCGCTAGAAGGAATTACCGCCATAATCCCAGCAGGACCTTGAGATCATTCACATCTGGATCTCATGGTCATTGTTAAAACATAATTGCTCTATTTACCTAGACATTGGCCAAATCATCGCAAATGCGAGGAAGCTATTATTTTTAAAAGAAGAAGAATAAAATAGTATTAAAATAAGTAGGAACCTAGACAGACAAATAAAATATTTTTCAATCATGATCTCCATTAATCACAGGAAGTTTACTGCTGAACATATCAATATTGACTATTAACAGAATCTGTAGTGTAATTTAATAGGTTAACCGCCAAATGTTCATACACTTAAGGTAACCTTATGTAGTTTAAGGCCGCCTTATCTGTTAAAATTGTATGGCGAAAATCAATGTAAAAAGCCGTTAAAGTTGAGTAGCGTTTGACCATTCGGGCGTAAATTGCTTATTTACTAATTTCAATTTATACTGACGCATGCTCGATTGCAGCTTGATTGCAATCGTTTCTTATTTAACGTTCACTGCTTTGAAAGTACTCTGCTATCGAGTTTTCTTTTTCTACACACTTATTTACATTGGAAGCGAATAAAGATTCGACTTTATTCACACAATGACACTTAAAGTCGATTACTATTTGATTTCATTCCTTCGCTCCCATTGAATTTTCTCGAATCGACGATACTGTAGTGTTTATTTATTTACCAGCAGTTTCTATGTTATCACAAACATAAACGTAAACAAGTTTGTTGTGAAAACATTTATCCAAATCATTTAGCATTTGAAGTACTTATAGTTTATTTATTTGTATGTAGTTATTATACCCTAACCTTATGTAAATATTTTATTGGAGAGTTATTACTTTAGACATTTTTCTGTTAGATTAATCACTCGTCTTTTTACAGCAAGCTCTCAAAAAGTTACACTGAGTTATTCAAGAACAGTTGATAGATCTTGTAACATAATTTAGAATTTTAAGTCAATAAATGAAACCGAATCATATTCAAAATCGAATCGAATATCAAAAGTAAGGGGGCAGATCTAGCTAGTTACTATGACTGCGGATTTTATACAATTAGCTTTAAGTACAAAATTAAATGCTCAAACTATATTTTATTAACAAGTAGGAAGTGTTGACAAAGACATTAACTATTTAAAAAAAAAATTAGATCCACGTATTCGTTTTGGATAAATAGTTATTAGACAGGTTCACTAAGTTGACATTACAGTATATATCTAATTATTCAATATATTTGCATTGCAATAGTTTAAAAACTAGAACATAATGATTTACTAATGATTTATATGTATTGTCAATGTAATAATTGGTTTTACAGTAAAGAGTTATTGTATTGTATTTATGTTGAAAACCATCAACATCGAAATATCCTTTTATAGCAAAGATTAATGTCGCCAGAACTTAATCATAATGTCGTCTTGTTCCACCCATATCGTACAAATTGACAAACATCTTATTTTCTTCGTCAGCCATTTTAATAAGATCCTGTCTTTGTTTGTGACATATTGAATCTTGTTGGATAATTCGATTATGTAATTCGAAATGACTTCAATCTAAAGATTGTAAGATGTATTTATTTTCTATCAATATTTTATTTCTATCTCTATTCATATAATTTGGAATTTGGGCCCGACATGGCGATAGGCTCGCCCCCTATCACATCTGGGACGGAACTAAGCTCGGCGAAACGTGGGTGTACTAGTTCGCTAGTGCGCCTCTGCCTACTCCTTCGGGGATACAGGCGTGAGCTTATATTAATGATGTTTATATATTTTGCTTATTTTGCTATGTGAGTGTTTATAACATTTTGAATGTTTATTATTTTCTCTTAGAAATGTTTAGTTCAAACAATTTGATAATAACATTATAAAGATTGGTTGTCACATTCAAAAGCGTCATCCACTTTTCGTTTGTAATTGTCTAATTAGTATTGTTGAGAGCGAGTTGTATAGTTAATTCCTTTGTCTGCATTCATCACTATCTGATCTCGCAGTTTCTAAATTACTTTGAGAACACCAGTAAATTTTACTTTGATTTCACTAGTCCAGTTTGTTTAATTGAAATTTATTTTGTAGTTTACTGTTGAATTATTCAAATTAATTTTCACTGTCTGACCCGTGACAACGAAGACTGCAAAGCCTTCGAAACGTCGGGAATAAAAATTAAAACCTAATCGTGATATAATCCGTAAAAATTGTTTTATTTCAATGTATAATATTCGCGTAAACTTAAGAAATCAGTATTTACACAACTATTTAGAATATTTTCATTTACCCGAGACCGCGTCATTATAGCGTTGAGTTTTTTAAGGCCAAATAAATATAATCTGGGAAATAATTTTGACGTGTTTATAGTTAATGTATGAAATACATTATCCCCAGAGGGACATGACGTCAGGCAGGCAGCAGGTCGTAAAAACTAAACCAAAGCCTTTCTGCAACATGCTTAAAAAGATAAGTTGCCCCGACCCCGTAGCTAAAAAGAAAGGAAGTATGAAATATTTATCAAAAACAAAATAGCGTGAAAAATAAAATCGAAAATACGTTAAAATGAAATCTCATTTTCATAAATCTATAATGTTCCTTATCTTTGGGGGAGTCCTATGTTCCGCAGTGGACGTCTTATGGCTGATGATGATAATAATATTGTTCCTTCGGCGCTTCTCATCAATATCAGTATTTGAGATTCTTGGAGTGTAGAATATTGTGTCTAGCGATAATTTTAATTTCTTGCCTAGAAGTAAGTTTTTGCCCTAGTTTTGCAGGCATTTGAGCGCTATCGATATAAAAATCGGTAAATGGGAAATTTAGATTCTAGAAGCATACTATTAAATTAATTGACGGGACTTGAATCCCTAGGCCATCATAATAATGAAGCCCAAATGATTACGTAATATTATACAAATTGTTATCATTGGATGAGCTATAATTGGGAAACTTCTTATTCGAAAATTATTTCGGTAAATATAACGATTCAATGAAATACATTTCATGTAAAAAAACTTTCTCATTTTAACATGCAGTACTTGGTTGTCTGTAAGCCTTGCCTAGTGCGATAAGACCGCCATCTTTACTGTATTTGTTTTTATTATGTTACTTGTATTATGTCCTAAGTGTACAACAAAGTATAAATATACTACTTGCAAAGAATACTACTTTTTATGGAATATAATGTTTGAAATTCTAACGTGAATGAATCAGGGTACAAAACAGAATATGTTTTTTTTACATTTGTTCCACAGGGAACCGGCTAAGGTTGCTAACCGGCTAACCGGAGACCATGCTGCCAAGTCATTAGTTACATATTTTTCTTTCTAACTAACCTAACATAAAAACTAACTATAACTAAGGATAATTAAACACGGATGTGCCGATTTCAAGGTTTTGTTGGAGTTTTGGCGTCAATTCCTTCTAGTTTGATGCTTTTACGATTTTCTCGCAGCGGAGGAATCGAACATGGTCGTACCATCCACCCGACAAAAAACGCTAAATCACTTATTTCGAAGCTTTCATGCACTGTCCATCTTCGTTGATGTTTATTGTATAGATTCACATCACATTTAAACAACAAGCACAACTTTAGACTAGAATATGAAATCATTAAAACAACCGACCACCCGTCAGAATTCCCGCCAAAACTCCACAGAATAATTATTAAATGTTATTGTTGCATAGGACCAAGGAAGTGAACTTCTCCTTACCGACTCTTCGTTCGTCGTCGTTGGGCGAGCTGCGTGAAGTTGTGAGCGTCAACAGCTTGGGTAGTGATGTGCTATGTCCACCGGTACCAGTTCAACTGCGATCCAACTCTTTCAGTAAGTCACTTTAATGTATTTATTCCAAGGTGTTTAAAAGAATAATTAATTCGTATATATTCTTTATGTTACGCGATATCTCCGCTAAATTTGGACCGATTTTCGACCGACTTCGTAAAAGGAGGAGGTCCTCAATTCGTCTGTTTTTTATGCATGTTACGCGATATCAAAATTTATTAATATTTTAAATTCTTGTTGTGTTCGGTAAAGCTTACATCAAGGGTCCCATATAAAGCGACGATTTAAAACTTTTTTTAAACTTGTCACTATATACCACAATTGTGAAAAAGAAATTCACATATTAGCGTATATGGGTTTTGGACCGGGAGGTCCAGCGTTCGAATTCTAGGTCATTTATCACGTTTTTCTAAAACGGACTGCTTAGTACTGGATTTCTCAGAGAGGTTGACATCAAGCAGGCAGCTGGTTGTAAAAACTAAGCCAAATCTCAAGTGTAAACTCCATCAATAATATCCTTATTTCCATGTTTTCTAAATAATATAATTAAAAAATTGTTTGTAGATTTTACTAAATACATTTGATAGATCAATTCTCAACTCATTTTCTTTCTTTCTAACTACCCTTATCCCACCTTAATGTGGGGTCGGCGCAACACACATTCTCAAGCATGTTACAGAGAGGATTTGGCTTAGTTTTTACGTCCGGCCGCCTGCCTGACGTCAACCCCCTATGAGGGATCCAGTCCCGGGCAAATTAAATTAGAAAATTTGCTTTGCCCGACCTGGCAATCGAACCCAGAACCTCCCGGTCCACAGCCCATACATGCTGCCACTAGACCAAGGAGGCGACCTTGACATTCTCTCATGACAGTCTTCTTTATATAATTCAAATGTATCAATCTTAACATTTCTAAATAGTCTGTTTTACATTATCCTCTTTACATTATTAAAATATGCAAAATAAGCTCAACGATAGTCTTGGCAAGAATAATTATGTTAACACAAGTGTGTTGCGTCAGTCCTACATCCTACATGAAATTAACTATGGGTGTAGAAGAAGAATTTTGAAAATGAGCCTATAACTAGTAATAAGAGGACTATATAAGAAAGCAGAAACGAAAGCAGATAACAAAGCAGTGCTTTTAAAAAAAATGCACACTAAATATGGTAACAATGAACGTAGTTTGCTTATTTGAAAAGAAAACTCATTGATTAATGGCAAAGATAGATTAATAGGAAAAACATTCGTAGAAAGGAGTAAATTGCAAGGAAACATTTCAGCTTTGCATACATCGAGGAGCGTGGACCTAAAAAAAGCAATATCATAGATTGCTTATTTAAATAAGCAATAAGTGTCACTTGTTATCCATTTTAAGCAACTAAGCCCACCTCTAACCACAGTACTCGCCACAGACTACTTACGGCCGGTCTCAATAACGTACTGACAGATGACTAACAGTTAAAATGACTACATTTGTTGGTTACTTGTGTTTCAATAAACAAGATAGATAAATTTACCTTAACCATGACAAATACTAATACAACACACTACACTGTATATTCAGTGTATAAGGGCGGACTTAATGGCTATAAGTATTCCCTCTCAGTGTATCTTAAGGGAATACAGAGATTTACAAGTTAAGCTTAAAAAGTTTAAGCAAAATGTATTGTCCTTTATCTCAAGATAAACACGCCTTTACTCTTTAAAGGAACAATGAATCGAAATGTTCTTCTTGTTAAATAATTGAAGGTTGAAAGTTAGCTATAGGTCACTTTTAAAATATATAAGGGTAAACAGCGGAGCAAGCAAACGCTAGTATCTATTTAAGTTGCATCAACTAACCAACATAATTGAAATAATTAAAATAAATAATATTAGCCCTGTAATATTACTGCCCCACTGCTGGGCACGGGCCTCCTCTACTAATGAGAGGGTAGGACTTAGTTTACCACGCTCACCTAATGCGGGTTGGTAGACTTCAGATACCTTCAAAATTCTTGTGAAGAATTTTCTCAGGTATGCAGGTTTCCTCACGACGTTTTCCTTCACCGTTAAAGCAAGCAATAATTCACAATGAAAATACCCGTAACATATAAAGTTAGAGGTGTATGCTCTTCCGGGCTTGGTGGGGTTACCACCACATCTTATAGCAATATTATTATAATCTTACTCCGTTGTTTTCCGTTGTTTATACGGGAATCGGTACAAGTAAAATTATAATAATATTGCTGTAAGAGGTGGTGGCAACCCGCTTGGTGTCGAACCTCCGACACTCGTCTCGGCAGTCCATACCATTTCCAACTGAGCTATTGCTGCTAATTGAAATAATACTTATCGTAAATTAACAATTATATCATGGCCGAGTGTTACTTTTACAACGACATTCTCAATAACATAATAAGTTCAGACTCTAAGGTACAGAAAGGTTAGACAGAGGTTAGGTTAGACAAAGGGTCTTATTCATACTAAAACCCTTCTCGAAGGAAACCCTATATTAGTTAAAATGCATTTTAATCCTATAAAAAAGAACTTCAAATTGAAAAAGCTAATCGATATTGGCCATGTTTTCACTATCGAACGTTGATAAGCTCCACTAAGTAACACAATAAGACCGTACGAGTACTGCGCAAGATATTTTTTTAGTATTATATAAAATAAATAAAGATTTACCTCGTTAAAAAAACGAATGAATTCGATATCTAATAATCTTCTGCCCTAAGGTAACATTTCTATGCTCATTGTATCTTTAATGTACGAATCAAAGAAAAATTTCCTTTGCGTTGTAAATATTTTCTTTGTATAATGTTTGCAAATGGCAGAGTCAATATTTGTATAAACAAAATATATTTTTATACACTTATTGTAACAAAAAGCTTTTGTTTGGCGATATTTTATTTACGCGAACTCTTTTTGCAGTAGAATAAATGTATTAAGCATAGTATCACGGTTCACGCGTGTTTTGTCCCCATTTTGTGCACACGCAATATATTAATTCAATTACGACGATTTTGTCACGCTCTTTTTAATGATAACTAAGTGAAAAACTGAAATGTACTTTAAAATAGTATAGAGTATTCTGTGACTCGTCATAGAAAGACTTCTATATATCGTACAAATTTTGTTGCATTTTCGACCAACTTCAGAAAAGGAGAAGGTTCTCAAATCATCTATATGTTTTTTTATATATGTTACTCGATATCTCCGCCAAATATGGGCCGATTTTCAAGATTCTTTTTGAGTTGGATAAGGCTTATTCCAAGGGTGGTTCCATATAAATTTGGTCACTATCGGATAAATTTTGCAGTATCTCTTTAAGTTTTTAACTTGTGATTATTTTAATGATTTATGGCGAATCCGAAAATTAAGTACAATCATAAGGTTATCATAAATGCATAAGCTATAAGTAGGCTATATAACTAAAGAATTTGCCAACTTGCATCTTGCCGGGCTTATTTTTATCGCTTCCATTTTCACGTAATATGACGCCTTATACTCCGTATTAAGGCATAATCCGGCATAAAATAATTGTCATACATGGAGGTTTGTTGAAATATTCAACAAAATAATAAGGGATAGATTATCTTAGAGCAGTAAAAGTGCGCGATGAGGATCATAAGATATGGAAAGTGTTCATATTGCCAGTGAGGTGTCTGCTATTGACCGATCGCTCGATTATTAGAGGAGGTCATACTCACAGTAGATAGACGTCATGAGTAAAAGATAAAGATAAGAAGTAAAAGATGATAATAAAAGAGTGGTAGAAATTCTTGGTAGAAGAATCTTTGTTTTGGGCCAAAAATGAACTACAGTTTTCGCCTCCTGATTAACAAAGATGTTCATGTTCTGTTTGTTTGAGTAAACCCACCTAGAGGACGCATACCATAGTGCATCACAAAGGTATGTCGAACTGTACTCACAGTTCATCTAGTAATTACCCTTTGTGCTGAGAGACTAGTGTATTGAATGTCAAAAGGACATATGAGGGGAAATTTTTTAGAAATAATTATTAAACACTAATATCCGACAGGTCGATCTAGCAATCTTTGGGGGAGCCCTATGTATGTCCAGCAGTGGACGTCCTGTGATTGATGATGATGATGATGAGGTCTGAGCAGTAATCATTTTGACGTTTAAAATTGTAGCGAGGTCGCTGCGAACTGATGAAGTTTGACTTTTTCATATAATCTAAGCGCGTATCCAGCTTGATTCGAATTCACTTGTCATTATTATTACTACTTGGGTCGCAGTTCGAATTTAGCGGAGGTTGCGAATAAAGAATCACCTTTCTGAAAGTCAGTTAAAATACATGGATCAATAGAATTCGCCATTCCACATCATATAATAAAACAATCCACACTTCTCTTCGCCGTCGACATACGTATTATAAAAGATCTAGCTAATCAAGAAATCTAAAACCTAGATAATTGTGTTTGCCGCTCACAGGATCATTGAACAAACTACGCCCACGACACGTGATTGCCATTTGAAAACAATAATTCTGCTCTCACATCTGTTGATGTGCTTCCAATTACTGATGAACCTATTAAGTCTCGAACAAATGCTGTATATACTAATATAGATGTATAAATGGGCAAAACTTTTAAAAAGATACATGATCTGTAAGTGTTTCTAGATTAATGCTGGAGGTCACCTTAGTACATAGTCGTTTCTACCACTCTTCAGCTATCTATTAATGGCGTAACGGTTGGCTTTTATATCTTTGTCTAAAATATAAAGGCAGAGTAATATTATGGACCGTCGCAGTATTCAGTCCAATCTTGTATAATACTATACACAGTAGATAGTACACCATGGTACAGGCATCAGCGACTAACACGTAGTTCTACTTTCAAACTTTTGCATTTTTCGATGCATAGAAGACATCAAATATGCATGGAAACACGAACACAAAATACCCATTACCGAAAAGGGGCGTTGGTGCATGCTTTTTTGTGATATAAAGCTCAAATTCGTGATACCGTCTGGTAAGTTTTGGTTATGTTTTAGTGTCCTAGCACATCAGTCGCTACACTCATATGGAATTATAATGCAATCATCTGGACCTTCGAAAGACATTACACCACTTGATGCAAACCCTAATAAACTTTTCATCATAGTATATATTGATCGGCAACTAGTCGGACACATTTACATCACCAGGTCCCTAGCCATAAACAACATAGATTTTGTCGATATACCTATAATAAATATGGCTTATCACCCATCTATGCTTATATTATAATAAGGAAATGTTTTCTCATGGGTTTTTGTTTGAAATTATAGGTTCAAAAACTACTGCCCAATTTTAAAAAACTTTCCACCTGTAAAAGGCTACATAATCACCAAAAATATATCATCATCATCATCATCAGCCTATACACGTCCACTGCTGGACATAGGCATCTCCCAATGCACACCATTGAGCTCGGTCTTTAGCTCTTTGCATCCAGTTTTTGCCCGCCGCTTTCCGCAGGTCGTCACTCCATAAAATCCAAAAAATATAGGCTACATTGGGTTAGGCATTTTTGGTTGTTATACAGCGTCCTTCACTCCTACCACTCAAAATTTAATTAAACCTATTGCAACATACTTTGCGTTTAATTTTAAGGTACAATCGTACATAAATTTACTTAGTGTCTATTTAAATAATGAATGCGGTCTTACCACTTCTAGACATGCTCAAATACCAGTATCATTGCGGTTTGTGACATGTGCTTGGATTTTGTAGTAAAGTCCCAACTAAACTCAACTAAAATAAACCTTTTCACTTATTTACGGACTTTTGTGTTAAGGACCTTCGTTACATTTTAGGTGTGAAAAGCCCTTTCACTCAAAGTAATCAAGTAAAATCAGGTAACTTCGTAACATAAGAGTTAAGTCAATAAAAACTTTGTTACTTTCGTTACAACAGCTCGTGTTAATTCTTATTTAACCGGAATCCAATTAATGTTGTGAAATTGTTGTTGTACTTAAGTTTGAATGAATTTAGTATAATATGATATTTACAGAAACAACGTTTGGTATAAAGTTGAAGGAAAATATCGTTAGGAAACCTGCATACCTGAGAATTTCTCCGCAAGAATTTCGAACGTATGTAGAATCACATTAGGCCAGCGTGGTAGACAAAGGCCTACTGGGCTAGATGAAAGATTAAATGATAAGGGTCTCATTAGTAAAGGAGCTCCAAGACCAGCAGTGGGATCACAGTAATATTACGGGACTAATTTATTATTATGATTCAGTGCGACGAAATAAAATTAAACGAATATTACTTAATTAATAATAATCTTTAACTAAAAATAAAACATCATTTTGGTAAGAACAAGAAACCTATTTCCCTTAAAGGAAAGCACTAAAGTGTAATAAATCTACGGAGGCTAATAAATGCGACCATAAATTAACGCGCAAAATCTATTCTTGGCTATACTCGACTTTAAACGATAAACGAAAAGATTGTTATTTAGTAGTTTAAGGTTGTGGAACAGAAGAATTGAATTTTAAACGAAGCTTTCACGCTCCGAGAGATAGAACATTCTTTCGCCGTGTTTTATATTGTTTTACATCTTGTGGATTTTACGGATCGGAAAGTTCCTAAGAAAAAGGTAAATGAAGTAAACCTTTTAAGCTGGAAAAGCGTGGGTTGGTGATAAAAACTGTTTTGAAACAAGTTTAGAGAGTATACTAGGTTTTCGATACACTGTATCCATTACGCGTTTGTATAGCAACGAAAAGTACTTTGTAAGAGGCATGAGATCACTTACATTAAATAACATTTGTAGGTAGTTTACCAATCACAAAAAGATTTTCTTGAATATTAAATCTTTATTCGGATTGAATGATGGCGATTTGTGTCAGAATATAACAAGTTTATTGGAATGCTTCTAATGGAAATTGTATTGAGTTATATAAAAGTTGTGTACCAACACGAATTGGGAGAAAATGTTAATGTCATTTTCGATAACAAGTCTTGCAATATTACCGGTGGAAATTCAATTGATTTTATTATACGTGGTGGATGTCTGTATTTTTTACATCAAAGAATAATCGATGGTTTTGGAATTTTGGATCGTTGTACAAACTGAGTTAGATAGATGACTTACATGATCTTTCACCTGCCCTATACCACTCGACTTGCCTTCACGACCAGCTACCCAATGTGACCTTCTCTAAATCTTCCCTGGCAAATATTTTTTTTAACATGGTTTTCCCCATCTCGATAAGCTTCTGCTAGGATTAGGAGGTGACTGACATTACCGAAATCATCAGTATTTAATTAGTTTTTTCTGCGTTTGTATTAACCCGTTGTGAAGTGTAAAGAAATTGGTTTTCGTTTTTTAATACCTATCAAACTATCTAACTAAGCTATCAAACGTAGCACTTAAAGAGGCCGTTATTTAAAAATACCTTCGACTCAAAAATTGGGTAGATCCTTAATGCAACTGACCTACAAACCATCACTATTTGTGTGTTCCGTATTATCGAATAGTTTCATATTACATTATAAATGATTATTTTATGATAGAGATTTCACTCATCTAAAGTAAAAATATTTCCAATCCAGAAAACATGTCTTATGAAATATGAATGATGTTGTCTGGAAGATGATTTATACATCTCAGGTGTGAAACGGCGTGCCATACCAAAACACGCCCACGATTCATCGCTCGCAATTAAAAGGATAGACAGTCTTACAATTGGGTAGCTTTCCCTTCGAAAATCGTGATAAGCGGGATGAAATACCGATGTTTTGCTCGAGAATCCGATAACGCTTCAGCCATGGAAACGTAGAGGAGTAAGGTTGAAAGTTTAATACCGATTTGCAGCGATTTATGGCCAAGTAACGGTAAACTCTCATCTAGCCACGCCCAAACTATTACCGACCCTTTTCCGTTTTATAGACTTATAAATGGGAATGATAATGCCATTTCACTGTTATCTTGAGGTCGTTTCAAGAAGTTGCATACTTAATTAATACTTCATGATGTAATGGTTCTAGTAAAGGTCAGTGTAAAACTTGTGTTTAATGAGAAACTTTGTAAAGTTCTACAATATAATCTAGATTAATGTGCATACCATTTTATACATTTTTTATGTAGTAGACACGCCTTGTAGATAATTTTCCTACATCATAATGGGTCGATTCGACCGTGTTATTTTTTTTTATCCGAGCGCTGTAAAATTACTACCCTAGACCCATAGCTGATAAGCGCAATGCAGTCTAAGGCTGAGATCGAACGAATATTGAGCGAACTTCGACTTAGACTGAGTCAAAGAAACAAACTTAGTGAGGATTTGGAATTTTTATATTAAACTTCGACTTAGTCCGAGACATTTTTTGCATGAAAAAACAGACTGACAGATAGACTAAGCAAAGATTTTCTTGTAAAAAATTACTCGGACTAAGTCAAGATCGATTTAAAAATTCTAAATTCTCACTGAGTTCGTTTCTTTGACTTAGACCGATAAACGATTGATCATCGGTGGCAGTGACGTATGCCGCACAATTATTCAACTCTTATCGCACTATCACTGCCTTCATTATCTCCGATATCGTCCTTGCATTCGTTGGAACTGCGCACCGACTGCAATCGGGCTGCACGGTGGAAATGCAGTGCGTCCAACTACATTCATACTGCTTTGCAGTCAGAGTGCAGTTGAAATACAGTCCGTTTGTCTAAAGCCTTAGTAAGATATATCGATATTACGTATATATTCATCAATTAATCGAGCTCTGGCAACACAGAGCTTAGTCTGGTTACTGTACAAACTGTTTAATTATAATATACCGTTTGAGGACTTAATTAAGCCACTACTATCTAGTGCATACATTATTGTCAGTGCGTCAATTATGTTCGAGTTTAATTCAATGACGTTACCATACAAACGAATCAATTAATTTTGGTTGCTTGTAGCTACATAGTTGCGGAAAATAAATTAGCATCATAGGAATGGAATAGCACCGTTTTAGTAATACAGGCCACTTGTATTTTTATAAAAGAGAAATTGGAAATGAGCATTAAATTTTTTTTAATAGCTGAGACTAGCAAACGAGCAGATAGGTCATCTGATGGTAAGTGTTCTCCACCGCCCATAGACACTCGAGACAATAAATGAAGGGAAATAGGGATTGGGAAATAAAGAGAGGGAATTGGGCCACCGGAAATAATTAATTAAAAATACGCACACATCCCTAAAACACCAAAAGCATAATAGCTGCATTATCAACCTTAAGGAAGGGAACAATTATTGTAAAGGGAAAGATAGATTCGGGTCATTGGAAATTATAAAATAACGTATGTATGAACATGATCCATGACTCGAATAAATAATATTATTGAAATAACACTATTATGGTACTTCGCTATGTTTATGATTTTATACACATTTTTATACGTTATAGCAAATAAACCAAAAAATAAACCCTTCTGCAAAAACTGCATCGAAATTGGTTGAAAAATTATATTGATATTTTAAAAATTCATTTTTATATTCCGTAATGAACGAGAGTGGGGGCGTAGTGGGGATACCATGCTAACCCTTTCTAACGCACGAACCCTTATGGCCGTGACGTGAATATACGGATGCTTCTCTTTCCTATAGTTTGAAGGTTACACCAAACTTAAAAAGCTTATAACTTATTTCAATATTTCTTTCTGTGCTGTATTTTAGATGTCGTAAACATATAAAATTCGTTAAATAAACGTACTCAAGTACCCAATTATGAATTCGGGACTAATTGCGATACGAGTTCTATTATTCTTTACTCTGCTAAATGCTTTTTCCCTGTGTTAACATTAACCGTGTTACTATTGGGTCGTATTTATTATTCATAGCGAAGGATGTTCAGACGGCCGATCGTAAAATCATGAGCCGGGAAGGGTCTAACGAGTTTTCTTAACACGCGTGCTCTGATTAAATAATTAATACAACACAATGATTTTAACGGAAACAACAAAATAACTACATAGCTGTAAGTGCATTGCACTCCAAATATACCAAGGACGACAAAGAGTTCATCGGTGGTCACCAGTATCAGTTGGACCGATGATCTACAGGACCTGCGGTGAGTGACGTGCACAGACAATCAGATTAGGATAGACAAAAAACTTACAATATTATTTTTTCGATCCTCCAAGTTTGAAGTTCTTTTTTATAGGCTTAAAATGCATTTTAAGTAATATAGGTTTATACCTTTGATAAGGGTTTTATTATGAATAAGGGTTTTTACAACGTACCTTATTTATAACGTATTGTAAAATAACTCATGTATCTAAGCGCGACAATACGAGATTTGCATCGTCCTCTGTATAATTAACACAGAGGATAGTTAAATTAGTTAATTATTATTCTAGTAAATTCCAAATATAGGTACATACGTGTTTGGGATGTAAATCGATTTCTGAATGAAGCCCACGCTTACGACAATTAATATGTAAACATCGTAGTTTTATGATAATATGTAATCCCACTTGTGTGAGGGGAGTAAACAAATCAATTTTCATATTATAATGAGGCTGAGATCTATAGAGCGAACCTCAACTAAGTCTGAGTCAAAGAAACGGAACTCGGTGAGGATTTGGATTTTTGAATCAAACTTTAAATTAGTCCTAGCAATTTTTTTCAAGAAAAACAGACTGATAGGCAGATTAAGCAGAGATTTTCTTGTAAAAAATGACTTGGACTAAGTGAAAGTTCCATTTGCTAATTCGAAATCGTCACTGAGTTCGTTTCTTTGACTTAGACTTAGTCAAAATTCGCTCTAGATCTCAGCCTTAAAAGCTTTAGTAAGTGTCGACGAAGGTTAATATGACCCAACGAATATACCAGTTGTAAAGCCCACATATTGTTAATTAAAATATTGCTCATTGTGTATTCACTAGTATTACCTTTCACCTTTATAGCACACTTTGTCATAATTTGCACGAGAGTTTGCAATAATTGTACGTGAATATTCAGTATATAATATGTTTAAAGCCGGGTCTCCTGCACTAAAGCATTACACAAAACATGTTTTTTTGTCTACCTCTATAACCCATTGTTATATGAGCTGGAGACAATGAAAAACCTTATTTTGTGTAGGTGTTTTATTGTTTTGTTTCGAAAAAACATGTGTAGGAGGCGCGGCTTTACAACATGTTTCTCGGTGGCGTAGTTGTATTGAGTGGGCGTTATGACTATCGCCCTGAAGTCTCTGGTTCGATTCCAGATAGCCGCCTAGCATGCGCGCCACAAGATATCCCGACAATCGACAGTCGAGATGATGTCTACGTATTGTCTACAATTTTGTATGAAAATAAACGAGGACGCATGTTAGTGTCCGTAGACAAATAGGGGAAACCGGTTATTACAGGACAAAAACCGTAGATAAAAAGTTCTCGTGGCGCGCATGCTAGGCGGGCTGGGTAGAGTAATATTGGGTTTTTCTACCGAAGTCTCGAATTTGTGTCCGATATGGGGATAGGCTCGCCTCTTATCATATTTTGGACGGAAATGAGTTCGGCGATGTGCGGGTGTTCTAGATCGCTTCTGCCTATTCCTTCGTAGGTACAGGCGTGTGTCTATGAATAAATTTTATTGCTAAGAGAGAAAAAGTATATAGCCGGTCGTAAAAACTAACCTGAATTTCTGCAATTTGCCAGAAATGTGTTGCGCCGACCCCACATTAAGGTGGGAAATGGGCAGGCAGGAAAAAAAGATTACCATATGTGTAACATTTCTTGTGGAATTATTTGCTTTAATAAATGGCTTATTAAGCGAACTGTAATGTACCAAATGTGATGAACATTTCAAATGTTTTCTAAATGTTCACTTACCATCAGGTGACCTGCTTGTTTGCCAGTCTCCTATAAATTCTTCATTTTACTTCCTTAAAGGAAATAAAGCACCTAATGTTCGAAAGGATACTTCAAAGAGCAGTAATGCGCTCTGTGTTGTAAAATCTTATTCAGCAGTTTCTCTGAATTGCTGGGTCGTTTCAAGATGCATTCGGAATTTGAAACTACGTGCTCTCGCGTCTTACGTTGAAAGGAAACAGCAGTTCTGCGAATAGCATCTTGTAACTTCTGGTTTATTATAGAAAAATCAGCGTTGTGTATAATAATTCAGACAGAAAACTAAAAATTTACATCTTTGTTTTCAATATCTGTATCATCATCATTGTGTTGATTGAAATCAATCGCGATTTAGATTTCTATTTTGAATGTGATTTCTTCTTTATTTAATTAGCATATGATATAAATGCAAATACTATTTGATGATGCAAATGATATGATTTATGTGGATCGGCCATTTAACCTCGCAGGCAGTATTTTTCATCTGCAAGGATTGGATAAATGTAAAAGCTATTTCGCCTGACTATAAACCGACAATTTAAAAATCATGCCCTTTACGCATGATCGAATGTAATCCGTGTTGCAACGAGTTTCGAGCCAACCCAATGAATTTTTCGATCTTCAAATTAGATCTGCGATGTATCGACATGAATATTAGAAGGTCTGTGCAACGCAGTTTAAAATGACAGCCTTCGTGCCAGCGCTCAAGTAGCTAGTTATGTATAACTCATTTCACTGGTTCGATTTTAGCACTGAAACAAAATTAACAAGGATTGGCCATGTCACTGATAGATGTCTGGTGATTCAATGAGTGTGAGTGACTCGACTCGATATGTTGAGTGAAATTTAACGTCACAAAAAGCAAGACAAAATGACAAGAGAGAATGACGTAAACACCGATAACGAATATCTTTACAAGTATCAAATACATAAATAAACCACTGTCAGTATCTTAAAATTAGGCCATTAGTCAGGACTTCTCTCCCTTTATAATGTAGAAGATAACATTTGTAAGAATAAAACAGGTGTCACCGGTGTAAACATTTTCAAAGTCACTTTCATTGAAAGCCATATTGTATTAAGTCCATTTGAAGAAATGTATCTGAATGTGTAAATATAACACCGTCATAGTTCAGTGACCACCAGTCACCACGCCTCAGACACACCTAGACGGTTTTATGGAAATATGATTTCAAAGGCATTTTATTGGAGACGGGTTTCTAGGAAAGACATATTTTAAGTAGTACCGTATATGGAATGAAACTCCTTTAGCTGTTCTTATTGAAAGCGTAAAGTATTTAATTGATTGCAGCATCCATCTCACTGCCTTATTAGCATGATTAATAATATAATAAGTATCTAAGCGGTAAGATTACCTACCTCCTTGTCTTCGATCCTCGGAACGGTTAAAGTGCTATTCGTTTTTTCTGCTGAGTATTAGCACACAGTCTGGAGTTTGTATCCGATATGGCGATAGGCTCGCCCTCTATTCTATTTGGGAGGGAAATAATTTATGTGAGATTTAAGTGTTCAAGTTCTCTAATTCGCATCTGTCTACCCTTTCTGGAATACACCATGAGATTATGGTTGTATCTATATCATACAAAATATGATTTTACTAAATTATTCCCACAAACTTCTGCATATTATGTATATTGCGTGGGGTGCTATAGCTGTCATTTCCAATATTGGAAAAATGAGGTGGAGCAGAACGTTCGAAACATTTTTAAAGGAAAAATATAAAATTTTGGATGACGTGGAACATAATATTTGCAGGTAACCTTTCCGCAACATTTCTTCGTGGTTTGAATAAATGTGCTTTAAGTTATTTTATTTTGTTGCATCGAATAAAATGCATGAAAAATGAAATTTAGATACGCAGAGATATTTCAAACAAAAATACATAAACTTAATATTTATTGCAAAAATTTAAATAGATTTGCACTAGTGAATTTGTTTTTGTCTTTTTTCCTGAGTCGGGTTTTGTTTTTAATAGTTCTTTGCAATCGCATAAATAGCATAGACAAAGACTTGCTAGGAACGGTATTGCATTTTTGTAATCGACTGGATGGCGACTTCTACATATATTGACTACTGTAATTTGATTGTGTATGTAATATGTACATATAGCACCAAGCCCGTCATAGCGGCTCGCTCATGCGAATCACGTTTCGGTGTCAGCTTCTGCACATCGAGTAACTTCAGGCTGACATAAATCTGTGTGTCGAGGGACGCAGTTGCTTTGTCTTTCTATATAACGTGAATTTTAGTATATCCGACAATGGAAAGTAGTTTATTTAGAATCAGTAATATAAACTTATACTACAAGTTTAAACACGTGTTATATTTTAATCGTAAAACCAGAGTAAAAGTCTTGCAATTTAGATACTTCATTTTTACTAACTCAAGCACGCGAGTCGCTAGCCTACTGAAACAATACTTAGTAGGACACTAGCACTTAGTACGACAGTAATTGTTTTAAGTCAAATTTTAATTGGGGTTGAGCTTTAGAGAGATTTCCTAGTCAATGGTGAAAGCCAACGCTGAAACCATGGCGTTATGATGAAATAATCGAGCGCAGTAGCCCATGATTTTCAATATATAGGTACAATTATAGTACAGTACTGTCGCTTGAAAATATAGATTAGTACTCTATAACTTTGTTAAATTAACAACGCTTCGACGCAATTCAGCTAAAAATCAGTAAAATAACATAACATAAACTCACGCCTGTATCCCCGAAGGAGTAGGCTGAGGCGCAGTAGCGAACTAGAACACCCACATTTCGCCGAGCTTAGTTCCGTCCCAGATGTTTTTGATTCCAAACTCCGGGCTGATATGGAAAAATCCAATATCACTTTGCCCGACCCGGGGATCGAACCCGAGACCTCAGACCCGTAGTCGTACCGAAATACCACCACGCCACCGAGGCAGTCAGTAAAATAATTTATTTAAATACAACTTTCTCTCCACCTGCCCTTATCTACTCAATATGAGGTCAGCGCAACACACTTTTTAAAATGTTGTAGCAAGGATTCCGCTTCGTTTTATGTCTACCACCATGTGCATCCATGTTATTTTAATACACTATACATTTTTGTAACGTAATGCACTAACCTAAAATTACCAAAGAACATCTCATGTCACCCATTCAGTTGATGGAAATGGAGTGGCAAATGGAAATGCTCTCATAAAATATGATCTGTTGGCCAACGTTTCAAACATTAATGCATATCTCACTTTACTTTATATGAATATTTGTGAATTTGTATGTATGTGTGTGCATTTGTTTTGGATGTTTGTTAATAGGGGATACATTATTTCGCTAAACCTAACTTGGAGGACAGGTTACTTTTATTTATTGTCGCCTCCTTGGTTTAGTGCTACCTTATATAAGCTGTGAACCGGGACGTCCTGGGTTCGATTCCTAGGTCGGGCGGTGTGGTTTTCTAATACGATTAGCCTGGACTTGGATCCCCCAGAAGGGGCTTGACGGTAGGCAGTCGGTCGTATAATTTAAGCCAAATCCTTTCCGCTTCATGCTTGGAAAATTGTATTGCGACAATCTCATTGAGATGGCGGAAAAGGGTAGGTAGAAAGAAAGACTTTTATTCCTAGAAGACCTGTACGTGGACAAAGCCGCGGTTAAAAACGAGTACGTACCCCACGGAATATGACATCGATTCGTCACAATATACGGATACCGAGAATAGTAAGCCTCGAGGATAACAAGGAATGATGGCACGCAATATTTTATATGTATAACAGTGTAATGTAGGACGGAAACGTGTATTTATTGGGCCTTACTTATAAAAACATTTTCGCTTATATTTAATCTACGAATAGCCTGTCACTTTTTTCCTTGCGTTACATTGTTTAAAAATGAAAGGGACAACCTATGGTTCAAGATAAACAGCGCTTAAATATTATTATAAGTAAGGGGTATAATTATTAAAATATCACTGTTTCCAGAGGTAGTCACCTCCTTGGTCTAGTAGTAATTATGTGGGCTGTGGACCGGGAGATCCTGGGTTCGATTCCCAGATCGGGCACAGCGATTTTTTTTATTTAATTTATCCAGGACTGGATCCCTCAGAGGGGGTTCACATCAGGCAGGCAGCCGGTAAAAACTAAGAAATTCAATACAATAAAATATAACATAAAATAATCATATAAATCAACTAATGTATATTAGAATATGGAACTTAAGCCCGATATGGCGACAGGCTCGCCCCTTATCATATCTGGTACGGAAGAAAGCTCGGCGAAATGATGGTGTTTTAGTTCGCTAGTGCGCCTCGACCTACACCTTCGGGGATACAGGCGTGAGCTTATGTATATGTGTTTAAGATAACATAATAAAGTCAATCATTTACTTATAGAAAATTATTTTGTTTTTATTGAAATAAAACTATTTTTACGGATTCTATCACGATTTGATTTTATTTTTTGTGACCCGTGACCACAAAGGCTGCAAAGCTTTCGAAACGTCGGGCATGAAAATTAAAACCAAATCGTGATAGAATCCGTAAATATAGTTTTATTTCCATGAATAACACTTGCGTAAACCTAAGAAAGCATTATATTTTGTTTTTAATATTTAGAGAGACATACTTCAAAACGTGTGTTGCGCCGACCCCACATTAATAAGGTGGGATAAGGGCAGGTATAAAGAAAGAAAACGATGAAAGTATCTCGTGAATTTAATTATAAGCATTATTATACCTTGTGACGTGACAAATTTAAATAAAAATGTGCAAAAGTTCACGATTAAAAGTCATTAACATTCTTACAAACACAATTGCATGTGAAACTTCATTATTACGTATTTTTTGCTACACATTAATATAATTAAATGTAATACAGAAAACATTATGGCTTTAAAAGGTGCTAACATTTATTTCGTTGCCTGCAGCCCGAGCAGGAAAATTTCTGACAACCGTAAATGTATTCGTGCTCGATGCGCGTCTATGAAATTTGTATGAAATATTAATCAAATGTCATCAGTGCGCAGCGAGTTTACATTTACATTAGTTTTTCGTGCTCGGGCTCAGTTGACTTTCAATAATTAACATTTACAGAAGAGTATATAATGTGTATAATATTCTGAACTGTATCATAAGTAATAAAAAAATCATCTTAATAATAAAAATCATCTTTCTTTCTACCTGCACTTATCCCACTTCAATATGGGGTCGACGCAACCCAAATGGGTTGAAAAAATTTTCAGACGTGTTGCGGAAAGGATTCAACATAATTATTACAACCGACTAGGTAGTTAGACAGGTGCCTGACGTCAGTACCTACTAGGGTCTAGTACCGGGCAAATATTGTTAGAAATCAGCTTTACTCGACCCGTGAATCGAAGTCAGCGCCAGATCTACACCCTATATTCACTGGCACTAGACCATGGAGGCGACAAAATAATACAAAATAAATGCCGTAAACAGATAAATCATGAGATTTAGATACTGATTTCTTAAGTTTACGCGAATATTATACATTGAAATAAAACTATTCTTACGGATTCTATCACGATTAGGTCTGACCCGTGACAACGAAGACTGCAAAGCCTTCGAAAGATAGAATCCGTAAGAATAGTTTTATTTCAATGAGATTTAGAGACAAAATATGTATTTTATTTCAACTATATCAGAAATTATAATTAAGGAAACATGACAATATTGCGGTTAATTACAACGAACCCACAGACAATGTAACACTTACCGTCATGTCACTCGGTTGGTTTAATTAAGGTGTTGCCACAGTACAAGCTTGATAAGCACCCCTACACACCTTTACAAAGCTTTAAACTATTCACTCTGGGTTATGTGGCGGCTGCCGACAGTATTTTCATCAGATATTCTTTCTTTAACAGAACAAAACTGGTATTTTATGAATATATTGAAGTTCGTTTAACAAAACTAGAAAGACGAGTGCAAAAAAATAGCTTATTTTTTAAAATAATAATCCATTCAATATTGGCTTTGGAAATGTCTTACTCTGGCATTATGGTAATCGCTTATATATTAAATTATTAAATAAACTAATTTGATGAAATATTCTTCCCCCTTCTTTTTCCTTAAAAATTAAATTATATTATTTCTATTGCATAATTTTGAACTGCCAGCTCATTTTGTGTCCTCTTTGTGATATTTTACAAAGAGGTCAGAATGTCAAGCTTGGATGAATTTTAATATTCAGTGGCAAAGAAGATTAAATACCCGAGGAGGGTCGACAGCGGCCAGAGGCTAATCTCAAAACTAACAAGATAATATCCAGACCCATAATAATTATATTCATGAGGAAAGATAGAGAACGATAGCGAAATGTTAGCGTTTAGTCGTGGCTTCGTTCGCTTTAAAGACTGTGAGAAATTACTTGTATACATTAGAATAGTCTCAGTGATAGTGTAGCTTAGTTTTGAGAAATAATTTACAGAATCTGACCGGTGGGGTCCTAAGATTAATCGTTTAGAATATTTGGTTCTATATGGTAGTTGTATTGAATTATTAATGGACAGTACAGTTACGAAAGTAATTAAATGAAGTTCTGGCTCAAAAAACCGCTATCGTCACTAGACATTGTAATAAAATACCATAATAGACTTTGTAGAATACATATTAACATGAATTATTATTATCAACCAACCTACTTAATATTTCTATTGAAAAATCTTATTAAATCGGTTAAACAATGCAAAGAAAAAACGAAATCAATACACAAAAGTAACAAGCAAATATGCAGCTTCCGTATAAAGGGCCGTAAAAGATTTCAATTCGGATGGGGTGTTCTGGCCAAATTAATAAAATGCCGGAGGCAATCTACATCACACATCGTTTTGTACGTGTAGATGCTCCGACGCTCCCGCCAAGTAAGAATAAGAAAATATGTAAATTACAGCTATATAAATATCGAGGAAAACAGATTTTCCTTCAGCTTCAAATAAAACTGCGTAGGTTGCCTTAACGTTTACAATGTTAATGTTATTACGAATAAGATATCTTTTTCATTCTTGTAATTATTATTTCTAGACGGTCGTGAAAAATAATAAAAGATCGCTGCTTATTATTTATACCGAGTGGCGCCGACATAATGACATTAAATTTGATAATGGGTAACATACGTATTTTTAAATTTCGCCGCACTAATAAAAAAACTGTAACATCAATACCGAAAAAAACTAAATTTTAAATAGCAAAAGTTTTGTTACTAATTGTCACACCATTTATAGTGTCTAAAAACGGTATTATGGGCGGACAAATCAACATGTAGGTAAATTTCAGTAGGTACGCGGTGCGATCCTCGCTTCCGACTCGCGCCAGACTGGGGGCTGACGCTTGACACTCGATTCGAATTTGACTTCGATTCAACATCATTTAGTGACTTACAATTCCACCGAAACAGAGTTAAAAAGTCAGCCCCCAGTCCGCCTAGCATGCGCGCCTCGAGAACATTTTATCTACGTTTTTTGTCTTATTAAAACCGGTTTTCTCTATTTGTCTACGGACACTAACATGCGTCCTCGTTTATTTTCATACAATATTGTCGACAACACGTAGACAAATCTCGACAGTCGATAATCGGGATATCTCGTGGCGCGCATGTTAGGCGGGCAGGTCCATGCATGTTATCGACAAAAGTCTTTGACCACTAATATCAGCTGTTTTAGGTCGCCCCGGACGTACATAATGTGCAAAAGTTGTAAAAACTAAAAATCGATCCTGTGGTTAGACTATTTCACCTATTGGACTAGTTTTTTGGTACAAAGCCTTGCAACGTGGTAGGTACGTATATCTGGGATGATTAAATATCGTTATGTCGGCGCCACTCGGTATAATTCTCGTTATATTAACTTTAGGTACTGTGCAGTTGTAGAAGTGAATGAGTTTAAAATGAAGGAGGGAATTTAGGCGCAAATAAATGCGGAATGTGGTTTTGGATGTGCCTAGTTGTTATAACTATATTGAAACTACTAATAGTAAAAAGATAAACATTACCATCGGCTTCTCATAGGGATATTTTCACTGTTCGCTACGTTTAAGGTGACCCAAAAGCTCATTTCCCCCTTGGATAAAAAAGATATTTTTTATAAGTCTTATGAATGATCAAATCAAAATCGATGCTTGTAAAGATGTTACGGTTTATAAAAGCAAATACACCATAGTATCTTATATTTTTAACGGATCCTGATCGTTCTTGAATATTTAACGACCTCCGGTTACCGGTAATGTAACTCAGACTAGACTTCTTGTTTTTCGTAAGCAACTATGTTAGAATATGCAATAAAGTTGAATCCAGACGCGATGAGCAAGTTTCTAGTATCCTTTTATGTTTAGACATCGTGCAAAAATCATGGCGATTTATAGTTTTTTTTGTTATGTAGCAATATTGGAGAGGTCTTTGCTAATTCTATACAATTGACCCCTCCAATTCGTTCTTGCTACATCATAAGACATGATAAGTATGGTAGTTGCAGCGAGGGAGCTAGGTTTAAATCGCTGTGACATACTCAAGTTGTTTTTTAATTCATAGACACATACGATCTATATCATGTCACGCTCCCAGCTCCCCTGCTGCATTGAAATACATTCCACAGTATGATATCATATAGAAGTCGTGATTCCAATCTATACTTTGTTAATTATGTCGGGGATATCAGTTGCCCGAGCAGTATTTTCAATCGACTTCAAAACTAATCACAAGTTCAAAAACTTAACCGACCGACTTCAATATTTATCCGATCGTGAACAAATGTGAAACAACCCTTGGAATAAGCTCTATTGAACACAAAAAGAATCTTGAAAATCGGTCCACATTTGGCGGAGATATCGGGTAACATAGAGTGGTAGAGCCACGCTGTAGACAGTAACGTCTACAGCACGAATGGGCCGGCTCGACCGGTTAGACACCACTGTCTCACAGAAAACCGACGTAAAGTGGCAGCTTGTTGACGCGTTTCGTTCGGTGAGTGAGATTTCCGGTGGCCCATTTCCCCCCTCCATTCCCCAATCCCTTTTCCCTCCCCTTCCATTCCCTCCTTTTAGGTTGGCAACACACCCATGATTCTTTTGTGATGATTCTTTTCAATCCATGATTCTTTTCAATTATCAACATACATACTATATGATTCTAACGATATTTTTTGTTTACAGCAAACACGACAGATCTTGGTGTTTTGGACCCCGCGCTTTATAAAACGGATTGTCTTGATGAAGATTTGATGTGGCCTGAAGGACACGTGGTGAGTACATATTACTTTCATTTAAATTATTTTCAAATTTTATTAAAGAGTCGCATCATTGGTCTAGTGGCAGCAAGTACATATGGCTGTGACCCGGTATGTCCTGGGTTCGATTCCCAAGCCGGGCAAAACGAATTTTCTAACTTAATTTTCCCGGGACTGGACCCCTCAGAGGGGTTGATGTCAAGTGAATGTATGTACATTTTTTTGCAATAAGACAGGTGGCCTCAAATTACATAACACGACCTCAATTGTTTAAGTTGTGTTTCAGTATAAGGGGATTAAATATATAATGATGCGTATAATGCTTAATATCCTAAAGCACATAACATTAAAACATAAGAACATGTTAAAAAATATTTCCTAGAAAATATATTTTATTATCTAAAAACAGATCGTGCAAACAATCTCGTGAACTCGTAACGTGTTGAAGGAAGTTTAGTACTGGTGATGAATATTTATGAGTCTTGATTACCGACTTTCGCAGTCTAAAGGCTTTGCATTTAATTTAAGGGTAAAACAGCGGCCGTCAACTACTTAAGAATATGCAAAAATAATATGTACATATAATGCCCCATTTATGTGGGGAGAGTGTATCGTTTCTGGATGACAATTATGATTAAGTACTCTATAAAACTTTTACGTTAGACAATAAATATTATTAATAAACGTTAATCGTGATGAGTGGCATGATATGAGAGAGGCCTAAGCCCAGCAGTGGGACCCTACAGGCTGTGGATGATGATGATGATAAATAAGCGTTAAAATTGAAAACGAAATCTGGGTGTTCTAGTTCGCTAGTTCGCCTCTGCCTACCCTTGGGGATACAGGCGTGACCTTATGTTTATGTTATCTTAAATTTAACTGCATTTATCAAACACAATTTACACATTTTTAAATTGCTTTAATTTTTAATTACACTGCCAAGTATAACTACATTTTTTCATATATTTGTTTAAAACTCAATCCAATTTGAACGCCGTGCGGGTGTGATCAACGATCAAAAACGGATCGACGAATTATCTACATCGATTTTTAGTGTTGAATACATCAATGTCCTATCATCGATGTTTCTTTTAGGTTAATGATATAACAACACAACAATCCATAGACAGCGTTTTCGCGGCAAATTCAACTAATAATTAACTAACATAATGTTTGTTTTTATTTTCCTAAAATAAGCAAATAAATTACGAAATCGTTTATTACATGTCTAGGATAAACTAATAAATAGCTCTAAATACTTTTCAAAAATAGTTAAGTACCCAATTTAGAAGTACATAATTAATATCACAGTGACATTAATGTACCATGACACGGATGCCATAAAAATGTTAAACATTTATGAATTCTGTAGGTACCTATAACGAGTTTACCAACTGAGAGGCATTGTTCTTCTGTACCTTTTATACTTAACTCGATAACTTCAACAAAAAGAGTTTTCATAAAGTCCACGACAGTGAAAATCTTATAAAAACAACTCAGCCCTCGAAAACGAAGCCCGAGAAATGCGAAGGCAAAGTCGTCATTATACCGTGAAAGTTATTTCCCAATTTATTGTCCAAGTATACAGAGGCTGCTTTATGCCCATTTCAAACGGATAGCGAAGCGAGGGCGATGCGAAGCGAACCTAAATAATGGAACTACACGCTTTGCATCGACATTTATTTTGTAGCATGATATTATAACATACAAATGCCTCGGTAGCGTAGTCGTATCGCGGTCCGATTGCCTTGAGTTCAATTCCTGAGTTCATCAAATGGTTATTGAATTTTCCGCTCATTATCAGCCTAGTCTCTGCCTGATATGTCGATTGATTCCCACTTCGTCTCCTATCACATCATAGGATGGAAATAAGCCTAAAAGCCTATGAAGGTGAGTGCACTGGTTGCGATTACTTCTTCGGATATGCGTACGTACGTATGTACTATGTATAACATAATACTAACACTGCCCTATCCCTTCGCTTCGCTATGTGTTTATCATGGGCATTATGGCGCTACAGATAGATTCAGTACTACGCAATGAGTTTGTATCGTCACCACAACTTATTATTGCGGTACAGTCGTAACTGATAATTCTCGTAAAATAAGTACACCTTAAAGAAGACTTACACTATTACCAACCTACAGTTAGTAACCTAACCTCAATTTAAATTGAAAAAGAAATATCTGAAGGACATGCAATTACAGATAATATATGATGACATTTAATTAATTACATGTCCTTCATATATTTCTTTTTCGATTTAACTTGAGGTTAGAACTAACTGTATGTTGGTAATAATGGTGTAAGTAACCCTAAATAATATATATCCCGCAATCATAAAAAAAATGTTGCGAAAACAAGTTTAGTATTCAATACCTTATATATTTTCTTTTTATTATATTTATCCAGTATTTTCTTTCATTCTACCTGCCCTTATCCTACCTTAATGTGGGGTCGGCGCAACACATTTTTCCAAGTTTGTTGCAGAAAGGATTTGGTTAAGTTTTTACGACTGGCTGCCAACCTCCTCAGGGGAATCCAGTCCCAGGCAAATTTAGTTAGAAAATTAGCTTTGCCCGACCTGGGAATCGAACCCAGGGCCGGTCCACAGCCCATATATGCTTCCACTAGACCAAGGAGACGACTTCTCTCGTATTATATGACTAATAAATTATGCCGGCCCTACAACATTGTCTTACAGTCTAACACATAACATGACTCATAAGTCACACGTATCCTCACTCACGATCTATCAAAACAGACTGACTACATCAAAATTTCACGAACAATCTCTCTGCACGTGGAAGGTCAGACGAATAGTTGGACTGTTGGACGATTTAGGGCGACTTGCACCACTAAATGTCATTCATATATTTTCTGTAATTACATGTAATTAATTCCATAGATGATTCCATGTCATTCATTTTTTTTGTTTTCAATTTAACTTGAGGTTAGGACTGACTGTAGGTTAGTAATAGTGGTTCAAGTCGCCCTTAGCACCAGTATTACACTATGTACTTGTGAGTCTTTCACCTTTACGTCTTTATAAATTAAATATACCATTTTTAAGTCCTATGTGTTACTCCAAAAAGCTCTATTAAAATATTCACGCAAATGTTATTAGTAAAGCTTCTTTATTCTAATTGTTATGATAAAGGATTTATGAGATTTTAAGTGCGATTCAACATTAAAAGTTGCAATTATGACAAAATAGATATTTTAAAACAAAAAGCTTTTTACTTTACATTTCTAAGTTTATCACTCAAAGCAAATTACATATTTTTAGCTACAATTTTATTTCAAATTAAAATTGAAGTATTTTTAGTATTATTTACGTATAAAAATAAAATTAAAATACGTAAATATTATTTTATTTCAAAGTAACATTTACGTATTTTTAGCTACAATTTTATTTGAAAGTATTAAAATCCCAGGTGAACACTTTCCACCCAAATACACCTACACCCGTTATATTTTATTTCCATCTCTATTTCTATCGACTCCAATATTTCAGATACGGTTTTATTGCATACACTCTACATACACGTACAAAAATATCCAATTCACACCCGAACAGCTTAATGGATTGGGGACCACCTTTGCTACAATTTTGGAATTATGTCTGCGAATAACCATCTGCCTATAACTGATATCGATTGTGTACTTGTGATAGCAAGTAAAGACTGTTAGTATTATTAAAAAACGGGCAAGTGCATGCTGTATACTGATACGCACAGTACAGGGTTCCGATATAATTAATAATAAATTAGAAGTCAATAAATAGGAAGTCGCTGGATGCAGGCCGCTTCCAACAGGTCGATCTGGAAATCTTTGGGGGGGGCTATGTTCAGCAGTGGACGTCCTATGGCTGATGATGATGATGATGATAAATGATAATAAATACACCCAACAGTCACACACATAGTCCCTAGTCCTTACCCAGCACTAAGATCGAGTCTTGTGTCGTGGGTGTCAGGAACTACGAGAGACTTTCAGTCTCACAACACCCAGACCCGAAACAAATATATGTGGGCCACACAGACATTTGTTTCGGTGCGGGAATCGAACCCGCGACCTTACGTTTCACAGCCGGCCACTCGCCCGCTGCGCCACGAAGGCTGTCCAATTTTAAGTGTATGGTCCATAAACTCATATTTACTACCTGTTTTACACGACTAACAACTTCATATAAGTGATATTGAAAATAACATTTCGCATTGCAACTTAATATTTTGCAAACAGAGCCTCCAATCGAAAAATGGTTTTTGCAAACCCAACGACACCCCACACCATAGGATAGTCGAGAAAAAAAATTCACCCCTACTTTACATGACCCAAAAAAAATTTTATTACACGGATTTCTTAGTTTGATAGATATGTATACTAGTGCCAAATTACAGCCCTCTAGTACTTATAGCCTTTAAGATAAACAGTGGTCAGACAGACAGACGCGACGGACGGACGGACATGGCGAAACTATAAGGGTTCCTTTTTTTTCGATTTGGCTTTGGAACCCTAAAAAGGATATGATATTTTATTTCATAGTTTGTTTAGTGACGCCTTTAATTGCCTTAAACCTGATTTAAAGTAGCGACGTTTCAAGTATTGGTAGTATGTTATGCATATATTTAAATGAATATGTAGTCACAGAAAGGTTTCCTTTATCTAGGGGCAGCGTGATCTTGGGTTCGAATACGAGATTGTTCAAAGTAGTGTTTCTAAAACGACGTGCTCGCGATTGGATTTCTCAGAGGGGGTTGACGTCAGGCAGGCAGCCTGGAATAAAACTAGTCGAATCCTTTCTGCGACATGCTTTTAATTTGCAGTGGGATCAATTAAAAAGTAATATAGCAAGGTTGCACATGAGTAATATTTGTAGAATCACGTTACTCATGTGATCGTAGGCCGCATTCATTAATCAAGATTACTATAACACAAACAATTTCATCACCAAATTAATTATCCATGTCAAAGACAAATTAGAACTTAGCTAATTAAAACTAACATTATTCCGAATCGGTTTGAAATCCTAGAGTGCTTATGACGTGTAGATATAATTGAGCTTTCATTGTAATTTCCCTAGGGTCGAGTGTGGTTCACGTTGAAGTACGAGGCCAGTACTGAAAGGCTACAAGTGCATATTATAAAGGCGAAGCACCTGCCTTCTCGCACGCCGGCGCTCGCGAACGCTTGCGACCCATACATCAAGTAAGTGATGCCTATTCTTTCTTTCTACCTGCCCTTATCCCACCTTAATGTGGGGTCGGCGCAACACACTTTTTAAAGCATGTTGCTGAAATGATTTGGCTAAGTTTTTACGACCGGCTGCCTGCCTGATGTCGATCCCCTCTGAGGGATCCAGTGCCGGGCAAATTAAATTAGGAAATTCACTTTGCCCGACCTGGGAATCGAACCCACGACCTCCTGGTCCACAGCCCATATATGCTGCCACTAGGCCAAGGAGGCGCCAATTAAGTAAGTAAGTGATGCCTATCTGTTTAATTAATTACCTTATGTATTTTTGTGCAATTTATATTGCCCAGGTATATTCTAAGAGGTTGATTGTAATTAAATTGTTTAACGATATTGCAATAGATTTGGTGGCGTCGTTGCATTGCGTATGTGGTATGACTACTGTCTTGATGTGCCGGGTTCAATCCCCGAGTTCAATCAAAATGATATCTCACGCCTACCCCTTTGGGGGGGGATACAGGCGTGAGCTGATGTGTATGTGTAGTATTTGGATTGACATAAATAAATGATTTTCTTGCCTCTTGAAAAACATATTTTTTTAGTTGTCTTAGTATTGATATAGGTGTACGATATGTTTTTTTTTAACCGTATTAATATCAAAATTTGGCGTAGGGATATTATTATATTACATCTGGGATAGAAATATGTAAGTTCGGGGACTCGGTCAATATGGGTGTTCTAGCTCTCTAGTACATCTCTGCTTATTCCAACGGGAATACAGCCGTGAGCTGTATGTCAAGTTTTAAAATAGACGTAGATTTTAAAGCGTATACTCGTTACAATAAAGACCTCTCAGAATTACTAAGTATAAAAACTCATTTCATTTTGCACCGTTATGTAAAACGTTAATCTTCGTAATTATCTAATCGTAATTAGGTATTCTGTCTAAAAAGGTTAATCGAAAAGGCTATGAACCTTACTCATAATTAAATTCCTATCGAAGGTATAAACGTAGATTAGTTAAAATCCATTTTAATCCTATAAAAACAAACTTGAAACAGCTGATCGAAATCGGCCATGTTTTCACTATCGAACTTTTATAAGCTCCACTAAGTTATTATGAAGAAGACCGTATTAAGTATTCTGTCTAAAAAAAGGTTAAAAGGCTAATTTTTTCACAGAATCCATCTGATGCCAGATGAAAGGAGGGTCCTACACACGAAACAAAAGAAGAAGACATGCAACCCCTTCTTTGACGAAACCTTTGTTTATCAGGTAAGGTAAAAGAGAAAGGAAAATATAAACATTCATAAGAAATATCTAAATTAAAATAAAATTATAAAAGTAATATGGCTTCGTAAAGATATTCACAATGAAATAAAACTATTTTTACGGATTCTATCACGATTTAATAGTTCTATTTCAATGTATAACATTCGCGTAAACGTAAGAAATCGGTATTCACAATGTCTTCATAAATAAAGATGCTCGCAAATACACGCATCGAAGATAACAATCAAAGCTCACAATCTAGTATGGCTAGCTTTACAGCATTTGGTTGAATACTCAAAAGATTATTTGACTTTGAACACAAATCATAATATTTTAAGCTTATTACTGACTATGCCATTAAAATAAATATTTAATATCTATTAAAATTCTCGTTTGCTTCTATCAAAATCGAAACGTTTCAAATTACGCATACTCTATCCGTACACCGTATAAGACTACCATCATAAACTGGGTAAACGCTATGGAATACAAAAATAATCATAAATAATCACAAGTGGTAGAGCCACGCTGTAGACAATTATGTCTACAGCACGAATGGGTCGGCTCGACCGGTTTGATACCACTGTCTCACAGAAAATCGACGTAAAGTGGCAGCTTGCTGTCGCGTTTCGTTCGGTGAGTGAGATTTCCGGTGGCCCATTTTCCCCTTGCTTTCCCAATCCCTTTTTCCCTCCCCTTCCATTTCCTCCTTTCAGGTTGGCAACGCATCCATGATTATTTTTGTCTTGGGTGTCTATGGGCGGTGGAGATCACTTACCATCAGGTGACCCATCTGCTCGTTTGCCTGTCTCTGCTATAAAAAAAAAAAGTTTAAAAACTTAACGGACCTACTTCAAAATTATTCTGCAGGGTTACCACAACCTCTTATAGCTGTATTATTATAATCGTTCTTCGTTTGTTTTGTATGGGAATCGGTACAAGTAAGATTATAATAATACTGCTATAAGAGTTTTTGGTAACCCCTCTGATCGTGACCTACATATATGGGACCACCCTTGGAATAGGCTCTATCGAACACAAAATCAATCTTTAAATTACTTCTTTAGTGGAGATACCGGGGAACATACAAAAAAAATACAGACGAATTGAGGACCTTCTCCTTTTTTGAAGTTGGTCGAAGAAGGGTATACTTTTTTAGAGTATATTTATTAGATATTTATAGAGTACTTTTTTATTTAGCGTAACAGAGATAAAATATTACATACCCATTTACAACTTTTTAGTATTGGAGGCAAAGATTTTTGTTGAATGGAATTAACATTTGAACCGTAAAGACACGTGTCCAGTAGCCCGAGCACGAAAAACTAATGTAAATGTAAATGTATTCGAGTTCGCTGCGCACTGATGACGTTTGGTTAATATTTCACACAAATTACATAGACGCGCATCGAGTTCGAATACATTTACGGTTGTCAGAAATTTTCCTGCTCAGGCCGCTGCTCATGTTTTACTGGAAATACTTCACAAAAACACTTACACTAAACATTGATGACATTGGTCCACAACTCAGTTTCGAGAAAAACATGAGCAGGACGTGTCTTAACTTTCCACGAATCTTTGAGTTTTTATAGTCACAGGTAAATACAAAACTACTATGTTTTCGACTGATTTCCAAAAAGGAAGTCTTCAATTCGTCTGTATTTTTTTCTACGTATGTTACGCGATATCTCCGCCGAAAGTTAACCAATTTTCAAAATTATTTTTGTGTTCTCTAGAGCTTATTTCAAGGGTGGCCCCATACAAATTTGGTCACGGATAAGTTTTGAAGTCGGTCTATTTAGTTTTTAAACTTGCGATTATTACACTAATATTTATATTTTTCGATCCACTTCCAAAAATGAGAAGGTCCTCAATTCGTCGGTATTTCTCCAAATTGCCTATTACAAGAAGTATTTTTGCATCAAATTTATACTATAAATTCAATCAAACTCACATCTATTATACATTAATATAGCGTAGAGACTATCGTAAATTGCCTAAAAGCTTCGAACCGAAGAGCGGCGCATCGCTTCACTCATTGACCATACATTTAATTACACTAATGGCGAATTTTGCTTTCGCCCTCTCTAGTTCACTGATAGCTTTTAACATGACCAACCACTGATTGACATCGCGAGATAATTAAAATAGTACAATACGTTAAAATAAAACTGATTCATCGCCATTTTTATAAACAACCCTCCTTAGAATCCTCAAAACATAGTTTTATATAAATATATTTAAAGAAAATCATAATTTTAATAACTTAAAAAACGCCACCTCAAAGCTCCAAATACTACTCCATATAGCTACGGGCACCTATGGAGTAAGCTCAACACAAAAAGAATCGTGATAATCGGTTCATATATTTTGCCGGAGATAATTATTATAACTTAATATAGAGGTACATAAAAAAACAGCTGTAGGCATATAAACTTGTGATGTAATAATATTACTTACTACCCAATAGGCATTTTGCTTGTACAATATACTAGACATGAAAATAATTTCGCTATAGCATTCACAACATAAATTAGGAAAACTTCGGGAACAATAGTATGCAGCATTATTTTAGAAACACCCGTAGCGATTTTGAATTATTCAAATGTTACGTACAGGACTTTCAAATTACGTCAACTTTAAAATCCCAAGCTGAGCTACCGCATCGTACAATCGAGTTAAGTTCCGAGGAAGCTTGAGAAACTAACATAAACTTACGCAGAGATTTGAAACTTATGCGACAACTTTACGAGGTCGATCTATTTTTAGCACCTGATTTACTGTCGTATTAACTTTGCTTGCGACTCTATCTATACTTACTTCGTGAAAATGTCAAACGGCGATATAGTGCGAAAGAAAGTATCCTGTGTCATAATCTGGGTCATATGACCTATATACGTATGACCCAGATTACGACACAGAATACTGGTGAATATATTATGAGAATATTAAGTCGTAAATCATATATATATTCTAGAGTGGTAGAGTCACGCTGTAGACAGTAACGTCTACAGCACGAATGGGCCGGCTCGACCGGTTTGATACCACTGTCTCACAGAAAACCGACGTAAAGTGGCAGCCTGTTGTCGCGTTTCGTTCGGTGAGTGAGATTTCCGGTGGCCCATTTCCCCCCCTTCCTGTCCCAATCCTTTTTGCCCTTCCCTTCCTTTTCCTCCTTTTAGGTTGGCAACGCACCGATGATACCTTTTATGTCTTGGGTGTCTATGGGCGGTGGAGATCACTTACCATCAGGTGACCCATCTCTCGTGTGCCAGTCTCTGCTAATAAAAAAAAAAAAATTGTGATTTAAAAAGTCACAGGCGTCCAACTATTTTATTGTAGCACCTGTTACTCGTAGCCCCACGATAAAGGAGACGCGGCTTTAGGGTGATTCCATCTTTCTAATGAAGAGTTTTCAAAATCCGATTAGTAGGTGATTCATGCCCTTAAACAAACGACCTTTTCACTTACTACACTACTCTAACCCCCAAATGGTCAAACGCTGCCTAAATATGATATAATATGGATGGCCTTATCGATTTAGGCACTCGTTATTCTTCAATTTGGCATGGTCAAACAGAACCTATCTCTTCACATTAAATGTAAGCAGGACCCAGTTTAAGGCCCGCTTATTTCGTAAAACGGCATGGTCAACAACTGCCTAACGTTTGACAGCTATTTAAGGCCCGCTTAACTAGCATTTGATCGAAATTAGTTTGAGATTGCCTGCGACTACTCTCAAATAAATCTAATGTTATAAACACGAAAGTTTGTGAAGATGTATGGATGTTTTGTTACTCTTTTACACCAGAATGGCTGAAGAGATCTGAATGAAATTTGGCACAGAGATGGATTAAAGTCTGAAATAGCACACAGGCTACTTTTTTCCTCGAAAAAATGTATGGTTTCCGTAGGATAGATATGTTTAAATAAATAAAATTTCACGCGAACGGAATGACGGGCATAGGTTTGTATTTAATAATTTCCGTGTTCCGTGTAGTGTTTACCTACCCCTTGATTTCAATAAAATGTATTTTTCCTCAATATCATTATCTAAACTAGAATATAGCGCACTCGAAGAAGCCAAGACAAATAAAACACTTCACAAATACAATGATTAATTTTATTAAATCCGATAAAACACTACTGCTTGTTGCCGAATTCCTCTCCAATTTAATGGTTTTTTAGATGGTCTGATGAAGCCGGTGTGAACTGGGACGTCCTGAATTCCATCGTCAGATCGGGCGGAGTATTTTTTTTGGGACGGACGGCAGTCCCTGGCAAGAAAAATTCGAGAAGACTCCTTTTATTGAAACGCTCCAAGAAATATCCTCCATATCCAAACTTCAAAGTTTCCATAATCTCTCCATCTTCGTTGATGTTTATTACCTTAAACAAAATCACTTCACATACAACAAACACAGTTATTTAAATACGAGAATAAATATAAACAAACAGGTCGCCATTTGCCAATTTATTTTTTCATTTTTTCCACACAAATCATTGGCTAAGGACGAAAGAAACATTCTGTCAAGTGGTGCCAAAAAAAGATCCATTTTAAGTTCCGTTTCTATTATATAAAAATGTGTTTACCTTCACTATAATAAAAGATAGACAGAGATAACATAAACTTTACAGAAAAATTTAATACAGATGAAATATGATCGGAATGGCACATGAACAGCAAAAAGGTTAAATAAACATTTTTGAATCGTGTATTCTGCCAATTATTTCTTATATATATCTTAAAAAAAACTAAATTAAATATAATGATTCTACGTGAAACGAAACAAAAATATAATTTTATTAAAATTTTGTAATCGAGAACAAACTTTTATTATCTGTAGCATAATGATTGATCCTCAGCTGATTTTTCCGCCAAGTCTTCTCAAGTGCGTACGACCATGCCGCTCAAAAATTATTGGCTGCTTAATTTTGGGTAGTGCTCAAATGACTTGGATGACTGAGCACTGTTTGACCATTCGGCCCTAAGAGTCTGGGCGATATGAGACCGAAAGTCTATCGTAGTTCCTGGTACCCGCGAGACAAGACTCGATCTTAGTGTGGGGTCAGGACTTTGATTGTCACTGCTGGGTGTTATTTATTTAGGGCGACTTACAGCGCTAGGACTAATCTAGAGTTACACCTTATCTCGATTTATCGTACAGCTCACTCCTATCTTGAAATCAATATTTGGGATAAATAGAGATTTATCCCGGAGCTGCAAGTGGCCCTTATTAGTATAGTCTAACGCCCGGTTCCAATAAATAATCTCAGTTTGAATGTGCAGATAGATTACAAAAAATAGCCAATAAGAACACAGTTTGAACATGACTCCGTCAAATGACTAGATTTCATTGGTTCATAATCGCGTACTATCTGCACTCTAAACTAAGATCGTTTATTGAAATCGGTCGTAAGTAATTTGCCATAACATTGACTAGTCATGGAAGTTACATTTAAAAAATTAAATGGCTTTTTATATTGCAAAGGAAATTATATCTTCCAACGCCCCTCTCTTTAAGGCTTACCACGGTATTAAAAGTCCAGACGCGACGAGACCGGGTCTTTGCGTAATAGGATTATACTTGGGACATTCTATAGCTTCTTGTAGAATGATTGCAACGGAAATAATACTTTCAACAGTTTTCAAAACACGTAATTGCTATTAATTATAAGAAAGAAACAAGCACAGTTATAGTATAGAGTAAAAGAGCAAATAAATTAAATAGAGTCTTTGATAGTCCGTGTCGCAGCAGGCGAGTAACCGGCTGTAACAAGAGGCCGAGACAAACGTTTGTGTAGCCTACAGATATTTATTTGGGTCTGGGTATTGTGGTACGGAAAGTCTCTCGTAGTTCCTGATACCCACGACACAAGACTCGGTCTTAGTGTGGGGTCAGAACTATGTGTGTGACTGTTGTGCGTTATTTATTTATTATTATTTAAATCTGGCAGAAGAATCTGTATTATAGCTAGCTAGCTACAACTTCTTCACAGTTACAGTGATTCTCGCAGCAATAGAACTATTATATCTTTAAAAACATAATTATTATGAATGCGAAACATTCCTCGTTTATTTTCTCAAATATATAGATTATTATTGATTGTTGTCTTCTACGAATAACTGTATTATAGTTATTTATACGAAGCAGAGGGTGACTTATAATGCCATATTTAATTTTGGAATCATAACGGGATAGGCTTGTACGCAGAGTCGCAACCATAAGTTACTTACATAGTTTTCTCAACTGGACCGTGTTACGCAGTGATGATCCAACCCACAAAAATACCAAAACAAAATGCTGACGCCAATATGGTATATTAATGGTTTAGATCATGTTGGCATCAATAACATTTTTTTTTATTTTTTTGTGGGTTGGATCATTTCTGCTTAACACGGTCCAATTATACCCCAAAAACTAATTTTGCAGATAGTAGTACATAAGGTCTTTAGAGTAAAACGCGTGGGTACACTTAGCTAATAATATTTACACAACTACAAATACTGCCTTAAATACACCCTTGATATACTCTCGTAAACGCTTTCCGTAACTACTATTAAACGATTCATAACTCCATATAGTACCTCTTTATGATGTAACACTGATCAAAGCGACCTTTACAGTATGTGGGTTGCCTAGATTTATTGCGAATCGTGTGTGCAGTAAATTGACTATTCGTAATTCCAAAAAGACATTAAACTGTATATGTCAGATTATATATGTACATGTACACAGTTCAGCGGTGAATACTAGTTTTTTTTTATCCGGGCACGGCTAAGTGTCCACACTGCACCTTTTTTTTTTATCCGAGCACGGCAAAGTGACTACACCACACCTGAAGGTAAGCGTAGTGCAGTCCAAATGAACTAGCAACCACTGACAAACACTATGTTTATCAGTGGTCGTCAGAATCATGCCGGCTTATTTATGCTTCTTCACACTCCGAATCCGAAGAGGGAAGAAGCAAATCGAGGGGCTTGCGACAAGACAGGCGACAAGTTTAGTTAATTAAACTTAGTTTAGTTTGAAGTGGTACAACCATGCTGTAGATAGTAATGTCTAAAGCACGGCTCAACCGGTTTGATACCACTGTCTCAAAAAAAACCGACGTAAAGTGGTAGCTCGCTGTTGCGTTTCTTTCGGTGAGTGAGATATCCAGTGGCCCAATTCCCCCCTCCTTTACGGTAGGTAACGCACCCATTATGCATTTGTGTCTTCGGTGTGTATAAGCGGTGGAGATCACTTACCATCAGGTGACCCACCTGCACGTTTGCCAATCACTGTTATAAAAAAAGTGATGCTTCGGAACGATATGGCAGCAACAAAACATCTCATTTTATCTCCCTTGGGTGTATAATGCAGCTGAGAGTGGTCTATAAAAACATGAGTAGCTTACATTAAAATAATGAACAAATCAAATATGGTAGAGATGCTAAGTAATAATATGCTAAGTAAGAAAAGTCATAAGAATTAACAACTACTGGAAAGAGCACTTAGCTTCGTGTTGCGTTGCTAGTTGCTAGCTTTACATTTGAAGGAATAATCTAATTTAGACCTTACATTTCATACGTACCTTTCATGAAACTCCCTTTACTCTAGGTATATTCAAACAGTATTATACTCCTTATTCTATTTCAGATTCCACCTGGAAAGCTAGAAAGCCTAACACTCAAGCTGTCCATAGTGGATATAGGTAGAGTGGGGAAAGGTAAACAATTGATCGGCCACATTATTCTGCCACTGACTGAGTTGGAAGGAGTAGCCCCTGATGAAGAGCCGCAGTTGTACAAGCTGGATATTGAAAAGGTATTAACTGGAAGTAATTACAAAGACAACCATCCCTCTCTCTCTTTTTTGTTTAGGAACATCAGGATAGGTAACATATAAAGGGAAAGAAGCCTCAATTGTTAATGATGAAAATTGTATGACGATACAAATCTAACAATAATTAACCTTCTAATAATATTCTGAGTATTTCGTTCATTAATAATATTACTAAGTATTGCAGAGGAGTTCATCAATTAATCTTAAATTTCAATGTAACGATAATTATTCAGATGATGATAAAGCTAATCTTAACGATTATTCTCTTGTAAATCATAAGTAAAATCTTTAACAGGACCTCCAAGAGCCGACATCGGACTTAGGCGAAATACTGGTTTCGTTACTGTATAACGAAAATCTACATCGGCTCACAGTCACCGTGATAGAATCTCGAGGACTCAAGGTAGGAATGACACAAATCGTCTTCAAAGCCTTTGGAAAATAAATTATGTAGCTATTTAAATTACCTCGGTTTGAAATATGAAGTAGGTTACTGATGATGTTAAAATGGCTCTTTATTAAATGAAGACTTTGGAGTACCTTTAAAGTGAATTGAATATTAAGGGAAATATTTTCTTCGAAGAGAACATCCAGTACAGGCCGCAGGTTAAGTAAAACGCTTTTCTAAAGGTGCGGGTTTTGATTTGAATTTAAAATGAGTTTCACCTTGTTTGTTGAAATTAATTAAAGCATTTCACTTTAGCTCGTAGCGTCGTCTAAAACTATTTTATAATCTGCTTTAAGCATATTTCGTTGGTCTATTTAGTTCTTGTGTTCTAATGTAATATATAATAGTTTTTATGAATAAAGATGTGGTGATTTTGAAAATGTTACCAACACAATTTCATCCACATGAATAGGAATTTTAGTATCTCGTTAAGACAATATCTGATCTACAAGTAGGTATAGAAATAAAAAACATTTCCATTTATTTCCTTGTAAAACGAGAAGACAAGAAAATATATGAAATATCCAAGATTCCAAATGATTCTGATTTTCAAAGAAGTTAGTAAGAATTCATCAAAAAAGGTAACAATAAGTTTAGGTAAGCTATCGTGGGCGTCAGCATTTTTAGCCGGTTTCAGACGGCCTAAAATAGACTTTTCTATTACAAATGCTGTGAAAATCTTTCATACTATACTTGCAAATAAGGTAACCTTTCTTTCTCGGAAAATGGGATAATCCGTCTTCAAACAAAAAGTTGAATAAAACGCCGTAAACGGTGTGAAAAGACTTACGACTTGGTATGATTACAAGGAACGTATTTGAATGCAAATCTAGAATGAAAGGTTGGGAGGCTCAAGGCATTATATCAAAGTATAACGGCAATAGCCGTTATAGTATTTAAACAAAATAATTAATGAAGAGAATGAATAATTTTTTTTTTTTTTTTATTTAATTCACAAAACTGATGTACAATCAAGCATGCTAAAATGAAAAAACGGTATACAGAGAAAATACAATTGACTGACACCTACTGGATGTGAATCCGACATGCACTTAATGGAAGACTCCATACTTATGTTTACATTAGTTTAGATTTTAATGTATTCCGTAAACAATTTAGTTTATGTTAGTATTAATAAAATAGATTTTTTTTAGTTAGTTTATGTTAATATTAATTTAATAGATTTTTTTTTTATTAAAATTTATGTAAAATATATTTTATTTCATAATTTACGCTCACACTAGAAATAAATCTTTTTTAATATTGTTATTTCTTTTTTAGTGTATATTATTTTAGTATGTATATATATTATTTTATTAAGTTCCTAAGTTTTGACCTTATTGAGACTACAGAACCAGTAAAGACGTCAATATCATCACGTATATAGTTTGCAAAAGAGAGCATACGAGAAAGTGGTGAGAAGTAATTTATATTTGTTCAACTATGAGGTATGACAAACGTTTTTCGATTTATCAAGCGGCTGCTAGTGCGCGGGATACTGAATCCTACTTTTTCCAAAAGCTCAGGGGAATCTATGAAACCGTTTATTAATTTAAATAGATAGATTAAATCTAAAATTTTCCTACGAGCACTTAAGGTCTTCATTTTATAGTGACTTAGCCGAGACTCATACGAGTTGAAAGTACTACATTCGTTATCAGTATAACACAATTGATATAAAAATCTTTTTTGTACACGCTCTATCCTGTCTGAGTGCACCTGATAATATGGGCTCCAAACCGTACTGCAGTATTCTAATATACTTCGTATAACGCTGTTATATATAAAAATTGTGAGATCTGGATCTTTAAATATTTTCATTTGTCTAACTATAAATCCTGATAATTTTGATGCTCTCTTTATCATAACGTCATAGTGATTTCTAAAACTTAAATTTTTGTCTACTAATACACCTAAATCTCTAATAGTTTCTACCTCAGCTAGCGGGCTGCCATTTACAAAGTAACAAGTGTGACAAGGATTTCTTTTCCTATTGAAATCAATAAAGTAGCACTTATTATGATTTAATGCCATATTGTTATTTAGACACCAATTACTAACGGCATTTATATCTGATTGAAGTTGAATTACGTCATACTCGCTGTTAATAGTCCTGTATATTTTTAAGTCATCCGCAAAAAGTTTATATTTTGAATTAATGTTTGCACCTAAATCATTTATAAAGACTATGAAAAATAGCGGCCCTAGATGAGACCCCCGAGGTACCCCAGAAGGTATGAAGCACTGTTTAGATTTATAGCCTTTGACATATACCAGTTGTGAACGGTTTTTCAAATAAGATTCGCACCAACGCAGCAATGAGCCATGAACCCCCATACTCTCCAATTTAGCAATTAGTAAGTTGTGATCAACCAGATCAAAAGCTTTTTTGAAGTCAGTGTAAATTGCATGAACATTTTTACCATTATCCAATGCAGATGATATATAAGTCACGTATTCGACTAGATTAATTGCTGTCGATTTTTTAGGGCGGAAACCATGCTGGTTATCATCCAATATACTTTTAAAGTGTGAATACATTTTCTTTTGAACAAGAGATTCTAAGATTTTACCACACGACGAAAGAATAGATATTGGTCTGTAGTTTGAAACATTATCAATACTGCCAGACTTAAATACTGGCGTGATATGCGCAGTTTTCCATTGATCTGGGAACACACCCTGTGCCAAAGAATGATTAAAAAGTATAGCCAGTGGGCTAGCTAGATTCGCAGCACACTTTTTAAGAAAAAGTGGAGGAATCCTATCTGGTCCAGGTCCTTTATCACAGCTTAGCGATTGTAAGTAGTCGTAAATTTCTTTTACCTTAATTTTACAACTGCTAAAAGTATTGATGTTGCAGGGAGTGGATGATACTGAATTTGTCGCATTGACGTTACTATTTAAACTATACGCATATACAGATTGAAAGTGATCAGAAAACAAGTTACAAATCTCCTGGCCACCCCTAGCACTTTTACTGTCATTTAGAGTCATTTTATTAGGAATGTAGGTGCTTCCTGTTCGTTTATTTTTAAAATGTCTCCAAACTAATTTAGGATTGTGTCGGAAATGTGCAGCTATGTTCTTTTTAAACTTAGTATAACAGTTTTTTATCAGCAAATCGCAACGCGTTCTCAAGCACTCAAAGGTTTGTTTATCCCTGGGATTTCGATACTTTTTATATAAATTATGATATTTAGCCTTTTCTTTAATGACTTTTAGCAAAGCACGGCTGTACCAGACAGGATAACGTTCGTCGCTTGGTTTGGTAATTGGTGTATATTGTTTTATAATTGGCATGAGGATATCATAAAATCTACACAGCATTTCGTTGATATTATTTGTAGAACTCCACCGATCAGCCCAGTTAATTTTTGACAGTCTCTCATTAACAGCGTCATAATTACAGAGGTAAAAATTTAAGTATGGAACTTTGTTTAACACTGAGGGAATGTGGCGACCAGTGGAAATCGATAATTCTAAAACAGGATGGTGTTGATCGACGGGTAAAAGTGGACATATGGCTTGAGTCACCGATACGGTGCTGTTACTACTACTTAGGATTAAGTCTAAAATACGATTGGAAGCATTTGCTACTGTGTTACATTGATGAAGATCATTGAATGCAAGCATGTCTAAAAGCATATTTTCGTCGTTATTTCCAGAACTTTTGGGGACCAAAAAACCAGAATCTTCACTATACTCCCAACAAATGCTACCCATGTTGAAATCACCTACTAATAAGTTGACAGAATTAAGTTTGCTCTTTTTATTTATTACCTCTGTGAAGTTATTAAAAAGTATGTTGATGTATTCAAAGTTAATAGGAGGTGGTATGTAAACTGCACATATATTAATAATTAGCCCATTATCACAATTAAATGTGATCCACAATTCCTCACATTGCGACTCCCAATTAAACTTTCGTAGAACCTCATATTTGTTGAGTATTGCAACAAACACCCCTCCACCATCCTTTTTAGTTGCCGAGGATATAGTACACGACCTATCGCGCCTAAATACTTTGTAGCGGTTGTCAATAATTTCATGATCGAACACCGTATCATTGAGCCAGCTTTCAGTGAGAAAAATTATATCATAATCAAATTGTAACGCAGCAGTATAAAATTCTTCAGTTTTGGTTCTTAAGCCTCTTACATTCTGATAATACATTTTAAGATTGAATTTTAATGGTTATCACATAAATTATTCGCGCAAAAGTATATTGAAATTATAAATAATAAATTACAGATTTGTTAAGCATTCAACGTTTTTGATTAACAGTGGTTTGGATGTTACATCCTTTCTTACGAAAACGCGTCCATTCCGAACCCACACAAAGTTGTACTTCTTCTCTTTGGCTGCGATTCTTGTTGCTGCATGTAGTTTTTTATTTGTTACAGACAAGTTCTCTGTGACAAAAATCGGTTTCTTCTCCCCTCCAAAACCAATGTGGCTGGTATTCAATTTATCTGAGGCATTTTTCTTATTGTAATCCCTAACTGCAGCTATCAAATTATCACGGATACGGGGACTGACCAACTTGATGACAATACTACGAGGGCGATTTGTGTCTACATTTAATTTTGCCACTCGGTGAAAAGATTTTATTTCGTTGTCATGGAGTTCATTATCCACGACTTTACTCAGTTGTTTTATGATAGTTAGTAAGTTTTCGGTTTTATGTTCAGGGACGCATTGAAGTTCAACATTGCTCTCACGTGCGATTTGATCGAACTGGTTTATTTTCGCATTCAATTCCCTTACTTGAGCGTTTAGTGTGGTATTGTCATTAAGAATTTCAGCCATAAGTTTGTTATTTTTTGCGTTTAATTTCTCCTGCGTGTCATGAGCATCAGACAGAAAAGATGCCGACTTTGGTAACTCCTCCAAGTCCTTACGCATTGAAAAAAAACTTGATGATAGATCGCTAACTTCCTTTTGGACTGATTTTAGCGTGGTCACAAATTTCGCCAAAGCAGTCTGCTGACTCTCAAACCTATCATTTTATGAAAGTAATATAACGTGTAATGAAAGTGGAGATATGATAAACTACGATGACGAAATACCATGTTAATGATCTATTATTTATACCGTACATAATTAATGTTATATCATACCACGTTGAAACGTACGTAGCCCCGCAACTGTCAGACTCTTCGGTTTTATTAAATAAGCTTAAAAGTATGACAATGAAATCAACTTCATAGACAACTTTATTTTATTTGATGAGAAACTTAAATCTTTCTTTACAAAAGAAAATAAGATCAATCCCTGTACAGATGTAGAGGAACAAAATCATAACCAATTTTTCAAAATTAAGTATTTACTTAATACTTCAATGACACATATAACTATATCGATTATTCTTCTCTTATTAGAATAAGGCTATTCCAATGTGGGGTCGTGGCAATAAGCGTTTTAAATCACGTTGCAGAAATCATTTAGATTTTATGACTGGCTGTCAACCCTCTCTTTGGGATCCAGTCCCGCACAAACTGTCTTAAAAACCTATTTGCCTGACCTAATTCGAACCTATGGCCTCCCGGTCACATAACCTTTATGCTGCCACTAGACCTGGAGGTGACGATATATACTTACACTCATATTATTATAAACAAGTACAACCAATACCTTTTTACATCCCGCTGAAAATGGTGTTGCGACCACATGGGAGTAGGAAAAGGGCAGGTGGAAGAAGAAAAATAATCTAATCTTCTTGGCACAGCTGGATCCATCTTCAAACAAACGGGAAATGGTGGTGAGAGTGACTCAAGAGCGGGCGTGCAGAGGAGTTCGGGCTAGAAGAACGGCTGCCGTCGAGGTCAACGATGAAGGATGTGCTCTGGTCTCCGAATGCTTCCACTTCAGACTACGAGCTGATGAATTGCACACCACGAGCGTGACAGTCCAGGCGTTGCAGCCCCACTCCGTTTATGCCAAAGGTAGGCAGGTGACAATTGAATTCGTCTCCAGCTTGCTGCGCACATTTGGTTAATATTTCATACAAATATCATAGAAGCGCATCGAGCTCGATAGGAATTCGATTTTTATAAATATTCCTGATCGGATCTGCTGACGGGGTACCAGTAATTTTGTATCTAAAAAAGAAAAAATAGTGTTTCAGTGTTCACGTAGGCGTTAGGGACAAATCATGATAGTCTGTGAAATTTTATTTCAATGTAGAATTCCTATATTTTGTGTTGATGCAATTTCGTACTAAAAAAGTATTCAAACTACAAAAGCTATGGACTATCCACACTATGGATCAGACTTCAATACCTTTATTTTGTTCAGTATATCGATCTGTGACATATTCTGTTCCGATACAGCTATTAATACTGTTCGTTTCCTAGCATTTCATAAATTATTTTCCTCGCTATTAATAAATAAGCTCCTTGAACTCCGTCAGAGATTTTCACTAATAAACTTTCAATCCAGTTCCAAGTTGCTTTAAGCATTGGATTAAACTGAAATGCGAGTGGATAACTGGATCAAGGTAGCCGAAGATAGAAAAACAGAAAATAGGAATACTGATTTCTTAAGTTTACGCGAATGTTATACATTGAAATAAAACTATTTTTACGGATTCTATCACGATGACCACAAAGACTGCAAAGCCTTCGAAACGTCGGGGATAAAAATTAAAACAAATCGTGATAGAATCCGTAAAAATAGTTTTATTTCAAAGAAAATAGAAAATCAGTAGTTTATAAATTTAATGACCGACTACAAACACTATCACATCTTAACCAAAGTATGATACGACCCTTAGAGTAAGTTCTACCGAGGACAAAAATAATCTTGGAAATTGAACTACATTTGCCAATATAAAAATTCCAAAGAATTGATAACCTCGGTTGGAGCCGGTCTTTGAAAACGGTTAATAAGCGTAAAGATAAGGTTTAAGTTTGTAGTCAATAAATTGTTCAATCTTTAAAAGCAAAGTTGTAGATTACCACCACTTTAATAAGATGGCCTAGATTAAATAGATTCTAGGTAACATTCATTCGTAAATTGTTACGTCTAGACTGTTTTGTTAACAAGAAGTAAGGTAAGTATTTTAGGAACTTTAACTTATTTCTGCAATATCTACTATTACATTGTTTACATTGTCTCTTACATTTACATAATAATAATTAATTATTTCGGACAACAAAGATCCATATTGTGTTAGTTACATGCTTATTTTATAGTGTTAGTATTTATAACTTTATGTATCAATACTTTTATAATTCTAGAGATGAAACTCTAAGGTACACATTTTAGATTGTTATTGCGACTTTCCCTGACTCTTTTTGAGTGGTAGAGCCACGCTGTAGACAGTTACGTTACAGCACGAATGGGTCGGCTCGACCGGTTTGATACCACTGTCTCACAGAAAACCGACGTAAAGTGGCAGCTCGCTGTCGCGTTTCGTTCGGTGAGTGAGATTTCCGGTGACACAATTCCCCCCCTCTCTTTCCCAATCCCTTTTCCCTCCCCTTCGATTCCCTCCTTTTAGGTTGGCAACGCACCCATGATTCTTTTTGTGTTGTGGGTGTCAATGGGCGGTCGAGTTCACTTACCATCAGGTGACCGACCTGCTCGTTTGGCAGTCTCTGCTATAAAAAACAAATCTCCTTAGCAGTGAAGCTGGTTTTTACGTATAATGGCATAGACGCCGTCGATCCAAGCTTGTGCAAACATTTCCGATCAACAACATCAACTCAACAACGTCCTGAAAGCATTATTATATTGAACACGCAGGACATCTAGCGATTTTTTGGTGTAGCTGACCCACAGAGCACCCGTGTACAAAGTTTGGCAATATACCTTAAAAAGTGTTATTTTCACTTGATCTGTACATCGTGCAAATCTGCGGGCCAACATATTACCTACTCCGAACCGCTAAACGCTAGAGCCCTATAACCCAGAACATGCAGGGCCTTACTCATAAAAACAGTTTAGCGGAGCAAATGGCTAAGTATAGCCTGTCCCTTTTATCCTTGTGTCACATTGTTTGATAATAAGAGTGACAGGCTATTCTTAGCCATTTGCTCAGCTAAACTGTTTTTATAAGTAAGGCCCATAAATTGTTACAAAAGTTTAATTTTAATGTAATTACATTCAGTAACAGAGCATTTTAATGTACCAATTCATCATCATCATCTCAGCCTGTCGCTGTCCACTGCTGGACATTATAGGCCTCCCCAAATTGCCAATTCGACCGTATTTAATTAATTTGTCAAACCCAGTGATTCTGAAATGAGATTTCACCTCACCTTATTACTGTTACCTAAATGTTAATACGCACCAATACATAAACAAAGTCTGAAGCACAAATAACTTTCGACTGCATATTCGATTCGAGAACACTGTATTCTCGGCGGCTTTTGTGTGTAACCTATTCCTGTGTTCCTATAACGAGATTGACGCACATCGTAATCATTTCGACTACGAAAGGTCGAATACGTAGTCGAAATTTATTCGTGCTACGGCCTCGACATTTCCCTAACGAGGCGGCAACCGTCGGCAAATTTGCATTAAACAGGCGGAAGTGTTTCGGGTGATTAATCAATGTAGATTATGAAACTTCACCTGTAGATATGAAAATATTAAGTAGACGTCAAGGGACTTTTTATATTAAATTAAGTTCCAGGGTGAAAATAAGTAATGAATTATTAATTTTGTCTAGGTAAATGAATTAAATTAATATATTGAGGATATGTTGATAGTACGAGTAGATGTAGATAGCTGAGTTTATAGGAATAGAATTGTAAATCCATATTATCCACACTAATTTTATGGAAGCGAAAGTTACTTGTTTGTTTTTTAAAACTGCCTATTTGTTGCTTAAGTTTTAACAGCTAAACTATTAAACCGATTTTGATAAACCTTTTTTCACGAGAGAACTTTAATTCGGAGACATAAAGAAAAATCCAAGAAAATCCATTCAAATTGGCAGTTCCAGATTAAAAAAAAATTATACGCTTCTATATTAAATAATAAGACAAAATATCCTCATTTCCTGTCCACGGATGTGGATTCAATACATACTACATTTGAAATGTTAATTCACACAAAAGAATTGTGATTGCAACAATTTCCGACTCATTTTCCATTTCGTGTCCCGCGTGTATAGTTAAGCGGAAACAATTTGTTACAGATCGCTTGCTTGGTAAATTTGTGCTGGGATCGTACATGTTTGCCCGAGGGCGGGCGCTGCAGCACTGGAACTCCGCCCTCGCTTCACCGATGGAACAAGTCAAACAATGGCATCCGCTCACAAATTAACTCGAATCGGCCAAACTGACTATTCACGGAAGCAGTAGCCAAAGTTGAATATTAATATTTAGTAAATTGCATCGAATTTGGTAGCTTTTTTTGCTTGGTGGTTATTTTGACATAATACATTTGACAGTTTTGTAGTTAATGGGGGGTAAGGGAAACGTTTCCGAAAACGATGGCATGCTGATTATTTTGAACACGATGCCACAAAAATAATTACGATACGGAACTTCGATGTTTTTTAATTTTTTGTCCCAGCATCATGTGTGTGTGGCTAAAAAACAAAGATTAACAATTAAAATTATTATTAAAATCATCTTTTTTAAAACAACGTTATGTAATACGAATAAAATATCAGCTGACGCTCGAGCCCACTCGAGCCGTACGGCGTGATGCGTTGTGTTTGCTTTACATTGCGAGTTTACAAATTATCACAACCGGGCATTTCCACGAAAAAAAACGTCATTACCGTCGTTAAGAATAGGCAATGGTAATGACTCATATGGCCACGGTAATGACAAACCCTTAATAGTATTATAATTAATAATTGTTATCTATGTATATACATTATCATTCTCATGTACGTGTCTCATGTCTTGTACGTTCATGACATGTTATGCAGAGGGTAGTACAGGTGATGTCTGAAGTTATATACATAGATAACAATTATTAATTAAAATAATATTAAGGGTTTGACATTACCATGGTCATATGAGTCATTACCATTACGACGGTAATGACTTTTTTTCGCGGAAATGCCCATTCTTCTAATTCACAGTATGAAGTAAGAGATTATTATTTTCCTTTAGTGTGGAAATAGTATATTACTATTTTGGTTTTCGGAGGCGTTTCCTTTGCACCCAGTACGTAGTATTAATAATAACCCAGCCGATATAATGCTGACATTTTGCATCACATTAACAAATCTATGTTCTATCTGGTTTTAAAATACAGTTTAATATTCGTAAATAATATCAACCAGCCTAAAATAAGATATATAATTCCATTTCAAATATCGCTTTAACACTTTGATGCAAAGATTCATAAATTATCTGTGATTTTACTTAATGTTTTTAAATATATTATTCCTCAATATTAAAATAATGTTACAGAAGGTCCTTAAGATTTCATAACATATTTTGTATTTCGATAAATATATTTGCTTACTGCTTCCGTGGATAATGTACTTATGAAAATATCTTTCTGTACGTACAAGTATATATATCCCTTAACATCTGAGTGAATGAATGTTTTTGACAGCTCGTTCTAATTCTTGAGTCACATTTTATTCGAATGAAAGCCTTTTACCGATTTTCGTCCTTAAAAAGATATTTACGAAAAGCGTACGATATGATACGGGTAAGTTGTTTTGCATACAATTTGTTTTCTGGTCATGTAAAGCTGGATTATTAATTATTGACCAATGGGATTTCTCCTCATTTATTTATTAAACTTTTTACACAAATTATGTAAAGGCGGACTTAATGTCAAAGGCATTCTCTACCAGTCAACCTAGGATGGTGCAGAGATTTGATTTTTAAATATTTTTAATCTTACAAAATATACTTTTAAGATTCTTATCTATTTTGAATTGGAATTCTGTTCTGTTAAATTAAAGTGTATATAAAATCCTCTTCAGTAAGAAAGAGTATAATATTTAATTTAACGTGAATTTGGGCTACCCTATAGTTAATTTAATAGGGTACTTATACATGGCTGAAGAGGCTCGTTCCCTTGCGCCCCGTTTCGAGACCACAATGTAATCTATTCCTAGACTAACAAGAGTCTGTATTTTACCCAGAATTTTGGAGAAAGAGCGTTTTATATTTATTTTTTAAAATCATTCTATCCCAAAATATATATGTATATAAGTACACAAAATGTACGGCTTACTTCATTATCTGTGTATCGTAATAGGACGTGCTTAATGTTGTTGCATCATTTTAAAATCCACATCTGTTGAGCATACGTTTTACAAATTTTTTCGTATAAAAATATGGTAATTCGATTGTGGTTCGCATGACAATGAAAACATGTATGTAGAGTAGGGTATGTAGGATTTCCATTATCCCGGGTACACACCAACTGAACGAACGATCGCTTATCTATGCCTGTTGCATTTACACAATAGCAAAAGTTTCTTTGTATGACCGCAACAGGCGTAGATTCGCGAACGTTCGTTCAGTTGGTGTGTACACGCCATTAGAAGGGGCTTTCAAAAACAAACTGCATTCCTATTATTATTATAACCTCTAATATAATGATTATGATACAAGGTCACATGTACATATCTGTAGTTTTATGTTTAGCGCCCTTTTATTTTGATTATTAATATCCTAAAAATTCCTTGATATTTTTGTAATTTCGATTTACACACTTTCAAATATTGTAATATAATATTGTAGCTTATAAAATGTTTAACCAGATTTCACTAGTTATTATTGTTTTGCAATTAATTTTGAAATTTAAACAGCTTATACAATTACACTGATATTCAACATTTTAAATACATAATATTCAATCCAAAACAATTTATTGTTCATAGATAAGTTTATGGTAACTGATAAATGATGTATTATTAATCAATATTTCGATATCAATAATATTCGTATGTTAAATTAATATATTTATGAATGTTTAACAATTAACGTAAAATATTGCCAATATACACTATATGTAGTAGATTTATTTCGAGAATGTGCAAATGTGATCATTTAAATAAAATGATTCGGCGCCGACACGGCGTGAATAATGGGTTTTATTTTTCATTACAAAGTCCTTGTTTGGAAAAGTCTGGTAATTAATTAAACTCATCATCATCAGCGATAGGACGTCCACTGTTGAACATAGTACCGGCAAGCGCAGCGTAGGACGTCTACCTACAAGGTGGACCGACGACCTGATAAAGGTCGCTGGATGCAGGCCGCTTCCAACAGGTCGATTATTTAAAATATTATTGTTTGATTTATCTTGTATACGCCTAATTCCAAACCATATTAGTAAGTCTTATTTTGGACAATTATTTGAATATTGATCAGCTTTTCATTCGAAGACATTATTAACTTCTCTATTTAATTAAGTAAATTAAAGAGTAAATAATAATTCGACCTAGTTATGAACACTCATAATAAACATTCTTTCTTTCTACCTGCCTTTATCCCATCTACCTTAATATGGGGTCGGCGCAAACGCTTTTTCAAGCATGTCACAGAAAGGATTTGGCTTAATTTTTACGACCTGCTGCCTCCCTGACTTCCACCCCACTCTAAAAGAGTTCACTCATAATAATTAATATAATATAAATAACACCCAAGTGTCACGCGCAGTCTTCACAAATACGAGCCTGTATCATGAACTCGTGATTATCATGAGTTACAAGAGACTGAGGAGAGGAGGAGTAAGAGGAGTCACTGACAAGATTGGCTATATCCTGAGGCGTGCTTCTATCAAAACTTACTTCAAGCTGCCCAAGAAGATTAGTCAATTTTTACCATCTGTCAAGTGTCACATACCTCTGCAAGAACCAGGCGTGTATAAAATTGATTGCGACTGTGGTCTCTCTTACATCGGACAAACAAAACGGAATATAGGGACCCGCGTAAAAGAACATATAGCTGACGTAAAACACCGACGCTCTACGAAGTCTGCAGTTGCTGAACATTCAGAGGAAGGCTCCAAACATTATCTTAGATTTGATAAACCACAAATCCTCGCCAAAGAACACCGATTCCTCCCTAGGATGATACGCGAGGCTATTGAAATTAAAAAACATCCTAATTTCAATAGAGAAGATGGTTGGAAGCTTGCACAAACCTGGGATCCAATTATACATCTTATTAAATCGGAACCCAAAAGACCAGCTGCCAGAACTCAAGACACCGTGAGCTCGTACTGCATAGATCGGAACACAAATAATTAACCTTTTTTGATTTTGTATATTTTTTAATGATGGTAGATATTGTAACACTAACCTTTTTTGGACAAATGACACCTCGGTCTGACCCGTGACAACGAAGACTGCAAAGCCTTCGAAACGTCGGGAATAATAATTAAAACATAATCGTGATAGAATCCGTAAGAATAGTTTTATTTCAATTTACAAGAGACTTTCAGTCTCACAACATCCCGAAACAAATTTTATGTTTTTCTTATCCAAGCATGTCCATGTGACTCAACTTCCCTTATTAATAAGTGCAGTGCAGTAAAAACAATCACAAGTTTAAAAACTTAACAGACCAACTTCAAATCCGATCGTGACCAAATTTATATGGGACCCGTGAAATAAGCTCTAATACAAAAATAATTTTGAAAATAGGTCCACATTTGGCGGGGATATCGCCATAACATACGTAAAGAAAAAAATACAGACGAATTGAGGACCTTCTCCTTTTTGGGAAAAATAATGATTTTGATTTTGGTGATCGCCAAAAGCCAGTATATTATGCCTCTTCACATTCCATAGAGGGTTATCTACCTCTATACATTTATCTACCCTAATAATCACTTTCACTTGAATAGTATAAAATTAACGTACCGACCTCAAAATTTATCTGATCATGACCAATACTGATTTCTTAAGTTTACGCGAATGCTATTCATTGAAATAAAACTATTTTTACGGATGCGATACGAAGCCGTGATCACGAAGACTGCAAAACCTTGGAAACTTTGGGAATAAAAATTAAAACCAAATCGTGATAGAATCCGTAAAAATAGTTTGATCATGACCAAATGTTTATAGGCACACCCTTGGAGAAAGCCCTATCGAACAAAAACTTGGAAGTCGGTCCATATTTAGCGGAGACGTGTAACATACATAAAAAAAATACAGACGAATTGAGGATCCTCCTGTTTTTGAAGTGATAAACGCTCTGAAGGCAGAACCGGGAGGTTACCACCATCTTATAGCAGTATTATAAACTTACTTTTACTATTTCCTGTACAAGAAAAGTAAGACAGACTTTTTTGTACGGGAAATAGTAAAAGTAATTAAACTATTTTTACGGATTCTATCACGATTTGGTTTTAATTTTTATGCCCGACGTTTCGAAAGCTTTGCAGCCTTCGTGGTCACGGGTCAGACTGTTTCGAGACGTCGGGCATAAAATTAAAACCAAATCGTGATAGAATCCGTAAAAATAGTTTAATTTCAATGAATAACATTCACGTATACCTAAGAAATCATTAGTAAAAGTAAGTTTATAATACTGCTATAATAGGTGGTGGTATGCCCTCAGATCGAACTGGGGAGATAATCCGTTTAAGAGATCCACATGCTACCCGTTACAAAGGGTCAATAGGTTAACGCGTCGCTCGAGTATATCAGTTTACGAGGTAATCGATTCTACGGTGGGAAGGTGAACCTTGTACACTTTATGTAGTGTTTAATAGGGAAGCTTGACCTTTCCGGCTTAATTTATAGTCGTATTAAAACGCAATTTCAAGAGAAAAAGGCGAAGTTTGCCTGCCATTTTGTTACATAACATAAAACATAACATAAGCTCACGCCTGTATCCCCGAAGGGGTAGGCAGAGGCGCATTAGCGAAATAATACACCCATATTTCGCCGAGCTTAGTTATGTCCCAGATGTGATAGGGGGCGAGCCGCTTCACAGCCGGCTACTCGCCCACGGCGCCACGGAGGCTGTCATATATACATAGACTCACGCCTCTATCCCCGAAAGGGTAGGCAGAAGCAAACTAGAAAACCCACATTTCGCCGAGCTCATGTCCGTCCCAGATGTGATGCGGCTAATATTATGATTATGATGAGGGCTTATATTATATTATAGCCTATTATATTATATTATGATTATGATAATTATGCGGCTAATATTATGATTATGATGAGGGCTTATATTATATTATAGCCTATTATATTATATTATGATTATGATAAATATGCGGCTAATATTATGATTATGATGAGGGCTTATATTATATTATAGCCATTATTATAAAGCCTATCGCTATATAATATAATATCAGCCCTGTAATATTACTGTCCCACTGCTGGGCACGGGCCTTCTCGATTAATGAGAGTGGTTAGGCCTTAGTCTACCAAGCTGGCCTAATTCCGATTGGTCTATCGCTATATTAGGCACAAATTCCAGACTCCGGGCTGATACGGAATACAAACCCAACAACATTTTGCCCGCTTTTTGGACCGAACCCGAGATTTGTGGACAGTAATCGTACCGCAATCGAACCTCTTTGTAATACAGTGGCGAAGGGTCAATACAACACGATTCCTCCCAGCTTACCTTTGCCAAATTGTCGAGTAATAAATAGGTATTCATTAATAGAAAAACTACCATCGGCTTTCCTTTTACAAATCACCATTCTCTGCTGATATACAGCCCAACCCGATATAGAAATAAAAATTGTATTCTTGAGACCCGTCGCGTCGTATGTTAATAGAAAACTAAATAAATAGCCCCTTAATTATAAAAATATTTAAGTGCTGCTTATCTTTATACCATAGGTTGTCCCTTTCATTTTTAAACAATGTAACGCAAGGAAAAATGTGACAGGTTATTCTTAACCATTTGCTCAGCTAAAAATGCTGTTTTAAGTAAGACACATAATGTACAAGTAAAAATGATGAAACTACCACGCCCTTTTTGTTCAGTTTTTATATTATATACGCTTCCAATGTTTTACAGATTTTTATGTATTATACTTACTTATAAAAATATGAAACCGCTGCTTATCTTTAACCATAGGTTGTCCCTTTCATTTTTAAACAATGTAACGCAAGGAAAAAAGTAACAGGCTATTCTTAGCGAAAAGATAAGCGAAAATGTTTTTATAAGTAAGGCCCATATTGTATAATTGTTTTTTATTATCATAAATAAATTAAAAAAAAACTTTTCACATAACACGACAGATAATGTACCTCTATATTCCTTGTACAATAGGACTATATGAAACTTCATTTCCATTGTTACGTTGATATTAGCGCTGTTGACACATGTCTACGAAGATCTTACTCCATTGTTGGGTTAGTCAGTATATTTACATAGGAGTTCATGGATCAGCGGTCTCTTTGTATAAGGGTAGGAACGTAGTAATGCGTAACATACAAATTCGGATAAAAGAAAAGGATTCCAGTACCTACCTACTTGATATATTTTCGACCGATTTCCAAAAAGGAGTAGGTCCTCGATTCGTCTGTATTTTTTATACACATAAACATAACAAGCTCACGCATGTATCCCCGAAGGGGTAGGCAGAGGCGCACTAGCGAACTAGAACACCCACATTTCGCCGAGCTTAGTTCCGTCCCAGATGTGATAGGGGGCGAGCCTATCGCCATATCGGGCACAAATTCCAGACTCCGGGCTGATATGAAAGAATCCAATATCACTTTGCCTGACCCGGGGATCGAATCCGAGTCCACAGAACCGTAGTCGTACCGAAATACCACCATGCCACCGAGGCAGACAGTATTTTTTTATGTATGTTATGCAATATCTCCGCTAAATGTGGACTGATTTTCAAAACTATTTTTATCTTCGATAGAGATTATTTCAAGGGTTTTCCCATATCAATTTCGTCTCGATCGGATCAAATTGGTCAGTTAAGTTTTTTAAATTCCTAATTAAGAGGGCTTTACCGCTTTTCGGTGAATTCGACGTTTTTGCTTGACTTTAGAAAGTGTCTCGCTGAAAATTTTTGTACCAACAAATCTTGAAAACATGACAGCAGCTGGATGTTTCCATCTCTCCCACGCTGGGCCGTAAGACCGGCGACTACGACATAACCGTTAAAACACTTTTATTAGCGGCAATGGTAAAACACTTTTCCTTGCGATAGAAAAAAGCTGCTTATGCTTACGGTAAGTGTGTATGATGCTGACAAGTCTGCGATCACGCTTAACTCACCTTTCTTTTATGTCAAACGCAGTGTTTCGGAACTGTGGAATAATGAGGTTAACAGACATCCCATTTTCCTCTTTGTTGTGAACATCTCTTTAGCTTTATAGCTTTGTAGGGGTAATTTTATTTTGTTTGAGTATAAAATATACAATATAAAGACGTTAGGTAACTATGTGGAAAACTGTGACTAAGAGAGATATTTTTATTTTTTATTAAGCCGACAAACAATGGTCGGTTTCTTGAACATATAAAATTCTAGGTAAATAATCACAAGTTTAAAAAACTCAACAGACCGACTTCAAATCCGATCGTAACTTTAAAATTTATATGGGACCACCCAATGAAATATGCTGAAATGAAATAAGCTCTATCGAAAAAAAAAATTGAAGATCGGTCCACATTCGGTGGCGATATCATATAAAATTAAATCTTTTTTTATGAGCCACTTACAAAATAATCACAAATCGACGCGTGACTAAAACTTTAAATAGCATCCATAAATATCACTTAAAAACCTTTCATTTGTTAAACACGTCACGTAACCCCGCATTTAGACTAGATTTAGGCCCGGTTTTACAGTACTAATATTTTCTGATTTCTGGTCACGGAATGAACGAGCGTTGCTAATGTCTTTATTAAAATTAATAGTAGCTGTGGTGTAGAGGATTATGGATAAACTTTTGTGCTTTAAGCTCGGGGATTATAATTTTAAACTGCGGTATGCTAGTGCATCGTCATAAAACAACTTTAGATAACTTTTTACAAGTAAAACTTTATCTGTGAAACCTTGGCGTCCCAAAATTATTACATTTAGTGTTTGTAAATTAGTCTCTCAAACAAAAATCCCTTTTAAGTTAGTACTTGGATCTTTGTGATGTCTTTTGAGGTGATTGTACCTCTAGAAAGCTGTCACACTATTACCACATAACAAATGATAATAACACATAACATAAGTTCACGCCTGTACCCCCGAAGGGGTTGCAGAGGTGCACTAGCGAACTAGAACACCCACATTTTGCCGAGCTGAGTTTCGTCCCAGATGTGATAGGGGGCGAGCCTATCGCCATATCAGGCACAAATTCCAGACTCCGGGCTGATATGGAAAAATCAAATATCACTTTGTCCGACCCGGGATTCGAACCCAAGACCTCAGGACCGTAGTCATACCGAAATACAACTACGCCACCAAGGCAGTCAGTCAAATGATAATACTATTTACTATAAAACCGAGCTTCGTCGAAGGTTGATTTTCTGTATGTCTTTACCTCGAACTTGCGTTGAAGTCTCTCATCGAAATGAGGTTTTGTTAAACTCTTGTTAAACCAGAAGGATATCTTACTAGATTTAATTACCAACATATATACTTCTGGTAAGATAAGCTTTTTTCTTTTCACCTGTCTTTACGAAACGGCTTTATGCTTTCGTATTCTTTTATCAGATTAATGGAGGCGACCCACTTATATTAAATGGACATCTTGAAAGATCTGGAAATACTATATTAATCATCAATCAAAACTGTTGGATAAACAGACTACAAGTTATAAATGGTCTGTCATAAAATTAATGATCTACTAGGATTTTTATTAAAACAGCTTTAATTGGATCAAAAGGACATTACACTTTTTCTAAACCTTAACTATAAGTACGTTGAACGAAATTTCACGAATTACTATAATTGGGAAATAAAGTAAATAGGTACAACAACCTTAACGATGTTACAAGAAACCTTATTTAAGTCGAGCCTGTCCTACATATTCTGTCACAGATTTTCTCGGAACAAAATTTTCTCCCGTTTACAGAAAGCCTGAATGTGGGCAGAATTTGTTCACAAAATGTACAAATAAGAAGATATGTAAAGATCCGTATGTGTCTGGAATAATTCTGTTTATGAACTAGATTACTTACTGGACCTAGTGGCTTTGTATGGGGCTACTAATATCTAGAGGTAGATAGATGGTGTCCTCCTACCAGGGATGGTAGATGGTAGGTAGACCTGCCCTTATCCCACCCACCTTGTTGTGAGATCGGCGCTTCACACTTTTTTAACCCGTCGAAGGCGACATATATATGTTACATAAGCTTATGGGTCACCGGAGGCTGAGCCGCCCGTGACTATCTACGCATGTTGCAGAAAAAAATTTGCTTAATTTTTACAACCGGCTGTCTGTCGACGTCAACCTCTTTCTGGAGAATCCAGTCCCAGGTAAATCCAATTTAAAAAATCGCCTTGCCCAACCTGGGAATCGTACCCACCTAGCCCATGCTGTCACTAGACCAAGGAGGCGACAGTGGGGCTACTATGGATTTAGAAGACTTAATACAATTCGCTTAAATATAATAAATAATTTGTACGAGTACCTACTACCTACATCATTACAATAAACTATAATTATTTTCTATTATTTATACAGAATATTCGCCTCCTTAGTCTAGTGGCATCATGTATGGGCTGTGGATCGGGAGGTCATGGGTTCGATTCCCAGGTCGGGCAAAGCAAATTTTGTAATTTAATTTGCCCGGGATCCTTTATAGGGGGTTGACGTCAGGCAGGCGGCCGGTCGTAAAAATCAAGCCAAATCCTCTCTGCAACATGCTTGAAAAAATGTGTTGCGCCGACCCCCCATTAAGGTGTGATAAGGGCAGGTAGAAAAAAAATATACAGAATATTATAGAGGTAATTTATGTCTTGTCTTACGTTACAACTTGGCCTCTATAAACAAACCGAATTTAAAAGTTATTACGTGGTTTAGCGCCGATCGGATCCACGTGTCACCTAAAACATGAAATGCGCTACGGATATATGACACATTTACTTTGATCTAAAAACAGCTTGACCTAATAAATGATTTATAATTCAGCATCAATCGATAAACAGAGCGATATGCTCGCATGCACTTTAAATATTTAGCCTTCTTTCGCACGTGTGTTTTTTCAACGCGCGTTTAAATGGAACATATGAGTTGTGGTATACAAAGTGTAACATAATTAACGCACACCCTAATAGTAGTTTATCCAGAATAGGCGTCTGAATATTCTATTTTTTTAATAGTTTTTTTCCACTAATTAATGAAAACTAAGTAAATATATATCACCATGTGATAAAACTTCCCAACAGGCGAAGTTAAAACGTACTAGTATCAGGCGATAAGGCCTTTTTAAAATACAAATGAAATTGTAAATAATAAAAGTACTGAACTTTACGCCGATAGTAAATAGGTTTTTACAACAAATATTTATTGTAAAGATCATTTCAGTCTATGAATTATTATTGTATTTATATGTTTCAATTGGGGTGTCTGAGTGTGTGCATTAATTATGTTGCACATTGTAGCTATTCAAACGCCGGCGCTTTTAAAACGCGGCGTTTTTTAAACGCCGCGCCGGGCGTTTGGCGGTATGTAGAATATACCTTATTAGAAACAAGACAAGAATGATTTTCAAACACTGATGTAAATTGCCTATTAGTATATAATATTCATTAGAGGTTGATTTAATTAGGCTACCGTTGAATATCAAACATTTAACAAAAAAAGTATATTAAAGAAAAACATTCTTAACAACCAAGAAATGAAAGCAAAAAGGAAGCAAAACAATTATGAATACGAAAAAGGAAGCCTTACAAACAGAAACCTCAAACGTTGTTCAGAGAAGCGATTGAGTTGACCTTCTGACCTTTCCGCTAAAGTCGTTTCCTACCTGTAAGTGGCGGAAACTTTTGCACTGACCGCACAATCAACGAAGCGTCAACTCAACGAAGTCCCATTTCAATTTACTTCTGTGTGTGACAGTGTTTGCATATCCAATAATAGATATAAAAGATTTCCGCTTTCGGCTTTTGCAGCTTTTATAAAGTATCTAAAGGAGACGGAAACGCTTGCATACAATCTTGGGCCTAGATTGTAAAAGGATGAAAGTCGTGTATTATATTAATATTATATACCACTATCATTTGACAGTCTCCGTGGTGCAGTGGGCAAGTAGCCGGCTCTGAAGAGGGAGGCCGCGGGTTCGATTCCCGCATTGAGATCAATGTTTGTGAGACCCACTATATTTGTTTCAAGTCTGGGTGTTGTGAGACTGGAAGTCTCTCATAGTCTCTGATACCCACGATACAGGTTATACCTAGTGTGGGTCAGGACTAGGTGTGTGACTGCTGAGTGTATTTATTTATTTATATTAATTTCTATTCATACAATACATTCAAACAAACTTCGTGATTAATTAATGAACATGTCGTTGAATAGATATAGATATTTATATATTAGATATATATATATTTTATATATTTATACGTGGTTACGGGTCAGACTGACCCGTGACCACGAAGAAGACTGACAAATCGTGATATAATCCGTTAAAATAGTTTAATTTAAATCAATAACATTCATGTAAACCTAAGAAATCATTATAAAAGCATCTGCCTTTTCACCTGCCCTCGTCAGTCGGCGCAACACCCTATTTAGCTATAGCTCAATTGGTAGTGGCAAGGACTGCCACAACGTGTTGTAGAAATTATTCGACTTGGTTTTTACAACCGGCTGCCTACATGACGTTACTCTCGTCTGGGATTTAGAAATGATGTGTAAAATTAAATAATTATAAAAATTTTTTGATCACAAAGTTTGTAAGTACGTTCTATACCGATATACACTATACACTCACTTGCTAGGCCCTGGCTGAAAGCAGTGTCAGGTAGGCTTTGCTACCTAGCAAATGCTGAGCCCGTGGCCTTTTTGTCCATTCCAAGGACACAACAAAGTGAATGTTGTTTTAAGGTGTCCCGATTGCCACTAGCTGTGGCCTGTTTTTATTGTTGTTTTATTGTTTGTTTGTTAATATGATTGTTCCTTGCCTCTCTGTTTCTCGTAATTTTAGACAAAATGTATTGATTGTTTGTGTGTGTTTGTGTCCTTGTCGAAATGGTCAAATAAATCTTTTTTCTTTCTTTCTTTCTTTCTATATAGGTAATTTTCAACCTAAAGTTTATGTGCGTAATAGTAACTCTCCACTATAATATTTTTTAAGTAAAATATTGGCACGTGTTTGTTATTCACTTATGTACGTGTTAGCTTACATCGAACCGTTTGATCGATTTTTCTTGCAACTACTTTACATCCTAAACAAACAGAAAATACTTAGTATTCCAAACCTAAGGCGCTTCTCTTATATCAAAGATGTTATAAAAATATCAAAATGTAGAAAAAAGCTTAGTATATCTTTCCTGTTTGTTTCCAACATCATTTTTATTCTATTGTCACATATCGTCATCATCAGCCACAGGGCATCCTGTGGCCACAGTAGACTGCCCACTCTTCGGTGTTTAACAGGTATTTGGTCCACGTGCATCTATATTAGTCAGTGCGGTTGATTATCGGTCCAATATCGTTCATCCGATAACGTTTTATAGAATAAACACCCTGATACCCACGATATAGGTTATACCGAGAGTGGGGTCAGGACTATGTGTGTCTGTTGGGTATATTTATTTATTTTTATTTTAAGCAGCGATAGCTCAGTTGGGAATGGTACGGACTGTCGAGCCAAGTGTCGGAGGTTCGAGACCAACCCCAAAAAATGGAGCATACACATCTGACTTTTCTATGTTAAGTGTATTTTCATTGTGAAATATCGCTTGCTATAACGGTGAAGGAAAACATCGTGAGGAAACCTGCATACTCGAGAATATCTTCACAGAAATTTCGAAGGTATGTGAAGTCTACCAACCCGCAAGAGGCCAGCGTAGTAGACTAAGGCCTAACCCCTCTCATTAGTAGAGGAGGCCCATGCCCAGCAGTGGGTCAATAAAATTACAGGGCTAATATTATTATTTTATTATTTACGACCAAAATAACACTTTTTTTCGGTAGAAGAGATCCCAACCACAAAAGTTTGACCTTATTCTGACCATTACTTATCACTTTATTCTATCTAACTGTGCGGGACGTCGCAGCACCTGCGCCCCGCGCCCCGCGTGCCGCGCATGCGCACCGCAACTGCGCATCGCGGCCCCCCTCACACCGGCCCCCGCTGGATCAACTCGCGCGCTCATTGGCCGAGCGCACAAGCCAGAACATCGCGCACCTTAGAACTCATCCCGACGCGTCCTGGGGAAGAAAAGTAGCCACCCTGGAGCGCAGCCGGCAGTCCGCGATCCGACTTCAGAAGAAGAACTTCAAAATCAAGAAAGAAGATAAATCAAGAAAGAAGAAAAGTCAAGAAAGAAAAACGTCTAGGGAACTGCGTTTTTGTCAAAACGCACGATTGTCGCATTGAAATTCTGTACATATTGTTTTAAAACGAACTACTTTATTGTTTCAATATAAGGCGAAAATATAGGTATTTTGTACAGAATAGTCGTACAGTTTCTTTCTCCCCTCCGACAAGAACCTGCAGCCACCGGTGTCTGGACCCACGCAATCCCAGCGCACCCGCACATTTTCTGGTCCTTCAGAAGCCGAATTAACGTGGGTTTAAGATGCCGGTGACTGGGTCGGTCGGGAAGAGGACTGTGTCGGCTACTGCGACCGACTCTACCCACGGAACATCGTCTGCGACGCACACGGATACCACCATATCGGGCACCGAAACCAGCGGCATCACGACGGAGTACACGGGAACATCGGCAGCGACGCAAACTTCGCGGTCTCCCCCCGCCGCCTCGCGTTCCCCGCCGTCTACCGTTGCACCGTGTCCGCCGCCGCCGCCGCCGCCGCCGCCGCCGCCGCTGCCCGCCGCCCCCCGTCGCGGAACAAGAACCGCTCGCCGCAATAACCGCGTCGAGAAGAAGCAGACCGGCATCGATGAGAAGTTCCAGATCACGTCGCCTCGCCAAGGCCAGGGCGGAGCTCCTTCATCTCAAGGTCCAGTTGGCCGCCGCCCGCGTCGCGGAAATAGAAGCGGAATCAGACATCGAAGACGACGCAAGCACCGCCGTCACGGAAGTCGAGCAAGAACAACGCGTACACAGCTGGCTAGAGAACAGCCGCTTGCTCGCGATCGACGACCGACCGGCCGAAGTCGCGCACCCCGAACCTCAGCCGCCGACCGAACCAATCCCAAGAAGGGATACCCCGGCGACTGCACCGGCGGGAGTCACTGCCGTACCCCCGCACCCCCCGCGCCCTTCGACCCCCGAACCATCAATGTCTCGGCCGCCGCCGCCGCCGCCCCCGCCCCCGCCAGCGACGTCGACTTTGCCGCATACTGCCACACATCTTTTTGAAGTCGGACTCATGAACACGACTGCGCAGGTACCGCCGCCAGTGATCACCGCCGCATCCTGGCAGAACTTTGGGACTACGCAGCCGCATCCAGAGGTCGCCGCCGCACCCTGGACATCGGACCGCCTGAACCTCGGCACCGTGCCGCCGCCTCCGCCAGCGCCCGTCGCCGTCGCCGCCGCCGCCGCGCCCTGGCACCCGAACTTTGGCTGCGCACGACTGCCGCCGTCCGAGACCCGGACATCGAACCTGAACCTCGGCACCGTGCAGCCGCCTCCGCCAGCGCCCGTCGCCGCCGCCGCCGCGCCCTGGCACCCGAACTTTGGCTGCGCACGACTGCCGCCGTCCGAGACCCGGACACCGAACCTGAACTTCGGCACCGTGCCGCCGCCTCCGCCAGCGCCGGCGCCCACCGCCGCGGCGCCCTGGCACCCGAACTTCGGCCGCACTGAACCGCCGCCGCCCGCGGCCTGGCAGCAGACCTACGAGACGTCGCAACCACAGCCAATGATCACCTGGCAGAACTCCGGACCTGCGTCGCCGCCGCCGCCGCCACGAACAGATCCGCCGCAGTGGACGCCGCCCGCGCCCGCTCCCGAACCCGGCGGAACGATCGCCGTCCACCAGAAGAGGACGGACCTGCAGGAGCTCGCATCGGCCATCACGCACGCCGTGCAAGCAGCGCAGCACAAACAACCATTAAGGTACAATGACTTGCCTACTTTTAATGGTGCACATCAAGATTGGCTCACGTTTCGCGCCGCGTACCTTGAGACCGCGCATCACTTCTCCGCGCTTGAAAACATGTCCCGACTGCGCAGAAGCTTGAAAGGAACGGCTAAGGAAGCGGTCCAAGGTTTACTGATCACGAACGCGGATCCAAACGGGGTCATGAGAACACTCGAGACTCGATTCGGGCGACCCGACTCTATCGCATCTGCCGAGATAGAGCGACTCCGAACATTGCCGCGCCTCACCGAGTCACCGAGGGAACTTTGTACTTTCGCCACGAAAGTCGAAAACATCGTAGGTACGCTTCAAGCACTGGACTGCGCAGTATATCTCTACAACCCGGATACCACGAAGAACCTGATAGAAAAATTGACGCCGACTTTGAAGCGGCAATGGTACGAATTCTCCGCCACACAACCTAGGGGTAATCCGGACTTATTGAAATTTAGTAGATTCTTGCAGAAAGAAGCAGAGATATGCGCGCCATTCGCACCGCCCGAAGCTATCAGCGATCGAACACCCAGCAAACCGAACACCGAGACACGTCGGCAACGTGTGCACACAGTCGCGGAGAAGAACAAGACTAGCTGCGTCTTATGTCAACGAGAACATGGAATCTCCGAGTGCGCCACGTTCAAGAACGCAAGCACCGACACTCGCTGGGACTTAGCCAAGAAACATCATTTATGTTTCAGATGTTTACGCACAAGAACCAAACAACACTCGTGTAAGCCTAAGAAGTGCGATATCGACGGGTGCGTGCATTTACATCATAAGCTCCTTCACGCCAAGAAGAAGGACACGGAACAAGAGGAACAGAAGGTCAACTCCGCATGGTCACCGAAGGTATCATTTCTTAAAATAATACCAGTACGAGTCTCAGGACCGGCGGGAGTTGCCGAGACCACAGCGCTGTTGGACGACGGGTCTACGATCACCATCATCGACGCGAAGCTCGCTAGAGATATCGGAGCCGACGGCCCTGAAGACCCCATGCACATCGCCACATACAACGGAGACCTGGAAAGTTACGCCAAGTCACAACGGGTAAGCTTCAGGATCAAAGGCGCGAACCAGCGTGAAGAAACGATCCAGGCACGCACCGTAGAAAATCTACACCTAGCAGCACAACGCATCCCGAAGGAAGCCATCGAGGAATGTGAACACCTGCGGGGCATACTCTCCGAGTTGCAGCCGGGCGAGGCGGAGCCTAAGATCCTAATCGGTCAAGACAATTGGCACTTACTTCTCGCCACAGACGTCAAGATCGGCAAGAAGCACCAACCCGTCGCATCCCTCACACCACTCGGCTGGGTAGTCCACGGCAACCACACAAGAACATTGGGTCACCGCGTGAACTTTCTGCACCTCTCTACGACCGACGATCATCTAGAGGACTTGGTACGTGAATACATCACTACGGACAACCTCTACGTGGACCCCAGGAGACCGAAAAGCGACCCAGGAGAAAAGGCGCTTCGCATTCTCGAAGAACACACCCACAAAGAACCCGATGGCCGATTCCAGACGGCTCTCCTCTGGAAAAAGGAGGACGTCGCGATGCCGGATAACTACGAGAACACGCTGAAAAGGCTTCACAGTATTGAACGAAAACTGGATGCGAACCCGGAACTCAAGAGTAGGTACACAGAACAGATGGACGCTTTAGTAGCAAAAGGTTACGCCGAACCCGCGCCTCCGTCAACGAACCGCAAGCTCTGGTACTTACCTCACTTCGCAGTTTTCAACCCGATGAAGCCCGGGAAGCTACGCGTTGTCCACGACGCCGCAGCCAAAACCAAAGGAACTTCGCTGAACGATCAACTACTGACCGGACCCGACCTGTTGCAGCCACTGCCAGGAATATTAATGAAGTTTCGTCAACATCCGATTGCAGTCACGGCTGATATTTCGGAAATGTTCATGCAGGTGCAACTACGACAAGAAGACAGGGACGCACTCAGGTACCTGTGGAGAGGGGACACACGCGATCATCGCCCACCTCGACAATATCGCATGAAATCTCTGATCTTCGGGGCATCAAGCTCACCCGCCACAGCTATCTACGTGATGAACAAGAACGCCGAAGAACATCGACACACCCATCCGGAGGCCGTGGATGCAATAAAGAACAAGCACTACATGGACGATTACCTGGATAGCTTCGAATCCCTGGAGAAAGCGGAAAAGATAACAAAACAAGTTCGCGAAATACATCGCGGCGCCCATTTCGAACTGACGAAATGGTCATCGAACTCATCAGAACTGTTACAGGCATTGGGCGAAACTGGTGGCGGCGGCGGTAATACGGTCGATCTGGACAAGACCGAACGAGTGCTCGGACTGATCTGGAGACCGGGCGAGGACAGTCTCGGATTCAACCTGCACCTCGCTCGCATCTCACCGAGCATCATGGAACAAGAGACCCCTACGAAGCGACAAGCGCTGAGAACGGTAATGTCGTTATTTGACCCACTCGGACTCGTGTCCCCTATAACTGTACGAGCAAAACAGATACTGCAGGAAGTCTGGAGGCGTGGGACATCATGGGACGACCCCCTAGATCCGGACCTGGCGGCGAGCTGGTCGAAGTGCCTCGCCCACCTGAAGAACTTACGATACGTATCCGTACCAAGATGTTACCCCGGATATACCGCAGCGGCATCGCTTCAACTTCATGTCTTCACCGACGCAAGCGAATCTGCATACGCAGCGGCACTATTCTGGCGAGCTGTGGACGCGGAAGGCCACGTCACCATCACCCTGATCACGGCAAAAGCAAAGGTGGCTCCGCTGAAGACAACATCGATCCCGAGGATGGAGTTGCAGGCTGCGGTACTCGGCGCCCGTATGGCGACAGGCGTACGAGAAGAACACGAACGAAAACCGGAAACAACAACATTTTGGACCGACAGCCGCACTACTCTAACATGGATACGCACAGGTTCCAGGTCATATAAACCATACGTCGCGCACAGAGTCGCCGCAATAGAAGAACACAGCCGGACGAGCGATTGGCGATGGGTACCGACCAAGCTCAATGTTGCAGACGACGCGACCCGCGACGTGCCCGACAACTTCAATGAACAACATCGTTGGTTTCACGGTCCCGAATTCCTGTACCACGATCCCCAATTCTGGCCAGCGGATGGCAATGAAGCAATACCGAACACAGGCGAAGAACGGGCGCTCGCAGTCGTTACGACAAGATCACCGAAGCTCAGCGAGGCCCTCCCGAACGTCCACCGCTTCTCACGGTGGTTACGCTATCTCCGCGCCACAGCTAGAACTTTGCAAGCCATCGAACTATTCCGCCGAGCCCCCAGGAACAAGGTGAACCATAAAAGGAACGCGCAGAACCCCAGCACTGACCCGACGTGGCGACGTGCCAAGACCACCGCCACGCGACCCCGAAAGGCACAGGTTTCGGCATCAAACCCGGATCTGTACCCAGCCATCCCTGCAGACATCCAGCGACGCGCGGAGCTCCTCATCGTACGAACTTCGCAGGAAGAGTCTTTCGCCGAGGAACTACAGACCATGAAGAAAGGACGAGACCTGCACCGCGACAGTCGGCTCTACGCGCTGAGCATAGAACTTTCCGAACACTACATCAAGCTTAAGAGTCGCATAGGAGCCACCAACGGAATCTCCGAGCAGCTGAAGAACCCCGCAGTACTCGACGGTAATCATCGCGCTACGTGCTTATGGATAGAACACGTGCACCAACAACTGCACCACGCGGGCGTCGAAGCCACCGTAAACGAGTGCCGACAACAGTACTGGATACTGCGTCTAAGGCCGACAGTAAAGAACATAGTGAGCCGGTGTCTACGGTGCCGCATACGAACAGCAACACCCCCGCAACCGATCACAGGAGATCTGCCGCCGTGTCGACTAGCACACCACCAGAGGCCCTTCACCTTCACAGGCTTGGATTACTTCGGCCCTCTGAGCGTCACGTCGGGAAGAAGCCACTTAAAAAGATATGTAGCGCTGTTCACGTGCCTCACAACACGCGCCATACATTTGGAACTAGTGCCGTCCCTTAGTACTGACTCGGCGATAATGGCACTAAGAAGAATGATCGCTCGTCGCGGATGTCCGACTCAGATCTGGTCAGACAACGGAACTAACTTTCACGGTGCGGAAAAGGAACTCCGCACCGCTTTGTTCGCAGGAATCAAATACGAGGCAAGCAAGAAATCAATAGACTGGCGGTTCATCCCTCCTGGCGCGCCGTTTATGGGCGGCGCCTGGGAACGTATGGTGCGGTCGGTGAAAACCGCACTCTGCGCCGTTCTGCACGAGCGGCACCCCACAGAAGAGGTCCTGTGCACGCTGCTCACCGAGGCGGAGTACACCGTCAACAGCCGACCGCTCACCCACGTGTCGGTTGCTCCGGAAGATCCAGAAGCCCTGACGCCCAACCACTTCCTGTTGGGCGGTCCGGGTCGAGTCTCCGCACCGGGCACCTTCGACGACAGCGACCTGAACCTGCGTGCCAGCTGGCGCGCCTCGCAACGCCTCGCCGACCTGTTCTGGGCCCGCTGGCTCAGAGAATACCTGCCGGAGCTGCGCAACCGACGAGATCCACGCGGAAGAGGACCTGAGCTCCGAGTCGGCGACCTCGTCCAGATCGTGGACGGCAACCTACCCCGCAACGTCTGGGTGCGCGGGCGCATCAGCGCTACACACCCGGGACCTGACGGCGTCGTGCGAACGGTCGACGTGAGCACCAAGGGCGGCGTCTTGCGGCGCCCCACCAAGAAGATCATCATCATCCAAGCTGCGGATCCCGCACCACAACTGGCTGCATCGTCCACAGCGGCGGCGGGCGATGCACGGCGGGAGTAATGTGCGGGACGTCGCAGCACCTGCGCCCCGCGCCCCGCGTGCCGCGCATGCGCACCGCAACTGCGCATCGCGGCCCCCCTCACACCGGCCCCCGCTGGATCAACTCGCGCGCTCATTGGCCGAGCGCACAAGCCAGAACATCGCGCACCTTAGAACTCATCCCGACGCGTCCTGGGGAAGAAAAGTAGCCACCCTGGAGCGCAGCCGGCAGTCCGCGATCCGACTTCAGAAGAAGAACTTCAAAATCAAGAAAGAAGATAAATCAAGAAAGAAGAAAAGTCAAGAAAGAAAAACGTCTAGGGAACTGCGTTTTTGTCAAAACGCACGATTGTCGCATTGAAATTCTGTACATATTGTTTTAAAACGAACTACTTTATTGTTTCAATATAAGGCGAAAATATAGGTATTTTGTACAGAATAGTCGTACAGTTTCTTTCTCCCCTCCGACAAGAACCTGCAGCCACCGGTGTCTGGACCCACGCAATCCCAGCGCACCCGCACACTAACCTAGTAAAATCTGGACAAACTGCCAGTTCCATTTATTTTATAGACGAACCATTCCTTTTATGGACCATCTGGTTATTCCTTTGGCTGAGTTATAATATCGTGCATTTTCGCTCCTTCGACTATAATAAAGAAATCCTTTCTGAGCCCGAATAATTGTTTTCATCGTGAAATACCGCGAAGAAAGGTTTATATGGCTTTTTTATACACTATTACGTTATGGTCTTTTTATAGCCAGTTATATCAATAAATTATGGAGTATTTCTATTCTTTTATGTCGAGTACTCTATTTTTGGATGGAAAAAATGTATTAAGCGAATTCTACGTCGTGATATAATATTATATCCCACATTCTTTCTTTCTACTTGGCTTCATCCCACCTCAATGTGAGGTCGGTGCAACACACTTTCTCAAGCACGTCGCAGAAAGGATTTGGCTTAATTTTTATTAGTATGGACGTAAAAATCTCGTCGATCGACACGAAATGGCGTGTGTGTGCATAGGGCACTTTTGTACAGGCGCGTTCGTGTGCGTGGCTTCTCTGTGGCGTCCGTTTAACTATAGGCGAGATGGTGTCCTTCTTTTCCTTTAGGTCCGTGCGCCATAGATATAATAATAACAACCCGTAAGTCCTAGTCATAACAGAAAGTTGATAATGTTAGCTGTATGAAGTAATCAATAAAAAATTGTAATTATGTCAACGTCATGATCAAAAGCAATGATTTATAATATTAGGTAAATATATATTAATATAAGTAAATAAAAATTATAAAGGAATGTCAAGTAGATAAAATAACGTATTATGCACTAGCAGTATTAAAAGATAATAACTGAATTTTGAAATAATAATAATATTACAGATTGAGGTAGGTTCACTACAATGAGTGTTTACACGTAATGAAATTAATTAAATCATAACTTTTTAATATGTCTTCCAAACTTCAAGAATAATATATCCGTGAATTTTTTTTAGTATACCTAACTAAATGATAAATAATTGTAAGTAAACTTAATGATTTCTTAGGTTTGCGCGAATGTTATTCATTGTAATGAATCTAGTTTTTACGGATTTGTGGAAACTAATCGCGATAAAATCCGCAAAAACTAGTTTCATTTTAATGTAAGTAAACTTGTATTATGACGGTTTAAAGCAACAAAGCTATTTCCTGTGTAATCACGATTAACTTTGAAAACGTGACCTTACTAATCCAAGATAAGCTTCAATGTTAGATGTCGCCATTAGTTTCGTAATCTCATAAGAGCATCTCACATCCTGGCAAATACTTAGCAACTAATGACCACGCACTAACGAGTGTACGTGCCTTTTGAAGGAGTCCTTTGGGGCTATAATAAATGGGGGGCACCAACTCAAAAAGACACCGCGGTACGTTATCAAAACTAATAAATGCACTTTATACATATGAGGTAGTCATGAGTATCTATTTCGATTTGGTTAGACCTAAGTACCTATATTCGATTAGATACTATAAAGTAGTTGCGCTTAAACAATTATAAAAACAATTTTACTTGTTAGAAGTACATTCTTGTTATGAATACAGATGATGAAGTAATTACTATTATAAAAGAGAGAATGGGGTGAATTGAAACTAACTATCGAAATGGATGAATCGTTGATGATTGAAGTGAAAATTTTTATACAACTAAAATAATTTTACGCCAAATATCATTATGAACTGGTAGGTAATTGAATTGAATCTTATGAGTTATATACAAAATAACATGTATTAAACCATAATATTATTGTCGGAGCAGACTGGTGAACAACCGCATTTAAAAATAAACAAAACAACTCAGACATAAATAAACAAAACATCAAAATAAACACTGAAGCTAAAACACGTGCCGACAATATATATGTTGGGTATATTAATAAACTGCAATATTAAAAAAACAGTATACTCAAGCACGTAGGAGCAATGTCACGAACAGACAGTAATGTGGAAGCTGGTAGCCACTCATTTATCAGTGAATTATCTCGGAAAAGCGTCTCATGTGACGGCTCTATGGGGTTCGTACATACATACTTTTTTATAACAGAGACTGACAAACGAGCAGATTGGTCTGATGAACTGATGGTAAGTAATCTCCACAGCCCATAGACACCCAAGACACTAAAGGAATCATGGATTGCCAACCTAAAAAGAGGCATGGAAGGGTTAAGTTATTGGGAAAGGAAGGAAAATTCTACAGCGTGGCTCTACCACTCAATGACTTAAGACTACACTGGGTAACTCTTGATCTATATCATCTATATGATGACTATCTTGTACAATATTAGCGAATCTATAAAAATATCCTCACCTCTTTTCTTTCTTTCGACCTGCCTTTTTTCTTTCCACCATCTCTGATCCTACTTTAACTAAAAAAGCGTTTTAGCTTTATATTTATGACCGCTCTGGGATCGGGGGATCCAATCTTTGGAAAATCGCGGTAGAAAAACCGTTTTGCTGTACGTGAGATTTGGACACAGGATCTCCCTTTTTTATATAGCAGAGACTGGCAAACGAACAGTTGGGTCACCTAATGGTAAGTCATCTCTACCGTCCATAAACACCCAAGACACAAAAATAATCATGGGTGCGTTGCCAACCTAACGGGAAGGAATAAGGGATTGGGAAAGGGAGGGAGAGATTAAGCCACCGGAAATTTGACTCACCGAAGTAAATGCGACAGCGAGCTGCCACTTTACCGATACTTTAAACCGATCGAGCCGGCCAATTCGTGCTGTAGACGTAATTGTCTACAGCGTGGCTCTACCACTTTTAAATAATGCAATAGCTCCTGTTCCTCAACCCTACCTCTAGACCGAGCCACCACCAATGGCTCTAATTTATTTTATTAGGGTCCATACTCAAGATTTGTCATCAAATTCTTATGTTTAAACCTGTATTACGTAGAATACAATTCATATAAACCCGAATGTAAATGTTTTAAAGATAAAACATAATTTTCTTTTATATTTAAGATTAAAATAAAATTGCGAATTTTGACTAGTCCACTGAGATTTCGTGGGACAACTAAATTCATGTTTATAGTTTTGAATAAATACGAATTTGTTTTTATTTTGTGAATTTAAATTTCTGCGGTTTACATTCTTATTCATATTTTATGACATGAAATGTTTTCTTTATGCATGTTATAAAATATATAAAATGAGCAATAAGTCTTTAAATTATATTTATTTTTAAGTAATTTTAATATTGTTGAGGTAATTTATTATATGTTGAGGTAATATATGAGTAATTTTATTATTGTAACATAATGTTTTTTCAATTATAATATTATTATACTACTCTGCTTGGGTGCCGTAGTTTTATTGCGTACACAGTACGACTACCGTCCTGAGATCTCAGGTTCGATCCCCGGGTCGGGAAAAGTGATATTGAGATTTTCTATCCAATTGAAATTGGATAGAAATTCTCAATATCACTTTGCTTCGGGCTGATGCCCGGTTTCCGAATTTGTACCCGATATGGCGATAGCCTCGCCCTATCACACCTGGGACGGAAATAAGCTCGGCTTGAAATTTGGGTGTTCTAGTTATCTAGCTCAGTACCGCCTACCACATCGGGGATAAAGGCGTAAGCTTATGTATGAATTATAATACCTCCATAATTATATTATGACATTTCTTAAGTCTATGTTTTTCAAACTGTGGGTAGCGCCCTCTGGGGGTGTCAAGACCAAGTACCAAGAGGGTCGCGGAGGCGTCGAGCAACGTCATCTACGTATTCTTTGTGGTAGAATTATAGGTGTCGAAAAGAACTATTGAAGTCTATTTGGGATTGCGAAATGTTAGGTAATAACACCCAAAAGTCAGATACATACATAGCCTAAACCTTCAGTTATAAGTCTTGTGTCGTGGGTGTCATAAGCTACGAGAGTTTCGGTATCACAACACCCAATTCCAAATCAAACACACGTTAAAAAAATTTTATAGCAAAGGCTTGCAAACGAGCAGGTGGGTTACCTGATAATAAGTTATCTCCACCGCACATAGACAACCAAGACACAAAAAGAATCATGGGTGCGATGCTGACCTATAAAGAGGGGAACAGGGATTGGGAAAGGAAGAGGGAATTGGATCACCGGAAGTCTCACTCACCGAACGAAACGTAGCAGCGAACTGTCACTTACTACTGCCAGTTGCCACTTGCCACGTCGGTTTTCTACGAGACAGTAGTATTTGTCGTCCTCAAACATTTGACTCTGTGCGGGGATCGACGACGAGCATAGGTCTCGCTTCACAACCGGCTACTCGCCCCCTGTGTCACGAAGGCCAATACAATTTTGGTCTGCGGTGTCAGAAATTTGAGACACACTGGACTTATCGTCCTTAATCCTTTATGAAACAAATCCCATATACAGAACGAATTAAGCACTCTCTAACTTCCCAAAAGTAATTTACCCCTAGCTACGGGGTAATTTAATTAAAAGTGAAACTGGCCTGCTGACCTCTTGCGTAGGGGATGATATTACCACGTAATCAACATTCACTGAGAGACCCCTTTATTGTCATGGTCAACACTGGCCCTCGTTATAAAGTTGGATAGGTTTTATGAATTCATAGTTATACTTTTTCACTTACATTTGTTTGGTATCTCTTTGGTGTAATTGCTTTAATTTTCGTCGTAGTATTATAGCGGCTTATTTGGAAGGAATTCTAAGAAAATTAATAAATACAATGTTTTGGTCTTTCCAAAACTACAATCATTTTCTTATTCAAATTCAATTTATTGTACTCCATAATTTTTGTTTACAAAGGCGTATAACACATGCTGCCTCGGTGGCGTGGTTGTATTTCGGTACGACTACCGTCCTGAGGTCTCGGGTTCAATCCCCGGGTCAGGCAAAGTGATATTGGATTTTTCCATATCAGCCCGGAGTCTGGAATTTGTGCCCGATATGGCGATAGGCTCGCCCCCTATCACATCTGGGACGCAACTAAGCTCGGCGAAATGTGGGTGTTCTAATTCGTTAGTGCACCTCTGCCTACCCCTTCGGGGATACAGGCGTGAGCTTATGTTATGTGTTATGTTATGTTATAACATATATATAGTACAGAATCGTGGTCCCTGTTGGGCACAGCAATCGACTTTCTTTACTTTATCATTTACTTCCAAAATGATACCAGCACTATAATTAATTATATTTTCAGTCATAATTTTGAGATTGAGCTACGTACAAAGCCCACTTAATTTTGAAATAAGCTTCTACTACCTATCTTTCTAAGGTGACTCAAAATGTGATGACGTTTAACTGAAATAGAGAACAAAATAAAGCCTTCGTGTTTTCTTTGAGTTCAATTTAATTAAAATACCTTATTTCAGACAATTATAATAAATTTTCAAATTAAATTGCTACTAATTAATGAGTCTGTTATTTTAAAATGTTCTTCAAAATAAATAAGTGATATACAATTGAATCACGTTTTAAATTTCTTTAATATTCACAACTATAAAGTTCTTTGATAAAGTTAAAATTGCTTTGGCTTCGTGATTTCATTACATTGTGTTTCCACGTCTGACTTATTTGTCAGCTTTGGTTTGTTGCTCAGTCGCAGAGTCGAACACAGAGTCGACCGACTTTAAAAAAAAGGTACTCAATTCGTATGTTCTGTATGTTTCGTTCAATGTCTCCGCCAAATATGGACCGATTTTCAAGATTATTTTTGTGTTCGATAGAGCTTATTCCATGGGTTGAAGCCGGTTCATTAAGTTAAATGTGTTGTTTTTTTATAGCAGAGATTAGCAAACGAGCAGATGGGTCTCCTGATGGTAAGTGATCTCCACCGCCCATAGACACTCAAGACAAAAAAATAATGGGTGCGTTGCCGACCTAAAAGGAGGGAATGGAAGGGGAGGGAAGGGGATTGGGAAAGGGAGTGGGGAAATGGGCCACCGGAAATCTCACTCACCGAACGAAACGCGACAGCAAGCTGCCACTTTACGTCGGTTTTCTGTGAGACAGTGGTATCTAACCGGTCGAGCCGGCCCATTCGTGCTATAGACGTTACTGTCTACAGCGTGACTCTACCTCCTGGAAAATAGAAAATAATAACAATAATATTAGCCCTGTAATATTACTGTCGCACCGCTGGGCACGGGCCTCCTCTACTAATGAGAGGGGTTAGGCCTTAGTCTACAACGCTGGCCTAATGCGGGTTGGTAGACTTCACATACCTTCGAAATTCCTGTGAAGAAATTCACTGGTATGCAGGTTTCCTCACGATGTTTTCCTTCACCGTTATAGCAAGCGATATTTCACAATGAAAATACACCTAATATAGAAAAGTCAGAGGTGTATGCTCCATTTGGGGTTGGTCTCGAACCTCCGACACGTCTCGGCAGTCCGTTCCATTCCCAACAGAGCTATCGCTGCGTATGCGTAACTTGTGATTATTACAATCAAACACGAATCAAGTTCTCTTCGTGTATTATTCGATATCATAGAAAAATCGATGAGCGCGCATCAATTTGACTTGAATTTTATTGAAATTATTGCTTGGACTTCAGTACTCAGTTATTATTGATCGTACCCGTGACTTGAAGATTTATTTCTTGTGAATGATCACAAGAATATGAAAATATTATGAAATAGATCCTTGTCCTTTTAGTGTTTAATAAATCTTCCCTAATTCTCGGTAGAATCGTATTATTGTGCTTCTTTTTTATACTTGCCATAATACTTCTTTCTTCTTTCTTTGGCGCTACAACCCAGTGTGGGCTTTGGCCTCCTCCACAATTTGTCTCCATCGATCTCTATTTAGGGCAGTACGTTTCCAGTTGGTCTTCTTTCTTAGAGTAGCCAGGTCTTCTTCGATACAATCTTTCCAGCGTTTCTTGGGTCTACCACGAGGTCTTTTTTGCTGGGGTATCCAGTTTGTGATAACTTTAGTGGCTCTAGAGTCAGGCATTCTCTCGATATATCCCGCCCAGCGTAGTCTTTGCGACTTACAGAATCGAACAATGGTTTCGTTGTTTACCAGTTGATTCAGTTCATGGTTCATACGGATGCGGTACACCCCATCACTCTCTCTTATCGGCCTGAAAATTGTGCGTAAAATTTTTCGTTCAAAAATCGCGAGTTGGTACTTGCCATAATAGGTGAGTAATAAAATTGATTTGCGGTGTTACTGAGAAAATCCCAAGAATGAATCGCTATAAGACCAACGATAAAAATACATGCAATGTTGACAAAAAATGTATTTTTAGTTCATGGACGTAAAATAAAAGATGGACGGACCGCTAGGAACATTGCAAGTGAAGCGGGGTGTCCGGCCCATCCGATCTATGGACACGTAATGGCGGCGACTGAACGTGTTATGAACTTATGAGTGTTAATATGTACGTAGGGCACTTTTGTACAGACGCGTTTGTGTGCGTGGCTTCTCTGTGGCGCCCGTTTTACCATAGGCGAGACGGTGTCCTTTTTTTATACGTCCGGTTTTAGTTATTCGCTATATTCACATACAAGTACCTACATGTCACTGAAAATGTTTATTACACACAGAATTTTATACAAAAATATTTTGCACATGTAAATATTTTTTAAATTTAATTACTCGTATTTCATCAATGACAATGATAATTCTTATAATTTGAACGATCGACGCTCATGTTATATTGCCACGTGTTACCTGAATATTGTTAAGAATGTTTTGTTCACCTTTAATTGGCGTATATAAAGATCAAACTCATAACAATAATTATGCTTAATGTCATTTATATATGCTGTCAATGAACCGTTAGTACAGAATGTCCTGAATGTCTTCTTTCATAAGGGCGACTTGCAGCTCCATTAGTAATCTAGGGTTAACCGAAACTTGATTATTTCTACAGCTCATTCCTATATTTAAATAAAGATTTGGGATAAATAGAAATTTATCTAAGTGCTGCAAGCGGCCCTAAATGCATAATTTATGAACTACTTAAATAAAATGAAAAGCTCACTGTCCCCTAATGGCCAAAGCAGTGGGTGAATTGGATTAATTTAATTATTCTAACGTGTGAACTGGGAGTAATACTAAAGGGCGTATACAACCTGTACGGGACACCAACCCACGCGTTCACTCTAATACGTCACACAATTTTGCATAGATCTACGTCACGATTGCGACGACATGATCACGTACGTATAATGGCGGGTACACACCGGCCGAACGAAGGCGAACGAATCTATACCTGTTCCGTTCACACAAACAAACTTTCACTGTTGTGGGAATGAAACAGGCATGATTCGTTCGCCTTCATTCACCCCTGTTTACGCGTTATAAAATGACACCATCTCGCCTATAGTTTAAACGGACACCATAGAGAAGCCACGCACACAAACGTGCTTGTACAAAAATGCCCTACGCACACATTAACACTCACAACACAGTTGCGGACAGACAGACAGACAGTGTGAAGCGACTTTGTTTTATACCATATAATCACTTCGCCGACACAATCTGCAGGTCGATTCTCTAAGAAACGCCACAACGTTGCGATCGACGACGACCTCCCGCAGCGCACATCGTTGAGATCAGCGGAGTGTTCAACGTTGTTGGGTCTTAGAGAATATCATTTTCCATACATTTATGTCAAACGCCTCGCTCGAGAAGGTTAGTTCGCATAAGCGCGATCATCACGCATAGCGCTAGTGCGTGCGCTTTGTACCTCGCTGAATACAAAAATGAAAACATTGTTGCCGCAACGATGCCGCAACGTTGTTTTCACAAATGAAACCTTATAGAATCGACCTGCAGTTTGTTCGCTAGTTAATATGAAAAGGTAAGAAGAGGCGAAATATCAGACGCATTTGCTGTCTGATTAATACTCGTAATAGTACGTTAACAAAATTGGGCAAACTAGTAATCAGTAGCCAGACTTATAAAATATTTTATAAGACGAAGATTGCGTGGGTGTCTACGCCAGACGATTTTAAATACTAAAGTTTATCGACTTTTTCAAGTTTTGTTACATTAATATGTGCCTAAAAGTTGTAATATGACATGACGACTTCTCTTATTCTAATAAAAAGGCCATAATACGTAGCTAATAATATAACAATTAGTTAAAGAGCAGTGGCGTAAGTACAGGGTGGCATGTCGGCAAAATGCCACGGGCCCCGACTGTAGGGGGCCCCAGCGGCGAACGGAAGGTGGCCTCAGACCGAAAAATCCGTCACCATATACTAATAATAATAGTAATTAATTTATTTCAGATAATAAAAATCCATATTTTGTTAGTTACATGCTTATTTTATAGTGTAAGTATTTATAAGTTTCAGTATGAATGCTTTTATAATTCTATGTAGAGTTGAAACTCTCAGCTACAGTTTTTAGGAAGGAAGTTTTATAAAGGAAGCCGCGGGCTGAAAAGACCTCCACCCAATGAATTTGCCACGGGCACCCAACAATATAGTTACGCCACTGTAAAGGAGGGCACAGCATGCACTAATTTGAGTGTTTGACTCAATTAATATAATACCATTATTTTTTTAGTATTAAATCAACAGTGTGTAATTTACAATTGTTATGATAATTAAACCGTACAAAGATGGATAATAACTACTATTTAGTCTATTACATAACATAACATAACATAAGCTCACGCCTGTATCCCCGAAGGGGTAGGCAGAGGCGTACTAGCGAACTAGAACACCCACATTTCGCCGAGCTTAGTTCCGTCCCAGATGTGATAGGGGGCGAGCCTATCGCCATATCGGGCACAAATTCCAGACTCCGGGCTGATATGGAAAAATCCAATATCACTTTGCCCGACCCGGGGATCGAAGCCGAGACCTCAGAACCGTAGTCGTACCGAAATCCATTTAGTCTATTAATCATCCGTTATACAATCATAAATGTATATATGTATATCTAATTACATATATCTCCTATATAAGGACCGCTGACGCACCACTTGGAATCGTCACTACCACAAACACCGAAAACGCTGAATTGAAGATCCAAAATTGTATATAACAAACTGATCCAGCATTCATCGGTCATTATCTTAATCACTAGAAATAAGTACTAATTATAATCTTAGATTTATTAAATTCTTGTCTTAAGTTTTTTTTTTTCGGATCTCCGGCAGTAAACGTAATTATCTACAGTACGGTATTATGAAAATTAAAACATTTAAAAAACATAAACATGGAAACGCACAAAGCCCAACTTTAGTGAAGCAGATATGAAGATTCATTAGGGTTGACATTTGTTCAAGTTTCTTTATATTTCCTTTTTTAATTAAAAGTAGAAGCATTGTGGGTACATTTCTACAATAGCCCAAGGCTGAGATCTAAGGTATAGAGCGAACTTCGACTAACGGCCGGTTTCAATAAACAATCTCAGTTCGAATGTGCAGATAAATTACAAAAATTACCCAATAAGAACACAGTTTGAACATGACTCCGTCAAACGACTTGATTTGATTGGTTCATAATCGCGATCTATCTGCACTCTAAATTGAGATCGTTTATTGAAACCGGCCGTATGTCTTATTCAAAGACACGAACTCAGTGAGGATTTGGAATTTTTTAATCGAACTTCGACTTAGCCCGAGGCATTTTTTACAATATAAACAGACTGACAGACAGACTAAGCAAAGATTTTCTAGTAAAAGATGACTCGGACTAAGTTAAATTCCTCACTGAGTTCGTTTCTTTGACTTAGACTTAGTCGAAGATCGCTCTATAGTGTATATATATGCTCTGAGTAGTAGAGTCACGCTGTAGACATGCATGTATGTATGTCTACAGCACGAATGGGCCGGCTCGACCGGTTTGATACCACTGTCTCACAGAAAACCGACGTAAAGTGGCAGCTTGTTGTCGCGTTTCGTTCGGTGAGTGAGATTTCTGGTGGCCCATTAACCCCCCCTTCCTTTCCCAATTCCTTTTTCCCTCCCCCTCCATTTCCTCCTTTTAGGTTGGCACCGCAACGCACCCATGATTTCTTTTGTGTCTTGGGTGTCTATGGGCGGTGGAGATCACTTACCATCAGGTGACCCATCTGCTCGTGTGCCAGTGTTTGATAATAAAAAAAATAGATCTCAGCCTAAGTTTCAACGTTTATTCAACCGTTTACATAAAAAAATAAATTCTAATTGAACTTATCATAAAAAAAATTCTACGGCGATGGGTTTAGGTAATATTATAATTCAGAATTAATCGAGTCTAACACATCCTTGGTCACTAACTGGATCTAATGCTAGCATATATGGACTGTGGACCGGGTTCTGGGTTCGATTCACAAGTCGGGCAAAGTCATTTTTTTTATATTTGATTTGCCCGAGACTAAATCTCCTAAGGGGAGGTCACGTAAGGCAGGCAGCCGGTCGCAAAACTTAGCCAAATCCTTTCTGCAACATGCTTGAAAAGCTTGAAAAGTGTATTGCGTCGACCCCACATTAAGTTGGGAGAAGGGCAGGAAGAGTGAAAGAATCGAATCTAACAAATATTTATTTTAATTACGCTATTGCACCTAAAATACTTTTTGCCAAAGATATTCAATACTACTGCTCGGTTGTCTTTGTCACATTATATATTGAGCACATCAAAATAAATGTCTGCTATATTTTTCTTTTGGGAAACTCTAAACACATTTTCTTTATTTCCTAAATATTATAATACGAGATTTATTTTATACAGTTTTAATCATTTGAGTCATTTAGCAAAAAAATGAAAATATTATATTCATCATCAGCCTCAAGAAGTCTCCTCCTCAAAGATTTCCAGATCGACCTGTTGGAAGTTGGCAAACATCATGAATCTGTTGTTGTTGATTTAATTCATCGAAATTTATACAAAAATCATGATTATGATTATAATTTTCACACTATTTCCAAATCTTCCTATAAGCTTCTGTGATTTATCTAAAATACCAACCCTAAGAAAGAGCCCCTTTGAGGCCTGCGGTCTTTTTATATTGTTTCCGAGTAATTTAATTAAAACTTTTGTTTGTTCCAAGTGTTGATCAATGTTTGTGCTTCTTCTTGTGTTTGTTTACTCTCACTTGACTAATATATCGATATTTATCTTGATAAGAATCTCGACCATCTTGGCCTAAAGTCTGTTTTTCATTACATGTGTACGTGCTGCAATTTTTCAGTTGCGGAAGTAACTTTTTTATTCCATATACCGATGCCGGTAATTAAAGCAATATATAAATAGAAACAACGATTTGCACTTGGTTTATTTATACATAACATACATAAGCTCTTGCCTGGATCCTCGAAGGGGTAAGCAGAGGCGGACTAGTGAACTAGAACACCCACATTTCGCGGAGCTTAGTTCCTTAGTTTTACGACCAGAGTTTAAACCGGTATATATGAATATGATAACAATGGTTGTCTGTAACAAATTGCCTAGTGCGATGAGGCCGCCATTTATACTGAATTTGTTTTTCATCATCATCATCATCAGCCACAGGACGTCCACTGCTGGACATAGCATAGCCTCCCACAAAGATCTCCAGACCGACCTGTTGGAAGCGACCTGCATCCATTTGTTTTTTACGTAAGTATTTTTAAGTGTATAAACAAAAAAATTATATCTACCACGACCAAGAAAGTTCGTAATATAATAGCATTGTTTCCTTTTCGTAGAGGAAATTGATCAAGGAGGATGTACGCCCTAATTACTAGACAAGTGGCGCTAACCATTAATCATAAGAATCCTTCTTCACTATCTGTGCCCTACTTTTGGTGTCTTCTAATATTTTATGATGTCTTCTTTATATAACACTAGCTGTGGCACGCGATTCCGTTCGTGTGGAAATATATTTATAATAATCTGTAATTTTTATAACATAAGCTCACGCCTGAATCCCCGAAGAGGTAGGCAGAGGCGCACTAGCGAACTAGTACACCCACATTTCGCCGAGCTTAGTTCCGTCCCAGATGTGATAGGGGGCGAGCCAATCGTCACTTTACATCGTTTATGTATCGCTATTTATCGATATTTGTGATAGAAGTGCATTTTTAAGGGTTATTTGACGATATTTTCTACAGAGATTTTTTTTCTACGAAATGTGTTTTGGATTCTTATATGAAATGTTTTAATGTAACGCAATATTTGGGTGTTATTATTATACAGCGTCTTAATACAATGCCACTTCTCAATGATCATTAGCATTTTCTACTAAAATCTAACTTGTCGCGTATTTGTAATAAAAATACCAAAATCACGTAAATCAAATAACATTCAAACCGTCGATGTTCTGTTATAAGGAAAAACCGACAAGATAATATTGGCTTCGAATTGTATAAGTCCCTTAATTTGCATCCCGACATCCATCTATAGAATGTCTTTCAATAGAGAAACGAGATAAAATAAAATCCACACGAAAAGGGCAAAGTATGTCAAATCGGATACAGATTGATACAAACTATAAGAACGTTTGTAGGAGTAAATTGATTTTTCCCTGTAGTTGTAGAATATCGCTGAATGTGCTATTTAGAGTGGAAAAATGTTGACATTTTTGTTAGATAAGTTTTATCTTGTTTCTAAAATAAATTCAGAAAACTTTGAGATAACGAATGGAGGGCTCTTGACCCGAAGATTTATACGCAGCAATTAGTATATCAGATGAAATAAGAAATTGCGGATTCCTTGATCCAAGTTTTACAAAAAGTGTTCCTTTTCACATAATCTACATTCTGATAATGATAATAATAATAATCTTAATATATTTTTGTTTTAATAATAATAATAATAATATTAGTCCTGTAATATTACTATCCCACTGCTGGGAACGGGCGTCCTCTACTAATGAGAGGGGTTAGGCCTTAGTCTACCACGCTGGCCTAAAGCGGGTTGGTAGACTTCATATACCACATCCATTTTACCAAAAATAACCCAACTTATATCGTTTTATAGATAGTACTACTTAAAATATTGTAACGTTAATTTTTTTGGGAATTTGAGTATTTCTTAATCACTACATATCGTCTGCACGATTTGAATGAAATTAATCACAAATTCACTGCCTCGGTGGCGTGGTTGTATTAATCGGTACGACCACCGTCCTGAGGTCTCGGGTTCGATTCCCGGGTCGGACAAAGTGATATTGGATATTTCCATATTAGCTCGGAGTCTAGAATTTGTGCCCGATATGGCGATAAGCTCGCCCCCTATCATATCTGTGACGGAACTAAGCTCTGCGAAGTGTGGGTGAACTAGTTCGCTAGTGCACCTCCGCCTACCCCTCCGGGGATACAGGCCTGAGCTTATGTTGAGCTCACAAATTAAAAACAAACAACTAATTGAGTAGGTCCTGAACCAGGTGAAATGGAGTAGAATGAAATACTTTATGATAATAATTTCTTCCTTTGGTAAAATATAACTTGCATGTGAACAGAAACACGATTAGTAAGTTATAAGCATATATAAGAATACCGAAACATACCAACTGAATTAAATTAACAAAACAAATGTGTTTCATTGGATAACATTGTGAATAATACGCAGTCTGCAATACCCTAGCGTAGAAAATAAAAATATGTAACGCGAAAATAAATGTTTATCGTACACAAAATATTATCACAATACAGTCTGCTTACAATATTGTTCCAAGGGGATTTAATAATGTGACTATAAAATCCGAGTTCAGATGAAATTATGCTTGTTGTAAAGCTGGCAAAATAAAATTCATTTGAGCCAATGAAGCCGTAATGGCAATGTCAAAAACAACAAAGCGAAGTATATATGACGTACAGAGCCGTTATAATGCTTCGACATGCCTGCTGTAACTAACGATATTTGCTACTATTTATTTATTTTATGTTGCTTCGATGGCGTAGTGGTATTTCGTGCGCGGTACTACTACCGTCCTGAGGTCGCGGGTTCGATTACCGGGTCGGGGAAAGTGGTGAAAAAGTTACAGTTAAAACTATGTGTGTTTGAATGTATTTATTATTATTATTATTTCAAGCGATTTTACATACATACATAAACTCACGCCTGTTTCCTGTTGGGGTAGGCAGAGACTAAGGAGCGCCAATTGCTTCGGTTCAAACACACCTACCTCTTTCGCTTCTTCCACAGTCATCAGTCTTTTCATGCACACTCGTCGGTTGCGAAAACTCCTTATTTGGCCCTTTTTCAGGAGATCGCCAATTTGGTCCTTAAAGGTACGTCTAGGACGTCCTCGGCCGTCACTACTATTCACTTCCGCTACATAAATTTCTTTCGTAACTCTACTTTCGTCCATCCTTTCAACGTGGTCAAACCACGGAAGCATGCCTTTCTCAATCCTCGTCACTACATCTTCCTTCAATCCACATTTGTCTTTTATGCTGCTATTCCTCACTCTATCATTCAACTTCAGCTTGCTTCATTTCAAGCGATTTTATACACAAATATCGAATTTGACAGTCCTGTCAGTAAATATATCGCAAATTGTTGAGATTTATTAATTTCTTGATTCATAATCCTCTTAAATAGAGAACCAATTATTTCGTTAATTAATACACTGAATCATTTCTTTTGTTCGCGATTACGTGAACCGCACGAATAACGAAGCAGAATTTTTAAACGAACCAATGGGCACGGGCCTACATGACGCGATGGATTGAAGACGGCACTGTGATAGGCTATTTTAAATACTGTTCCCATTCCCCTTTCCTCGATTAGTTTGTAATAAAATTTTATCGCCATTATACATTACGTTACGTGAGTTGCTCTGTAGCCCGAGCACGAAAAACTAATGTAAATGTAAACTCGCTGCGCACTGATGACATTTGATTAATATTTCATACAAATTTCATAGACGCGCATCGAGCACGAATACATTTACGGTTGTCAGAAATTTTCCTGCTCGGGCTGCTGAAGTTTGATTTACTATATAGTAAAATTAAAGAATCCAGGACGAAGGCTTCCCGTCATATCTTATGTGCACAAATATCCGAAACAGCTTTAATCGTAATTTGTAAGTTTTCAGTTGAAATCAAAATTATTTTACCGTTTGTAAAAAGTTTCAACCAAAGAGTTTAATTAATATTACTAACTATAGAGGGGCTTATCAAGCAAGTTTTCATACAAAAAATTGATCTCAAACTTCAGTACCGCCATCAACCACTTATTACAATGCGAGGGCGATTATTACAATTTACACCCTAGAATGTTTTGTGAATGGTTAATAATCACGTAATATAAGTTTATTCTCTCAATATTGGCCGGCCTGGGGCGCGCATATTTGAAATAAACTGAGCGACTTATGACGACTAGGTCACTTTTGGATCACAAGTTTTGTGCTCTTGTCCAGTCTATATACTGTTGAATATCTATGGTTTCAACGAAAATCTTTGTTCAATGATTTTATATTATAAAGAAAAAATTTACACATTTTGCGTAAACCTAGGATTAAACAACAATAAATTTTCATTCTACAAAACAAAGTTAAATTTTCAACAATGTTTGAACCTTAAAGCTGAATGCTATTTCAACCATCTCTAAGTTTGTACTACTTGTCCTTGCTTACAAATATCTTTATTTTTCGCCTATGTCAGTGCTAAAATGGCGAACAAAAAGGAACATTGACAAATGTTACAACAGCGGATAATAAATCAGAGATCCAACTTTATGTCCCCGTAGATCACAAAAAGGGATCCAATTCACTCAACCCGATCAATAATAAACACTCGCAAATTTTTTAATCCTACACGTCTAAACAAGGCATATACAAGTATAGGGCTTTAATTATAAAAACAATTTAACTGAGCAAATGATTAAGAATAGTCTGTCATTTTGACAGCCTCCGTGGCGCAGAGGGCGAGTAGCCGGCTGTGAAGCGAGAGGCCGCGGGTTCGATTCCCGCATTGAGACAAATGTTTGTGTGGCCCACAGATATTTGTTTCAAGTCTGGGTGTTGTGAGATCAAAAGTCTCTCATAGTTTCTGATACCCACGATACAGGTTATACCTAGCGTGGGGTCAGGACTAGGTGTGTGACTGTTGGGTGTATTTATTATTTATTATTATTATTACTTTTTCCTTGTGTCACATTGTTTGAAGCTAAAACAGACTATTCATAACCATTTGCTCAGTCAAACTGTTTTTATAAGTAAGGCCCAATAATTCACCAGAAAAATGAGACTAATTCTATAATCACCGAAATCACGTTAAATTGCAATTGTAATATTTATTAAATAACAATTAAATTGTCTTTTAAAAAAGTTTGCAGATTGTTTTGCTTCGATGAACTTTCGATCTATTTCTGTACCTTTGCATTTTTTAATCGGTGTTATCTATTGACTTTTCACATTATCATTTGCGACCTTGCATTCTTGACTCTGACCATCGATAAAAGAATAATAAGGACTTGGCACAACTATGAAAAAACGTGTTTACTTAGAAGCCGGTTCCGCCATTTTATTTTCGCGATCTATTTAGGTACATGTAAGTTGTCACCGAGTCATAAGACTTATGTAAATAACGCATAAAGATTTATTGATTTTATTATAAATACGGTTATTTATTTATCTTCATAATAATACAAATATCTGAATGTGAATAAGATACTTAACTGCTATATTACCGGGATGTTTCTTTCGCCAAATCGCCAATTTGGTTTATCTCCATACATTGGGCATATTTCTTTTTTTCGTAGTCGCGAAAGTTCTTATTCATATTTTGTCATTGGACTTTGACTCTTGACAGCATATTAACATTTTGAACATTATAAAAATTGACCTTCAGAATAAATAAAATGCATACAATGTTCTCCCTTGTTACAGCTTTAGGCCGCGGACACAAACTCAGCGGGCGCAGAGCGGCGGCGACGGCGCGGAGAGCGGTGCGTTTCAATGCATTGATTTAAATGGAATTGGCCTCGAAGGCAGCGGCGCGGAGAGCGGCGTACGAATGGTTTAGCCGTACGTTACAGCGCCGCGCCGCTCCGCTACCGCTGATTTCGTGTCCGCGGCCTATGTGGCTATTGTCATAACTTCAAGAGTGCATAAACTGCTAGACATAAAATACAGCCACAAAGACATAACGTTTTATATGTCACCCGAGGACCTGACCCGAAGATGCAAATATGAAATTCCATATGGATAGCGTCCTATAAAAGTATTCGATGTTGTTCAAGGTTCAAAGTCAATACATGTGCAACCTTCGATATTATAGACACTTTCATCAGGGTTGTTCAGGGTTGTTATAAAGTATCTGTACGATATCTTAGTTTGCACATAATGGCGGCCTTCAGATTATCGTACAAATAATATTAGAAATGTTAAGTTTTGTAGGTATATTTATGAAAATATACCTACAAAATCATGTTTTAATTTATTTATGAACTTTGCATAGCAATAGTAAGTTTTCTTAGGCGTTTTACAGACCTACATGTCTTATGCCTGAATGGTCAAACGCTACTCAACTTTAATAGCTTCTTAATTGATTTTCGCCATACAATTTTGACAGATAAGGCGGCCTTAAACGACATAAGGCGACCTTAAGTGTATCACCATTCGGCGGTTAACTAGTTACTATTTTTTTATTATAAAATTGATGCACCAAGTAAAGTTGCTCATGTATAAAAAGCCTCAGGGATCTAGGATGCGAAATTTTCGCAGGCATTGCCGAGTGTAAGTTGTACGAAAACTTTAGCTGGACTCGATTATATTTGTATAGAATCAACAATTATATTTTGTAGTGTTACTTAACCTAACTTTCAGTTTTCGAAACTCAGTTGGGGAAAAGTTTTGAATGTGTTTTCAAAGTGTCAGTAACCGAATCACGTTCATAAAGGACCAATGTATATTCAGTAACTTTGTAAACATGAGATTTGAGCCAGTTCTACACATTGGGCGAGACGTACCAAGATTTACCGAATGCGGGCGGCTCATCTTGCTTCCGATACAAAAAGATATAAAATTACTAACCAAAGACTTCTATGTATACTACTAGACTGGCTGTTCGGTACATAGAATGTGCGCACTAAGTCTCTTAATCGACCTCAACTCACTATAGAAATCTGTTCTTTTCCTTAGCCGTGAAACGTCAAACACTCGCGGTCATGTGCAAATTTTACTTCGAAACAATAACAACATCAATGTCTAGTAAATACATAGAAGTCTTTGTTACCAACTATAAAGAGGCTACCGAGCAAGTTTCCATACAAAAAAATAATCTTAAACGTCAGTGACGCAATTTACCTCTGACAATGCGAGGGCGCTGAATATAATTTACAAACTAGAATGTTCAAGAATAAAGTAAGACAAATTTATTGTCTAAACTTTATTACGATGGCACGACCTTGCGCCCGTGTGTTTTAAATACGACTTAGAGACTTATGACCACGAAGTCACAACTTTTGGATCACAAGTTTCTTGCTGTTGTCCCGTCTATGTACTGTTAAATGTAATTGTTACTATATAATTTTACTGTTTCTATATAATTTTTATAGTCGATGCGTTATCTTAATATTATCTTGCCAGAGGTTTGCTGAGACTATTTCTATGAGGCCTCATCCTATGTCTGAAGTACGTTTTATTGTTTCATTATGCTCCTTGCTTATAAAACAGTTTAACTGAGCAAATGCGAAGAATAGTCTGTTCCTTTTATTTTCAAACAATGTGACACAAGGAAAAAAGTGACAGACTATTTGCTCAGCTAAACTGTTCTTATAAGTAAAACCCTATAAGATTAATTATTGACTGCCTCGGTGGCGTGGTGGTATTTCGGTACGACTACGGTTCTGAGGTCTCGGGTTCGATCCCCGGGCCGGGCAAAGTGATATTGGATTTTTCCATACCAGCCCGGAGTCTGGAATTTGTGCCCGATATGGCGATAGGCTCGCCCCCTATCACATCTGGGACGGAACTAAGCTCGGCGAAATGTGGGTGTTCTAGTTCGCTAGTGCGCCTCTGCCTACCCCTTCGGGGATACAGACGTGAGCTTATGTATGTATGTATTAATTATTGCCAAAACTAATACTTAAAAATCAACTATTATAATACTGCTATAATAAATAATGAATCCTTAATCCACCATAACGTACCATCATAACTTTTTATTCTTACCTATAAAAGGTATATGTATCAGAAACAAACAAATAACAAATTAATCAGGGCCACCCGGAGCACGATGCGGGAGATTAACACAGATTCACTGCTGTAATTACTTGAATCGTATGTTATTGGCCAATAAAAAGTTTATGTCTCTACGTTATGTAACGATATATCGTAAAAGCAGAGCAATTAGAATAATTTATAATGGATTACATGTCACAAATTACTTTGGCAATAATTTATAATGGATTAAATGTAACAAAACCCTCTGTCTGTTTGACAGTGGCGTCTTCACGACCAGACTGCTGAACCGATTTCTATGATGAAATGGATTAAAATTGGTATGATAGTCCAGATTAGAACTAAAGATCAAACCAAATCACGTCACAGCGTCAAATGTTGTACCCGTAAAACAAGATTGGACATCAAATCTGAAAACCCGCATTAGAACTTGAACCCGTAAAACTGGATTTCAAATCCAAACCGAAATACCGGATTTGACCTAGAATTCGTAAAACCGGTTTTGACTTCTGCTTGAAACCGGATTTGACCTCAAAGTCGAAAAACCAAATTGGACCTAAAATTCGAAAAACCCAATTTGAAAATTAAAAATTTATCCGTAACACTGGATTTTATCTCTTATCCAAAAATACAGATTTGACCACGAAACTCTACTGAACCGGTTTTAAAAAATATTTTACTTTTTTTAAAAAGCTTAATTAAAACTGAGTAAATTGAATAAAATTTCGAAGGTATGTGAAGTCTACCAACCCGCATTACGCGAGTGTGGTAGACTAGGGCCCGTGCCCAGCAGTGTGACAGTAAAATTACATGGCTTATATTATAATTTATATTTTAACTTAATATTTTCTCCCATGTCAATGGGGTAATACCATTTTCTGCGGGCTTGTGGGCCAAGCAAGAAAATGGTTAGATATGGTATTTTGAGACACTCTGTTACATTAAATTATAGCTTAATGAATAATTTATTATTATAAATCGAGTATTCTCAACCAAGATATATTTTAATAAAGTGACAGCTTCCACTTTTAGAACATTTCAGACAGTTCGAATGGCGAATGCTTTAGGCAAACTTTATAAATTTTCTAACGCAATTAAAGCTGTGGGCAAACATGAGTTTTACAATACATTGAAGTAATCTTCTTATTTCTATTTAATTAAAGCTCTGACTTATTCATTATTTGCTGAACACTGTGGTTATGGAATGAAAGTATCGTTCTATTAAAAGCGACGAATACATTAAATATTAAAGATGTATAAGGTTTTGTATGAGATTAATAACACCAATTACTTTATAGGTATACTAGGTTTTTCTATCAGATTCGCTTACGTTAAAATCGTATTCCGCTGAAACATAATATCGGGATAAATGTAACCTAATTATGACTTCATTCAGCTCATAGTAAATATGTCAAAATCGACCCAGCCGTTAGGCGTAATTGAGTCACAAAAAAAAACCTACAAATTGTTGACCAATTTGGAAGAAAAGAATCATAAGTTCGATGTCAAGATCTATCCGCGAAAATCTGTCTTAATCTTTGTTTCACCTTTTCCGAAATACTGTGAGGTTACTAACCCCAAAATTGTATAAAAAGTATCTGAAAATAACCTATAAATCTTCTCAGAATTATCCTGCAAAACTTGTTGAGTTGCCCGTATGTAAATCTAAAGTTGGATGCATAAATCATTTGCATGATACACTACCGCGAGGGGAAGTACTTGTTATATGGAAATATCAGATGAAAGGGTACGTGTTATTTTCCACGACACGTTTTGTAAGGACCTTTTTGTTGTTACAAATTATACGGAGTGAAGAAATATTGAGCTATAAATAGCGATGGGTTTTTAAGTAATACATACTCGTAATATTATAGTCCGATTGCTAATTAAACGGAGTAAACTGACATTTCGAATGTTGCCACTTTTTCATGAAATTTAAATAGTGCTGCGGTAAAAAGATCAAGATTATTTAAATATTTCAATTCAGGGACCGATGTCTTTCTTTCATTTTCTTAATTCCAACTAAAAATCGTAATTCCTGCATAATATGTAATTAGTACTGCATGTCTACTGAATTATAGTAATAGTAAATTACTGCATGCTAAGTTATGGCATATCTACTGGAATTATAGTTATGGTTCATTATAAACAAAACTTACAAAAACTATGAAGGTGCCGATCGTAATTTTTCTCAAATAACAAAAATAATATTTGTAATTTTCTTTTTTATAATTTTGCGTATCTGTTGTGATTATTTACGCAAAAAAAACGCAATAAAATTCGAAATTTGCAAGCTAGTGCTGAGTTATTGTTTCTTTGAGTGATAAAAATTGAACTAGATCAATCCCTATGTTTTGAAAGTAGCATTATTTTGGAAAGTGACATTTCGATCTGTCAGTTTACTCCGTTTAATTAGCAATCGGACTATAGTTAAGAGTTGAGAATAAGTTTTTACAACACACTAAAAACACCTATACAGAACAAGGGTTTTCAATATCTCCTGTTAATGTAACAATGGACCATAGACAAAAATTTATAGAAATATCGTGTTTTGTGTAATGTTTTAGGGTGACTGCCTCCGTGGCGTGGTGGTATTTCGGTACGACTACGTTTCTGAGGTCTCGGGTTCGATCCCCGGGTCGGGCAAAGTGATATTGAATTTTTCCATATCAGCCCGGAGTCTGGAATTTGTGCCCGATATGGCGATAGGCTCGCCCCCTATCACATCTGGGACGGAACTAAGCTCGGCGAAATGTGGGTGTTCTAGTTCGCTAGTACGCCTCTGCCTACTCCTTCGGGGATACAGGCGTGAGCTTATGTTTAGGGTGACTTGCAGGACTATGGGCTACTTGCAGACATCTTACTAATCCAGAGTTATATCTTATCTTGATTTATCCTACAGCTCTCTCCTATCTTTAAATCAATATTTGGAATAAATAGAGATTTATCGCGGAGCTGCAAATTGCCCCTAGAGTTAGACTTCAACTTGATTTATCCTATAGCTCATTCCTATATTTACGTTGAGATTTGGGATAAATCGAGATTTATGTAAGAGCTGCAAGTTGCCCTTAGTGCAGGAGCCACGGCTTAAGAGCTGATTTTTAATAGCCTCATAACTTTCGACTATATCTGTGGCGTGGTGATATGTCGTACGTGGTACGACTATAGTTCTGGGATATAGGGATCTCGGGTTCGATCCGCGGGTAACATTGAGTTTTCCTGTTCAGTAACACCCTGGAGTCTGAAATTTGTGCCTGATATTGCGGTAGGCTCGCCCCTTATCACTGGGATGGAAACGATCAAATGAGCAAATGACAAATCAGAATCAAATCAAATCAGACAAATGTGGGTTCTAGATTTCTAGTGCTGGGATACAGGCGGGAGTCTATGTATGTAATATTAATATTTTGTTTCACTTTCTTTCTTCCTGCCCTTATCGCACCTTGATGTGGGGTCAGCGCAACACACTTTTTCAAGCATGTCGCAGAAAGGATTTGGCTAAGTTTTTACGACCGGCTGCCTGCCTGTCGTCAACCCCCACTGAGGGATTAAGTGTCTTGTTTCATACGGTGAATTAAATTTCTAAAGGCCTATTCCCGTATGATTTGATATTTCTCCTATTCACGTTAGGTAGCGTGTTGTGCTGATGGTCACCACTTGCCGACAAATTCCATTTGACCAGTTTGCTTGTCCATCTTCGTAAGTATAGAGCGATCATTTGCAAGTCAAGACAAGTTTACCTATATTGGGTTTATCTTTAGTTTATCTCTAATCTAAATACTCGTATCAAATTATTACATTACTAAACTCTCTGTTTTTTAGATTATTTATTTTTAATAGTTTAATTTTACGCTCATGCATAACCATGTTATTTTACAACTGTTAAATAAAATAGTTTATAGTAAATTTTTTTCTGTGTCAGCATTTATTAGGCCACGAAAATTTAGAACATTCACTGTATATTTTACATGGATTATGTATTTCAAACGTTGCATGACGTTATTTAACAGACCGAAAATTATTCGTTCAAAAATAATCTAACTGAATTTATATTGTACTGGCATTTAAACGTATGCCGTAGGCTTAGTTTCATAAAGCGAATACATTATATTCCCCTGTATGTAAATATGGACGATATATGATAACGAGAGATGGAAAGTGTGTTGTGGCGCTCAATAGTCTCTGCCTACCCCCATGGGATACAGGCGTGAGTGTGTATGTATGTATGTATATGTAAATATGGACAGTGTCCGTAGCGTAGTGGACGCATAGTCGGCTATGAAGCGAGAGGCTGCGAATTCGATTCCCTCACCGAGACATGTTTAAGTCTAACTCCAGAAATTTGTGAATGTTGGTGGTATTTATTTACATCTATGTGGTATTATTAATTTTTAGGGAGGCCTATGTCCAGCGGTAGATGTCCTGTGGCTGATGATGATGATGATGATGTGGTATTAAATAATAAATAACACCCAACTGTCACATACATAGTCCTGACCCCACACTAAGATCGAGTCTTGTGTCGTGGGTATCAGGAACTACGAGATACTTTCGGTCTCATAACACCCAGACCCGAAACAAATATCTGTGGGCCACACAAATATTTGCCTTCTACTATGCTAGTGATCGCCTATTGGTTTAAATTCGACCGTAATTATTTAATTAATTCAATATATTTCTTATGCATTTTATATAAAGAAATAGCTTTATGCACTTCCTCTCTATATAAACACTAGCTGACCCGCGCAACTTCGTCTGCGTATGAGAGAGAGGGTTGAAAGTGTGACCGTCGTAGGCACCTATAGCACAATAATTCTAAAAGAGGTAATGGGATGATCTACTTCGGCCGTCAGGCACACCGTCTGTCAAACCATCTGTCACCCCGTCTCTTACCCCGTCTGTCACCCCTTCTGTCACCCCGTCTGTCACCCCGTCTGTCACCCCGTCTGTCACCCCGCCTGTCACCCCGCCTGTTACACCGTCTGTCACTCCGTCTGTCACCCCGTCTGACACCTTGTCTGTCACCCAGTCGGTCACCCGTCTGTCACCACGTCCGTCACACCGCCTGTCACCCCGTCTGTCACCTCGTCTGTCACCCAGTCGGTCACCCAGTCTGTCACCTCGTCTGTCACCCAGTCGGTCACCCCGTCTGTCACCCAGTCTATCACCCCGTCTCTCACCACGTCCGTCACCCCGTCTGTCACCCCTTCTGTCACCCGTCTGTCACCCCGTCTGTCACCTCGTCTGTCAACCGTCTGTCACCCCGTCTGTCAACCGTCTGTCACCCCGTCTGTCACCAAGTCGGTCACCCCGTCTATCACCCAGTCTATCACCACGTCCGTCACCCCGTCTGTCACCCCTTCTGTCACCCCGTCTGTCACCCCGTCTGTCACCCCGTCTGCCACCCCGTCTGTCACCCCGTCTGTCACCCCGCCTGTCACCCCATCTGTCACCCCGCCGGTCACCCCGTCTGTCACCTCGTCTGTCAACCAGTCGGTCACCCCGTTTGTCACCAATCTGTCACCCCGTCTGTCACCACGTCCGTCACCCCGTCTGTCACCCTTCTGTCACCCGTCTGTCACCCCGTCTGTAACCCAGTTGGTCACCCTATCTGTCACCCCGTCATTCACCTCGTCAGTCACTCCGTCCGCCACCCCATCAGTCAGCCTATCAGTCACCCCGTCATTCCTCACGTCGGTCACCAAGTCAGTCATCCCATTAGTCACCCCATCAATCACCCCGTCAGTCACCCCTTAGTCACCCTACCATTCATCCCCTTGGTCAACACAAAAATATTTTTTCAAATCGAACCAGTAGTTTCTGAGATATAAAATTCCCCGCTAGCAGCATTTTTCATTTCTGCTCCGCTTCTATTGGTCATAGCGTGATGTTATATAGCCTATAGCTACCGTCGATAATTGGGCTATCCAACACAAAAAGAATTTTTCAATTCGAACCAGTAGTTTCTGTCTGAGATATAAATTTTCCCGATTTGGTAACATTTTTCATTTCTGCTCCGCTCCTATTGGTCAAAGCGTGTGTTATATAGCCTATAGCCATCCTCGATAAATAGGCTATCCAACACAAAAAAAAAAATTCAATTCGAACCAGTAGTTTCTGAAATATAGTCTTTTCAACATTTTTCATTTCTGCTCCGCTCCTATTGGTCATAGCGTGATGTTATATAGCCTATAGCCACCCTCGATAATTGGGCTATCAGACACAAAAATAATTTTTCAATTCGAACCAGTAGTTTCTGTCCGAGATATAAATTTTCCCGATTTTGCAACATTTTTCATTTCTGCTCCGCTCCTATTGGTGAAAGCGTGATGTTATATAGCCTATAGCCATCTTCGATAAATAGGCTATCCAACACAAAAAGAATTTTTCAATTCGAACCAGTAGTTTCTGAGATATCGCCTTCCCCGGTTTTAAACATTTTTCATTTCTGCCCCGCTCCTATTGGTCATAGCGTGATGATATATAGCCTATAGCCACCGTCGATAATTGGGCTATCCAACACAAAAAGATTTTTTCAAATCGAACCAGTCGTTCCTGAGATTAGCGCGTTCAATCAAACAAACAAACAAACAAACAAACAAACTCTTCAGCTTTATAATATTAGTATAGATTATAATTATAATATTAGTATAGATTAAGGGCGACTTGCAGCGCTATTACTAATGTAGAGTTAAATCTAAACTTGATTCATTCTATAGCTCACACCTATCTTTAAAGCAAGATTTGGGATAAATGGAGATTTATTGCGGAGCTCCAAGTGGCCATAACTGTTTCAAACACGTTAATTCATAACATAACATATTCATAGAACATATTCGTTCGCGCATTTGGGTACTTGACTATGTTTGATTTATACACATATTTATACGTAATGACTAAAGACTGCCTCATTGGCGTGGTGGTATTTCGGTACGACTACGGTTCTGAGGTCTCGGGTTCGATCCCCGGGTCGGGCAAAGTGATATTGGATTTTTCCATATCAGCCTGGAGTCTCGAATTTGTGCCCGATATGGCGACAGGCTCGCCCCCTATCACATCTGGGACGGAACTAAGCTCGGCGAAATGTGGGTGCTCTAGTTCGTAGTGCGCCTCTGCCTACCCCTTCGAGGATACAGGCGTGAGCTTATGTTATGTTATGTTATTTATACGTAATAGCAAACAAAACGAAAAAGGAACCCTTCTGTAAAAACTGCATCGAAATAAGTTGAAAAATGAGGCAGTAATTCATATTTTAAATTCTGGAGTGGGGGCATATTGGAGATATCTTACTATCCCTTTCCAACGCACGTACCGTTATGGCGAGACGTGGTTGTACTGATACTTCTATTTCCCGTAGTTTGACGGTTATACCAAACTTCAAAGGCTTATAACTTTTGCATTTTTGATAATATTTCTGTATTTCCTTCTGTTTTATATTTTATACGACGTAAATTTCATATTAAATTAATTTAAAAAATCTAGTCAAGTCGCGTATTAATATATAGATTGATAAAAACGATTATCCTGCTTTTTAAAAGACCACGGCCCTTTAGGCTCGGTAATCCGTACAACTCTCAAAATATTTAAACCCTTATAATGTTAAATTCGTTCAAACAAAAAATAACTTTTAACTTCAATTCTGCATAAAAGAAACCGAAATTGGAAATAAATTGTTCTGGGAATAAATGTACCGCAAGCTATTACACTTGGTTGGAGAGTTTTTGAAGATAATCGTGATTGATTTTCCTCTAGAATACTGCGACTGTATTATTCATCTTATTCAGATCCGGTTTTTCGGATAAAATACCATATCCAGTTCTTCGGATAAAAGGCCATATCCGGTTTTCGGAAGACAAATTCGGTTTGACTTAGAATCCGAAATACCGAATTTGGCCTATCCGTAAGGATAAGTTCAAATCCGGTTTTACGGATAGGCCAAATCCGTTTCTTCGGATAAGACTGGCGTCTTAACGGATTTTTAGGATAAGAGAATCAATTCTCAGATAAGAGGCACCAAAGACCATAAGTGAATACAAGATATATCCCACAGGGGCTTATTGACGTCGGGGAAGCAACCGGTCGTAAAAACTAAACCAAATCGTTTCTGCAACATGCTCGAAAAATGTCTTGTGAAATGGAATAAGGGCAGCTGGAAAGAAAGTGAATACAGCAAAATAACTTAACGGATCGACTTCAAATCCGATCGTGACCAAATTATGGGACCACCCTTGAAATAAGCTCTATCGAACACAAAAATAATTTTGAAAATAGGTCTACACTTGGCGGAGATATCGCGTAACATACATAAAAAATACAGACGAATTGAGGACCTCTCCTTTTTTGAAATCGGTCGATAATAATAATAACAAGCAAATAAAGGAATCCGTAAACAGTAGCTTTCAATTGCAAATGATCTCAAATAAACACATTCAAAAATGCAATTGTAAAACATGTTGATTTGTTACTTTCAGCCGCGTCTCCTGCACTAGTTTTTCGACCGACTTCCACAAAAGGAGGTCCTCAATTCGTCCGTTCTTTTTTATGTATATTACTCGATATCTCCGCCAAATGTGAAGCGATTTTCAAAATTATTTTTGTGTTCGATAGAGCTTATTTCAAGGGTGGTGCTATATAAATTTGGTCACGATCGGTAAATTGGAAGTCGGTCAGTTATGTTTTTAAACTTGTGATTATTTCGAAACATTACACAAAAAAAAAACGATTTTAGTTGTCTCCTGCTTGTAGAACAATAGACCATAGATAAAAAATACATGTTTTGTGTATATGTTTTATCTAAAAGTAAGTGTTTTAGTAAAAGAGCTTTATTTAAACAAACTACTCCGTTCAAGGTTTTTAGCGCGGCCAGCTGAAACAAAGGCAACAATTAAAACATTTTTACAATAAACTAGGTCCATTATTTAAATTACAAAATTTTAGGATGGCAGAGAAACCCATTTCTACTACGCAAATAGGCAGGCTTACATTACTTCTAGTAAAGTCTGCTATAATTATTGTAATTTTGTCGGTCTCTAGATAAACATTAATTAACACCTAAAAAGCGCAACATCCACTAGTTAGAAATGGGCCTTTTTAATAAAATGATTGTTATTAAAATATTTTCAAGAATTACATTTTATTTTCTTTTAGTCGCCTCCTTGGTCTAATGGCAGCATATATGGCCTGTGAACCGGGATGTCCTGGGTGCCATTCCCAGGTCGGGCAAAGCGATTTGGACTGGATACCTGAGAGGGGTTGACTTCAGGCAGTCAGCCGGTCCTAAAAAACTAACCCAAATACTTACTGCAACATGCTTTAAAAAGTATGTTGCGCCGACCCTACATTAGGGTGGGATAAGGGCAGGTATAAATAAATACATTTTATTTTCTTACACTCAACTACATTTTTCGATGAAAATAAGCAATCCAACATTTTCATTTCAAAATAGGATTGCCTCGTATCTGATTCCGGACGGAAATGAGCTCGACGAAATGTGAGTGGTCTAGTTCGCCTCTACCTACCCTTTCAGGGATACAGACGTCTACTGCATATTATGATGGCTCATAAACTCTTTTTTTCATAGCAGGGACTGGCACGATAGTGATCTCCACCGCCCATAGACACCCAAGACTCAAAAAGAATCATGGGTGCGTTGCCAACCTAAAAGCAGGGAATGGAAGGGTAAAAGGATTGGAGGGAAAAGGGCCACCGGAAATCTCACTCACCGAACGATTATGTAAATAAACCTTTAGTAGCGTAAGTCGAACCGGTAGATAGTAGATACCGTAGTTCTACAATTTGTCTTCATTTGATCTGCAACGCTATTGATTTGAGCCACTCTATCATTGTCCGTAATGAAGGCTCGAGTTTCACTGTGACGCTACGCCGAACCCACGGACATAAAACAAAAGATGGACGGAGCGCTAGGAACATTGAAAGTGAAGCAGGGTTTTCGGACCATTCGATCTATCGACACGTAATGACGTGTGTGTGCGTAGGGCAGTTATGTACAGGCGAGTTTGTGTGCGTGGCTTCTCTGTAGCGTCCGTTTAACTATAGGCGAGATGGTGTCCTTCTTTTTCTTTACGTCCGTGCGCCGAACCATTATTACACGATTGGCGTCCTATTTAACAGTCGCAAAGGATACAACACGATTCCTTCCGGCTTACCTTTGCTTAAATGTCTACTATTAAATGGTTATGAATTAAAAGAGAAACTAGCATCAGCTTCCTTTTTAGGAATGTTCACACTTCGCCACTGCTATTTAACCAAATTAGCCAGATAAAGGGTTTTACTCTATGTACCTAGATTTAGATATGAAAGGTATATATATCTATAGCCTGTTTGAAATGGATTTAATAACAATGTTTTTTCATCTTTAATACAGAGTTTGAACCTTTATAGCACTATAACACAAACATTTTTTCGTAAATACGAGTAAATAATATGTGGGCTGTGGGCCGAAAGGTCCCGGGTTAGATTCTCAGGACGGGCAAACCGAATTTTCTAATTTAATTTGCCCGGGACTGGATCCCTCAATGGGGGTTGACGTCAGGCAGCAACCGGTCGTAAAAACTAAGCCATATAATTTCTGCAACATGCTTGAAAAAATGTCCACGCCGAACCCACATTAAGGTGGGATAAGGGCAGGTAGAAAGAAAATTACACATTAACTCATAAAGACAAGACTTAGCAATTAATTAATAATAAGAAGCCAAATAAAAATATTACATAAGCTCACGCCTGTATCCCCAAAGGGACAGGCAGAGGTGTAACGAACTAGAACACCCACATTTCGCCGAGCGTAGTTCCGTCCCAGATGTGATAGGGGGCGCGTCTATAGCCATATCGGGCACAAATTGCAGACTCCGAGCTGATATGGAAAATCCAATATCGCTTTGCCCGACCCGGGAATCGAACTCGAGACCTCAGGACGGTAGTCGTACCGAAATACAACCACGACACCGAGGCAGTCAGTTATTAACAAAATATAGACGCAAATTGCATTTGAAGATGACACAAACGGGACAGCAAATGTCGTTGAAGCTAGTTAGGAGTCAAACGAAGCTTGAAATTAGGAAACAACTCACTTTCACATTTCCCTGACAGTAATAAAAAGCAATGAGTTTCCTTATTTACGTTTTGGTGACTTATATTAAACATGTAACCGTACTGTTATAAACTGTGTAACATGTAATACTTGTTTGTGTGTTATAAATTGTGTGAACTGCCTCGGTGGCATGGTGGTATCGCGTGCGCGGTACAACTATCGCTTTCTGATCTCGGGTTCGATCGCCGGATCGGGCAAAGTGATATTGGATTTTTTAATATCAGCCCGGAATCTGGAATTCAATATTATTTTTTCTTATAAATAACTGGCTCATCCGGTTTGATACCACTGTCTCACAGAAAACCGACGTATAGTGGCAGCTTGCTGTCGCGTTTCGTACAGTGAGTGAGGTTTCCGGTGGCCCATTTCCTGTCCTCCCTTTCCCAATCCCTGTACCCTGCCCCCCCCCATTCCCTCCTTTAAGGTTGGCAACGCACCCATGATTCTTTTTGTATCTTGGGTGGCTATGGGCAGCGGAGATCACTTACCATCAATTGACCCATCTGCTCGTTTGCCAGTCTGCAACAAAAAAATCATATTCCGAATAGTAAAACCTAAACCGTGGCTACGCTCGTGTTTCAATGTACCTACCCAACGTTTCTTCAAACTCAAATTATATTTTGAATATAGCGCCATCTATTATTCTTCTTTTATTTGCCCGTATCCTGTTCTAAAGTGGAATGGTGATTCCGCTTCTTATTTACTTATAACGCCATCTTTTGAAAATATCTTATATTAATTAGACGCCAGTTTACGCAAAATGTTTATATACGTAAAATTGACGCAGTACATACGGTATTCATTAGATGGCATAATTTTTAATTTTTGTTTGTCTACAGATTTCTCTTTTAGTTTAGAAGTAATTTTAACCATAAAAAATTGGAAGCACTTTTTTCTTTTATTTTAGTCGTATTTTGACTACAAGGCTTTTACTAAATGTTGTCACATGTTTTTTATTTCCTGATATTTATTTGATACGTTTTTCATTTCTGTTGTTTTTCTAAATGCATATTATTTTCATATAAATATTTGTGTTAAATATCTAATATTAATTAGACGATAGTTTAAGCAAAATGTTTATATATAGGATTGACGTAGTACACACGGTATTCAAAAGATGGCATAATTTTTAACTTTTATTTGTTAATAGATTTCTTTTTTGGGTTTAAAAGTATCATTTTAACCATAAAAAATTGGAAGCAGTTATTTTTTTATTATAGTCGGATTTTGACTACAAGGCTATTACTAAATGTTATAACTTGGTTTTTAATTCCTGATATTTATTTGATACTTTTGTCATTTATGTTGTTTTTCTAAATTCATATTAGTTTCATGTAAATATTTGTGTTAATAAAACAACAATATTTATTTAGTATTAACTATTCATATATTTCAATAGTATCTCTTATAATTAACTATTTCTCTAACGCTCCGCGCTTAATATTTGGTTTATGTCTAATCGAAGACGAATCAACAGTTAGTGCCAATCAACTTAATACAATCAACAGTCGAACAAAAAATCTAAAAGATTACATTTAATGACGCAACTAAATGTAAACTTAGAAATTGTTAGCGTGCTCCGTCATCAAAAACCTTGCAATACTGGTTCATAAAAAAACTATACTATTTAGTGGGGAATGTTAACTTTGGTATAAAATATTAATTATAAACAACAACATAGTCAAACTCAAATACACTCCAGAAACGAACTTACATCGAAGCATAAATTAGGAAAAATACTGTTTTATCAATAGCCTATGTCCAGTTGTTATATTTACAGAACTGGGCAACTTATTTTACTCTAACAAACAAAACACTCCAAGCATGACCGGGATTGCACTGTGCTACTACACATACGACAGCGTAGACTGGTAAAGAGACGGCAGAAGATTCTATTTTTAGCAATACAATTTGAATTCTAAAGAAATCGAAATAAGGTTTAAACTTCCTGCAATAATACAACTATTTTATACGGATTCTATCTATTTGTTATATCAAAATAAATGTTGAAAAAAAAATCGTGATAGAATCCGTATAAAACAATTTTATTCCTGCAATATATGTCACAATGCTGCTCGATATTTCCAAATCACTTCTCATTATAACAAGTACCTTATTTCAATTAAAATTAATTGCATTGATAGATTACCGCCTCATCCCTCAGTCTGTGCTGGCCATACAATGAAAGTATAGGAAAAATATTTAATAGAAATTCAGATATCTAAAATACTATAAGAATCGTTTGAATTTATTCTCTAACGCACCATGAATATAGGCTCTACATGACCAAGGCTTACATAGGTACCGTTACTTTCACCTAATTTCTAATACAGAAATACTTTTTCTAACATTTATGAAAGAAAGATTTGGAATAATTTGAATTTGGTGCAAACTGAAGATTGAAAAAATTGCACTTATCTAAAATTGATAAAAATCATGAACATTTTTAACATTCATACGGTTTTTCTTTTTATGGAAACCGATGGTTTACAATCTCTGACTTTTATGATAAACAATACGTATACAAAATCACTGTTTCATAATAAATAATCATTTTTCGACGAAGTATAATTTGTTCAGAGAACACAAACATGATACAGATGTTTATAAATTTTTCTATAATATTGCTAGTGTTATACAAGATGTAGAATAATCGATACCGACTTAATTCAATCGATCATTCGATCAATTCGAATGTTTGCAAAATGTCATCATTATTCTACGTCCGATATAAACATAAATATAGAAATATGTCTGAAGTAAGCTACATTATCACAACATTTACAAAAAGCTAGTAGCCTAATCGTAGACATTAACAATTCACTTTAGTATAACAACATATAAAAGAATCGAATATACTCTCTAGATTTACTATAGAAATATACCGGGTGTTTCATAAAGTTGGTACCTATAACAATTCCACATACAGGGAGAACGATTTAAAGTGCAATGGTAAAGTTAAAAAATAAAAAATTTATTTAAATTAATATTAACCATGGGAATTTTAAAATCAGAATGTGACCTGTAAATCGTCGCAAATAGCAAAATAATGGCTTTGTGTATGCTAAAAATAACTAATTACCCCATAGGTAGTTTTTAAATGTACTGCAGCTGACCCAGTGAGCCAGCAAAAAGTTTTTCATCACAAATTCAAGTTTCCATTATTCCAAAAATATGAGCCTTACGAAATTTTAAACTTTACCGCTAGATTGGTAGTCATCGACCCTTTAAGTGAAGTTATTATGGATACCAACTTTATGAAACACCCTGTATATCGAAGTATTTTAATTTTAGCATTCTCAGTAGTCAGTCAAGCGACCTAAGAAGTTTTATACTAATAAAACTGGGATGTACAATCGAAAATACCAGTAGGTACTGAAGTATAAAGGCCTACGTACAATTATACAGACTCAATTATTTTCTTCTTTTATCTCGACTTCCACCATACGAACCGAAATACACCGTATTTAAATAGACACAAAGTATAAATTACAGTGTTTTAGTTTGATGTGAATTCGAGTCGATGCGTAGTGAAAGCCTTTTAAATAAATCACTCACATACTCACTAGATGGCGTAGTTTGCATAGAAAATATTTAGTGCTTCGAATTAACTCGGGGAATATTGCACATACTAAGTAGAGAGCAAACAAGTTTCAAACATCAAAATAATCAAATCCCAGTTTTCATGGTCAACGAATTCAGATCTATTTTCCGAAGTTCGCACGAACTATAAACCTTTTACAAAAGGAATAAGGTTGTTTTTTGTTTGCGTTCAAGCTGTTGAGTCGTGCGTCGATGGGTTGGGTATGACAGTGCCTGTTGCTTGTTGCTCTCGTAGTCTCCTCACTTCCCTGGATGCGACTGCAAGCTCGGCTTGTAGGGTTATCTCTCTTTCACGTAAACATTTTATTTCATTTTGCCATGTCTGAAACAAGGGTAAAATTATTTTTAGATTATTTTGTCATCTTATCTAAAAGTGCCTAGGTAAGTCCTTAAATAAGAGAGTGAGATGAGAGAAGTGAGATTACCGGTAGCCCAATTAGCCCTCTGCCATTACAATCCCTATTCCGCTCCTTTAAAGTTGGTAAAGCACCAATGATTCTTTGGCTATCTATTATGTATTCTTTGGGTATGTCTATAGGTGCTGGAGATAACTTACGGCCGGTTTCAATAAACAATCTCAGATCGAATGTGCAGATAGATTACAAAAATTAGCCAATAAGAACACAATTTGAACATGACTCCGTCAAATGACTTGATTTGATTGGTTCATAATCGCGATCTATCTGCACTCTAAACAGAGATCGTTTATTGAAACTGGCCGTTAGGAAACCCACCTGCTGGTTTATCAGGGAAAAACGCGGAAAGTTGATACCATTCATCACCATGTGGGAAATGAAGTAGAGAAAGAGACAGAGACAGAGAGAAAGACAGGGAGAGAGAAAGTGAGAAAGATACGGAGTGAAAGAAAGATGCAAGGAGGGGGAAAGAGAGGGACGGGAAAAGAGAGAGATAGTATAGGTAGGTACTCACAATATTCTGTTTAAGCAGGTCTAGCTTGTCGTTCTTGAGCCGGCAGACCTCCTGCCGCAGCAGGTCCGCGTCGGCCCGCGGCGGCGCGAGCGGCTCCCCCCGCGCGCACGCCGCGCCCCCCGCGCACACCCCCGCGCACACGCCCGCCTCCGCAGACGACATCGACTCCAGGCCGGTGTCGCTGTCCACGTACACCGCGCCTGCACAGTGCACAACACACGTGTTGTCAACAGTCAACACAAACCAGCAGATGGAATCGAAAATACGATAAATTGGGTAGGTAGATACAAAAATCATAGTGAGTGTCCTTATTACTGCCTCGGTGGCGTGGTTGTATTTCGGTACGAAACCGTCCTGAGGTTCGGGTTCGATCCCCAAGTCGGGCAAAGCGATATTGGATTTTTCTATATCAGCCCGAAGTCTGGAATTTGTGCCCGATATGGTGATATAGGCTTGCGAAATGTGAGTGTTCTAGTTCGCTAGTGTGCGTCTGCCCACCACTTCGGGGATACAGGTGTAAGCTTATGTATGTGTTTGTTATGTTTTGTCCTTGTTATGAGTTTCGACAGTTTACAAAACTGAAAGTTTTTCGATTTCTCGATATATTTGACAAGTAGCGCTGACACTTGCGGAAATTACAACGTACTAAACTACAAAGGGTTTGTCATACAAATATTTTACGTGATCGGTAGCGAGATTTATGTAAAACAACTCATGGCCAAGACACAGATGTTCCGAAAAACGAATTACAATCGAAAAAAAACTCGCACTATACAGAAAGTATTAAAGTATTGAGCGCGACTGAATTCTAATAGTTTTAAATTATGGGAAACAGATAGTGCTTTGTTTTTTTATATAAACAACAACCACCGGTATGGAATTTGTAGAAAATCTCGATTCTCGCACTAGTGGGTAGACCAGCGTAATTCGGGCTCCTACAGAAAGATACAATATTTTTGGACATTGAAAGGTTTATCGACTTAGGTACTATTGTATACAGAGGTAATAGATATAAGATATATTTAGGTGGTACATAATATAGGTATAATTCTTTATTAATGATCAGTTTTATATATCATGTATTATGTGGGAATTTTCATGCATTTGAGGAACATCAAACAACACTAATACAACAAAGACTATCTACGACACAAACTAAGGGACTAACCTGTCGCACTTTTACCACAAGTCAACCAGTCCTTGTCGTCTAATTGGAAAATAATTCACATTACATATTTTCCTTAAACTTCGTCCTTATGAACAACACACCCTATATTACTCTTATGGCTACTTGTATAGTTAAATGAAATCGATTGGAAAAGACTTCGTCATAACAATTAAGCTTGGTGAATCGTGCAAATGGGATTGTAATAAATTTCGTATTGAATGTCGAAATTGTCGATGATACAAAATTAAATGTGACTAAAATGTTTTTTTGATGTTAAAGTATGAACATTAAGTTTAAAAAATAGTTTCCAATTATGGTCCAAGCTAGGTATAATACTTATTATTCAATAATGTAAGGTTATTAACAATCACCGAATAACATTTTATCGATATCGATAAAACGTGACATCGTGTGTAGTCGACTATTGACAACTTTAACGGCCCAACTAGTAATTTATAAATCAAAATGCTCAAATTTAACATCGATATAACGCCACATCGATATCGATCTCAAAACAATCGATCACTGAACTCACCAAGCGGGTCTAGTTCGACAGAGTTGAGGCTAGAGTCGTCGCTGTGGTCGTGGTCACGCAGGGGTGCGCGGGGCGGGGCGGCGCGTGACGTCACGTCGGGGCTGGAGTCGGCGGACGCGCCTGACGCGGCTGACGCGCCTGACCCGCCCGCCGACCGCACCGACACCGCTGACGCCGATGACGACGCTAGCGATGACTTCGAACGACCGCTCTGCAAAGAAAGTCAAATAACTCAGTTGCTAATAGTCTTACCCCCGAATACTCAAATACTTAAGATCGCCTTATGTCAGTTAAGGCCGTGTTGTCTGTTAAAATTGTATGGTAAAAAAAAAAAGCAGGTAAGAATCCGTTAAAGTTGAGTAGCATTCTAGTTTTCGGGCGTTAGCATATCGATTACGTTCATCAAACTGGCAAAATCGTAAAAGTAAGAACATGTGGAAATCGGTTGTCCCTGCCTACACATATGGAAAAAGGCAGAAATCTATGTATATGCCTATCAGACAACCACACACGCACACACACACACACATAGTGCTGGCCACACACTAGGTTCAACCTCTTATTATGAGGATCAGGAATTACGAGTGACTTAGGTACTCCATAACACCCAGACCCGAAATAAAGTGTGAACCACACAACCATTTGCTTTGGTACGGGAACCGATCCCACGACCTCTCGTTTCAAAGCTAGCCACTCACCCTCTGGGCCACATAGACTTTTATGATTCACCAGCCCATAAACAATCGAGTGATCATCGCTCGATATAAATGCCCACAATACTATTTACACCTCACTTTTTTAAGACCTCACTAATCACTACGTTACTGCATAAATACCTCTTGAAATTGCACACCTTGTAAGCTAAAAGACATTGATAGTCGAAAACCGTAATTATATAAAAAATAAATAAACAGGATTTATCGCTTCATAATATCCTGCAGGTCTCATTAGCAATCTCCCTTTGTTTTGCAAGAAGGACGTAGAAAAGAGGTCAATGTTTTTTCATTGCAATTTTTCACAGTTTTGCATCGGCATAAAACGTTATTGTTCATTGTATTTTCATTATGGATGACCAGCTTACTACCTAGGGTCAGTGGCCAGTGCCAATGGGTACGAAAAACTTATTTCAAGATTACGAATTATAGCAAAGTTGAAATTTAAGTATCATCGAATTTAGCCACTTTTTCTTCTAAAAACGATTCGAGTACCACCTATATTATAGACACGATATTAGCTATAATATGTCTGTTACATTTTCAGGGCTAAATCACTGAACCAATTATGATACAATTTTGTGTAAGAAAGCTTGAACCCTAACATGGCTACTTACATTAGGGGTGTGTGTCTCGTTTGGGACAAACTTATTTTTATTTATTGGATGTTGTTTGTTGCTGTCGCCTGATAAATTCGTATCCACACTGGGTGACCTGAAATAAAACAGAATAATGCCGGTTAACTATTGCCATATTATGTGCCCCTCAAACAACATATATCTACAATGATATTATTCATATGGATTCTAGGCTGACATCTATAGAGCAAACTTCGACTAAGTGTAAGTTAAAGTAACGAACGCAGTGAGGATTTGGAATTGTTAAATCGAACTTTGACTTAGTCAGAGTCATTTTTTACAATATAAACAGACTGACAGACAGACTAAGCAAAGATTTTCTTGTAAAAAATGAATCGGATTAAGCGAAAATCCTCACTGAGTTCGTTACTTCGACTTGGACTTAGTCGAAGTTCGCTCTATAGATCTCAGCCTTAGACGCATTTTCTTAAGTGAGTATTCTAAGATCACCTCTAATGCTAATACATTCTAGGATTGTTGTGATCTTTTTAGTAATTATATTATTACCTGATGCCTCACAGTACTTCAATTCACAGAAAACCTAGGGTACGAGATATGATAGATCAAGAAGGTCTATACCCTCTACTAATACCAATTTATTTATGATTCATTTGGCATTGATTGTTTAGGGAAGTAACTTTAATTTATTTCAATATTTACTCTATGTGCTATACGAATAAAAATTTACATCTTACCTTACTTTAGCACTAAGAACTTTCTTAACAGAATCGATGAATTTCGAGGCGGGCCCGTCTTGCTTCGGCGTGCCTTCTGGTTGCGGCGAAACTGCTCCCTGTTCAACCCTGACTCCAGGCCCGAGGAACTCCGTGGTCTTACTCTTCAGATCTTCGGCCAGGTTCTGCAGCAACGATGTCCTCGTCCTGAGCTCCAGTTGTGCGAACTTCTCGGCCTTGTAGCATGCGTTCTCAGCATTAATGAGTTTTGTTAATAGGAAGTCTTTGAATTCACGCCCCTTGCGGAATATAGAGGGCTGCGGGAGAGTCGGCCCGAAAAATGGTACGTCCACACGCGCGGTGACGGCCACTTTGTACCTAGAATGATGAAAATTCAATTATAAGCTTGACAATTCATTTTAATAAAAACATTCCGATATAAAATAGACAGTGATAGCTTTCAATTAGGGAGTGCTACAAACTGACGTAAGCTTGCACTTCTGAATTTTCTTTTTTTTTAATAGCATAGACTGACAAATGAGCAGATGGGGCACCTAATAGTAAGTGATCTCCACCGCCCATATACACCCAAGACACAAAAATAATCATGGGTGCGTTGCCAACCTAAAAGGATGGAAATAGGAATTGGGAAAGAGAGGAGGGGAATTGGACCTCCGGAAATCTCACTCACTTTACGTCGATTTCCTGTGTGACAGTGTTGTTAAACCAGTCGAGACAGCCCATTCATGCTGTAGACATAATGGTCTGAAGCGTGAGCTACGCTCACTCACCACTCACAAAAATGTACAAATGTCGGTATCTATTAATTGTGAACTATATTGTTTTATTAAACAAAATATTAGGAGTCAAGAGGTATCCATAAGATTTTCGAAGGTATATGACATCTAGTACCTATATTAGTCCAGCGTGGACCCAGATTTATTGCGTGTGGAACACATCACTGATTTTATTATTGTTATTGTGTGAGGATCTTCTATGATAAATATGTACCTCAGACAGAGGAATAGTAACTATTTGTGGTTTCCAATTCCCTATCTAAAGCGACCATAATATTAAGTCTCTAAGGTCGCTTAAGTCGTGTTGAAGGCTACAACACACAAAAAGAAGCCTTAACTGCACAGAAATAACGAGTAATATTGTAGATTTGTACGTAGAGTACAACCCTCGCAATAGTAAAAACAATTCCTTTTGATCTTTACATACATATTAAATACATCTTTGCCACATCCTTCATTAATGTATTTATACTGTGACCCGTTAGTTGTAAACCCACTTCAGTACAATTATGTTTTAACATTAATGTTAATTGGATGCATTGTAATAAACATTTAATGAGTCATTATGTTACTTAATATAGATCACTTTGTGATGAGGTCTTACAAATGATATCACGCCTAACAATACTTAAAATAATTTACGTATCTAGTGTTTCTAGAAATTCTGTATTTAGACATTACGTACTTTAATGTATAGAGGTATAGATATAAGTACCTACTACGTCTTAGTTTTTAAACAATTAAATTACACGGCAAAATGTCTATCGAAATCATCGATGTGAATATAAATCGTTGATGATCGAATGCAAGTCGCCTCCTTGGTCTAGTGGCAGTCTAAATGGGTTGTGGGCCAGGAGGTCCTGGGTTCGATTCCCCGCGTCGGGAAAAGCGAATTTTCTAATTTAATTTACCCGGGACTAGATCCCCATAGAAGGGGTTGATTTCAGGCAGACAGCTGGTCGTAAAAACTTAGCCAAATCCTTTCTGCAACATGCTTGGAAAAGTTTGTTGCGCCGACCCCACATGAAGATGGGATAAGGGCAGGTAGAAAGAAAGATGATCAAAAATGATGAAAATGGCAGCTAAGAGTTAACAAATCAATAGGGTTAAAACATGCTTTACCTAAATACAATAAGATCTTAGGCAAAGCCATCGACGGCTAAGCATATGTTGAAGCGTAGACACTAGACAACTAACGCCAGTGAATAATGCCATTATTTGACAAAACTTTCATGCTATAATAATACCCAGGGTTATGGTGGGGACCCATTTAGATGTACTGCTGACTGATGGCTAACTGACACTGAGCTGCAAGTTGGATACAAACTCATGTTGCGTTACCGTGGCTTGGAACAAATCGCGTGCGTGCTTTAGATACAATATCAGTGTGTTATCGCTGCAAATCGGCCGCTAACTGAATAACTCGGCAAGCGATAGGCCGCAAACACGGATGTAAAAAAACATGGACTGAGCGCTAGGAACATTGAAAGTGAAACAGAGTTTCGGCCCATTCGATGTATCGACACGTAATGGCGTGGGTGTGCGTAGAGCACTTTTGTACAGGCGTTTTTGTGTGTGTGGCTTCTCTGTGGCGTCCGTTTAACTATAGGCGAGATTGTGTCCTTTTTTTTACATAACATAAAAATGATAATTTTTCTTCTTTTCTTTTTTTTATACGGCCGCAAACTACGTACAGCTGTTGTAAGCATTCTCGTATCTAAAATATATATATACGTCAGTCGCAAACTCTAATGGACCCGCTGCCTTACTGCGGGTGTAGTGTTTGTCTACTTTAATACCTTATAATTACAGTCAGGATTCGTTTGCATATAAATTACTAGCTGAATTAGCATTCTACTTTCCGTGCCATTTTCTCCACTTCCCAATGCAAATAACACCTCCTTGTTCAAATGAAACTTTGATATTAAACTCGCTTGTAACAAATAATTACCTACGGATGTTTTGTTTTGTAACGCATTGCCGGTAGTATTGTTTTTTTATAGCAGAGACTGGCAAACGAGCAGATGGGTCACCTGATGGTACGTGGTCTCCACCGCCCATAGACACCCAAGACCCAAAAAGAATCATAGTTGCGTTTACAAACTAAAAGGAGGGAATGGAGGGGGAGAGAAAAGGGATTGGGAAAGGAACGGGGGAAATGGGCCACCGGAAATCTCACTCACCGAAAGAAACGCGACAGCAAGCTGCCACTTTACATCGGTTTTCTGTGAGACAGTGGTATTAAACCGGTCGGGCCGGTCCGTTCGTGCTGTATACGTAACTGTCTACAGCATGGCTCTACCACTCATAAGTAATGTAATAAACTCAGTAAATTAGTTACAGTCAAAAATCACGTGTTCCCTCGCTCCTATGACATTGGGTCCTTTAAGCGAAGCGTGAAGAAGCATATATGCAGGCCGGCATAACTCTGGCGACCATTCATAAATTATGTTTATCGATGGTCGTTGGTTTTTTTGGACTGCACTACGCTCACCATCAGGTGTAGTGTAGTCACTTTGCCGTGCTCGGATAAAAAAAATGAAATTAACATTGCATTTTCATATATTAATTTTGAGGAATTTATTTAAGACCAAGATACACAAAATACATGTACTTTAAGAAACTTTACTAAGAGCCATTTATGCGATATCTATAAAAAGGTTGAATGGTTAATTTTATCGTTTAATTCATTTGTTAAGTTTGATTAGTTTGATTACGAGAGAAAAAACGGAAATCACTAAGAAATTAATTAATTTACTTTGAGCTTGGTTTTAAGTCATGGATATACCCGTATATAGTATACTATAAAGCTTGAAATATAGTATGGCCAACTCTTAGAAAATGTTACCTGGTCTCCCCGCCGGATGCTTCAATAGGCGTGACTACTATAAATGCGTGAAGGAAGTGCGAAGCAATCATGTCGGGCGTGAACGGAGTCGCCTTCTCCTGTAATCAAAGTTAACACATATTTATTGCTACCTACTTGACTTAGCCGCTGTATACCGGAATTTAATCGACTCGAAAAAGAAAACCCAATTCGTCTTTTTGGATTTTTCACCTTCTTCCTCCCACTTTAATTTGGGATCGACCCACCACGCAACACACATTATTGAACCCATGTTGCAAAATACATTTGACTTTATACAGGGTGTTTCATAAAGTTGGTATCAATAATAACTACACTTAAAGAGGGGTGACTAGCAATCTAGGAGCAAAGTTTCAAATTTCTTAATGCTCATAGTTTTTGAATAATGGAAACTTAATTTATGGCGATAACATTTTTTCTGTCTCATTGGGTCAGCTACAGTACATTTGCAAACTACCTATGGGGTAATTATTTTTAGCATACACAAATCCATTCCTTTGCTAATTGCGACGATTTACTATTCCTATTTTAAAATTCCCATACTTAATAATTGATTACAAAAATTAAGTTCAATTTTTATTTTACCATTATGCTTTAAATCGTTCTCCCTATATGTGGAATTGTTATTGGTACAAACTTTATGGAACACCCGGTATAAAGTAAACCCGCATTAAGTCAGCGTGGTAGTAAAGTAGTAAAACCTAACCTCTCATTAGTAGAGGAAGCCAGTGCCCAGGCAGTAGTATTACAGGGCTAATAATATTATTTAAGTAGAATGTAAACTGACCTGGAACACGATCGCCACAATATCGTTTCCGACGTGCCTCTTCCGCTGCAGTTGTTGCGCGTCGCCGGCGGTGTGCGGCAACAGCGGCGCCACGTGGAACATGATCTCTCTGTTGTGGTACTGCTCGTATACTGCCTCGGTGCCTGTGTGGCCGTTCATTATGTCGAGGCCGCCGCGGTAACCTGCAGCAAGTCGTTACAAATATTACATACATACATAGGCCTGTCTCCCTGAAAGGGTAGGCAGAGGAGAACTAGAACACCCATTTTTCGTTGAGCTCATTTTCGTCCCAAATATGATAGGGGGCGAGCTTATCGCCATTTCGGGCACGAATTCCACACTCCTGGCGGATACTGAATAGAATATTCACAAGTTTAAAAAAATAACGGACCCACTTTAAAATGTATCCGATCATGACCAAATTTATATTTTATGAGACCACCCGTGGAACATGCTCTATTGAACACAAAAATAATCTTGAAGATAAGTCCACATTTGAGGGAGATATCGAGTAACATACATTAAAAAAATACAGACGAATTGAGGACCTTCTCTTTTTTTGAAGTCCGTCGAAAACCCAATATTACTTTGCCCGACCCGGGGATCGAACCCAAGACCTCAAAACGGTGGTACAGCAATATAACTACGCCATCGATGTAGCATTTAGAAATATTAATCAGTCAGAATTAACGAGACCGGACTGAAGTTAGGCACTTCTGCTTCGCCCGCTATCCGCCATGTACTTTTATCATGTCTTTAACTTTTTAGTAGCGAGGAAGTTCGATATTATAATCTAATTACTATTCAAAGTTTGCAAGTAATCAAAGCGAATATCTTTTGACTTTCGTATACTAATTTGGAATCGAGATTGCTGTACTCTTTATTTTGCAGACAAGGTACTTTGATCAGAATACCTACTAGTACCTCAACACGCTCAGCAACGCTCAGTTTTGACATTCGCGATACTTTATGTTTCTGTCTTATCGACCTACTTCCAAAAAGGAGAAGGTCCTTAATTCGTCTGTATTTTTTTGAAGTATGTTATATCTCCACCAAATGTGGAGCGATTTTCAAAATTCTTTTTGTGTTTGATAGAGCTTATTCCAAGGGTGGTCCCATATAAATTCAGTCACGATAGGATAAGTTTGAAGTCGGTCTGATAATTTTACGTCCAATTCACATAACATAAAGATATTGATCTAAAATGGTCCAAATACGAATATACTCATAAGATTAGGGTTCGTCTCGACCAAATGGATTATGTGTTGACTTGACTGTAACATTTCTTGGCGTGGACTGCAGCCTCCTGAACTCCATGTCGGCAAAATGCCAGTTTGTACTAGCCATATGGAAGTTCATAGCCAAATATGTCAATTGTCAACTGTCATTAAACATTGTAGTGTCGTTGGATTTGCCAAGACCAATAAATACTTGATCAATGTTCAATTCAAAGTTTACTGAACTCAAAAGATTTTTGGTGGCTTTAAATCTCGATTTACTTTGCATTATTTTTCGTAATTTTTACACTAGGTCATTCTAAGTCTTTGCTTTTTCCAAGTTTTTCGAATATAAGTCGTATAAAAGTGTAAATAATAATAGTACTATGTTTATCTGTATATACGATTGCAAATATTGATATATAAAATAAACACAAAACCAATCTCAAGTAACTCAACTAATAACGTGACAGATTTTAGTAGTTAAAACAAAATCAAATTTTGGTCAAAAATCAACATTACCTTTATGATCCTTCAATTTGATCCTCTGACCAAGCATCTCCAGGAACTCATCGAAGGCAGGCGATGTCTCGTTATTGCTGAAAAGCTCTTCCTCCGTCGTCTGCCCGTACTTCTGGTACAGTACTCCGAACTTAAAGTTGTTTACTAGCACGTGTTCATCGTAGGCAGCTATCAACGAAGACGCGTTCAAACACATCACCGCCGTAAAGTTCTCTACGTTCACTTGTTCGTTCAACATCTTGGCCATTTTTAACGGCGATGGCATTAATCTTGATCCTGTGAAAGGAATTACTCATTAAATTCTAAAATTGAAACCAGAAAAGATAAAAATTAAGGTTTTACTGTTTATTTTCTAAACATAGTTTTTCGAAAGCAATCATTGTTGTAAACTAGACAAGTCACAGATCATTCACGTGACGGATTATAACTGAACCGTAGTGTCCTTTGAAACGTTTAACATAATTATATGGAACAGGGGGGTTACCACTACCTCTTATAGCAGTATTATTATAATCTTACTTGTACCGATTCCCATACAAAACAAACGAAGAATGATTACAATAATACTTCTATAAGAGGTGGTGGTAACCCTGATGAGCTAAATATTGTAAATGAGTTCAAAGTGGAAAAAACACTCGAAAAAGACTCGGAACAGGTGTTTAATGATACTACTTAACGAGATAATATTATTATACTCACTAGTGGTGGGTATAAGTCCATGCATGGTTTCGGTTCGAAGCCTCAGCAGTATCCTCGTGTGGTCCTGACCGGCCATGTGTTCGTTCTTTAACGACATTACCACAGGCCCGAGGTTGTCGTCGAATCCTACCAAGTTGATATGCTCCTGCAAAAGACGACAATCATAAGTATGAGAGTATAAATTGTATGTATTGGAGTACTTTTAATTTTGGCGGTTAATGATAGTTCATTAATCAGCTGTAGTCAGCGAGTAAAACAACTATAGTCAGATAGAAAAATATTACAAGCTTTCTAACATTATCCACATAAGCTCTATACTCATTAAATCTTTTTGAAAAAGTATCTACACTTTTTCAAAAAGATTTAACGACTTATCAAAATTTCATAAACCAGCCTTTGCGTAAAAAAGTAGCAAATCATCCAGTAAACAAAATTAGAATAGTCGAGGTAATTAGAGACGTAATAACAAAACCAATATTTGCCGTCAAAACAACGGTAAAATACCCCATCAGTCACGCCCAGCGATAAACTGCACGAAATATGATAGAAATGTTTATGGCTACTATAGTTATTTTTGAGGTAATAACTTTTCGATAATGGCTTCTTATATTGATCGTCGAAATTACTGTGATAGCACTGGTAATTATTGTTCAAATTATTCGGGTGTTGGACTGGATCATTACAGTAAGTCTAGATATTAGTTTATTTACAATTCAGGTGCATGTAACAAAAATAATTAATATTAATTATTATACCAATGCATCATCTCCGTTAAGACAATATTCTTTAATTAATTCCTGATTATAACCTACAAAATATATTCTGTCAATAATCAAAGAACCGAACCCAATCAGTTATGTTATAATTGCAATTATTCCACATCAATGAGAAACATCAACAGTACAATTGAAGTTTCTTTGTCTATTTTCATCTTAATTACACTTTATTCCGTGACAGCTCTGTTCTAATGACATTTGACTTGATATTGCAATCCGGCACAATTGCTGATTCAATCAGAGCGTTTAACGATGATCTCATTCACGCCTTCACGGTTCTTAGTTGATTTTACCCATGTTTTTTGGTCACAAAAGAAATTGCTATTGTACATTCGTTTATTTTTATAGATATAGTTTTATTTAACTGAGATAAATATAATATAGTCAGAGATAGGATTCCAATTTGACAAAATTCAAAGTCAAATATTCAGATATACCATTGAGTTCCATTATTGATCTTGAACAGAATCTCATGTCTCTTGGCCTTTGGTAAAATAATTTAAATTAATTCTCATTTCCAATTATTAAAAGTAACATTTAACACAAAATCTAAAAGGCCTTGTTCCAAAAGTGTGCTATTTGCTTTGCTCCGTTAACACAGTTCAGAACTTACGTCAAGCTATTAAATCAGTATAATGGAGTTACACCATAGTACTGCGTGTAATTTCATGTTCCATAACATTGCATTACAATGCGAGTATAAAAATGATATGCCTCGTTAATGAATGTTTTGATCCAGCTTTTGTTTTCTATTTTAGTTGCCCATTGTATTGATTCAGATCTGCTTCAATTTCAATTGTTTGAAATATGTGTTATTTAGTTATTACAGTTGAATATTTTCTACTGTGTCCCCTAAATTCATTGCATTTATATTTGAATGCGACATTCTTTAATAGTTAATATGATATATAAACATGAGTCATCGCACATTTATTGCAATATAAACTTTTAATTAAATTAACTTTACCATTAAAAATGTAACTGAGACTATGAAATACTAGTTCTTGTTTAAAGCCTTTGGAAACGCGGATAAGGTATTTCAAAAGGAGAATCACGTTTCAAGATTAAACTGCCTAGAGATAGCGTACCAAATTTCATTAACTTTTAAATTACAAATGAGTTCTAGTTTTCATTGGCGTAGTTAATTACATGCTTTGTTGCATCAACCTTAATAACCTCTTTTATTGCAATACTAGACTTTTCTGAAGGAGCCCTATTGTGAAAAACAATGGCGTAAATCAATGCAACCAAAGAATATACAATGGATAAACAAAGAAATTATTATTAATTAGAAAACTTAGACAAATGAACGACGTAATAACATTATTGAATAAACTTAATCGAAACGAATTATTTACATAAAACTGAAATCCATGACGTAAAACAAAATCTAGAATGAAGATGAATATTTCAGATTAACGGTTTAAGATAATTATAACATTAAGTAAGAAATTGGCGCGTGACTAAGTGCTTAATGTTGAATAATTAAACACAAGTAAGTAACTAAATGGATTAATTAGAGGATATTAATATCTTATTAAATTACACTTTTAATCCAGCTCAAAATTATGAATATAAGATCAGATTTATCGCACTCAATTAATGAATATGAAATTTTTGTTAAGTTATTAAAATATATTCATGACAAATGAGATTGGTACCTTATAAAACAAATCTATTTGAGGAAAAATTGTTTTATAAACAGAATGATGGTTATAAAAACATTCGTTATATACAGTAATCCTGATCACCGATCATCTGTCATTGAAAGCAGAACTTCATTCTGTGATGCATCAACTCTGAAAGGACCAAATTGTGAATCGAACATGTTTATTGAAAGGAGAGGTTAATGTCCCTCAAACTCAGAGTGATGGCGTCATTTAAGGGATTTTTTAAATCCTTTTATTACGATGAAAAAGAAATAATCATGGATAGCTGTATTCCGTCGATTTGCCGTGAGTCGTGACTTAATTTATTTAATCGTAATAAATTGTAGTTTTGTATCAGATCGTGCTTTCGTATTGGAATCTAACGTCATAAAATTGATCTAAATAATTTTTTTGTGTAATCAACAGTTCGTTACCAAACAATTATTTAAAATATGGATGGATAATTAAAATATTAAGTATGACGAGCTCTGCGATATCTTAGGTTTGTGAATCGTCGTATTTAGTAACAAGTCAACCAACAACCTCAGATCAAACATAAAAATAACCGTACTTGCGTTGTGTTAAGTGATTCTAACGCGTTGATAATTGGCACCAAATGGCACCGTTTAAACAACGCCAAATCAACATCTACATCTGAATCCAAACAATGATTCGACGACCCGTTGACACCATCTGTCGTCACGTAGACCTCAAATCATACGTTCGTTGATTTTCGCTCCAATTTATTCACTTAACCCGCCAAAGAAAACGGCAATCACTCGGTCCCATCGTTCAGTCGAACGGAATTGTCCCCGAACCAATTTTGCGTTATGAAAAGCCGTTTTGCTTATTGCTTCCACTTTTCTTTTGTCATGAGCATCTGTCATCGTCACTGATTTCGTCTAATGGATTGGAAAATAAATAATTATGTTTTGATAGAACGTTCTCATCTTGAAAGTGTTGGTCGTCATTTTGAAGTAATTTTTCCATTATTATCGCTTACTTTGTTAAATATCTTATTATTTATTGTATACAGACCTAGTTCAACTTTTAAAGTTGTCATATAATTAATGATGTCTATTTTATCAGGAATACCATATTAAGTTTATATCATAGGCTTTAAATCTTATAAAATATGCAATGAAAAAATATAGTAAAGCTAATTTCAGAAGTGTCAACTCTTAAGGGCCAATCATTACGTAGGTAAATTGGAGGCTTTTCTCACAACCTTAGTAACGTGATAGCGGTTGCCAAAATATATTAACGTGTCAACGTTCAACGGTATCGGCTTAACAGTGGGGGCGTCGCATTCATCTGGCCTAACCCTTGCGGTGTCACAATAGCCCATTGAGCTCTGCAGGGTTGACGGTTAACGATTGCAATATTTTATGCAAATCGAGTTCGAGATAAGTGGTGTCGAATGTTTCTGTGAGCTGAATAAAAAAATTGCATCAAAATGGCGGGATATTGCTTTTTACTTTATTTTGTTTAAATTTGAAAATATATATTATTATGACCAGAGTGCAAGCTTAAAATAGTAATTCCATAACAAAAATATTTACTTCTTATTTACGTCATATTAGGTACGGCTTTCGGCGATAAAATCGAATACAAGATTTTTCTTAGTCAATGTGTAGAAATAAGAAATATAATCATACTGTATTACGATGTCTGCAAAGTATAAGTATCGACGTCTAGTTTTCTATGAAAAATATGTTTTCAACACGCATTTTAAACCGCATTGCAGATTTGAACAGTGGATTATGTTGCATAAGATTGCAGATAACAAACGTGCTCTTGGACTAGCCAAGACGTCGCGTCCCCTAGAGACGTTGAAAATTGAAATGCTTTAATAAAAATACATTATTCAGTGATGGTAGGAATATAAAGGAGCGTAATTAATAAAAATGTTGTCATTTTGGATACGTTTTGCAACAGTCTGGGAAGGAATACAAAATTAAGTATTGAGCAACAAAAACTTTACCTACATTGACCATTGTTAGTCCGAAATGTATTTCTCAATAGTTGGTATTTAAATATTACGAAAATTTATAAAAATATAATAGTCGGATCCATTAAGATAAGTCATTATGAATAAGTAACACAAAAGATAAAATAACGAAACTGCTTTTATGAGCAAACGAAATTGAAGATGCATACGCGAATAAACTTAATTTTTCAAAACACTGACCCCTCTGTCTGATCGGTAAGACGCGATAAGGCCGTGTACACACTGCCAGGGATCTCAAATTGCTACATAATGCTGTAATCGCAGCAATCTACATGCCGAGAACTCAGTTCACCGGGCGTGAAGTCAAAACGTTCCGCGTTGGTGAGCTCAGACACTTTTTCCCACTATCGTTTGCGAGTTTTTTTTCGAGTAATGAGTGTAGTCGGGCCCTTAATTGTACTCGACCGCGCCGAGTTTTAATTGGTGGACACGTAATTTGAAAACGTTTTGGAATTCAATTTTCATATTTCTTATGTCATGTTACGGTTGAGGGAGTGTAACATAATAGAACAAGTTCATACATACTCGTAATGTACGTATTATGTACAACTTTATAAAGGGAGAAATGGCCGGGTAAAAGTTTTTGTTCGATAACTACAGTTATTCTTTATGTTCCAGAATTCCACGTACGAAGCGCATGAAGAAAACAAGTAGATGAACTCATTAAGAAAGAATAGTTCATCATGTAGAAGTGTTATGTGCAAGAAGATGTCGATGTGCAAGTCCAAGAAGATAGTATATAGAAAATAATTAAAATAAATAAGTAGTACCTGTAATGATTCGTTTCTAGGAAAAGTTTGTTATTCAAGTTCAAGTGATTAAAGGTTTATTCTTATCCCACCTAAATGCGGGGTCAGCGCAACACACTTTTTCAAGCATGTTGCAGAAAGGATTTGGCTAAGTTTTTACGACCGGCTACCTGCCTGACGTCAACCCACTCTAGGGTATCCAGTCCCGGGCAAATTAAACTAGAAAATACGCTTTGCCCGACCTGGGAATCGAACCCACGACCTCCCGGTCCACAGCCGATATATGCTGCCACTAGACCAATGCGGCGACTCATTAAAGGTGTATTAGGTTAAATCACAAAATATAAAACGCAAGGTTGGAAGAAATTAAGTTTAAAACCCGTTTGCATGAGTTTAATAATAATAATATAACACATATTACATAGATAAAGTTACTATTGAAATCCCTAGACGCAATTTTGGCAACATCCGACACATTAGCATGACCCTACCCCATCGTATTAATAGATAATCTGCCTTAGGAATAGGGTTTTATGTACCTACTCCGTACTGCACTCTCTCACTTTAAGCTGTGGTTGGCAACTTCTCCGTCTAGAAACCTTACTTTACCTTACAGTTCCATTGTGTTACCAACCAATGCTGTTAACCTAATTTTTCGATCCTTAGTTAAATTAATCATCAATTATGAACCAACAAGAAGCTTAACTTTTTCCCTAAAATTCTACAAAATTAAATCGATTCATTACTAAAGTTTGGTGACATACATTTGAAATATTTGATAAAAACTACTTAGCTAATGGACCGTTAAAGCATTTTTTTATGTAATTATCGTCAAGATATTGAATAGCTTCTCAATATTTTCTAAATTCTCAAATCTAATTAGTTTTTCTTAAACCTATTGAAGTATTGGTAGAAAAGAAAGTTGAAATAGTTGAAATAACACAGTTTATTGCAATTAAAACTGTTCTAGATTATAAAAACGTATCGTTTAATTGATGAAACAATAATGTCATAAATATCAGAAGCATCGCGTTTCGAGTAATTACGGGCATGAAGATTCGAAACGACACGAAAAAGTAGAAAAAGTACGTTTTGTATGCGTGGGTATGGGAAAGTTCACACGTGTTAGTAACTGTACCGATGGGTAGGCCGTATGGCTTGGTGCGAGGACACGATGACAAGTGCAGCGAGTAAAATAATGATGGTTTCCTTTTGTGGCACCTTCCTACTTTTTATAATTATAATGATTACCTGTTTCGAAAAATGATCGATGTTTATAGTCAAATTGTTTTCACCGCAACAATACCTTATAAACACAACATTCTTTGAGTTTTTTCAACACGTAACGATGACCGAAGTTTGAATATACCGAATCAAGATATATATACTCAAAATATTAATAAACTTAAAAGCGTCATTTTAAGGAATTTTAATAAAACTTAAAAATAAAATTCAGCTAGATAGCTCAAAAATGATATGAACGAAAATCCATTTGCGTAATAACTCGCAGTCACACACCGCTACTTACAATACCATAGTCGCAATACTAGAAAGTGACATTGTACCGAGTCCTTTTGTGAAATATAGATCATAGGCTTGGCACGGTGGAGGCCCAGATGCCATAAAGATACACAATAATGAAGATTGCAATCACGATAATCCTCCATTGTGCAATAAATCAACAATGACACAGAGTGTAGCGAGAAATTGAAATAGCGGAGCTATCTTCGTCTTTACATCTAGATGTATTGTGAGAAATTGTGGGAAATGCTCAACTTAATCCAATATTAAATTGATTTTTGAAGCATTTATGAATAGCATGATATGGAGTATAATTACTATGATGAAAAAAGATACGACTTCTATTCTTGTTGTTATCTGCATAAAGTTGGTGTCCATAACATCACCAAACAGCCCAACAGAAGACTTGCGCTGGCCAATTGACCAGCATAATATGCTAAGTTTGGGTCGTTTTTGTTACGTGCGCAAAAAAACATTATGTTTGACGTGATCATTATATATTATGATGAGCAGAAAATCTTCCGTTATATTCGGAATAAATATTTACCTTTCTGGACAGTAGCACTTCAATTATGTAAGGAAAAAAATGGTGGGTTCACGGTCGATCTCATCCAAGGGCCAGAAACCTCCGGGCTGTTACAGGTTCATAAGAAATAAATAAGTTATGAGTTCCGAGAATCTCCACGCCTTTCACGGAAGGTCATGGCGCAATGACATCGACAACAAATTATTCAGCAATATGAAGGTGTCAAGGGAAACGTGTTTAAGTGGACATGAAACCTCCTTTACAATCTATTTTTAATGGTAAAATGCCACCAGAAATGCCCGACGCTTGATACTATAGCCATTTTACGGAGCGTTTCGACCGAAATCAGTAATTAAAAGTCGTTAATTAAATTTCATTACAGACATTGTACCTTTAAATCATTATAGATTGTCATAAAAAATAAATCAAAAATTATGTATGTTGATTTTAAAGTCTTGCAAGATATTTGAATACGGATAAACGACACCACCAATATGTTGATGTACGACTATGTATTTGATACTAGCTAATGTCTGGAACAAGTTAACAAAGTACAGATTATAGTATGTGAAACCAACAGTAGGTATCTAGGCACTTCAAACAGAGATTGTCTTGGATGAATCACCAAGTACAAGTAAATGCTAGAGTATCTACATTTCAAATGAAACCACAATCGAAACAACCGTGAATACAAATGAACAAACAGTAACTGTTGGTAATCAAAGAGTATGTTTAACGTATCTTCACGTGCTTTAAATCGTTGAGTGCAAAAAGAACATGTGAAAGCGTGCATACAATTGGCACGGAACGGTTGGCAACTCGTCTCGGATTTATTTTCTTCTCGCAGACAGCGTGGCGCGCAAATGTCAGCCGCTGAACGCATTCGCAATGCCACATTTTATTCTCGTATCCCGAGTTCTGACCAGTGTTCCAGTCACGAAAGCAATTATATCGTGATTTGATTTTGTACATTTTTCGCCTTGCATCTCTTCGTCGTGTCGTCGAACTTGAACGTGATCTGACGTTTTTTAATCCGTAGCCTTCAGCCTTGTTAGTTTTTGCATTTCTTATCTCAGGTTTTTGTGTGGATGCGGAATCTTCATCTAGCTATGTATCGTTCAATACTGTAATCTGAATAGGATTTTGAACATCGTCGTCGTTTTGTCATCATTTTTTTTATATGAACCCATATAAAATAAGCAGGAACGATTTATATGTATATATCCAGACATTAGAAACAGCACGATGATGAAAAGACTCTGGTTAGATTTGTGTGAAAATCAGTGTTCCAAACAAACTATAGCTAAAACATCTAACTTATAAATAAAAAAATATTTCAGAACCAACAAACTTTTTGTCTTCAAATCATCCGGGGTTTCTTTCCAATATTTTTTGGAACAGGTTAACTGGGCAAGTAGTACCACCTGATGGTAAGTAATCGCCGCTGCGTATGGGAGCTTATAAATCAAAGAAATCGAAGATACGTTCAATAAAACTGGCATCGGTTGAACTTACCTTGCCAAGGAAGAAGCGCCTGTAATACTTGGCGGTGTCATCGGTGTCGATGTTGTGCGGCCGGCCGGTCTGGCGCGGCGTGCCAGGTTGGGCGCGGGGTTCAGCATCCTCGCCATCAGGTGGGTTGTCGTCCACACCGTCAACCCAGTATCCACCATTGGGCGGTTGCACTATCGTCGGCGGGGTTCCTGTGAGAAAGAGAAGCATTGTTTATTTGTAGGTCCATAAAATGTATTAAATATGTTGCTCAAGTAGTAGATCAACTAAAACCACTATTTTGCAATAGCGACGAGACTGACTTGTGACTAGTTTATATAAACATTTCATACCAGCTTCAGATTGCTTGTAAGCTAATGGGTAATGGGTTAACATCATAAGTGAATCTACCTGTGCTAATACCGATTGAATTCCAATGAATGATATTCCACTTTTCCCTACAACCTTACAATATTCGACTTGATAATAAACCGTTTTCCTAATTATACTCTTAATAACGGTTCCTAACTGTTTGCAAAATGTGTTGCCTCGGGTGGACATTTCAATAACGAACAATCGATGCGTTTTTTGATATACTCTTATATGGTTTTCAAGAAATAATTTAATTCGCATTCCAGGTACAGAGTACAAGAAATATAATTATCAACGGCCATGTCGATTACGGAAGCCAAAAAAGTGAAAAATGCCCGAGGCTCAGTATAATGATAATGTCGCGTATGAGTCATTCGAACACGCAATTATCTTCGAGGTAGATAATTAATGGATATATCGTTTATAATAGAATGGAAAAGACATTAATATGCTAACAGCGTATCGTACTATTGTAGATGAAAAACATTTACATTTCGAGGTAATTTCACCAGAATATTTTACGAATATTACAAGCAACGAAACAAAAGTGGAACTCTCTGAAGATTTCTGGTTTTCCGTTTTCTCTTAAGTAATATAAGTTTTAATTAATCACAGAGAAATATGAATTTTATGATATTTTTAATTAATAGCCCCAGTATCACAACGTAAGAGTAAAGGCTTACAACATAACAGATAAGCTACGAGCTGAGAAATTCGTACTTGGCCTTGTCGACGTTGATTAATTTCAGTGTCATACAGTTACTCAAATGATCACTCCAGGGTGTGCACAAAAAATCACCATTATGGCACTTGCTTCAACATCTAACGACTTTACAACAATGGAGGTGTAATCATCGTTTAGTGCCATCTAGTTGATGCATTTCATAAGATGGTCAATAGCCTCGCTAAATGGTTACCTGTTGAACTAAATTTATGGTTTAGAAAACGAGAAAAAGCTATTCACTCGTCATACATTAGGGTTATACACTTCAGTGTCTGATTTAAAATCTTTTATTTGACTTCATTTATGACTGGTACCGCAAATTAGGTGAAGTGAATATGTTTGTTATGAATTCTTTACTTGAACATAATTTTCGTCTTTCTTTTTTGTTTTATAATGAGTTGGTTATAACCTTTAAAGGTACATACATAAAGTTGACAATCTGGAATGTACTGTAGCACATCTTTTAACGTGAATCTTTAGGAAGTCACGGCAGATTTTTTACCCATCCAAGGTAAACTCGCACTTCAACTTATTTCAAGGTTATATGGTTTACGTGTTTATACAGTAAAACAGTTAAACCAGTGTCTTGCAAGTTAATTGGTTCTCTTGAGCGTTTGTTTCTTCCGTGTATGAGCTAGATTTTGAACGTGTAAAACGCGCGTAGGTGCATGATATCAAATTTTTAGTAATGTCTAGTTTACAGAAAAGTGCTACACCTACTTTAATCATCTGATCTTCTTATATCATTTGATATGTGGAAGTCGATACAATACGTTGTGACGACATCCCCTTGAATGATATGGATGTATTTTTTCAATAAAACTGGCAAAAATGACCTCACGTGAATTGTTGTAACTGCGTATGAGGTCGTTACTTCAATTCAAAGCAACTACCAATTTAAGATTTGTCGGCATAAATGTACGCAAATGAGAATAATCAACAACACATGACTTGATCTTCGCAAATCCAATGCACTGGATGACAACATAACTACAGTAAACCCTTAGCAAAGAGTTGTTTCTTGCACAATTTATGTTTGAAACAAGACATCAATCTTACGATGTACTTGAATCTTCGATATTCATCGCATTAAGTACATCTTGATTCTGCAAGCCATAGACAATATCGTCAGTAAAGCGAATCTAAAATTATAGTTTTTGTTTGGAATGCCGTTGTATTTGATCGATAGGTACTTATGCTCAACAAATAACGAATTGATGATGTGTTAACTAAAAGATGATGCAAATGTTGCGAATGCAAATTAATAAATAACCTTTAACAGATAAAAAAACAAAAAGGTTTTCAATGCGGTCCGTATTTTGTTTTCCAACAATAAAAACGAAATCTGATAAATTATAGAATATATAGCTCCAGGCAAACAAAAATATTTCAATACCAACAATCGCAGACACATAATAACTTTCCATTGCCTTTACCCAAATTCTTAGCCAAAATGCCTTTGTCGTAAACGTCTAATTCCAAACATGCCTGGTCTAGACTATCTTTTGTCTGATATATTTTTACAAGGCTTTCAATACAGCGTCCTGCTGAGCTTTATTGTTCCGATGTCCTTTCATCATGTCCATTACAAAGAGTAATGCGAAAACCCACATGCAAACTGGACGGAAAGGATTTTCATAGTATGTCCATTACCTTATTGTTGGTAATATTGTAGAATCTACAGTGTAGATGATACCGAGGTATCAACTCACCACGTGCTCCCTTATTAAAAGACGTCATAGATGAACCTCTTAATTAGATCATACTTTTTAAATGTATTACGGGATCAGCTAAATGTGATGGTATTTACATTCATAATTGGTTAAGGGAGGTTCCTTATGAAAGACCACAAATTCGCTGGAAAGACGACGCGAAGAAGGTTGCCGGTTTAATCTGGATCCACAAAGCCCAAAGCTACGACGATTGGAAATTGTTGAAGGCGACCTACAGCAAAAAGGTTGAAGAAGTCTAAAGATGAATTTGGTTACTGATAATCGATAACGTTAGAAAATGCAATTTACTCAAACTCTTTTTTAACTGAATCTACAAAAAGATATGAAAAGCGGTGCTGCTAGATTAAAAATTAAATCGTCCAAATATTGGTGTAATGCAGTCACTATCAGATTTATTAATGAAGGCAAAAAAATATGTTCAGTCATGGATGTACGAATAATTCCCTTTTTAGTCTCGTCATGAAAAGTCTACGCAATATGTTATATTTATTCATCAAATGAACTTTTAAATAAATGGATTTTTGCTCTATGTAAAAATATTTTAGGCAACTTTTCCATCAATACCTCATTCTGATGCTTAAAATTCAAATCTAGGTTATATATAGAGGTAATAAAAAGTTTAAACTTGACTTCAAAACCATTTAAATTTTAACAAATACATGGATTTTGGACACAAAACAATCTTGATAGTCACGCATTTGCCAGATGTCGCGTGAAACGCATAAAAAAACGCATTGAGCACCTCCTTATTTTATTTTAAAATCGGTTTAAAACAAACACATATCGTCCTAAATGATACAAACAAGTCCATTAAACAAGATTAACATTAACGCGATTAGATTATACTATAAGGAGCTAAATAGTCTGCTAAAAGTTTCGCCCATCCCGAATCCAGTCACGTTAAACCGCAAACGGCTTGATTTCCCAAGATATGCTCTCGAATAACCCATCTCTCTAATTTAATTAATGTAATCAGCTAATGAGGTGCACGTACTTACTACTCACTACTTTATGTTTTTGAGTTAATTTTATACCTCGTGAAATGCAATGAAAAGAATATAACTTGAATAATGTAGTGAATAGGTAAATGCTAGACATGATTATAGTTCTTTTCATGGATGTAATTAAAAGGGTAATGGAGCGTGTTCTTATGTTTAAAAAGTACAAAATTACGTAATTCTTAAAGTCTCATTTCTCATTCCTCTTACGACAAAGGCGAAAAAATCTACGTCAAGTGGCATTCAAGAGACAAGACAAGTGTTGTTTGCCAAATAAAATATACACAATATGTGTTGATGAAAGTCATTTTTCCTTTAAGATCGATTTTTAATAGGTGATATCTTTTTACTTGGGAATAATTTTGAACATGTATGAGACGCTTGCCAAAACTCTAAAATGCCAAAATTATCCGTCGGATAAAGTAAATTTCAAACTGTATATACTTTGTTCAAACGTAAATATTTGCTTTTGAAATAACATAACATAAGCTCACGCCTGTATCCCCGAAAAGGGTAGGCAGAGGCGCACTAGCGAACTAGTACAACCACGTTTCGTCGAGCTTATATAGCCGCCGAGCCATATCGGCACAAATTCCAGACTCCGGGCTGATATTGAAAAATCCAATATCACTTTGCCCGACCCGGGGATCGAACCCGAGACCTCAGAACCGTAGTCGTGCCAAAATACCACCACGCTACCGAGGCAGTCAACATGTTATGTTATGTTATGTGTGTGAAATCTTCGTAAAGGGAAACCATAAGGAGTGGCGTTGTAGAGCCTTCGACAGTCGCTACTGAACTGAAATAATATGCAAAATAATGTTGCAATTAAAATTCCATAAGACACGACACTTATGTCGTTTATTCACAATTATCCAGCTCGTAAATCTAAAGTACTTTCACACTTCTGTTCACAACATTTCCATTACTTTCTCCGGTTTGCAACAATGATGAAAGTTATTCCACAAAAGATTTACTCGCCACTACTATTATCACTTTTTTAACTCCACTTATATTACTGATGAACATTTCGATGAGAATATTCAATACCATTGCGCTTTAAAAAAATGTATTATGAAACGGGGTCAACACTCTTTAACGAGCACTTAATAGTGTTATAATGAATTCAGATTTCTAGATGAGCTCTAGCGAATACATTAGTATTATAATGTTACGAATTCGGATAATTGTTGTGATTTAGTACACGATATTGAGGGGTAGTATGTTAATTATATTTATATTAACTACCCTCCAAGTAATTCATAATATTTGTGGAAGGTATTTCTTTATTAACTAAAGCAAAAGGTATAAAAGAGCGGGAGCTATCATTATTGAGTTAGTCTCCCCTTGGAGCTCGAAGTGTACACAACTAGTTTGAGATATACAGTAAAGTTGTGTAGCGAATATAGTGCATATAAGAGGCGCGTTTTAACCAAGTCTTTTACATATCAGAAGCGGGATCGGCTTTAAAAGCCTATCATCGCCCTCAAAATTACCGTGTGCCCCGAAATGGGGGCAGTTGATTTGTTTTCACGAGATTGTGGCAATCGATTTATATTTAGTATTTAGTGGTAGTGCTACATTATGGCTACCGTGTTTTTCGACGATGAAGGTCCTCAGATTTATTGAAGAGCCATGTTGTGCTCTGATTAATTGAAGAGCCATGTTGTGCTCTGATTAATTGAAGAGCCATTTAGTGCTGTGATTAATTGAAGAGCCATGTTGTGCTCTGATTAATCGAAGAGCCATGTTGTGCTCTGATTGATTGAAGAGCCATGTTGTGCTCTGATTGATTGAAGAGCCATGTTGTGCTCTGATTGATTGAAGAGCCATGTTGTGCTCTGATTAATTGAAGAGCCAGGTTGTGCTCCGATTTATTGACGAGCCATGTTGTGCTCTGATTTATTGAAGAGCCATGTAGGTGAGCTCAGATTTATTGAGTCATGTAGTGAAGAGCCATGTAGGTGAGCTCAGATTTATTGAAGTCATGTAGTGATCAGATTTATTGAAGAGCTATGTAGGTGAGCTCAGATTTATTGAGTCATGTAGTGAAGAACCATGTGAGCTCAGATTTATTGAGTCATGTAGTGAAGAGCCATGTAGGTGAGCTCAGATTTATAAGTCATGTAGTGATCAGATTTATTGAAGAGCCATGTAGGTGTGCTCAGATTTATTGAAGAGCCATGTAGGTGAGCTCAGATTTATTGAAGTCATGTAGAGATCAGATTTATAGAAGAGCCATGTAGGTGAGCTCAGATTTATTGAAGTCATGTAGAGATCAGATTTATAGAAGAGCCATGTAGGTGAGATCAGATTTATAGAAGAGCCATGTAGGTGCGCTCAGATTTATTGAGGTCGTGTAGTGATCAGATTTATAGAAGAACCATGTAGGTGCGCTCAGATTTATTGAAGAGCCATGTAGGTGCGCTCAGATTAATAGAAGAGCCATGTAGTGCAGAGCCATGTAGGTGTGCTCAGATTTATTGAAGAGTTATGTAGTGCAGAGCCATGTAGGTGTGCTCAGATTTATTGAAGAGTTATGTAGTGAAGAGCCATGTAGGTGTGCTCAGATTTATTGAAGAGTTATGTAGTGAAGAGCCATGTAGGTGTGCTCAGATTTATTGAAGAGTTATGTAGTGAAGAGCCATGGAGGTGTGCTCAGAGTTTTGAAGAGCCATGTAGGTGTGCTCAGATTTATTGAAGAGTTATGTAGTGAAGAGCCATGTAGGTGTGCTCAGAGTTATTGAAGAGCCATGTAGGTGTGCTCAGATTTATTGAAGAGTCATATAGTGATGAGCCATGTAGGTGTGCTCAGATTTATTCAAGAGTCATATAGTGATGAGCCATGTAGGTGTGCTCCAGATTTATTGAAGAGTCAGGTAGTGATGAGCCATGTAGGTGTGCTCAGATTTATTCAAGAGTCATATAGTGATGAGCCATGTAGGTGTGCTCCAGATTTATTGAAGAGTCAGGTAGTGGAGAGCCATGTAGGTGCGCTCAGATTTATTCAAGAGCCATGTTGTGCTCCGATTTATTGAAGAGCTTTGTGGTGCTCAGATTTATTGGAGTCATGTAGATGTGCTCAGATTTATTGAAGAGCCATGTAAATGTGTCAGATTTATTGAATAGCCATGTAAGTGTGCTCAGATTTAAGAGCCGTGTAGTGTGATCAGATTTAAAGAAGAGCCATGTAGGTGAGCTCAGATTTATTGAAGTCATGTAGTGAAGAGCCATGTATGTGAGCTCAGATTTATTGAAGAGTCTTGTAGTGATCAGATTTATGGACGAGCCATGTAGGTGCGCTCAGATTTATTCAAGAGCCATGCAGGTGTGCTCAGAGTTATTGAAGAGCTGTGAAGGTGTGCTCAAAATTATTGAAGAGCCATGCGGATGTGCTCAAAATTAAGAGCCATGCAGGCGTGCTCGAAATTATTCAAGAGCCATGTATGTGTGCTCTTTAGGTTTACTTGAATTAAGTCAGATCTAGATGATTGTTATATTACGTGCTTAGTGCTTGGCTTTAATCGAATGAACACACACTAGTAGGGTGTTCAATTATGACCTTTAGTTAGTCTAGATATATCTAGAGCCTATGGCCTGAATAAAAGCAGACGTGGTTGAAGTTAAATCACAAACTATTTCAGAAGTTGATATGGCGAAAAGACATTTGGCCGTAAGACTAATTTTAATAACGATGGTAAAAGTTAGAAATGACTTCCCAAGTTTACTGAGCCATATAAAATTACTAAATGTTTAACTTTTTCAAGAACCAAGAGTGTTATGATTACTTTATTGTGTACGTAACTACTAATATAGTAGTGCGTGCTCCGGAGATAGCACGGTATCGGATGGCCGAATGTTACGAATTCGGATAATTGTTGTGATTTAGTACACGATATTGAGGGGTAGTATGTTAATTATATTTATATTAACTACCCTCCAAGTAATTCATAATATTTGTGGAAGGTATTTCTTTATTAACTAAAGCAAAAGGTATAAAAGAGCGGGAGCTATCATTATTGAGTTAGTCTCCCCTTGGAGCTCGAAGTGTACACAACTAGTTTGAGATATACAGTAAAGTTGTGTAGCGAATATAGTGCATATAAGAGGCGCGTTTTAACCAAGTCTTTTACAATAAGTTTTAGCGTTTTGCAAGAAAAAATTATTTTGACTAAATAATCTGAATACTTTTTAGTAGGTACAAGATCTTTTTTTATGTTGGATTATTTTTCTATGATGTTATTTAATGTTATTATCAGATAGTACCAAATTTATATCGTAGCATCATTATAATTACGTAAGAACCTTCTGAATTGGCTGTAGAGTGAAAAATCAATAAATATTTGAACTGCTTTGGAACCGAGTAATAATTCGCGATCCTCCAACTAGATCACTGATAATGAAGATAACTCATCAGGCTTAGCCAGTCGCGACCTTACTCTAGTGGCAGAATATATGGTTTGTGGATCGGGAGGTCCTGTGTTTGATCCCCGGGTCCGGGCAATGCGATTTGATTTTCCCGGAACTGGATCCCCAGAAGAGGCTGACGTCAGACAGACCGCCGGTCGCAACAACTAAGCCAAATCATTTCTGCATCGTGTTTGAAAGGTTTTGTTGCACCGACCCCACTTTAAGGTAGAATAAGAGCTGGTAGAAAGAAAGACTTACCAGGCTTAGCCAGAGTCTCTTCCAACAGTTTTCGACTGGCTTGACAGACGGCCGTGACTCGCCTCGCCACCGTTGTGCCACCGGGCGATGATGGAGGCCCATGGGGAGCTGGGACCCGAGGCTCGCCATATGATGGACGCTCGGAGACCACGCTCCCAGCGGTCACGGACACTGGACGTCGATTCTCAGATCTTGGTACCTGACGAAATATGAATAATAGTGAATGATACAAGGATAATGTAGGATAAGAAGGATGTAGGTACTGATGATGTAGATATAAAAGATATTACCTCGTGTATACATAAGTTTTGAGACGAAAGAAAAGTTGCATAACTTTTTTAATATTTAACTTATATTTTTAAAATTTTCAGTAAGCATTAAGTAGATAATAATCAACAATAAAACGTAACTATTATTCAAAATGGCCACCCTTGTTTTTAATACGAACGACGCGCACGTTGTCCAGTACTGCTCAAGAGACACGATGCGAGGATGATCCTCTTCACCGACGAAACAATATTTACTGTCGAAGAACAGTTTAACCGAACAAAACAACAAAGTGTATGCCAAAAGCAGCAAGGACGTCCCAGCGTCAGCACAGAATGTCTCGCGTACCCATCATCCGGCTAGTGTTATGGTATGGTGGGGCGTTTCATATGAAGGTGTGACACCGCTCCTTTTCTGCCAACATGGCGTCAAGGTTAAAGCTAAAAATTACCAAAATGACATTTAAGAGTGTGTTGTGAAACCCCTGACACGTACTTTACTTCACAACAAGTACTGGGTTTTCCAGCAAGACTCCGCGCCATCCCATAAGACAAAAACCACCCAAGCTTGGCTGAGGGAAAATGTACCAGCCTTCATCGCGCGGACGAATGGCCCTCCTCCAGCTCCGACCTCAACCCGCTGGATTATTCATTGTGGTCTGAATTAGAGCTCAGGGCCTGCCGAAAGTCCCACCCAAACTTGGAGTCACTGAAGTGAGCCATCGTCCGAGAACCAAAGCCGATTCCGCTGGAAAAGGTTCGTGCCGCCATTGATGACTGGCCAATCGTCTAAGGGCCTGTATTAAAAACAAGGGTGGTCATTTCGAATAATAATTATATGTTATTGTTGATTATTATCTAGTTAATGCTTACTGAAAATTTTAAAAATATTAGTTAATTATTAAAAAAGTTATGCAACTTTTATTTCGTCTCAAAACTTATGTACACCCGAGGTATATTTTTATCTACACAGCCTCCGCGTGGCGCAGCTGGCAGCTTGCCAGCTATAGGTTGCCAGGTTGCCAGGTATAGGCTGGCTATAGGTTCGATTCTCGCACCGAGAAAAATGTTTGCGTGACCCACAGATATGTGTTTCAGGTCTGGATTTTATGAGACCAAGTCTGTCGTAGTTTCTAATACCCACGACACAGGTTAAACCACTAGGTTAAGTGTTTCTGGGGCCAGGACTATATGTGTGACTGTTGGGTATAATAAAATAACATTAACTTGGACGAATTTCAAAAGGTTTGCTGCCCGAGCGCATTCAGAAACACATTCGTTTGAATTACTTTGAAGTCTACCTATGTTCAATTGGGTATTTGACTAGATTGTTTTTTTTTATCAATTTTATATGAAATTTACGTCGTCTAAAATATAAAACAAAGAAATACTGAAATATTCTCAAAAATACAAAAGTTATAAGCCTTTGAAGTTCGGTGTAACCGTCAAACTGCGGGAAAGAGAAGTATCAGTACAACCACGTCACGCCATAACGGTACGTGCATTGGAAAGGGATAGCAGGATATCTCCAATATGCCCCCACTCGAGAATTTAAAATATAAATTACTGCCCCATTTTTTAACTTATTTCGATGCAGTTTTTACAGAAGGGTTCCTTTTTCGATTTGTTTGTTATTACATATAAATATGTGTATAAAATCAATCATAATCAATCATAGTCAAGTACCCAATTGTCCATCAACATTTTGGTAAAGAAAACGGTGAATGCCAATGAAATACTCATCAGCATGCATTAACATGATAGTATACAGTACAAGCTGGTCCCAAAATAATCAGAGCAGCGGCAGATATTTTCGGTTTCTTTCATGTTTTGTAAATGGCATTGGTTTTCCCTTCCCATAAGTATTGAAGTTCAATCAATTCACATTCATTTATCATCAATTCCAAAATTAATCGAGTTTGTTGAAAATGCAATAACCTAAATGGATTGTTGAGTTTGTTTGTAATACTAGAGAGGAAGCTGATCTTAAAGTACAGTCAGCTCAAGTAACCGTGACGGGAGTAGACCATTGAACTCGCACCGTGAGATTCTGCCATTGTTATTTTTCACTCTAACTGTACTGATCTTCACAATTTGTCTTGTAGTGAAGACGTTTATTGGAGCTATTTGAACTGGAGCAAGAGTAATTGCTGGCAATTATTTTTCTTATTAGGGTATTCATTTCAATCAGTCCATTTTTGACTAACGGCCCCTGTGACGTAGTTGTATTTGGGTATGAATATCGTTCTGAGGTTCCAGCTTCGACCCCGGGCTATCACATCTAGAACAGATCACATAACTAAGCTCGGCAAAATGTGGGTGTTCTAGTTAGCTAGAGCGCCTCTGCCTACCCCTCCGGGGACATAGGCGTGAGCTTATGTTATGCTTATGTCAATTTTAAAAATCGAATAGGCAAATTAAAAATATAAAACATAACTCTTGAGAAATAGAGTGCCAAGAACTGGCTGGAAATCGCCTCATTTATAAAATTAACAAAGTGACTGCCGCACCTTGTACTACTATATCACGTAGGCCCGTAAATTCCCGTGCCTCGCGAACACCATCAAAAGTTTAAAATTGGAACCCGGCGGAAGCATTAGCCGAACCGTTGACAGCAACTCGAAACAAGTAGCGCGGAAAACTTTCGAGTGATTTCAACTTTGATCAAATGAGTCGGGTGTCAGTAATTTCATGTTTACTTCATTCGCACGCAAACCGATATTGTTATAATAAAATACAAATCTTTATTGGTCGCGTAGGAATATAAAAGCACTTAATACAATTAATATGTATCTATGGCTTGTACCTGTTCATTTCTAAGTGTGCCACCAAACTAGTGCCAATAAATGATTCTTTCTTTCTTTTCTTTCTTTAATATGACAGATCAAAAAAGCAAGGTGTAGATTAAATATGCTATAATGTTATCGATTTTGAGACACTTATAAACAACTTAGTATTAATAAAATTATAATCTAGAAATAAAAATCAAAAACATTCGGAATTTTCTACGAACTGCACAAATCAAAATTAAGAATGAAAAATAATTGAAACGTATTTTATCATAGTTTCGTTGAAAAAAAATTAAATGAGTCATAATAGAAAACTCATACCTAGACGCAGTTGAGACCTTTTATCTACTTATTTCACTAAAAGCAAAGTAAAGCAATATAAAACATTTTCTTATTTCGAAGTTTATCCAGCATCAGCTTAAGAACAACTTAAAGAACTTCAACAACATATTGCTGATCCAAAAAATAAAGTTGAATAAACGCATAAGAAAACAAAATGAACCAAGATTAGATTTATAACAATGTAAAAACGTATTTAATGATTATGAACCTGTTTGTAAAAAGTGCGTTTATTCCTAATAAAACTTTATTACGTGTATTGTTAATTACGAAATGGACGTGGTCGTATAGTGGTAATGTAATTTCGTTGATGAAATTGACCTTTCTAATTTTACGACTCATGTATTCATCATGAAAAATTGCCAAAGCAATAGAAAAACGATTTGTACATCATCTTGTAAAATCCACAGCATTGACTCATGCAAACCATTAATTTCGAATCATAATCTTAATATTATAGAGGTATATATTTACAACGGAGTTCACAAGAATTTTCAATTCGTCACTCTATATCTTCGGCAAATGTAGACCAATTGTCAATATTCTTGAGTGTTCGATAGAGCTGGTTCCAAAAGTGGTCCTACATTAATTTGGTCTAGATCGGATACATTTTGAAGTAGATTTTGAAGTTTTTAAACTTGTGAATTTTATTGTAATTTCGCGCTGTCCTATTCTTCATACTAAATACGAAGGTACCCAATATGTGATGTCCATAAGCTCGTATAAGTCTTTGAATTACACCAAGGATTGTGGATTTAATATAAGGCTGAAGTTTTTCTGTAGGGTAACTTTTGATACTCGATTCGATTTCGATTACAATTCGATTTAATTTAGTGACTTAACCGAATCATAGTCGAAATCGAATCGAGAGTCAAAAGTCACGGGGCTGGACCGATTTTTAAGATTCTGTTTGAGTTCGATAGAGCTTACTGCAAGGGTGGTCCTTTTGGACAAAATGTGATGGGGTTTTGTAGTCGGTTTTTAAGTTTTAAACATTTGATTATAATAAAATTGCAATATTTCATTACAAACAACACAAAATAATCTGTTATTGCACGGATTTCGTGTATCAAATGACTGCACTGGACTGGCTTCATCGACAACATGTAAAACACAAATCCTCGTTACGTTTAGTTGTTGGTTTCATTTGACACATTGTAATAAATGTTACTGTTGCTAAGGGTATTTCTATGTTCATTTAAAACAATTTAGGTCCGTATTTACGAAAGATTTTTAGGTATTTATTTGACTAACCTAATATTTATCCAAGAATTTAAAAATAACTTGGAGATTGAAGGACTGGACTTTTTACTAGAAGAAATATTTTGGAATCAGTACAGTACCAGCTGTATAACAAAATACATAAAGTAAGATTGTCTACATCCAATTAATACTTAACCCCTTACTTATAAAAATATTTAAGCGCTACTTATCTTTAGCCATAGGTTAACCCTTTCATTTTGAAACAATGTAGTGCAAGAAAAAAGTGACAGGCTATTCTTAGCGAAAAGTTAAGCGAAACTATTTTTATAAGTAAGGCCGTAATGTAACAATGTTACTATTTGGATTTTCTCAAACGGTTTTTTATTTGGCGAATTTTAATGGTTTATGTATAATTCATACGTCAAATAAACGCAATTATACCGTGCAATGTTATTAAATATTGAATATATACGACCACAGTACGGCAAATGTGGAAACAATGTATTGCAAAAACTATACATTTCTATAAACGGTTAGACGCCATTCAAAAGTCTCCAGAGTCCTCCAAAGTCCTCCAGTCTCCAGTCTCTGAACGTTATATTTATAGGCAGAAGAAAGCCATTAAACAACACATTACACCCCCACATTTAATTACTGCAAATAGACAACAAATGTAGCGTATAACTCTCTTTTACCGACTCATTACAGACTAATGCGCGAAGATTGTTTGAGTTCACGCTTAATGTTTTACATTTAATTAATAGTATATAAGGTATATGCTATAGCGGTGAAGGAAAACATCGTGAAACCTGCACATCTATGAATTTATTTACAAGAAATTCGAAGGCATGTAAGTCCAGTCCAACAGACTAAGGCTGAGGTCTATATAGCGAGCTTCGACTAAGTCTGAGTCAAAGAAACGAACTTAGTGAGGATTTGGAATTTTTAAATCGAACTTCGACTTAGTCTGAGCCATTTTTTTTTAAGAAAAACGGACTGACAGGCAGATTAAGCAAAGATTTTCTTGTAAAAAATGACTCTGAAAAAGTCAAAGCTCGATTTTAAAATTACAAATCGTCACTGAGTTCGTTTCTTTGACTTAGTCGAAGTTCGCTCAATAGATCTCAGACTAAGAATAAAGCCATCTTATTTGTATAGGCTGGTGACCAACCCGACAGCAATAAAGGAACAATTAAAACTAATATTATAACAAAAATGTATTTTTGTTTATAATGAATGGACCCAAAACTACTGAACCAATTTTTTAAATTCTTTCCTATGGAAAGCTACATTATCAGCGAGAAACATATTATTTTACTTTTTATCTCGAAAAAAATGTAGGGTTCTCGTAAGATATCTACGCAAACGAAGTCACAAGCGACAGCTAGTATAATTTATAAAGCTGAGATTTCGGTACAATGACCCGAGATTCTAATTTGGCAGTGAATACGAATTTATTAGCATTTTTTTGAAACATATGAATGAATCCCAAGAAATTGTGTCAGAATTTTATTGCGAGTTATTTCACATTTTGATATGTAGTTCATATTTGAAAGATCTTTATTAAAATAGTATAAACCCGATATAAATTTAACTATTTTCTGTACAAATATATGGCGATAGGCTCGCCCTCTATCTGGGACGGAACAAAGCTCGGCGAAATGTGGGTGTTCTAGTTCGCTAGGGCGCCTCTGCCTACCCTTTCAGGGATACAGGCGTGAGCTTATGTTATGTTATGTTACTTTCTGTATCACTTTAAATTATTTCGCTTGTATCTAACTATATTTATTATTGACCCTATCTTGGATTAATATTACACCTTTTTATCTTCTGCCTCGGTTGCGTGGTGGTATTTCGGTACGACTACGGTTCTGAGGTTTCGAGTTCGATCCCCGGGTCGGGCAAACTGATATTGGATTTTTCCATATCAGCCCGGAGTCTGGAATTTGTGCCCGATATGGCGATAGGCTCGCCCCCTATCACATCTGGGACGAAACTAAGCCCGGCGAAATGTGGGTTTTCTAATTCGCTAGTACGGCTCTGCCTACCCCTTCGGGGATACAGGCGTGAGCTTATGTATGTATGTTTTATCTTCTACTTTAAACCACAATTAATGTATAAGTTATACTTTGACTTTTATCAAAACCTTTTAAAATAGAAAGAAAAGAAATTTAATTACATTGTATTGGACAATACATCGCAACATTTTAAATGCTTTAATCGTTAAAAAAGACTAATTTATGGTAACTCATCCTTTTTTCAAACGCTTTAAACATTAAAACTGGTGCTTTAGCCGAGCCCAAGTTTAAACGAGCTAAAATGTTTTTACGCCTAAAATTCATTCGAGCATGTTTTCCTGTAATTAGCTGCCGCCGAAAGACAAGGGCAAATGTATTTTTAATTGTGTTATTGTTCTTGCTACAATGAACAAATATGACTAATCACTATGTGTGCAGAATAAGGGGAACGCAAAAAATACATAAAAAAAAGTTGCAAAACTTTCTGGCCATACGATTCTCACAATATGGTACAGTCGAAAACAATTTACGTAAAATGTTGATTATTTTCATAGCTGTAGATCGTTTACCATTCCATAGCTACTATTGTTTCAATTTTACAAAATATATTATATAATTAAGATTTTAACGAATTTAATATAGTGATTTTTTTTCTGCTCACCAAATAATAAAAATAAACTCATTCTTTTCTTCCGGAACAAAGACTTGGAAAAGATATTTTTCGTTTTAACGGTTTTTGTTCTTGTATATGAATAAAACCGGCCAAGTGCGAGTCGGACTCGCGCACCGAGGGTTCCATACAAACGTAGGTATATAATGAATTTCACAATTTTTCTTTTATCTGTGCTATAAGACGTTGTACCAAATTTTAAGATTCTGAGTTCACGGGAAATACCCTGCAGGTTTTGGTTCCCTTGCGAGTGTCGAAAATTTGCGGCATAAACGCCAGATCTTTTGATTACGTGGGCTTAGAAGCTTGATTTTATCACAACTCCAAGGGACAGTAGCCCTGAGTATTTGATATAAATTTCAGCTTGATACCTCCACGTTTCTGAGAAAAAGGGTCTTGACAGACAGACAGACAGAGGGACAACAAAGTGATCCTATATGGGTACCGTTTTTTTCCTTTTGAGGTACGGAACCCTACAAATTTACATTAATAATATTATTTCCCGCCATATTCATAATACGTTTAGAGTATCATCAATCCACTTTAGTACGCACGATCTAATCATGTAAATATATTTCGCTCGTCCATTAATCTCGATCGAAAAAGAAATGAATATAAATATTCGACATTCTCATTAATCCACAGCCGGGCAAGATATCGCTCGATTCCGAAATAGCTCTAAAACTGTGTCTAATCCGGCCACCGAACTGCATCAACCGGTTCCGAACGAGCGTAACGTTTCGGTTCAATTTATTTATAGATTTACTTCTAAGTTTATTTATACGAAAAATATTACACTACTAATGACGATTTTATGAAGTGTTATTTTTGTATCGACTGTATCTGATGTCAGTTTTATTCGTGGTTGCATGAGTGCTACTAAATAATAAAATGGCTATATTTTTTTCGGTACACGCAGCCAGGTTATTTGAAATTGCATTGATCAGTTGCGGTGAAGTAGACGAAAAATGTGTGAAATTATGAAGCAATAAAAAAGCGTATTCCACAATAATCACGTGTAATGCTATATGAATACATTGTGAGTAAACAATGAGAAATCAAAGTTCATGCATTTCACGAAAACGCGTAGACAGATCCCTCACAGTGCATACGAGTAGGATAATCTACATTTACATGTATGTATTTTATATTTTCATATTATTAAAGTAAGAACACAAATGTGGTATCACTGTCAAGAATGCTCAAGACAGGTCGCAGTTGAAGCTTTTGAGTAGGGGGACATGGCAGTAGACCGGGATAACACCAGGCAGTAAAAAATATAGAGATTTCAGTAACTGAAGATACAACACTTTATTACCAGTCGTGTAGAATGACTCCGGAAAAAGGGTAAATATTACCAGTATATCATATTTTATGTCAATTTTATTCGTCAAAGCAATGATATAAAATACTCATGACGGTTTAAAGAGTGCGGGGTGAACAATCCCCTTCACATTATTACACTTGAGGCTAGGACCCCTACATAAATATTTTACAAGAGTTTGATACGAGTTTGAAAGGGAAGTGAGTTAAAAGTATATTGTACTATAATAAAATTATATAGTAAGAATTTTGACTGCCTCGGTGGTGTGTTCGGTACGACTACGGTTCTGAGGTCTCGGGTTCGATTCCCGGGTCGGGCAGTGATATTGGATTTTTCCATATCAGCCCGGAGTCTAGAATTTGTGCCCGATATGGCGATAGGCTCGCCCCCTATCACATCTGGGACGGAACTAAGCTCGGCGAAATGTGGGTGTTCTAATTCGCTCGTATGCCTCTGCCTACCCCTTCGGGGATACAGGCGTGAGCTTATGTTATGTTATGTTTAGTAAGAATTTTTTATAGTTGTTATGTTAATGATGAGTATAGGTATGCAATCGAATAATGCTTATTGTATTTATGTCACTTTATTTTACATTAATTCTGCCCCGTCCATTTAAAACAGACGTAACATAGTGCAAACCAAGCCTGTTAGAGTGTTATATTTGTTTACAACCGTAAACACTACGTGAATGTGGAAACTAAAATCCGTAAGTGCAACATTAAATAAAATAAAATATTTACATTTCTGTTCACGTCCAACCATTCGGTCGCCTCGCAATATTTTTCTGTCTCAAAGCTTTTAAAATACAAAGTTTGTATACACGAGTGTACCAATTTAACGTAAACATGGAAGCGGTTTGCAGTCGGGTGACGACGGCGTCGCGCCGCCATGATTGGTTTGTGATCGAAAGTAAATTGCGATGCGGGCGTGCCTCGACGAGTAGCGATGGAAACAACGGCTGACTTTTGCCATTAGGTTATGTCGCTTAGGCTATTCTTACAAAGCTATTACTCTAAATCGCTATTTAAAGCTACCAGCGATTCTCCGCCGCGCGGCTTTAGTAACTTATAGGTTACTTTTTTGATAGCGGCTTCTTGAATCGCCGCAGCTGTCTTGAATCGCCGCAGCTATCTAGAATCGCCGCAGTTGTGTTCATAGCAGTAAGCTTTATTACGAAACACGGTTTTCTCGTTCTAATATTATTTTGTGAATCGCGGTCATTTTTTTGGTGCCCGCGTTTTGTTGATGTGCTTGTCGTATTTTGGATCGTAACGTGTTCTTAATTCTTATTTGGATATTTAATAACATAATTTTGTTTTAATTAAAAAGGTAGTTTTATACAATATTAATTTAAAGTTTTTATTAGCATCATTAAAGCGAGTTATGAAACAATTGACGTTTTTAAGGAATAAATTCTTAACCGGGAATCTCCGAGTTTCGACCAGTGCTCAAACAAATCTGCGTAGAAGTTCATGAAGCAGTGTCAACAAACTAACTGCATCGTCGTAATAGCGACTAGCATTTACACACATATTAAATTATGATGGTCATCACTTTCTAGTTGAAATAAGAATAAAAAAGTATTTTTAAATCAGTATCATTACATAGCTTTTTCGTCTACAAAATAATAAAGGTCGTAGGTTGCAATTCGATACGACCAAAAATACGCCTTATTATCTAGAAAATAAAGATCTAGTATCCAATGTTTATAAACCGAATTGTCGGCTTTTTAAATGGATTTACTTACCTTGACTGCAAATAGTTTCCAAAAAAATCACTAGATGTTGTTAAACAATTTGAATTACGTAATAATTTAACACTAAAATTACTAACCTATGATTCATAGTAGTTCCAGCTTATTTCTATAGATGGCAATCGAAAATTGTGTCTAAAAGTCGCTAGATGTCACTATAGCAAATTGATACACTCTTCAAACGTATTAGACATTAGTTTTAGCAAATTCTTATAGATGGCGCATACAGTCTCTGTCTCTGATCAATTTTAAAAACCTGAAAGCTTTTCAATAACGTTAGTAGTGATTTCCAAATCACCACTAATGTCGTTTTAAAGAAATAATACTATTACTTAAACGGCGATCGTTGTAACGACCATGACTATCGACGAGGCATCAGCGAAATTTCTATTGTATATCGTAAGGCACGGTGCATTGAAACTCCTGATTCCAATATGTTTGAGGCGATACAAGTTTCAGCGTAGTAATTGCAAGCGCAGATTGGATGCGTGGAGCTAGTTTTGGAAAGTGGTCGGTGCCTAACAAACTTTCATATATGCCAAATACCATATTTAATATCAAAGTATTATTTCTATTAAATAATATTAGCCCTGTAATATTACTGTCCCACTGCTGGGCACGGGCCTCCTCTACTAATGAGAGGAGTTAGGCCTTAGTCTACCACGCTGGCCTAATGCGGGTTGGTAGACTTCACATACCTTCGAAATTCCTGTGAAGAGATTTATTCTAAAAATTATTTCTATTATGCAGTGATATTTGTATGTTTAGAACTTTAATAATTGACTGTATAATTTACCAGTTTTCAGAAAATTTTAATTTATTTAATTTCAAATTGCATTTTTTTTTAGGTATTCTAACACGTTTTTCCGGGTCTGCCTCTGGATCTCCCAGATAGGAGGTTTATTATGACAGGCTCGCCCCTTATCACATCTTGGACGGAACTAAGCTTGGTGATATGTGGGTGTTCTAGTTCGCTACTACGCCTCTGCCTACCCTTTCGGCGATACGGGCGTGAGCTTATGTTTATGTATGTTTAAACAGCCGGTCATAATAACTAAGCCAAATCGTTTCTGCAACATACTTGCAAATGTACCGACCATATATTGACTTGGGATTAGGGCAGGTGAAAAGAAAGAATGAACATGAATATACTTTAAATTATAATAACAGAAATTATCAAGAGTTTTCTAATATGATTGCAGAAATGATCAACAATTTTCTACCGCAACAGACATAACCAATCTATGACAACATCCCACTGACGCGTGATGACGTATGTGTTTAATGACGGAATCGTGTAAGTGCTTGTACTGTAAACACGTGTGAGCATTAAGCTGTGCATTATCTCACTGCAAACACGCTAATGTGCTAAATGATAAGCTTAATAGAGTGTTTCATTGTACAGACCACACGGCGTGCGTTGTGTTCCTTATAAGTGTAAGTATAGTGAATTAAAAGATGTGGCATTTCTTTTCGTATCCTTATTTGTACTACAAGTAAGTTTCCTATATTCTATCCCTTGACTACATTTTAAATGAAAATAAATAATACACCAAACAGGCAAACGCATAGTCCTGACTCAACACTAGATTTAACGTGCGTCGGCATTTGGAACTACGAACTCTTACGGTCCCGCAACACCCAGAGCCATAAATATTTGTTGACACACAAAATATTGTCTCGGAGCCGGAATCGAACCCATGGCCTTTCATAGCGTTTCATAGCCGACTAGGCGCCCGCTGCGTCACAGAAACTGTCATCTTAGGACTGAATGTCCCACAATTTTCCGTTTAAGTTAAACGACAGATCTATTTCTCGATATTTACAATGGTGTTGAAGTAAATTTTCATAAAAATTCATAAGCGAATGAGAATGGTATATTTAGGAGATGAAGAATTTACTTGTTATAGACCTCTGACATTACCACGTAAATGAAATACATAAATAACCTACAGATTATTAATCACGTTGAGATAATTAAAATTGAAATACACATTGGATGTCGTCCAAAGCTCTTTTGACTGTTTATCAAATTAAATTGCGTCAGTTTTCCATTTTATTTCGAGCATAGATACATTTTTCAAAGCAAGGCCCCGCAATAAGCGAATGGGTCACATGATGGTATGTGATCTTTATCTACAAATATACATAATACCAGTAGAATCCTGGGTGCGTTGTAGAACTTAAGGAAAATGCGTGGCGATCATAACAAAAGTTTTTTGGTATCGAGAAATAGAATTGTAAGAAATTGAAGACTGTCTTGCTGGCGTGGTTGTATTTCGGTACGATTACCGTCCTGAGGTCTCAGGTCCGATCCCCGGGGCGGGACAAGTGATATTGGATTTTTCCATATCAGACCGGAGTCTGGAATTTGTGTCCGATATGGCGATAGGCTCGCCGCTTATCACATCTGGGCCAGAACTAAGCTCGGCGAAATGTAAATGTTCTAGTTCGTAGTACGACTCCTGCCTACTCCTTCGGAGATACAGGCGTGAGCTTATATATTTACGCCAGAAATTAAACAGCAAGCTGTACTCCCACGACGAAATTTAACTATGCACAAAATCATAAATATATATGTAATTTCTTTATAGCAATGCGTGGGAGCTTATATATAAGCTTATTTTAAAAAGAAGAAGAAAGATGAAGTGTATGAAGAAAACGAAAACTATCATCGTTTTGGAGAATCGAGAACTATCCAACTAGTACATTGGGGGCCATGAAGTTTTATATCGGTTTTCTATGGGATAGACGTAATAACTCGGACAAATTCGTATAATAGGCACAGTTATCTGCATATTGATTCTACTACTAAGTAAAAAAATAGTTTTGTAATTTAAATCACTAAATGTTCCCATCGATTTTAAAATAAAATATCGAATAAACAAAATAAATCAATCGTTGGCAAAGTAAACAAATTAGTGATATATTTACCCTGAAGTTTTCCATGATATAATCCAATGCGTATTAATAAAGTTTGCCAAATAATTACAAGTATCCTGTGTTATTTGTGGTAAATTTATGGTGTCTATTAATAAATGGTAACATATCGCATGTATTAAGAAAACATTTTAATAATGTTATTGACCTTATGATCCTTTATTGGTTTCATACCTTATTTATAACCACAATGTCTGTTATCACCTTTAGTCGCCTCCTGGGTCTAGTGGCAGTATGTATGGGCTTTGGACTGGGATGCCTGGGTTCGATTCTCAAGTCAGGCAAAGCAAATTTTCTGATTTAATTTTTCCGGGACTGGATCTCTCAGAAGGGATTGACGTCAGGCAGGCGGCCGGTCGTAAAAACTAAGCCAAAGCCTTTCTGCAACATACTAGAAAAAGTGTGTTGCGCCGACCCCACATTAGGGTGGGATAAGGGCAGGTAGAAAGAGAAAGAATATCTGTTATCAACGAACGGGTAGAAAAACGCAACTAGAGTATATACTTTTAAAGAAGCATATATCTGTCCAATGTGATAGGCGGCGAGCTTTTCCATATATCGGACCAAAATTCCATATCCAGTCCAAAAAATCCAATATCAATTTACCCGACTTGGGGATCGAACACAAGACCTCATCACATTGAATCATTTTTCTTACCACTGTTTTCTGAACTAGGCGATTTAAGCTAGACGAATAAACAATTTTCAGTTTCTCAATTCGTCTACAACTTTGCCAGTATTTACTCCATTAGCCTGTTCAACTTCAACTGAAGGGTTAAAGTACTAAACGCAATGGTTGTTTCTCGCGTACTCGTTCCAAGGGAGTCTGGATCTATTGTTCTACTAACGATATTGCAGACTGGCAAGATAAAGGCGCCTTACACGCCAGTTACAATACAGAATGGGCGCATTATTTTAACATTACCCTCGTTGAGTGACAGTAGTGGTAGACAAACGTATCGCGTCGTAACGTGAAGGGTTGGCAATGTTGTTTGCATACATTTTGACAACAGTTTCTTATCGTAGATACAAGAATTTCATGGGGATGAAATTGAGTCCACGACGTTTTAAGTCAAGAATAAATAAGTAAATAGCTGTTGTGCCTCAGTGGTGTGGTTGTATTTCGGTACGACTACCGTCCTGAGGTCTCGGGTTCGATCCCCGGGTCGGGTAGTGATATTAGATTTTTCCATATAAGACCGGAGTCTGGAATTTGTGCCCGACATGGAGATAGGCTCGCCCCCTATCACATGGGACGGAACTAAGCTTGGCGAAATGTGGGTGTACTAGTTCGCTAGTGCGCCTCTGCCTACCCCTTCGAGGATACAGGCTTGAGCTTATGTGTGTATGTATGTGTTTTTTTTTGCACAGCGCTTACCGTAAGGTGTATTGGTCACTGCTGTGCTCGGATAAAAATATTTAATACGTTTATCAACAGTCACACATAGTCCTGACTCCAAAGTAGGATACGAGTCTTGTGCCGTAGGTATCACGAACTACAAGAGACTTTGGAACTAATTTGTGGATAACACAAATAATTATTTTGCTGCGGGGATCGAACCCACGGCCTCTCGTTTCACAGCCGACTGTCGACATGAGAAGACGGCGCGGCGCCATGAGGTCTGTCCTATTTACCTTGGTTTGCGTGGCTCTAGTACTAATTTATAAACAAAAAAATATAATAAGTTGTAAAAGTTTCAAAAAATGTTGTTTGATAAAGTAAAATTTATTGTCATATTTCGTGACACAATTCCTGCTTTATAAATTCTTTCTGAAGTGAAATATTTATATTCAGTTTCCGAAACACATAAAATAATTTATTGTAAAATATTTTTTTTATTAATTTACTAAGAATTCATTTTTATAAAGAACCAGAGTGTCCTATTATGATACTCCATTACTATCTCCAATGAGGCCAAACTCGAAGCACCATTGAAAATCTAAGGCAACGATTACTATTTTTAAACAATACGTTATTTGTGCACGATATGGCGATAGGCTCGCCCCCTATCACATCTGGGACGAAACTAAGCTCGGCGAAATGTGGGTGTTCTAGTTCGCTAGTGCACCTCTGCCTACCCCTTCGGGGATACAGGCGTGAGCTTATGTTATGTTATGTTATGTTTAATCAACAATTAACAATGAATTTTCTGAATACACGAGTAAGAAACAATAACATATTTTCTGACACTATTGAATTATACCAGTCGAATTTAATAAATTGGTACGAAGTATTCTGTATCTAACTTACAAGGTTTCGCTAGAGTTAGGCATGCGAAAGCCTATGCACACATTACATCCATATATTCACGTTTTTTTTCAATAGTGGTAGGCAGAGACAACGGATTTCCATCTGCTACGATCCTTGCACACCTCTTTTGCGCACACTTTCGGCACAATACTTATCAAAGTAAAAATAACCAGGCCCAGTTAATTCCGACATATTTTTAATTGTAAATTGCAAAGTAAGACGTACCTATTATAAACTCGAACACGAAACGAAAGCTCTTCCTAGATCCCGTAATTGCGTTTATCGGAGCGTTAAATGAGCGTTGCAATCTTTAATCAGTTCGGATTGCTTTTTTCTTAATTTCACGGCACAAGCCTTGTTTATCGGTGATATTGTTTTACTATTATCTATGGTGTTTAATTAATTCGAATTGAATTTCGAATTTTTGTTTAAATTAATTAAAAATGCTAATTAAATTGTTGGTATTCGAAGAATTGATCAGTTTAGATGATAAAATTGTATTGCAAATTAAAAACAATCATGTTTCTTATACAATAGAATGGCGAAGAACATTATTCTTGTACGTATTGCAATATTTTATAACATACAATTATGGTGTAATAGATGTTAGATTTTAAAGAAAGAACAAACAAACAAATCACTCGCTCATTTATTATGAACGAAATCTATTGTTCTCGAGATGGGAACATTACATGTTGAAAAATTATCCTTTTTAGCATGTTTATCATACCTATCTTCATATGTAGTGGTGTAATGAAATATTTTGTGTTTTATTTTACCCAAAGACATGAACGATGTAATATGTAAGTTAATTATTGACTTTCCTACGAGTACAGGAACGTCTACAGCACGAATGGGCCGGCTCGACCGGTTTGATGCAACTGTCTCACAGAAAACCGACGTAAAATGACATATTTTTTCGTTCGGTGAGTGAAATTTCCGGTGGCCCATTTCCCCTTTTTCCCACCCTTTCCATTGCCTCCTTTAAGGTTGGCAACGCAGCCATGATTATTTTTGTATCTTGGGTGTCTATGGGCAGTGGAGATCATTTACCAACAGGTGACCTGCTCGTTTGCAAGTCTCTGCTATAAAAAAAAACAGAAGTGAATTTGTCTATTAAACTTCAAATTACAATTCTCATCTTATTCCGCAACCCACAATCCGCAAACAAGTTATGGAATTGCAACATAACTCGGTAACTCGTAACTCGTAAGGCTAAATGTCACACGCATAACATAAGCTATTGTGATCATCATTGCGTTAGGCATGGCCGTCACCTATACTGACATCTAGGGTTGTTACCTCTACAGTTCTGCCGTCCTCAAGCTAAAGTGCTGTTAAGTGAATAAATCTAATTTGAGATGTCTCCAAAAAACGTAGAAAATATGGTCCCTAGAGATTTCATACACTTGTGGTTATTTTAAATCTTAGAGTTTATTAAAATTTAATAAACTAAGGCCTTTATTCATAATGACTTAGTGGGACGCTATAATACCGCTGTAGGACGTTTCCGAAAAATTGTTATTCATAATAGCTCAATAGCGTTAAAACGTTCCCAAAATCTTCCATAAAATGTCTGCAATTTATAGAAGCTGGCACCCTACTTTAACGCTTCAATAGCAAAAAATATGGCCGATTTCGATCAACTGATTCGTATTTGACGTTCCACCAGTTTTGGTTGGGATTAATTTGAGGGTGCCTGCGACTTCTATCATAAACATTAAAAAATAAGCTCACGCCTATATCCCCGAAGGGGTAGGCAGAGGCGTACTAGCGAACTAGAAGACCTACATTTCGCCGAGCTTAGTTCCGTCCCAGATGTGATAGGAGGCGAGCCTATCGCCATATCGCGCACAAATTTCAGACTCCGGGCTGATATGGAAAAATCCAATATCACTTTGCCCGACCCGGGGATCGAACCCGAGACCTCAGAACCGTAGTTGTACCGAAATACCACCACGCCACCGAGGCAGTCTTCTAGACTTCAGAGAGACTTCTATCAAATGCAATTAATGTTATAAACACGATAGTTTGTGAGGTTGTATGGATGTTTTGTTACTCTTTCACACCAGAATGGTTGATCGGATTTGAATTTAATTCGGTAAAGAAATGGATTATAGTCTAGAATAAAAATGTCTAGGATAACAGGACAAATAAATGTGATGCAAAAGTTATGACCTCATGGTCATAAGTCGCTCAGTTTATTTGAAATATACGCGCGCCAGGTCGGACAGCGTAATAATATTGAGAGAATAAACTTGTCTTAAGTGATTCTTCACCATTCATAGAACATTACATTCTAGGATGTATTTATTTATAGAGGAATAACACATAGGCTACTTTTTTCCAGAAAATGTAGGGTCTCCGTAGGATAGATTTGTTTGAAGTCAGCTAGTATTTAATATTTTCCGTGTGATATTTAATTACATACCTTGATTTCAACAAAACATCTTTTTCTTCAATATCATCATTATCTAAGCACGAATAAATCAAGAGAAATAAAACACTTCAAAAATACAATGATGAATTTTATTAAATCTGATTCAACAAAAAATACTTATACACGCATGTTGCCTAATTATTCTTCAATACAATGTTATGTTGAAGCCGCTGTGAACTGGAAAGTCCGGTCCTGAATTCCATTCTCAAAGAAGGCAGGGTATTTTTCTTACACGATTTGCAAAGACTGGAAGCCCCCTTTCATTCATACGCTCCAAGGAATATCCTCCAAATCTAAATTTCATTTCCAAATATCCATAATCTACCCATCTTCGTTGATGTTTAGGTATTGTATAAAACAAAATCACTTCACATGCAACAAACATACTTTTACTTTGATTAAGTTAATTAAATAAATATATAAACAAACTAAACTGGTCGCCATGGGCGCCATTTGCCATTTCGAATTGCGCGCGCAAGACGCGCGTGAATGATTGTTTTTTTTATTAGGCCATCGTTCCATGACTTTCCAGAGACAAAACTTGTTAAAATTACGTTTTATCTCTGTACTAGCAACATTGTGACACGGTAAATATATTTTAGGTAATGGAGCTATAGTAAACTATTATGAATAAAGAATTTTATCGGCCTTAGGCCTTTATTCATAATAAAACCCTTATCGAAGATATAAACTCATATTGGTAAAAATGCATTTTAAGCCTATCGAAGGTTCAATAAAATTCTTTATTCATAATAGTTTACTATAGCTTCATTAACTAAAATATATTTACCGTGTCACAATGTTGCTAGTACATAGATAAAACGTGATTTTAACAAGTTTTGTCTCTGGAAAGTCATGGAATGATGGCCTAAAAAAAAAACAATCATTCGCGCGCGACCATGGCAACCATGGCGACCAGTTTAGTTTGTTTATATATTTATTTAATTAATTTAATCAAAGTAAAACTATGTTTGTTGCATGTGAAGTGATTTTGTTTTATGCAATACCTAAACATCAACGAAGATGGGTAGATTATGGATATTTGGAAATGAAATTTAGATTTGGAGGATATTCCTTGGAGCGTATGAATGAAAAGAAAGGGGGCTTTCAAATCGTGTAAGAGAAATACCCTGCCTTCTCTGAGAATGGAATTCAGGACCGGACTTTCCAGTTCACAGCGGCTTCAACAGAACCGTCTAAAACCCATTTTATTGAAGAATAATTAGGCAACATGCGTGCATAAGTATTTTTTGTTAAATCAGATTTAATAAAATTCATCATTGTATTTTTGAAGTGTTTTATTTCTCATGATTTATTCATGTGACGCTATATTCGTGTTTAGATAATGATGATATTGAAGAAAATATGTTTTGTTGAAATCAAGGTATGTAATTAAATACCACACGGAGAATATTAAATACTAGCTGACTTCAAACAAATCTATCCTACGGAGACCCTACATTTTCTGGAAAAAAGTAGCCTATGTGTTATTCCTTTATAAATAAATACATCCTCGAATGTTCTGTGAATGGTGAAGAATCACTTAAGACAAGTTTATTCTCTCAATATTATTACGCTGTCCGACCTGGCGCGCGTATATTTCAAATAAACTGAGTGACTTATGACCATGAGGTCATAACTTTTGCATCACATTTATTTGTCTTGTTGTCCTAGACATTTTTATTCTAGACTATAATCCATTTCTTTACCGAATTAAATTCAGATCCGTTCAACCATTCTGGTGTGAAAGAGTAACAAAACATCCATACAACCTCACAAACTATCGTGTTTATAACATTAATTGCATTTGATAGAAGTCTCTCTGAAGTCTAGAAGACTGCCTTGATGGCGTGGTGGTATTTCGGTACGACTATGGTTCTGAGGTCTCGGGTTCGATCCCCGGGTCGGGCAAAGTGATATTGGATTTTTCCGTATCAGCCCGGAGTCTGGAATTTGTGCCCGATATGGCGATAGGCTCCCCCCCTATCACATCTGGGACGGAACTAAGCTCGGCGAAATGTGGGTGTTCTAGTTCGCCAGTACGCCTCTGCCTACCCCTTCGGGGATACAGGCGTGAGCTTATTTTTTAATGTTTATGATAGAAGTCGCAGGCACCCTCAAATTAATCCCAACCAAAACTGGTGGAACGTCAAATACGAATCAGTTGATCGAAATCGGCAATATTTTTTGCTATTGAAGCGTTAAAGTAGGGTGCCAGCTTCTATAAATTGCAGACATTTTATGGGAGATTTTGGGAACGTTTTAACGCTATTGAGCTATTATGAATAACAATTTTTCGGAAACGTCCTACAGCGGTATTATAGCGTCCCACTAAGTTATTATGAATAAAGGCCTCAGATTTTATATTCAATATAAAATCCACATTCTAATAAACCTCTAAGGATAATTTTTTGCAAATTTTTTGGAGACATGTCAAAATTAGGTTTTAATGCCATTTTAGCTTGAGGACGGCAGAGTTATACTGATGTCGAAGAGGTTTAACACTTGAACAGACTTGTTACAATTCTAAAATATAAAAACTTTAGTTAACTTTATTTATTAAAAAAAACACTTGCTGTTCCAGGATAATTATTCCTCAGTTTAAAAATCTGAAGTTGTCCTCCTAGCATAATACATTAACCAGGAGGTTTTGCGTTTAGTTCCCTGGATAGGCATCACTATGTGTGGGCTTTACTAAGACGATATGGTAAGGAAGTTACTACTAGTGCTAGGAAAACTAAGCCGAAATATTTCTGCAGTATGTTGTACGTCGTAAACTATGTCGGTACAACTCATTCCTTGCCCGAGCAGCGTTGTATGAATTGTGATATTAACCCGTCGGAGGCGGCATAAGTTATATATGTTACATACGCATATAGGCCACCGGAGGCCGAGCCGCCCGTGACTACGACTGCGTATTGGATACTTATATGTATAGGCACCAATAGGTAAGTTACAGCATAATCATTAAAACACACGGCTAGTAATGAACCACTTGCATAGGCACAACGAATCTGGCTTTATTCAAAAAGTTCACAATCGCGAATGAGTGTATTTCCCTCACAAAGGAGCGCTGAGCTCGCGGGATTGCATCATTGTGTTCAACAAAAATGCTGCAGTGCTAATTTTGCATGCGCCGAGGTACTCGTGAATGCCATTACAGCTTACGAACACAACCCTGTAATGAGAAGCACCCGAATAAAACCAGGTATTTGCGCACATATATCGCGTAATGCAGTCGACGGGTTAAATTGAATCATCGCTGGAAGTTGGAAGCGAATTTTAAATATGGAAATTGATAACGGTTGTCTCGTGGCAATTTGGTTTTTAATTCTGATACAACGTGTTTAAATACATTTTGCATTCTCATATGCAATGTACACTTCGCTGTAACTGTAAGGGTAACATCGTGAAGAAACCTCCTTATCCGATAATTATATTTGAATATAGAATGTGTGTGAGGTGAAACGATCCGCATTAGGCTTAGACAAAAGAAGATAGAGGACGAGGCATAACTTCTAAAAAATGAAGCATACACATATGGAACGAAACCAATATGGCGACTTTGCGAAAGAAAGATCCCATTAATATAGCAATTGGACATCTTCTCCATATACCCAAATTAGTATAATTGGAGATAAAACAACGTATTTATAATAAAATCAATAAGCATTTATAATTCTTATGACACGGTGACAACTTACATGTAAATGGATAGCGAAAATAAAATGGCGGAACCGGCTTCAAAGTAGAGGTAGCCTGTGCCCAACAGTAAGACGTTACCCTAAAACTAAATGTTCACATGACATTGACAAGAAAGCATTTGAATGGTTTACGTGTCTACTATGATTTAATTAACATACTACACAAATATTAGCTTCTCACTGCAATACAATAGATACAGTTAAGTGACACACAATGTTAGCAGCTTGGCATTGTTGGCGTTAACCGTGAGATTCTAGTGTTTTAAATTACACGTAACTTCAAATTGTTTGGGTATTTGTTATAATGGAATTTGACTATTACAAAGTAAATGAAATTGTTTATTTTAAATACAAACTTAAGGCACTAACGCCGAATGGTCAAATGCTACTCAACTTTAACGGCATCTTACATTGATTTTTGCCATACAATTTTGACAGATAAGGCGGCTTTAAAAGACATAAGGCGACCTTAAGTGTATGAACATTCGGGGGTAAGTACCTTGAAATACGACGTTAATACTAATAATAATATAGGCTGTTAATGTACATTACATGTTCCACGCACATTTTAAACCGTAACATTGTACAAGCATCTAAAATTTCTATAACAAAAGCGGATTATGTACACAACACAATGTGAAATGGAACGGGGGTGGTGAAGAAAGCATAAGAAGTGATGCGGCAAAATTCGTCCAAGACGTGCGGATGCGTACCGTATGAACACGCCAACAAAGGCGACAAAACATCAACGCATAATAATTATGGAATAATAAGCACACGTGGAAACACATGCGTGAGCGACTGTACTAGGGCTATGTTGTCGTACTGGCAACCTATCTTTTATTCTAAATTTGAATATGACGGTTATTCATTGTTGCGTTGCGTTAAAAAGGTTTTATATAGGATTAAAAACCATGAAAATCTGTGTTTTCGAACTTTACTATGAGGTAAAATTCGTCCAAGACGTGCGGATGCGTACCGTATGAACACGCTAACAAAGGCAACAAAACATCAACGCATAATAATTATGGAATAATAAGCACACGTGGAAACACATGCGTGAGCGACTGTACTAGGGTTGTAATATCGTACTGGCAACATGCTTTTATTCGAAATTTGAATTTGACAAGTGATCATGTTCATATTACATAGGATTAAAAGCCATGATTACCTGAGTTTTCGAACTCTACTATAATGACACATTAAAACCATATTACGCAAATAAACAGTAATTATAAACAATTCCCACACCCTAATGCTTATATAATAGCATGCAAATGTCTATTACAAAGGTATTCAGTTGTCTCAATGTCACATTTCGTTGGCTAAGATTGAGGTTAATCACAACCATGAGCGTAACAAGCCTGCGCATCCGTCGCGGCTCGCTGGCTCCAAGTGATGAACCTACCTTATGAATTTAATATATTTAGAGCACTTCTTATGCAGTTGCAACATCTATTTATATATTAAATGTTATGGCGACACCACACGATCGTCCAATCACCCAGCACTCCAACACTCCAACTCACAATCCATAATCACAAGTTTAAAAACTTAACAGACCGACTTCAAATCCGATCGTGACCAAATTTATATGGCCCCAGCCTTGAAATAAGCTCTATAGAACACAGAAATAATTTTGAAAATCGGTCTACATTCGGCGGAGATATCGCGTAACATACATAAAAAAAATACAGACGAATTGAGGACCTTCTCAAAAGTTCAAAAAACTACTCTAATAATATCACATTCAAGAACCTTATATGCCAAAATGTTTGACGAATAGTTGGACTGTTGGACAATATTGTAATGCCAGTTTTAGGTTCTTTCACACTATGCAATATAGAGTATAATTAATATCATTTTTCGAGAGCACTCGTAACATACTTATACCACTAAGTACTTTAGAATCCTTTTAAACACTTTAAATTATTTTAACTAATTGATTTTGTAATTAAATCGGAGTAACAACCGTTGAAACGAGTTTTTGTTTAATTTTCCCGATGAGACAAAATCTATTAACAACTTCAGATACATACATACATACATACATACACACTCACGCCTGTATCCCATGGGGGTAGGCAGAGACTATTGAGCGCCACAAGCTACGATCCTGACACACCTCTTTTGCCTCTTCCACACTCATGCATCTTTTCATACATTTCCGCCGGTTGAGGGTACTCCTCACTTGCCCTTTTCGGAGAAGATCACTTATTTGATCCATGTATGTTCTCCTCGGGCGCCCTCTTCCGACCCTTCCATTTACTTTCGCGCGATAAATACCTTTCGTAAGTCGCCTTTCATCCATCCTCTCCACGTGCCCAAACCACCTCAACATTCCTTTATCAATTCTAGTCACCACATCATCCTTCAGCTTACAGCGATCCCTTATCATGCTATTCCTCACACGATCAGCAAGGGTGACTCCATACATACTCCGTAGGGAACGCATTTCCACCGCATTTATTCGGCTTTCATGCTTCTTCTGCCAAACCCAGCACTCAAACTTCAGATTTAAAGTCAAAATTATTTTTTTTCAATAAAACCCCGATAAAATACATATTTTTCATAGAAATGGCTACATACTGGGCAAATAGAAGTCCATCCACTTAAAATAACAACACAACCTAAGATTATTTTTTATATGTACCTCAACGCATACATGATACTTTTAATACCAAACCACCAAATATCTACTGCTTCCCGGATCCAATAACGTTTCCACTCTGACCTGCAGCTCATCGAACACACATGAATCTGTTCTTTAATTTCACAGGCTTAATGACTAATATTGCGTGTGCATCCAAATCATTTGCATTGCATCGCTGCAGGGTATTGGAATCGTATTGCGGAGTTCAGTAGGAACTGGGTCGTGGGAGTGAAGGTTAGCCTTACGACACAATAAGCGAGCGGCGGCGGCTGAAAATATTTCCAGATAATCGTATTGGTGTTATTGAATTTTTATATATTTGTGTTTTATACGGCCTTTGTTAGCAAAGGCTTTCGAAGTTTGAAGGGTAACAAGACTAACAATACCGATAACCAAAAAAAACACAAATGAATGTTAAACAAAGTAAATAGTTCTTCTGCTTCAAAAATAATGGCTTCCACGCATTTGCGATGATTTAGCCAATGTCAAGGTAAGTATAACAATTATCAAGTTTTACAATGACCATGAGACCCAAATGCGGATGATCTCAAGGCCCTGTTGGGATTATGGCGGTAATTCCTTCCAGCGCAATGCCCCTCAGATGACCTTCACTCAGCGAATTTTCCGGACAAAGCCAGCCAACGCAAAACTCATCAAAGATCACCGATTAACAAGTTTTCACAATGTACTGTTCATCTTCGCTGAATTTTGGTCCATTAAACCATATCACATTAAACAAAAACACAACTCCAGACAATAATATGAAATAATTTTAACAAGCGTCACCCACCTTGTCTGACTTCCCGTCAAAATCCAAGTAAATAGTTAACTGTATGAAATGTATTAACTACAACAAAATATTTTACAGCCACCGACAACAAAAGGCAATTTCGTTCTACATTGAGAAATGACTCGAGACGTCATAACTTCATAAGCCATTATATAGTTACGGAACCTCAATTATATATTTTTGTAATTTTACAAATTCTTAAAACAAATAGAAATGAGGAATATATTAAAATGTCTAGCATATCTAGAAGCGGAATCGAACCTGCGGCATTTATCTTCACAGCCTGATGCGCGCTAATTGCACCACGGAGACTGGATATGACCTTTTTCAGAAATCGCGGTTTATAGTATCGTATTTTATCGCCGCTATCTGTACAATGTGTTCTAAACCTTAATCTCAAATCGACAATGGATTCAATCGAAGTCTTCATTCATTATGCGGGCGCAGTTCATCTAATGCTGATAAAGTTAATACTAACGACATTGTCTGCATTCTGCATCATCATCATCAGCCACGGGACGTCCATTGCTGGACATAGGCCTCCCCCAAAAATTTCCAAGGGACCTGATTGATTCTGCATACGTATGACCTTTGAAGAAATATTTCGAAATAGATTTCTAGATGTCATTTAGCAGAAATAAATAAACAAAACTAATCATGGTAGAATGAAGCACTGAATATGGTACTCACGCGGTATACCATTTTACCTACAGAATTCATGGTTCGGCTTAACCGGATAATTACCATCTTACAGAAAATTACCGTGAAGTGCTAATGCATCTTGTATGGTGAGTGGGAATTCCCAAATTATCTTAGGCCTAAAATTCTTACCCTTCTCAATCCCTAAACTTGGCCCTTTTATTCTAGGTAATAAACTGGTGACGCTTCTGGCATTGCCCATGTTAATAAGCAATGGTATCCACCTAACATCACATGGGCCATCTGCTTGTCTCTCTTCGTAAGCAAAAACAATGAGTAACTTATGATACTGTAGCATCAAAAATATAGTATTGGCACCATAATCTACTACGCATTATGGGCATTTGGTACATAAAAAGCTTTTAATAAAGTTAGATTAGCAAACATAAAGTTATAAACAGTAATATAGAGCATAACATCCATCTAAGCGGTTTTGATAGAGAAAAGATCGATGAACACAATCATAAATTTTTCTCGGTCATATCACAGACTATGTAAAAAGACAAGAAAGAAATGGTGCGCTCAAATATCCACAAAACTTATGATCCAGGTAAAATATGGTGTCATACACTATTTTCCTTATTTAGCAACTTTCTCAGAGAAGCTACCATGAGCGTGTGCCTACACACTGAGAATAACATAATAGTGAATAATAGCAGATTTTTTGGGAAAAATATAGTATACATCCAAAATCTGTCTAGCATGCTCTAAGAAGATCCCCAAGAAGATAAATACAACTAAAAACATCCACAATACTACTGACTTCTGAATCATAGGTATAGACATAGCTCAGGGGGGTTACCACCACCTCATATAGCAGTATTATTATAATTTTACTTGTACCGATTCCCATACAAAGCAAACGAAGAACGATTATAATAATACTGCTATAAGAGGTCGTGGTAACCCTGCAGAAGTCTGGAGACTTATTAGAAGTCAGGGAATATAAAACATTACTGTGAAAACCTAAGCTGTGAAGCAAAAGGGCGCGGGTTCGTTTCCCGTATTGAGACAAATGTTTGTGTAACCAATAGATATTTGTTTCACGTCTGGGTATTGTGAAACCGAAAGTCTCTCACAGTTTCTGATGCACAGGGTACAGATTATACCTAGTGTGGGGTCAGGACTAGATGTGCAACTGTTTGGTGTATTTATTTATTTTAATGTCATGACTGCCTCGGTGGCTTGGTTGTATTTCGGACGACTACCATCCTGAGGTCTCAGATTCGATCCCCGGGTCGGGCAAAGTGATATTGCATTTATCCATATCAGCCCGAAGTCTGGAATTTGTTCCCGATATGGCGATAGGCTCGCCCCCTATCACATCTGGGACGGAACTAAGCTCAGCGAAATGTGGATGTTCTAGTTCGCTTGTGCACGTCTGCCTCCCCTTCGGGGGTACAGGCGTGAGCTTAGAGGTATAGTGTGTAATGTCATGTCATAAAGCATTTTGGTTGTTCCACCGCATCATGGAATGTCGTGTCTCTTCAATAGCACATGACGTTCCTTCTCAGTTCTCTTTGATCCACTTAAAGTATGACAGATGAAGTTTGCTTCTGGCTAGTATCCGTAGAGTTTAGCTATTTGATCGGATATCGAGTAAACTTAGTGTGTTTCATAGAACAATGTAATGGAAGTTTCTATGTTGAAACTGTAACACGTATGGATTATATAGAGTGGTTCCATCAAACTTTGTGCTGCTTACACGATGAATAACACTGTAGCATATATGGGCTGTGGACCGGAAGGTCGTGGGTTCGATTCCCAAGTCGGACAAAGCGAATTTTCTAATTTCATTTGCCCGGGACTGGATCCCTCAGAGGAGGTTGACGCCAGTCGTAAAAACTTAGCCAAATCCTTTCCGCAACATGGTTAAAAACGTATGTTGCGCCGACCTCACATTAAAGTGGAAAAAGGGCAGGTAGAAAGATAGACTAATTACATGTGTTTATTGTTCACATATATTCTAAATTAGGTTTTAATGGCGTAGGTAATTAAATGTTTTCATTATTTTGCTTCTCAATTATCCATATCATGCAATCGTAACATAAAAGCAGGTTTTAAAAGAAAAATCCAAGCACCCTAATGTCACGGTTCCGTGCATATAACATCGTAGCGTGAAATGTACTCGTCAGAACCTTAAGTCTAGTCTAACTACCGCAGGTAAAGGAAGTTATTAGCGTGGTCGTTGACCCGGACGCCTACGCCCGCCCAAACTGCTCGAAGCTCCACAGTTTAAAAATCATGCAATATATCAATTATTACATTTAGACGGCACAATCTTGCCCAATATGCCGTACGATCTGAAACACAAGCAGTAGTCAAATAAGTCCTTTATTTTGTCAATGTGTTCATGGAATAATCTCTTATCAATTACATTAACTGACTTCGACGTCAGCGTCTTTTATTAATAAGAAGAACTTTCGAAATAAACTACCTGGTTCATAGATCAGACGTCAATTTTAAAGCAATTATATATACCAGTCCGAAGCAGACATTTATGAAAATTACAATGATATTAAAGCGAGTGCGACCCACTTAAAAACATAGTTATCGCTTTTTCCGTCAACATCAAACGCATTGACTGATACTACAATTTTAAACTGTGATTTCACAATACTTTTTCAAATTACGCCAATGTTTACGCAAAGTTGCGGTAGCTAGGATAATATCTATACGTGACTGATTTAGATCTTACGTTTACTAGTTTTGAGAACTAAATGTACGAGTACATAGCATTTTTTATTTTTATTTATTCTTATTTCTACCACAGAACTTTTTCACAGAACCACAGAAATTGCTCGAGACAGAAGGGTTGACGTCAGGCAGGCGGCCGGTCGTAAAAACTAAGCAGATCCTTTCTGCAACATGCTTGCAAAAGTGGGTTGCGCCCACTCCACATTAAGGTGGAATAAGGGCAGGTAGAAAAGTAGAAAGACTCATTCTACCATGGAAAGTTGCTGGAAGGCCAGAGGAAGTTTGTTGCCACGGGTTGAAAGGTAAGCATTTTTCACCAAATTATTTTAATCACCTACTGATACCTATATGTAGCAAGAAAGCAAGAAGCAAATACGTGAAGTCTGTGAAGTGTGTGAAGCCTGGTATCCTTGGTTAATTACGTTCCAAGCCCAGGTAGCAACGTTTTTTTCTAAAAAAAAAAATTGAATCCCGCAGGATGGTCGTAACAACTAAGCCGAATCCTATCTGCAACTCGTTTATAGTATTTTGCGTCGACCCCACATTAGAGTAGGATAAACGCAGGTGGGAGAGGACACTGAGATGTGCAGAGAATAGTAGTAAAACCTTACATCAATCAAAATGCACTCACCACTCAACGCTTAGAATCATAAACAAATTAAAGCCAACAAATAAAAATCTATCCGACGGTAGCAGTTGAAAGAGAACTGCAGTACAATTGGGTACTTAAGTAATTTTATTATTATTCTTATATAAAATTTACGCCATCTTAAATATAGTACTGAAAGAATTATTGAAATATTCTCAAAAATAAAAAAGTTATAAGCATTTGAAATTTGGTGTAACCTTCAAACTGCGGAAAAGAGAACTATCAGTAAAATCACGTCAGGGCCATAACGGTACGTGCGTTAAAAAGGGATAGCAAGATATCCCCACTTCTTCCCCACTCTTGCTCATTGCAGAATTTTAAATATGAATTACTGACTCATTTTTCAACCAATATCGATGCAGATTTTACTGAAGAGTTTCTTTTTTGTTTTATTTGCTAGTACATATAAAAATGTGTACAAAATCAAACATAGTTAAGTACCCAAATTTACAATACATGCACTAACATCCTGTGCTATTAAGCTTGCAAGCCTCGTCATTAGTTAGTCGGAACCACACATCTTATTACGCCCACGCTTGATTACTAAGTTCCAGTGCATGGAGCTAAGCACATATTATTTCGACTTGAAATTACCCTTACTTCCCTTATAATTACTATAAGTATTATAGAACAAGACAATTATATGTAACAAAAATGAGAACTGATTTAAATAAATATATAGGCTCGTCCCCCTGTCACATCTAGGACGGAACTAAGCTCGGAGAAATGTGGGTGTACTAGTTCGCTAGTGCGCCTCTGCCTACCCCTTCGTGGATACAGGCGTGAGCTTATGTTTAAATAAATATTTATTAATTTTGTTGGAAATGTTTTTGGATTATTGTACATAAAATTTAATTAAAACGGTGATCCCTATGCATTTTCTTTTGGTATATAATTAATAAATAGTGACGGGCGGCTCGACCCCGGTGGCCGAGACGCTTATGTAATATATAGAATGCCAACTACAACGGGTTAATTTACTCCGACTCTCCCATTTATATATTCAAATAAACCAATTAGCAGTTTATCCGCTACTTCAAGACAAATTACTTATATGATGATACGACGTAAAAGTTGATCAATTTCATAACGTCCCAATTATTTGTTATAAACATGTAAAATGATTCATTATGCTTAAACTTAGGAGTGAAAAGGACAGCTGTAGTCGAAGCCAGGTGTGGACTACTCGCCAATACGACTCAGACTGTGTCAAACAGACAGTAAGCTGACAGCGGCGTGGCGTAGCGAATGCAGCAAAAATAAGTATCAGACTCAAAGAATTTAAACGCCATTAATCTAAGATCAGACTCTTTACTTTCGCTCTACAATACTATTCAAGTAACTTAATATATTACTTAATATACCATGTAAAACACCTAACTTTCGATTCGTTCTTTGACACAAGCAAAGCCGACAATACGTCTGCTATATTTGTGCTAATGGAATGTCTTCTACCTGACTTCGGCTACGGTGACTATGCAGCCTATTTATACACAACATCAATACAAGTACCACACCATAAATTGTGTTGCTAAAACTGGGACGAAAAAGGCCAGCCCTAGTTTAAATGAGGCTTGCACTATTCTCAAGTGCCTGACGTAGAGCCGCGACGCACTAATTGACGACGTTATCGAGCACTTCAAGTTTCGAGCTCCAGCGAAGTTTGGCTTCAAATTCCAGTTTTAAACTAGAAATGAACGCGATAGGCGCCGGCGAACTTCCACGATAACTTCGGTTACACTTACGTCATAGAAACGTTATAGTTCTGTAGAAAAGTGCATTAAAGTGTCTACTTTCAAGTCGTAAAACTAGCAAGAGTGGCGAGTCAACATTTTTCAATGTCGAAGTTTTAACGATTTAATGGTTTGTGATTTTTGTGAACGGTGTTGTGGAGTAATTATGTCAGGGTAGATATTTAAAACTTGTGTTAATTCTAATGATAAAGCTTCATGTTTGAGTTATAGAACCACACAGTAGACAATAACGTCTACAGCACGAATGGGTCGGCTCAACCGGTTTGATACCACTGTCTCATAGAAAACCGACGTAAAGTGACAGCTTGCGATCGTGTTTCGTCCGGTGAGTGAGATTTTCCGGTGGCCCATTTACAACCCCCCCCCTCCCTTTCCCATTCCCATTCCCATTCCTCTCCTCTTCCATTCCCTCCTTTTAAGTTGGCAACGCCCCTATAATTCTTTTTGTGTCTTGGGTGTCTATGGCCTCACTAGGGAGGATGCATAACGCCAGGCAGAAAGAAAAAAAAGGTGTCTATGGACGGTGGAAATAATTTACCATCAGGAGACCCATCTGCTCGTTTGCCAGTCTCTGCTATAAAAAAAAATACACTATCGGACACACATAAGCTCACGACTGTATATCCTCGAATGCATAGGCAGAGGCGAACTAGCGAACACCCCCTTTTCGCCGAGGTTATTTCGGAGTGGAATTTGTGCCCGATATAACGATAGACATAATAACATATGACACATATGGGGACAGAAATGAGCTTAGTTAAATGTGGGTGTTCTAGATCCCTAGTTCGCCTTTGCCTACCCCTTCGCAGACAAAAGCGTAAATCTATGTATGTATGAATTCAGGACACTTATTTGTAACGTAGCCAAACGACGTGAGCAAGCAGTGACCCGTGACATTAAAATAAGGTTTTTGGGAGGGAAATATCGGGGCCAGTGGGACTGGGACACTTTTAATGTCGGTTCTGTGCCAGGAGCTTGATACAATGAGCTGACATTAAAGCAATGGACCTTGATAAAGTTAGTGAATTTAGTGGCGGCCCGATTTTCGTTGAATTATGAATGTACTGCAGAATTGAAATGTTAAACGCTTTGTAGGCGTCTTAGATTGATACTATACTATGTAGGGAAAATAGGACTTGTTCGTTGAGGCTTGTGATTTAATTATAGTGAATTGTTGTTTAAAATAGTCCCAAATACTAAACTAGCTGTTCATTTCTGTTCATGTTCATCAGCGAAAACAACGATCACACATGACTAAGGCGAGCTATAGAACGAACTTCAACTAAGTCTGAGTCGAAGAAACTAACTCAGTGAGGATTTGGATTTTTAAATCGAACTTTGACTTAATATTCCCAAATCCTCACTGAGTTCGTTTCTTAGACTTACTCGAAGTTCGCTCTATAGATCTCAGCCTAAGAAATTATGAATGATTTGCCTAAGATAAGAACCCATGACTAACGGTTTCTCAGCAGATAACACATAACATACATAACATAAGCTCACGCCTGTATCCCCGAAGAGGTAGGCAGAGGCACACTAGCGAACTAGTACACCCACATTTCGCCGAGCTTAGTTCCGTCCCAGATGTGATAGGGGGTGAGCCTATCGCCAAATCGGACACAAATTCCAGACTTCGAGCTGATATGGAAAATCCAATATCACTTTGCCCGGGGATCGAACCCGAGACCTCAGGACGGTAGTCGTACCGAAATACAACCACGCCACCGAGGCAGTCCGAGTTCTCAGCAGATAGTCCCTAGATATAATGCTACCAACGAAGTGATTTATATTAGAGTCCCTGTTATAAAAATAACGTTACTCAAGTTACTAGCTTTAAAATTCGGTATCTGAGTATTAATTTGTTGCTTCAATTGTAAAGAAGAATGTACCTATACTCTACCCCTACACCGCAAGCAACATTTTCATATATAAATACAACAACAAAATGTACAGAAAAATATCATACCCAAAGCAATATGGTAGTAAAAAAATATCGGAACAAGTTCTATTTCCTATTTCATTTGGCGCGACACTCGTCAGCGCGAGTAAAGTGGTCTGAAAATCGAGCGCGTCGAAAAATATGGTGACAAGTATTTATAGCATGCATCAATCAATATGTGGTACGTAGTAGCAATTAGAAATAAACTTTAAAATATTTATGAATATAGTTTAATTTAAAGTGAAAGAGACAAGAAAACTGGCCTTTATAAGACTGCTTTGTTAAATTCATACTATGACGGTTGTTTGACTTTTTATTGTGCAGGTCGTCCTCTCTGTTTAGTTGTGATTAACTTAATTTGACTATGAAAATCGTAATTGGGTACTTGACTATGTTTGATTTTATACATATTTTATATGAAATAGCAAATAAAACAAAAAGAAACCTTTCTGTCAAAACTGCATCAAAATTGGGTGAAAATGACGCAGTAATTAATATTTTAAAATCTGTAATGAGCAAGAGTGGGGGCGTAGCGGGGATATCTTGCTATCCCTTTCCAACGCACGCACCGTTATAGCCGTGACGTGATTTTACTGATACTTCTCTTTCCCGCAGTTTGAAGGTTACACCAAACTACAAAGGCTTATATCTTTTTTATTTTTAAAAGTATTTCAATATTTCTTTCTGTGCTATGTTTTAGATGACGTAAATATCGTATAAAATCAATTTGAAAAAATTATTCAAGTACCCAATTGCCACCCCTTTCGTCAATGCTTGTTTTCCTTTTTCAGAAAGGATTTGGGTTAATTTTTTAGCTTTTACGACCTCCCTAACATCAATTATCTCTGGTAGATGGAATATTACACAAATATAACGAATTATAGTTCTTAATAGACTGCCTGGGTGGCGTGGTTGTATTTAGGTACGACTACCATTCTGAGGTCTCGGGTTCGACTCCCGGGTCGGGCAAAGTGATATTGGATTTTTCCATATCAGCTCGGAGGCTGGAATTTGTGCCCGATATGGCGGTAGGCTCGCCCCCTATTCGCTAGTGCGTCTCTGCCTACCCTTCGGGAATACAGGCGTGAGTTTATAAAAAAAATAGTTCTTAATATTACATATACCTCCGTAAATTTGTCTTAATATGACACCGTAATGTGCTAATAACCGTTGCAAAGAACAAACTCATTAAACAGGAATTTCAAAGCTATATCGTTAACACGAACTGCCTATTCGATTATTAATTTCTATAACAGAAGGGGCATACACCGCCATGAATATGGCACATTCATGCGAAATGAAAAATGCAGCGCGAACGGTCGGGGCACTGAATGAAAGTCCGCGCTACAAAGTGAAAAAAATTATACAGGCCCGACAGGAAAGCGGTTACATCGCCAAACAAGAAAGAAACACTTTTCCATAAAGCGACCGTTTTTGTTATTTATATTTTTTTGTGTCTTTATGAATGTATCTCGTAATTTGAAACGCTTTGTAAAATATGATATGTATACTTATGAGAAAAATGTACACGATAAGAGTTTATTACTTACTTTAATATCTCATCAAATGAAGAAACGTTTTTAGAAGCTATTTATTAAATAAATAATTATTTATATTTAGACCCCATTTATAAAGCTTTAGCGAAGCTTTGAACAGCAGGTCGATTCTCTAAGAAACGCCCCAACGTTGCGATCGACGACGAGCTCCCGCAAGCCACATCGTTGAGATCGACGGAGCGTTCAACGTTGTTGGGTTTTAGAGAATACCATTTTCCATACATTTATATCAAACGCCTCGCTCGAGACAGCTAGTTCGCATAAGCGCCGTCATCACGCATAGCACTAGTGCGTGCGCTTTGTACCTTGCTGAATATAAAAACGAAAACATCGTTGCTGCAACGATGCTGCAACGTTGTTTTCACAAATGAAACCTTAGAGAATCGACCTGCAGAATAACATTAGCCTTACAATATCGTTGTAAGAGTCTATCATAGTTATACATGTTTTTTTCGTTATGTTGAGTGATAGTTTATTATGAAATTCATAAACCGCTGTTAGGACCTTAAAAACCGAACTTTCGACTTTTTATTGCGTGTGTAAAAAGTATTTACATTGTCAAGATATCGGCCAATATCGCCTCAGCTCTCCTATTATTTGAATTTCTAAGTTGAATTTCAACGGCTGTTTGAAATTCAACGACACTTTTATGATAATTTCGTTAAGTTTTCCTGTCTATATTTCTTACCGAATTGGAGGAGTCACTGTCCCAAAATACCTGTAACAAAAAGGTATTCATTATAAATAAATATCCTGGCACAAAAGTTTGGACATTGAATAACATTACTGAATAATAAGAAAAACAAACGAACGTAAAAACAAGATGGGACAGAGCACTACGAACATTGAAAGTGAAGCAGAATTTTCGGCCCATTCGATCGACACATAGTGGCGGCGACTGATCGAATGAGCCGAAAATTCTACTTCACTTTCAATGTTCATAGAGCTCCGTCCATCTTTTTTTAAGTCCATGGAAAAACATAAATTTACGTATACAGAATATTCTGTCGCGTTACAAGGCAAAATTCTACCAGCATTTTAACAAAGAAATGTGTTAATATACTAGACAAAATAAACTTTCCAGTGTGTTTACACAAAGGCGCCTCTCCTGCACATGTTTTTTCGAAACAAAACACAAAAACTCCTACACAAAACAAGGATTTTCATACTGCTCATGTAACAATGGACCCTAGACAAAAAAATTAGAAATACCATGTTTTGTGTAGGTGTTTTGTGTAATGTTTTAGTGCAGGAAGCGGTTTAAGTATAACATAAAGGAGATATAGTATTGTATGTATAGTATGATAGTCATTCGTATACCGATACAGTATAGGTGATAAATATGATGTTCAAATCTTATCAGCTCCCTCAGGAGCAACGTTGCTTTTTATCGTGAATTTATGCGGAGACATGAATAAATCGAAGAAGTGAAGGTAAGCTAGCTTATCTTGGGAAATATTGGTACTATAAAACACCTCCAGTGCGGAATACGGTTAGATGTTCGCAAAATAAGGAATTTTTTCATCTCTTTATTTACTTCATAAAATAATTTATTGCGGTCGAACGCCCGTGTATCTTGTTCATGTTATAAATATAATTATTTTATGATAAAGTAATAACAAAAAATAATTTATTTTGTGGATTCAATGTTATACAAAATTGTTACATTCATGGTAAATAATATAGAAATGGATGTATAATATGTTCAGCAGTGAACGTCCTATGGCTTGATGATGATGATGATGAATATAGAAATGCTCCACAAAAAATATATCTACATATATAAATACCATACCTATTGATGCAGGACGTAGTAAATACACAATATTATTTTAACATAATATCTCGTCTTCCAGTGAAGGGTTTTGCGCAACACAATTTGGCAAATAAAGTGTCCTCAAATTACAGCACGACCTCAAGGGTTTGAGTAGCGGTTCAGTGTTCGGTGATAGTCAGACATTAGCAGGGTGCCGATGGACGAGCGCAGTACAGTGTCGCTCAGTGCTTTATAATTCAAAGTAAAGAAAGAAAGAAACTATACTGGTAAATGTACTGGTATATACAGAGGTATATACTGGTATACTTGTATCGCCTATTATGAGTCGAGAAAATAATTTTAATAATAATCACAAGTTACAGAACTTAACCGACCGACTTTATCCGATCGTGACCATATTATTATATGGGACCACCTCTGGAATAAAGTCTATCGAAAATAAAGAAAGATCCACATACCGCATAGGCAACATACATTGATATCATCTTTCTTTTGAAGACAGTAGAAAAATAAATAAAAATAAATAAATAACTACACCCAACAGTCACACACATAGTGTGGCTATCAGGAACTACGAGATACTTTCGGTCTCACAACACCCAGACCCGAAACAAATATCTGTGGACCACACAGACATTTGTCTCGGTGCGGGAATCGAACCCGCGACCTCACGTTTCACAGCCGGCTACTCGCCACGGAGGCTGTCTGAAAATCTATAGGAACATCTAGATTCTAGTCTATGTAATACCATAAACAAAGGGTGCTGGACTTAGCATAACCCAATTAACGAGAGTTTCTTGGAAACGCGATAGTGTAGAATCAATATGGTTATTATCACTACTCTATTTTTGTATTTGTACAATGATACTGGACGCAGCGGCGTATAGTTTCCTGATAATGGACAGAATCCATTACTCTCACTATCTGCTGTATTTAATATCGCAGCTGTTTGAATACATTCTGGAATATTACGATGGGGATTTGTAAGCATTCTTTTAATACTAGTAAATGAACGCTAGCTTTTGTAGTATTAAATACTAGCTTTTGTATAGGACTCCGATCTACTGGAAAAACTTTATTTCTTTCTACCTGCCCTTATCCCAGCTTAAGGTGTGGTCGGCGCAACATACTTGTTCAAGCATGTTGCAGAAAAGCATGTTGCCTGCCTCAAACCCCTCTGAGGGATCCAGTCCAGGGCAAATTAAATTAGAAAATTCGCTTTGCCCGACCCGGGAATCGAACCCAGGACCTCCTGGTCCACAACCCATATATGCTGTCACTAGACCAGGTACTGGCAGGTAGAAAGAAATATTTATATTTTCAATGCATTCATGATTTCACTCGAACATAAGTAATATGAATATTCCAGCTCTTTGTAATGTTCTCGATTCGTACCTAATTCAATATCTCACATCCAATAATCGAAATCAAAGATATTGTTGAACAAACCTTTTGGCCTTTAAGATAAAAAGTTCGTTCACGATAAAATCGATCAACGGCAGCGGAACCACGCTTTAGGGCAAATCAGGGGCTAATCTTTGGCAAGACGACGAAAATGGGCACACCAATTACCAAGATAACATCAGTACCTTTTAATATTAATGGAACGGACTTTTTCCAGAGTCTCTGCAAAATAGTCCATTATACAAAAACAACTGATGGCGAAGTCATTAAAAATAATGATCAATTTCATTAATGCAGTATTTTTCCTAATCAATAAATAATTCCTATAATGCGTTAATGAAACATGATTATTGTTAAATCGTACAGACGCAAAGAAAATATAATAGATGAGGAATAAAGATGAAATATTGTATAATATGTAGGTACAGTCAATCTGGAAATCTTTCAGGGAGGCCTATGTTCAGCAGTGGACGTCCTATGGCTGATGATGATGATGATGATGATTGTAAATGTTGACTGCCTCGGTGGCGTAGTGGTATTGCGTGCGCGGTACGACTATCGTCCTAAAGTCTTGGGTTCGATCCCTGGTTCGGGCAAAGATTTTTCAATATCAGCCCGGAGTATGAAATTTGTTCCCGATATGCCGATAGGCGAAATGTGGGTTTCTAGTTAGGTTAGGGTTAGGTTCTAGTTCACTAGTGCACTTCTGCCTACTCCTTCCGGGATACAGGCGGGAGCGAGATACAGTATGTAAAAAAAATAACTGCATTTTAATTTCGGAATAATATAATTTAGCTCAAATTCAAAATATGTAATTGAGTGGTAGAGCCACGCTGTAGATAGTTAACGTCTACAGCACAAATGGGTCGGCTCGACCGGTTTGGATACCACTGTCTTACAAAAACCGACGTAAAGTGGCAGCTTGCTGTCGTGTTTCGTTCGGTGAGTGAGATTTCCGGTGGCGCTTTCCCCCCCCCCCTCTCTTTCTCAATCCCTTTTCCCTCCCCTTCCATTTCCTCCTTTTAGGTTGGCAATGCATCCATGATTCTTATTGTGTCTTGGGTGTCTATGGGCGGTGGAGATCACTTACCCTCAGGTGACCCATCAGTTCGATTGCCAGTCTCTTCCATAAAAAAAGGAAAAAAATAAAAAGAAATATACGTGGAAAAATCTAAGCGAAACTAGAGAAAGTGAACAAAACATAAGCACGTATTATGTCACAACTCACAGCATTTTATCGCAGACCGTATGGCTCTGTGAATCCTTTTATGGACGGCAAAACAATACACCGAGCGCGTTCAACGATATGAACCAGCGACCGAGCGCCAAATCCGATCACAATACCATTGTTCAATAGTTGCAAAGCAATAAATTATTTCACCGCGTCTGGTTCACTTTCCTTTTAATAATTTAGATCCTGGGGATTACCATCAACTCCTATAGCAATATTATTATAATCTTATCTCTACAGATTCCCGTACAAAAAAACTACAAAGTAAGATTACAATAATACACAACAACACTCAAGGGGGGTTACAAGGGTCATTCAAATCTGAGTCGCTGTCCAGAGCGTACCGAACCCGACAGTCATTGGAAATCTCACCATTGAGCCTTAAAAACTTTTTGGAAAACTAATAGTGTTTAACGTTTTTCTGAGGATCATTTACTGTTTATGTGTTCGTTACTTACGAATATTTTACACAAACAGCCGCAAAACGTATCTCATAAATTGAGCATAAGAGCCGGCTGGACAGGTGAATATGGTGAGTTTAGTTAGTGTTCTCTCATTTTCCCATCTCTATTTGATTTACAAATATCATTTTTTATTGCGCTGATATCTATTCTTCACGTTTATACTAATAACAAATTAAAAATACTTTTGCTTTTGACTGTACAGATATTTCGTAGTTTGTACTTTTACGTCACAAAACTGTCTTCATTTTCCATTGTTTTCGTCCACTCTTACGACTTGGACCATTATTACACCGAGGTCGGCCTCGGTCGCCAGAAAAATGAAATGAAATTTCCCCATTTTCACAGCGAGTGCACCTGACGACGGAATACGGGTAGAATTCTTAGCGAGCCTTACAATAAGCCTCCATATCCAACCTGTCGTTACATAACTTTAGTTTGTCGATATACTACGGTCTTTGTTCGAGCCTTACCTTTGAGTCTCCAGAAATCCTATGCGAATCGAATGTCTCGAATAAATAATATATTTTTATAAAACCTGAAAGTACAGATTTAATTTTGCGTGGGTGATAAAAAATGAGACTACTTACTTATAATATTCTGTTTATCGATTATTTAAATTAAGCGTAGGTTTTTCATATTTTACATTTTGTTACCTAATAGCAGTGCTTTTGATAAAGGCAATTTGGAAATTTCATTTTGCGATTACATTTTTAAGTCGTACAAGAGTTGTGATCTTGTAGCAGCGTTTATGAGCTACGGACCGGGAAGCCTTAGCTTCGAATCCGAGGTAGGACAACGTGGTGTTTCTAAATTCTAATACGATTTGTCCGCAGCTGGATACCGCGGAAGGTTAGTCTGTCGTAAAATCAAAGCCGAATCATTCCTGCAACATGCTAACAGTGTTGTAACAAGTGTGTTACGTCGACACCACACTGGAGTAGGTGGACACATACATTTAAAAGTTAAATGAGCGTAACATACGCATGTAGACAAAACCCACTGATCCTACGCGTTACAAACAATACCAATGAACTCACATCCACGCGTGAAAAGGTCTCCAATTACGCAGTATATTTTCAACCCTCTCACAAAATGTATCATTATAAATGAATTTAAAACGTGACATTATATCACGGTGTTCCTCGTTCAAAATATGAAATTATGCGCTGCAATGAGGCCATAGCGTCTCTGGCAAGTGGCAACTGGCAAAACGGTTGGCACAGGTAAAGTTAGAAAATGCGGTGTATAGGCACACGAGTGCATTCATTAAGGTCGCTGCGAAACTAGCGAACTGTACATTTAGACGTTAAAAAGTGCCGTGAAAAAGAAATAAATCATAATTTATTTCGTGTTTTTAGACTCGGTATTACAGACAGTAAAAGGATTTTTTTATTCATTTCTGATTCAATGAAGCTGGTTTTTGCGTTGTGAATCATTATTACAATATTGTAATGTATTTCATGGGATTGAAAAATGTATTTGTAACTTCGATGGCTTACTTTAATTTTCGCATAATCCATTACAGTAACGGCAAAATATTCTTGAATCGAAAAACTGTATTTACAGAATGTCCAAAAGACCAAAATAAGTATTTCAAATATAGACTCGGTGCTGTAGTATTACAGATAGTAAAAGATTTTTTTTTGCATTTAATCATTCATTTCTGATTCAACGCAGCTGGTTTTTTGCGTTGTGAATCATGATTATAATATTGTAATGTATTTCACGGGTTTGAAAAATGTTTCAGTAACTTCGATGGCTTACTTTAATTTTCGCATAATCCATTACAGTAACGGCAAAATATTCTTGAATCGAAAAACTGTATTTCCATGTTCAAAAGACCAAAATCTTTCGTTAAAAATTCTCAGAAACCTTGAAAATAAACGTCATAAATCATAATTATCACGTTGACCGAATAGAAGCCGTTCAGCGACGTTTTATTCGAAATTTATGCACAAAAATTGGCATGAGACGTCAATTAGCGTCATATGAAGATAGATTATCTTATTTTAATATGAATTCATTGGCTGTACGACGCAAAATTAATTCGTATGCAGTACTTTATAAAATTATTAACGCAGTATGGGACACCAGTGAGTTGTTGAGCCTTCTCTCGCTGAAAATAGGAAGTAACCGCACACAACAACTGTTCTATACATCATCTTGCTCTAATAATGTTGCATATAATGATCCAATTCTACGTATGTGTAGAGCACATAATGATTACAGTAAAGACCTTGATATATTCGCAACTAGTTTAAATACTTACATTAGTACATGTTTAAAAAAAGTAATTAAGGTGACTATGTAATATTTTTATAGTTTATTATTATTATTATTATTTTTGGTTAAGGCATGTCGTGTAAAGCTGTGCGTAGTTATTATCGGAGTTTAAACTTAGATCATTGTTATAGATTGCTTACAAGTATTTTTATTATTATAGTTTTTACTCTGTAGCTATGCCTGTAATAAAATAAATAAATAAATAAAATAAATAAATAAATAAATTAATTTTATGCATTCGTAACACTTCAACTGTTGATCATTTAACTAATCCGTCAAGACTTAAATAATGATCACCATTCGTCTTGTAAAATGAATATCAAAGCCCTTAACGAGTGACGATAATTAAACAAGTGGCTTTGAAACGTTATGCAACTAATATGCTTTATTATTTCCTTTACAAGTCGTTCATTTCCTTACATTTCAACGATGATCTGGATTATTTATTACAATTGTATGTTGAATAACAATTTACCTATATGAAAAATTGGAGTAATTTAACACATTTTTTACACATATGGTTTTAATTACACAAGTGTGTTTGAAGACGGATTTCACACTCGATTTGATGATGTCTTAAATTAATTAATCCCTATTAAAGTTTCATTTTAGCTGAGTCATCCTTTAAACTGCTCCGTGGACTGCCTCCGTGGCGTGGTGGTATTTCGGTACGACTACGGTTCTGAGGTCTCGGGTTCGATCCCCGGGTCGGGCAAAGTGATATTGGATTTTTCCATATCAGCCCGGAGTCTGGAATTTGTGCCCGATATGGCGATAGGCTCGCCCCCTATCACATCTGGGACGGAACTAAGCTCGGCGAAATGTGGGTGTTCTAGTTCGATAGTACGCCTCTGCCTACCCCTTCAGGGATACAGGCGTGAGCTTATGTTATGTTATGTGTGTTTTCATCCTTTAACTGAACTGATATCATCAATAGGTTGTATTCATAGAAACCTACTAGGAAGAGTACCAATAGAAACAAAAATGAAATAGCTGTTTTGCTGTTGCCTTTTATTTTACCAGAGATATAGGCTCAAAAATCTCTAAAATTCTCCTAATCCCAATTGCTTGCCTTAAAAGATTTAAAAGTGTTGATATTTTCTAGTGTTCTCCACCACTTCTCAAAAACCATCATAGTTTTCTTTTTCTCCATATATTTATTTATAGTTAGTATTTTCTGCAAATGACGCTGCTAGGCAAATGTATAGAGAAACGAAAACTATCTTCGTATTTTCGACCGATTTCCAAAAAAGGAGGAGGTCCTCAATTCGTCTGTATTTTTGTATGTTACGCGATATTTCCGCCAGTTGTGGACCGATTTTTAAAATTATTTTTGTGTTCCATAGAGCTTCTTTCAAGGGTGGTCCTATATAAATTTGGTTACGATCGGATTTGAAGTCGGTCTGTTAAGTTTTTAAACATGTGATTTTTGGGGGCTCAGACCTTTTGCTTGTGCGGGTTGCTTCACCCGCAATCACCAAGTTATTGTATTAGTAACTTTAACAAACGTCATAATAGCACATATCACGCTTAAACACGTCTTGTTCACATCAAACCGTAATGTTACATGTGGACACAGTTGAACGATCTGAAACACTCATGATTACACACTCCGTACATTTTACCGCTACGTTACGTACTCGTTACGTATGTAGAAAGTCGAAAAATTACGTACGAAAACAAAAAATATCAGGATGAGACCGATAGCGATCCAAGTATTCATTATTTTGATAATATCTAATCGATTGATTATACAGTTTGTGTACAGTGATCAACGAGAAATGTGTTGCTTGATATATTATATTATTTACTAGTATTACTTCCACCTGCCCTTATCTACTCTAATGTGGGGTCGACGCAGCGCACATTTGTTTGCATATTGTAGAAAGGATTTGGCTTCTAGTTTTTTCGACCGGCCGCCGGTCTGAAGTCCACCCCCTCTGGGGTCCAGTCCCAGACAAATCGTAACAAAAACATGCGTTGGTCGACCTGGAGTATCCCAGGTATCCCATGAATTTTTACGAAACAAATTATAATTATGTTAATTAAAAACATAACATAAGCTCACGCCTGTATCCCCGAAGGGATAGGCAGAGGTGCACTAGCGAACTAGAACACCCACATTTCGCCGAGCTTAGTTCTGTCCCAGATGTGATGTGATGTCTTAGGGGAGCGAATTTTTAATTAATTAATTTAAAAAAATTGGTTTAATCAAATTTTCATCTTTACACTAAACTTATCCCCTGTTATCTGTTTAATTAAAATGTATCGTAAGAGTAGATTTATTCTTGTAATTAAAACATCACGCTCTAGTTGGATTTAAAGAGTTGCATCAAATGGAATCTTTTTAAAATAACATTAATGAACCAGATAAAATTCAAGCTTAAAAAGGTCGAATAACTTTATGACTTTAATAAACCCATTTTATTGTTTTCCAGAATTGCATGCATGCACAATGCATGTCATGTATACTAAAATCATAAAGGTGAAAGTAACGGAATACGGTAACATTTGGAACTACTGCGGCCTGAGCAGGAAAATTTCTGACAACCGTAAATGTATTTAGCTCGATGCGCGTCTATGGAATTTGTATAAAATATTAACCAAACGTCATCAGTGCGCAGCGAACTCGAATACATTTACATTAGTTTTTCGTGCTCGGGCTACAGAACAGCTTTCAAAAGCTGTTAGAAAACTACACTATCCCAGACTGAGTACTTTTATCACAGTAAAAGACTTTTGTGTATCAATATAAATGTAATCTTATGAAAAACAAATGATTCTTAAACCTTAAAAGACTTTTATCACTTGAGCAGAGCCACGTGCAACATATTGTTAAATAATAAAAGGCAAAACATAACGCAGCCACACATTTAGATATGGGACAGGTTATTATGAGACTATTGATTATTAATTTTATACAAATAATGGCCAATAATAATGAAATGAATTCGGGTGAAGTTGAAATCTCTAGGGATTTGTAGAATAACCACTGAGCCCGCACATTCACTAATGTTCCAGATTAATAAACATTGACATGTGCATGCAGATAATCATTTTCAGACATGTCAATTTAAATTTGAATACATTATACAGTAATGATGAACGAATAATAGTGCAGTCAATTGAACTATACATACATCGACGGTCCCTACGTATATAAAGACAAGTAAATATTTCATATTTTTTATTGCATATATGGCTTTACATTATCCATACGCTCAATATAGCTACCTATATTTTTTGATTATTTTATATTCTAATAATTCTACTTTAAATAGTAATCGAACAAGATAACAAGTATGATAATTCTTAAACTTACAAATAAACTTCATTTCGTTCTCCTGAAAACCTCAGTTTTTGACATGTCGCTTTGTATGTAGGGACCGTCGACATTTACATACAACAACATGAGCAATATAACGGATGGTAGTTAGAATTAGTATTTCTTTCTACCTGCCCTTATCCTACCTTAATGTGGGGTCGGCGCAACACACTTGTTCGAGCATGTTGCAGGATGGATAATTAGGATTGGACTAAGTTTTTATGAGAGGCTGCCTGCCTGACGTCGACCTCCTCTGGGAGATCCAATCCCGTGCAAATTAGATCAGTCAATTCGCTTTGCTCGACCTGGGAATCGAACCCACGATCCGGTCCACAGCCAGTCCAATAGACCAAGGAGGCGAGTAGTTAGAATTAGTCTTAGCTAATAATAAATCAGAATATGTGATCCTAAATATAATATAGTATATATATAAAAAAATCGCAAATTATTCACATAAAATTATAAGCTTCTATTTAACTTTATAGCCGTACATTTGAATCTGAATCTAAAATCCGACTGTTTACAAACCGAATCCCAATCACACACACACAACATATGTACAAATACGTGGGATGCTTATATAATTTCGGGAATCGATACGTATAATTCCTAATGAAACCCACTCGACTATGTGATTGATATTGTTTTAGTGGGAATTGAATCAGGATTTTCCCTAGTCTTATTACTCTGGGGGGTTACCACAACCTCTTATAGCAGTATTATTATAATTTTACTTGTACCGATTCCCATACAAAACAAACGAAGAACGATTATAATAATACTGCTATAAGAGGTCGTGGTAATCCTGCTGTTCATGAAACTTTCTGTGAATCCACAAATAAGATAATCTCACGCCTGTATCCCCGAACGGGTAGGCAGAGGCTCACTAACGAACTAGAACACTAATTTCACCGAGCTTATTTCCGCCCTGTGATATAGGACGAGCCTATAGCAAATCCGGGCTGTTATTGAAAAATCCACTCAATCATATCACTGCCCACCCGGGGATCGAACCCTAGACCTTAGGACGGAAGTCGTACCGAAATCCAACTACGTCACCGAGTCAGTGATTATAATACGCTTGACAAAGCAAAAGCTATGCTTCTAATTTATTACTACTCCTTCTTGAAATGAACAACCTGTAGCCCGAGCACGAAAAACTAATGTAAATGTAAATGTATTCGAGTTCGCTGCGCACTGATGACGTTTGGTTAATATTTCATACAAATTTCATAGACGCGCATCGAGTTCGAATACATTTACAGTTGTCAGAAATTTTCCTGCTCAGGCCGCTGTACTTTGAAGCCCTACGATATAAAGCAGGAGCACATTGCCGCGGCTTAAGATAGCAATGTATCAACCTAGGCCACTATAAATCTAGCACGGAACATAGTACTTTATAGCTACTGGTATTTTGTATGTATTCCCCGTGTGAGAACATGTGAGGTTTGATTTAAATGTTATATGTACAAATATCTATATCGTCGTAGCGTCGCCTCCTTGGTATAGTGGCAGCATGTATGGGCTGTGGACCGGGAGGTCTTGGGTTCGATTCCCAGGTCGGGCAAAGCAAATTTTCTAATTTAATTTGCCCGGGACTGTATCCCTCATAGGGGGTTGACGTCAGGCAGGCGGCCGGTCGTAAAACTAAGCCAAATCCTATCTGCAACATGCTTGAAAAAGTGTGTTGCGCCGACCCCACATAAGGTGGGATAAGGGCAGGTAGAAGAAGAATGTACAAATATCTATAGGAACATAATATAAAACACCTAGTGTTGTACTGCGTATGCGATACAATAAAGGCTACCGTCGTGAGGTCTCGGGTTCGATCCCCGGATCGTATATGTATGTATATGTCGGTAGGCCCTATCACATGATGGGACGCAAATAAAATTGGCGAAAATTTGATGCACAATTGAGCAGTACAGAGCTCATAAAATAATAATAATATTCGCCCTGTAATACTACTGTCCCACTGGGCACCGGCCTCCTCTACTAATGAGCAGGGTTAGGCCTTATTCTACCACACTGGCCTAATGCGGAGTGGCAGACTTCACATACCTTCGAAATTCCTGTGTAGAAATTCTCGGGTATGCAGGTTTCGTCACGATGTTTTCCTTCACCGTTATAGCAAGCGATATTTCACAATGACAATACATTTAACAATAACATAGAAAAGACAGAAGTATATACTCCATATCGGGGTTGGTCCTGAACGTCCGATACTTGTCTCGGCAGTCCGTACCATTCCCAACTGAGTTATTGCTGCTTATAGTGATGCATAAAGAAAATAGAGGTACATTAGGAAGTTATTGGAATGCGAAATTATAATTCATCGATAACACAGATTCCGTAATGCCTATTTTATCATACCTAGTGGAACACAACACTGGGATAAATTACAATAATCGTCAGGAAAATCCCGTTTATTCAAACCTAATATTAAACCGATGGCATGCCTTATTTACGTGCTCTTTAATCACTACCCAGCCATGTGCATCAAGTGTTTAAAACTGCAATCATTTTCGCACCAATGAATGTGAAAAGTGAACCATGATGTCAAACAATTCATTGACCGTTTTCATTGACGTAATATTCTCAGTATAGTCTGGGAAACTATTTATTGATGCCACAGATTGGTGTTATTATTTGTGGATACGAAACGCTGGAATGCAGTAAACAAGACTTCGAACTTACCTATTTATTTCACTATTACTCGACCTTATCCGACTGCAATAGGGTCGGCGCTAGACATTTTTAAGCAGGCTTTAGTTCTTACGACCGGCCGCCTGACCTCATTATTTTTCACCGACTTCAAAAAATAAGGTCCTCAATTCGTCTGAATTGTTATGTATGTTACGCGAGATCTTCGCCAAATATGGACCGATTTTCAAGATTCTTTTTGTGTTCGATAGAACTTATTCCAAGGGTGGTTCTAAAATTTGGCCACGATCAGTTAACTTTTGAAGTCGGTCCGTTCAGTTTTAAACTTGTGATTAATTATTCATTGTTGGAGCTAACATCAGTTATTTCTCCAAACTCGCACTCTAATTAGTGGTGGTTCAATCAGTATTATTTTTAAATAAAATATTAAGAAGAAGATATTCCAGAAGTGGCAAAATACATTGTTCTTTGATGGTGGTCTTTTTTCTCATAGGTCTTTCTAGATATTTTTTTATGTAGGTATTATTAACACAATGTGAAAAACAAGAAACTATATAAAATTGCGTAGATAATTTGTTCAAATAATAATTCGTTGGAAATATTGTTCTTTGGAATTATTATAATTTGGTATATTAGACAATGAAAAAGTCGATAAAAGACTTTACAACATATTGCATAACATAACATAAGCTCACGCCTGTATCCCCGAAGGGGTAGGCAGAGGCGCACTAGCGAACTAGAACACCCACATTTCGCCCAGCTTAGTTCCGTCCCAGATGTTATAGGGGGCGAGCCTATCGCCATATCGGGCACAAATTCCAGACTCCGGGCTGATATGGAAAAATCCAATATCACTTTGCCCGACCCGGGGATCGAACCCGAGACCACAGGACGGTAGTCATACTGAAATACAACTACGCCACCGAGGCAGTCATCAACATCTTAGTTATACTTTAATGAACGATGCATAATGTACTCCATAATAATATTAATGGACTAGCTCACATAATTATTAATATGTATGAACGTAGTTTGTTCTGAAATCGATAATAGAGATGACTCAATACTCGCGCAGTGGCGCTAACTTATTACATAAAGATAAGGACATTATAAATCAGAGTTATTACAAACGGAACGTATAAATATACCTACATAAGTGTTATTTCTTGTATAAATTCGAGCTGGAGTTCATACAGACTTCTAAATCTGGTATTAAGGAATCAAGGTCTCGCGGGAAGCCTTAGTGAAGGTTAGACTTCGTGTTTAATCCTACTAAAATGATAAATGCTAGAGCTTAGAGGTTTGCGAATTTGGAGGGTTGAAAGGCCGTTTTCTATATATCTCATATAAATGTGCGTAGAATAAAATCTAGAAAGGAACTCAAACAAATCTTTGGGGTAGACCTATGTTCACCAGTGGACATCGTATGGATGATGATAAAGGTACTGAAGATTGATTGAACAAAACCAATATGATACAATAATTAGGATCAAACCAGTTACTTCACATATTTGCTGTCTATAAAAAATGTAGCTATTTTCATTTACAAAAGCATAATATGCTTATTTAATAATATACAAATTTCTTCATGAACAAAAAATGGTTTAATATCAAAATAATGTAACCCATTTCGCCATTAACATTGATATGATGAAAGTCACAATCGGTAAACAACTTTTTAGTCTAACGCAAAAAGCAAATAGCGCAGTGCCTTTCTCCGTTTACTTGAAGCAAATTATGCGCAACGTCTCTATTATAAAGATCAATGGTCATAGCACGAATAACTTTCCACTAGCTTTTCGAATCGAACTCACTGCATATTAACTATATTTAATTTTCTGAGATTTCAATTAAATATCATGAGTATGCATCGATTTATGTATGTTCATTCGAGTAAGTATTCGAAAGTGTTTCGTGCTACGGACACAGTTTGCATAACTAAACGGATGGTGGAAAGTGTGGATATTATGATGGTGGTAAATGTCGTGATTTACATAGCTTATGTTACGAGTGCTTGTGATGACAACTTTCTTAGTACGACAGATTTACACAGTCAGAATAAAGATTCTTCCTAGTCCTTACACTCTTGACGGAGCGGTCGTGGTCGTCACTCCAGGATTTGCGGCATGCTTAACAATTCATCGCCACTCATCATGAACAGCAGCTTTTCGGATGCATTCATTGAGGGAGCTGTTCAGCGATGCCTTCACCTGCTCAGTTCAACGCATAGGTGACTTTATAGTCCTCATAAATGGCAGTATATGGGTAGCGTAAACTACCACAATTCACAAAACTAGCGATGTCTTGGATACGATCGGATTTTTCCGCATGTAATAGGCAATAAATGGAAGTGGCCTATTGCCAGGTATTAGAATGTATACCCCATATAAAAGAATCAGGAATACGCAAACTGTTGGCGAATTCTCTACTTCGTATGTTTTGGAGATACGGTATTATAAGTAATACTCAATATACTCAAGTATGTTTCTGTACGCATATTTTATTTAAAATATAAGAGACAAACAATGCAAAGAAAACTTTACTTTTATCTCAGTATCGTATTACAAAACACGTTTCGGGATTTCGAACTTTATTTCATACAAGTTCGAATAAAAAAAAAATGGAAATAAGGGTCATGACTGCCTCGGTGGCGTAGTGTTATTGCGTGCGCGGTATGACATCGTCCTGAGGTCTCGGGTTCGCTCCCCAGGTCGGGCAATTGATACTGGAGTTTTCAGTATCAGCTCGGAGTCACGAATTCGTGTACGATATGGCGGTAGGCTCGCCCCCTATCACATTTTGGACAGAACTGAGCTCGGCGAAATGTTGGTGTTCTAGTTCCCTAATGCGCTCCTGCTTACCCCTTCGGGGATACAGGCGTGAGCTTTAGTATGAATGTATGTAAACAAGGGCCACAATGATGAGCTTAGTGGGACTCTGTAAGCTATGAATACTGAATAGTGATAATAAAAAGATTTTAGGGTTCTTGCAGCTCCGCGATAAACCTCTATCCCAAATCTTGATTTAAACATCGGAGTGAGCTGTAGGATAAATCAAGATAACGTGTAACTCTAGATTAGTAATAAGGCAAGTCGCCTTTAAATATTAAGAAATGTGTTAATCTCAATAAAATTCTCTACAAAACACAAACTTAAAACTTCCGAACGTTATAAAAGCCGAGACGAATTTCTCAGAAAATAGAAGCGCCGTGTAAACTTTACTGGGTCACAATATACGAGCTATTTAAAGTTTGGTCGCGTCCAATCGATTTCAGTGCAGTTTCTATAAATATTTCCGTGCGGCGGAAGCGTCGCTTTTGATCTCCACTTTGATTCAAAACATTTTTGAGTGCATAAAAAGACGAAACGCAGACAAAATTCTGTCCGTTTGTTGGTTATCTCAGAATTTTGTTTAAAAATATACCATATTATGTATGTATATTTTTTTTATAGCAGAGACTGGCAAACGAGCAGATGCGTCACCAGATGGTAAGTGATCTCCATCGCCCATAGACACCCAAGACTAGAAAATCATGGGTGCGTTGCCAACTTAAAAGGAGGGAAATAGGGATTGGGAAAGGGAGAGGATTGTTATATTTTAATACACGGTAAGGGAATCCCCATCTTTACATAAGCCTATATCCCCGAAAGGGTAGGCATAGGCGTACTAGTGAACTAGAACTCTCACATTTCGCCGAGCTTAGGTCCGTCCCAGATATAATGGGATGTGAGATATAGACTACTTTTTATCTCGTAAAAATGTACGGTTTCCGAGGGATATATTTACTAGTGAATGACAACGCGAAGGAAATCGCGGGCAACAGTAAACTGGTATCTTACATCGCCTCCTTGGTATATTAGTAGCGTATATGGACTCTCGAACGGGAAGTCTGGGGATCGAATCTCAAGTCGGTAACGCGGCTTTTCTATTACGATTTGGTTGAGACAGGCTCTCATAGATGAAATTGACTTTCTGCAACACGCTTAAAAGTGTGTGTTGGACTCACATCAGGTGGGATTGGAAGTATCATCATCACTATCAGCCACAAAACGGTCATTGCTGATAGGCCTAACCTCAAACTTTCCAGATCGACCTATTGGAAGCGACGTGCATCCAGCAATTTTTTTTTCATTTGTGATTCGAAATATATTTGGTATTATATATTGGTCGCCTCCTTGGTCTAGTGGTTGCATATATGGGCTATGGACCGGGAGGTCGTGGGTTCGATTTCCAGGTCTGGCGAAAAGCGAGCGAATTTTGTAATTTAATTTGCCCGAGACTGGATCCCCAGGGGGGCTTGACGTCAGGCAGGCAGTCGGTCATAAAAACTTAGCAATTCCTTTCTGCAACATGCTTGAAAAAGTGTGTTGCTCCGACCCCACATTAAGGTGAGCTACGGGAAGGTAGAATGAATGATGAATTAGAAATGTATAATAGTAATTTGCAAACGTTTTTATCTCCGTATAAAACGCCGAAATACTCATACGTATCTAAGTAACATTGAGAACTGGAAACGTATGACGCACATATTTATTTACCTGTACTGATTCAATTCAGTACAATATTTCTCGGTAATATTTAAGCAAGTAAGATACAGAGAACATAGAGCAGATGTTATAAAAATAAAGTGCATTCCTAATAGCAATTAAAATGTAACACATATCCAGTATATCTCGTGATTCAAACCCACATCGATTACAAAAATATACGAAACTTCGACAATTCATTAACTAGATAGCCCATACAGTTCACTGGATAATGTTAACAGATTTTTCTTATAAGTTTTTAATACGAGAGTTATTTTATATGCGTTTTATATAGAGGTCTAAGAACCGAAATTAAAAACATTTAAGAAGACTTTTTGATGCCTGACTAGTTTTGTTTTATTAATTTTATATGTAATTTACGTCGTCTAAAATATAAATCAGAAAGAAATATTTAAATATTCCCAAAAATAAAAAGTAAGAAGCCTTTGAAGTTTGCTGTAACCGTCAAACTGCGGGAAAGAGACGTATCTGTATGATCACGTCACGCCATAACGGTACGTGCGTAGGAAAGGGATAGCGAGATATCTCCAATATGCCCCCACTGCAGAATTTAAAATATGAATTACTGCTTTATTTTTCAACCAATTTCAATGCAGTTTTTACATAAGGGTTTCTTTTTGACTTTATTTGCTATTACATATAGATATGTGTATAAAATCAAACATAGTCAAGTAGCCTCACTAGTCTTAATCCTGAGTTCTAATCCGCCATGAGTTTGTGCGCGACCTTGTATGTAGGTACTAGTTGCATAGTTGTTTACCCTTTAAGAGATACAGGCGTGAGTTTATTTGTTATTTTTATCATCAGGAAAATAAAGGCGTATAAAAGGAAAAGTTATTACATATTCAATCAAGTTGTCCTCAAGTTACACCATCAGACATCGATTATTCTAACTGCAAAAGATTACGTGTCTGCCGAGATTTCACCACCGGGCTTTGTTATTGCAATTTCAACCTACATACTTGCGTCACAAATAAGGCCTAAGTTTTAAAATTGTAATAAAAAGTCTTGGCAATGATGCAAAGAGATGCCTATGAGTCATAATGGGCAGACAATATACCTGTCTGAATCCTCTAAAATATTGGGTTGTACCATTTTGCATTAGTCACGACTCACGAGTCAAATTAAAAAAGAAAACATTATTTGTATAAAAGTGATACCGGTACAGCGAAAATGAACCTTAAAGTATCGCATTAAAGTCAATTTTTAAACCAGTATGTTTAGAATAGCAAAAGTGCTTAGTACTATTATAATATAGAAACTATTTCACAGTACATAAATAAATGTTCAAAGCTGTATCATTCAGAGCTCGTAAACATTTTAAATAATTAAAAAAATAATCAAGGCCAAGATTGTGGAGAAAACTTAAAAAGTGAAATGAATGTGCTGCATTTTATGGAATAGTAAAACAGTAAAAATTATGCCCAAGTCAGAAACCATAAAGATATTTATTGGCGTCAAACTTAACCAATTAGTTTGTCTGTTACATTGAAAGGGAAACCAACTGAGTCATTGAATTGAGTCATTTGTAGTTTATACGTAGAGTAGATATACAAAGTATTAGGATATAATATAGGAATATAGTGTGAGAGGTCTTTTCTGCAACACAATTGAAGTGTGTTGCGGCGACCCCACATTAAGGTGGGATAAGGGCAGGAAATAAAGAAAGAAGTGTGAGAACTGAGAGGTCAGTGTAAAAGCTATATTGTATAAATAAATATGTAACGATTCGTAAATCTTCATTAATAAAGTCGCCTTGTTGGTCTATTGGCAATATATGGGAGGTCCTGGTTTGATCCCCAGGTAGGAAAAGCTGTTTTTCTAACACACTTTGCGCAGGACTGGATCCCCCAGACAGGGTTAATGTAGGCAGCCGATTGTGAAAACCAAAGCCGAATCATTTCTGCACCATGCTTGAAAAAGCATGGCAGGGTTTTAACATACATACGAACAAACAACAAAACCATCACCAATCACTTTTTCAAAAATGTATTATATAGACTCTACTCCAGTAAGACGACTGTACTACAATAAGCCACTTTACTGATTGGCAGTTGCACTGATTAGTTCGTTGACACTGAATAAATCGCTCCCATTCATACATAATGAAAGACTTACTTGTACAGTAAATTAATATACTCTGCGTGCACTTGTCATTGGCTATTTACTATTAATATGACCAGGCGAACTTAACTTGTGCGTGCGGTGAAAATCATTAAAAGCATATTACCAGAGGAAAATAAATATAGTGATAATTATTTAAAAGAATACCCAATGGATTAAATCTGTTGATTGCTTCTTAGGTAGTTGCATTGCATACGCGGTACAATTACTGTCTTTAGCTCCGGGGTTTGATCCCCGGGTCGGGTAGAGACATTAAGTTTTTCTGCTCAGCATCAACCCAGAGTCTGGAATTTCTTCCCGATATGGCACTAAGCTCGTCCCCTTGTCACATCATAGGTAGGAAATTAGGCGAAAAGTGGGCGCAATGGTTGCGCCTCTGCCTAACCCTTCTGGAATAACAGACCTGAGTATGTGTATTTATTTTGTGGTGCAACAATACCTTTAAAACGAATGTAAAAAAAAATAACGCAAACCTCAAACACACTTGATTTTTCCATAAATTAAAACAATTAGGATTTTTAACGGTTCAAATGTCATTTCAATGACGTTTTAATTAAAAAAGGTTAATCATTTATGGATTTACGTACGAAAAAATCTACTGAAATAAATATACTTAATTAAATAAATCTGTATCGATATTACCTACTCTTGATTCTGATCAAACTAATAGTAGGTTTTGCACTTACACGTTGTATAAGTTTGCCAAACTTATTGATGCGTTTTGCGTGCAATGTCACTGGTTGTCTACCACTGTGATTAGTGGAGTACGAACGTCAATCTTCACGCAGTTATGTTCTTGTTCATTGAACTAGCGATATGGGTGGGTTTAATAATTGCATCGTGTTTATTTAGTGAATATTATTACCTATTTCACTGAGTCTGGGTTAATTCGCGCTGTACTCTCTTAGGCTGAGTCAAAGAAAGTAACTCAGTGAAGATTTGGAATTTTTAAATAGAACTTTGATTTAGTCCGAATCATTTTTTACAAGAAAATCTTTGTTTAGTCTGTCTGTCAATGTCAATGACTCGGAACAATTTAAAAAATCCAAATGCATTATGATAATCACTATAAAATACGCTTAAAAAATATGTTTTTCTTACTGGTTATGAATTAATTATTATAACGTATTCTAAGCACGAAATATCTAAGCCAGTGTCACTCAAAACTGACGTACGCTTCCACTCGACTAATGAGGCTATCACAATCATCATGACATTCATAAGTTTTAGTGTTCATATCACGAAGTTTTCCGTTATGAACAAGAGACCTTGCACTACCCTTAAGAGTTCTGGACTATGTTAGGAACTGTTCTGCATACAGCCTTATATTGCATACTTGGTGTTCTGAATTAAATAAATAACAACCAACAGTAACAAAAATAGACATGATCCATACTAAGGCTGAGATCTATAGAGCGAACTTCGACTATTTCTAAGTCAAAGAAACAAACTCAGTGAGGATGAGGATTTTTTAAACCGAACTTTGACTTGTTCCGAGTCATTTTTTACAAGAAAATATTTTCTTAGTCTGTCTATCAAGACTGACAGACAGACTGGCCAAAAGGCCAAAATGTGGCCACATTATACTGTCCATCTTCATTGCAATTTTGTTGCATTAAACCACATCACTTAAAAACCAACAAACACAGCTCTAGAGAATAATATGAAATAATTTGAACAAGCTACGCCCACCCTGTCAGACTTCCCGTCAAAATCCCTGTACATGCAGTACTTGCAGACAAAAATACACTGACTACCCTGATTTGTTAATCAAGATATTTTTTTTTCAATAGTGCCGCATTCGCTTTTTTTCGACGGAAATAAACTCGGCGAAGAAAACAGGTTATCTACTATTTGACACTGATAAAATCACTGCAACGAAGTGGAGCGATTTTTGTTTAAAAGAATAAAAAGAAACTCTGCGAAGTATATGTGATCTAGTTCGCCTCTGTCTACCTCTTCTTCTACTACTCTACCATACTCATCTTCTTCCAGAAATACATGGGTAATGTATGTATAACGATAAACCTTATAGATAAACTACGTCCTATTTCGAATTCACTTATACCGTTTGTAGCCTATTTTCGAAGCGAGAGATAAGCATGTCTAATACATTCTTATGTACGATACATGTCGACTTAGGCACAGATGCACTGCAGACGCTTCGGAGAAAATCGACTTCTCCGATGCAAGGCTTATGCCAATTCATGCTTTGTAAAATGAAAAATAAAATATAGCAGCATATGAAGGCTGCAAAGCGGGATAATCTGATTTGTAGTCTGGAATGTGTCGATAAACGTAAATAGAAGGAAATCGTGAGTTGAATTCATTTAAATTTTCCTGGACGGATTGCATTTAAATATGGATTTTATTTAATTTTCCTGAAAGAATTGCCTATACAAAATACGCATTTTATTTTCCTATGACAATTGGCTAAGCTATTTAATTTATATCCACAAGAGTGTTCAGAACTTCTAATTAGATCTGAGAATGGTTATAATGTTATCACGAATTTCCCATGCATAAAATAAATTCAATATTCATATTTATCGATCAGTAATTATAGGAATATGCATGATATATGCATTTAATTATGTGATATGCATTGATATACATTTAATTCGTATTTCAAACGCTGTATTTAATACCACAGATGTTCCCACGAAGTTAATTAGCGAGGCTCAATATTCGACTATTCATTTTCGTTCCAATTACTCGACGTGCCATCGACTATCGACTAGGCTGAGGTTAATCATTGGGCTTTAAAGGATTCTCTTATATCAACATCAGGGATAGAAGTGAATCCTAATTGCCTTCACTAAATCACCAATTAGATTTTAGTTGTCGATGACCGAAGTTGACAAGACCAAACAACTTTAGATAAAATAGGCTTTGGTTCTAATTATATTCTATTCAAACTAAATACTGGAAAGAAATATGGCCAACTAATTAATTGCATTAAAATTAGTTGTTTAATTAATTAAATACCAATTAACTAAGCCCATTCCATGACTTCTAATGGTGAAATTAGCAACCTACATACAAGCCATTGAATGTAAATATAATAAACATTATTCATATTCCCACACAAGTTCGCAAGAAACTATTGAGCACAACTCATAAAAAGCACAGTATGGAAATGTCCTTAGAATCAGTGTCAATGAAGACATCTTTTGATGTTTCATTTGCCAACGATTATCGAATTTGAAGATACTCGTAAATGTAATACATAATTGAAAGCCTTTGCTTGCTTCTAGTCGGATCGTATTAGTCAACCTTGTTCGGTTGATGCATGTCGAGAAAATAGTCTAAAAATCATCAAACTGAAATGAATTGACGCAAAAACTCCTGTTAGACTTGAAATCGTCCACATCTGTGTTTATTATCTCAAAAAAACCTCAATAACGCATTTTTTTCTTCAGACATCATTTTATAGAAGAAAAATTATTATTGGTCACCTTTTAAAAATAATGAAAACTTACAATAACGACGCATACATGAATATTAATGGGTACTTCTTTGTCAATGGAACATTAAATAATTGACTATTATTGACACGAAGCTCAATCTCTTTTGGTTACAAAATGTACGACAACATGCAACATTAAGAGACTAGTCTGACGCTTATTATATTTAGATTTAACAAGAAAACATAATTAGCGCTCTTATCGAAATTAATACTAATATGCATGATACCAATACGTAGTACGTAAACAATTAAGGAACCTTAAATCTAATTAAGAGCAACATAGTTCATAACGCTATTGAGGGATTATTTTAACATTTTCCTGTGTCCCAATTAAACGTTAACAAACCACAAGTTGTTAATTTGTTTACGATCACGGCAACAATGATCACAATGGTCTGTTGATTGAACCTGAACCATGGACCAGAGGCTACGTGCTTGATTGACACGTGTACATTAACTATTAATTTTATTAACCTTCGTAATGGACATTTATTTGCATGCCTAGCAGCGCCTCTTGCGGAAAATACAATTAATCTAAAAGTAAATACGAGTACTATCATCGTTAACTAACTAAAACGATTGCTTATTAAAGGTGTATATTGTATATTCAGCAACTTGAGGCACAATACAGTTAATATCCTTATCCGGGATACGGTAACTATGTTTTATAAAAAGCTAATTTGAATTTACTATGATGTAACTGAAGAATTAATTCGAATTATTTTTGGAATAGTGAGAATATAATCACCTAAGTAGCTTGATAGGAAGTGATCATCGATGCCCTGGAACTAAAACTACCAGAAGAATTATCAATCGCATACACACCATTCGTATAACAACTAAATAATAAATTAGACGTTCTTTACTTCTTCTCTACTAATGAAATTCTAATTATAAGACTGTGTTTAACTTTTGTATGACAACGATAAAAAACGTCTGTAGCTTAGACATCCACTTCACTAAATTATACCTCTATTATAGCAACACATTCAAAAATGACATTTAATACAATGTAAGACAATATCGTTATGTCAATATATTGGCGGTCTGTGTTGGTGTTGAATAGCGCACACCATATGGTTTCGATGTTCGTGGCAGAACGACAGTTGCGCTTGCGCAGGTGTTGACCGCAGCTGCCATTTGCTAATATCGGGAGCATTGTATTATTTTGATGGCTAATTCCATTATTTCCTTTGTAAATTCAACTAAAATAGGCCATATGATTATTGAAATTTGTGAATTCATACACCATACTATCTTAAATGCGAAAGTAGCTGTATATTTTTACCTTGAAACTACAAGACCATTTCTGATTAATTATGGTTTGAAGAAAGCTTGAGCCATAGGAAAGGACATTGGATACTTTTGCGTCAAAAAATCTATCAGGTTTATATAAGGGATGACAGTTATTCAGAATTATTTATGCGCGATTACGCAAATCCCGACATTAAGAGTCCTATAAAAACCTTCCACGCCACCAGAGCCAAGAACAAAAGCTACATAAATTAAGAGCAAGAAAATAAATGTCATGAATTGTAAAAATACCTAAACAATTGAGGACACAGACCTTATCTTATGATTTTAAATAATTAAAACTAATAAATAGTCTCCATACTGTCGTATTAATGTCTATGACAATTTTAACATATAGCACATTTATTTCCAGATAAAAACCCTTAAAATAATTGAATATTTCATGGCCAGGGCTGTCGCTACTCGTTAATTAATTCACAAGTTTTTGTCGCGGTGTCGTGCCTAGTTAACTCCCAAGTGAATATGAAATACCTCGTTCTGAATTCAAGGTTGGCAAATATTTACCACTGTAGTGTCACTTGTGAATATACTGGCAGCTAGCTGAATAGTAAAGAAGGCCAAGGGTTGACACTTATGCGACAGAGCTGGTAATAAAAAAATAAGGTCCGTTTCATTACATATAACGTTAGAATACTTGTATTTAAGGTTTTACTAGAAATAAATAATAAAAAAATATATAATTCTAAAACTCTAAATATAATCATGAATCCGATATGTTTGGCATTAAAAGAACTACATAACATAACATAACACATAAGCTCACGCCTGTATCCCCGAAGGGGTAGGCAGAGGCGCACTAGCGAACTAGAACACCCACATTTCGCCGAGCTTAGTTCCGTCCCAGATGTGATAGGGGGCGAGCCTATCGCCATATCGGGCACAAGTTCCAGACTCCGGGCTGATATGGAAAAATCCAATATCACTTTGCCCGACCCGGGGATCGAACCCGAGACCTCAGAACCGTAGTCGTACCGAAATACCACCACGCCACCGAGGCAGTCAACTTAAAAGAACTAATTATTGAAAAATATGAATCCTCAGTCGCTATGACTAAAATTAGTGATTACCATCAAATAAAATACACAATAATGGTAATATTATATCTTACTATAAGTAACAGTAATGGATTAATTAATATGAAAAAGTTAATCAAGCCTTAACTGGGTTTAATCTTGTTAGCTTTTATTAAAACTCGGAAAGCCAGCCCACGCTCCGACCTTAGTTCCTTAGATCCAGTTCACAAAATAAACCAAGACATAACCGCAATACAATCGAAATTAGTCTAGACGGAAGAACTACACGAGGTATTGCAATGGAGACACAATGAGTAAGAGGAAACTTTCTTAACAACAATGTAAGGGACAATGAAGCATATACGAAAGTTGCAATTGATTTCAAAATTGACGATAAAAATTGATAATATGTTAATTGTAATTGTATATTTATAAGTCCAGATTCCGATCTGAAGACTAGAACTTGGCGAGAGTCCAGAGAGCCAATTGTCCTATTTAATACAGGTTGTTGATAGAATTGGGATGATTATTAGATAAAGATTGGAAATTCTTATCTCCTTGAATATTTGTTTAATACCAATTCATATATATTATATCTATCGTTTAAAAGTGTTAGTTAACATCATGTCAGATCGTGTCGATTCCGACCAACTTTGACGTATTTTACATCTCATACCAAGTGAGTGCAGTTTTGGAGTTTTCAGTTGCCATTCTTTTCATTGACATTTTGAATAAAAATCATATTGAACAAAACTATTCTTAACCCCCTAACCTATTTCGTTTACAGCGCTCGTGCTTTAAAAACTATTCTAATAGTCTTCCTCGTTCTTCGCGAGGTTTTCTCGTTCTACTTTGGTGATTTATTTAACTTTTTTATATCAATTTAGTAACGCCGTATTTACATCATTATAAACTATTCAAACATTTTGATCTGTTGTAACTTTGACATTATATAGTATCAAAAACACACTTTAATGACAAATTGGGATTTGTTTGATGTTTGTATTCATTATCCATTAGCACCATAGAATAGATTTTTAGTGTCTGACTTTTTGTCCTCTATTTTATTATTGCTTCGCATGTCCTTTGTATCATACAGAGTGACCGAGGAATGTCACTGCAAAGTAATTTTTACTAATTACTAAAGTACACAATTTCAATTTGCTATAATTTATTCATATTTAATGGATATTTACTATATTCTACACTGTCTTGACGAACAGCGACAAATAATTCTTTGTACTTTAAGGTTTCATATTAGAATACGTATGTTGTTTTATGCGGGCACGTTAAGGTAACTACACTGCATCTGATGGTAAGCGTCAAGTCCAAAAAAAACTAGCGACCACTGACAAACAATGGGTTTAACAATTATCGCCAGAATCATGCCGGTCTATTTATGCTTCTTCATACTCCAAATCCGTAACTATTATTTAAAAAAAAACTGTTCATCTGTTTGACGAGGGCAGTCCTAGTTTAACAACTACGACTATAAGTAATAATACCTCTACATAAGCGTATTTATACACGCATTTACTATCAGCGATCCCTTCAATATTCGACTTCAAGAATAGCTGCTTATTGTGCTGAAATATGATCCATTTACCGCAGAAACATTACACATGTAAGATATCCGTACAAGGTGAGCGACTTGCAAGGATGATGTCATTGCTGGCAGTGCCAATAGACGAAAGTGTTAGAACGATGATACTCTTATCGAAGCACTATGTGAAGGCTGCACGACCTTGTAATACATCATGTAGTGTGCCGATGAACTCTGCGTTTGAGTTTACGTTATCGATCGCGTATCGAGTTTGCGTCTGTTCAATTTTTTGCAGCGATATTATTTATCGTTTTATGGAATTGGCATTTTTATATTTTTGTGTCGTAATGAAATTTATAAATATTTTTATCAGAAAATCGAGCGCTAAGAACCCATTTAAATAAAATTGATGTTCAAAATTGAATAGACGTGTATTTGAAATACTCTTGACATAAAATTCAAGATTAAAATATTGACATACCGTTGAGAAGGTCTTTAATTCAATCCAAAACTTTAAAGAACTAAAAACGTCAATTTTCGATTAAATGTATCTACGCAGATATTACTCTATTCTATTATATTTCAAGTAGTGATTTTATTCAAACAATTGAAGGTGTGGGATTTTCCTACAGTTCAAAACAAATCTAAAAATAATTTATCCCTAACATTGTTGCTTCCCATAACGTTTATTGCATTACAAATTATAATACAATATATACATTGAAATACTTTAGCACTTAATCATATATAATACATAGACTCACACCTGTATCCTCGAAGAGGTAGGCAGAAGTAGAACACCCACACACACAGAAATTATCCAACCCACAAAAAATAAATATATAATGTTATTGATGCCAACATGTTCTAAACCATTAATAGGCCATATTGGCGTCAAATTTTTTTTTTTGTATTTTTGAGGATTGGATCATTTCTGCGTAACACGGTCCAATTATTTATATGAAAACACCCGAACGCCTCTAGCGGTTACGTGGGGAATTGACTTTTTTCATACAAATTTATTTACGTAGCGTGAAATGCCAAAAAACTCATGGTCGAGCTACAAGAATATTTTTTGACAATTGAATTCGAATTGAGCTCAATGCACGCGTGTGATAATTATTTGTATGTAATATTAACCAAACGTCATCAGTAGATCTTCCATGAGTTTTATTTATGTTTCACGCTAGCGACTGCGTAAAATAATTTGAACGAAAAACGACCATTCCCCACGTAACCGCTAGAGACGTTCGGGTGTTTGTCATATAAACATTTTACATAGTCGCTAGCGTGAAATTCCAAAAAACATGGTTGAACTACAGTTCCTAGCGAGCTTGATACGAATTCGAATGTCAAATATAATTCCTGCTCGGACCATAGGCATTTATACATTTATAATCCAATATCATAAGGGAATTCACATTTACAAAAAACCCAAGGCGCAGTAACGTGCGTACGTAGTTTACTATGGGGCAGGTGTTTAAATGTCTGCCAACTTTTTAACCAGTCGAAACTAATGGTATTCGGAAGAACAAATTATTTTCTCAGGGCTATGTAAGAATAGCCCTTAAAATAAAATAATTGTTTTAAAAACAAAACTTTGGAGCTGGAATGATTCAGACCGGTGTAGCTGTGTAAGCCGACTTGGTCGGGCTGCCAGCTGTAGGGCCAAAAAAAAAGGAGCTGGAATTAAGGTACTATATCAATAAAAAATCTCTATATACGTATATAGGAGAAACTGACTGACGTACAGTCGAAATTATTGGATCTAGGAACGTGAAATTTTATACACGGCTTCCTTTTATGACGTAGGCGAGCACTAAGAAAGGATTTATGGAAATTCATCGCCAAAGGGGATGACAGTTGTTCGCGAGCGTAACCGCGGGAAAAAGCTAGTTTAATTGTATTATTTTGCCACCTGCTCTTATCCTACTCCGATGTGGTTCCATGGGTTACATGTTTTCAAGCATGCTGCAGAAAGTATTCGGCTTAGATTTTCCACTGACCTGTCAGACATCAACCCTCTCAGGGGGATCCAGTCCCAGATAAACTGTAAGGAAAACGCACGGATTCGAACTTGATACCTCCCGGTCCAAGACCAAGGAAGTAATAAAATCCAGCATATTATGTACCTACATATGTAAAATAAATAACAATATGAAAAGTATTTTAGTCGAAAATGTTAGTCTTATCGCAAGAGAACTATTTGCTCAAGATAAAAGTCGATGAACGGCAAAGCGAATCCCGAAATTCGTAACGTGACCCATCGAAGTGAAAATCATTCCTGTAATCAGTTCGCGATAACATTGAAGCGACGATCAAGGTTAACATTTTACGCAACAATATCGACTGTGAAAAATTACGTCGTATACAAAACTAGAAAAAAATTAAGTATTTAGCTTATCGTGTTATAGTTAGTACTAGCTGCTGTTATGTTATTAAAAACCACGCAAACATTAAAATTGATGATTGGCCACATCCAATAAAAAAGAACAAAGCAAGAAAAAAAACACAAACCCTTATTATATTAAACAAAAAGAAACGTGTAACTTGCTCAATTAAAATGCACGAACTTGTTATTTAAACAATCGATAGTCGCTATATTCCTTTTAGGAAAATATCTGTTCCCACCACTACAAAGGACCAATTCCATAGATATTTAAAATATCCAGAAGATAGACAGTAATTCTTAAAAAAAAAAAAGAAAGTCCATACCTCAGGACAACCATCGGATAGGGGCGAGCCAAGTGGAGAATCTCTCGAGCTGGAACCCCTTCGAGACAAAGCTCTCTCGCACCAAGCGTTCAAAGACAATCTTCGTTTTATCGACAACATTTTCACGATCACTAATTATCCCATTATTGTCCCAACAGTGCCACAAATGGCTATCACAAAAGTACGCGAAAAAAATGCGTTCGTTCAACGTGAATTAACGATGGAAAATGGTTCGAAGTCATGTACGCGTGTCGCTCGACCGATAGTAAATGGCTGTTTAACAGGAAAATAGGTGTGATAACGGGATCATTTGTTCGTAAGTTTCCACATGTTTCAGTTTGTATTTTTACAAGTTTGATTGTCGAGGTAATTGTTGCGCGTGACTCGAGGGCCGGCTTCAGACGTGGAAAGAATAAATTAAAAAGTCGAAACGAGTGCCATTCCCATTCATTAAAACGTTTATAAGTAGTTTTGTGACCCACTTGGCTATGGTTTTATCCTGATGTCTTGGAATTTCTGTCCCTTGTTGGTACATCGTCATCGTAGATAGGTCACGAAACTCACAAAATCTTGCTCGACGTAAAAACCCAACTTCGTCTTACGCATATTAAAGAAGGATAGAAATTAATCTAGTTTTAAAACAATTTTTTTGTAAAAACCAGAATTAAATCTAGATGCCTGAGTGTCGTTCTATAAATAAAGGCCTAAGTTCACACTTCTTATTTCCATTTCAAGTAAACTAATGAGGTGAATTGCAAAATAATTGAATGAAGAAAAAGGCTTCAATATTATATTGTCATATTTCCAACACTTCAAAGACAAAAAGAATACTTGACTTTTCTCTAAGAAGCAACAGTAAGACCCACGTCGTAGATTCAAGCTTTGATTCTCTCTGCATATTATAAAATAACGCTTATTATATGAGACACAAACTCCATTTTTCATTCACGCTCAAAATAAGGCTAGTGCTCGGATTACCACTTGTCTACAGAAGAAAGGTTAATGAGTGGAGGAAAGTCCGACCGCGTGAAGGTTATTCGAAACAAAAGACGAACGTTCCGCTTAAAAGTAGATTTTTCATAAGGAGTTATGTATGCTACAATATTCGCCCACTCAGTAGCAAAGTGCTGAGCTTTCGTTGATAAATGATAGCAAACTTAATCTAGACTATCATGCAAGAGATAATATGTAAATACCCAAAATTATTGATTCCTGCATTTTCGTCTCTATGTAATTTGTCAATTTATCAAGAGTTTTTTCGACACTAACTTTAAGGCATCAATTAATAATTATGAGGTACATAACTTGGATCAACAGGTTTTTAAAACTTCAAAAAATACGGGGCCATCTTTGGAGTAGGCTCTATCCGAACACTAAAAGAATCTTGAAAAATAACCAACTGACTTAAAAATTTATCGGAAACTGACCAAATTTATGTGGAACCATTCTTGGAACTGCCTTGACTGCCTCGGTGGCGTGGTGGTATTTCGGTACGACTACGGTTCTCAGGTCTCGGGTTCGATCCTCGGGTCGGGCAAAGTGATATTGCATTTTTCCATATCAGCTCGAAGTCTGGAATTTGTGCCCGATGTGGCGATAAGCTCGCCCCCTATCACATCTGGGACGGAACTAAGCTCGGCGAGATGTGGGTGTTCTAGTTCGCTAGTTCACATCTGCCTGCCCCTTCGGAAATACAGGCTTGAGCTTATGTAGTTGTTGTTGAAAATATTGTACACAATCTACAATAAAAAAAATTGAAAGTAAAAAAGCTGACGAATAATACATACACACGAAACCAATACTGTTTCATTACTTCCCTTCAAATTATAGTCCCACGGGCACTAGATACATATGTCGGAACTTGAGTACGTCTGAATATTTTATAGACGTAAGGGAATGCGAGTAATTTTATTAGACAACTGCACTAAAATATATTTTGTAGTATACGAAAATATTATATCAAGAATTTACTGAGGTATTTTTAGCTTTTTTTTATGCCAGAAGGTCAGCAATCGAAGTAGGTCACCTCAGTGATTGTCCATGAACACCCATAATAACAATTTTATTTACGTTTTAAGGTGGTTTAATTTTTAAATTTTATCTTGGAGTTAAGGATACTTATTCGAGCAAGTAGGTCACCTCAGTGATTGTCCATGAGCACCCATAGTAACAATTTTATTTACGTTTTAAGGTGGTTTAATTTTTAAATTTTATCTTGGAGTTAAGGATACTTATTCTCCCGGAATTAGTCTTATAATTAACATGATTATTTAAGTATAAACAGAGAGATTATCTCACTGCCTTGATGGGTAGCAGTATTGCGTGCGCGCTACGACTTTCATCCTGAGGTCTCAGGTTCGAATCCCGGGTCGGGCAGTGATATTGGATTTTACAGTATCAGCCCGGAGTCTGGAATATGTACCCGATATGGCAATAGACTCCCCCTATCACATCTGGGACGGAACTAAGCGCGGCTAAATGTGTGTGTTCTAGTTAGTGCGCCTAGTTGCTAGTGCGCCCCTGCCTACTCTTTCGAGGACATAGGCGTGAGCTTGTGAGTGTGTTGTGTATGTATTAGCACAAAAAATCTAAGAATTCGACGCAAAATAAAAAATCTTATAAATAATTGTAAGTTAATATAAAAATATCACCAGTAACAACACTTATAGCGCCACCCAACCGTGAACTGCAGGTCAAAGCTTTGTTTCCTATAGTTGCCTGTTCATCCAATTTGGTTACCAAAATAGGGGTGAGCGCAGTCTCAAAGGATAAACTTCTGCAAAGTGCTCCGATTGAAAAGTTTGCCAAGCGGAAGCCCTTACAACAAAGTGGACTGATGCAGCTCGTTCTTAAAGATTTTGTACTTATACTATAAACATAAACTCACGCCTGTATCCCCGAAGAGGTAGGCAGTGGTGCACTAGCGAACTAGTGCACCCACATTACACCCATTTTTACGATCAGGTTTCTATGAAACATAGTGGTAATTCCAATACAGTTCAAGAGTTCAACTGTACGATTATTAAGCAATGCAATATTTGCAATATAAAGGATCAAGTAAAGTAAAGTTAAGATAAACATTTGTGAGACCGAAAGTCTCTCATAGTCGCTGACACTCACGATACAGGTTATATCTAGTGTGGGGTCAGGAATAGGTGTGTGACTTTTGGGTGTATTTTATTTATTTAAGTGAACTTGGGTGTTATTTGATAAAATATAATAACAATTTTAAACATTTTAATAACAGACTTAAAAATGTATCCGATCCGTAACTAAGTTTATATGGAACCATTTTCAGAATAAGCGATAACGAACACGATAATCTTGAAACTCGGTCTACATTTGGCAGAGATATCGCATGTAAGTATAAACGAATTGATTACCTCCTTTTGAAGTCGGTAGAAAAACAGGTAATTTTTTTACGACTTTTACCTAATGATTTCTTAGATTTACGTGAATGTTATTCATTGAAATTAAACTATTTATAGACTGGCGTCTGACCCGTGACCACGAAGGCTGCAAAGCTTTCGAAACGTCGGGCATAAACATTAAAACCAAATCGTGATATACTCCGTAAAAATAGTTTAATTTCAATGACTTTTACCTAATTAAGGTCGCACATGCGAAAGGTTATTCGACCTATCCAAAGAATAAAGTTACATATGATAATGAATCGAAATTGCTTTCTTATTTTTCTGAGCTTATATTGACCTATATATTTAACTAGCAAATTTTTTTTTTTTAAGTTATGGCGTAATAACAAGTTAAATTATGACATAGCTTAAAAATATTTACTAATTAAATATACAGGTCAATATAAGCTCAGAAAAATAAGAAAGCAATTTCGATTCATTATCATATGTAACTTTATTCTTTGGATAGGTCGATGCTTCTATAATGCTTTCGCAATTATATAAATATATTTTAAAATATGCAACCCAACAGACGCTATACAATCGTACATGAGTCACTCAACGTGCAATGTCATCTTGTCTCGGTTGCACCCTCTAATATAATAGTTCTCCGACAATTTCATAAATAATTTAAAAACTTTGAAAAGGAACAACGCGACTGCATAATGAATTTGTCTTTGCATAAAACAAGTATTAATTCTTGTAAATAGTTTGTTGAAAGTCCATTAAAGTTATCCTCGACTGCGTAATCTAGAGTTTGTAATGCTGTGCATTATACATTGAATTTCGTGATGTTCTTGGACTTAAATCACTCAACCGCCAACTAAATTATGTAAAGTTGTAGACGTTATTCAACAATATATGCATATACGTAATTAATACAGAAATTGAAATTACGAGTAAAAGTATTATCGACCAATTTCCAAAAAGGAGAAGGTCCTCAATTCGTCTGTATTTTTTGTTATGTGTTACGCGATATCTCCAAACGTGGACCGATTTTCAAAATTCTTTTTGGGTTCGATAGAGCTTATTTCAACGGTGGTCCCATATAAATTTGGTCACGATCGGATATATTTTGAAGTCGGTCCATTAAGTTTTTAAACTTCCAATTGTTTGAGAGCTTCCGTTGCGTTCGCTGTAACACATATGTGGCGCAGACGAAGTTGCGCGGGTCAGCTAGTGAAGTATAATATATTCAGTACTCTTGATTTTAATTTTTAACCCCCGACCCAAAAAGAGGGGTGTTATGAAAGGTGTTTTTTTATTTTTAAATATATGAATGAAAAAAAAATTAAAATACATTTAATTTTTTTTTTTTGCTTCAATTTGAACTCGCGCGGTATAAATACGGCTTTGAGATCTCAGGTTATTTTATTTATAAATCACTGTATTATAATGATATTAATTACTGTTATGTAAATACCAAATCCGGCACTAACATTTCAAAGGTTGTTGACCGACACCAACCACGAAATTGAATTCGATTATAATTTAATTTGACCTACATTATTTCTTCGAATTCTAATACTGCAACTATTCAATTTCGCAGGTGAGATTCTTACGTCGGATATCTTGGCACGTGTTCAACGCGGTGCCGTCTCAATAACTCGTAATGTTTACATCCAACCGGCTAAAATATTGCGAGTTGCGGACGTGAGGTGACTGCCCGATATAAATGTACCACATAAATATTAACATTACCATAATTTCGACTCCAATTACGTTTAGAGCTTCTTAAAAACTACAATTAACTCGTGTTTTATTTGTCTCTAAGTTTTATAACCCATTTCTACAAGCTCACGCCTGTTTATCCAAAGATGTAACCAGACGTGTAAATAATGCTCCCAAGTTTTGCCGACTTTATTTTCCCATTTCATGATAAGAGACGACTCTTTTCCCACTCAATGTGGGGTCGGCATAACACTTTTTTTTTAAGCACGAAAACGATTCCCGACGTCAACCCCGCTTGCTTGATGTACCTTAATCCAGACAAATCATGTCGCCTTGCCCGACCTGGGATTCGAACCCAGTACCTCTCGCTTCACGGCCCATATACACTACCACTAGACCACGGAGGCGGATGATCTCTACGGACAATTATTAAAATCTTGGACACTCATATATAAATTTTCGAAACAAACACTCGGACACGAATTGTGATAATTATGACTTAGGAAACCAGGATATCACGCGTTTAAAACGTAAATAAAAAAATAAAAAAATTGACCAGGCAAATGAGGCGATTTCGATTCAACAATAAAATTAATCTGCACATCAGCATTAAATGAAGATCTAAAAGTAAATTGACGTTACGTGCTCTCAAACGCTTTTATTTGCATAAAATTGCAGTTCATTCGTCGTAGCGAGCGCTATAAATATCAATTATCTTCAACTATCATCAATGAGAAGGCAAACATAGATGCACACTAATAAAATTAATGTGCCATTTCAAATGGCCAGATAAAACTATCAATCATTTTGACAACGGTCTTGCTGACTGCACAGGATAGCTTTATAAATAATCTACCATAGTGTATTTTAGCTCTTTCTTATAAATATTAATGGTACTGTGCTGCACTGGCCGGGCAAAATTTATATAGGGTCAAGCTTGTGCTAGCTAAAAATGAGCACGGCGCCATCTATTTTTCGCCTGCGTCCATTTGCTGACATGGGTCAGTCGTGTTATTGCCACGGAATCGTGAGAATTGTCTGATACTCAACACAAGCCCCAGCCTCTCATACATATTAATAAGGGACGAAATTCATAGGACACGGTAGAGCAGAATTCGCAGGTTAGGAGTGTCTAGGGTTATAAAAGGCTGAGTGGACTCGAATTTTTTGTAGTGTTGGAAAACATAACTACGAAGATTACTTGCCGGACTGAAACTCTACAGGCCCGGATCTAGATTTCGTGTTTGGAGGGCAGGCTCAGCTAATCATGATTATAATCAAGAATCATGAAAATAATGAAAACTCATATTTTCTTTTTACTTCCCTTATCCCACTTTAATGTGGAATCGGCGCAATACTTTTTCAAGCACATTTCAGAAAGGATTTGGCTTAGTTTTTACGACCAGCCGTCTGCCTGACGTCAACCCCCTCTAAGGGATCCAGTCTCGGGAAAATTAAATTAGAAAATTTGCTTTGCCTGACCTGGGAATCGAACCCAAGACCTCCCGGTCCACAGCCCATACTGCTACTAGACCAAGGAGGCGACATTTATCATTATCATCACTAAACTCATATCCATAAAAAATACAAGATGCGTGTTGTAAGAATTACCTATTACGTTAACTGGCATTGAACTAACATTTCAGTATTTGCGTCTTAATATGACAGTACAAATACTTTGCCTTTTTTCATGATTAAAAAATGTATAACACCTCTCGCCATTACGAAATGAAAGTTGTCAAAACATTTACTAATTGACACGCATCGGCGAAATTTTGCGCCGAAATAAAATGTGCATTTATATTGTTCAGCAAATAAATTTTTGCTCATCATTTAGAGATCGCGCTCGCTAATTGGCTCGTTTCATTTGCTCACTTTTTGCTACCATGTCCTATAATTTACTTGCAAAATTATTGTATTTATCATCTTCACAGCCTTCGTAGCGCAAGAGGCGAGCTGCTGTGAAGCGAGAGGCCGCGGGTTCGATTTCCGCATCAAGACAATTTTTTATGTGACCCACATATATTTGTTTCGGGTTTGGGTGTTGTAAGACCGAAAGTCTCGTAGTTTTTGATGCCCACAATACATACTGATTTCTTAAGTTTACGCGAATGTTGTACATTGAAATAAAACTATTTTTACGGATTCTATCACGATTAGGTATACGTGGTAGAATCCGTAAAAATAGTTTTATTTCAATGCCCACAATACAGGTTATCCTAGAGTGGGGTCAGGACTATGTGTGTGACTGTTGGTGTTTTTATTTGGATTTGCTCGAAGTGCAATATTGCATAATATTCATAAAAATTGGAATTCAAATAGCAGACTCCTTTCACGTTTATTCACGCAAAAGTTGTGACGGTTCAGTGAACTTCTTTTGAATGAAGGACAAAATAAAAGATTCCTTTTTCTCCCAGGATAGCTCGCAGATAAAACATTCAGTCTTATATTGTTATTTATCATAATGCTAAAGATTTATACAATGTATTTGTCTTCAGGACTTAGTAGCCAGCAGTTTATTTTATTTAAAGAAAAGCGAATAATTTATTGAAGGTTAAGTTATGATTGATTTTTATTCTCATTTAACGATGGTGCCAAATAAATACATATAACTTGTGCCTACACTTAACATATATGTATGTGTACACGTTTTAAATTTTTCATCACAAGGTCTTTCACATATTCCGACCCGCGCGAAAGTAGCATACATACAGCCCAAACCACTCCAATACATTGCATTATAATATTAAACATATTTAATGAATTGAAGGAAATAAAAGAAAAAATATTCCAACTTTGTCTATAATAAATTATATGTAAGTTCTATGCACTCTCGGTATCAGAACTAGATTATATTGTCATAAAAATATAAGGCTTCATATTGAGAATATCCGTTTTTTTCGACAGAGTTCCAAAAATTAGAAGGTCCTCAATTCGTCTGTATTTTCTTATGTATGTTACGCGATATCTCCGCGAAATGTGGACCAATTTTTAAAATTATTTTTGTGTTCGATAGAGCTTATTTCAAGGCTGATCCCGTATACATTTAGTAACGATCGGATTCGAAGTCCGTCCGTTAAGTTTTTAAAACTTGTGATTATTAACTAATAAGTAAGTACTGTAATACATACTGATTTCTTAAGTTTACGCGAATATTATTCATTGAAATAAAACTATTCTTACGGATTCTATCACGATTAGGTTTTAATTATTATTCCCGACGTTTCGAAGGCTTTGCAGTCTTCGTTGTCACGGGTCAGACTGCTGGAATCGTGATAGAATCCGTAAGAATAGTTTTATTTCTATACTCCGACAAGCTTTCTATACTCCGACAAATTACACTTTCGCTGACACGTGTCGGGTGAAAACCGAGAAAATGTAATGATCTTGCAGATATACAGATGACCGCATATATTACATATACTATGTAGAAAACTATACGATACATGAACTTTCTATATTAAAATATATTACTAACAAATTTTTCATTCAATAGACTACGTCGTGCAATTTCGTTAATCAAATCTCATTTAGCTGAGCTAACGCCAGGTCACTGTGTGGTAATTTAGTTTAACATAGAACTGTCGCTGATGATAATAATGATTTTTTTATAGCAGTGACTGGCAACCGAGCAGGTGGGTTACCTGATGGTATTTGATCTCCACCGCCCATAGATACCCAAGACAAATTTATCATGCGTTGACAACTGACAAGGATGGTAATAGGGATTGGGAAAGAGAGGGGGGAATTGGGCCAAGAGCGAGCTGCCACTTGAGGTCGGTTGTCTGTGAGACCCAGAGGTATCAAACCGGTCGAGCTGGCCCATTCGTACTGTAGACATTGCTGTCTACAGCATGTCTCTGCCACTCAAAATTGATAATAACGAAACTACGCCATGCAATTTGAAATAGGACAATCAGATGGAAAAAAGGGACAACGCCTAAAGTTTCACTTCTGCAGAATAATCATTTTATTCACCTTAGGATGTCGTCGTGAGAAACCTATTAGTTATTATAATGTAAGGATTTCACCTGCGGGTTCTAATTAACCCTACATGAGTATAAATGTATGTGAATTGTATTACATTTGGCTCCGCAAGTATTAAGTTGTCATATTCTTTGATACGGGCTTTGGGTCGAGAGTTGAAACGCTCTTTATACGTATTTCGTATTGAAAATTCATTATTTATCACGTTTACTGTAAATTGAAATTTGAAAATGGAATATACGAGTTCTGAAGTATTTTAATTAGAAAGTATGTAAACTTATTTACATTTAACTTTGTTAATTTGCCTTTCTATTCACTTGGATGGTGTATTTATTATTCAGACATATTCGTCAACGATAATATTAGAGACTAAACATATAATCCGTAGCTAAGGCACGCAATTTTCTAATTTCGGATTGAAATATAAATTATGTAGTTCAGTAATTAATTCTAGGAAGGAATCAACAAATTAAATAAGGCTTTTCCATGCTATATTTTACTTACAACGAAATTATCTGATATAAAAAAGTACATAAATATAATTAGATTTTAAATTACTTAGATATCTTTAAGTTCTAAGTATCTCCGCCAAATGTGGAGTGATTTTTTGTGTTCTATAGCTTATTTCAAGGGTGGTCACATAAATTTCGTCCCGATCAGATTTAAAGTCGGTCCATTAAGTTTTTAAACTTGTGATTATCTTGATTACATTCGTTTCCCCTATTCAAATGGCACACATCATCTCCAATTAGTGTTCGAATATCGTGGAAATAAATCTTCATTGTCGGCGTTTAAATAGTTCGAGAAACTCTACCACCGAAATTAGGTTATAATTCCGTGGAAACTTGCTTCACATGAAACTAAGTAAATGCACCGAAAATTCAGCAAATAATTATGCACACATCAGCAGTGGCGTGCAGTCCATATAGACAAGATATACTGTCTACCCTGACAATAAGCTATTTACATAAATCATGACAAAAAAATCGTGACCATAAACAAATCGTCAAAATATCAGTGCTCGGATTGTATTTTGACATGAGAATGATGATGATGATAGTGATGGTTATGTAAGAGTTAACGAAAATCATTTTACAAGATTTTTGTCTACCTTGATTAGAATGTCTATGGACGTCAGTCAAGTGGCTTGATAGTTGATACGTTGAACCGCTTACGAAACGCTTTTTACTTCCTGACTAAGGCTGAGATCTATAGAGCGAACTTCAACTAAGTCTAAGTCAGTCACGAACTCAGTGAGGATTTTTACTAAGTCCGAGTCATTTTTTAGAAGAAAATCTTTGCTTAGTCTGTCTGTCAGTCTGTTTTTCTTGTAATAAATGACCCGGACTAAGTCAAAGTTCGATTTAACAATTACAAATCCCCCCTGAGTTCGGGACTTTGACTTAGACTTAGTCGAAGTTCGGTCTATAGATTTCAGCCTAATTCTATTTGCTTTTTGCTTAGCTAATTGCGCCGCGATTCGGAACGTCTACACGTCTCTAATTACGTCTGGAACTAAGACATAAAACCTAACAATCGCATTATGGTGACGTAATACCGACCTTCACCCAGCTAGTGTATACGACAGAAGTAATTGCACGAGCGTGACCACATTTTTTAGATATCTAAGTTTAACTTTTTTAATCTTCTCTGTGTTTGCGAAAATTGCGGAATGTCGTGTTATGTTGAATGTTGGTAAAAAATGTTCAAGCTTTAATGTGAATTGACATACAAACATACATGGTAAATACATAGATTCATCTTTTTGCCTTTGATGCCATTTTTACTTAGAGACAACAAGTAGCAAAGAATGGCAAACGAGCGGATGGGTCACCTGATAGTAAGTGATCTCCATCGCCCATAGATACCCAAGAAAGGAAAATCATAGGTGCGTTGCCAACTTAAAAGGAGGGAAATATGGTTCGTGCTGTAGACGGACGTAACTGTCTATAGCGCGGCTCTACCACTCAAACTCTACTGCTGCTATGATTCTTCACTAAATTATCAATGGTATGACAATTACTTTTAATGATACTACTAACTTAGATTATTAATAACTGGCATGAAGTCATAATTTGGATCGGTTAAAGAAAGGATAATAATGGTCCTCGCCACATTTAATTACATACAATTTACACTTTTTTAACATATTTTCTTGTTTGACTGCCTCGGTGGCGTGGTTGTATTTCAGTGCGACTACCGTTCTGAGTTCTCGGGTTCGATTCCCGGTTCGGGCAGTGATTCGATTTTCCCATATCAGACCGGAGTCCGGAATTTGTGCTCGATATGGCGATAGGCTCGCCCCCTATCACTTCTGGGACGGAAGTAAGCTCGGCGAAATGTGGGTGTACTAGTTCGCTGGTGCGCCTCTGCCTTCCCCTTCGGAGATACAGGCGTGAGATTATGTTATGTTATTTTCTTGTTTAATTTCACCATTTGACAAACAAAATATGCGAGATTTATGCCAGCTATTGTAATGTATTAATTAATTTGGCAATAGTTGCGCTTTATAAATATAAATACGCTACTCAACATAAATTTATAAGACATGTACGTAACAGAACACATTTCGTGCAACTTTAAATAAAATATAGCATAACAAATTATTTACACCTGAGAAAACAATACCAATAAAGAACAGTAGTTACTGTGAAAATTACTTTGAAATTTCTAGATTGGAGTCAGGTGTAACAGCTACTGAAGAAATAGCGTGTTATGTCGGCACGTCACATCGCGTGCGAATTTACCGGAATAGTGGGGCTAGTACAGTCTTGGACATAAGTCAAATAACCACGCTGCGGGCGAGTAGCTGGTTGTAAATATGTACGGCCAGGGGTTCGATTCCTGATAATTTTCTGTAGTTATAACCTTGGTTCGATCCAACCTTGACATTGGCAGAATCATCGCAAATGCGTGGAAGCCATTTATTATAAAAAGAAGAAGAACAGTTCGATTCCTGAATCGATTTTTTTATGATATATACACATTTCTTTCGAGTTTGGATGTTCAGACCGAAAGTCTTTCGGAGTTCCTGATACCCCGGAAACAACTAAAAGGACTTAGAAGAATGTGGGTGACTGTTAGTGTTTAAGCGTATTAATTTAATTTATTATTTACTAGCTTTTGCCCGCGGCTCCGCACGCGTATTTTGTAGGGCCAACGGAAAAAGCTTTTTATTTGTCGATCCACCCTGTCGTTTTAGTCTAAATATAGGCGAACCAGATATCGACTTTGAAGTCAACTGGCCCAAAATGGCGGCCACTTTTGACAGGTTTGACAGCGGTTCTGTCGTTTGGAACCACGGGGAGACTCAGATATCGATTTTGAAGTCAATCGGCCCAAACACAAAGAAAACAAAATTGCGGCCACTTTTGACAGGTTTGACAGCGGTTCTGTCGTTTGGAACCACGGGGCGACTCAGATATCGATTTTGAAGTCAATCGGCCCAAAAACAAAGAAAATCAAAATGGCGACCACTTTTGTCAGGTCTGACAGCGGTTCTGTCGTTCGGAACCACGGGGTGACCCAGATATCGAGTTTGAAGTCAATCGGCCCAAAAACAAAGAAAAACAAAATGGCGGCCACTTTTGACAGGTCTGACAGCGGTGCTGTCATTGGGAACCACGGGGCGACTCAGATATCTATTTTGTAGTCAATCGGCCCAAAAACAAAGAAAAACAATATGGCGGCCACTTTTGAGTGGTTTGACAGCGGTTCTATCGTTCGAAACCACGGGGAGACTCAGATATCGATTTTGAAGCCAATCGGCCCAAACACAAAGAAAAACAAAATTGCGGCCACTTTTGACAGGTTTGACAGCGGTTCTGTCGTTTGGAACCACGGGGCGACTCAGATATCTATTTTGAAGTCAATCGGTCCAGAAACAAAGAAACAAATTTTCAACCCCTATTTCATCCCTTTGTAGGATAAAAATATATCGCACCCCATTTCTGTCCTTAGGGCTAAAACTATCCTCATACCAACTTTCTTAAAAATCCGTTCAGCGGTTTCTAGATTCCTATAAAAACCTTCATCCCCTATTTCATCTCATTTGGGAATGATTTAAAAAAGTAGCCCATTTGTGTCTTTAAACTCAAAGATATGCACTATCCCATACCAAATTTCATAAAAATCCATTAAGTGGGCCTAAAATTCCTATACGAACGTTCATCCCCTATTTCATCCCATTAGGGGTTGATTTAAAAAAGTGGCCCATTTGTATCCTTAAACTCAAAGGTATCCACTGTCCCATCCCAAATTTCATAAAAATCCATTAATTGGACCTAAAATCCAGATACAAACTTTTAACCCTTATTTCATCCCTATAGGGGTTGATGAAAAAAAATGAAGTACCACATTTTAATCCCTAGGGTCAAATGTATCCTCATACCAAATTTCATCAAAATCCATTAAGCGGTTCCAAAATTCCCATACAAACTTTCATCCCCTATTTCATCCCTTTAGGGGTTGATTTAAAAAAAAAATAAAGTACCCTATGTCCGTCCTTGGGGTTAAAAGTACCCACATACCAAATTTCATCAAAATCGGTTCAGCGGTTTAGACGTGAAAACGCCACAGACAGACAGACAGACAGACTTTCGCTTTTATTATTTAGTAAGGATGAAGTCACACGATTAGAATATTTTAGCAGGTCTATTTTGGCTGGGTTAGATACAATGGCCAAACTTAAGATGACCAAACATATTTATATCTTGTAGAGCGTTAGCAAAATCTGTGTTGCCTAGTGCCTCGGTCAACCAATAAATATTGAAATACGTATTTTTTTATTATCTATGGACTGTTGACAAATCGTTTATTGTTATAATAATACAGGCACATTTTGTGCTGAGTTGTACATAAATGGATACTTTTAATATGCATTGCAACTTCCACATATCGTCAATCGTATACACATTGATAGACTCGACTTCCTATGAAATTGCGAATTTCAACAAATAAGTGTAAGTAATGAATACGGAGTACCATTAACAATTTTATAAAGTTTATTCCTACTCAGTTTTTGTTTGTGTTTTTACAAATAAATAATAATTTACAAAGTATATGAGACTAGGGCTGATCTATAGAGCGAACTTCGACTAAATTTGAGTCAAAAAAACGAACTTACTAAGGATTTGGATTTTTTAAAGCGAACTTTAACTTAGTCCGAGCCAATTTGTACAAGAAAAACAGACTAAGCAAAGATTTTATTGTAGAAAATGACTCGGTTTATAAGTCAAAGTTCGATTAAAGACTTAGTCGAAGTTCGCTCTATAGATCTCAGCCTAGGTATTATTGTTTCTTTGACAAGTTTGTTACTCGTTAAATAACAATAACTCTACATTATGCCTCGGTGGCGTTGTTGTATTCCGTGCGCGGTACGACTACCGTCGTGCTGTCTCGGGTTCGATCCTCGGGTAGACAAAATGATGTTGGGTTTTTTTACTCAATAACAGCCCGGAATCAATTTGTGCATCACACCTGGGACGAAAATCAGCTGGGCGAAATGAGGGTGTTCTAGTTCTCTACATCACCTCTGCCTACCCTTTAAGAGATAAAGGCGTGAATTTATGTATGTACTATAGATTATGTACAAGTCTGATATTTCATTCCGTACACCTGCCGTCGTACATATTTTTCATAAGTACCAATACCGATATCAATATATTTTTATGACTGAACGCTGATTGATCACCGTGTTTTATTACTAGAGTTTACTCAGCAAGAAGTAAAGGATTCGCAAAATCTTCTATATATTATGCAGAAAGTATAATAACATAAAACATAAACTCACGCCTATATCCCCGAAGGGGTAGGCAGAGGCGCACTAGCGAACTAGAACACCCACATTTCGCCGAGCTTAGTTCCGTCCCAGATGTGATAGGGGGCGAGCCTATCGCCAAATCGGGCACATATTCCAGACTCCGGGCTGATATGGAAAAATCCAATATCACTTTGCCCGACCCGGGGATCGAACCCGAGACCTCAGAACCGTAGTCGTACCGTAATACCACCACGCCACCGAGACAGTCAGGGGTGATATAGGGGATATAGGCGTGAGCTTATGTTATGTGTTTATAATACTACTACATACCTTCCCTGTAGGGGAATAGGGAATGGGTATTGGAGTGGAAGAAAGTGGTTTTCGAAAATGTAAAATGTTTCATTAACATTGACTTGTTAGGTCTGATTCATTCTTTACACAGATGATATGTTACTATATTTAATTTCATAATATTCTGGTACTTACAATAATGCCAGTTTGTGGTTATTCTTTCTGATGGATGATTGATTGTGTTAATTACCTGTAAAGGACAAAAAGTACGTATTAGCGCGTAAAGGACATCAACACATTGATACCTACCCGCATCTTTCTACCTGACCTTATCCCACCTTAATGTGGGGTCGGCGCAACACACTTTTTCAAGCATGTTGCAGAAAGGATTTGGCTTAGTTTTTACGACCGGCTGCCTGTCTAACATCAACCTCCTCTGAGGGATCCAGTCCCGGGCAAATTGAATTAGAAAATTTTCTTTGCCCGACCTAGGAATCGAACCCAGGACCTCCCGGAACCTCTCAGAACATTAATATAAAAAAGAATATATTCAACTGAACACAGTACAAGGGGCATATCAATTATTTCCTATATACATACAAAAGTACATACAAAGTATCCTTAACCGACGTGAATATATGAAGAGATTACTGAAAGTAGATAAAGCGAAAGTAGTGTCAGAATCGGGCGAAGTGGAAATCTATAGTCTCTGCCTACCCCTATGGGATACAGGCGTCATATTATGTATGTATGTATGTATACATACAAAAGCAATGACGCGTGTATCCCAACAATCTTCCTTATTGTTGCCAAGCGCCTTTGGACGAATTAAATTTCGACCTATACAAAGAATAAAGTTACATATGATAATGAATCGAAATTGCTTTCTTATTTTTCTGAGCTTATTTATTGACCTGTATATTTAACTAGTGAATATTTTTTTAAGCTATGTCATAATTTAACTTGTTATTATGTCATAAATTTAAAAAAATACTAGTATTAGTTAAATATATAGGTTAATTTAAGCTCAGAAAAATATAAAAGCAATTTCGATTAATTATCATATGTAACTTTATTCTTTGGATAGGTCGATTTTATGATATCGGCATTACATCTGCATTGCATACATGTTTAATAATTTTCTGTACTTATTTGAACAGTGGGCCAAAATGTCATTTTCTGGTGCTTAGCGTATCGTAAATGGTATGTAAATGAATATAGCAAAGCACTAAAGAAATAATTCATTGATTAAAACATTTTGATTAATAGTTGATATTAATTTACATTATTAATAAGGACATGACTGCATAAATAAATTCTTCTTATACTACACAGTCACATATCAGATTTTCGCATAAATTCGTACTAAAGCGCCATTAGACACTAAAGCGTTTATTGTACACAATCCCATTAAATACCTTACTGATAAGTCGCTAGCATAAACTTAAGCCATAAACTTAATTAATTTGAGATCAACGTGGCATTTTCCTCGTACCTGACAACAATTGAATAGGGTAATTCCTTGCTAAATATAACTACTGATATAATAAGCTATAAGTTTGACGTCAAACTAAAGTACCTATCCCATTATACCTATATTCGAATCGGCTAGATTTAACCGTATTTCCAAGGAAAAATCATTATTATTCATTAATTGCTATTATTGTCATAGTATTCCATTAAATACAGCCTCCGTGGCCCAGTGGGCGAGTAGCCGGCTGTGAAGCGAGAGACCAAACCCTGATTTCCGCACTGAGACAAATATTTGTGTGGCCCACAGATATTTGTTTCAAGTCTAGGTGTTGTGAGACCGAAAGTCTCTCATAGTTTCTGACACTCACGATACAGGCTATACCTAGTGTGGGGTCAGGACTAGGTGTGTGACTGTTGGGTGTCATCATCATCATCATCATCATCATCATCATCATCATCATCATCATCATCATCATCATCATCATCATCATCATCATCATCAGCCATAGGACGTCCACTGCTGAACATAGGCCTCCCCCAAAGATTTCCAGATCGACCTGTTGGAAGCGGCGAACCGATAGCCGATGGGGCAGAAAAGTTCTCGAGTGCAGACCACGTACCGGCAAGCGCAGCGTAGGACGTTGGATGTATTTATTCATTTTATTTAAATAGGATTTTAGTCTTGCTTTTAACCTGTGTGAGAGCACAAAGCCGTGAAAATCGGAAGTTGATGAGGGAGGCCTACAATAAAATGGTTAGGAAAGGCTGAAGAAGGGAACCTGTGTGTTAAAAGTGATATGTTCAAAGGGACAGTTCAAAGTATAGTGATAAAACTACTAAGGGCGATTTGCAATACAAACAAACACAAGCTCTTGCCTGTATCCCGAAGGGGTAGGCAGAGGCGAACTAGCGCACTAGAACACCTACATTTCGCCTAACTTAGTTCCATCCCAGATGTGATAGGGGGCGAGCCTATCGCCATATCAGGCACTAATTCCAGACTCCGGGCTAATATTAAAATGCAATACCACTTTGCCCGACCCGGAGATCGAACTCGAGAACTCAGGCCAGTAGTCGTACCGAAATACAACTACGCCAACGAAGCAAGCTTGATCAAATATTGATTTAAATATAGGAATGAGCTTAAGGTTAAATCGAGTTTAGAACTAACTCCAGATTAGTAATAATGCTGCAAGTTGCCCTAAGAAAAGCAACAGGTAAGAATGTGAAGTGTCAAATTCAGTAGTTGCTTTAACTTTAACTTTGCTTTCGATAATGTAACTGGGTGTTAAACAGATATAAACACTCAGATGACATAAAACTGGCATAGCAACACTCGCGTCGGAACATAAAAGCCGAATGCCGTAAAAGATAAACATATTGAACATATTACAAAACGCAATCCCTTGTTCCCACCATAAAATACTTTTACATAAGCACCATAATCTCGCCGTCAACACGTCCCACTTTCGACACAAAAACAAACACCATCGTAAACCATAAACAATATTATGGGACAAGTTTGTAAAGCCCTGTCTACACGATCGATTTCTTCGTACAGTATAACGTCATTGGAGATTGTGTAAAATAAATTGTTCTTTCACCTATCTTTATGCCCTTCAATGTAAGGACGGAGTTACACAAAATACACAATAGGATTTGGCTTAGTTTTTACGAGCGGATGCCAGCCTGACGTCAATTCCCTTGGAAGATTTGAAACCAGAACTTCCAGGTCGACAGCCCATATACGCTGCCAGTAGTAGCTATAGTATGAACTACATTTCACGAATAAATAACAAACTTTGTATGGAAACTAGAACCCAACTTATTATTCACGATACGAAGCATTGCGTTTCTGATATAACTTTGCCATATTATTTATCTATAGTAAATATGAACGAAAGAACCCTCTATGGACGGTGTAGTGAACGAGTAAGTTGTTGAGAAGCATAGGATCGGAAATAGATATATTAATAATACCTGCGTTTTTTGGGTAGTAAACGCACACTGTAGACAGTTAAGTCTACAGCCAGAATGCAGCTCTACCGGTTCTATACCATTAATTCAGAGAGCACCGACGTTAAGTAGCAGCTAGCAGTTGCATTTCTTTCGATAATTATTATTACTTTGCCCAAAATCCCCGAATCCCTCTCCATTTGCTTAAAAGTTACCAATGCATCTACAGTAACAGTTCTCTTGTTATTATAGGTGTCTATTTTCAGGCTGAGATCTATAGAGCGAACTACGTCTAAATCGTAAGTCAAAGAAACGTAATCAGTAAGGATTTGGATTTTTTTAAATCGAACTTCGACTTCGTCCGAGCTTCTTTTTTCAAGAAAAACAGACTGACAAACAGACTAAGCAAAGATTCTCTTGTAAAAAATGATTCGGTCTATTCCAAATCTTCACTGAGTTCGTTTCTTTGAATCACTTAGTCGAAGTTCGCTCTACAGATCTCAGCTTCAGTGGAGATCACTCACCATCAAGTTATCCACCTACCATTTACCACTTGCTACCATAAAAATCTACATTAGCAAAATAAATTACGTAGAATTGAATAATTGTGAACATGGCACAATTATTGCGAAACAATATATGTGTGTACTGTGTACAGATGTAGAAAGACCAATGACAAAAGAAAAATAAGAGGACGAGACATAACTACGAATAAAATGAAGCTTGCCTAATGTATGGAGCGAAACCGAAATGGCGATTTTGCGAAAGAAAGATACCATTAATACAGCAGTTAGACATCTTATTATTGAAATAAAACACCGTATTTATGATAAAATCAGTAAGTATTTATACGTTGCGTAATTGATGACAACTTACATGTGAATAGATCGCGAAACTAAAATGGCGGAATCGGTTTCAAAGTAAACACGTATTTTTCGTAGTTATGCCATTCCTTATAATTTTCTTTAGTCATTGAGGAAGACGTATGAAAGTAAGCAGTACTTAGTTTGTTATAAAAACACGTGGCCGACACATGCGTTGTCATCGACAAGTCTTTTTATTTGTTGTTTTTGATATAATCATCACTTCCGAAGATACCATATGCATTATGGTTTATAAAGTCACTTTTGTGACTTTCATAGGCTAATCAAATATAGCAATGAGAGTTGCTAGACCAGCAGCAATTCTTTCTGGCAGGTCTATAAAAAAAAAACTGTTTATTCTGCTGTTAGGACTAGGTAGCCTTATTGAGAAGACTCATTGGAATGGCCCAAATATCAGATTAAAATCATGGTGTCTGGAAATGTATGCTATATTTATTATCAACTAGTAGTCGCCCAGTGGTCGAAATTCGACCATAATTCATTTATTTTTTAAGTTTAAACATTAGAGGTATTAGGGTTCTTTTGTTAATGATAAAAAATTGCTTTATTCACTTCTTCTCCATATACCTTTTAACTGTGCCAAATTGCACGTTCATCCATTCGCGTAATTCTCTTAAAAAGATGTATAAAATGTTCGCGCCACGTATTAAAAAGTACATTTATTTGTAAAACTTCAATGATATCATATTCTTTAACGTAAATGTATGCTTTATATAATGCTACTTATAAACTGCAACGCAGCTAGTAAAAGGCGAGTAATCAATAAGACATACAACACTTCTTTAATAACAACTATTATACAAACGGCATATTAAAAGCGAATCTTGAACTAACGCTCCATACATGTATTATATTGCAAAAATAATTCCGTTCCGATTTCATTTTCCTGGAACCGTTACACCTTGTCGAAGGTACGCCACGCGCCACTGCACACCCCAACGCCACTTTTATTAACATTAGCTGACTAAGCGTATTCTTTTTAAAAAGGTCTCCGGTGCTCTTGTCTTGTCTACTATATTATCCTTCAACTGCTAAAGTTGGCTTTATTGAGGAAGGGTGTGTGGATAGGTGAAAATTTAAAATCGTGAAAATCGAAGACAAAATTAGATGAATACTGTTATGCAGACACGCAAATTGTATTACAACTTATTGCAGTAAATAGATTTCTATGAATTGGATATTCATTTGTTAGTGCAACTAAGGCTCAATTGCACCACTATTATTAACCTAGAGTTAGTCCTAACCGGAAGCTAAATTGACAGAAAATGTATGAATGACATGTAACTTAACTTGCGGTTAGGACTAACTCTAGGTTAATAATAGTGGTGCAATTGAGCCTAAACGTTTCAGACCCACCGTACCACCGGCCGTACCCCTGGTGGTACGGTGGGTCTTTTCAAGTTAAACGATACCACCGTATTAAGTGACAGTAGTGCTGTACCGCTACAGGCCCACCATACATTTGGCCGTGCCACTAAATACCATTTCAAAACTTAGAACGAATTTAGATATTTTATTTTTGTAAAATCGGAATATCTAGCAGGTTGAACAAAGTTGCAATATCTTGGTCCTATAAATTACTATAAATATTAGGTTAAATTAATTTAATTTCTCAAAGACAAAAACGTCTCACTACATTTCTCAGAAAATAACAAATTCAACAATTATTCCAACAGAATGCTTTTGTATAGTGTGCTCTTGAGACGTCAGTGTGCTTCGTATTCATTGAACCCTAAGTGAACTTTGCACTTGTGATTAAAGAGTGCTCATCTGGTTTATGTGAAAGCCCTTAATATAACAAAGATAAAAAAGTAATTAACAACAGATTCTTTTGTGTAAGTAAGCAGCAATCCAGACCTTTATATATTTTTTTATTAGACTTTCTAAGATAAACTTGAGAAATGTCGCTTAAGATGGTCATATTAAGAAAACCACTGGAGTACGTCGTTCGCAAGTATCTTGACCAGATAGTTCCAGAGGTACTTCCGCGTGGACCAAAAGGCACTGGTCAGACGTTTTGGAGGAAGATAGGAGAACTGTCGAGGATCCTGAAAACCAGGCGAAGTGGAATTGTTTAGATAGGAGGATTGACCCTGGCATTAGGTCGGAATAACGCTAGACAGAAAGAAAATTATTACTAGACTAATTTGCTTTGAATTTAAAACAAAGAAACTATGTACAATTCAGTTCCAAACTAAAGAGAATCGCCAGATTAAAAAAAAACTTTTACATCACCTAATTTCCAGACTATAGTTTATGATTAACACGAGAAAGTTGCATGTTTCCATACTAAACACACGCGACACTCCAGTTACCAGTACACTGCAATCTAGTTCAAGTGCACCTATTTCTCTTAATTACTTGCATGTACAAGATGGAAGTGGTAGAAAAATGTCGGGGTTTCGTGTTAGAAAGCAATGGAATATAACAATTATGGAGAAAAGTAAGGATAGGTGATTTGCATATAATTACACGTTCAATGACTATTAGCGCTAAGTGCTTGTCATTAGTTTAATTGCTTAAGAAAAACAAAGTTATTAAAAATTTTAATAATAATAATTACGATTAAGAAAAATAATGAGCATTTGGTTTTATAAACAAAGTAATATGAAATATCATTGGGAAACAATGAGAGTCACCAAGATTTTAAAGTATGCATTACTATTATTTTGGGGCACATACAACAGCTTCTTTTAAAAAAGGTGCATCACTCACCTATTCCCTACAGATCAAAATAAAGAAATGTTCATTATGTGCTACAACACTTTAGACTAGAAAATAAACATAGTATAATATTTAGTAACAAATCATTAAAAAAACCGTTGTTACGTAACCAGGTTAAACTTTAGGTATCAAACCCAATCACGGTATTTGCAAATTTTAAAACACCGTAATCTTAATTGGAAGCTATTAAATTTCCAAAGGCTTTTCCAACTTACATAACACCGTTAACAAGATTTATGTAACATTATAAGGTTGCGAGAATTTTCACACTAAGTATTTTGATAAAAAATGTGCGCCTTACGTTTCTCTTTATTAAAATCTCGCTTAGCGTCCGTAACGACCATTATTCATACCTCAAAGTGTACAGTTTAATGAATTTTACTAACCCTTTGAGAAATTGTGTTCAGCAGACGTCGAAGATTCTACGTCGATTTTAGGCTCAGCGCCATTAATTCAGTATCTTTTTGATACTTTAAAAGCTATAAGTGCAGATTCTGCAACTTTAAAGATTCTATTTTACTTAGGGTTTTTTTTACTCTTCAATGCGCAAGATATTTTACTGCAATAATTTTCATATTAAATAATTACGATAGATTGATTTTGAAATGAGCGCAAATAATGCATTGATCACGCTTTTTAACAGAGTTCATTACAGATAATAAAATGAAATAAATCGACAATAATTTCATATGGCGATAGGCTCGCCACCTATCACATCTGGGACAAAAATGAGGTCGCCTAAATGTTCGCCTCTGCTTTCTCCTTCGGGGATACAGGCGTGATCCTATGTGTATGACAATAAATCACTGGGTTTTTTGATACAAATCTACATTAGCTAATTTTGCAACACAAACTATTCAGCTAGTTGGAATAGCCAATCACAATGATCGATGATGTCCGGCTGCAAATCTAGATTCTCACAATGAGCTTGGGAAAGAGATCTCTATCTGACAAACGAAAGGCATGATTGTGTTATTTATCCACGAAGACGGGAAACGACTCCGCGAACCAATCCTGAATGCAGCTTACTAACTGCAGATAGAAATCTTCTGCGTGAACTGTATATTTCAATACAATGCGAAACAGTTACGCTTAAATGTTTATGAGTTTATCTCTGAATTATACGATAGCTATAAACTACTGCATAAAATCTGTTGTATTTATAGTTTGTACCTATAGTAAAAAAAAAGTAAAAAAGCAAAATGAAAAAATATTTGAATAGAATAAAGTTTACAGAAAATAAAAATCCAGGAGAAGTTAGCATTGAAAATGTTAGGTAGTGAAGTGGAAACGAAAAAATTCATGTTCACAAAAAATATTCCAAAAAGGGTGCTGCTATAGCTTCGGCTGCTCCCCAGATTAATATTCAGGACAGTTTGCACCCAACCGTTTAGCTATCACATAATTTAACGCACGCTATGTGTGAAATATTAGAACGGTTAGTTCGATTATTATCCCCTAAAATAGGGTAAAGTTGACCTATTTATGTGTTTGTGAAGGTGTAATTTCGAATACGGCGGCACACCACAGAAAGCCATAACAGTACCGCCTAACTGCAGCGATATTACTCAATGAAGATTCGATGATAACGAAAGTGTCTTCTACAGATGTAGTAAAGTGACAGGCATTTTAGGATAGACAATTTTTTTTTGCAAAATTCCTTTCTTCAACATCATTATTATCATCACTATGTCGATTATTTCGAAAATCTGGTTTTTGGTTGTATAATTTTTAAATACCACTCTTGCATCGGTCTGCTATGGGAATCATAGGTATTGTAACAATATTATCAAAAATGAATTTACTAAATGCTACACAAATATAAATATCTGAAAAAGAAACTAAGCACAATAAAGCGAGAACATCTTCTACATTCGCAGCCTGTTAAAGTTCAAAGAATGAAAGTTTTACAACAATCAGGGAACGTCAAAAGTTGTTTAATGCCAGGAAAGCGCTGACAACACAAAGCAGTTCGAGTCCGTTGTATTGCTCTTAGTTTTCGTTTGATAAGAGTACTTTAAAACTGAAAGGCTTTCGTAAAGTTTATGTGACTTTGTTACAATTATGAGGGACTTGACTTGAAGTATTGATTGATTATTAAATAGCTGTGGGGAATTGAAGTATCTGCTTAATGGTTTCTTAAGTTTACGCGAATGTTATACATTGAAATAAAACTATTTTATACGGATTCTATCATGATTTGTTTTTTTTTTTATTTTGATTGGGAATGAGACCGATCCGTGACCATAATTTTATTTTAATAAAGTATCTGCTTCTAAAATACTGTTAAATGCTATTTATTAAGACGTTGCAAAGCTATAATACATTATCAACTTCTACAAACCAAGTACCAAATCAAAGATGCTCTAAGAGTCTAAACAAATACAATAAGAATTTCTAAAGACCTTTTCAAAGACCGTTCGTCTAAAGACAGGACACACGTGGTGTCACTACATAGTGCAAACGGACGCGTTTTACAATTCAATGCCGAAGCACAACCCCGTACACACGCAGGCACGGAAATCGTGACTGCCAATAATGTTTTCAGAGCGATGGAACACGCCTGCGCCTCCATTAGTCATGGACCGTTTTACTGTTGTGTATTTTTATTAGATTTTCAAACTAATTTCTACAAGTCTGTCTTTGGATGTTCTAGTTGAGTGGGTTTGTGGTGTTGGTAGTTTGGGTGTTCTAGTTCGCTAGTGCGCCTCTGCCTACCCCTTCGGGGATACAGCTGTGAGCTTATATTTATGTCTGTCTTTTGAATAGGTAAGTTTAAGGGACTACCTCCTTATTCGTTTGTAAAGGCTTTCACTTCGTCCGTTCTTGATCTTACTCTTCATCATATACAGATCATTGGCTCTCATATCTTCTTCCAAAACGTCTAAACACCACTTTTGGGCTTTCAAGGAGAACTCACCCCTGCTATAATCTGGATCTGACACTTGCGACCGACGTATTTTTGCGGTTTTTAAAACCTGTCCAAAAATTACAAACGTATACATTCATAATAATATTTAAAACACGATTTAGTTATGCATCTTTCAACTAAAAGAAGCGTTTCGATGTGAAAAAATGTCCTCCGGAAACACTGGATTGTAAGAATTCTGAACATATCTCGACTCGAAAATAAAATGGGAAGATTAACAAATGTATTTTATTATGAAACTCGGACGAAGCGATGTGTGACCAGATAATATATTTCAGAAAGTCATAGCAAGCCGGATATTATAGCGTTTATAAACTCAACGTAACACAATACTTCATTGATTTATGATTACACATTAGAAGTAGATTTTATACACAAAGCACAATTAAAAAATCATTTTACTACGGAGAGTTTATCGTAGAACACACGATTATATGACAGAAAAGTAGCGTCCAAGAAACATCAAGCTAGGTATCTTAATCACAACTGTAAGTTTTACTGAAACAAGTGAAATTGAGGTTACATTTTGATACACAAATAAGCGCCGCTAGCTACGATCCTGATACACCTCTTTAGCCTCGTCCACATTCATGCATCGTTTCATACATTTCCGCCGGTGGAGGGTACTCCGAACTTGCCCTTTACGCAGAAGATCGCTTATTTGATCCAAATAGGATCGTATCGGGCGCCCTGTTCTGGCCCTACCATTCACTTTAGCACGATAAATACCTTACGTAAGTCGCCTTTCATTCATCCTCTGCATATGTCCAAACGAACTAAGCATTCCTTTCTCAATCCTAGTCACCACATCATCATTCAACTTACAACAATCCCTTATGTTGCTATTCCTCATACGATCGGCAAGGGTGACTCCACACATACTTACATTTTGATATAGCTCCTTATTTATAAAAATATTTAAGCGCTTCTTTAAGAATAGCTGTTCCTTTCACTTTCAAACAATATGAAGCAAGGAAAAAAATGACAACGTATTCTTAAAGATAAGATAATCGAAAATATTTTTATAAGTAAGGCCCATAGTGTCGTACACGAACAGACGTTTGGAAATGGAACGTCAAAACATTCCAAGACCTCATGCAGAATTGTATACAATTAAGTTAAGAACAATTCGCAGTCACAGTAGAAAGTTACAAGACTCACTCAGACATTCATCAAATCCCCTGCGCTAACCCCGGGGCATGACCATTCTTTCTGTCTAAATTTGAAATGAAAATGTCATGTTGACAATCGCGTTCTGTATGACATTGCTACTGTTTTGACTTAGACAAAAGAAGATAGAGGACGAGGCATATCCACGAAAACATGAAGCGTGCCCAATGTATGGAGAGAAACCAAAATGGCGACTTTGCGAAAGAAAGATCCCATTAATATAGCGGTTAGGCATCTCCTTCAGATTCCGAAATTAGTATTATTGTATTTTTAATAAAATCTATAAGTACTTATCCGTTATATAAGTCTTATGACACGGTTAACGTACATATAAATAGTTTGCGAAACTAAAATAGCGGAACCAGCATCAAACATAACATGACATAGGGGTAGGCAGAGACGCACCAGCGAACTAGTACACGCATTTCGCGGGGTTTAGCTCTTTCCCAGATGTGAAAGGGGGCGAACCCATCGCCATATCGGGCACAGATTCCAGACTCTGGGCTGATGTAGAAAAATACAATATCACTTTGCGAGAACCGGAGATCGAACCCGAGACTTCTGGACGGTAGTCGTACCGAAATACAACCACGCCACCGAGGCAGTCACAATTATTTACTTATCTTATTAGGACTTAAACACGTAAATCTCATCTTAAGCATTGATTTATTACCGAAACGCCGTAATGTCGTTTCAATCATTCATCACGACCCTGACGGTGTTATCCACGTTTTTATTCCTCTGGAGCGATAACCTTTTATAAATGTAACGGATGACTTGACATGAAAGATACAAGATACACTGCACTTCTTATACCAAAATAAAAATATTTGCCCAAATTATAGAACACGTAAGCTCACGCCTGTATCCTCGAAGGGGCAGACAGGCGCACTAGCAAACTATAACATTTCGCCGAACTTATTTTCGTCCAGATGTGATAGGGGGCGAGCCTGTCGCCATCGGGCACAAATTCCAGACTGCGGGCTGATAATGAATCGAAATAACCCAATATCACTTTGCCCGACTCGGGAATCAAACCCGAAACCTCAAAACGGTAGTTATACAACAATACAACTACGCCACCGAGGCAGCTTATAGAAGCCATCGTATAAACATGTAGCGTATGGAATCAGGTTTTCTGCTGACTGGATGGCCGCCTCTGAACAGGGGGGTTACAACCACCTCTTATAGCAGTATTATTATAATCTGACTTCGGTTTTTTTTGTACGGTAATCGGTACAAGTATGATTGTAATAATACTGCTATAAGAGGTGGTGGTAACCCCTCAGGTTAGTTAGTATTAGAAATACCGCATTATCGAAACGTAATACGTCACATTACCAGGATAATAAAGAAATATTAGTTACATACTGCCTCCGTGGCGTGGTGGTATTTCGGTACGACTACGGTTCTGAGGTCTCGGGTTCGATCCCCGGGTCGGGCAAAGTGATATTGGATTTTTCCATATCAGCCCGGAGTCTGGAATATGTGCCCGATATGGCGATAGGCTCGCCCCCTATCACATCTGGGACCGAACTAAGTTCGGCGAAATGTGGGTGTTCTAATTCTCTAGTACGCCTCTGCCTACCCCTTCGGGGATACAGGCGTGAGCTTATGTTATATAATATCCACTGGAAGATTTTCTATAAACATCATTTCAGCATTAGGAAATAACATCAATATAAACACGCTGCCCTATTTATCACAGTTAATGGTATCATAATGTATGTTTATATTTTCATAATCAAACCAAAAATATTTTGTAACCACCAACACGGCCTAATTAATGATAATGAGGAAATCCAAACCCATCAAATAACAACATAAAGTTAACCCGGGTTTACGGCTAACATCCGTAAGCTCAGTTTAGTGGTACAATTTTGGCCTCAAAACCGATTTCGTCAAATCTCTATAGTAAAATTAACAAACGCTAAATAGCCACACGTGTGACTTTTGTCACCGTGTTTTGTCACTCTTGTCGGAGGTTAGGGAACTATGGAGGTGCGTACATGTTATCTAATATATAAAATTCTCGTGTCACGGTGTTCGAACTTGAACTCCTCCGAAACGGCTCGACCGATTTTGATGAAATTTTTTGTGCTTATCCGGTATCTATGAGAATCGGCCAACATCCATTTTTCATCCCCCTAAATGTAAGGGGTAGTCCACCCCTAAATTTTTTTTTTTATTTTTTAAACAAAATTTTTAATTTCTATTTTTTTATGATACAACATACAAAAATACATACAATCCTCAGTTTTCACCCTTCTACGATCAACCCTTATTTTTTAATAGCCATTTTAGTAATTTAATCATTTCGGGGTGACAGACGGGTGACAGAATGGGTGACGGACGGGGTGACGGACGTGGTGACAGACGGGGTGACAGACGGGGTGACCGACTGGGTGACAGACGAGGTGACACACGGGGTGACAGGCGGGGTGACAGACGGGGTGACAGACGGGGTGACAGATGGTGTGACTGACGGTGTGAGAGACGGGTTGACTGACGGCCGAAGTAGATCATCCCATTACCTCTTTTAGAATGATTGTGCTATAGGTGCCTACGACTCACTCTTTCAACCCTCTCTCTCATACGCAGACGAAGTTGCGCGGGTCAGCTAGTTTTTTTATAATTTGTTTATAGCAAGAGACTGGGAAACGAGCAGATGGCTCACCTGATGGTAAGTGATCTCCACCGCCCATAGGGATCCAAAACACAAAAAGAATCATAGGTGCGTTGCCAACGTAAAAGGAGGGAATGGAAGGGTTGGGAAAAGGGATTGGGAAAGGAAGGCGGGAATGGGCCACCGGAAATCTTTCACCGAACGAAACGCGACAGCAAGCTGCCTTTACGTCGATTTTCTTTGAGACAGTGGTATCAAACCGGTCGAGCCGGCCTATTCGTAGTGTAGACGTTTCTGTCTCTTCCACTCAAAACGCAGCAATCGTGTGAATTTCAATATATTTGAGTGACAAAAATGACGGTTACAAGTCACCCGTACGCGTTAGCTCTAACCGGAGTCACCGACCGGGTTGACAACGCGGGACAAACGTCGTGAAATATTTGTCAAAGTGCCAAGTTGTGTCTGTGCATACCGAGCTTGGAGTGCATTGCACAATTTCGTAAGATCGAACTTCTAAAATGACATTTGTATGTGAATTCTGATTGATATGTCACTTGTCCCTTACATACGAGAGTTGGTCTGGAATATGGATAGGTACTTATAGGAGCTTTGTGGAAACAAATGTGTTCCTAAATATTTTTAGTAAGTGTATTTGATCTGATGATCTGATGTTTGTCGCCTTCTTGGTCTAGTGGCAGCATGGGCTGTGCAGGCAGGCAGCCGATCGTAAAAACGCAGCCAAATCCTTTCTGCAACATACGTGAAAAAGTGTGTTTTGCTCCGACCCCACATTAAGGTGGGATAAGGGCAGGTAGAAAGAAAGAAAGTGTATTTACTGATGCGATTTAACATCTATTGTCTTAGAGATATCAGCACAGTGCAGTGCTTTATGGTTTAAATGATAATATACCTAGTTCATGAGTAATTCTATAGTTTACCGTCAGGTGAGCCTCGTCATTCGTTAGTACCTAATTAAAAAAATAAATAAACATCACAGATGACACGAAAAATATTGATATGTATAAATAAAATAAATAATAATTAATCAATTATGTATTTAGGTTATGGTTGGATCAGAAATTCATCTTTAATTTAAATCTTCTTACATATGGAAGACTAAAATATTTAACGGCGCTTATTTCCGTCAATAAAATAACGGAGAATTAATTCAAATTTCAATGCTGATAATCGATTATAATCGGCTTATCGATTACCGAATGACATTCATATTTACGAAGAATCGATACGGCGCGGCGTTTTAATCCAGAAAAAAAATGATACTGATTTATGATGGCATAATCGTATCAAGGCCACAGCTTATGTGCGCTTACACTAAACGAAGAGGAAATACTACAGTGGCGAAGAGTCCATACAACACGATCCCTTCCGGCTTAACTTTGCCAAAATGTTTATTAAAACTAGGTAGGTCATAGAAACACTAGCATCGGCTTCGCTTTTAGAAATTTTCACCGCTCACCACTGATACGATACAACTGCTGCTGGCTGTTGCTTGCGATTCCGCTCCCGTAATAAAATCTTCTCTCGGAATAAGAATTGTCTAATCACACATAGCGTAAAGAGAAATAGTGAAATTATTCATAAAATAGATTCAGTAGCTCCAGAAATAACCGTGTTCAAACAAACTATTCGGTTTTATAATATAATTATAGATAACTTTGTACAAATTGAATTAAGATATTAGCAACGCTAAGCTCTGTACAAATATACCTCGGCTCAGAACTGGTACACTGCGTTACCAAAATTAAATTGCGCGAAATGACCGTGTTTTTAATGCAATTGAAATGTGTTTTGTTTTGTTTTTTGTTTTTTTTTTTTATGTGGACGAGTATAGGCTGATGATGATGAAATGTGTTTCTGAAAGCAATTTAAAAGATTTAAAGAGAATATGTTAAATTATTTTACAAGTGGAATTTTATCAGGACATATGACACAGTTTCTTTATATCACTGTTTAAGTAAACATGTCATGTTGAGTTCACTTAGTTATTATTTATTAAATAATAACTTGTAATTTATCATTTCTTTTGAGACGAGCCGACCGGTCGGCAGTTTTACCGGCCCAAAGTTACTGAAGGAACCTTTTTCGATCGACTTCGAAAACGGAGAAGGTCCTCAATTTTTAAAGTGGTAGAGCCATGCTGTAGACAGTAACGTCTATAGCACGAATGGGCCGGCTCGACTGGTTAGATACCACTGTCTCACAGAAAACCGACGTAAAGTGGCAGCTTGCTGTCGCGTTTCGTTCGGTGAGTGAGATTTCCGGTGGCCCATTTCCCCATTCCCTTTCCCAATCCCCTTCCCTCTCCTTCCATTCCCTCCTTTTAGGTTGGCAACGCATCCATGATTCTTTTTGTGTTATGGGTGTCTATGGATGGTGGAGATCACTTAACATCAGGTGACCCATCTGCTCGTTTGCCAATCTCTGCTATAAAAAAAAAAAATTCGTCTTTATTTTTTTAATGTATGTAACGCGATATCTCCGCCAAATGTGGACCGATTTTGAAAATTCTTTTTGTGTTCGATAGAGCTTATTTCTGTGTCCCACCCCAAATTTGGTCACGATCGGATCGATTTGGAAGTCGGTCAGTTAAGTTTTTAGTCTTGTAATTTTTGCTTAATAGCATCAATATATTTATTATACCCTAGATGCATAGTTCTTCGCAAATATCGTCCTAAAAAGTGGTCTCAGGAATAAAACAAAGAAAAAGATCACAAGTTCTTATTAAATCAAACACAAATATAACCCTATGCACGTGTTATAAAGTAGCTTTTTAAACGAAATGATCAAGCGTTCTTAAATTTGAATTTTCAAATTTAGAATTCTATCGGCGTCCAACTGTAGGGAAAAGGAGTGCTTAAGCACTTCTTTGCTGTCCCATTTTCCGAGCGTCAACTGTGCATCTAGGTAAATAATATATCGATGCTTAATAGGTTCCGTAGCCAAATGAAAAAAAAAAACAAAATTATTGTATGTCACATAGATGACATAGCTGACTATGGCTTTACATAGATGACATGATTGATATAGATGGAGTGTGATTAGGAAATATATTTTAATGGTATACGTGGCTGCACGGAGACCATAACCTAAAAATCTAAGCTCAAACTTAATACACCATAGATAGTCTCATTAGAGAGTGAGATAAATAACTATCTAAAATCATCTGAAAAATTAAATTTGTAAAAACACATATTTACATAACCATATCAACGTCAATGCGTGTAACATATTTATTTTAAACAAAACATAATATTAATGACAAGCACTTGGACAGTGGCCCAAAAGATTTACAGAAGATGACACCAGCGGCCGGAGCATGAATATTTTTGACAATCCAATTCGTATCGAGTTCGTTGCGCACTTATGGCGTGTTAATAAATTTAAAAACTTACCAGACAGACTTCAAATCCGATCGTGACCTAATTTATATGGGACCACCCTTGAAATAAGCTCTATCGAACACAAAAATAATTTTGAAAATCGGTCCATATTTGGCGGAGATATCGCGTAACATACATAAAACAAAAAAAATACAGACGAATTAAGAACCTTCTCCTTTTTGGAAGTCGGTCGAAAATATTCATGCTCGAGTCCTAATAATATTTACTCATAACATTACATAAGACCTGAAATATTAACGGCAGCTTCTAGCATGAAATCAGGAGACTTCGAGAGACTTTTTGTTGACTTCATAAATAATGCCATTGTTTATATCTTACCTAAATAATTTCGAAGCGAAAATGTTTTTAACAGATATAATTTTGTGTCTAATTCTACTTAAGGAAATTTATAATTCATTTATTTTAAAATATATGAACAAGTTGTTTGAAGTAAAATATGCTTACATATTTAATTTCACAATAATTTTTTAAAAATATAAATATAACAAAAAGGTGCGTAATCATCAATTTAAGTAGCAATGCCTCTTACGAAAACTATAACGCACTAAAATAAATGTACGGAATAAACATAGTTTTCAAGAAGTGAGAACTGTGAAAACTAAGTTGAATTATTAAGGTCAAGTTAAAGTTATGGTATCCGTCAAATATAGCATTATTTCACGTAATTTAAAGGTTGATATATTTAGTATCATAGTACCCAGCTCGAATGATTTTCGAATATGTACGCGAACTACTTAACGCGTTTGTATTAAAAAATGTGTCGAATGCAGTTTCCATTACATTTTCATGATAACCAACTGACGAAACAACCTACCCTAATCCGCCTGGAGTGAATAAGACGGCACGAAAGTTTCATCATAAATAGGTTCCCCTTAATATCCGTGATATCGGACACTTTATTATGCAATCTAACCAGTGTGTACTGAAAGGATTTCCTTGAGAAAATCTCAGCTTGTGCTAATACAATTTCATCTCAAATGTGTCGGCCCTGTCTCATCACATCTATGGTAATATGGTTAGGGTTGGCGCGTTCTCGTTTTTATTATTATTTTACTAATGTACTCCGAGTTACTTATACAACGTTAATTTATTCTAAAATTAGCGCATTTTATTTTTATTTTATTTTAACAATCGATTTTATTTAAATATGGAATATTGTATACGTTGAAATAAAACTATTTTTACGGATTCTATCACGATTTGTTTTAACTTTTATGCCCGACGTTTCGAAGCCTTTGCAGTCTTCGTGGTCACGGGTCGGACCATGAAATCAATATTGTATACAGCTTAGAGAGATGACATTACAAAAATATTTTTAAGCTATTTTATTAGTTTTCACCCATTTCAAACCATGTAATACTAATTTATCAATAGGAAACAGCGATATGGCAAATCCCGATAAAATAAAATTGAATCAACTTCCACGAACAAAACGTAAACATCCTCTGAATGAAACTCAAAACCCTATCAGCCAGCGTCATTGATCGGGTTGATACAAGATAACCTAATCTAAAAAATCGAGACGAGACGATTACAATTATTATCGTGATAACAAGAGAAACAAGTACATGGATACGTCAATTTTGGCACACCGACGACCGCGATTGACATACCTATCTGAAACAATGGAGCAAAACAGGTCGCCATGTCTGGCTACAGGAAAATTAATAAAGGAAAATTTTTGTCTGTACTTTATGTCCCAGAGGCAGACGAACTATCGGTCACTGGTGGCAAGTTGTCACAGTCGACCATTGCTCGCAATATCGAGAGCACAACAATGTCGCTCTGTATCGTAGACAAATTTCGACATGGTGCGATTAAAATATATGAGTTATTTGTGTTATTATGTTTTACGTTCATTCCGATAAGATTAAGCACAGACCTTCAAATAATAACCTTGACCATCTTTGTTCTATATTGACATTGTTGAAGCATTAAATCCATAATTAATCTGGTGTATTGAAAAAAACCGTAAGAGAAAATCGTGGAATAGAATTTGTGTCAGATCGTATTAGGGATAAGATTTCGCAGATGCTCCAAGATCCAACCTGAACAAATATATGGACATATGGAAATCAAACGCCACTACTTAATATCGACGGGGAATAATCTAAGTGGGAAGGTAGAACCTGGCCCTAAGACGGGATAAGCCAGACCAAAGACATTCAACAGTATATAGACCGGACAACAACACAAAACTTATGATCCAAAAGTTATGACCTAGTCATAAGTCGCTCATCATCATCAGCCATAGGACGTCCACTGCTGAACATAGGCCTCCCCCAAAGATTTCCAGATCGACCTGTTGGAAGCGGCCTGCATCCAGCGACTTCCTGCGACCTTTATCAGGTCGTCGGTCCACCTTGTAGGTGGTCGTCCTACGCTGCGCTTGCCGGTACGTGGTCTCCACTCGAGAACTTTTCTGCCCCATCGGCTATCAGTTCTACGAGCTATGTGCCCTGCCCACTGCCATTTCAACTTGCTAATCCTCTGGGCTATGTCGGTGACTTTCGTTCTTTTACGGATCTCCTCATTCCTGATTTGATCACGTAGAGAAACACCGAGCATAGCCCTCTCCATAGCTCGCTGAGTGACTGTGAGCTTTCTAATGCGGCCCATAGTTAGAGGCCACGTTTCAGTGCCATAAGTCATCACTGGTAACACACACTGGTCGAAGACTTTTGTCTTCAGGCACTGAGGTATTTTGGACGAGAAGACCTTGCGTAGTTTCCCAAATGCTGCCCAGCCGAGCTGGATTCGACGAATGACCTCTCTCTCAAAGTTGGACCTGCCTAGCTGGACCGCTTGTCCTAAATAGACATATTCGTCTACAACTTCGAGAGTTGAGTTCCCTATACCAATTGGGGTAGGAACGACATGGACATTCGACATGATTTTCGTCTTGTCCATGTTCATTTTAAGGCCTACTTGTTGGGAAACTCGGTTGAGGTCTTCGAGCATAGTACCTAGATCTTCCAGCGATTCTGCCAAGACAACGATATCGTCGGCAAATCGAAGGTGAGTGATGTACTCGCCATTGATGTTGATGCCGAATCTTTTCCATTCCAAGAGCTTGAAGGCATCTTCTAATGCGGTAGTGAACAGTTTCGGAGAGATAACGTCTCCCTGTCTCACACCTCTCTGAAGTGGAATAGCCCTCGTGCTCTCTTCTTGTACTCGGACCGACATGGTGGCGTTGCTATACAAGCACCTCAACACTTCGATGTAGCGATAGTCGATATGGCACCGCTGGAGAGACTGCAGTCTCTCCAGCGGTGCCATAAGTCGCTCAGTTTATTGGAAATATACGCGCGCCTGGTCGGCCAGCGAAATAATATTGAGAGAATAAACTTATCTTGCGTGAGTCTTAGCCATTCACAAAATATTCTAGGGTGTAAATTGTAACAATCGCCCTCGCATTGTAATAAATAGTTGATGGCGGTACTGAAGTTTGAGATCAATTTTTTTGTATGGAAACTTGCTTGATAGCCCCTCTATAGTTAGTAATATTAAATCTCTTTGCGCCAGACAGAAAGAAAACACGTTTTTTTTTTTTTTATTAGCAGAGACTGGCACACGAGCAGATGGGTCACCTGATGGTAAGTGATCTCCACCGCCCATAGACACCCAAGATTAAAGAAATCATGGGTGCGTTGCCAACCTAAAAGGAGGAAATGGAAGGGGAGGGAAAAAGGAATTGGAAAAGGAAGGGGGGACCATCGGAAATCTCACTCACCGAACGAAACGCGACAGCAAGCTGCCACTTTACGTCGGTTTACTCTTCTTTCTTGCATATTAGATTGCTGATGTCCCATAACAGAACAGAGTGTAATAAAAATCTTCGTTAGAGACAACCCTGGCTATATCCTGTGCGAGAGTAATTGGAGTGAGAAATATCCGCCGCGATATACGCTAAGCCCCGTCGCGATTTTTGTTACGACCACTTCTCTCGAACATTTGCACAAACGTCATGACTCATGATGTAATAGGGACAGTTTGATCAAAATACTCGAGTGCACGCGTCAAGCAAGTATTGTTATCAAAACATTCTCACGAATTTTGCGTAAAGAAATTGAGTTCGTAAAGATAAGATTGATCAAGACATTCACTTAGTGTAGTGCTAAAAAAAGCTTTATGGTCTATGAACTGGAATGTCCTGAGTTCGAATGCCAGGTCGGGCAAAGCGGTTTTTCGAAAAGATTTATCATGGATCCCCAATAAGGGATTGATAATGGACATCAGACAGGCAGCCGATCATAATAAAAAAACTGAATTATTTATGTACACACTTGAAAATGTATTGCGTCGACCCCGCAGTAGAGCGAAATAAGGGCAGCAGATAGAATTATAGACATATAGTCATAAGAGTAAAATTATTAGATACTTTACACACAAAATATTACGGAGAATTACCACTATTGTGAACAAACAACATTGCAAGTTGATTAGTGTTTTTAGTAAACTACGCAATTGGCAATATAAGCAACGTAACTTATCTCTACAAATTTCAGATTTGTTTAGGTTTAAAGTTATTATAAACCACTTTAAATTCACGTAATGAACCATGTCAGACAGCCTCCGTGGCGCAGCGCGCGAGTAGCCGGCTGCGAAGCGAGAGGTCGCGGGTTCGATTCCCGCATAGAAACAAATGTTTATGTGGCCCACAGATATTTGTTTCAAGGCTGGGTGTTGTGAGACCGAACGTCTCTCATCTGACACCCACGTACAGGTTTTACCTAGTGTGGGGTCAGGACTAGGTGTGTGACTGTTGGGTGTATTTACTTATTGTATTTATTATTTATGTCGAGAACAATTATGAATTCCAAATCCTTCGTGAGTGTTCCAATACCAACAAAGCTCTTGGAAATTGACCTATTAAACCACTACATTCAGAAAAATCGTTTAAGAGGCGAACTTTCTGTCGAATTCAATAAATCTTTGCCGCCCGCCGCTCGCTTATTAAGTCTGTGGGAAGGCTGTAATTTCTCATTAAGCTACCCCGCTTCAGCTGCCAATCCTGAGGGATTCGACTCTACATACCTATCGAAACGAAACCAGTTGCTCAACCATGAGTATTTTTGACGTTGCTCGCTAGCGATTACGTAAAATAGTTTGTATGAAAAACGTCAATTCCCTACGTAACTGCTAGAGACGTTCGGGTGTTCGTCATACAAATATCTTACGTAGTCGCTATCGTGAAATGCTAAAAAACTCGTCGAACTACTGGACTGTTTATGTATTAATTTAAAAAGAAAGTGAGAAAATGACATTTAATAATATTCCAATTCTTTTATTTTCTTTTTTTATCATGTCTTTTTCGATTTGTTTTGATTGTTTCATCGTTTTTTATTCCGTTTGAAATACATTTCAAATAGGTAATAAGGTATTTTAAAGATAATAATATTGATGCCTGTGGCGCGCACAGCCACCGTTTAGTGGCGGACGTGCCGCGACACACGTTTTGAGGGGTCCAAGGTCTCGCGCGGCGCGGGGTTGCGCGGCGCATACGCGGCTCGCGCCCCCTCGCGTTCAGTTAGTCGCATAGCCACCGTCAAATGATAAACACGCGCGGTCTTATCGGTTCCTCCGGCTCTCGCCCGCTTTCTACACCCTTATATCTGGCGCCTCAACTAGTGGCCTCTTGTTGAACAGTTTCAACAGTGCGCGAAAGAACCTACGACGTTATCGATAATTATTGTTTGTGTAGTCAGTGTTCGTAATAGACAGTATCATCAATCATGCCTCGTACGCGGGCAAACAGAGCGGCGAGGGCGGAAGAACACGCAAGTGATAGTTCGTCAGACTGTGACTCGGTGGCGGAGGCGCGCGGCGGCGCGGTCGCCGGTACCACCCACGCGCGTATCGTGACCGACGCGACTCGGGAGACGCGCGCCCAGAGGGGCGCCGCCCCCGGCGACACGACCGAGGAGTCGCGCACCCGGTGCGGTGCCGCTCCTGATTGCGCGCCTCGGGAGACGCGCGCCCAGAGGGGCGCCGCCCCCGATGACGTGACGGAGGAGTCGCGCACCCGGTGCGGTGCCGCTCATGATTTCGCGCCTCGGGAGACGCGCTCCCAGAGGGGCGCCGCCCCCGACGACGTGACGGAGGAGACGCGCACCCGGTGCGGTGCCGCTCAAGACTACGCGCCTCGGGAGACGAGCGCCCAGAGGGGCGCCGCCCCCGACGACGTGACGGAGGAGACGCGCGCCCGAAACGGGGCCGCTCCTAACTGCAAGCTCGACGGATCCCGCATCGGAGCCCCTGCTGCCGTTGACACCGAACGCCTTCTGACGGCTGTTATGGAAACGTTTGCGAGGACGCAAGCCGAAACCAACCGCACATTAGTGGAAACGATACGCTCCCTGCATCACGGTAACCAGTGGAATCCGGTGACGTCGACACCCGCGGCATCACCATCGACGAACGCACCAACGTCCGTCGGCGGTAATTTTACGAAGTGCGCAGCGAGGTTCGACGGGCAATCGGGTGACCCTGAGGTATTGGAGGCCTTCATAGACGCTGTGGAGGTATACAAAGAGTGCGCCGACGTATCCGACGAGCACGCTCTGCGTGGTATCTCGATGCTGCTCACCGGCGACGCGGCGGTATGGTGGCGCGGCGCACGGGCCGGCGTCGGCAGTTGGCGGGACGCCCTGGCGCGCCTGCGCGCTACCTACGGAGTGCAGAAGCCTGGATATAGAATTTTACGCGAAGTGTTCGCGTCCGATCATAGTGAAAGTGAACGTGCCGAAGTGTTTATATCCAAAGTGCGGTCATTGTTAGTGCGGCTACCGTATTTAGTACCTGACGCGATGCAAGTAGATATTGTATACGGCCTATTGCATCGTCGCATACGTAAGCGTTTATCTCGGGATAACATTAGAAACATAGATCATTTGTTAGAGAGGGCGAGACTCGCGGAGGATTCCTTAATCGAGTTTAAGAACCCGGTTATCGCAGTGCCTATAAAAGCACCCGACCGTGGCGTAACTAAGGGGCCGGGACCCACCGTGACCCCCGTTCCTAAATCCGTCCCTGACCCGAAGCGTTTTCGTTCTAGATGTACTTATTGTAAAATTTTCGGCCACACGGCCGACGAGTGTCGTAAAGCTAATAAAGTGGTAAGCGATGATAGTAATAATATTAAAAGTACTCACCCTATACGTTGCTATGGTTGCGGCCGACCAGGAGTGGTTAGGTCAAAATGTGAGACTTGTTCGAACAAGTCCGCGCCTGTTAAGCCGGCGGACTTTAATGTTGTAAAAGGTGACTTCTTCGCCACGACTACGTCACACCCGCTCATTACCATAGGGGTAGTAGGTAAAGAGGGAGTAGCTATAGTAGATACCGGTGCTACGCATAGTGTCGCCAGCCCGTCGCTGTATACGTTATTATCAAATAATGGCGTGCATTTCGAAGAGACGGAGCGCTATATCGGGCTCGCCGACGGCTCGTGTCATAGAAAGTTAGTGAAGGTCAGCACCGTACCTGTCATTGTAGGTAATCGTAAGGTCGACACCAATTTTATGGTGTTCCCAGGTGATGAGACCAGGACACTTCTAGGCCGAGATTTTATAGCTAATGCCGGTATTGTTTTAGACATAGCCCAGGAGTCGTGGTGTTTTTCAGATAGTCCAGGAGCCAGGTTCCCGTTCGTGCAGTCCTATGTGCTGAACGACGCGGTCGTGATGCAGGCAAATCTCTGCGACGTGTCACTGCGCCCAGATGAAGGTACGAGCCTACCCCCGGAGAACAGGGCCGCACTCAACGTGTTTCTTCGAGACAGAGTCGCCCAGTTCGCTGCGGAGGGACCTCCCACGGATTTCGCCGTTCACAAGATAAAGGTACGTGACAACCAAGAACCTCTGGCTTCTCCTCCCTTTAGGTTGTCCCCATTTAAGAAGGAGGCACTTGAGAAGGAGCTGCAGAAACTCCTGAGCTCAGACATCATCGAGGAATGTGAGTCACCGTGGGCATCGAACGTTGTCCTTGTTAAGAAAAAGGACGGCGGTTTCAGGGTATGCATTGACTATCGCAAGCTCAATGCGGTAACCGAGCCCGACAGGTACCCTCTCCCCAGGATAGAGGATATTCTTCATGATGCAAAAGCGGCCAAATTTATGACTACCCTTGACCTCCGTGCAGGTTATTTCCAGGTACTTGTTGACCCTGAGGACAGAGACAAGACGGCGTTCACCACGCCGCTCGGCACCTACAGATTCAAGCGTATGCCTATGGGTCTACGTAACTCCGGTGCTACGTTCCAGAGGCTGATCGACCGGTTTAAGTCGAATTTGCCAGGTACCACTCTCCTTGCATATTTAGATGATATACTTGTGCTCTCAGACGAGACGTTTGAGAAGCACCTCGCTGACCTCACCTCTATATTTGATCGGCTCGCCATGTTTAATCTGCGGGTGAACCGCGAAAAGAGTCACTTCGCACAGGAGTCGGTAAGGTATTTAGGGCACATAATTGTACCTGGTGGTATACATGTCGATCCAGAGAAGACAGCAGCGATTGAGAATATGCCGACACCACGGAACGTTAAACACCTAAAGTGCTTTCTGCAGACCTCTAACTGGTTCAGGCGTTTTGTCCCTGACTACGCGGCGGTTGCCAAACCGTTAACAGAGCTGCTGAAAAAGGTAAGTGTATGGCAGTGGGGATCGCAGCAGCAGGCTGCATTTGATAAAATCAAGCAGCTTCTCGTGTCGGCGCCGGTCTTGCGCCAGGCCGACGCGACCTTGCCCTTCGTCCTCAGAACCGACAGTAGTGGGTACGCACTCGGGGCGGCTCTCCTCCAGGGGGAGGGCACCGATGAGCGTCCCATAGAGTACGCCAGCCGACTCTTGACAGCGGCTGAGCGCAACTACAGCACCACGGAGAGGGAGGCCCTAGCCGTCGTATGGGCGGTCTCTAAATTTAGAGGGTATATAGATGGAGCTGATGTTGTGGTCAAGTCCGACCACCAACCGCTTAGGTGGTTAATGAGTATGAAGTCTCCGAGCGGCCGCCTAGCTAGGTGGGCCCTCAGTCTTCAAGAATACAATATAAAAATAGAATATACACCAGGTAAGGCGAACGTTTTGGCCGACACTCTGTCGCGCCCGCCTTGCGCTGAAGACGCCGACTGCGATCTTTGCAGTGCCGTAGCCGACATGCCCTCACGCAGTCTGAAGGACCTGCGCGAGAACCAATTAAAGGACCCGGAGGTAAGTAAAATCGTCGAGGCCTTGGAGTCCGACGATCCCTCCAGGGGGAGGGTGTGGGCTGATAAAGGGTACGTACTTACTGAAGGAATACTTTATAGGTACTGCCCCGAAAATGAGGAGGATGATGACGCTAGCCTGGTGGTTCCGGAACAAGAGCGCGCCAAGGTATTGGCCGAACACCATGATGCACCCACTGCTGGTCACATGGGTGCTGAACGTACACTACTTCGTTTGATTGGTAAGTACTACTGGCCAGGGATGCGCTCCTACGTCACAGAGTATGTCAGAAATTGCGTGCCCTGCCAACGTTACAAGGCGGACACCAGGAAATCGGCTGGGTTACTGCAGACGCCTGCCGCTGCGCGTCGATTCGAAGTTCTGTCCGTGGATCTTTTCGGTCCCCTACCTGAAACCGGTAAGGGACATAAGTGGATTTTCATAGTCGAGGACACCTTCACCCGGTGGGTGGAGCTGTTCCCTCTTACTGTAGCGACTAGCGAGGAGTGCGCTAGAACACTTGTCTCGGAGGTATTCCTGCGGTACGGAGTCCCCAGGCGCCTCGTCAGCGATAACGGGGTCCAGTTCGTGAGCGGTGTGATGCAGCAGACCTGTCATGCGATGGGGATCGCGCAGTCGTTTACTTCGTTTTATCACCCTGAAGCAAATCCGGTGGAACGCAAAAACCGTGATCTAAAGCCTCAGCTGGCGATCCTGGTAGGTAAAGACCATAGTACATGGGATGTTCACTTACCTGCAATCCGTTTCGCCATGAATTCTGCAGTCACATCAGGTACAGGATACTCTCCCGCTTTCTTGAATTTTGCACGGGAGATGCGCGCACCAGCAGATGTTATGTCTGAAATGCGCACAATTATAGACAACGATAGTTATGTAGGTGATATTACTACTTACCTGAAGAAGATTTCGTCGGTGCTAGTAGATGCACGCGATGTCCATGAGAGTGCTCAGAAGAGGCACAAGAAGTACGCCGATGAACACCGTCGGCCAGCTCCGGATTATAAGGTTGGTGATCTGGTGTTATTAAAGACCCAAGGGGCTAACGATACCGCCAGGGGGCAGACGCCCAAGTTTATCCCTCGTCGTGACGGACCATATAGGATCCAGTCGGTGGTCGGTCCTACCACATATATATTGGAGCGTTTAAGCGACGGTACGGTGCTAGGTAAACATCATGTTTCGGTATTGACTCCCTTTGTCGGTCGCATCCAACCTCCAGTCCAGGAGAAACGTAAGAGGGGAAGGCCTCGTAAGTGCTAACCCGATCGCGAGGACGTTCGTTCGGGTTAGAGGGGGAGACTGTGGCGCGCACAGCCACCGTTTAGTGGCGGACGTGCCGCGACACACGTTTTGAGGGGTCCAAGGTCTCGCGCGGCGCGGGGTTGCGCGGCGCATACGCGGCTCGCGCCCCCTCGCGTTCAGTTAGTCGCATAGCCACCGTCAAATGATAAACACGCGCGGTCTTATCGGTTCCTCCGGCTCTCGCCCGCTTTCTACACCCTTATATGCCTTTATTTTTAGCATATTATTGTAAACTATTCTTTAGTACACATAGATCCTATTTTAGCAACAGCGGAACGAGCAGGAATATTTGACAATCGAATTCCTATAGAGCTCGATTCGAATACGCGATAGGCTCGCCCCCTATCACATCTGGGACGGAACTAAGTTCAGCGAAATTTGGGTGTTAGTTGCCAGTGCACCTCTGCTTACCTCTTCGGGGATACAGGAATGAGCTTATGTATGTTATGTGAATTCTGCTCGGGCCTCAGGACTAAAATACCTAATACCAATTATCAACTATTAACTAGAATTTTACTTATTCTACCTCTATATTAGCCCTAACTGTTGCAAACTAAAACCATAACCCTGATATGACATCAACTATACCTACGTGATGCTCCCTGCACCTCATTTTCTCAGACTTTGCCAACCCTATCATGTCCCACATCCTCATACAAGAGGACCCGTATCTTCCATCCAGCGCTTCAAAAATTCACTCATTTCCCCTGAGAATTCCAAGGGTTGTCAAACAACGTGCCGTAGTAACGGCTACTACAAGTTATTGCAAATTGTGAAAAATAATAAACAACGCGCAATAACCCATATGTGTTTACAATAATTACAGGGAAACAGATAAGAAAATATATGTTTTAATAACGTATCCAGTACCACAGCGCCTGAGTTAATTAATCCCGTTTTAACTCTTATTATCCTGGATCGATAATTCATAATGAGTACATGTAAACGCTCCCATTTAGATTTAAATTGAATTGTAAACATATGCCTATTTTGTTTATAGTCTGTATAAGATATTGTCAGGATTACCTCACCGCAGTATAGATGCCTGAGTCATACAGCTTGCTATTAAGGCCTATGATATTATAGGAATCGGCAGATTTTTCCTTAAAATGATTCCTTTATCGTGCTCAAATACTAAAACCAGGATATCTATTCCCAGTAGACAGTGGCAATTTGAGTAACGTTTTATTCTTAAAATACCTCATTAAAGAAATCATTATATAGTTCGTTTAATTAGTCGAGTGAGGTGTAATTAATAAAAATGATTTTGATAAGAAACAACCCAATCATAGCTTAACCCTGTCTGAGACAGCGCGAGAATGTTCATAACTGCGATAATATCAGCTTACTTTCCGTCTTGGTAAAGTTTTTTAGTTCAACCAAAAACATTCAACAGTATACTAGACAGGTCAACAGCACAAAACTTGTGATCCAAAAGTTATGACCTCGTGGTCATAAGTCGCTCAGTTTATTTGAAATATACGCGCGCCGGCCCTGCCAGCGTAATAATATTGAGATAATAAGCTTATCTTACGTGATTCTTAGCCATTCACAAAAGATTCTAGGGTGTAAATTGTAATAATCACCCTAGCATTGTAATAACTGATTGATGGCGGTACTGAAGTTTAAGATGAATTTGTATGGAAACTTGCTTTATAGTCCCTCTATAGATAATAATATTAACGCCCGAATGGTCAAACGCTGCTCAACTTTAACGGCTTCTTATATTGATTTTCGCCATACAATTTTGACAGATAAGGCGGCATTAAACGACCTTAAGTGTATGAACATTGGGCCGTAAATCTCTTTGGTTTCAACAAGGAAATAAAGTTTAAACAAGGAATGAATCAGAAAAAAGTCGTGTTAATGTCGCTATGTATATCATTACTGGTCAATCAGGTTGGCGACACGACATTCGCGATATTGACACACATTCAGTGGCATGGATGGCAATTATCACGTCTGCTTGTCACTTGCGGTCTTACGGTTTATTATACACACTTTCATAAATGTGCCTAACTGCCCTTATCCCACTCAATGTGGGGTCAGTGCAACCTATTTGTTAAACATATTTCAGGATTCGGCTTGATTTTTAGAAACGGACACCTGCGTGACGACAACCCCGCCGACACTCTTCTCACAGAAAACCTGGGTAAAGTGGCAGCTTGCTGTGAGATTTCCGGTGGCCCATTTCCCCCCTCCTTTTATCAATCTCTTTTCCCTCCCCTTCCATCCCTTCTTTTAAGTTGGCAACGCATCCGTGATTTTTTTGTGTCTTAGATGTCTAAGGCCGGTGGAGATCACTTACCATTTTTATACACATATGCTCGTTTGCCAGTCTCTGCTATAAAATAAAAACCCTATCTAGTCGATAAGTTTCAGGAAAATCGTGGTGGAGAAATCGCGTTGCCCGTCCTGGGAATCGAACTCTAAGTCTACAGTCTATATTGTACACTGCTATTAGCCCAATGAGGCGACATACTACATAGCTACTAGTTATAGGTTATAAATGTTTAGAGCCAAATTGATAACATAGTAATGTATAAAATTTGCTTTGCATAAATTGAAATAAATATTAAATAAATTACTAATGTAACCAGTTAAGTAAAACTGTGATAAAGTCCAAGTATTAAATTCCACGGTCGCGTAATTGTGTCAAATAACGGTGATTTATATTTTCTAATTTATTTCAAAACTGTCAACAGTTAAAGTAAAACGCGCTCTGTGAAACGCGCCCTAGCAACTATCGATATATTTATTCGATGTTTCTTCCAATATAAGCACATCGAGATTACAATTGTATCGATTAAGTCCATATTCGCCTATCACATTTCGAACGTGATTAAACTATGACAAAAAATAAACGAGCTCAATCAATTCTGTTTTATCTACTTCACTAAACTTCTGAGAAATCAATTGTCAATGATTTAAGACTGTAACACAATCATTTAATTTTCTGTTTCAACAAGTTTAAACAACTGGTCAAGACTGCTATACTTCCACATATCGCAATTTATCGCAAGTTCCCATCGTTGCATTTGGAAAATATGTTACTAATAAATATGTATGAATATCTTACACGTTTGTAAATTAAGCTGTAACTACTTTATTAACTTATCAACCAAGTTCCATAAATTACGTCGAAATAACTGCATTCAAAGCAGCAAGGCTAAATTAAGCTAATGCAATACCCAAGGTAGGAATGAGTACGTATAAAACGTAAGAGAGGCGGCACTTGGAGAAAATAAAACGTCCAAATGGAAAATTAGCAGGAAAGGTTAAATACGTTCATTGCGATTGGACGCTCACGCGCTTAGTAATAATTAAGGTGCAAATTAAACAGGAAATAAATGAAAAGGGAAGGCACATTCGGAACAGCATGAAAAGAAATAAGATTGCTCGCAAAGAATTAGCACACAAAAGAGAGTACACGCTCAATTCTCTTAGTATCAATGTCATAGAAACTTATGCCGGACATTGTCAAGACCGTGAACAAGAGAAATTTTCACCGTTCGTCATATGTTTACATAATGTATGAGTCACAAGTAGAAACAGGTTGTGCGGATTGAAAAGATAACATCATCTTTAGCAATAGTAAACTGTACGTCATTATTTACAATGCGTTCCACTAACACAGCTATTCTATTATCTGATGACTTACTAATTTGACAACATGGTATAAGTGGATCATCTAATTCAGATACAATTTTTTTGATAAAAATGTTGTGACGAATAAATCATCTATTGAACTTAAGCCACTTGTTTTAGAAGTCTCTGTATAATACGAATTTTTAGACGCTATAGGATCTATTTCATAATTATAATGGACGTAAAGAAAATCTTAAATCCGAATGGAGTTTAAAATCAAGTTGCCGAAATTTTTAAAAAATAGGTATAGTACACAAGAACCTTGGTTGATAAAGTTTATCAGATAGCAAGATGGTTCATAACTGACATTTGCCGACAAGTTTTTCACAACGTTAGATACGGATAGCCATGCCTGCAAAAAGTAAACATCCTGAGATAAGGATTCATATTGGAATAACAGTATTTTCGTGAATTTCGTTTCATAAAAATATAAGAAATGTAAAAAATGTAGCCATTGATCCAAGCATTATATACTATGTTAATAATTTACATGATATAGCAAGTTCAGGTGAAGAACATACTGTTATGAAAGTTGTTAAAGATATTACTTATCTAAAAATAGTAATCAAGATACAAATCAAACAAGATCTTACAAAGATAAAGATCCCACTTATAAAAATATATTTCTATTTCATTTTGTAAAATCACCAGTACTTACTTGATCATCAGATAAGAATACCACTAATGTACAATACCTCCGTATCTGAATTTTAGATAGTGGGTATCATTATGCTAACGAAGTTACGAAACTTTTATCTCGGATATCAGCTATGGATCCTAAAAGGACACGTACTTTCAATACTTTAGAAAGTTATTATAAGTATCATGATAGTTATTCGAAATTATAAAAGCGAGCATACAAGACATAAAGCATATGCATAAGCTACCTAATATGTTGGAAATATGGCACAGAAATGAGAAAGAAATAAAGCTTATTAAGTCAGTCTGTCCAAAAGGTCGTCTTTCAATAATAAATAATAGAAAAAGCTAAGTTTTAAAATAATGCATTTTAATTTGAACGTCGCGTCGGTGTAACACAACCTATTAACATTGTAACAATGGTTTATACAGAATAATAACTTTATTATTCTTAATTATGACCAACAGGCCAATCAGTAGATTTTTTACATTTCTCGCTAGCGACTAAAATATTTATATGAAAAACACCCGAACGCCTCTAGCGGTTACGACTGGGACTGAGGGCATTTAACGTTTTTCATACAAATTAGGTATATTAGGCTATCGCTAGCGTGAAATGTCAAAAAAACCATGGTCGCGCTATAGGATTTAGGATATACAACATAAAACTACTGTGTATAGACTATGGAAATTAGTCTATGCAAGTCAAAAGGAAAACAATAGAATTCGCATTAAACGCGATAAAGATGGTACTTAATTAACGTCATGTATTCCCTTTGGGATTCTCCGAAGTCCGAACCAACCGCAGAACACACATTTACGGAAACATAAGTGAATTGGAATAGACTGATAATTAACTAGCATGTAACAACAAAGAATGTTTTATCTATCCAGAGAACAAACAAACAGTAAAATGAGGGTCGTAATGCAGAGATTTTAAAGTATCTATTAAGTATGTTTAAACAAATAATAATAATATGTAGGTATAACAAGAAACTAATGTTATTGTTATGATGATGTTTTATTTAGGCGACACATATTCCGATAACATTATTACTGCGTGATTTACAAATAGATTTCGGAGAACAAATTGATAAACGGTTCCTTAGAATTTAAATTCTTCTAATACAATAAATCATTTGTGCTAATCTCTAATTCTTAATTTAACGTTATTCATACGATTTTTTTATTTATTACTCATTAAATGCATATTTAGTTACATTTAAACTCAAACCGCAATGTTGACTATGGGTAACTGAACACGCTTACATACAACAATGACGTAAGCATCAATAATAAACACGCGTTTACCTCTTTCTGATCGGTAGGTGTGCTCGTCCGGACCCCAGTCAGGTCTTTCCATCGGAGAACACCCATGACTGCGTGACGCACCCACGAGCCTCGCCTACTCCTTGCGCTAGCCAGTTCATCCACCACACCACATATAACAGAGTTCACCACCAAACCCTTGCCAGTTCCATCCTTGTCGGTCTTGAGCGCCACTTCGCTACCGAGAGGCAAAGACCTTCGCTCCCTCATAAAGCCAGACAAAATGTTCACCACCAATCTATTCAGCGTTTGTCGAAACGCATCCTCACGGCACACGCGTTATTAATCATCCTAAGATATCGGACTTCAAAGCCGAGATAAATCTCCCGGTAAATCGTTTATTTTTATTACAGTTTTCGGGTCACCCAGCTGCGATCTTTCCCATAAGCGTCCGTAACTTTTTCAATTATTTCCAATGGGCTTGGAAAACAAATCCGTTTTGCAACAAATCTTTAAGGAAGTATCTTTAAAGTCTAAACAAATGCGAACAATAAAGTTAACTTTCACTCTGTACGCGGTGTAGTCCTGAATGTAGGTTACTCTTCTTCAACTGTTGGATATCCGTAAAACTTCAGAACAATTCACATAATTCACAAACTGCAGTTTTAAAATTTTACTCTCACACAAAGTCACAGCGATAACACTTTGATAAACATTAAGATATAACGATCATAGTTTATTATTGACTATCTCCAAAATTACGATGCACTTCGAAATTTCGGAGCTGTCAAAACACGATCGAATCGCAGCGCATTCGATAATCGAGAACAGCACAACGTCCGCGCCCGTTTGTGTTCGGAAACCGAATGGAGCGGCGCGTGCCACATATTCCTTGCTTGGCGTGACTTGAAGATCGACTGTCTCTTTCTTGAGGGTGACATTTAGCTGCATAAGACAAGGACGAACAGTTAAAGCAGCCTTCAGATACAGTAGCGATGGAAACAAGACAGGTGAATGTAACAGCCGGAGAAGACAACAAAAAACTTTTTAAACGTTTCTAGTGCGATTTTCTATTGGAATAATGTACATGTGAAAACTTTAGAAAACCATTTTATTTATTTACTAATAGTATTCGTTAGGTTTAATAACATTACCAGGTAAGGTAAATAAAAACGGGCATTTAATAATGATTTTTAGTCGTTATTATTTAACTGACGCGTATTAATCTAAAATTACGAAGCTTAATATAATTGAAGCAACTACATTTGATAAAGATCGAACATTATCATCTGTTAATTCATAACTCCCACACTTTTTGTAATTCCCATTTGCAAATCCCGAACAGTCGCGTGGGAACATCCGTCTACCAATCGTTACACCATTAACAAAGGTTATCACATTGCAGGTGTAGTACAGCTGCATCCCGAAGTGGCGGAAGACGATTCCGTACATCGAAGGAAGGATGTGGTGATACACCGGTACCAAATATCATTTTTAAGCTTCCAATGAAACCTTATTACGTGCTCCGTTTTTGAGGGTTCTTACAAGTAATCCACTTTTATGCTAGAATAGTAATTATAGTAGGCTTGTTATGAAGTCTGATCTTAGAATTTACAGGTGGAATTCAGTTAGAATAATGCCAATTATGAAACAAATTCTAACTAAGGTCAGGCAATCCATCTTCAGACCTCATAATATGAGGTTCCATTTAAAAGATAAGGTGGTTAAACAGTAAGCATTGCAAGTCAAAATACAGCATCCTGTTTGTGATAAACGTAATATTATCACCAACATTTACGTAAACTTTTAATACGACTACTGAGAATTTGTTTAGATAATGTGGGTCTTTTTAGTGCAGACTTCGAAAACATTAGAATTTAAATTGTCCCAAAATATATTAAAAGATATATAAAGTACAATGTTTATTGCAAACATTAAGCTCCAAATAAAGGTAAATTTCAGATGAACTCCAACTAGCTTCAAGTTCAAGGCGAAATGATTGTACAAATTCTAGTCTAGTGAATCATAAAAAGTTGCGCCGTTCTAAAATGCTTAACTAAAACATAACCCAATACAGTCCATTGTCGATAAAGTTTAGGGTGTAATTCGGCGCAATTGTATTTATTGACTAAATTATAGACAGAGACAAGACAACTAAGACAAAGGTGACCTTGCCACTTCTTTGGATAGATACATCTACAAACAAGATCTATTTAGTATTAAGAGTAGTAAAGGTAGTAATTTTAGTAATAGTAATGCTAGGAGTAATAAAACATAATTTAACACATTATTGGATAGCGGTTTGAAAAGTTATTAGCAAATTACATAGATCAGTTAATCCTGTCTCATTCCTTGACACTTTGTTAGAATTTAAAAGGTCTCATTTCTTGCCTCTTTTTTAGAATTCGTTGTTTAGTCTATCGAAATAAATATATAGATCACATTCTGCATCCCAATAAACCTCAAAATTAAAATAGTGAATTAGTCAGTATGAAACTAGGCTTGTGACTGGCGACAATGTATCTATAGTCTAATATTATAGACCGTTGCATAATAGCATCAGGCTTCGATGTTGTGCTGGTGACCTCTCACGACTTCGTATCGCGTACATATTACATTAACAAATTGAGTTCATGAATCACGATAGAAAAACGAACGCAGTGCAGTTTTCTACAACGTGCGAATTCTTCTACCTGCCCTTATCCCACTCCAATACGGAGTCGGCATGACTTTATTAAGCGAAACATTACGAACATTACGAAAGGATTCAGCTTACTTTTGATAGGACTAGGATCCTATAACGTCAACAGTTATTTAACAGGAAATTCAAATTTCGATTATTATACAGGAAATAACAATATGTTTTGTATATAGTTGTTGCAAAATTAGAAACGATGATGATTATAATAATTTTACATATTATAGATGTAACACCAACAGACTGTAATGAAGACGTAATAAAGAAAATCACAAATATTGTTGGGCAAGACAGCCTCCGTGGCGCAGCGGGCGAGTAGCCGGCTGTGAAGCGAGAGGCCGCGGGTTCGATCCCCGCACCGAGACAAATGTTTGTATGGCCTACAGATATTTGTTTCGGGTCTGGGTGTTGTGAGACCGAAAGTCTCTCGTGGTTCCTGATACCCACGACACAAGATTCGATCTTAGTGTGGGGTCAGGACTATGTATGTGACTGTTGGGTGTTATTTATAAAAAAAAAAAAAAAAAAAAAAAAAATTAATGAAATAGATGTATGAATTGATCCATATTTATACTGCAACGCCCATTGAATTTCATCTCATCATTAAATTGTAAAGGCTTATTTTTTAGCTTTAGTTTAGTATAATGAAAGAGAGCTAGGTAGGTCAATTAGCAATCGTGGAATGTATAATTGAACTACTTACCAACAAAAAAGACGTACAAAGTGAACGTGAGGGGAAAATGTGAACGAGTAATACCGAGGGTGAATTAATCAGTTTGGATAACCATCTGAGTTACAAGCAATGGAAATGTGTGCCAAATGTAATAAGCGAAAGTGTTGCTTCGTGATGAAACAGCTCCGGAATTTCAAAGTGATAGTAGATAGATTTTCAATAGACTTCAAAAGATGGCTCCCAATTTGATGAATTCTTTATGAACGTTACTCGAAACCGTCGGTTAATGTGGACCTATTTTTAAGATTTGGTGTTCGATAAAGCTTACTCCAACGCTGGTCTATATAAATTAGGGTAAGATCTTATGAATTTTTAAGGTTTTTAAGTTTTCACCTTGGAAGTATTTGTAATATTTACATAAAACATAATTAGCAGAATGTGAGCAAACATCAAAGATTTTTAACTGACTGATAAAATTCTGAATTAAATCAACCATCACTAGAATTTAATAAAAAATCACAAATAACCTAGGTTTGATAAAATGCTTTAACCATGTAATACTAGAATTCACGATCGTCCCCTCAAAGCATACCAGGAATGCTAATGTTACATTATATTTCAAAAATGTTTTGTATGCGAGACAGAATCTCTGAATCCATGGATATCTAGGTATTCGGATGACGTAGGTAGGAACGCGTAACGGTCTTGTCCAGAGGGAATGGGTTGGGGATGCAATTTTGCATACTCAAGATCACGTTCCTGTAGTGTTGTAATTTTATCGATAACATTATTTTTACAATTTATGATTCACACATTGGATGTAACATTACATCGTTTTAAGTTTTTGTTTGTATTTTGTGTTAAGAGTCATCTATCGTTTGTTTGATATAAAAAAATCTATTAAAACTGATACATAATTCCTCAGTTAGAAACAGAAATACATTCATCCTTTCGAGGCAATCGGGTAAAAATTAGATAATTCGATAATTAAAATTAAAAATATTTATCGAACCTGAAGCAAAACTTTCTGTTATGAGAGATGAGTCAATGAAAAATAATTTAAACAGGAACCAGATTCTAAGAATAAATAAAGAATACTTAATCAAAAACATTATATTTTTCGGTTAACAAGTGTTGGACTATAGAGAATTCAAATTGGAATCACTTATTTACAAAGGCATTACCACATCCACTTTAATAGGTTTCATAATTATTATTGTACAATTGGATGAGGCTTATCGCTTGCTGTTGAAATGTAGTAATTTTTATCTTAGATACATTACACATGTAGAAAGTAAATAATCCTCTGAACCCACAAATATATTTTTTCTAAAAATATGTTTTGATTTCAGTATATTTGGAATTAAGAATTGTCTTCTATTGTCCTATAGTACAGTGCTAAATCACTCAGGTCGTCAACATAATGACTGTAATTACATGACATTAGCCTGGTAATGCTAACATCATAGTTAACAGTTAACATCGCTACCCCTTTCATGTTGATTGGTGATGGCAGATCTGGTAAGCAGATGGCAGACAATCATCAAAATTACTGTTTAAGTATAAGTTTATTGACATTTTGCAGTAATCATGGATAAGGTTATTGTTCTTTCTGCCTCACGACGCTTCATCAACCGTAAAAAACGTTTTTTCACCAAGTCTGTGCTACATTATATCGACAAAAATGCTTTTAACTATTATGATATAATCCACATTGCTGTAGAATCTGTCTACAGCAAGGGGCCAGCGATAACTTGGATAAAAGTCTGTGCAACATTATATTGACAAAAATGTCGAACAATTTTAACTATTATGCTACAATCTACATTGCTGTAGAACCTGTCTACTAAAAAGGGGTCAGCAATCACCATTGGACACCACTGTCACACAAAAACCAACGTGAACTCGCTGTTCTTCTTTCGGTGAGTGAGAGTTCCAGTGACCCAAATTAACGTCCACCATTTTTTTATCCTAGCGCAGCAGCAATACACACCTATACCCGATGGTAACCGCCGGTTTAGTCCAAAAAATGTGTTTAAATGTTTTTTTCCTTTATTTTGCACGTATGTTTCTTTTAATATCATTAGTGTATTTGGGCGGTACAGATCACTTACAATCAGTAGCTTGACCATGAGTTTATTTGACGTTACGTCACGTCACGCTACTAAGTACGTAAAATAATTTGTATGACAAACGTCAGTCCTCCCCCCCCCCAACCGCTAGAGGTGTTCGGGTGTGTTATATCTACAAATATTTTACGTAGGCGCTAACGTAAAATTTCTAAAAACTCTTGGTAAAGCTACTGCTCGAGCCACAGATGATTTACCTATTTGTTTGCCTATTTCCCCTATAAAAAATAAAGATTCACCACTAATGAGCGAAACGAGCGCACATCACTACGGTTTAGTGATTACGCTAGCGTTGCATTACTTATGCAAGTTCATGCGTCTCATTTCACTATATGTACCGCATTGACGTAAATTTGAAACACTGGCGGAGTCAGATGATTTGCAAGTTTGCGGATACATAACTTGAGTTTCGCTTACTTTTTTCAAGTGTTCGCTTGTCTGGCTTGTGCTATTATGTATGCAGCTTAATATTATGCAGTATGAGTAATTTTGGTGTATTATTTCGTTTCAATTGCTGTCTGTTTCGTAACTACAAATATTTTACTTACGTATGAAAGATACTTTACATTTAAACAAGCTATGAAGTAATTCGTCTTCTAAAGGAAATTGAAAACACGGAAAGAACAAAACTACGGTGGTTGAAAACTACGGTTTTTTTTTCTAGAATTAGACTAAGTTAACAAAAGACAAAACAATTATATAATTATATAAATGTACATTGTGACAAAGGGTGAAATCTTTCAAAAGGGAAGCCCAAGCTTTATAAATGTATTTCTTTTCTATTAAATAAATGCTTACTTATTGGTCGACAATTTTCAAATATGATAAGTTGATTGGAACCATAGTACAGTATACCGAGCGTTTCATAAAGTTGGTACTAATAACAATTCCACACACAGGACAACGATTTAAAGCGTAATGGTTAAATAAAATATAACAATTGAACTTAATTTTTGTAATCCATTATTAAGCATAGGGAATTTTAAATCAGAATGCAACATGGAAATCGTCGCAATTAGCATAGTAATGGCTTTATATCTACCGAAAATTATTAATTACCACAAAGGTGGTTCATAAATGTACTGCAGCTGACCAAATGAGCCGGAAAATTTTTATCAATCACAAATTCAAGTTCCCATTATTCAAAATCTATGAGCGTTACAAAATTTTGTATCTTTACCGCTAGATTGCTACCCATCCTCTCTTTAAGTGTGGCTATTATTGATACCAACTTTATGAAACACTCTGTATATAGACCCTACATAAACCTCTACCATACATCTGAAGACACATAATTTACGTAGGCCTGCATTGCCTTAAAACCGCACGCTCCAGAGACTCAATTAAAACTTCTTCTAACATAAGGTCGCTCCAATTACGGACGCATAGACGGAAGTACTTCCTTTCATTCATTACAATTTCTCTTTGCATTATCAAAATCTATGCGACTTTGTTTTGATTGTTATAGTTATAGGGACTTTGTAACAATAGAGGTAGAAAAAAATTTAGTAGTAAATACATATATACATATTAGTGTAATGACAGCGTATATGTATAGGCTAAAGAAGTCCTCTATTCAAATCCTAGGGATGGCAAACAAGGTTTTCTGACACGATTTACGCGGGATGAGACCCCAGAGGAGTTTGAGGCAGGCACTCCATCGTGAACACTAAGCCAAATCCTTTCTGCAACATTCTTAGAAAGTGTGTTCCTATTGAAGAGTAAATGATTGGAGGTGGGATACAAGAAGAAAAAATGTACATATTACATTTCTTTTATTTTGTTAAGTAAATATTACACCACCCTCAAAATATCTGTTACTTTATCCAATAACAATAAATATGATGTTATTGTGAGCACTTACCATTACTCACGGATGAGTGGCCGCAATAAGAGTATGGTTAGTCGCATTCAAAAGTGGTTGAGCACAACTTTACGATAACAACATCAAAACAAACATAAACGCGGAACAACTTACTCAAACGAGTGTACTTCAGATCTGTTGGTATTACTTGAATAATATAAATTTAATACAAGCAATAAAGGTTATAAGGTTTAGCTTTCAGGAGGAAAAATAAAGAATATTTCGAATTTATAAGCACAGATCTATGTGTTGGAAGCGGGCTGCATCCAGCGATTCCTATGTTCAGCAGTGAACGTTCCTAAGGCTGATAATGATAATGATCATCATCATAGGCACAGAGGCACAGAGTAATAATAAATAAATACACCCAACAGTCACACACCTTGATTTTTATGATTGATAGAGCTTACTCCAACGGTCCCATATAAAATTAGTTAATATGTGATGAAGTACGTAAACTTCTAAAACATTGTCGCTATTGAGGTTTTGATGTAGGTTTTAGGTGTTTTACACTAAATATTTTTTGCGTACACCGAATATTTTCAATATAAAAGCAACTGGTCACTGCATCATCAATCATTTTCATTTCATACATGCTTTTTGCAACAGCTATATCAAAAAAACGCAGTCCAAGTAGATAAACAATGTCGTATTATTTTGCAACCCCGAGGTCATGTTTACTTCCTTGTATCACTTTGAGATTAAACATGCGGTTCTCTTGTAATAGTTATAACCATTTTATGGTATAAATCAAGCTATATGTTATGAAATCGTATGTCATTTACATATTAAGTCGCATTTCAGAATCAGATATTTGGAAATTTATTTGGAATTGGTTATGTTATGGTTATGAAAAAAGGTTGTAGCGCGTTCTTTGGCGAACCCAGCTTTTAGAACTGGTGTCTGAATTACATTTGTGGAAATCTAAATGGTGTTTAACATTCTATGGACTGAATTCTATCTTTCTGCCTGCCCTTAGATGCTCCACCTTAATGTGGGGTCGGCGCAACACACTTTTTCAAGCATGTTGCAGAGAGGATTTGGCTTAGTTTTTACGACCGGCCGCCTGCCTGACGTCAACCCCCTATGAGGGATCCAGTCCCAGATCTAGAGTCCCAGAAAATTTACTTTGCCCGACCTGGGGATCGAACCCAGGACCTCCCGGTCCACAGCCCATACATGATGCCATTAGACCAACGAGGCGACTATTCTATGGATTCTATGGACTGAATTAAATATTTAAATTTCTTTGAAAAAAACTATAATCAGGTAGATCCAGGATTAATCAGCAATGTTATTAATTTTATTTTATCCTGTATTATAAATATCATTAGGCCATTTTAAAATAGCAGGTGGTGTTTCTTTGGCAATCATTATGATACATTTTTATAGTATGTTTAACTTTTCGAAGGCTGATATCCCAAAAAATATAGTATCTACACAGACGCGGTAACCAGATGTGCAACAAATGCACTCACATTTGCCAAACCCATTTCCCGTGCGTGATAAGAGGCGAGCCTCTCGCCTATCGGCCATAATTTCAATTCCAGGCAAAACATGTTTATCAGAACGAAAATTCATCAACTTTTATTAAAGCCTATCAGACAATATTAGTTATAGCTACATAATTATCTGTATACAAGTTTGAAATTTATATTTCGTATATATGATTAGTCACTCTTATCGGTAGAACCATACTACGTCGTGACAAGATCACATCAGACCAGGCTTCATACAAAATTTACGGTTCGATACACGAATGCCTCAATGTATTATAATTTATGCATCATGCTACAATACGAGATGACACCGTAGTATGAATCTACCTTTATCAGCACTCATTCGCCAAGATTTGCTTCACGAGCATTTATGTCAAATTGCAATATAAAACAATATTTCGACGCTTTTTGTTGGTAACTTCCATATTTTCAAATGCATTTCCCTTCATCGGGCTGAACATCAATATAATAATAACCTTGTATACAAATAACCAGCCGATAAGATTTATCTTGTCATAATTTCCCATCACCTACAAGGTGGACGACCTGATGAGAGTCTCAGGAAGTCGCTGGATGCAGGCCGCTTCCTACAGGTCGATCTGGAAATCTTAGGGGGAGGCCTATGTTCAGCAGTGGACGTCCTATGGCTGATGATGATGATGAATTTCTCATCTATAATTAACATGCTCAATAAACATGCGACCAAATAACATCGAAACGAAAATAGCACTTGAAACAGTGTAGGCGTATACATAAACATACATCGTGGTACTTATAAATAAACATTTATCTAGATTTATCACTGAATATTGTCCAAGCGTGTCCCAGATCACAGTATTGAAAGTATCAAAAGGTAATTGCGTGGTCATTATTGTACCTACAACAAGACCCGCACTGTCTGCTCATTGCTAAATCGATATTCACGACTAACCCATTAAGTATGACTATGGCGATCGATAAAGCACTATTGCACGTTGACCCATGTTTGAAGGTCGTGTCTTTGTACGACAACAAAGATCTCCGGATCTCTTGATATAAAAACTGTAATGCTGTGCTCAATGGCTCTGAAATTGGACAAAAAGTTGTCGGGACAAAGGATCTGGTCGGAATCCTGTAACGGGACTGTGTGCTATTGAAAGATATTGCAATTGGAGCAGCGAATCATAATTGTTTAGAAGTATGATTAACAAATTTTAAGGCGCGTGATAGAATTCTTTAGAAAAAATATATGAAAAGGCATATTTTTGAGCAAAAAATTACGATATTAGTAACCAGTGATAGCATTCTCCTAAGATACTACATTTAAATTTTATAATGACAAAATACTAGAAACACAAACGTCAATGGCATACATAATCTTGACCAAAAATAAACTAAATACTACTAACACAGGCCGACTGCAATGATAATTATGAAGCCTAACATCAGGTTCTTAATATGGTTGAAGGTCAGCAATCGTTAAACCTGTCATGCTAATACATATTAGACGAAAGGCTGATAAGGAACTGGTTTAAGAGTATAACAATGAATATTATACGCACTGCCAGTCAAAATATCGAAACAAGTATTGCAATTTGCAAATGTAGCAAGAACAAAAATAAAAATCCGAGACTGAAGCTATGTAAGGAATAAGATAAATGTAGTGGCTTTTATCCTACCTCTAGATAAATTAAAGACTAAACAAAAACTAGCATATAATAAAATATGTCAATTTATATCTCTTATTAAAACCACCTGAAAAAGGTCGCAGGAAGTCGCTGGATGCAGGCCGCTTCCAACAGGTTGATCTGGAAATCTTTGGGGGAGGCCTATGTTCAGTAGTGGACGTCCTATAGCTGATGATGATGATGATTATAACTGAAATGTGGTGTGAATATGAATTTGATCAATCGTTCAAAAGTTAGAGAATCACACACAACCATACCAACTACCAACCGTTTATTTAAAGACTACTCATTACTCTTATGTAGGACGACGACGCGACGCCATGTAACAAACATAAGCAATTATTACGGAAATCAAATTCTAAGGTCAATTTAATTGTGACAATAATTGAGCTAGATTTAAGATGGCAGTGAGCAAAAACTAGCAACATGATTCATCAATTACAAGATGAAAAGACTAAAGTATGAAAGTAATTATGTATCAGATAAAATTTCATTAGATCAATTATTAAATTACCTCATACCATTACCGAGACGTGCAAAATCATTTCGATCAGGGTAGACAAATTATCTAAATTATTTTCTTCGGCACTTGCGTCACTACAATCATCATCCTCGTGTCGATTTAATCCAAGTTCTGCTATTTTGAAATATGTTTTTGTTTATCTTTTTTATTATTTATTTATGTAAATAAATAGCAAATAGAGAAATACCAGGGTAGACAGTGTCTCTTTGTCTATATGGGTTGCACGCCAGTGCATACCAATTATTATGCTTACAAAAATACAAATTCCATTTGATTCCCCTTGAAATATTTTATTTTATGTGGATGAGCCTATTTTTTGTTATTTTAGTGAACAAACATCAAAATTTAGTATTAAATAAAATTGATTTGCGTTTACACCAAAATACCTATTTATATGCATAGGTATAGGTAGGTATACATACATATTTTAGTGTAAAGGCAAACCAATTTTTACTTAGTATTATTTAAATATGGTTTTCCTTTACACTTAAATATGTAAGCCTACCTATATATAATATGTAACTAGAATTATTAATAAACTCGGCTAACTTTTCCGGAAATATCGAAGGCCATTACTGATTTTTCAACTATCGGAAAGTGACAGAATAATCCGATAAAAACGACAAGCCATTACGTAACATTTTTATAACAGAAAATGTCCTAATGCTTACCGCCGAATGTTCATACACTTAAGGACGCCTTATGTCGTTTAAGGCCACCTTATCTGTCAAAATTGTATGGCGAATATCAATGTAAGAAGCCGTTAAAGTTGAGAAGCGTTTGACCATTCGGGCGTTTGAGTGCCTTCTTAAGTCTTCTTCAAGAGCAACTCCTTATTGCCTTCTTTAATCTTCTTCAACCTGGCCATAGCCAACTATGGGGTAAACATAACATAAGCTCACGCCTGTATCCCCGAAGGGGTAGGCAGAAGTGAACTAGTACACCCACATTTCGCCGAGCTTAGTTCCGTCCGGGATGTGATAGGGGGCGAGCCTATCGCCATATCGGGCACAAATTCCAGACTCCGGGCTGATATGGAAAAATCCATTACTTTGCCCGACCCGGGGATCGAACACGAGTCCACAGGACGGTAGTCGTACCGAAATACAACCACGCCACCGAGGCATGGGGTTAACATAACATACAAATTTTGGATTTTGCCGAAAGGATTCGACTAAGTTTTTACGAAGGTCCGCCTGCTTGGGGCGGGTCAATTCCTGCCTATTCCCGGGCAAGTCGAGTTAGCAAAACCTACATTCTCAATTGCCTTCCCTTCATAAATATCTTTCCCATGCAGCGTGTTTGAGGGTCCCATGATTTTCATTTCAAAGGAAATCAAAACCGCAGATATTTTAATATACTTTTATTTTTCGATTCAACAAGTTTCCCATGAGAATTTTGTTGCATTGAATTTTGTACCATTTGTGTGATTGCATTTGTTAGATAATTTCTAATATTAGCTATGATTTTGTTGTACTTACGCGTATGAAGCAATAAGTTATTTTATATGTTCCGAGTGATTTGAATAATATCACAACTCACGCGATTGGAATTTATTTGCTTTACGTAGGGAACTGTTGTCGGCTGGGGTCAACTTTGACCTAGTAAATGTCGGCCTCTTGAATGTACGTACATCGCATTTTACACGTCAGTCCTTACTTATGAAAGATTTTAGTCATTAAGTCGAGCATTTAAAAGAGTAGTTTTTGCGAAGATAGGCAAGATTCGGCAGTTAATAGCACTTTCGACTTAAATCCTACCGCCCAAAACAATCTTCCATCTGCCTAGATCATGGCCTTTTTAATGACAAAATGAAGAGCAAATAGGCCACCCGATGGTTTATAATCTCTACCGCCCATAGACACCCTCAATACCAAAAGAACCATGGGTGTGTTGCCGACCTTATAGGAAGGGAATAAGGATTAGACAATTGAGAGAGGATTTGGGTCACCGAAAATCTCACTCAAATCGAAACGCAACAGCGAGCTGTCACTTCGCCGATTTTCTATGAGACAGGTTGCCAGTTGAGCCGGCTCATTCGTAATATTGACATTGCTATAGTCTACTTCGAGCTGGGGGGTTACCACCACCTCTTACAGCAGTATTATTATAGTCTTACTACGTTTTTTTTGTACGGGAATTGGTACAAGTAAGATTATGATAATATTGCTATAAGAGGTGGTGGTAACCCCTCGGTCCTTATCCCGTTGTAGGTTCATAGAAAACATTTTTTAAGTATGCCGCGGAATTGAACCTTGAACATGCAAAAGATAGTATTACAAAGCTCTAGTTACAAATTGTTATTTTTTAACACAAACAATGAAACCACAAATAGAAATACAGTTTTATACGTCTATTTCCGTATATCCTTTATTGTACAATGAATCAAATATTGTAGCGATTAGCTATTTTTGTGGATACAAATAGTTAATCTATTAGTACGTTCTATTTCTATTTATATAGTGATTGATGAAAGAGCTCGTTCGATGGAGTTAATTTTTAATGTATTCGATTATTTCCCTCCGTGACGTAGGTGCGCGTTAGAAAGGGTAGCCACTGACCAGAAATAGAAATTATTATTCGTTTTCGAACTATGGTTAAGGATAGTACGGTTGGCTAGTTAATATACATGAAATGTACTCAGGCATACGAGGTGTTTACTTTTTCAAGAATGTTCCATAAAGGATTTGGCTTAGTTTTTACGACCGGCTGCCATCCAACCCCGTCTGGAGATCCAGTCCCGGGACAATTAAATTAGAAAATTCGCTTTAGCCGACCTGAACGAACGAACCCAGGACCTCTTGGTCCACAGCTGTCTTTCTACTTGCCCTTATCCCACCTTAATGTGGGGTCGGCGCAACAAACTTTTTCAAGCATGTTGCAGAGAGGATTTGGATTCGTTTTTACGACCGGCCGCCTACCTGAAGTCAACCCCCTATGAGGAAATTAATTTAGTTTTTTTTTTGCCCGACCTATCCCTATTGGTCCACACCAATATATTTAAATATTTTTTTATTCTTCAGTGTGTCTATGGTCGTTCACAACTTGCTGGTTTCATATTGAAGCAGCAGTAGGCTTTTCTAATACCCATATCTCGTGCAACCGAAACTCTAAACCAATAACTATAATGTACCCCAGACTGTATTTCCAATCCTGTTACTCGTGATCGTGGCAATATTTTTCACTTCACGCCTTAATTTTAAGCCCTCTGTTCTAAGAACAGGATCAATTCCAGTATAAACATTTATAATCTATACACATTTCAGCTAAGTTACAAAAGAAACGTTCACGGTTGCACGACGCGTCAAAAGATATTCCCGGAATAGACAAAGTTAATTTTGTGTTTAATGCACATATCCGTCGCGGCGACACGTTTAAACAACAGATAAATAAATATTTTGAGTAATAAAATCACTGAGGTATTTCATTAGTGGAATAAGAGGGCGTTGTGTTACAAAGGAATCTGCAAGGAGTTACAGTGTTGTCGAATCAGTGTCGGATTATAAAGATCAGATTTTAGCATGATTAAATTTTGTACGCAATTCGAACTTGTTTTAAAATAGTAAGATACTTTATATACTGATATCGGCTTTACATTGCCGATATAATAGACACATTTTAAAAGGCGATAATTTATTGATCTATAATATACACATTTCAAAAGGCGTCATTATCTAAATAGTAGAAAGCAAAATACTAAACGAATGTTTAAATCGCAAGAGCAATAAATCAAGTAACGAAATGCATTCCGACATATACTTATCTATTTCAAACAAGTTTAAAGACCAATTACGTCAATATATTATGTATTCGGCATACATATTCGTATATATTTGGTGGAAATAAAACGTGACTTTGTAAACATAAGATTAAAACTATATTATACCCAAAAAGGATTTAAGGATTTACAAAAAAATATACGTAAGAGTAAATATCCTTTGAGGAGATAATTTTATTCCTGTCAATACTGCTGGTGGACAGACGACCTGATAAAGGTCACAGGAACTCGCGTAATGCAGGCCGCTTCCAACAGGTCGAGCTGGAAATCTTTAGGGAAGGCCTATGTCCAGCAGTGGACGTCCTATGGCTTATGATAGTGAAAAAATACAAGTAAGCTAAGTCATTAATGGACACATTGTCTACTAGGTTAAACTAGTAATCAGTAACTATAGTTATAAATTATTCTACCACAACGCCTTATGATCTGCATAATATTTGTCACTTCTGTAATTTGTCTCTAAATTGTTTTTTTTCCTCATGACGCATTAATACGTGTGACGCTTATTGGAGAATGGTTGATTAAAATAAAAAAAACCTACGTCGATCACAAATGGCAGAGCCAGATCCTAGAATCTCGATTCCTGACAGAGGGGTGCTTTTCCACATATAGCCCAAAGAGACGTTTTAGGAGCTGGCGACCAAGCGGGAGCAACCATCGTAAGTATTATGCAGAAATGCCAACCTAGACCAGGACCTCTAATTTTAGATTTAAGGCAAAATAATTCTACTGAATCGTATTGAAAATGAAGATAGATAGACACGAGTAACACATATTATGTATTTATGCAGTGTTTATAATAATATTTTGTTCGTTTGCTTCTTGTTATCTCAATTCCAATTACCATAGTCAAATACTGATTTGTATAAGAAGGCAAATTAGAAATTGTAAATAGCAGAAAATATTCCACAGGCACTATTACAATGTACCACAATCAACGTTTGTTTCTTATAAATATTCATCACCGCAACATCTGGCAATGAAAATAACTGTTTAATAAATGGAGTCTTTGATATCGCGGATCTTTCTAAATATTTACCTTTTTGATTAAATTCGGTTATTTTAGCAGACAAAATTGTAAGAAAATACATAATAGAATAATTACAACAAAAACTAGAGACAGCATTTCTCGTAGTTATTACAACCATTCATGAGGATCTACTGAAGATAGTGGAAGATTCGAAAGAGCGAGGAAGAGAGGGATAATCGTAATATTTGGAATTATAGTGTCTCACCCCATCGGGTCACAGAAACTCGTGAGGTTATGTATGTATGAATCGAAGCATAGTAAGAAATCTAAATCATAAATAACTAATGCCACAATCATGATCATCCGTACCCACCATACTAACAACATCATGATCACCCTACAATATTTTGTTAGGAACTACATAAACATCCAAACCACGCCACTAAGCTGAATTTTCTTTTATTAAATTACTTTCAAATCGCAAATCTTCACTGACATCCTCAACATCCACATTATTTCATTTAGTAATACTATTGCCCACCCACAAACAATCAAAACTATACATTACTTCCTCCATCCATATGAATAAAGGTCCAAGTTCTTCGTAACTGAGTTATTTGCGTCACCTACCGGACTCTAGAGCTTTTTATGGAAGAGATAGACGCGAATAGAATAAACACAATGTCTTGTATCGCAATTTCTAGGCGACTTATCGTCTAGTACTTATTATGTTGCACGTTAATTATTTTAATACTAACATTTGCACGCAATTGTGTACACGTAAGTCGTATCCTACCTGACCGCGTAAAAGTAGTAAATTGGGTAGCGCCAAGATAATGAATAACATTATTATACGTCCTATCCACTCCTAAATTCAATACAGTTATCATCATTACTGCCTCGGTGGCGTGGTGGTATTTCGGTATGACTACGGTTCTGAGATCTTGGGCTCGATCCCCGGGTCGGGCAAAGTGATATTGGATTTTTCCATATCAGCTCGGAGTCTGGAATTTGTGCCCGATATGGCGATAGGCTCGCCCCCTATCACATCTGGGACGGAACTAAGCTCGGCGAAATGTGGGTGTTCTAGTTCGCTAGTGCGCCTCTGCCTACCCCTTTGGGGATACAGTCGTGAGCTTATGTTATGTATGTGTGTGTTATCATCATTTCAACCATCAAATGTGAGTAGTAAATAAAAACATCCAAATTTACGTCGAATTTGGGCGGTTAAATAGTAATTATCTTTACGTACCTATGGTGAGAAGTTTGAATGTACGCATACGGATTACTAGAATACGAACACACAAATAACGTGAGAGTCTCTTCGTTTAATACGGAGAAATTAATATGCACTGAGAATTTCCACACAAAGAAATATTACGCATAAAACTCAAAAGTGTGTAATTTCTCAACGTTTTTTCAACCGCCGTCCGCCATCCGTGACCCTATGCTTGTTCTTCGGACATGCTCCGCTTGCCACCCCACCGGTGGCATCCGCTCGCCCGCCTTCACTTTATCGGCTTCATCGTGCTGTTTCCGTCGATTATTTTCTAGCAAACTAACGAACCAAATGACTGGTGACCCTTGAAATTCTGCCGGCAGAAGCTAACAATGGACTAACGGTGTGGTTCGCATCGGAGAATCACGATTGATCTAAATCCATTATTTGAAATGTTTGTGTTCCCTTTTCAACCTTCAAAAAAAAGAGGTCTCAATTCGTCTGTCCGGTGGCGTAGTAGTATTGCGTGCACGGTACGACTATCGTCATGAAGTCGCGGGTTCGATTCGGGGAGTGATATTGGATTTTTCCAGTATCAGCCCGGCGTCTGTAATTTGTGCCTGAGGTGGCGATAGGCTCGCCCCCTATCACAACTGGGAAGAAAGTAAGCTAGGCCAAATGTAGGTGTTCTAGTCACTAGTGCTCCTTTGCCTACCCGTTCGGGGATATAGGCATGAGCTTATGTTGTTTTATGTGCCAATTCGTCGGTATTTTTCGACCGATTTCAAAGAAGGAAAAGGTGCTCAATTCGTCTGTATTTTGTTATGTATGTTACGCGATATCTCCGCCAAATGTGGATCGATTTTCAATATTATTTTTGTGTGTGTGATAGCTTATTCCAAGGGTGGTCTCATATCAATTTGGTCATGATAGATTTTGAAGTCGGTCCGTTAAGTTTTTAATCTTGTGATTATTTTATGTACGCTACTCGGATATCTCCGGCCAACGTTGGACCGATTATCTAGATTATTTTTATTTTCGATAAAGCTAATTCCAAGGGTTATAATTAGTCGAGAACTGATGAAAGCGTACAAAGTAATCTTGGATGTTTGAACTGCTGTCTCCGAGTTTAATTTATATCTTTCATATCCGATAAAAACTAAAAACTCACCTGAGAGAAATACGGCGGTAGTACTGCCCTCTGGTCGTCTAGCCGCGAACACTGCACTCGTTCAAGCAGCTCGAATAGTTCGTGCTGAGCGCGAGCGCCCCCTGTCGTCGTGGAGCTCCATGGCGCCGTTACGTGCTGCCGCCTGTCGAAGGAAACGTGAACTTATTACAATGTTGCTGGTGCGCGAACTGGGTAATAGATGGCGTTGTTTCTTGACTGAGGTAACGGTTGGCGACACTAGATGGCGTATTATATATAACAAACTACGATATTTTTAAACGATTTTTTTATTATTTATAGGAATAATATTTAACATTCTGTGTGCCATGCGATATTAATTATATTATTGTTATCTCCTCAGACAGGTGGTAGAGTACATGTCTAGAATTAAATAATTTGAATACATTAGGTACCTTCCAACTTTTCATTTCAGCAAAATGACAACAACCGACATCACACACAAAGTCTTGACCCCATGTTAGATTTAATATGTATTGGAAACAATTACAATCTTCGAAACAAATATCAGTGTCGGTGCGGAAATCGACTCTGCCTCACCTACCGTCGAATGCTTTTACACTTATGGTCGCCTAATGTCGTTTAAGGCCGCCTTAACTGTCAAAATTGTATGGAAAAAAATCAATGTAAGAAGCCGTTAAAGTTGAGTAGCGTTTGACCATTCGGGCCCTAGTTTCAAATCCCACAACCCGCCTGCTGCGCCACACATGTTAAAATTTCATTTACCATTTGATTCATTATAGAAAACTACCTCAGTTATTGGTAATTTATTAAAACTGGAGAATTAATTAAGATATTTTGCAGAAACTCAATCAATTAACAATATTCGTCAATGCGTCATTTAGGTCATTTGCAATGTATTCGTATTCGTCATCAATAATAAGTAACCGCTGAGACAATGGCATGCAGTGTTTTTTCTATGGTACAGTATCGTGAAATCGAAAACTATCTGACAGTTTAGCCTATATTTGTTAAAATAAATGTTGGCATACTTAAATTTTTTGATCAAGGGTGCATTAACAATTTATATCTTGTTATTATCTAAGTGCACCTAAACCCATTTTCGGTGTGTTGGCAAAATAAAGTTCCTTAAAGTTCCTCTTTAAAGTTCTTTCCTTTCATTGTCTAAAAAATTAAAGAGAGTGACCAAAACAATTTCATTCTTCCAATCAACGAGTAGGTTTATCTAGTCTACAATATCTACTTATAGAACTACAAAACATTAAAAAAACTATTTTTTTTATAACAGACTGGCAAACGAGCAGATGGGTCACCTGATGGTAAGTGATCTCCACCGCCCATAGACACCCAAGATAGGAAAGGAAGGGGGGGAAATGGGCCACCGGAAATCTCACTTACTGAACGAAACGCGATTTTACGTCGGTTTTCTGTGAGACAGTGGTATCAAACCGATCGAGCCTGCCCATTCGTGCTGTAGACGTAACTGTCTACAGCGTGGCTCTACCACTTTTAATAAATGGCACAAGAGCGAGTAAAGTAGATCTTTTTTAAAATCTATCAATCAATCCAATTTCTTGGCGCGCCTTTCCAGGCTCCGACTATAATATCGAACAATGGGGTTCGTTAGCCATTGTAAGAACGTGCCATCTTTTCTTAGGGGATAAATAATAAAAACAGGTGTAGACATGACAGAGCAACAAGTTATGATTTTGTGTAACTATATTGTATTGTCGGGCTTTTGTAAGAATTATCAAAAATAAATTACAAACTTAGATTTATTTCTGAGACCTACGGACGTTTGCAGACACAATTGAGATTTTTCAAAGATATTCAACAGTACATAGACGGGACAACAGAATGAAGCTTATGATCCAAAAGTTGTGACCTAGTGGTTATAAGTCACTCAGTCGTATTTCAATCATACGCGCGCAAGGTCGTGTCAGCGTAATAATGTTAAGACTATAAAATTGTCTTACGAGATTGTTGAACAATCACAGAACATTCTAGAATCTAGGGTGTAAATTGTAATAAGCGCTCTCCCATTGTAGTAAGTGTTAGATAGCATTACTGACGTTTGAGATAAATTTGTTTGTACGGAAACTTGCTTGATAGCCCCTACATATAAATTTGAGAATTTTCAAAGACATTTAACAGTACATAGACGGGACAACAGAATGAAGCTTATGATCCAAAAGTTGTGACCTAGTGGTCATAAGTCACTCAGTCGTACTTCAATCATAAGCGCGCAAAGTCGTATCAGCGTAATAATGTTTAGACAATAAAATTTTTGAAATAAAACTATTTTTACGGATTCTATCACGATCTGGTTTTAATTTTTATGCCCGACGTTTCGAAAGCTTTGCAGCCTTCGTGGTCACGGGTCAGACTAAGGTGTCATTTGTCAAATAGTTTTATTTCAATGAATAACATTCACGTAAACCTAAGAAATCATTCAATAAAATTGTCTTCTTCTGTCGTCGTGATTGTTGAACAATCACAGAACATTCTAGAATCTAGGGTGTAGATTGTAATAAGCGCTCTCCCATTGTAGTAAGTGTTAGATAGCATTACTGACGTTTGAGATAAATTTGTTTGTACGGAAACTTGCTTGATAGCCCCTACATATAAATTTGAGAATTTTCAAAGACATTTAACAGTACATAGACCGGACAACAGCATGAAGCTTAAATCCAAAACTTGTGACCTAGTGGTCATAAGTCACTCAGTCGTATTTCAATCATACGCGCGCAAGGTCGTGTTAGCGTAATAATGTTTAGACTATAAAATTGTCTTACGAGATTGTTGAACAATCACAGAACATTCTAGAATCTAGGGTGTAAATTGTAATAAGCGCTCTCGCATTGTAATAAGTGTTAGCATTACTGACATTTGAATACATTTCGACCTATCCAAAGAATAAAGTTACATATGATAATGAATAAAAGTTGCTTTCTTATTTTTCGGAGCTTATATTGACCAGTATATTAAATGTAAATATTTTTTTAAGCTTTGTCATAATTTAACTTGTTATTATGTCATAACTTAAAAAAATAATTTACTAGTTATATTGACCTATATAGGTCAATACAAGCTTAGAAAAATAAGAAAGCAATTTCGATTCATTATCATATGTAACTTTATTCTTTGGATAAGTCGATTTGTTTGTACGGAAACTTGCTTGATAGCCCCTCTTTAGATAGTAATATTAATTATCTTTGGGATTTATATAATTTGTTGATAATTGACGTTTTTTTTTGCAAATATGACTAATCGTACTACACGATATGATTACAAAATTGGTTAACTCCAAATTAACTAAATAAACTAGACATAGTTTTTACTTCAGTTAAATATGTGGCAATGACTATGTAGGTATTTTTACTTTGATAGGGCCTTGATAGGGCTTAAAGTCAATTACTTTGGCTACATTTGTGATTAATATCGTCTGTTTTCTCATTTTTATTTTTGAATATTACTTTATCTAAAATAGTGGTAATTTGAAGTGAAACATTTCCCTTATTTAGTCCATTCACGCAATATTCCGATTTCAAACTCCACACAAACAATAACATCTAAATTATATCACTTATAGCTTTATACGCAAGTTACCCGTGCTATAAATCAAAACCACAATAGGGCGTAATTTACAATGACGGCGAAAAATAGAATTTCGAGTGAACCGGTTATGCACAATTTACTGATATAAACAAAAGTGCCACGCGACAATGACCCCATCTGGAGTCGAAGCGGACCTTAATGCCGTCTGTGATTTATGCCTCAATTAACTGACCATTCATTGGATCCCTCCGCTCTTCAGCCAAGATAATGATTTTCCAAACAAAATCCCCCAACTTTTAATCCCTCTAAACCGGTACTGGGCAATTTAATCAGGAATTGTTTGTTTTTCCGCTTTGGCTAATTTCGTTGCGTCGAAGGGCGCCTTTCATAACTCACAATTTGATTGGCAGATGTTCAGATTGATAATGTTTGTTGTTTTTCAATTTGTTAGTGTTGACGTGAGTTTCGCAATGGGGTTAGTAACCTAGTATTGTTGACTAAAATATCTGCATATTTGACTTTTATTTATTTATTTATTTATACTTTGTACAAAACTGATATACAGGCGGACTTAATGCCAAAGTCATTCTCTACCAGCCAACCTGAGGTGGTGCAGAGATGGTAGGTGCATAAATAAAATAAAAAGCTTTAGCTTTTAAAGTAGGTAATAGATAAAATCACTTATTAATAAAAAAAACTTTTAATCCTTTCATTACATTAATCGTAAATAGAAACAAAGAAATCTATTTATACTTTTGTTGGTAAATATTATGAATAAATATTACAATTATTATGCAATTCCATGTATGTATAATATTATTTAAGGACACTAATTTGAAACAATATCCTTCGGGGATGCTGTTGTGAGTTTATGTGTTTATATACATATGTATTCCATTTTAAATTGCGGGCCGTTTATGTATCTTTTCAGCGTTTTATCTACTTATAAATAAAATATTATCATTAAAAGATATGTATAGTATAAATCATATTATTTATGTACTTAACGATGCATGAATGTAGACGAGGCAAACGAGGTGTGTCAGGATCGTAGCTTGTGGTGCTCAATTGTCTCTGCCTACCCCCATGGGATGCAGGCGTGAGCGTGTATGTAAGTATGTAATATTATGTATGTTATTCCTTATTTCTTTTCTTCCATTCCTTCTCATATAAATTGTAAGTGCATTCTATCCATGTTGAAAGTATTTTGCTAGAAGTTACTTTATAACAAACGGGATCCAATGGTAACATACATTCCTATAACATTAAAAAACATCAAGTTGAAGCATGTTTTTACATGGACACGTGTTCAACAACGATTGTATTCAGTGCGGAATATTTTACTCCGAGCACGGCCGCGGCCCGCTGCAGGCATGTCGTCCTTATAAATATGTTATTTTGATTTGCTGCCCGAGCCCCGCGTAAAAAGTTACAATAGAATGTGTTTTGAATGCACAACGTAAAGCGTCTCCTGCACATGTTGTTTCGTAAAACACTAAAACACCTACACAAAACTTTTTGGAATTTTTTCACTTTACTTATTTTTAGCCTCTATGGTGAGGGTGACGGAATTGGGTGTAAATCTTAATTTACTTGATCGCACTTTATTTTCGATTTATACATACTTCTAATACATGAGCTTGGTACTAAATAATGTGGACTCTTGTATGTTTGGGAATTTGTTAGTAGGTAAAAAAAATGCCGAAATACTATATTAATAGACCATGTCCTGGGTTAAGATTCAAGACATAAAATGGTGTTTTATCCCAGTAGGAAAGAACATTCCCATTTCCCACGGCATAAAGTAGTCGTATTATGCCGTGATAGTATATCAGGCAGGCATGGTTACTTTATTCATGTAAAAGCTGGTAACTAGGATAATCAATAAAATAGTTGTTTATTTCTCAGTTTTGGCAACTAACCCAACTAGGTCCATACTCATTCTATTCAAGTTTATTTGAAATATTTATTATTTTAAGTAAGATTTATATCTTGCCTATTTATCTGCCTAAAGATTATGAGCCTTTCTTTTAAAAACAATTTAACTGAGCAAATGGTAAATAATAGCCTGTCCCTTTTATTTTCAAACAATGTGACACAAGGAAAAGTGACAGACTATTCTCAGCCGTTTGCTCAGTTAAACTGTTTAGTGTTTTCATAAGTAATGCCCTATATTAACATGTCCTGGATCAAGATTCAAGAAATAAAATGTTTTATCCTAGTAACAAGAAACATTTTAATATGTGCTATCAGGCATCTATAGTTGTTTATTTCTCAGTTTTGTAAACTAACACAGCTAGGTCCTTACTCATTCTATTCGAGTTTATTTGAAATATTTATTATTTGAAGTAAGATTTATATCTTGTTATGCACTTTACGGCTGTATTTTCAGATCATTTATTCGCTAGATATTGAAAACAGGTCAATTTCGACGGATATCGGTAATTTGATTCACTTCAAACGGTAGTTATCTGAAATTACGAATGCATTCGCCACGTTATTTTTTTACAGAATTATTACAACCATCTGCTATTATTATAAGAGTAAAATGAGAGAATAATATAAATGGGAGAAATATCAGAAATGTTCAATGAGCTTTGACAGCCTCCGTGGCGCAGTGGGTGAGTAGTCGACTGTGAAGAGACAACGCGGGTTCGATTTCCGCACCGAGACATGTGTTGGTTAACCACAAATATTTAATTAATATTTAGGCCAGAGTGAGACCGAAAGTATCTCGTAGTTCATGATACCCACTACACAAGACTCGTATCATTATATGGGGTTGGGATTATATGTGTGGTTGTTGGGTCTTTTAAGATGGCAAATGAAAAAGAAAGAAAAGAAAGCAAATGGCTAAGATTAGTCTGTCACTTTTTTCCTTGTGTCCCATTGTTTGAAAATAAAAGGGACAGACTTCTTCTTCTTCAAGTGCCTCTCCATTACTGAAGGTTGGCAGTCAGTTCCTTGAACCTTTCCTTGTCCATGGCTAGACGGAACAGCTCTTCATCCGTTTTTATTCCGGTCCACTCCCTTATGTTGCTTAGCCATGACTTCCTTCTCCTTCCAACAACTATTATTTACCATTTGCTCACTTCTGTTTTTATAAGCAAGGCCCTATACATAATGTATTTACCTTATTTAATCTACATAAAAATGTGCTGTATTTTTGTTTCTGGAACACTCCAATACTTTTAACCAATTTTTACATTCAAATATGATTTATCATTTCGTAATTAAAAACCATAAGAGAATTAATTTTCGTATACTCCATTCATCAGAGCCTATTTATCATGTAAAATTATGAATTAATCATGCATGTTGGATTCGTCTCGCTTTTACATGACGAATGACATTTAAAACTCAAACATTTGTACAAAAAAACTCAAACAATGATCGGCCTAGACCGTGAAGAGATCATCCGGTATATAAATCAAGTTAATTGTATCATACATCTGCTGTGTGAAATGCTCTTTAAGTGTATTTAATGATGAAAGTTGGTAATGTATGTCAAGGTTGTATATCTTAATTAGTATGAATGTTATTTGCCTACTTCATTTGAGGGTGAGAAAATATGAGTAAAGTTTTAAGCTGTGCGGTAAAATTGTTTTGGGAAAACTTTTGACAGACTTCAAAAGGAGATTAACCCCAAATACTCAAACACTAAAGGTCGCCTTATGTTATTTAAGGACACCTTATCTGTCAAAATTGTATGGCGAAGTATATAGCGGTTTAAACGTCATTGATGTTAAATAAGCCGTTAAAGAGTAGGGTTTCAGTTTTCGGGCGTTTGATGTATATTGTTTTATGTTACGCGATTATCTACAGCAAATATGCATTGATTTTCGACAGACTTCAAAAATAGGAGGTCCTCAATTCGTCTGTACTTTTTATACGTATGTTACGCGATATCGCCGAGCCCATCGCCATATCGTGCACAAATTCCAGACTCCGGGCTGATGTGGAAAAATCCAATATCACTTTGCCCGACCCGGAGATTGAACCCGAGACTTCAGGAGTCACAACAGTAGTTGTACCGAAATACAACTATGCCATCAACCCATAATGCTAGCTTTAAGAAAATGATTTCGCCTACACATCCAAAAATAGGAATCCATTAACTTCGGCAATTATACAGCTTTCGTTCATTCACAGACTGAACAAATAGAAGAATGTACCCTTACCAATCATCGGGATATTGTTGAAACTTTAATTACCCGCGAGGGGTTGAACACATGTAGAGAGCGTCTTGATCGTTTCTATAACCAACTTATTTAGTAGCGGATACTTAGTGGGGGTTCGTGTTTATTGCTTCGTGGGAAGGCCTGGCTCAATGTTTGTTTTATCTTTGCGAGAGATGAATGCAAATAATCACAAGTTGAAAAAGGACATGGCCGGAATTTGTATCGAGCTTTGCTCTAAGTCATCGCACACTATACACGGATACACTACACACGTTAATGGTAAAAATATTGTCTTTTATGTTTATTTTTATGCTTTGTACAGTAGCACCATTATATAGTTATTCTTTGGGTAAGTAAAGATCACAATCGAAGAATATTAGTCATACTCATAAATCAAGTTTTTCTTAAACGTGTATCCGAATACAAATATGTCAAACGAATAATAATCTTTGAAACTCTTTGAAATCAAAGTTAATCTAGAGAAATATTAATGGTGCCATATATTTTAATTAATTTTGTAGTTAATTTTAAGATATCATCATTGACAGTATATTTAAGTTGATTTTTCTATATTTAGGGCAGGATTCGGCCATGTCCTTTAACCGACCGATTTTTAATGTATCCGATCGTGACCAAATTTATATGAGATCATTTTTGGAATAAGCTCTGAATAATTTTGAAAACTGGTCCACGTTTGGCGGAGATAGCGCGTAACATACATAAAAAATTAAAAAAAATAAAAATACAGACGAACTGAGGACCTTCTCCTTTTTTGAAGTCGATAATGAAGTGGTATTTATTGTAGGATGCACAAATCTATACTTACAATACAATAGTAATTACTAATTAGTCTTTTGTTCTACCTGCCCTTATCCCACCTCAAGGTAGGTTCGGCGTTACATGATTTTTTATGCGTGTTGAAGAAATGATTCGGCTTATTTTTTACGACCGGCTGCCTGCCTTACGTCAACCCCCTCCGAGGGATCCAGTCCCGGGCAAATTAAATTAGAAAATTCGCTTTGCCCGTCCTGGGAATCGAACCTACGCCCTCTCGGTCCACAGCCCATATATGCTGCCATTAGACCAAGGAAGCGACTCATTTAAGTATTTACTATTAAGTAAATATGAACCTCGAGACTGCCTCGGTGGCGTGGTGGTATTTCGGTACGACTACGGTTCTGAGGTCTCGGGTTCGATCCCCGGGTCGGGCAAAGCAATATTGGATTTTTCCATATCAGCCCGGAGTCTGTAATTTGTGCCCGATATGGCGATAGGCTCGCCCCCTATCACAACTAGGACGGAACTAAGCTCGGCGAAATGTGGGTGTTCTAGTTCGCTAGTGCGCCTCTGCCTACCCCTTCGGGGATACAGGCGTGAGCTTATGTTGTTGTGTTATGTAAATATGAACCCAACAGAGATTGAGGAAAATAACAATATATTTAATTACCGGACTCCGTTATTAAGTCGGTAATCCGTATTTATAAATCGATCATTAGTGCACCCATGTTTATGTTAATGTACCTAGATTGAGATGTTCAAAGAATCTTTGTTATGCGTGGATATTTATTGACTGCCTCGGTGGCGTGGTGGTATTTCGGCACGACTACGGTTCTGAGGTCTCGGGTTCGATCCCCGGGTCGGGCAAAGTGATATTGGATTTTTCCATATCAGCCCAGAGTCTGGAATTTGTTTCCGATATGGCGATAGGCTCGCCCCCTATAACATCTAGGACGGATCACGGAACTAAGCTCGGCGAAATGTGGGTGTTCTAGTTCGCTAGTGCGCCTCTGCCTTCGGGGATACAGGCGTGAGCTTATGCTAATCCGAGACCTCAGGACGGTAGCCGTACCGAAACGGTTCCGGCAGAAAGCTAGGCGCCTTTCCCGCGGAAAAAAATGTGCCAAGGAAGAAGTAATTGTGCCTGTAAGTATTCTACTACATGGGCGTTCGAATAATTACATTAGAGCCGTCATAACAACTAAACGTCAAATATCAGGTTTACTCATCCATGCTTTGAGTGCAATGTGTCACCACACCGGTAAGTCAAGGCCTTAGTACCAACGTAGGCAAACCAGCCCCAACAACTTTCGAAAGATAATAAAGCCTATCTTATCTGAAATGATGCGCGAAATCAATCATCGGACATCTTAATATTGTATGCAGTAAAGAACATAATTGAATGGCAGCACATTGAATTTTTGATCCAAGAGATCTACTTAACGTAAAATCGGCATTCATGCATTAAGAATGTCACGATACCCTAATTAACCATATGAAATATCGTCAATTGAATTATTAAGAATAATCGTTTGATCAATATTTCGAATATAACAATGTAAAGATGTTTAATAATTCAATTTTGGTGAAAATAGTAGCGAAGTTAAAACAATGACAGCCTCCGTGGCGCAGCGGGCGAGTAACTGGCTGTGAAGCGAGAGGCCACGGGTTCGATTCCCGCATTGAGACAAATGTTTGTGTGGCCCATAGATATTTATTTCAAGTCTGGGTGTTGCGAGACCGAAAGTCTCTCATAGTTTCTGACACCCACGATACAGTTTATACCTAGTGTGGGGTCAGGACTAGGTGTGTGACAGTTGGGTCTATTTATTTATTTTATTTTGTTTTTAATGTATTCCTAATTTTATACGAATTCCAACCGAAGACCCATATCATAGTTTATATTGCGCCGTATACGTTCATAGATTTTCTATCGTAGCATTAGTTAACATTTGACCCCAAAACGACGTGGTGCTTGTTTTCACCTTCAACTGCGTGTAGACATGCGCGATGAATGGATAAAGCGATTTATGTGCTGTTCTACTACACTAGACTTGCACTATGTCCAGATAAGGCTGAGAAATCATGTGATGTGCAAGAGAACTGAGCGACCAGTACCGTATTTAGATCTTGCTCTGAATAAATTTATGGGTTTGACCCCCGTTGCTAGTGACAGCTAAGCTATCATGTTCATCATTTAAAATTCACCCCTTTTCCAAACAGATTGTAAAAGGGAATTCTATATTCTCGATACTTAATTATTAAACGAAACTGTTTTCTTGTAACCCTAAAATAAGGGCTCTATAATATCACAAGAATCATGATGAATTATGATGAATATCATATACCTAATAACATAAATATAAATGGCTCACGCCTGTATCCCCGAAGGGGTAGGCAGAGGCGTACTATCAAACTAGAACACCCATATTTCTCCGAGCTTAGTTCCGTCCTATATGTGGCGGGCCTATCACCATACGGGCATTTCAGACTCCGGGCTGACGTAGAAAAATCCAATATCATTTTGCCGGATCCGGGGATCGAACCTGAGACCTCAGGACAGTAGTCGTACCGCAATACAATCACGCCATTGAGGCAGTCTATACCTACCTATAACCTACCTTCATAATAAAAATGCAGTTACAAGCAAACTACAAATCCATGCCAATAAATGTCACAATTTATACCCCCATAAACGATATCCTGGTTACATACATGGTCTCTAGAGGTGTCAACACGAGGGCTGCAGCTCGTAAAACCAGGCATGTCGTACATTACACAGGCTAAAACAAAGTTTAAGGTGAAATAAAGATAGACAATCTCGTTATCGCTTGTTATCCAGATGGTAATGTCCTTGCTAAAGTTAGGGATTGGGAAAACGTTGCTGTTTTGCTTGGTCTCATTCTTATTTGGAGTAAAATTAAGGGCCCCTTGCAGCTCCGCGATAAATCTCTATTCCTCACAAATCTTAATTTAAAGATAGGAGTGAGCTGTAGAATAAATCGAGATAAAATGTAACTCTAGAATATTAATAGCGCTGCAAGTCGCCATTAATGTTTTATACATTATTCTGGACAGTGTGCTTCGTAAAAATAAAAGTGATTATCGCAAAACAAATGTCTGCCCCAGAACGTACAAACAACGAGCTGCTGGTTCTTGGCGCGGCCCTGAAAACCTTGGCTAAACGATTAAGGGAAGATGGCTGCCAATGGTATAACTATTAAGATTCCTCATTATTTCGCGTCCCATCACAACCGACATTATTTCCTAAAGCATCAATAACTCCAATAGGCGATTAAATTCCAAAAAAAAAAATTTACAAGAGTGAATCCTGATTAGAGAGTGAATAGTAGATGATGGATCATGACTATGAGCTGTTAAAACGAAAAAAATACTTAGGTACCTAAAACTTAACTATAAATACCTCTAGATAGACACCTAATATCTTGGGAGAAACAATTGCCTATCTCCTAAAACCAATATAATTCCTGCTCGTCAACTCAAATTACATTAGATCTTGTTACCGATTATAAATGTCTGTCATTTTGACATGCGCGTCAGAGCGATGTAATTAGTCGTGTGTGTAGTGTGACACAGTATCAATTTTCTTATCAAGTGTGTCGTCTTTGTCCGTCCTCGGAATTTTTGGAAGTATGTATAAATATAAATATGTTTCGGACTGGCGACGTCTATGTAATAAGCCATTGTATTATTACTAATGTTTAAACTTACTCTACTATTCTAGGTAAGGTTTATTCTCTTGATATTTTAATGTCATTTCTCATGCAAGTTCTTATTTTCTGTATTTATTCCTAAGTTTTCGACCGACTTCCCAAAAAGGAGGAGGTCCTCAATTCGTCGGTTTTTTTATGTATGTTACGCGATATCTCCGCCAAATGTGGACCGATTTTCAAAATTATTTTTGTGTTCGATAGAGCTTATTTCAAGAGTGGTCCCATATTTTGGTCACGATCGGTAAATTGGAAGTCGGTCAGTTAAGTTTTTAAACTCGTGATTATAAGTAACTCTGCTTTCGTTCCTCTTGTATTTTTCCTTCAATTAACTCTTTTAATCCATATAAAATTAAAGATTCTCTACCGATTTTTAATACTTAACAATTCTGTACTCACTATAATCAGTGTAATCAATATACTACACTTAACTAAAAATATTTTAGGTCAGCCAAACATTCACAGCAATTCTATTGTCACTAACTAAAACTAAGAATAATAATCTCACTTTAGTTTGTCAGGGAGTAAGGCGAGTCAAACTGTGTGGCTTGACTAATGACTAATGATCGATTTATTAATGTATTTTATTGTGAATATAAAATATGATTTACACTACCGGCATAACTGGACTATTCCCGCGGCAATCTAGTAGTAACTCGTTATCAACTATAGCTATAAACGTATATCCGAATTAGCGTTTAGTATATCGATGATTTTATAGTTTTTATAGCGGCATTGACGACCGTGGCCTTATTTTCTGGCCCCTGATTTATTATTACATCCGAGCCCGTGTCAGCGACATCCGAGCGCTTAAAAATAATTCAAACTCTCATTTATACATAATTAGTTAGTTAAGTTGGATATCCACTTCAAATGTAAGATCGCGATAAAGAGATGTTTCAGAAATATATAGAAGGGCCAGGTCCATGTACGCATTAGGAGAAATGGTCAATTAAAATAGAATTATGTTATTTATATCCATTTTTAAATCTGTGACTTAGTTTAGTTGATAAAAAATCATAAATCAGTGAGTTATTGCAACACAAGAGCACTCAAAACATGGCGGCCGCGGACCGTCACGTCCGCAGAAAACCGACGTAAATACAGCTTGCAGTCGCGTTCGTTTCGTTCGGTGTGTAAGATTTCCGAGAGCCCAATTCCCCCCTCCCTTTCCTAATCCCTTTTCCCTTCCCTTTCATTCCCCCTTTTTTGGGTAGGCAGCGTACCCATGATTATTTTTGTGTTTTGGGTGTCTATTGGCGGTGGAGATCACTTACCATCAGGTGACCTATCTGCCCGTATGCCACACTCTGCTATAAAAACACACTGTATTTAGATGTCATAACGTCAGTATAAAACACTCGCAAAAGTCGGAAATTAAGATAACAACTCTTCCCCAGATGGGGTTGACGTCACCAGGTAATCGGTTGCAAAAATAAAACAAATTCTGTCTGAAACATGCTGTAACAAAGTGGGATAAGGGCAGGTGGCAGAAGACACTAAGATAGAAATACTAATTAATTTTCCATGTCAATCAACACAACGCTACACGACTAAAACGGAAAGGTGGAAAAAAGAGGTGCACTTTTAAATAAAACGTCTACATTTAAGGGTGGCCTCACACGCACGCGACGGATGACAACGCACTTGAACAACGACAAAGCCATAAGGGTGTCTGGCGGGTGTGAATCACAACAAAGAGCCTTCCGGGATGCATGCAACGTAATACAACCCTTGGCGCATGCTACTATTACTAACCACAACTCTTGCAAATATTACATTTTATTGTTAATTTTTGACCGACTTCCAAAAGGAGAAGGTCCTCAATTCGTCTGTATTTTTTTAGTATGTATGTTACGCGATATCATATATTGGTCACGATCGGATTTCAAGACGGTCTGTTAAGTTGTTAAACTTGTAATTATGATTACATAATAATATCCAACATATAATACGTGTTATATATGTATGTTATTTCATTAACATAAATAAGCTCACGCATGTATCCCCGAATATGTAAGCAGAGGAGCACTAGTGAACTAGAGCATTTCGCCGAGTTTAGTTCCGTTCCAGAAGTGACGGGCACTAATTCGAGTTCAAAAAGACTCCGGGCTGATACTGAATCGAAATACTTAAGATCACATTGCCCGATCCGGGAATTGAACCAGAGACCTCAGGACGATAGTCGTACCGAAATTCAACCAAGCCACCGAGGCAGTCGATGTTATTTCATGTTAGAAGATTGGTTGCAAAATCTATAACTGACCAAACTTCTAGTTCAGTCCAAAGTGTAGGATTGACAAGTGACATTTCGATAGCGCGTGTCAATACCACTTAGGATTTTTCTCCTGGCGATATCGCTAATAGAATGTGACTTTGCTAGATATTCGAAGAGAGAATCGAAGTATACTGTTTTTTGTGAATTTAATCAAGTTTTTATTATATGATACTTAAATTATAAAGTTTACATTGTTCCAATTTAAAATATTAAATATTACATTACGTGTCCTTACAAATGAACTTAAGTAAAAAATGCGTTTTTTACAAGCTCTGGGAGCAGTCATAGTTTCGCGGCGGCTATTTTGAGCGATGATCTCCGACAATGACTGTCCAAATGTTAACTATTTTATCGACATAGATTGCTCTGTCTAAATATGATGACATTAAGATGCTGGCCTGATAAATATTATCGGAATTGCAATCCATATTTTGCTTTTTGCTGTCGATAAATTAAGGAGATATTAAAAATTGTGGTCAATAACTTCGGGTGTATTTACCCTCTATTTGTGTTACAAATTGTTTTATAATTTTTTTTATTATTCTTTATCCTGGTACTCCAATAAATTTGATAACAAGTACTGTATATGACGTCTTATTATTAAAAAATCAGCCAGGAAACAGTACAGTAACAGTTAAGAAATTCTTTAGTTAGCTAAATATTGCGATACACAATAATCTACCAATAATGCGAAAGTTTATTGGTTTGACTTTTCACGTAGACACGGAGTGACGCGTGGGTGACAGTTATTCTTAAAATAATTAGGATATGTTATATTATACCATATTTTATCACGGAATTATGACGGGAAAGCCATAAACGCTTGGAAAACCACGATCCAAAACGATTACAAATGATGTACCTATTTTCCTACGTTATTAGCAGTACACTCCATGCGTCTTAAAACCTATTAAAATAACTTTATTAAATAAATACATTTAGAACCTACAGTATAACTAGGTATAAACTATTTACAATTATCTATAATATTATAAGAAGTCAATTTTAGATCCAAGAACCCATAACCACTCTCCCGAGAGCAAAGTTTGAGGAAAACGTGATCGATATTCGAACAGTGGGCGCTCTCCTTCTAAAATTACTCCAATTACCGAACGGACTGTTGTTATGATTTACAAACTTCCATGAGCAACTGTCTGCGGTTCTCAAACTTGCTAGTCGTTTTACACTACAACTTGGGCCAATAGTATCATCGCTGCACGAAGTTTCACCTGTATAGTGGTTATTTTGAAAACCGCTCGATATTTCTTCGTAGATTAGTAATTTGTGTATTTGATTTAGTATGATTTTACTACCTTTTTACTGTTTTCGCCAAGTCCTATCCGAACTAGGGTATCTGATTTCTCGCGGCACAAATTTTGAAAACACAATGCTATTTTAAATTTTTTGGTTTCTCACCAATTAGACCAATTAGAATTCTCCGGCGAGAATTCTCCAGCAGAAGCCCTAATCCGAACTTTTCTCTCTGACTTCCCATAAAGGTGGAAATTTCGAAAAAGCTACTATGTTTCATTAGTTGTTAATTTAATTAATATGAATTACACTTAGTTTTTTTAAGTGGCCCATAAAAGTTAAACTATGTAACCTATTTAAATAGTCACGGGCGGCTCGACCTCCGGTGGCCCATACGCTTATGGGACATATATATGTGCCGCCTCTGACGGGTTAACCTCCTTTCAATGTGTAAGATCAATGATGAAATCTTAAACGTATATCCTACTATTATTATAAATGCGAAAATTTGTGATCGAAAATAATTAGAACTGAAAAATTACGTCCAATCATTAGATTGGAATAAGAACCAGTTACTGATCATTATCAATCTGTAAGATAAACAATAAACCCACTTCATTACGCCTTCTGATCTTATTGAAAAAACAACCATAATGTCGTCAATTATATCGAGCATTTTATATCCACGTCGTCAGTTACTCATTATGTCGAGCGATTTAGATAATAACGCTCGAGTCGGTACGATGTCGTGCAGTATTGTTACATTACTTAGTGCTAGTCAATAAGCTGTGCAGTTTACGAAGCGGCAAACTGGCTGGATAGGCCTTACTTTACCCAGTTAGTTTATAGAATACAATATTGGGATTGATGCAATCGCGTCAAAACGTAGGTGGATCATATGGAAAGACGTAATATGTTTAATTTTGTGATCTGTACATTTTCAAAGGCAAGGCTTTTATTAGGACGGTAGGTACCTTCTAAACTATATTTAATAGTCTGGGAAAATCGATACGATCGTAAAATTAAGTCATCTGTGTTCGAAAGCTGCCTAAAAGTTTTGCCTAATGACTTCTAGAAAAAAATACGCAAAACAGCACACCGAACGTGAGAGATATTTTTACGATTTACATTATTTTCATAAGAATTTTATACTATCAAAAATATTTTCAGAGATTTTCTATAGTTACAATTATTCAAATGGCAAATTAATTCTGCGCAAAAAATAAAAATGACTGCCTCGGTGGCGTTGTGGTTTTTCGGTACGACTACGGTTCTGAGGTCTCGGGTTCGATCCCCGGGTCGGGCAAAGTGATATTGGATTTTTCCATATCAGCCCGGAGTCTGGAATTTGTGCCCGATATGGCGATAGGCTCGCCCCCTACCCCCTCTGACTACCCCTTTTGGGATACAGGCGTGAGCTTATGTTTATGTTATGTTAAAAAATAAAAAGATATGTATAGTCAAAATACGTCAGTAGTACGTAGTACGTAGTCAGATATGTATATAAAACTAATACGCAAAAAAAGAAAATAATTCTCTCAATTTCGAAAGTTTTTAAGTCTAACCTAATTGTGTTTACGTAAGTTAATAATACAATTTATTACACGAAGACGAGGACAAATAAAAATGATTATCCTATACTTCGTTGTCACGAAATTAAAAAACAAAAACAACTCCGAAACTTTTATTAGGAACGGGAAAGTATATTGTTTAGTTGTAATGAGATTTCGACTGCCGAGGGGAGAATAAATCAACGAAATATTAAACTTCCTAAGCATCGCAGCAATTTTTTCGTACAAATATATTTTATAAAATATAGTTTTAATAGTCACGAGCGGCTCGGCCTCCGGTGGCCCATACGCTTATGTTACATATTCTTCTGACGGGTTAAAATGCAGTAAGTCCTGCAAAACGTCTTTTTAAGACGAGCGCTTAACGCTCCGTGGTACGTCCGTAATCACGACCTCCACGTTGACACCAACTTGCCGACCATCAGGCATTTTATGCAGATGGCTAGCAGACGCTACTTCGATCGGGCGGCACACCACCCAAACACGCTTGTCCGTCAAGCGTCAATATATACTCCATTTGACCGTGCGAAATGGAGACGTCCTAGATCCGTTTTGTCAGACCCTGATGACGCCATCACTCTGGCCATTCAACGTAAGATCGAGCATCTTAAATCGCTCCCACACTCCACACGACCGATGTTCCGTCCCTGCCGACGAGGACCACGCCGCGCTCCCAGTAGCAGCCCCCCCGACCCTGTTAACAATTCCGGCCCGCGTGCCGATGACAGAAATGGATAGTTAGGAAAACACGTCCACACTCCCCTAATCGATGATGTCTTCAACATCTCCCTCTCAGTGACCGCCCTGGGCCGAGGTTCGTAACCCGTTAATGGGTTGCCCTCAGCGTGGTCACCTAACTTTACGGGTTGAGCGCACCTGCGTTCCTCCCAACAGACCGGTGTGGCTGTATTTGCCGACTCGGTCAGGCAAGCAGCTGTAGGGCCAAAAAAAAAAAAAAAAAAAAAAAAAATGCAGTAAAAGCAAAGATACATAACTATTTTCTTTCGACATGTTCTTATCAATGGGTTCGGCGTGACACATAGTTTAACAATGTGAACATCCCTGACTTCAACACCTTTGGGGATTTAGTCTTGGGCACATTGTGTGGGAAAAACCGTAATGCTCCACCTGGAATTCGTACCCAGAACTAACCATCGACGAAAGGAATGATGACTATTATTATGCATTAAACAGCCAATCCAGCTATACATCCAAAATACATACTTTGGGTATGTGTTATATACCCAAAACAACCACTTTAAACAGCAAAAATGTATCAGAATCCATTAGCACCTGCGCGTACAAAGGCACTTAATGAACGCAGCTTTCAGCGAAATGTATAGGTGGCGCCAAGTTATTCCGGGAGCGAGTTGCTGGCACCACGAAGAAAGGCCATCACTATTAGATTGCAATTTCGTGGAAACCTATTTCGGTGAGACTTGATAGGTGACGAATAAATCGCTAACGAATAGATCTCTATAGAAAATTAAAGCAGCGACGTATTTAATCCGAGTGTGGACTATAATATTTAATATAAACATAAGCTCACGCTTGTATCTCCAAAGGGGTGGGCAGAGGCGCTCTATCTAAAAGAACACCCACATTTCGCTGAGCTTAGTTCCGTCCCTAATGTGATAGGGGGCGAGTCTATCGCTATATCGGAATCAAATTCCAGACTCCAGGCTGATATTGGAAAAATCCAATATCACTTTGCCCGGGGATAGAACCCGAGGCCTCAGGACGGTAGTCGTACCGAAATATAACTACGCCACCGAGGCAGTCTAAAATATTTATATGGATAATGCATAATGCAAAAAAAGCGAGGAATGTAAGTTCTCAGCCACATAATGCGATTAAAAATAAAGAAATAAAACTGACGTCCCAATACTTAAAGACTAGAGGTATTATGTCGTACATTTTTTGAGAATATAAGTTCAGGTAGTCTCGAAAGTTTTCATCATCATCATCAGCAGCCACATGACGCCCACTACTGGACAAGAGAATCCCCCAAAGATAAGGTTTACATAATCTCAAATATTTGAATAACTGTATCGGGCGAAAGGAGCAGGAAATCATTATTAATTTACACTGTGTGACAAAATAAAAACAATTGAATGCTGTGACATACTGCTATTGCAGTTACTACTGCAGTTGATCACGTAACAAAAAAATAAACCCTTATACAATAATTTTAATAACCATATTTAATCGACACAATCACTTTCAAACTTCACTGAGTTCCTGAGAATTATGGTTATGAGAACATTTACAAGAAACTTTTCTAATGAGATCAATTCGTGACCACCTCGTAATATAAGTCAGACGGCGTGGTGTCATGGCGTTTGATATAATGGGGGCTTGATTCCCTTGGATATGCCAAATTTAGAAATATATAACTTATCGTATGAAATTGTGATTTTTGTTAATCTATACGGGATTCTGATTACATGTGCCAAATTCCATAAGTGTATGTATGTTTGTCCACATATATCCTCCGAAACTATAAATCTGATTGTAATTAATCTTTTTTATTGGATTAGGTATCTTCCAACTTAGGGAATAGTGCAAGTTTCATCAAAATTGGTTCAGTAGTTTTTAAAGATATGGGCTTAAATGTGTGAAAATGGTAGTCGGTTTTAAGTTTTTGTTATGTTAAACTTTTTAGACACACAACTGTGAGGAAGCTGTTAAATATAAGCTAACCATTGAATTATTCTTGCCTCTAAATGAGGCGTGATTCATCATACCCTACGGAAACCTATATTGTTTATCAACGCTTGTAACCACACAAATGTTGTCTTATAATGGAGTACTAGGATCAGTGAATATTTAATTATGCGGAAGGAAAAATATGCACCGTATTTTAATTAACCGTACACAAAGGAACAAATATTGTAATTGGAAATAGTTCCATTATTGTTTGTGACACAATAAATTGTAATTTCAACTATGACTCACTTTTTATTTCATGAATCCTGTGTTGTTATTGGAGAGCTGTTTAAAAAGGTGCAAAATAATGTTGGGTTCTTTAGAAAATTATATTCCATAGCAGCTATTAAATACTGAGTATTAATTCGTAATAGCCAAAAAATCCCTATTAGTGTAACTCAATACATACAAAAAAATTAATAGATTTAAAATATCGAGCACGCGACCATTTATAAACATGAGATGTATAATCACATCACGATAGAACCTATAATTATGGTTATAATAGTGTATAATCCGTCAGAATCGCAGGTGTCCTGAGCCCATTGCGCTATGTTTTGATATACTCAGCACATTTCAAATTGATGGTTGAGTATATGTTTAAATACTCCACATTACGTAAGTAAAGGTAAACATTAGCGAGATGAAGCTAATGACCCATTTAATGTCAAGTTTGCAATCTATTAGAGCAACCTTTGCAAAGTTCTGAGCATTACGGGCGTTATACATAGCTGCGGCCTGAGCAGCAAAATTTCTGACAACCGTAAATCTATTCGAACTCGATGCGCGTCTATGAAATTTATATGAAATATTAACCAAACGTCATCAGTGCGCAGCGAACTCGAATACATTTACATTTACATTAGTTTTTCGTGCTCGGGCTACTGTTAATTATTATTAGTGCTATACATTATAGCCTTGATGGTTTTCCATCTAGTCGGTCGGCCAGATCATCTGTTCATTTGATACATCATTCGATGGAGACAATTAGTATAGGATAATATTTCGATATAATACGAGATTCATTTCGATAGACTGTAGGCAGAAGGCACATTATGTTTTCCTGTATTCACGGAATTAAAATTACATAGGTATAGTACAAAGCTTGTGTACGAGAATTTAATGCTTGATACGAGTAAATTTTTCATCCATTTAGTAGCCCGTATCAAAATGGCTAGCAGTTACTGTTGCTTATCTTATTTCGACAACACTTGATCTGTCCGCAGTTAATAAGCCGTTTAATTCAAACTGTATTACTATTCCGGTTACTAACAATATCTGTTACGAAATAACTGAACTAAAACAATTGGTCAATTTGGTAATTGCGATTTGTCTTGCATTGTTTCAAGACGACTAGTTTGCTACTAGTTACAAAATTAAGTTTTTGGATCTAGGTGTATTTATTTCAACATTACGGAATTGAAATTAATTATTTTACAAACGATCAAAGAAATATGAAAGGTTGTCTCTAGTCTTAACTCTCAAACAGGGTTATTTTGTACCAAAACTTTACAGAATAAAGAAATCGAAAGAAAGAAATCATTTATGAAAACTAACATCCAACAATTTGGCATTTAAGTTCTAACTTGAAACATCTCTAGATGATAAAAACAAAATTCATGCCATGTGTTTTTAAAATATGTCAAGCACGGCATTTTTGATTGTTGTTTATTATGATATTTTAATTTAATTTGTATGTTCTGCATTTACTGTTCTAACCAACGATTCAAGAAAGAAGAAGAGTCAAGAATGTACCTACCTATATATATTAATAATTATACAATAGTAATTATTTTAACTATAATGACATTTTTGATTAAAGTACATTGACTGGCTTGACATTAACATTAATATAGTTATCTGATAATAATATAGGACATTAGGTATATTTATTATATTTTTATTGTAAACAGACCGACCGATCGACCAATTTGGAAAGTGTATGCCATAAATTGTATAAAAATAATCATATAATGACTAAGCTTATTGTTTGTGATATATATAGATATAAGGATTTTTGTTAGTATGGGTTTTTGCATCCTACAATACCATTTCACCTTTTAATCATTATTTTGGTAATTACACCTCCAGTGGTATTGAGGATGCGTGAATCCATATAAATATGATTATCAATTGTATTGACAATTTGTAAATCAAATTATTAAAAAAGGAAAATAGACAAAAGAAAAAAAAAGAAATGGTGACAATTGATGATGAAAAAAATAAGCCCGGAGTTTCTTTCTGCCTTTCTTCTTCGGGTCGTCATCCGTAGGTAGCTAGAGAAAGGCTGGTAGGTTAGCTAGGATAGGGCCTCACGCACCAATCCCAACTGCTTCCAGTATTTCCAGTCAATCCCCTGCCACCATTCCTGCCATATGCCATTCCCATACAATCCATTCCCTTACACTCTATTCCTATTTCCCCTTATCACCCTACCTCAGCCATCCCATCGTTATTATGTCCATACTTGCCTGCCTGTTGTCTAATACAAATATATAATGTAAATTATATTAATCCTAATTTAAAAATTTACTTGTGTTGACTTGTCATAAGTGCTTTTTTACATGCCTACGTGATCAATAAAGATTTTTATTTTTATTTTTTTTTTAATTTTATTTGGATTTTTTTGAATTAAATTGAAAGCCACGTTATCTTCCTCCTAGTCCACAAGATTGTATCTTTCACTGTCTTCGCAAGAGTGAAATCACCGTCGATCGATATAACGTCTCATTACAACATTAAGATTGCGTTCTGACATTGATAAAACGTAATAAAACTGATAGTATCCATGTTAGTTAACTGGCAAAAGACCTTTGACCTGCAAACGCTATAAGACGTTCAGATGCTATCGTTACATAATCATTTATTATTGAATACTAGGGATATACCACAGTTTTACTTGAATGTAATTTAAGTATTTTATAAAAAAATAAAAGGAAGAAAGAAAGAAGAATTTAATTAGTGCATAAGTACAGAAATATAGCTTCAGATGATATTTTAATGTTTAAAACAATGCAAGAGTATGTCTTTCGCAAGTGCTTGGGCCAGATCATGCCGTGAACGCCTCAAAACGCGATTGTAGACGTTTTAGAGAAAGATATAAGAGCTAATGTTTTTTCTGTTGATGCTCAAGATCAGGAGGAAGCGTCTAAGTAAGAAGGCGGACGCTGGTTTAAAAGGATACCAGATAGATTAAAAGCACATACAGATGAACAAGACAAGGAATCAGAGTTAACATTTGTTGTCAAGTTTAGATTGGGATCCAACTCTTGCGTATTTACAAACAACATGTAATGTAGGTACGTAATTATACCAAGTAACATATTCATCTAAAGTTTTTAATTGCGTTATAAATCCGAAACACCTAAATACAGATTCGCAGACGAAACCTAATCTTCTGTTAATTAAGAACTTTCGGAGACAAACTACCTACCGTTATAAAATGTGCAACACAACGTTTCATAAAGAATGATATTAAAAAATAACATAACATAAGCTCACGGATGTATCCCCGAAGGGGTAGGCAGAGGTGCACTAGCGAATTAGAACACCCACCTTTCGCCGAGCTTAGTTCCTTCCCATGTGTGATAGGGGGCGAGCCTATCGCCATATCGGGCACAAATTCTAGACTCCGGGCTGATATACAAAAATATCACTTTGCCCGACTCGGGGATCGAACCCGAGACCTCAGGACGGTAAAATAAAAAGAAATGAATAGAAATAATAGATTATTTTAATCATGGGAAATATTTAGTCGATTTCTGGTCTAATGGTAGTGAACCGGACAGTCCTGGGTTAGATTTGTACGGGACACATTCATATTAGAACACGGTTTATATTAGGCAGGCAGCCCACCGGAAAAACAAAGACAAATCCTTGGAAGCTCATATTCGAGTGAGATTGGCGATAGGCTCGCCCCCTATTACATCTGGGACGGAACTAAGCTCGGCGAAATGTGGGTGTTTTAGTTCGCTAGTGCGCCTCTGCTTACCCCTTCGGGGATGCAGGCGTGAGCTTATATGAATGCTGTTGAAAGATTGAAAATAAATTTAAGGATCAGCTCACAAATATCTACAATGTGACGACATATTTACAACATACGGTCAATCTGAATTCGTAAATATCTTACATAAATAAATCACCTAAACAATGAAATATCAATCAACTACACATTAAAATTAAATGAAATTATGTTATCATAGATTAGATAGCTATCTGATAACTGATAAGTGACTATAATATCATCACCATCAGCCACAAGAAAACATTATAACCAGATACAAAATCCAACTGAAAACGGGAAGGTCATGTTAAATGCATTTGGTGACATCCTATAGAACGAAGTGTATTAAGCCGCGTCTCCTGCACGAAAACATTACACAAAACACCTACACAAAACATGGTATTTCTATTTTTTTGTCTATGGTCCATTGTTACGTGAGCAGGAGACAATGAAAGACCTTGTTTTCGGCCGACTTCCCAAAAAGGAGGAGGTCCTCAATTCGTGGGTTTTTTTATGTATGTTACTCGATATCTCCGCCATATGTGGACCGATTTTCAAAATTTTTGTGTTGGATAGAGCTTATTTCAAGGGTGGTCCCATATAATTTTGGTCACAATCGGTAAATTGGAAGTCGGTCAGTTAAGTTTTTAAACTTGTGATTATGTGTTATGTTTATGTTATGTTACAAAACAAGGCTATGTTATGTTACCTTGTTTTGTGTAGGTGTTTTTTGTATTTTGTTTCGAAAAAATATGTCCAGGAGACGTGCTTTTAGAATACTCACTTCGTTCATAAACAACACTCAACAGAGCACTACGATTTAATTGCAAAAATAATCTTTAATATTATATTCTATCACCAATTAGATTTTCTTAAGAGGTTTGTAACATCTATTGGCGTTTGTAAATTCAACGACCTTCAATAGCGCATCAGTATAATAGAGGCCAACCGACACTCTATCATCCCACACATGGTCGCGATATAAATATTACTATCATATCGATTTCACAATTCCAAAGTGCATTACAATTTTATTGTCAATTGTCAATAACAAACTTGCGTGAATTGTGTTTTATAAAAATAATATCGATGTCTATCCTCGAAATTTGTGCATGATTTCTTAGAACGTTCTCTGGACTGTTACTTTACAAATTATTCGGATACTATATATGAAAGAAAATAAAGCTTTTTTTTACAAGTAAAAAAAAAATTAAATAGGAGTTAGATAGTGCAAGGAACATTATGGCAAAATTGCTTAAACATGAAACAGAGGATGATAAATAGCACTTATTCTACTTTATTATCAAAGATATTTATTTCTTGATTCATCTTGATTTCGTACACGTACAATATAATAACTTAAAATCCCCTAAGGTTTATCTTTTTAGCTCTCATGATTGAGTTTAATAAAAACTTCACTCTAGGGAAATTTTAGTTCCTTCAGTACACAATGGCTTTCTTCAAATAAAAATTATGTTTACTTAAAAATACATTTGCACGTTGACGGCAAGTTTGAATTATGGTTTCTATGGGCCTTACCGCCGAAGACTGAAACGCATCTCAAATACTTGAGGTGATGTTATGAGGCCTTATCTGTCAGAATTCTACGGTACAAAACAATGTAAGAAGCAATAGTTGAGTAGCGTCTCAGTGTTCAGGGTTTAGTCTTTAGGGCCACTTGCAGGTTTGCAGCTCCGTGATAAATCTCTATTTATCCCAAATCTTAATTTAAAAATGGGAGTGAGCTGTAGACAAATCGAGGTAAGATGTATCTCTAGATTAGTAATAGCGCTACAAGTCGCCCTAAAGAGTGTTAAAATATTTTTACATAATTTATTCGTTATTGCAGTCCGCAACTATCGATTTAATGAATGGATGTAGTCATTTGCTACCTCATGCCGCGTCCACACCGAGCCGAACGTAGGCCAACAAATCATGCTTGTTTCATTCCCACAACAACGAAAGTTTGATTGTGTGAACGCAACAGGTATAGATACATTCGCGTTCGTTGGGCCGGTGTGTACCAGCCATTATAACTTAAATACACTTTCGTTTTAGTTTAGTGCTTTCTAGTGCTCACACTCCGATATTTTGTAACATTTTAAGTGACCAGAACCTTTCTTTTTTTTCTTTCTACCTGCCCTTATTCCACCTTAATGTGGGTTTGGCACTACACCCTTTTTCAAGCTTGTTGCAGAATGGATTTCGCTTAGTTTTTACGACCGGCTGCCTGTCTGACGTCAACTCTCTCTGGGGGATCCAGTCCCGGGAAAATTAAATTATAAAAATATCTTTTCCCAACCTGAGGAATCGAACCTAGGACCTCCCGGTCCACAGCCCATATATGCTGCCACTAGACCAAGGATGTGACATTAAGTGACCAAAACCACGAATCTATATACTACTATTATAATGAGAGAAAATTTGTTAAATTGTAAGATCGTAATCTTCGAAACCAGTTAAAGTAGTTTCCAAATTATTTCACTATTAGAAAGTTACATTATGTCCTAAAGAAACAGGGTAGGTACTGTTATCTCGAAGAAACTTCAAAAGCAAGGCAAAAGCCAGTACACTAATTTAAATAATCTTCACTTGATCGTTTACATATACTGACGTGGAATTCTTTTTTACAGTAAATATATGGATGAATGCATATTAATTCGCAATATATCCTACATTTTCCTGTTGAAATAACCAACATACAATGTAATCCTATCATCCGGGCTGAAAACAAACCATTCCAAGAAATTTTTGTACAGTAGGGAAACAGCACATGAACTGGTTTTACAAAGATATAATCTTGTGGAACATAATGTACGGGTGTCGAACAATCGTGCTATTGTTGAGGGCTGTGTGGATTATACACAATTTACCGATGATGCAAAAATAGGGAGGCTTAGACCTTTCAAGGCTTCTAAGTGCACCACGAAATACTTCACATACATACATAACCTCACGCCTGTATTCCCGGAGGGGTAGGCAGAGGTGCACTAGCGAACTAGAGCACCCACAATTCGCTGAGCTTAGTTCCGTTCCAGATGTAATACGCGGCGAGCATATTACCATATCGGACAAATTCCAGACTCCGGGCTGATATGGAGATATCCAATATCACTTTACCCGAACCGGGGACTGAACCCGAGACCACAGGACGGTAGTCGTACCGAAATACAACCACGCTTATCAACAATAAGATGTAAATGTGATTATTAAAAAAAAACTCGAAACATAACAGTATCTCTATGACTATAACAAATTCCAAATCTTACCGAAAAAAAAACGCATTAATTGTTTTTTGTTATGGTTTCTTAAACAAAAACTGTGATTACCTGATCTGGTTTAACCCATGTTCTCACGATTTCTCAGCATATGCAGGCTGCCACTAGACTATAGGTATGGCAATATCATTATGTAAAACAATTTCGATGTAATAAGTAAGATCTACCCTTAAGGCGGTTGACGACAAGCAATCTGAACATGAATGACTGAACGTGAGAACTAAGTTTAATCTTTTCTATGATATGTTTGAAAAAGTATATGCGCACGCCCCACAGAGCCAGACCCTACAGATGGAAAGGAATATTCCATGAGGGATTCAAGTTGCTTACCAGCCAAAAGAGATAGACTTTTCAATAGAGGATTGAAATATGTCGCATTTGATATCAAAACATACATTGCTAACTTAGACTAGCAACCCTATAAAACGAAAGGCAGTCGCATCCATCATGGAATATCTTGGAAGTATAACGGGAGCCTAACAATGTACTTACGAAGTCATGTGTCATGCCAAGCTTCATACCGAGCCAGATATTTCTGTTCGATCCATTATAAATAAAAACTAAAGCATTTATGCTACTTTGGTAGGAAGAAAAGCAAATTTTACAATAGCGACAGCCGTCTTTACATAAATTAATCCTTAGTATAGGACACATTAGATACTGAGTTTCTTAAATGATGGACGATAATGTAACAGAAAACTGTTATTAACGAGGCCATTCACAGTTTTATCTGCCTTTAAATTTGTATAAGAAATTCCAACTAAATGGGGATGAAGAGTTGAAGGAATGCATAAATGCGTTATTAAAGCATAAAAGTTAATATGTCTCGTAAAAGTTTAAACGCACCACAGACAGCACCTCGGCATATGTACAGCATATGAACAAAATAAAGCAAAAATAATACGTACATCAATTTCTTCATGTATCTTCGTCTCGCTGTTAACAGAGTATAAGATTCTTTCTGCCCGCCCGTGGGCAAATATTTCATTTTCACTACTTTCGACTTCATTCGGCTTTCGCACACACTGATTATCGTCACGTATTCTACCACAAACACTTCACTTACGTCTCTTGAGCGGTCCAAAGTCGATGTACGTCCTAAAATTAAAGAGAAAGAAGTATGAAGCAATGTATATACAGGAACGGCAGACCGCAGCAAGCTCTACTTAGCCACTAACTACTATTGGTTATTAGGTATAAAATAAAGTTTACTCGTTATACTACAATGATGATTCATGCGAGCCATTAACCGACGAATTAAATGAGAATAACAAGGAAATAACGAGAAATATTACAACGACCATCACCAATGTCGACCTAGTTAAAAAATACTTAGGAACACAATAAGAATTTTAAATAATTTACATCTTCATCATCAAATATGTAGATTTTACGCGTTATATAGCGATTTGTTTTTGATTGTTAGTCCTTATATTTAGAAAGCTTACTGCCTTCGTGGTCACGGGTCGGACTGTGGTGTCAGATGTCCAAAATGAATAAATATTACAATATCTACCTTCATTTTAAAATTATACAGAATGTAAAAAGCTAATTATTTGCAGTCCGATCTACACTTATGGTCTCTTGAAGTCTGCCAGCTGGTTTTTTGAATTCTGATTTAATTAAATGTATGATTGGATCCCAGGTTTGTACAAGCTTCCAACCGTTTTCTTTATTGAAATTAGAATGATTTTTAATTTCAATAGCCTCTCGTATCATCCTGGGTATATTTTTACATCTTAATAAAGTTAGGAAATGGAATTAAACAGTGTATAACTTCAAGCCGGTATAATTCAGAACACCATCGAAAAACACAATTTCGTCTGTCGTTATTAATAGCGATATATTTAGATACCATCATACATCATCATCATACCATTTACGGTGTCGTTTTATTTTTATGATCTAAAAAATTCTTAAATGCATATTGCATTTAAGAATTTTTTAGATGCAGGTTTCAATCAGTATGAAATATGTATGAAATGAAAATAAATGCTTAATTTTCAATTCCAATAAGTCAACAAAATCCCAGAATATTTACACAAGACATCATCATGACGTTTTCTAAATATAACTCGATCAACAAAGGTTTACAAATTGCAGGATAAAAAATAAATTTCTTTTGCAATTGAACGGATATCACACAGACGGCGACTTCCTTAAACAGAATTGTGCTTACTCATTAAATATACACCAAAGCTGGCTTTAAATAATTATCTTAGAAGCTGCATTATTAATGCATTTCGACCTATATGAATAAAGCTCTAAGAAAATCTGCTCTTGGATTTTTTGTAGAAATAGGAGACAGACAAGCAGACGGGCCACCTGATGGTATAATTGCTCAAATATTGTTTTTTATAGCAGAGACTGGCAAACAAGCAGATGGGTCACCTGATGGCAAGTGATCTCCACCGCCCATAGACATCCAAGACACAAAAAGAGTCATGGGTGCGTTGCCAACCTAAAAAGAGGGAATGGAAGGGGAGGGACAGGGGATTGGGAAAGGAAGGGGGAAATGGGCCACCGGAAATCTCACTCACCGAACGAAACACGACAGCAAGCTGCCACTTTACGTCGGTTTTCTGTGAGACAGTGGTATCTGCCCGGTCGAGCCGGCCCATTCGTGCTGTAGGCGTAACTGTCTACAGCGTTGCTCTACCACTCCTAGATGTTCTAATCATTTTAAAATTTCACCAGTGGCTCTTATAGTATGAATATGATATCATTTAATCAAAAATAATTATAATCGCACAATGCACATCAAAGCAACAATTAAGTAATGAAGCTTAGCTTTATTACTTTGGAATTTTGTAAACCATTAACAATAATTATAAAGATCGTTGACATTGATCTTTTTATTATCCAAATAAAGATCCTTAATTTGCAATTATGTAGCTTAATTTTTATTCAAAAATATCTACTACAATGGCCTAAAGTTTATAGGTTACAAAAAGCGGCTAAAATATTCAACTAAAACTTACTTTTTGTAAGATGCGTTTTAAAGTAGATACATTTATGCATGTTTTAAGTTAAAACTACAGAAACTAAAACTTAACTTTCATTCGGTCTTGGCTCGAGTAGCTATTCCAAACGCCCGTAAGTGCCATAAAATCTAAAAATTGTAAACTTGGTAAGACGTTTTTTGCATCATCTTTTTTTTCTCGATTTAGTAATTTAAATTTAGTTTAAGAATAAAACAAGAATATATCCGTAAATAAATATGTATTTATTTCATATCAACAATAGCCTATCATCCTATAAATAAAACCGATAATGTTAAAGATTCAATCAAACAGCGGATGTGGAGTGTTTTTATCTTTAGGTATCCATGTAATGTCCGTGAGAAGATAATGAATGGTCTCGTATCGTTAAAATAGTTAAGTGTAAACAGTACATTCATTGTTCGAGAAATCAGTGAACGTTCAATCACGGTGTTAGTAAATATATCTCTTATTATAAACAAGAATGTTAAAAACATTACCCTTCTTCCGGAGCAGTTGGGCAAAATAGCAAATACATAAGCTCACCCTTGTATCCTAGGAGGGGTTAAGCAGGCGCACTAGATAACTAAGATCATCTCGTCGACCTTCCGTCCCATATATGATAAGGAGCGAGCCACCGCCATATCGGGTACAAATTACAGAATCTAGGATATTATTGGGCAAAAAAGCCTATTCCTTTACCCAACCGGGGATCGATCCTCATACCTCAGTATGGTAGGTTTCTGGGAATTCAATTTAATATTTTTACAAATGGTTAATGAAGCTGAAAACTTTCTTAACCATATTGGACACCTAATATAAATAGTATAAAATAAATTATGAAGTAATATCAAATAGAATAATAGAGAAATAAATAGAATCTAGAATAGAATAATATTGCTATCTCGTACAACAGGAATACCAGTATGTGTCAAAAATATAAGACTAAACAGCAATCATACAATAACCAAGCCTAAAACAGGTTGAGCATCACACGAATATTTATTCCTCTGCGGAATTATTATCATAAAAGCTAATGGATAAATAATGCTTATAATATACACAACACTGAATACAAAATAAGTCAGACACCTAAACATTCATGATAACTATCTAAAAGTCCTTAACCCTAAAGACCAAACACCAAGCAAATAAGCAACAAAAACACTCATCATAAATCCTTATAATAAAAATAAATTAACAACCACGTTATACGATATGAGTATGAACTTTATTGCAACGAGCTAAAAATATGACTCTTTTGACAAGAAACTTGATTATGAGACCCTAAAACAAAGAATACTTATAGCATATGAAATGGGCGTGGTAGTAAACACAACAGTTAACATAAACAAAAAGTTAATTGGAACCGTGGGAGTAAGTCTAGATTACTTTTTGGCAATTGACCTTGTAACTTCCCCATATGTTTGTAATATGGGAATTGTGTTTTATTAAATATGCGGCATGCAATTTTATAGTTTTTTACATCTTGATCACGATCTTTGTTTAATACAAGTACATTATTTTCATGACCTACATAAATATTCTTAGAATGCGTGATGTTGATAAAGATCCAACACAAACTGAATTAAATAATTTTATAGCTACCTATTTTTTTAGAATTATCTGTTCCATACAAGGTCTCAGTAAAATATACTCGTAGCTTGATATGAAGTAAAATGCAGTGTATGATTTAAAATCGAAGATACACGCAACACAACTCAACTAGCTGGTGTCGTAACAGTATCCCTTGCTCTAAATCGAGATATCACAAATGGCAACCATTATAAACCTGTCAATAACACCTACACGCTAACGAACAATCGTAAAAATAATAAGAAATGATTAATTGCAGAACACATTTGTAGAATTATGTATCACAATGGGTGAGACAATTATTATCGAGGTCACTTATTGTATGATTTGTCAATATTTGGATTGAGAGGTATAGAGATAATTAATGGTTTCTACATCAATGCATGTATTAGAAATCAATGTTACGAAATATCTGATGTTAACATTAAAATCAATAAGAATTAACAAACGTAACTTTTTAAGGAAGTAAATATTTAAAATAGATGGAACAAAATTGCGCAATAAATCATTCAGGGACATCATGTCTAAAAATATTTTATGCGCTCTTATAAAAACGTACAGAGTCCCAGCCTCCCACACTTTAACCTCTGTCCCGTGGGAAACAATAACTTCCGTATGCCAAGTCTGTGCTGACTACAAAAAGAAACACCGCTCAAAGTTTAGTGTTCTTTTGCACTTTAAAAATGTCCATTGTCTGCATTGCGACTTATATGATTGTCCATTTTTTTATTAGCCGGCAATTCTCAAAAGTTGTTAAAGCGCTACAATATCCTTACATATTTTTATACGGCTAATTAAAAACTCACAACGTCATGGGAGTACCTTGCATATTTCATAAGAGCATTTAGTGCTTTGGTGAACACTTTGAAACTTTAAACACAACAAACACTGCTCATGTAAATTTTGCTCAAACGTCGACTAAGTGCAGTAGCACCCACTGGGAGATATTTTAAGGTAAAATGTTTAGTTTTGTCTTTGTTACTTTTACTCTCTCACTTCAACATTTTATGTTTATTTAGTTTGTTTAAGACTTGGCTCATTCTACTATATAATTAGCAAACGACCACCATTAATAAACGAGCTTCTTGAAATAATAGCGAGCAGTTGCAAATATAACTGAACACCCAGTTCTTGATGTTAATCGGTTAGTTGAAGTATAAACGCTACAAATCCTAAACACAAGAATACCTATAAGATAATAATTGAACGCTTTGGAATGAGTGCAAATAAATATTTAGTTGTTATTTGGTCTAGTCCATATATTTACTACAATCGACTACCGGCTTCGAGTTAGAATAAAATACTGGCGCGTTATAATATAATACATTTATTGCGTTTCACTGGCTCAATTATTCATCAAACGACGCCTGCGCAGGTACCTCTAGTAATCGGTCTTGTGCCGATATCTCAACCACTTTTAGTCAAACATTAGTTTCTACGCCTCCGGTATTAGATCACCGAGAAAACCCACGCGACTAAGTAAAATCTCTATTCTTATTCGTGGCGGTAATTGCGTTAAACGAGATGTAAAGTTAACCTTCGAAAGTAAAAAATATTAAATTACGAGAAATATGAAAGTACAAACTCGACGGTGTAGAAGTAACGAGTACAATTAAAATATTTGGGACGATAATTAAGTACGGAGTCGGCGGAGTAATAAACATTACCTTAATAAAGGTACCAGTGTTGGAGAACCCTAATAAAATTGAAATAAAGAAAGTTAGTTGTAAAAAATATTTTTTAAATTAAGTTGTTTAAATCATAGATATTGTTGTACGGGCCCTTATTGGTAGAGTAGTACTACAAAATGCACAGAAAATACTAGCAAGAGTTAAACGAAGGCCAATGATTATAAGTGGGTGAGCAAGACTGGATTAAGTGAAATCATTAAATAGAAAAGCTGGATTTAAAACAGGTTAGACTGTTAAATTAACTTTAATTCTCAAGTTTAATTCTAAAATAAACACCCCAACAGTTGGTACATGTAACGATATAAATCCTTTGGAATTAAACTATAGATTTTAAAATCAGATAAGTGTTGCTAAATATAGGTAATTATTTTATTTTATGGATTTAAATACACATTATTCACATTATTCTTTTTGTTTTGAGGCAAATCTCCATTACACTGCTGATACCGAAATGGACGTACGTTTTTTATGTAATCATCTTTGAAATAGCTATTTTAAAATTACAACTATTTTCTCCGACGAAAACTTTTACAGAAAAATAATTTTCATTAATAGCTCTTCCAAAATTTATAGACTAGTAGAGCATTAAAATCACATTTTAGACGAAATCTTGTTGAAAATATTGCAATTTTATGGAGCAATGAATTTACACAAAGGTGTCCGATTGCAAATAGTGCCGTTAAGTGCGCCGTAATTCACGCAAAGTAATCCCAAAGGCGAAAGTTACCCGCTAGTTGTTTTACATTTTGTTATACACATACTTTCATTTTGTACTTTCTTCGTCTTTTATGCGTTTTAATTGCACAAATTTTATAATTTGGTGCAATTATTCTTGCTTATAAACGTACTCGCTTCATGGTTATAATTCTTGATATTGTTAGCAATCACACGTGCGATAAACTCGAACCATGTAACTCCTTTCTTAAATACCTTGTTGTTTAAATGATAATTGTTTAGAATGGATATAGAATTAGATTAAAATATTTCACAGACGTCAAGTATAGTTGATTTACAATAAGAAAACTGTTGTGTTGAACTCCAAACAAAGCGTAAAGAAGCTACTATATGTGAATACAAATTTAAACAATTCGAAATAATTATTAATAATTTAGCCACCGCCGACGTAACCCAAACATTCGGCGAGAAAATTGAGTAGAATTTACGACGTGTTTTAGAACTTCTACATTAACAAATGTGAGATGACCTACAAATCATTGCAAATGTTACAGGCGTTACTTGCGTCTCTCTGAAAACAGAATTCGATAAATAAAACCGTGCCATTCAATGTAACCCCCAAGGGATTGGCTTTAAAGAAAATTTATATTCAAAATGACTATAACAGTACAGTATCCATTGACTGCAGAAAGAGGTGAGCTTTTACACTAAGTAAGTATTTATTGGCTTAATAAATTCTATAATTGAGTGAATTATAGTCCGTTTGACACTGCGAATAATAAATTAAATTTTCCTACAATAAAGTATTGTGTTGAAATTGCATTGGGTTGTATAATTTTTATGAAAGAAGTTTTACTGCTGAACTAAGTTACAATTTTATTTTATGGTACCTATTTTAGTATATCTATCAAGATTTATTACACTAGAGCGAAAAACTTTGATTATTAAGAAGTTTGTGCTTGTTATTCTCTAACGAGTGAAACTAAAGAAAGTTTATGAAGCCGATACTAAATAGGCACAAATAAATATAGCAACACTGGATGAAGGACGCGGACATGATAGAAGACAAAGTTTTACAGTGACATGCTCGATAATAAAGATCACAGTGCTTCCCACATTCCCAGAAAATAAAAGGCTGTTCATTTTCTAACTTAAAATTCTAGTGCGTCGCTGGAACACATTGATAACATAGGTTTATGGGTAGTCGCATTAAATAGAATAACTTAGTTTGTCACTGGAAAAAATCTCGTACTGTAGTCATAGTTTAATTGGATTCAATGTCATTTATAGAAGATAAACCTTGAATGTCCCAATAAGAATAACTGATTTAACAAATTATATGAATATGGAACAAAACATAACATTAAGGACAATGTAATAACCAATAAACAAAGATATTCGATAGAGTTCAGCGAATCATGGCAATGCAACAGTTTGTCAAACATGTCGGCCAATGATTTTATTGAGTAATTTATAATAACGAGATACGTGTAGGTACAAGGCCGACGGCTCCTACGCGAAGCTACCACCGTAAATCTAGGACTAGTCTAGACATGGCGACTAAACTTGGATAACAAAACTGAATTAACTGCCAAATAAACGTCCGTGGGTGCAACGGCCAAGACACCAATGCCCATTGTGAAAGTATGTGTAATCATGTTATAACATTTTGTTACAGAGCGACCAATGCGACAATTCAACCGTCGCGTCGCTCTGTGGATACGAATTGTATGCAACCAATTTTGATTATTATGTGCTTACAATCGGTAATTCTCGCATTGTTGGAATAAAATTGAGTATGATTAAGAAATTTACCAAAGGAAATGAGATAATAAGACCAAAAAGGAGTTGTGGGCAGTTGGATGTGGGCGCAGGACTCAAACTGGAATTTACAATCTTATAAAAGAACACTTTAATGTCACTATTTAGTATGACGCGGGCAAAATTAGGCAGTAAGAACAAAAAGAAACTCGATGGATAAGGAGAATTTAAAATAGAAAGGAAATAAATTGCCTATTTATTTGTAAGGTTTACGCCCAGATTTACGCTCTACTACCGCAGTAAAACATGTTGAAGTCAGCAAATCGTTAAAATGTAATTTATTACACATGAACGAACTATGTAATGACGCGTTGATAGGTTCGACACGTTTCGGTTATAGGATCAACGTAGATCATAACAAAAAATATGAACGTTGAAAATTCCATAATATAAAAACACTTAGGTACTTATTGTTTAAGAAGAACAGACGCCGAGCTGTTGATGTTTTTTTGTCCAACTGTCATAAAGTAGGAGTTGATGGAACACAACTCATTTATCATTGTTCTTTTTAAGTTGAAGGACGAGGAGTAAATACAGGCCTTCTTAATATATTATGAGTACTGCTGCTTGAACAGACTCTTAAAATATTAAGTGACTGGTGTACACAATGTAAATAGGAAGTAATAGAAGAAAAATATGTTAGCAAGCAACCTGCACAGCGCAACAAGTAATATGGAAATACGATTTTGGACACTTGTGATAAAAATGATGAAGCAGCAGCTTTTGTTGAATAAATACATTTTATGCAAGATAGTACCAGAAACTGATAAAAAGTATTACACTGATAGCATAAATAGCCATTTAAATCGAAGCCAGACATAATTGGACAACTTGTACAAGCACGAGTATTCAAACCATTGTTCCATTTGATGGCTGCTGTCAAGTTGAATTAACGTGTTATCGATCGAATTCCGAACACAATTAGCAGTGTTTAACAAACTTGTTCCGACCACAACTTCACACAAATCACACATTAAGAAATGAGAAATATGATATTTCTAACACATAAATATGGATGTTTTTTTTTTAATAATTGCTATACATACTATGGTTACATAATAAATAAACAAGCTTTTATTTGAGTATTTAATTTAGTACTGTTGATTAATTACTCAACCACTAATTTCTTATACATAATATAGAAGGTAGGGAGAAGAATTGCGTGTTAGATCAGTTAATATAAAACACCGTTAAGATAAATAACATGTAGCTCATTAGCTACGATACTTAATTTAATGTAAAATAACGGTTCAAGATTATTATTAGGAACCTACATGAATAAATAAACAATTAATTAAATCATACACGCCATCTTAAATAATATTATATTTAATAAAACAAAAACCACATGCTATAGCATTAGTTAAGACAATTATTATAATATAATACCAGAATATTAAAGGAAGAACAGCGCATTTGTGGTAATTTATAAGATATGGGCAGCAATTTTCCTATGGAAGTGTTTGAACACAATAGTTTATTTGAACTGTTCAACTTCTGCGAAACAACTTACAGTAAATAACTGCTAGTTGATAAATTACCTATGTACTAGCATTAGCGTAATAGTATGTCATAATTCCACAATTCCCACTTGGTGAAAATAGTAACGAAAATATATGTATAGCGTGAAATAACGTTGGCTTTATTGTAGAGGTTTGGTAAAAGATGTGTTTATTATTTAAACTTATAAAAAAAGTTTTACCACACATACAAATTTACACTTGTTAATGTCGATGACAATGATCAAATACGATAACATAACATAAGCTCACGCCTGTATCCCCGAAGAGGTCGGCAGAGGCGCATTAGCGAACTAGAACACCCACATTTCGCCGAGCTCCAGTCCGTCCCAGATGAGATAGGAGGCGAGCCCATCTCCATATGGGGCACAAATTCCAGACTCCGGGCTGGCAAGGAAAAATCCAATACCACTGTATCCAACCCGGAGATCGAACCCGAGACCTCAGGACAGTAGTCGTAACGAAATACAACCACACCACCGAGGCAGAAAATAATAAATAATAATTCACAAGACATTGACCTTACATGACAAAATATTGCCAGAGAATATTCAATTTCTCAATAATAAGCACATAACTATAAATCTCAGCTAAGCACCGGCATCTATTCTACAGACGAGAATAGAACGTAGAATAAAAGGCGCCGATGTTTATGCAGGGCCAAGCAATTACTTCTCAGTTAAGCTACATTTAATTACTATTGCATAAGAGTTTGTCGTTTAAACGGCAATTAGCGATACAAAAGTACATATCGCTGAATGTGGGAACTAAGTATCAAACGAAAGCAGGTACCTACAACAGAAGTAATTTCCTTTTAATCGATCACGTAATATTTTGTAACAGGAATTAAATTCCATTGACTTTTACCGAAAATTTAGAGCCTTATAAAAGTTATATAAATGTAATTCCGTTTCAACTTAAGTGAGATATATTGTATCGTATAACGGTTTTTAAGCATATTTTTTGTTAATCGAAATGACGTAGACCTAAATGAAATAAATTAAGACCTAAAAAGTACGGAAATTTAAATAATATCACAAATTCAGATAAGAAAGTAACAGAAAAGTTAGTATAACGCTAAAATCACTTTGAGCTAAAGCTAATTTCGAATGTCTTCCACTGCAAAACAGTTTAAACGTATCGCCTCAATTGACTTAATGGAGGTCTTTAAGCTTCAGTTATGTGGGATACAACGATTACTAATCATTAGACAACACCATTATATGCAAATAATGAGATATCCACACGGAACTCAAGCGCCTGTTGTAAAACCGGACCGAAACGAATTCCGTACATGGGCCACCGTATGCAGTACATAATTGTGCTACCAAAGCTGGATGATCGTTTAGTTATTATACTATTATTTCCTGATTAAAAGTGTAGGTTGAATTGGGCAAAAAGTTGAAACAAAGTCCGTTATCAATCCATTAATCAATCAATCCATCAATATAAAGATTTGTGTCTAGATAATTATGTAATATAAATTAACAAGCGGTGTTTATTTAAGTGTATTATTTATAGTAGGAAGATTTTAATGGTGATTTCGATGATTCGTAATGGATCTATAACGTATTTTCTGTAATAAAAAAACATGTGCTTAAAAATGTATTCCTTATTTCTAATCAGGAATTCCTTAGATCAATACCTTTGAGGAATTCTATGTCGGAAGGTACATTAATAGATATTATTTTAAGCAAATGTAGATAAAAGTAATTAATAAATGCTGTCACGAATCACGATCGATGAGTGCATGAAAAGAAAAAAACGGAATATATTTTGAACACGAATTACAAAACATTCAACATAACATAAGCTCACGCCTGTATCCCCGAAGGGGTAGGCAGAGGCGCACTAGCGAACTAGAACACCCACATTTCGCCTAGCTTAGTTCCGTCCCAGATGTGATAGGGGACGAGCCTATTGCCATATCGGGCACAAATTCCAGACTCCGGGCTGATATGGAAAAATCCAATATCACTTTGCCCGACCCGGGAATCGAACCCGAGACCTCAGAACCGTAGTCGTACCGAAATACCATCACGCCACCGAGGCAGTACATTCAACTCGTATAGTAAACAATATTTAGTATCCAAATGTTTATACTTTTAAGTGTTTATATGTTTAACAAACCGCAGCCAGTCGGTGGTCCGTAAAATCCCATATTCAAACGAGCAACCAGCAAGCCATATACAGTTGTAACAAAATAAAATCGATGCGTGAATCGATTAGAGATATCGGTGACTCATATGGTAAAGATCGATTAAACGCGTGGGTTAAGCTGTGAAATTGCAAAACCGGCCGACTCCGGAACCAATCACTTCACAGAGTACCGGTGTTTTATGGACTTTAATGGGCCGTGAAAGAATTATTTCCTTCTCAGTACAACACTAGAACGGTTAGCAGCCGGCGGTGAATTTATATTTGATTTATCATAACATAACATAACATAAGCTGACGCCTGTATCCCCGAAGGGGTAGGCAGAGACGCACTAGCGAACTAGTACACCCACGTTTCGCCGAGCTTAGTTCCGTCCCAGATGTGATAGGGGGCGAGCCTATCGCCATATCGGGCACAAATTCCAGACTCCGGGCTGATATGGAAAAATCCAATATCACTTTGCCCGACCCGGGGATCGAACCCGAGACCTCAGAACCGTAGTCGTACCGAAATACCACGCCACCGAGGCAGTGATTTATCATAGAAAGTATAAAATTACTGCTATAAAAATGTTTTTGTTTCAGATACATCTCTTATTAACTTTTTTTCCTTTACATCTCTTTCGTTTAGAAAACCGTGTGCAAAAAATCTACTAGGTACTAAGGTCGATCCTGCAGCTGAATTTTTTTCCTCTTACTTAGAAAGCTCATCAATGAAGTCTTTTCAATAAAATCTGCAACGGATGATTTGTATATCAAAATTCACAGCTTTATTATTAGAGTATAGCAACCTCACTGTTAAGTAGTAAAAAATTGATGTAACTTTAACTGTTTCGTACCGAAGTAAAACTACTATCAGATTTGACAGCCACCGTGGCGCAGTGGGCGAGTAGCCGGCTGTGAAACGTGAGGTCGCGGGTTCGATTCCCGCACCGAGAAAAATGTCTGTGTAGCCCATAGATATTTGTTTCGGGTCTGGGTGTTGTGAGACCGAAAGTCTCTCGTAGTTTCTGATACCCGCGATACAGGTTACACCTAGTGTGGGGTCAGGACTATGTATGTGACTGTTGGGTGTACTTATTTATTTAATTGCCTTTGTATACGTCTGTCTGTAGAGTAACCACAGCGATTGAAGATTCTTGACATTATAAAGGACGAATAAGGGAGGCCGGTAGGGAGTGTCAGTCGTCCCATCTTGATGCTTCAGACAAGATTGACACGAGCTTTAAGTTGGCAAGACATTTAATTTGTGCGCCAAATATCCGTAAATGCCAGGAGATGAAATTATATCTCGATGGAGTTAGTAGATGTATTTAATAATTAATTTAGCAGAGTAAAGTTTAAGCATACCTTGAAATGTATTAGTCAAGCAAGAACGATTTGAATTCCATTCGCGCAACATGCTGGGCCTTATAAAAACATTTTCGCTTATCTTTTTGCTGAGAATAGCCTGTCACTCTTTTCCTTGCATTACATTGTTTAAAAATGAAAGGGACAAACTATGGTTAAAGATAAGCAACGCTTAAATATTTTTATAAATTAGGGGCAATGTGTTTGATAATATGTCAGTAGACGATCTTACAAAGCTTGAATACACTTTTCCTATATATACTTTTTACATTGAATTCATTGTTGTCAAATCTCAAGCAAATAGTCGCAAAATTTAAAATAGTTGCAAACAATTTCTTTCATCATAACTCCAGCTAAGGTCAATACTGTCAATAGAAATCTTAGGCTCTTGCATAATTTGATTCCACTTGACATTGTCTGCTTTATTTAGTGCCTTAACTTCTTCATTATATTTAACCTTAGAGAAACTACTGATTTCTTAAGTTTACGCGAATATTATACATTGAAATAAAACTATTTTTACGGATTCTATCACGATTAGGTCTTGACCCGTGACAACGAAGACTGCAAAGCCTTCGAAACGTCGGGAATAATAATTAAAACCTAATCGTGATAGAATCCGTAAAAATAGTTTTATTTCTTAGAGAAACTAGACAATACACTACGACCAAATTTCATAACATGGTCTATAGAAACCAATTGTTTAACAATAAATGTTACGCAAGTTAGCAGCTGACGACGAAGATGTTATCAGGACAATCCATTCAAATTCTCTTTCTGAATAATGAAACTGCTATTGTATTCCTTAAGGAAAGTCGAGGCATTCTACACGTGCCAAATGTTCGCTACTTTAAAAATTCAATTCACTGACCAGGATTCCTCGCCTACTGGTGTTTAGTTATCCTGAGGATTTCCTTTATACCACTAATATATGGCGTCAATATAAAACTAGTGGAAAATAGGAATTGCGATTGAAATCCGAATGGAATACCGCGAAGCTGATCAAGATGCGGGATTGCATATTTCTAGAGAGCTGCGATTTTATGTAAGGTTATAAGGAATGTTTTGTGCCCATATAAATGACACGCGTAATATATTAATTTAAAGCCCATGTGGAAGTGAAGTGAAAAGACACAAAATCCAGTATCGCGGGTATTCTATTGAATCCTTGACCAGCAAAATCGATCAGATTTGATTCGAACTCTTTGAATTCCAAATATAAATGTTGGGTAACATCGTAGTTTAGATTTATGGAAATATCTAAGATAAGCAATTCGAATCTCAAAGGCAAGCCTGTGAGTTCTGAAACCCTTATGTTATAAATTAACCATAATTTCCTACGAAAATATCATCGGCTAACATCGACCATTACGCGCCCACGTGGGCCACGAAATGTTGGCGAGCCACATTGTGTTTTATCTACATCTGTGTAAACAAGGCTCGGCGAAATCACAATGTGTATGTCATAATGCCCCTTACTTATAAAAATATTTAAGCGCTGCTTATCTTTATACCATAGGTTGTCCCTTTCATTTATAATCAATGTAACGCAAGGAAAAAAGTGACAGGTTATTCTTAACCATTTGCTCAGCTAAAAATGCTGTTTTAAGTAAGGCCCTATATTTGTTGGTTTATTGCGTTAAAGCTACATTGATTGAATATAAACATGTTCCGACTTCGTTCGATTCTGAAACATAGTTCATAAGTACGAGTAATTAGCTGTGTAATTTATTTGTCGATTTTTACTGCTATTGAGTAAAGCGCTTGAAATAGGTGACATCAATTATCTTATTAACAATTCTTATTATATGGCAAGTAGCTATGTAGGTACAGATTCAATAGACGATGCTAAAGGAGTTATAATAGGTACTACATCTATTGATATCAAGATAAAGGGTTGTATCTGGAACCCAAGATGCAGTAATATAATTCATGTTGAAGGGGCTATATGTACAATTAGTAAAATAACCCTATCGTGGAAAACGTTATTCGCACTCACGGTGTGATTAGGATTCCTGACGTTCTTACAAAATTGAGGAATGCGCGGTGCAATTAGATTGCAATCGATGTTGGCTAATTTAAGGCTAACAGCTTGTTAATTAAAAGAGTATCTATTAGACTTAATTATTTTTTATGCCAACAAAATAACTGGAGCTGATGATAGGTACAATACGTACAGTACAATTGTTTTTTTTTATGAAGGCAACATATGAAGGTAAGTGATTACTGTCGCCCATGAGCAAAGGTAATGCTAAAAGTACAATCAAGCTGGAAAGGAAAGAAAAATAGGTAGATTGGGAAGGAAAGGATTATTTGGGTCTCTGGAAATCTCACCACACCAAGCACAACTGCAAACTACCACTTCACATCGGTTTTCTGTACGACAGTGCTAACCGCACGATCGAACCTACATATTCATTTTGTAGGCAAAATTGTCTACGGTGTGGCTGTACCACAGAGACTCGGCTGGTCGTAAATACTAAGCCAAACTCCTTACGCAACAAGCTTTAAAAAATGCTGTTGCGCCAACTCCATATTAAAGTGGGGATAAGGGCAGGTGGACAGAAAAAACTATTAGTGATCGATGTCAAGTCATGTACTAAAGTACCCTCCAACCGAAATACCCCGTTTAACCGCGTATTTCCAAAGTTCAGTTTTCCATTGTCGATCGCGTGATTTGTAGTTTTCCGAATAATAACTTTGAAATAAAATATCACGACGACCCAAAAACTAAGTTGGTTCAGGTTTGCTAACTAAAAGTTGTGGAAAATTTCTACCAATAACTTTCGTAGGTAGTTTTATTAGAGCTTTGTAGAGTTAAATTGGTTCAATCAGCCAATATTGCTATTGTATACCATAAAAACTTTTTAAAACCTAGTTAATGTGTTGATATTACGAATACATATAGGATAAATCTAAATCACGGATAAGTGATGAATAATGTAATGTGTTATGAATTATGACAATAACTACTGAAAAGTTTAATTTTTCGGCGTCCTACGTACGTACGTAGGACGCTACTACTACATATGTACATGCGTACGTACGCATGTACGTAGTGCACAGCCCCCTGATTTTTGACACTCAATTCGATTTTTACTACGATTCGGTTTTATTAATTGACTTAGGACCACTTGCAGCTCCGCGATAAATGTCTATTTATCTAAAATCTTGATATTATAAAGTTTGCGAGTCGCCCTTAAAATTCCACCGAAATCAAGTTACAAAAGTGCGCTATTTGGTATTAGGTAATTTATAACGCGACATTAGTGCACTTTTTACCCCGATTTCCATGGAATTTTAAGTCAATAAATGAAACCGAATCGTAGTCGTAATAGAATCGAGTGTCAGAAGTTACCCAGCAGTACCAACGCGCAGACAGTGTCACTAAAGTTTAAATACCGTAAGCGCCCGGAACCATGCGGCTGCGGGCTGATATGGGCAGCTATAAAATAATCAATTAAGGAATACTTTTTACGACAATCTTACATCTGCTACTTTTAAAAAAGTGATTTTTAAAATGTTGAAGCGTTTGTGAATTTAATGTTCTGTGATGTGAATTCGGTAGACATGGTATACAGGTTGATGGTGATCCAGATTAAAGCGTAGATAAGAGTGTAGCATTCAATAGAATGCGTTAAACAACTTTATATCTCGAAAATAAAGCAGACTTCCATACAAGCGGAGCTGCGAGCACTTTTTTTGACACACAGTTCCCAAGTCCCAACGAACATCTGTAGGTCACACCGGCATTTGACTCTATGAGGGAATCGAACCCGTGGCCTCTGGCTTCACAGCCGGCCACTCGGCCTCTGCGCCATGGAGTCTATCGAAATTGGTTACGAATAAAACTAACGTACGTAGCGAGGCACAAAATCAGTACAAGAGCAACTTGCAGCGCTAATACTAATCTAGAGTTAAACCTAAACTCGATTTATCCTATAGCCCACTCCCAGCTTTAAATCGAGATTTTGGTAAATATAGATTTACCGCAAAGCTGCAAGTGACCCTTATAGATATGATTATAGATTAAATATGTATGGATGCCAGTTCGGTCGTAAAACAGTCCATCTATTCAAGTATAATGTAAGAATGTATGTAATAAAAAGTACGAAAGTATGTCTGTACAACATTGAAAAGTATTTTTTATAAGCATCATAACTGTGCTCGGGAATTGTGTTTTTATGATATTTGTCTTGTTTTTTTGTCTGTCTGGTCACGAACATCGCAAAAAATAATCAATATTCGCTCCGATTTTCTACTGAATCTTTTCCAATTTCAATGATGAAGCATTCGTGATGACGTAAGTGAAGTTCTTCGTACCCTGCAGGTACAATAAAAAAAATACATACATCCCTATTCGACCGACTTAAAAAAAGAAGGTAATTAATTCGTGTATTTTATGTATGTTACTCGATATCTCCGCCAAATGTAGACCGATTTTCAAGATTATTTTTGTGCTCGATAGAACACATCTATCGAGCACATTATTCCATGGGTGGCCCATATAAATTTGGTTACGATCGGATAAATTTTGAACTCGGTTCGCTAAGTTTTAATGAGTGTATAAGGTTTTTATTTTTTATAGAGATAATAAACGATACTGTTTTCGAATTTTGTCATACAAACAGTAAGCTAACTATCTAGAGGTGTGTAAGGATCGTAGCAAGTGGAAATCCGTTGTCTCTGCCTACCCTTATGGGAAAAAGGCGTGAGTCTATGTATGTATGTAGCTATATGATGAATATGATGCGAAACGACGCGACGTTTTCATTATCGCATTCGTTTACGCAAAAATATTATGCTCATCTAAATGAACCTTTAGTTATATAGCAACAATGTAACTGAACAGAGACATTCTGATTTATGATAAAGCATCTCAATACTACAATATCATAAAATATAAGCGACGTCGTGCCACATCATTAGTTTCATATAATTCAATGAATAAGCTTCTGGCGATCGTCATCTCGGTTTATTGCTGAAGTTAATGATGTTAAATTAATGTTCGTTTACAAATGCGAGACTGCGGAGGGATTCACTGTGCCTTTTATGGTTGCAGACATCTTTGGTACTAGTAGATTCCAATATAGATTCAATCAGTTCAAAATATCAATACCCTTAGTACGAGTTTTTTTTTTTTTTTTTTTTTTCGATTCTCGAAATCGACGATAGTTTACAGTTTCTCCATACATTTTTTAGTTCGTTGTAGTTTCCGCAAAGTGGCGCTGATAGTCAAATGTATGGACAAAACGCAAACTATCGGCGATTTCGAGAATCGAGAACTGTCAAAATAAACTCGTACTAGGAGTACTGATGTTGAAGCATTTAGCTTCGCATTGTGTCAGGAGTCAGGACACGCACAAGAATGCCGACTATCGTGAAATTGAGCACTTGACTATGTTTAGTTTTATACACATTTTTATATCAAATCAAATCAAAATTGAAGGCCTCCGTGGCGCAGCGGGCGAGTAGCCGGCTGTGAAGCGAGAGGCCGTGGGTTCGATTCCCGCATTGATACATATATTTGTGTGGCGCACAGATATTTGTTTCAAGTCTGGGTGTTGTGAGACTGAAAGTCTCTCATAGTATCTGACACCCACGATACAGGTTATACCTAGTGTGGGGTCAGGACTAGGTGTGTGACTGTTGTAAAAAAAACAATCATTTATTGAAATACATAAAATGTTCAAACATTATTTAGATTCCGTCAAATGTTAATACTACCGCCTGTTCGGAAGGCTGTTTCGCCAGAGAAGAACGGGTAAGAAACTCTGAAATAATGTATATGTCTAAATTTTTAATAGTAAATAAAACAAAAAAGAAACCCTTCTGTAAAAACTGCATCGAAATCGGTTGAAAAAATTAGGCAGTAATTTTAAATTCTGAAGTGGGGGCATAGCCGAGATATCTTGCTATCCCTTTCCAACGCACCGAGCCACCAGTATTTCTATGACCAGAATTTCTGACTACCAAGTCATCATTCCGCTCTTGGCAGCGGTCGCGCTCGGTCATATTGTCACTGCTCCTGCAGTGACTTTTAATCCGACTACCGGCCTTCCTGGCAGGTCGGAACAGTGCAGTGTCAGTGTCGTGTCGGTAATCCGGCCAATAGCAAAGCCCCGCTTTGTTGTTGTCGGTTGCCGAACACAGGGCCCATCCGCGTCCTTTTCAGGACAGGGATTAGCCCAAACATTCGGTATATTGTTTTTATTGTCCCCTTCAGGGAATTAGCTCGGTGGTAACCTCACGGTGACAACAAGCCGAAGCTAGCGGTGACCCGGCCCGCGCCACGCCCCCTCAGGGCTGAAGCAAGCCGGACGGGTGCGGACAAGGAACTAGTGGAGGCACACCACTCTTTCCCCCGCATATCGCCTTCCCAACCCTACCCATCCCGACGTTTCCATCCCGAGTATCCGGTTGAGTGTGCGGTCCTCGGACCAATACCGCTTACGGTGCACGGACCGATAGGAACCCTTTCGCACATTGAGATTGGCAAAGGGATACCAGCTTAGGGCACACCTAATTGTAAGTACACCCCCCCTCGCCTATACCCGGCGAGGAGGGTCACTCACCTACTCAGCCCCGGGCACTCCCACCCGGGGACGTAAATTTACGCGTCCCACCGCGACCCGCGACCCGCGATCCGCGACCGTCCGTCTGTGCGAGCGCCGCCCGGTTTCTTGTGTGTTCTTTCCCGGGCGGAACGCACCCCGCGTCGGAACACACTCGCGACTAAATAAATAATTTAAAAAATCTGTGTGCATTCGCAATGGCCCCGACAGAGAAGAAGTTTGCCGCGGCCCTTGCGAAGGCATCGAAAAATCCCATTGCGTGGGCCCGTATCGAGGCCTTCTTTAATGAAATCCTGCCGGACCTATTTTCCGACGAGACGGAGAGCCATTCAACGGACGAAGGACCCTCCGCCTCGCCCACCACTCCCTCGGAGCCCATCGCTTCGGCGATGGAAACCGACCCACCCGTCTCCGTTAAACGGCCTGCGGCGTCATCATCCTCCGACGAGTCTCGGTCGGAGTCGTCGGCATCCGAACAGGATGACGACGGCTTTACGACCGTAAAACGCGGGAGGAGGAAGAAGCCGCGTTCGGCCACCGCCGTGTCGGTGTCAACTCCGGCGCCCTCTGCGCCGGCTTTTGACACCGACTCGCCGGCTTCCCCCTCGCCCCCGTCCTCACCTGCCGCACAACCTACCTCCGACAAGCCCTCTGCCCCCTCTGAGCCAAAGGGCAAGAAGCCGCCGAGGCTCAACGTTCTCCTCCCGGAGAAAACCACTGTCCCGAAATTTTTGGCCCAAATCGCCGAAGCGGGCATAAATATCTCCCACAATATGTGGCTGCAAAACCAAAAACTCCTGTCACTGTTTCCGGCCACGATTGCCGATCATAGGTCTCTGACGAAATTTTTTAAAAATGGAAATATCCATTATTACACATATGCCCTCCCAGACGAGCGACGTTATCGATTCGTCATCCGCGGGATCCCCCTGCAAATGACGGTCGATGAGGTCCGACTAGGCCTTGTCGAAAAAGGCATTTCTTGTCTCGAGGTACACCGGATGTACCGCACCGTAAAATCCGACTCCCCGTACCAACAACAGTACGAAATGGTACTTGTTGTTGTAGAGACCCCCCTCGACGGCCGACACTTGTTCGACGTCAAGGACATCCTGGGCCTCCGCGGCTTCACCGTGGAGACCCCGTACAAAAATAAACAGATAGGGCAGTGTCACAACTGCCAAAGATACGGGCACTCGTCCTTGCGGTGCCACCTCCCCTCCAGGTGCGTCAAGTGCCTAGGGGAGCACGGCACCAAACAGTGCCCGCGCCCGAAAGATAGGAGCTTGTGCACGGAGCCGCCTTCGTGCACAAACTGCAGACAACCAGGACATCCGGCTAGCTACCGCGGCTGCCCAATGGCACCCAAAAATATTACCCGAGCTCCTAAAGCTCCAGCCCCCCAGGCCCCTCAGGCCAAATTCCTTCCTGCTCCTTTGCCGACACACAGCCCCTGGCGTCTGGTTAAAAAGGCCCCCGGTGGAGCCACTACCGCCCCCCCGGCCACTCCTGTCACTCCTCCCGTGCCCGCTTCGGCGATTACTCCCGCTCCCGCTCCCGTTCCCGCCACGGCTCCCGCTCCCACTCCCATTCCAGCCGCCTCCCGGACTAACCCCCCCAGGGTAGCCCAGCCGCGCCCACAAAATCCTACACCCCCTAACACGGCGGGTCGTGTCCTCTCAAAGGCGGAAGTAGATTCCATCTACGACGCCATCTTGAGCCCCCCGGTTGATTTCTACACCCTCATCTCGGAGAAAATAAGGGAAATTGCGGCCAAGGGTCACCCGGACACTAAATTGATGTCAGACTTGGAGAAACTATACAGGGAACAGCGATCCTACATCGCTGATTTAATCTTGAAGCCTTCCAATGGCTACTAATATTAGTGTTTTATCCACCCTGTCGCGGACCAAGCCTCGCTCCCTCAGAGTGGGGTTTTTCAATACCAATGGTATAAGCGGCCAACGCGCCGAAATCGCCCATTTCGTTCGCGATCACAACTTGGACGTCTTCCTCATCCAGGAAACGTTCTTAAAACCCTCCAACAGAAACCCGAATATACCAAACTTCAAGATAGTACGTAACGATCGTACTACTGGCCCTTTAGGCGGCACCCTAATTTACTATAAAAGGTCCCTGCACTGCATACCTCTAGACCCCCCCGACTATCTGACGAACATTGAGGCTTCAGTCTGCAGGCTGGCAATGACAGGACACCCGCCGATCACCATCATCTCGGCCTACCTCTCACCCACGAAGGAGCTTCACTCCAATGACCTCTCGACTCTACTGGACATGGGGGAGTCCGTCCTTCTGGCGGGCGACCTAAACGCCAAGAACACGCTCTGGAACTGCAACTATACCAACGGCAGGGGTGCGATGCTGGAGCGTTGTCTTGACTTGATTGACATGGAGATTTTAGCTCCATCAGAACCCACCCACTATAGCTTAATTGATGACAATCACAGACCCGACATTCTCGACATAGCGCTCGCGAAGAACGTATGCCTACGCGTGCGTTCCATGCGAGTGCTACAAGAGTTAGACTCAGACCATAGACCTGTGATCCTAGATCTAGTTCCCTTAAACGGTCCCACAGACACAGGTCCTAACGAACCGATGAAGGTGAAAACGAATTGGCGTCTACTGGGCACCAAACTCGCGGACACCTCATCCCCTGATCTCTCCGCGATCCCGACCAACATTGTCACTCCTGAGGAGACGTCCGGCGCGATTCGCTCATTCGCCGCACATCTCCAAAACGTCGTGAGCGATAGCTCCGAGAGGGTGCCGGCGGCTACTCTTAGCCAATGGCGCCTTCCCGAAGACGTGAGATGTGTGGTGAGGAGGCGAAACGCCGCACTGAGGGCCTGTGCGGCGGGGTCCACCCCGGATCGGCGGCATCACGCGCGTTTCCTCCAACGTGAGGTAAAACGCCGCGTCAAGGATGCCGTCGATTCGCGTTGGGAAACTCGTCTGTCAGAGCTGGATCCGTCTCACCAGGCCTTCTGGCAGTTGTGCCGCGCCTTCGGGAGGGACGATACAGTCACCATGCCCCCGCTTGATCGTCCGAATCAACGCCCGGCGTTTGACGATGACGAGAAAGCGGAGCTACTGGCTAGCAGCCTGGAGGCTCAATGTTCGCTCTCTTCAGTTCCGGTTGACCCTGAGCATCTCGTTGCGGTTGACAGTTTCGTCGAAAGTAGGAACGCAATCCCGCCGCCACCGATACCGGTTCCGCGTCCGCGCCCGGCACCCGTCGACCCGGACGTCGACCCACCGCCCGACCCGCTCGCTCCGGTGACAATCGAAGAGGTCAGTTCTCTGATCAAGGCGCTCAAAAGACGTAAAGCCCCCGGGGGTGACGGTATCTCAAATAGAGTAATGAAAATGCTCCCGGAGCATCTAGTTAAAATTCTCGCTGACATCCTCAATGCAGCGTTCCAAAACAGCCTCTTTCCAGACGTCTGGAAGGAGGCTGTAGTGATAGGTATTCACAAGCCGGGGAAACCCGCTTCTGAACCCTCCTCCTACCGTCCCATCAGTTTACTCAGCGCTCTGGGTAAACTCTACGAGCGAATCGTCCTCGATCGCATCAAGATAGTCGCCCACCTTCACCATCTGCTCCCTCCAGAGCAGTTTGGTTTTCGTAGTAGGCACAGTTGCGTGAATCAGATTCTCCGCATCACGGAGCATATCCACGCTAACTTTAGGCGCGGAATCCCTACCGGTGCTCTTTTCTTTGATATTGAAAAAGCATTCGACAAAGTGTGGCACAACGGCTTGCTCTACAAGTTGTATACCTTCAATGTGCCCACACAGCTCGTGCACATCATACGAGAATTTTTGTCGAATCGCGGTTTCAAATATCGCGTGGAGGGAACTCTTTCCTCCCGTCACACCATCACTGCCGGAGTCCCGCAAGGCTCTGCTTTGTCCCCTTTTCTTTTCTCGCTATACACTAGCGATATTCCTAAACCGAAGGACGCCCATCTGGCGCTCTTCGCTGACGACACGGCAATCTACGCTTCACGTAGAGACCCGGATAAAGTGATTCGCATTTTGCAAACCGCAGCCGATGAACTCGGTGAGTGGTTCCGCAAATGGCGAATCACTGTCAACCCCGCCAAAAGCCAGGCAATTCTCTTTACCAAGAGAACTTTCACCCAAGCGCCTAACGCTCCAGTCACCATGGCCAATAAGGCAATCCCTTGGACCAACAACGCCAAGTACCTAGGAGTCACCCTTGATCGGAGACTGAACTTCACCACGCACGTAAACGCGGTACGCGCGCGAGCCGCATTCGCGTTAGGACGACTAAATTGTCTATTAAACGGAAATAGCAAAATGTCAATCCGCAACAAAATTAGGATCTACACAGCGTGCATTAGACCGATAATGACTTACGCGTCACCCGTGTTCGCTCATGTTCCGCCCGCTCGACTTAAGCGCATGCAAGTCCTGCAAAACGTCTTTTTAAGACGAGCGCTCAACGCTCCGTGGTACGTCCGCAATCACGACCTCCATGTGGATACCAACATGCCGACCATCAGGCACTTTATGCACATGGCTAGCAGGCGCTACTTCGATCGGGCGGCACACCACTCAAACCCGCTCGTCCGCAAAGCGTCAATATATACTCCTTTCGACCGTGCGAAATGGAGACGTCCTAGATCCGTTCTGTCAGACCCTGATGACGACATCACTCTGGCCATCAATCGCAAGTTCGAGCTACTTAAACAGCTCTCACACTCCACACGACCGACGTTCCGTCCTCGCCGACGAGGACCACGCCGCGCTCCCAGTAGTCGCCCCCCCGACCCTGTTAACAATTCCGGCCCGCGTGCCGATGTCAGCAATGGATAGTTAGGGAAAACACACGTCCAAATTCCCCCTAATCGATGATGTCTCTAATACATCTCTCAGTGACCGTCCTGAGCCGAGGTTCGTAACCCGTTAGTGGGTTGCCCTCAGCATGGTCACCTAACTTCTTGGGTTCGTAACGCAGCTGCGTTCACCCATTAGATCGGTGTAGCTGAGTAAGCCGACTCGGTCGGGCTGCCAGCTGTAGGGCCATAAAAAAAAAAAAATGACTACCAAGTGCAAATTCTAATATCGAACAAGTATTCGAATCGAGCTCGATTGACCAAAGTTATTCATGCTACGGCCTACGCTGTGATACAATAAAGGAACTACTTAACGTTACAATACCATAACTCAACTAACAATTACAATAGTTACTATTAACAGGTTATTTATCGCATCTAAGGGCTAAAGGGATCACAGGAAGTGCAAGCAATCTTAATAAATTATGCACTGATAATAGTAATTAATAACTCAAGTTGTTTGAGAATAACAAGTTACGGTTGATTTTATGTGCAGCAAGCATCGATATAATAATATACCTAGATGCACAGTTGACGCTCAGAAAGTGGGACAGCCAACGAGTGCTTAAAATGTAAGTAAGCACTTGTTTGCTGTCAGTCGGGCGCCGACCGTTCGCCTGTGAAGATGCCTAAATGCTCTGTGAAAGAGTGCAAAAATAACACTCTTACAAAGCGCAAAACTCATGGGATTTCATATTTTAAGTAAGTATAATTCCCTTACTTGATTCTTAAAACCTTAATCATGTTAAAATAAGTATTAAACGTGTATAAATAATTAATTTAACGAATTCAGTTAATAAATTATTTTGTCCCTTTTGAAATCATGATTTGGAACAATGAAATACATGGAGTCGTTTTTTTTTGTAAATATGTTATATTTATTTTAAATTTATGATTTTTTTTATTAATTTTATTTATTAATTACAGATTTCCATTAAATGAAATAATAAGAGATAAATGGCGTAAAATTATTTCCGAAGAAAGGAGAGAAGAAAATTTTAAACCTAATTACTCAAGTGTGGTTTGTTCAGACCATTTTGCCGATTCCGATGGATATTATACAGAAAAATGGATTAGGAAAATTAAAAAGAATGCTGTACCAAAAATAAAGGTGATAAATTGTCATCAGCTACATTGTCCTTAACTAATATTTACTATTTATTTTAACAATATGTATGCTGTTGGTGTACCTATAAATAAATAAATATTGCCACATTTATTGACTTTATTCTAGATTGTCGTAACTACAAGTTTAAATGAGGCAGGGTGCAGTACATGTGTAATAGCTGAAAAATATTTGATACAGAATTCATCAATAGCAAGCATATACTAGGTACATACTGCCATGTAAAATGACTATTTAATAATTTGCGGCTAATTCTAATAAATGTTATCAATCAAAGTGTGCAGATCATAAAAATTTGCCAACATGAACAAAGTTGAACATTCCGCTGTCAAATAATAATTTTAATGGTTCATTCTCGCGATTTTTCATTTTTTAATTTTTCATTTTTATCTTTGATTCTCGGATTGAGATCATTTATTGGAACCGGTCGTTAGGCATAATTACTACAACAGTAATTGTGGCGTCATCATTTATTGGAAACATATTCATTTCCAGGAACCAGCAATTGAACCAATAAATAATGAAGGATCACCAATACCATCAGAATTTTCATCAATCTTTAACACACCTAAGACGTTATTTTTTACAGTTAATTTGAAAGAACGCAACCAAAAATTTAAACTTAAATCTAATTTAGTGCGAAACTTAAAAAGGCAGAACAAAGGATTAAGAAAACGAAATGATAGTCTAAAAGAAATTATTAAGAATCTAAAGAGCAAAGGACGATCATAGTATGGGGCCAGGACTATGTATGTGACTGTTGGATGTTATTTATTTATTTATGAATCACGTTAAGGCAAAACAGTGCTTATTTCATATTCATAACTAATAAGCTTTGTTATCTTCTAAACATTTATACTCTATCTATCTCTTAATGTAAGTAAAATTATTATACAGATATCGCCATTCTCATCTACATTGTACGCCATGTGGTCAACATTTCTCACAAATAAATACAAGAACTAATCGACTCCATTCAATCTTTGTCCAAGTGACTAGAATGTTTCTTTTAATAATGTCAAATTATTGTCAAATTCAAAAATTTCGAATATAAGAACGTTTGAACATGCAATTTAAAAAGCTACTTTATGCCGCGTCTATAAGGTCATATTTGTGTTAATTTAATTAAATTTGTGATGTTTATTTGTTTTGTCTGTCGAGGACACTGTTTACAATGATATTTGTATGGAACTGTGCATCTAGGTATATTATTATATCGATGGCAGCAAGCAATATGTGAAGTTATGCTCTAGTCTATGGACTGTGGCTTGAAGAATTATACAACAACACATGTTTTACATATTATTATTGGATTTTGAAGTTCTTTCGTTGTGTGTTACTTAATAATAGAAATAAAAATTATAAACATAACATAACATAAGCTTACGCCTGTATCCCCGAAGGGGTAGGCAGAGGCGCACTAGCGACCTAGAACACCCACATTTCGCCGAGCTTAGTTCCGTCCCAGATGTTATAGGGGGCGAGCCTATCGCCATATCGGGCATAAATTCCAGACTCCGGGCTAATATGGAAAAATCCAATATCACTTTGCCCGACCCGGGGATCGAACCCGAGACCTCAGAACCGTAGTCGTACCGAAATACCACCACGCCACCGAGGCAGTCAAAAATTATACAAGTATTATAACCCACATTTGTTAAACTAAGTAGCTTATAAACATCGCAAATCTACACAAGTTTCAAATAATTACAAGTTTAAAAACTTAACGGATCAACTTCAAAACTTATCCGATCGTGACCAAATATATGGGACCACCCTTGGAATAAGCTCTATCAAACACGAAAAGAATCTTAAAAATTGGTCCACATTTGGCGGAGATATCGCGTAACATACACACATTAAAAAAATAGGTTAGCTTCTTTTGAAGTCGATCGAAAAGAATTTGCCTTTGTTAACACCGGTCCGACCGTTACAGGAAAAACCCGTTGTCAGACTCCAAGCCTGACCAAGGTCCAAACCCAAAACCCCTAAACAGACAATATTTGTCGCTACCAAACCACAGAGGCCTATCCTAATCATAAATAAAGTACCTCTTTTACATAAGGAAGTAAGTTTGAAAGTCTAAACATTCGCAACCACATTCCCGTACCTCAAAAGGGTCGGTAGGGTTTTGCATAACAATTGTCATGGGAGCTACGTCACATAACTTTGGCATCAGGAAACTAAGGGACAAATTGTTCTATTCAAACACAAATCGCTGTCCATGTTTACTGTTGCAAATGCATCAAATAAGATGGAAATTTTATGACCATGAAGATCAAAATGTTACCTGCGATTTATTTGTTTCTCTTAGTCTTCTTTCAGCTCCCCTTATCCCACATATGGGGTCGGCGCATATTTTTAAAGCATGCTGCGGAAAGAACTCGGCTTTATTTTACGACCGGCTATCGGCTTGACGTCAACCCCTCTGAGGGATCCAGTCCCCGGCAAATCGTATTAAAATGTTTCTATAACATTATAGGTTATAAGCTAGCATTGATTAACGGTCAGATCCACTTCACTTTACTGTAGGCACTTTCTTTCTTTCTGCCTGTCGTTATCCTTGCCCAGAACCGCCTACTTCGCCCGGTCATGAGCATCCTCCACTCCAGACCATGGGTTTTCATATCTTCCTCCAAAACGTCTGGTTCTCCAAAGCTTTGCTTCTAGAACCGTCCACGGGGATGCATAGTATGACTATAATTTGATCTGTTCAAGACATTGTAGGTACTGGTTTACTGTTATCACTAAACACTAAAATAAATATAGTAATGTTTTCATTTCACTAAAATATCCCGAAGTTCGAACAGAGTAAAATTAGAACATACTGTTCGGAAGTTGGGGACAACATTTCGCGTTGACCTTTCCGCTTCGATAAGATAACATGACGTTACACAATTACTTTTAATATGGGTTAGGCGAAGTGAAAGACATTATATCATATCAATTTATATAATTGGGACATTGACATTGTCCAATGTCCCAACCGATTGGGTAGTTCATTCGTTAGAGATTATTAATTTATTAGTACTACTAGTACTTGTTTACAGATATCAATGAGTCTCGGCTTCCATTCAATAATTGGGTATTTGACTAATATTTTTAATTGATTTTATACGAAATTTACGTCATCATAAACATAACACAGAAAGAAAAATTGAAATACTCCCAAAAATAAAAAAAGTTATAAGCCTTTGTAGTTTGGTGTAACCTTCAAACACCGGGAAAGAGAAGTATCAGTAAAATCACGTCACGGCCATACCGGCGCGTGCGTTGGAAAGGGATAGCAAGATATCCCCACTACGCCCCCATTCTTGCTCATTGCAGAATTTAAAATATGAATTACTGCCTCATTTTTCAACCAATTTTGATGCGAATTTTGTAGAAGGGTTTCTTTTTTGTTTTATATATAATATACTGTATGAATTGAAACATAGTCAAGTACCCAATTATTACTCTGTGTCGCCTCCTTGGTATAGTGGCAGCATATATGGGCTGTGGATCGGCAGGTCCTGGGTTCAGACAGATGTGCAACATGCAACTGATACACCTACGTATCGTAAAGCTTATGGCTTCTTTACGTGATACAATACTCGATAGGTAAGTATTAATTGGGTATAGGTACATACTAACTACATAAAATAGGTAAAACAGCAGGGTTACCACAACCTCTTATAGCAGTATTATTGTAATCGTTCTTCGTTTGTTTTGTATAGGAATCGGTACAAGTAAAATTATAATAATACTGCTATAAGAGGTGGTGGTAACGCCCAGGACCACCTCGGTGGCATGGTTGTATTTTGGTATGAGTACTGTCCTAATGTCTCGGGTTCGATCCCCGGGTCGGGCAGTCATATGGCATTTTTCCATATCAGCCCAGAATCTGGAAATTGTGCCCGATATGGCGATAGGCTCGCCCTTATCACAACCGGGACGGAACTAAGCTCGGCCTAATGTGGGTGTTCTAGTTCGCTAGTGCACCTCTGCCTACCCCTTCGGGGTTACAGGCGTGAGCTTATATTATCCATGTATGTATAAAATATATAAGTAAAATAATTCATGTTTAAAGTTCTGTGCCACGTGCACAAAGTGACTATTAGTAACGTAATTCATAGCTCACAGGAGACCGCGTACTCGGGTTTCTAATCGATTAAATCTAATTACGCAAACAGTCGCAATCCGACCAAATTTAAATCTATCCAGCCGTAAATTAATCAAGTACCGACCTAAACAAACTTCCAAAACAGATTTACTTCCGATTACGCTCAATCGGATCGAATTGGGGCGATTTTTTATAATCGATTTATAACAATCCGATCATCTACCGTTAAAATGTACCGTAAGCTGGTGGAATTCCGATTTATCGAAAATCTACATCAGGGCTGATGCACAATTTTAGATAAGTTTTAACAAAAAGTATACAGGGATACAGGCGTGAGCTTATGGATGTATGTATGTATGTATGTAGAAAAGTAGTTCAATTTTAAAGGGTAGTAGGAAGGTTCCTACTAATTCCTAACATAACATAACATAACATAACATAACATAAGCTCACGCCTGTATCCCCGAAGGGGTAGGCAGAGGCGCACTAGCGAACTAGAACACCCACATTTCGCCGAGCTTAGTTCCGTCCCAGATGTGATAGGGGGCGAGCCTATCGACATATCGGGCACAAATTCCAGACTCCGGGCTGATATGGAAAAATCCAATATCACTTTGCCCGACCCGGGGATCGAACCCGAGACCTCAGAACCGTAGTCGTACCGAAATACCACCACGCCACCGAGGCAGTCTAATACTAATTCCTAATAGGTAGGATTAGAATATTCATGTTTTTTAAACATTATTATGAAAATTAAAGTACGACTTATACAGTAAGTAGTACATAGGTATGATTTTCTGGACTTAATTTTATATAAACAAAAACAGACGAATTCAGAACCTTCTCCTTTTTGGAAGTCGGTCGGAAATACCACCTATACCTGCTATGGTATTGGCATCAAATAACTACATTATAATTGAACGCTTTAGGGACACTTGAAGCTCCGTGATAAATCTCTATTTATTCAAAACCTGATTTAACGATAGGAATGAGCCATAGGATAAATCGAGATAAAGTGTAACTCTAGATTAGTAATAGCGCTGCAAGTCGCTCTTACAAGTCTTAATGGATAATAATTTATAATTAACCTTCAAGCGGTCGCGCGGCGTCGAATCGACCGCCATCAATACATTTTTGTTTATAATAACAATAATTCTCGTCGCATGCATTTCCTGTCCTTAGTAGCTTGTCAATGGATCACTGTGTACCAAATAAATTGTTTACCCGTACTCCCCGCACTCCCGTTACCGGACAAACAGCAATTGTTTTGGTCGCGGCTCAGGCGTCGAAACGACTCCGCGCGCCCGTCGTCTAAAAGGTTATGCGCGACGCTCAACGCGATATATTATTTTTTAGAATAGTACCAATTATGGTCAAGGCGTAAGTATTTACGTGAACTGAGCATTGATTTGACAAAAGAGTATGTCCAAAGAATATCTACAATGGTAAATCTTCGAAGAAAATTAAAAAGAAACATAAAATAACATCTGAATATGGATGTTGAAAATTCTTATAATGAAGCAAGAAAATCAGTGCTTGCAGTTCAGCACAATATGCAGAGGAACCTGCAGAATATACCCAGCATAAAAAAGAGGTAATTGAAAAAGACACTGAAGAAAAACCTACGCTACTTTCATGTGCAATGGTCGCGAAGACACTGATCCTGAAGAAAATTAGGCCCAGAAGATGTTTTTTTTAATTATTTGATCTCATGCAGCTAACAAATTTTCTAGTTTCATTTTATGTTACTAAGTACTATGTATATATAGATAGTTAGAGGTACCCAAAAAGATTTTGTGTTCCTAAATTGGTTTTCAAGTCAAAGAAAATTTGAGCTATGTTAAATTATTGATAAAGTTCATTTTTTGTTATAAAGCATGTTCTTGTTTATGGCTAACATTCCAAATTATAAAAAAATAAATGATTATTGATTAATGAGTGTTTTATTCCGCTTATATCGCTTATAGGTCTTTTAGGTTACGCGCGACCGCTGCCGTTTCAACGGACCGCGCGCCCGCTTGAAGGTTAAGCAAAGTAGAAGACGGCAAAAATTCATAAAGGAAACATATAAAATTGGTTTGTCAACCCTGTCCGTAAACGCGGCTGCAACGTATTTATCTAATCGCACAAAAGGGTTGATCTTTTTATATGCTCCGTTATCAAATACCGTAACAATACCTACCCCGAAATTATGAGTCACGAAGCGCCACTGGCTATCTCAATCGTAATTCATAATGCAGCTAATTAGAGAATCTAAAAAAAAGAAAGCACGCGATGAGATGATAATAAGCGCATCGGTATTGTTAATGTGTAATTTATTTGCTGATTCATTTCGTTTCAAGAGCACAATTTAAACCGCACTTGAGTGGTTGTATGGTCGTCTTGTTCAATGCGATGTAATCGGAATGAAGCGCGTGTGAGTGACAGAAAAAACAACAAATTGAGTCACTCACTTAAAACGTGTACTCAATGTGACACTTGACAGGAATGAGAACCGCTCTAAGGACACAGTATTTTAATCCGTAGTGGTTTCTAAGTAGTTCCCTCAGAAGACCCTTCAGAGGGAGTTGTCGTCAGGCCGGCAGCCAGTCTTAAAAACTTAGCCAAATCCTCTCGGCAACGTGCTTGAAAAGTGTGTTGCGCCGACCCCATATTAAGGTGGGATAAAGGCAGGTAGAAAGATGTGGTTTCTAAGTAGTTAGTGGTGGAAGCGTTTAAGTAGGAAGGCGGACCCTGGCAGAAGGCCGGGATAACACCAGGCAGAAAGAAAGCAAGAGTGGTCAGCAAGGGTTCTCTCGAGGAGTTTACACCATGTCTTGATTGTTGGTTGAGGCAGGTATGGGAGTGACATCCCTGCATCGGTAATCTGCCCGTCTTCTCTCAAGCCCCTCGGTTTACTTCTTCCCTCTTCGGAGTAAATAGGTCGGCAAGATGCAGGTGCCCACCGATAAACCAAGTGTTTGTCAGTGGTCGTTAGTTTTTCTGGACTGCGCTGCGTTTACCATCAGGTATATTGTATCTTTGCCATGGTCGATTAAAAATGTTAACAATCGTCATCCACTAAGCAACAAGAATACCGAAAACGGTTTCATTGATAAAATTGATAACGTCCCTACTTAGTCACAAAGAACGGGAGTCAGGAATAATCAATTGCAGTGACAGGAAATTATTATCTCTTGCACGCTATTCTCATTTCTATTTTCGTTTGGATAAGTACCAGTTTATCAATAAAAACTCTTCCGAGCATTTTGCTGCTGCACTGAGTTTTATATCAAATCATCATCGTCATCATCAGCCACAGGACGTCCACTGCGGGACATAGGCCTCCCCTAAATATTTCCAGATCGACCTGATTATACGAAATTTTATATTAGTCATTCATTAATAACTTAATTTAACCAATGACGTTGGCACCGCCCATCAACTTAAAATACAGATAGAAATAGATATCTCGTTATTGTTTTTCTTCTATAGTCCTTAAAGGCAATGATCTCAACGAATAAGGTTGACTGGCAGAAAATGCTTCAGCATTAAACCATAAATAAAATAATTCGTTCAAAAGCAAGGCTAATTGTTCTAAGTACAATGACGTAGAATCCATATGACCGAAGTTATCCGAACGCAGAGCTACATCACAAAGGCCATGTCAAAATAATGGGATAAACCATAAAATATTCAAATGCACAATGAAGTTGCTTCAGTCAATACAGCTTCAATAAATAACGCGTGCTTTTGTAGTAGCCCTCAATTTTTGTACACTAGTTAAATTACTTCGGATGATAATGTTGTTCCGAATATTATTACGGTGGAGAAGCAGAGTAAATTGAAACTGGTTTATAATGGTATTTATTAGTGATTAAAGGTAAGTATGGTTAAGCTAAGTTCAGCAGTGGTGGGCAGCAGCTGTGACTGATGATGATGAAAGGTATAATACTTTTATTATCCCTGAAGATTCAGTAAAAGCAAATATGTCATCCGACATTATTTCTTTTTGCCTGGCGTTATCCCGGCCTTATGCCAGGGTCCGTCTTCGTACTTAAACGCTTCCACTTCACCCGGTCTTGAGCAGATTCAAACAAATAAAATAAACTGTTAACAGATCATTTGCTATAAAAACATAACCGACTGACTTCAAAATTTGTACGACCGTGATCAAATTTAATGGGACCACTCTTAGAATAAGCTCTATCAAACACTAAAAGAATCATGAAAATCGGTCCATATTTGGCGGAGATATTGGATTACATATATAAAAAAATACGGACGAGTTGATAACCTCCCTTTTTGAAGTTGGTTGGAAAACGGTTTTGTATTGACCACGGATGTAAAAAAAAGAAGGTCACCATCTCGCCTATAGTTAAACGGACACCACAGAGAAGCCACGCACACAAACGAGCCTGTACAAAGTGTCCTACGCGCACACACGCCATTACGTGTCGATAGATCGAATGGGTCGAAAACCCTGCTTCACTTTCAAAGGTCCTGGCGCTCTGTCCATCTTTATTTTTACGTCCGTAGTATTGACTATGCCGAGAATGATAACGCGCAAAAACCCTGATCCAACATTTACACTGTAGAATATAGTACCGTTTTTAGCTTGGCTACCACATTACCTCGGCCTAATTTAGCATTACTTTTTCAACTTCAAGTAGCTAAGGGAGAAATAAACCTATTAATATTCTTAGTACTAATAAAAAATTTGGTGCGAACAAAAACAAAACACGTGTTAAATGTTATTCTTTATGACTTTATTGACGTTTAAAAACTAACGAACATACTAGAATGTTTACATAACTCATACGTAATTCATTGTTTAATCTGGGTTGTAAATTATATTTAACTAGTACCAAAACTAAATTTAGTTCAAACCAGTCAGCCTGGTCGTAAAAATTATTTTCAGTTTCTATTTGAGCTTTCCAGGGGGTTATGCTATAGTGGTTATTAATATTAGCTTAGAATTAATTTATCATTACTTTTCTCTCTCTGAAATGATACTAAAATAATTATGCGTGCGTTATCAACCATAACGGCATTAGGGATTGAAAGCAGGGACTTGGACCAGTCTTACATCCGAATGGTCAAACGCTACTCAACTTTAATGGCTTCTTACATTGATTGTCGCCATACAATTTTGACAGATAAGGGGCCTTAGGAAACATAAGACTACTTTAAGTATTCGGCGGTTAGAGGGTCAACGGAAGTCTCATCCACTGAACGACACGTAGCAGCTATCTGGCATTTTACGTCGTTTTTCTATAAGACAGAGATAGATACCCTTGCGTCCCTTAAAGGATAGGCTGAGGTGAACTGGAGAACTAGAACCCCCAATTTTCGCTAAGTTCATTTTTGTGGTGATGTCATAGGAGGCGAATTTATCGCTATATCGGGCCCCAATTCCAGTCTTAACACTGAGCAGAGACACTCAATACCAATTTACGCGACCCAGGGATCGAACCCTTAGGACGGTAGTTGTACCGTGCACGACAATACAACTTATTACCATGAGAAAAGGAAACATTTATTCATAACACATAACATAGCATAAGCTCACGCCTATACCACCGAAGATGTAGGCAGAGGTGCACTAGCGAACTAGAACACGCACATTTCGCCGAGCTTAGTTCCGTCCCAGATGTGATAGGGGGTGAGCCCATCACCATTTTGGGCACAAGCTCCAAACTCCGGGCTGATATGGAAAAATCCGATATCACTGCCCGACCCGGGGATCGAACCCGATACCTCAGAACGGTAGTCGTATCGAAATACAACCACGGCACCGAGGCACCTTTATTCATAATGCATTTTTATTAACTCGGAATGATACATTTGTTGAGTGAGACGCTCATGGAAGCATGTGGTAAGTGACGATAGAAAGGCATCCTTAATGAATATTGTCTGGTATTACCTTTCGACAGTCAAGGATTAACGAGCACTTAACAATCGACTCACTAACTGACGTACAGAGTAAGAACCCCTCTACAAACAAAATAAACTTAGTCGTAAACCGTACCCTCATGACGATTTTAGTGCTCAGACAATAAATAAACTCACGTTAGAGGGGACAAAAAAATAGTTCAATAATAACCGTATTACATTCGCTCGTGCAGCCAAATCATATTTATTGGCTCGTATTTCTAACAAAAGGCGGTTTTTGAACGATTGTGCATTGATGGGGATAACCTACGATTATAGCTTTGCAAACTTATATATGCGTGCGGCGAAATTCAGAATCAACGTAAAAAAAGTGAATAAATTTTTCTATAATGGATATCTAAAACTCCCTGATGTACAATATTTTCATTTTGCATGTAATTTTTATGTAACATCGTTTTGAAATTGGTTTTACGGAGAAAATGTATGCATTCGTGCAGTCTTCATGCAGTCCTACGGCATTGAATTTACAATAGACCACCACACGCACAAATAAGTTTGCAACGCTATAACGGGAACAGTGATTGAATCCCTCAGTGACATATGGCAATACAATAGAAGAATGCTGATTGTTAGCGGCATTCCGATCAATAGTTCCGGGGGCTAAACCGCGTATTCACGCAACGTACGCAAAAATAACCGATATATCATCTATTAATGACATTCGCGTATTAATTCGACGTATTCGACGCGGACGTTGATGTCTCTGTTAATACATTTAAAAAAACATACCACGCGATGGGTTCCGTAATATTCCATCTGCTGGTTAAGAGTAGGTTATGTTGCCCTAATTACATTTATTCTCATTTTTATATCGGAACACGCCTTCCAATTTCATCTTTTTACTACAAACACCAAGTGAAATGGCTGTCATACGAACGTCCAAATAGACGCCTAGACCAAACGTTCTTGGTCCAAATAGCAAAAATTTGGGTTCCAGTTTCGTCAGTTAGCTCCGGAACCCTAAAACACAATAATGAATTAATCATTATTGACAAACAAAATGTGGACAATGCTCTACAATTCTAAACAAAGATGTCAAAAGTGAACCGTCATTAATCACAGGCCAGGTTGGTATGACTAATGAACACATTGTACGGGATAAGCAATTACAATTAATTTACCACGTCTTACTTTACTGAATAGGAATATTGTGGTAATGTAGAAAGCATAACTATCTGAATCTCAGTATATTCTCAAAGAGAAATCAATGTGAATGAGGAACGTTGTAACCGTATCATTAGTGTTGCGTGATATTTAATTACTGTGTGAGATATGCTAATAAACAAAATAAAAACTCGTAAACGTTTACTTTCACGCATTGAGATGTTTGAATAAACGCTGTGCTGACTGCTGATAATGAAAACATTATGGTTTTCATCACGGAAACGGTTAACAAGACGAGCACTGATAATTTTAATTACTACCGAGTGCGTTCGTATGATAGATCGTTTATATTGTGTACATTACTTAGCATTTAGTTGATTTTTTATTATTTTCTGCATCCGTATTCAGGTTGGTATCGAAATTCATTTCTTAGATCAAAGACTACAGTTTTTTATTTTTTTTATTTATAATATTGTGGTGTAATTTAAGGAGAGAAACCAGATAAATTGTTATCTGGTATCAGAATAATTATGGATTGTGGTTTTAAATGTAATAATTTCTTCGGAAATTCATCTCAAGTATTTAATAGACAATTACGATTTGCAGACTTTACACAAACGTGGACTGTAAATTAATGAGAATTTCTAAATAAATAAAAAATTGCAGGCTAAATATATTTTAAAAATCTTTATCATAAAAAATCTAAAATTAACATTGAACTACCTATTATCTTGGTAAATGGTATCCCAATTATCGTATGATACTTAGAACATATTATATGAGAAACATATTACGCCATGCACTCAGCATTTATGGTTGATCGTCTTATCGCTTTTATGTACAAGTCAATAGTCTTTGGATTACTAAATCGTTACCAGTTGTTTAGTCACGCTTCTGTCCACGTATGGTACGGTGGAATACAAATTTACTTTTTGTCATCACGACATGTCACTTGAGTGTTCTTTACCGTTAATGTTCATGGAATTTAATGAATTAAAGAACTAAGTAATTATAGCTTGTATTTAGAACTATTTATGTTAATATCTATAATACGTTATTTGTTAAGCACCAAGATAAGTTTTTTCTAAAATAATGACGTGTTTCTTCGTAACAGCAACAAGCAAACGAACAGATGATTAGTATAATAGGTCAGTCATCTTCACCACCTATAAATGTGGGTGCGATGGCTTTTTTAAAGCAAATGAATAGGGATAAAATGGATATCGGAATAGTGAGAGATTTAGGCGATTAGAAACCTCACTCACCGAACGAAACACGAAATGTTGCTGGTTTACATGCCCGCATTCATACTGTAGACACAACAATCTTCAACGTGACTCTACTTCTCTTAAGTGTTATCTTAAGTTACTCTTAAGCCTGAATTAGCTTGGGAACTTACATACTTCTTTCATCTCCCACAATATAGCTTAGAAATATAAGTAGGTTCTTCTACATACAAGTTTCTGAACGGTGTCCTGATAATCAACATTTTATATAGAAAAATGGACTTGCGTTCTCAAACTCAAGTTGATAATTCCGTTTTTGTCCTGCCATAAATTTAAGAAGTAGACCGTATTGTGACATATGTAGATGTACCCGACGTTATCTTCTTCCAGTTAAACAGTGGCCTCGATTTATTTGAGCAATAAAACTGCAAAAAACCAAGAATGTGGTGTCACAAATCGCTCCATCTCAAAAGAATTATAAAAAAAACACCGTAAAAACATTTCATGTAAAAAAGGCAATCTTAATTGGATATACAGTTAGACTTGTTTCGGTGTCGACGTTTAAGATATCATAAGAATTATTGCGCCAATAACTCTTATTTAGAGCGAAGTTTACAAGCTCAAACATTGCCTTTAATGTAGTTAGCACGATAAATATCACACCTAGAAACACTAAAATAAATCTGCCTGAAAACTACTCCTTCACTGGTCACCACGTGTTAAGCAGAGTCATTAGTAAATTATTCCTACATACATAAACTCACGCCTGTTTCCCGTTGGGGTAGGCAGAGACTAAGGAGCGCCAATTGCTTCGGTTCAAACACACCTCTTTCGCTTCTTCCACAGTCATCAGTCTTTTCATGTACGCTCGTCGGTTACGAGAACTCCTTATTTGGCCCTTTTTCAGGAGATATTATTCCTAATTAATATTTTTAGTTCTGTGCATATAGGATACCAGGAGTGCGTCCCCATGGACAATCCAATAACGTTTGGAAGGATGATAATATATGAGCCAATGATCTCATTGTATGAAGATGATGCTCAATACTGGGCGAAGTAGAAGCGTTTTTGAATAGGAAAGCACACCCTGCCGTTAAGCAGTAAGAACGTTATGCAGACAGAAATAATGTGAAAACATTGGTACCTATTATGCATTTCATACAAAATATGCAATTCTCTAATGTCTACTTGAAACAGAACTATATACGTAGTTTTATAACTGTAATATGGAATCCTACCGTAAATTAGAACGTGTATATAAAATACTGTAAAAAATAATTACTTATTACCAGGAATATGGTAAAGACGTACCTTAAAGACCCACCAATAAATTAGAACTACTCTGTTGTAAACCGTAAAAGGATTTGCGGTAAGACTTCATTGAACATTAAGCACAGGTAATTCATCAAAGTAATTTACTGCGGTATATGAGAATTTCTATTTGCGGTGAACTTGTGTTAAATCGTCGTAACGACGCAAACTCATGAGGAAAGTGAAGTATTCACTTTCAAACTTTGTATGCGTTGTGCATAATATCTTGTCTTACCTATTTTAATTAACGCTATTTGTATAAATTTTAGCATTTTGTATCTTTCTTTCCATCTGTCATTATGCCACCTTGATATAAGGTAAGCGCAACACACTTTTTCAAGCATGTTGCAGAAAGGATTCAGCTAACTTACTTCAACCGACCGTCTGCTTGACGTCAACCCCTTTCTAGAGAATCCAGTCCCGGGCAAATCGTGTTAGAAAAACAACCCGCCTGACCTGGGAATCGAACTCAGAAACTCTCGATTCACAGCCCATATACGCTGCTATTAGACGAAGAAGGCAATGTATTTTAACAATACATTAGCAACAAATCAAAATATGTGGAACAATGCATAACCAAGCAATTAATCGTTATCCATGAGATGATATATCTACGGAACTGTCGATGGACTAAATCACACTATAATCTTCAAAGATCATAACCATTTAAATAAAGTGTGAATATCAAATTTAATTTAAAATACATCCCAACAGAAATTAGTAAGCAATTTCCAGGAAAGTTGGAAGTTAACGAAACTAAAACAATTAGAAACATTTAAATCACTGCCAAAGCGACTAGAGTAAGTAAAACCTAACACTAAGCCAATTGTGTTAATTGGTGACAATTCCGTAAGTAGGACGCTACCAACTTTCATCCTCGGAGGTGCGAAGTCCCTGTGGACTGGTAACGGTATTAGTTGCTCATTAAGCCCATCTGACCCAATTCTTGACTCTATCTATCTCTGGATTTACATACGAGTAGGTTGGTCACTTAATGACAATGGTGTTCTCCACCGCCCATAGACACTAAAAGAATCATAGATCCGTTGCCATACTTAAAGGAGGGTAATAGATATTGGGAAGGAGAGGCGGGAATTGGATCACCGAATCTAGGAACGCAATAGCCAGGTGCCACTCTACGCCAGTTTTATTCATCCGGTATCCATCCGGTTGAGACGGCCCATTCGACATGTTAACGTTACCGGTACAATGTGACCTACAACCGGTAACTGCAAAACCTGTACCGTAGCTCGTAAGGCATCTTCTTGTTATGCTAAACGCTACTATCATCTAGATATGCAAAAACGGTTGCTTCAATGACAGTGAAAGTATTTCTAACACAATCAAGAATTTCTAAGTCAATAATGATTACGTTATAAGAACTACCTATATAGATTGTAAGATAGTTAATACTGATACGCCAAATTATTCGCCAATTAAATGCAATTTCACGATTCAAATAGAACTTAATTTCAGTTTTTCGAATAAAACTGTCGTCTCTTTATCTGTGGATTATAAACCAAACCTGAATAAAGTAATATCGAAAGAAAAAGATGCGGCTTTGATCTGGTAAAAAGTCTAATTACGCAAATTGGCAATTAAATATACCAAACCAGGCCGTACAAATTTGATTCTCGATTTTTATGAATTAAAATTCATCTCACGAGTGGATGCAGTGAACGACCTCGAAACGAATGCACTGCAATTTCCATGAACCTTATAATAATAGCGTTAAAGTCGATTCTGTCAAGACGATGAACGACTTAGGAGTACTTGAGGAGGTAAATATGCCCGTGGGCGAGGACATTACGTGATTCATTGCGTGGACGGCCCACTCAAATCTCGGGTAAGGACAAAAAGTAGTGATTTATAACGTCTTAAAAACCTTCGTTTCGAGTTGCGATAGATTTTTTACCCCTAATTACACCCAGAGTCCGCAGCGTGAATAACTTTCGAGTACGTAATTCGAATAGGGCTCACATTCATAAACCCGCAGTGATTTAGTTTCTTAAACGTATTCGAAAATTATTCCTGCTGGGGTCGTCTGATAACATCGTCTTACTCTTGTATCTCGGACCGAAGAATTTCTTCGATTATAATGATACGAATTTGTGAGACAATAATTTGCATGCCAAACATCCTTTTGAACATGCAGATTGTTATTACACTAAAATGGATTTTATCCAAAGAAATCTTGTAGGAAAGCGATGGTCGTTTATATTTCAACGGTAATGAGATGTAATTTGTGTTCATTCGGTCACCAGGTTAATAAGAGTCTGTATTAATGCTCATTTTACCGAAGTGTATGTCGTTAAGGCTTATGATGCTCATTTAAATGTTAAACCAACATAATTTTTTTGTTTACGATTTGCCGCCTCTGGTTTGTTTTTGTTTGTCTTTGGGTTACCAATGCAATGCTATCAACGAATGCTATGAATCGCTTTGAAACTATGAGTGGATGACAAACTTTGAGTTTGTTTCGGCATTCTTCTCAGAAACGCCACGGAATGCGGACTCTATTTTTATTTTTTAAATATATAATTGACATTTAAAAGTGATATAAAACATCCTATTTGCAGAATACATACCTACATACATAAGCTCATGCCTGTATCCCAGAAGGGGTAGGCAGAGGCGCACTAGCGAACTAGACTACACCCACATTTCGCCGAGTTTACTTTAGTCTATCGCCATATCGGGCACAAATTCCAGACTCCGGGCTGAACGGGCTGACGGCCGGGCTAAAAATTAAATGACTAAAACAGAAACATACTTCATGCGTGCGTAACAGTAGACTTGTTTGCGGTTTGTATTTCTGAAAATTAAAGGTCTTAAATCCGGGTCAAAACGTCATATCCGGTTGGTGCGCAGTTGGATTCCCAGTGTGTTACCATAATTTATGAGTAATCAAATACAAACGGACCGTGTAAGACTTTGCCTTTATCATAGACGAGACTGGCAAACGAACAGATGGGTCACCTGATGGTAAGTGATCTCCACCGCCCATAGACACCCAAGACACAAAAGAATCATGGGTGCATTGCCAACCTAAAAGGAGGGAATGGAAGGAGAGGGAAATGGAGGGGGGAAAGGGAGGGGGAAAGGGGCCACCGGAAATCTCACTGACCAAACGAAACGTGACAGCAAGCTGCCACTACGTCGGTTTTCTGTGAAACAGACATGAATACTAACATTCCTATCAACTCGGTTATGCTGTGTTGTTACTTACTCGAGCTAATGACTGATATGTAGTAGACAAGAAATATCTTCAGTTAACATAAACCGGACGAGTACATTCATAAATCCGCTATAATTATTTAAGTTGAGTAGTTATGGACCATAGACATTTTATGGGCCTTGAGTAAGAGTTTCAACATTTTTTTATTAATTTGACAGCCGTCGTTTTGTAGCGAGCAAGTAGCCGTCAGCGAAACGAGAGGATCAATCAAAATCACGTCAATATTTCGACCGACTTCCAAAAAGGAGAAGGTCCTCAATTCGTTTTTTTTTATGTATGTTACGCGATATCTCCGCCAAATGTGGACCGATTTTCAAAATTCTTTTTGTGTTCAATAGAGCTTATTTCAAGGGTGTTCCCATATAAATTTGGTTACGATCGTATTTGAAGTCGGTCAATTATGTTTTTAAACTTGTGATTATTGTGAGGCTCACAAACCACAGATATTTATTTCGGGTCTGGGTGTGAATGGAAAAGCCCAACATCACGTACCCGGAAATCAATCCAAGACTCCAGAACGATAGTAGTACCGCGAACGCAATACAAGTACACCATCAAAGACATTCAACAATACATAAACGGGTCAACAGCGAGAAACTTGTGATCCAAAAGTTGTGTCCAAGTGGTCATAAGTCACTCAGTCGTAATTGAAACATACGGGCGTAAGGTAGTGCCAGCGTAATATTGTTTAAATAATAAAATTGTCTTACGTGATTCTTGAACATTCACAGAATATTCTACGGTGTGAACAAAACACTGAAAACACTTACACAAAACAGGGTTTTTCATTGTCTCCAGCTCAATAATGGACCATAGACAAAAAAATTTAGAAACACAATGTTTTGTGTAGGTGTTTCGTGTAATGTTTTAGTGCAGGAGCGCGGCTTAATAAGCGCCCTCGCATTGTAAAAAGTGGTAGGTAGATGGCGTAACTGACGTTTAAAAAAAAAGTAAGGAAACTGACTTTATAGCCCCTCTATTTTACGCCACCAAGGCAGTTTATTAGTAGGAAATATTCAAGCCATAACAACATAAACTTATGCAAGTATGCCGTAAATACCAATAAAGGTTACGGTCAGTTTAAATTACCTTTCATCTCGTACTCTATTCATTAGCGAGTGATGAAAGCGCGATTTGCGTTTACAATTATTGCTATATGGCAATAATTGTAAATTTGTTTTATTTTTCAAGAATATATTCTTGTTGCATAATAAATAACATCGCGCTTTTACGGGATACGCGATTTGTTTTGTGCTTGCTGCCTAACTTTAATACTAGAGAACTTAGGTTGAGGATCTTGGATTTTACCAACCGGTGTCCAAACCAAAATTATTCTGTTCTGTTGTTTTTTAAGCAATGTATGTCCTGATAAAGGTCGCAGGAAGTCGCTGGATGCAGGCCGCTTCCAACAGGTCGATCTGGAAATCTTTGGGGAAGGCCTATGTCCAGCAGTGGACATCCTGTGGCTGATGATGATGATGATTATGATGATGATGATGATGATTATGATGATGATGATGATGATGATAGTGATGAAGCAATGTATACTAATCTCATTAATTATCTAGACTTGACTTGAATCTCGAAGGTTAATATGTAATCTGACACAATTCCGTAACCAATAATTGACAAACCGGCTTTACTACTTGTCATACATCCGTCACGCTTTTCCGCACCACGTCCATATTGCCGTCACACACTAGCGGGTGTAATTCACTTTTGGTATTTTTTCTCACTTCACGCTACCTCTTCCTCCACATCGGAGTAATTTAGAAATGAATAAATCATTATCACTTTTCACTTCAATCGAACATGTGACGTGCGGCAAAAGATTATGGTTTAATATTGACTGGCATGGAGGATGGATGCGTTTCCGATTACGCAGGCGAAATGGAAACTGATCTTTGAATATGCATGCACATGTATGGAACAGCTGCGCACTTCCACGCATCCACGGACTAGCGCCTAGCTTTGCCAGTGTCCTTTACTGTTTGCTTTTCGCCGGAACGTATCAGTGACACAGATATAGCCCATTAGCATTCCAGAATAAATAATATATTGTTTGTAATTGATTGATAGGCTCCTTGTCAGCTTGGTGGGCCTTAATAGGAAATTATGCATACCCTAATAAGTAAATACATATCTAGAGGTAGATATTTTTGGGTTTTTATTCACCAAAGGTGCTTACAAATTAAATTATGGATGAAAGTTTATTGATTTCGATACAATTTGGTGAATAAATAGCATCCCGAACCCGAAGTAATTAAATAGGTAGGCTAGGTAACCTGAGGCGTTATTGGTGAAACCATTTTTGAGCGAACCTGTAAATCATAGGATTATAGAGGCTGTGAGTGACCATAATGATAATGAACATAACATACATCATAACATAAGCTCACGCCTGTATCCCCGAAGGGGTAGGCAGAGGCGCACTAGCGAACTAGAACACCCACATTTCGCCGAGCTTAGTTCAGTCCCAGATGTGATAGGGGGCGAGCCTATCGCCATATCGGGCACAAATTCCAGACTCCGGGCTGATATGGAAAAATCCAATATCACTTTGCCCGACCCGGGGATCGAACCCGAGACCTCAGAACCGTAATCGTACCGAAATACCACCACGCCACCGAGGCAGTCAGGCAATGATAATGAAGTATTTGATATTGTTTCTTTCTACCTGCCCTTATCTCACTTTAATGCGTGGTCGGCGCAACGCACTTTTTCAAGCATGTTGCAGAAAGGATTTGGCTTAGTTTTTACGACCGGCTATCTGCTTGACGTCAACCCCTTCCAGGGGATCCATTCCCGAGCAAATTAAATTAGAAAATTAGCTTTGCCCGACCTGGGAATCGAACCCAGGTCTACAGTCTACAGTCCATATATGCTGCCACTAAACCAAGGAGGCGACTAGTAGGTGTTTTATATTGGCATAAAAAACTGGTTGTTTGCAGAACGTGTGGTCTCAATGTACCTACATAAGTACTATCAGAGTTTCAGTATCTGTATTATGGTCAATTTCGAAGAAACTTCTAATGGTGCGTCCACACCGGACCGAACAAAGGTGAACGAATCAAGCCTGTTTCATTCACATAACAGCGAAAGTAAAAAAATTAAGTAATTGCTCTAAAATCTTTGCTAGTCTAGTCTATCAGTCTGGTTTTCTTGTAAAAAATGTCTCGGACTAAGTCGAAGTACGATTTAAAAATTCCAAATTCTCACTAAGTTCTTTTCTTTAACTCAGACTAACGGCCGGTTTCAATAAACAATCTCAGTTCGAATGTGCAGATAGATTACAAAAATTAGCCAATAAGGACAGTTTGAACATGACTCCGTCAAAAGACTTGATTTGATTGGTTCATAATCGCGATCTATCTGCAATCTAAACTGAGATTGTTTATTGAAACCGGCCGTTAGTAGAAGTTCGCTCTATAGATCTCAAGCCTGACTGCCTCGGTGGTGTGGTTGTATTTCGGTACGACTACCGTCTTGAGGTCTCGGGTTCGATCCCTGGGTCGGGCAAAGTGATATTGGATTTTTCCATAGCAGCTCGGAGTCTGGAATTTGTGTCCGATATGGCGATTGGCTCGCCCCCTATCACATCTGGGACGGAACTAAGCTCGGCGAAATGTGGGTATACTAGTTCGCTAGTGCGCCTCTGCCTACCTCTTCGGGGATACAGGCGTGAGCTTATGTTACGTCTATGTTTTATAAAAATAATTGCGGAGGTTACCTAGCTCCAACTTAGTGGGTAGGTAGGTACTTAAATACTATTATTATTATTTTGTATGTATAATGAATAGATATTTGGTTTAAGAGTGGGTATATGTATACAATTATATGTATAATTGTATAATTTGTTTCTAATCAGATGCATTTATTCATCGGAAACGACTCTAAACGTGGCAAGGCGCAGGGCCATGGGTTAACCTACATCGACATAACAATAGGCGCGTAGGTGTCCATAAACATACAACTGAATGTTTCTATAAAATACATATATGTGACGTCATAAGTATGTAGAACGCCTACATAATAAGATTATAGACCAAATCAAGCGAAACGAAACTTCGCCTCTTCCTACCAAATGCCAATCAAGTTACTGTTAGTTGTACCAAGTTAGTTACTGTCGGGAAATCAATAAACTCCACGTAAAAATATAAAAAAATGCATTCAACCCTAATAAAAAAAACATGCAAATAGAAAAAATCACTGACCTATTAAAAACACTGACGATCACCATAGTAAACAATCCAAGTTTTAATTCAACAATATACTGAACAAATCCATCAACACATTAAAGTCGTTAAAAAATCGGGCACATTTTCACTGAAATGCACATAATTTTCGAATGTCAACAATCGTTTAAAAAATACAATGTTCGGAACACGCGAACGGTTACATCACGACGATCGACAGTAACATACGCGATGAAAGACGGCGAACAACTGAAGCTCCGATTGGCCGACGCTCATCGGATCGGGCCATTTCGGGTCATATCGGACGCGGGTTGGTTCGACTCGGCTCGGCAAGATGCATCATGCAGCGCGTGCGCACCGAGACGAGCTTAAAGCGCATAATGCAACGAACATTTTGAATTTTTAAATGAACGGGTGACAATGACGGTGAACAATTTGTCATTATAACAATGAATGACATCACTTAAATATCATACATTTTGTAAGATTAATAATGATTATTGTACAGGCAGACAGACACAGAGATCACAATATTATTTATGTAGGTACTTATACTTAATTTAGAATAATTTAAATTTTTTATTTAAGACCCAAAATAACTAATGTTCTTTACGGAAATCTGAGAATACTAATGCTGCCGATATTACGAAAGCTTATGTCACGGACTCACAGTCCGTGTACCTACTTACAAATATTTTATGCTAAATTGAAAGCATCCATCATGAATAGGATTAAGGGAGGTAGTAGGTCACCTATTTGTAATTGATACGGAAACTAGAGCAATTACATTTTACAACGTGGATGCGGATAGACGGCATTTGATCACACACTCACCGAATGAACCACAGACGTTTTAAGATAGGTAGGTAGGTAGGTAGGTAGGTAAAAGATAACTCAATTTTACAAAAGTACAGATTTAATTATGTTAGATCTCAAAAACTTGTCTTCAGTATCTTCCAAGACCTAACTCGTAAACTACATAGACCCTAGATTACAGCATTTCACCTTAATTTTACCTTTATAATAAAATACTAATATTCACCTACACTCGGAGGCGTAATTTTTCAGTGCGTTACTCACCTGTGTGACTGAGTGTCTTTAGATTCTACACGGCTCTTCACTCAGTTTTGCGACGCATACTAATGTTGCCTTATCGTGTACGTAGAAACTCGTACATCATTGTACATTTAAATGTAAACGTTAAATGTAGAAGTATTTTGTTTCTACTCGAAACATGCAAATCTTTGATAAATTGTATGTACCTACTTCTACTTGGCTATAGTAAGATACTTTATTTTCTCACGTGAAATAGTAAAGGACCTATACTCATATGAATTGTGCCAACAAGATCCTGGAATCTTAAGTGTTTACATTAATCACTTCATAATACCAAGGAACTTGTTGGAATCCACATTTCTTTCGCTGTTGATTTGTGTATGTAAATTTTTTAATGCCCTCTTATATTTCAAATCATACCCAAGTTCGCTATCTAGCGACAAACACTGTAAATAATTTTGAATTCTGTTCAAATCTTTCTTCCGAGAATCGTAGTGGTTGGTTGGTATTGCTAAACCTCCATAACTATTAAAATACCTCAAGATATTCCGTTATAAAGTCATTCTGTGTGATTTGTGCACGACACGATAATAGATGTACAATCAATCATCACATCAGCGAGATAAATCTGTACGAAGAGCAGTAGCACTCCATACTTGATGTTTACGTTGATATTTACTCAATAAATATTTTCTTTGATTGCATCACAGTTAGGAAAACATTTGCCATAAAAAGCTTGTTTATAAACGTAATCTTGAACATCAGCTGCACGTGTAGGCTTTGCACGAGTAAATATTTTCTTACTGACATTCATCATCATCATCATCCACAGGACGTCCACTGCTGGAAATTCGCTTCTATGATTTTACTACTACTACCTCTAGATATAATACTAAATGTACTACTAGATAAGTCTTAAGGGATACTGGAATGGAAGACCTTTTAATTCGTGAAAGAATCCCATGCCCGAAAGCTAATATTATTTTTGTACCAACATTAAGATTAATTATAATCACTTAACAACTAAGCCGACAAGTTCAAACAAGGCCGGCGCTTCCACATTAGTTTTATCAACTCCGTTTACTTAGGACCCTTCATTATCTCCTTCATAACTTACGTGTTGCAGACAATCTTGGATGTTTAATATTTTACCAACTATAGTTCTTAATTCGGGGTGTAGAATCAAATTAGTTTAGGATCCATATGGCGCATAGCGTGTACGTTGCTCAATTTGATTACCGAACTGATTCACAGAAATTAGATTACCCATTTATTTGTTAGGCGGTTTCGTAGGAAAGCTTTTTAATTTGACTAATATATTATTCTTACTTTTTGAATTTGCTGTAATTAAACATTCATGTGATCTTTGTAATATACATGCATAACTAGTATTATAATCTATGACGAGAAAAACATTCCTTAAGAGGCAATTTTTATATTTGAAAAGACTGTCTCAATGGCGTGGTTGTATTTCGGTACGACTACCGTCCTGAGGTCTCGGGTTCTATCCCCAGGTTGGGCTAAGTGATATTGGATTTTTCCATATCACCCAGGAGTCTGGAATTTGTGGCCGATATGGCGATAGGCTCGCCCCCTGTCACATCTGGGACGGAACTAAGCTCGGCGAAATGTGGGTGTACTCGTTCGCTATTGCGCCTCTGCCTACCTCTTCGGGGATACAGGCGTGAGCTTATGTTATGTTATGTTAATGTTGAAAAGGCTACATACGCTTTTCGGAGGTGTGCAAATGACTTCTCAGAACATTAATCTAAAATCCGTTCAAGTGTAAAATATAGGCGCAACTAAATGCGTGTAATTAGAGTACTAATTTCACTTAACTACCTTCCTCTAAGTTATTATTACTTTAGACCGTAGCAAAAGCAGTACGTTTGAAAACGTTATCTCAGATCTCTAGCTAAATTAGGAGCGAGATGTTGAGATTATCGACTATTGAGAAATGGAGGGGACGCCCCGCGGTGAGCAGAACGGGGTCACTGTGCTAGTATGCGGGACACCTGTTTGAAGTTTGAACTTTGGGGTGTGGTTGGGAATTTGGGTTTGTAATTGACGTATTTAAATCGGAGATCTTGAGTAAGGTTTTCTCATTGAAGCTTGGTTGTGTAAAGATAATAACGTATCATATTAGAGTTAAATCGAAAAGTTGTTAGGCAGTCAGTAGCCTGCTAAGAATTACAATGCCATTTAGCAAAATGGCATGATTTAAAAAAAAGTTAAATAACATAACATAAGCTCAAGCCTGTATCCCCGAAGGGGTAGGCAGTGGCGCACTAGGAAACTAGAACACCCACATTTCACCGAGCTTAGTTCCGTCCCAGATGTGATAGGGTGCGAGCCTATCGCCATATCGGGCACAAATTCCAGACTCCGGGCTGATATGGAAAAATCCAATATCACTTTGCCTGATCCGGGGTTCGAACCCGGGATCTCAGAACCGTAGTCATACCGAAATACCACCACGCCACCGAGACAGGCAAAGTTAAATAATATTTACAGAAAATATAAAATGTAAATATTTGGAGGTCTATCGTACCTACAACACAGAGACGGGAGGAGAAATCAACATGTTTTACACTCTTTATTTGTACAAGGATAGTTATGTTAACCAACGTTAAATTGAATAGGAATAATAAATAACGGTATAGATTTATTAGGCCCAAGCCGCAAGTAAACAAATATTTCTTCTAACAAACTTCTAAAAGGAAAGGACACCCGCATATATTTTGCAAGTTCAACGACTTCGTGAGATTATTATTCAAATCAGGTAATTAATTATTGACAAATGGCTAAAATACACAAACACGTTGCATATACGTAATTCTTACGAAACGTATGCAGTCTTCAACTTGGCCGGATTCAGTAAATATCTGAGGGGGAACTTGGCAAAGCAGTGGGAACTGGTAACTGTGAAAAGAAATCACTCGTATAGCTTTTCAAACTTTTTAAACATAGTATTACTTTTTCTAGCTAAAATTGATCTTTTTTTTATAGCACAGACTGGCAAACGAGCAGATGGGTCACCTGATGGTAAGTGTAAAAAGATCTATTGATATTTTTACTTTCCTTTCCGAGGATGTCTCCCCTTTTCAAAGAGACAAAGATCAAAGTCCTGAGTTTCTGACTTGTCTGGGCCACGCCATCCTTAGGAACACCTACCTTAGGCATAGTCTGATTCGTGCTTGTGAACTGAAGACTATATCAAGTATATCCATCAACTTTTTTTTATGTAGACAGTCACGGGCGGCTCGGCCTCCGGTGGCCCATACGCTTATGTAACATATATATGTGCCGCCTCCGACAATTTCTCATAACTATTTTGATATAGACCCCGGCACAAATCCAACTCCGTTCACGATTGAGTCATCTTCATCAGACATTCAAAACGCAGTCTCGCTCGGTGTAGGAACTACGTAGGCGAGCTCCGGAAGAGCTGATGCACTTGATTTACGATAATTTATTCTATTTGTTACGAAAGCTGCAACTTTATAATTTTATTGGTCTGTGTCCAGTCTGGCAAGACTGTTTTCGATTTCGTTTGTTTCACTTTAAATTATGGTTAAATAATTAATTAATGCAACCAAACTATCTTGAGATAGATGTAGGTACATGAAATCTTTAAATATATTTTACGTACATTTTTATACAACATGCCTGGAATCCCAAAAGAAAAACAGAGATAAAATAGAGAAGTAGAATATCCACAACTCGCTAATTTTTATACGTCTTTTGAATTCTCTAGCGTGGAAGATTATTGCCATAAGGGCATAAATTTTAACCCTAGACAACTCATTTGTTCTGAAATCTAAAAATATTTCATTCAAAAATATATCGAAAGAGAAAACATAACTTCAAAAGAAATGATGAACATTTATTTTACGTTATTTTCGTATCATTCAATAAGGGTAATGACCTCATACTTAAGGGACCGAGAGTCCCTTTGCAATGCTCATCTTGTAAGGGGTCGTAGTCCATAACCTATAATTAACTCAACACGGCACTTCAATTTCTCCAAACAGATTTGTTTGTTAAGGACTATACCCTTACACCCTACAACACTATAAATCAACACCGTATTAGCACATGCAAATTGTATCGTAAAGTATCGCTTCGCTGGTCTAACTATAACTAAAACAGTAGGTTCAATATCCAAGTAAGGCAACTAAACTCTTTATGTTTTCAATTCGAAATCACTGTGCATTTTTCCCAACTTGTTATCTCAGACACATATTATAACACTCATACTTATCCTAGAGTGGCCCAGAACACTCAGTAATGATGTGTTACAATACATGTGTCCGAACGGAGAAAAACATACACTCATCATCAACATCATCAGCTACAGGACGTCCGCTACTGGACATCGGCCTCCCCCAAAGATTTCCAGATAGACCTCTTGGAAGCGGCCTGTATCCAGCGACTTCCTGCGACCTTTATCAGGTCATCTGTCCACCTGAACTTGTTATAAATTGTGAAAATACCTTTGCAGTTCCAATAAGGTACCTATATGTCGCAAGCCGTAGTCAGCGAAGTTGTGTGAACTTACCTGAAACAAAATAGAAAAAAAAAGTGAAATTATAATTATAACGATTATAATTACATCACGACATCACAAACTCTAGTTTCATTCAAAATGTCCAATTATATGAAGGTTTTTACTGCTGTTATTTTCGATAGAATAACAAGATCCTGAAGAAACCATCCTTACTGCATACAACTTTAATGAACTATAGATCAATTTTTAAATATTTATTATTTACTTTTATTATGCAACCAAATCTTTTTTTTAAATCATTCGATACCTCCGTCATACAGGCTTAAAGTTACAAATGCTTTCATATCTCCCTCCATCTCGTTAATAATGTATCATTCCAAATGACTTTTACATTTTGGGAAACCCAAACACTTGTAATTTATTAATTTCCAGCTATTCAAATTTAAAAACTCGTACAACAGTAATATTTGCATCAGCACTTGTTTAGGCAAGATTTGAAATATCCTGGGACATCTCAAGTTTTATATTATGTGTATTGTCTGGTTCAACCTGGTTGCAGTAATAAACAGGTTAGCTGAGATAAAATCTGCAGCGTGGATGTTGCAAGTGAACGAATTAGGGGTTTGATCTTCAATTGTTACGGTCTTTGGAACTAGTAAAATCTCGTTTTATGCCATTCCGATGAGAGCGATATCGAGTTTGACCTGTACGACATTCATTTGCATACTATGGCCATTTGTTACGACCAAAATTGGATTAGAAATTACAATATTAGACAGGTGTGTCAATTTAAAAGGCGCCATTATTGTAAAATTTAAGCTAAGGTCGACGATTAAATTCACTTTTAAATATAAAGACCATTTATTTTACATTGTGCGGATTTTATCAAAGAAATGTAAGAAACGATAAAGTAAATATAATATAAAGATAAGTAGTACAAAAGCTTACAAGAAATGTTGTAGATTTTAAAACATTAGAATTATTAAAATATTTTTGTCGCCTCCTTGGTCTAGTAGATATGCTGGGTTCGATTCCTAAGTCGAACAGAGCGATATTTTTTAATTTGATTTGCCCGGTAGGCAGGCAGTCGGTCGTGAACCGGATCCTTTCAGCAACATGCTTGAAAAAGTGTGGAGAAAGACAAAAAAGAATTATTAAAATAATTTTCTCTAAAGTTAGACAACGCAAAACTAAAACTCAGAAAAGTTTTTACGATAAATTTAACATTAAAGTTGGATTGTAAGTTTTAAAATTTCACGACACAAGTGGCACAGCAAAAACTCCGCTTCCTCAAGCCAACCGAATGGTAAATGAGTAACAATTTGATGTAACCCCTACTCGACCCAGAGGCGAAACAATTTTGTATACGCCTTCGGTCTGGAATGGGCCAATATGCAATAATTATGTTCTTATGAAATGCGCAATTGACTATACTTGGAAGGTAAATCGTTAGATTTGTATGCCTCGAGCTAAAATGGCTGATACGTTTCAACTTTCAACACAACCATAGGTATATCAATTGAGGCAATGGAAATTGAAGATACTATAGGTATAGGTAGATTGCTTTCACATAATATGATTGTGTGACGAAGTTTCCTGTATTATTTATATCAGATCAAGTTTTATAAAAGCTTATAGTTCTCCAACTACATGTTTGTCCAACACTAAATATCGTATGTGTACTAATTTTCATTCATATTGTATCAATACAAAATTGTTGAGGAGAGTAAATCGCGATCCGTACGGACCAATCTGCCGGCCTGCCATTCATACTAAGAATTCTGGGAAAACGTGGAATTATGTCTGATACGAAGCTTAGGGGTAAATAAAAGACGGCAGTAAAGTGAGATATTCTTTTGCTGCCTCTACTGGACAGACTATTTCATTATGATCAAATACCTTATCAGAGAATAACAACATGGAATTATTGTTGTTGCAGTATGTTGAGCCTTACTAGTTCTTATCTTATTTCATCTTAGAAGGTATGCTCAAATATACTAAGTCTAATAGTACTTAAAGTGTTTGCTTGGTCTACATATCAGCATGCTTTTATAAAACAATAGTTTCCCTTAAGATATATATTAGCAGATAGTAATCTAAAACTTTTATCCCAAAATTGTGCGAATGTCCATAACAGTTTTATTTATGACCCCAAAGGAATTTGTGCTAACTCCTAAGCTTCGTCTTGAAGATTATACAATGGACTTTGAAATTATCTCTGAATTATTATGAACTTGACCGCTTATCGTCTACTTAATTCCCCTGAATGAATAGGGGTCTGTTTGTTATTTAATATTTTTCGGACAATGGAACAACAATGGGTCTGTACGCGATGCGATGACCCACTGACACCAAGAAAATGTTCTCACAAAACAACAATGCTAACAAAAGGATGATGTTATTCACACAGTTAACTTTTCTTTATATTATCTCTATGCATATTAATATAGAAGCTTTGTGTAGCAGGTTAGAGGTACAGGGTGTATTGAGTTCACTTTAGAGATTTCTCACATTTTCAACTCAATGGGGTCACTAATGTTATTGGAGTTTTGATGTTTTATGATGTAATCATCTTTGTAGTCTAGATCAAGGTAAAAATGGCATATTAAATATTTAAATAAACTAATGATAATTTTATCTTTTAGCCGATTTAGAAGAACTTCTATCGATGCGTAAATTAAATAAACTTTCCTACATAATTACGAACACAAAAACTGTACTACGGTCATTCATCTTCTCCAGTGATAATTTCCTATTGACTGAATGCTATCAAACATTAAAAAGTAATAAAGCCACGAATTTTTTTTTCGAGAACACGAGTGGTTCGTCGGAGGTGTTACCAATAGAAAAACCGACGTAGAGTGAAAGCTTGCTTTTAACAAACTCTGCATATCTTATTGTTTTTTTATATTTTGTGGCATGACTGACTCCTCTTTCTTCTTGTAACGAAATACAAGGTGACTCAAAATCTCGTTAACAATATGCTAAAAATCTATTAAAAACAACAGCCTATATAAGAAATCCAGTCTAAAGAGGACAGAAACAAGTGCGTGACAATTCTTACAAAAGGGACAAAAGCAGAAACAAAATGACGAAACCTACCCTCGCATCCCAATGGGGTCGTCGACCTCTTTTTATCCCTTTCTTCGTGCATTTATCTTACGACAATAGAACTGCGGTTCGTATGTTGATGTAAGTGAGATTAGTTGTTGTATATTTTGGTTTAAATTTAGCAATACATGCCAAAGATTTCTATTTACTAGACAAGCGGTTTCGAAATAAAATTGTGGCACATGACGGCGAGTGTTTGACGTTTCACGGCTAGGCTTTTTCCTTAGGGAAAAGATCAGATTTCTATAGTGAGTTGAGGTCGATTAACAGAGACTTAGTGCGCACATTCTATGTACCGAACAGCCAGTTTAGTAGTATACATAGAAGTCTTTGGTACATGCAAGTACAGTTTTATTTTTCTCTATCGCATAAAGTCTTAAATTAAGTGAAATGTTAAATATAGCTGTGATGTTGATACCTCAAGATTGATTGAGAACCTCTAAATTAAAGTAATTGTTCAATATTATACAATGCTCTTTCTAAGACACAAGATTTATTGAGAAAGTAGGACTATTAATTCTGATGAAGATTTTGCTAAACTACAAAGTTTTGATGGATAATTTACAATTTCGTTGGTTAGTTTCTTAATTAAATAATTGAAAACTTACTTTCAATAAATTTTGATATGTTAGATGTGTTATGGATAAAACTGAATATTTTAAAGTACTAGTTACATATACCACATTTATTTATTAGCCATCTGAGATTGGATAAAATATCAGTGAACTAGGATAATAACAATGTTATAAATTAACCATTTTCGGCCGGCTAAACCGAAGTTAATTAGAACATTAAATACACGACCTTAGCTATGTTGAAAGACATTCCCAATGCACAAAGACGATGTGAAATGGATGGTATTAAACTAGAAGCGGTCCACAATGGGTCTTTTAAACCTTTTGTCTGATTTACGTCTGGTTCGAAAAGAATTCCTTTAAGATCTCCAGTTGGTTTGGCTCATCGTTTTTCATCTTTCGTAAGGCATTCGTCAGTGGGTGTTTAATGTATGTTACTGATTAAACCTTTGACATTTAAAGAGTTTTATGGAATTATAAAAAGTTAGAATAGATAAAAAAGTTAATTCTGCGTAGATATTGCTCATCCTATACACTGTGCTTTTATTTATACACGATGTTAAACATTGCATACATTATTTTACGTAAATATCTATAAAAATCAACCACACTGTTGTTTCAAGAAGATACATCATACATTTTCGGATTCGGATTAGGATGATAATCATGTAAAAGTAATCTTTAATATGTAATCTTCTACTACACTAATATTAGTCATATTAGATATTTTAGTTCCATTATTAAAGCCTGAAATGAACCTATCCTTTAAATCAAAAGACACGTAAGTTTCTCCTAAGCCCTTGATGTCTCTAAATATTTAAACTCATGCGCAAAGTTTAAGCTATACCAGTTTCTAAAATCCATTTCATATCTTCCTGGTGTAAAGCTAGTTATAATTACTTTTCGTTTGAACTATAGCTGGTAATTATACAGAAAGGGTTACTTTCATTAATATTAATACAATGACCCATCTGACTACATCAATATCTCTGTTATTCTCTCAGGAATTCGTAGTTGATTTGACATGTAAAATGTGGTTTAGAACAGTCATAAGAGTACTGCATGCAGATTCCTAGATCTGCATGTATTGTTATACATTGCGGTCGTGGAGGAATCTTGCATCATTTAGGAACAATAGCAATATTATATGGATAGTATTATATATTCTAATGACCTACATATTATATCATGACAATTGAAGTCGATCCGTAAGTTTTTAAACTTGTGACTATTTTTTTTTATAGGAGAGATTGGCAAACGAGCAGATGGGTCACCTGATGGTAAGTGATCTCCACCGCCCATAGACACCCAAGATAAAAAAAAATCATGGGTGCGTTGCCAACCTAAAAGGAGGGAATGGAAGGGGAGGGAAGGGGATTGGGAAAGGGAATGGGGAAATGGGCTACCGGAAATCTCACTCACCGAACGAAACGTGACAGCAAGCTGCCACTTTACGTCGGTTTTCTGTGAGACAGTGGTATCTAACCGGTGGAACCGGCCCATTCGTACTATAGACGTTACTGTCTACAGCGTGGCTCTACCACCAGGAAAACTTATTTTTATTATTTATTAACTTATTTTCTAATATTATATAAAATATAAAATATTAGCTAGCTTATCTAGTGTTGAGGGTATTTTGTAAAGTACTATAATTACACGTCGGCGCAGGGGAAACTGAATAAATACATTTTTCACAACCCGCTTTACTCATAGATTGTATTTTACACGCGGTCCCTGATAATCCTGATAAAGTTGAGTATTAAATTACACTGACCACCGCTGCAGGAATTTCGAGGGTCATCCATTATTTCGAGAATGAATTAGAATCGAGTCACCCCTTTAATTTTGCCGTTCTAAGCATCGGGGAGCGCATTATGACATTTTAGATTTGGATTACAACGGATTTGGTTTAAATTAAAAAAGGTGAATGGAAGATTATTACAATGAAACAAGAGTTGTAAATTATAAATACTACATCTGAATTTGTTAATTTCTGAATACCTCAGTAAGACAATCCGAAGTAATTACGAACATACATTATGCTACTGGACTCTCACTATATTCTAGACTTTATCTGGTAGAAGGTACCACCGTCATATATATTTTTTACCGCCAAACAGTATTTTGTAAGCAATATTATGTTCCTATGTTATTATGTTCGCTGGATGCAGGCCGCTTCCAACAGGTCGATCTGGAAATCTTTGGGGGAGGCCTATGTTTAGCAGTGGACGTCCTATAGCTGATGATGATGATGATTATGTTCCTGTTTGAATGATATTGACGCCAGTGTAATTACTGGGCATTATGAGTCTGCCTCGGTGGTGTGGTAGTATTGAGTACGCTGGTCCTGAGGTCTCATATGGCGATAGGCTCGACCCCTACCTCATCTGGGACAGAACTAAGCTCGGCGAAATTTCGGTGTCTAGTCTGCTAGTGCGCCGCTGCCTATCCCTTCGGGGATACAGGCGTGAGCTTATGTTATATGTACATCTTATATCTCTGGATGAAGAACGCAGTGCCACGGCATGTCATACGCCTTAATGCTTTGTCATTCGAGGTGCGGGTGATGTTCCATGTCAGGTAGCATCAGGCGAACGACTCATCTGATTGTGTAAAAAAATTATCTGTAGTCAATACTAATCCATGAATTTCATGTCTACTCTACCAAAAAAATCAGGAAATTAGGTCTAAATTCCAAATTAACAAACCAAAAATCATCTGACCCTGCAATAATGGACGCTGACTCGCTCACCCAATATAAATAAAAAAAATACTTAACAATTCTTTGTGACAAATTACTTTCATTGTAAGGGTAGACTTACGTGACTTGCATTTTTAAGAAACAAGCAAAAAGAAAGGTGTTGGCAAAAATAATTAATAATGTTGCAATTGCATTGTCCGTTTTAGTAGTACCGACTTTATTACACAGATTACCATAATGGTGCGACCGACCGTAATCGCATTGTTGTATAAAAGGGCTGCTTTAATCACACTTGAGGGGTTGATTTGAGGTGTGAAAGAAATGTTTTTAAACTGCCGTTTGACCACTATAAAAATACTACTGAGTTAGAACCAACGACACATCGTAACGATGAGACTATGTGAATTCAAAGTTAGATTACAAACTTGACCTTATAAGCAGCTATTTGAATTATGTAAATAGTTGGAGTATGCCTCTAGCATTAAGGTATTTTTAATGCGTAGAAGTAAACTATTACTACCTACTTAATTGTGTGAACAGAGCACATAGTATCAGCGCTTCTTTCCGAAACTATAAAGAATTAAAATAAATGTATCAAGAGAAAGAAAACCATCAACATTGCAACAAGTGAGACATGTTAAAACAAGGTGTTAAAACTATCTCGTACAATACAATTAACAATCTTATTGTTTTGATCATACTTAAAGGGTTAAAGTAATGTAGTCACACTTCTATAAATGTGGATTAGGAATGCGGGTTCAGTAATTTTCCTTACATCGTCTTATCAAGTTATTCATATATGTTATTTATTCAATTATTATACAAACGTAGATTGTAGGTGTACTCTGGAAGAATCGGATTGGTCGCATTTATTGTCCTTTGTGGTATAATACATAATGCCAATATGCCAGCTATTAGGAGTACCTATAGAAGATTTTTTTCGTAAATCAAAATAGTAACACTGACATAAAAATTGAACATTAACAATCAAGGTAAAGTCATAATTTAGCAAGCAAGTTCACGCAAGTATCCTCAAAAAGGTAGCTATGATTTTTAGCTTGACTACGCCATAAAAGCAAAGATGCTATATTGTTTCGCAAAGCACACCCGACGAAATAATTACAATTATGCCATAAAAGTGAAGTAACAACAAATTATTTGACATAAAACTCACAAACGGTGCGTGGTGTACTAATAAAAATGGCAATAATTCCTCTGTACAAATAAAAATAACTGTGCCCAAATTGAACAGGACATTTTTATGGAGCGATAAAATATTGGGCAAAAATCATCGCGACTTTCAAGGGTCGCAACTCGCAACACCATTAAACTGTAGTTTTAATTTATTTTTTCAACAGGCTGGATATAATGTTTGATATAACGAGGTTTCTTTGTGCAACAAAATATTTTTACCTACAGAAAGTAAGAAGATAAGGGCGGCACTAAAAAGTTTTGGAAGAAGCTATGAGAGCCAATGGTCTTTCTGGGATGCATACTTGAGACCGGGCAAATGAAAGTCTCACATAAGATGTATTAGGCCATAAAAAGCCAGGCGGAAAGAAAGGTAAGTATGAAGCCGTGACGAATTTTACTAAGACACAAACGTCCCCATGAGAGACAAAGACTAGTTATCTATGGCTATAAAAGCGACATAAAAAGCAGAGTCTATTTATCAGAGTTTAACATTAGCAAGAGCCAAGCTAGTGTTATTCATCTAAAGCTTACAAAGGCAGATTCACGTTATTTAAACTTAACGCAAACCTTTAAAATTGTTGTAGTTACAATACATAGCTAATATTAATCGCTTTTGCTAAAGTGAAAATGAAGCGAAATCATTATTTAATTCCCTCACTGCATTTCGTTCAAAATAATAGTCTAGTTGTAGAAACCTATTATTATTTTGAAGCGCAGTCGATTGTCTGTAGAGGTTTCTCTACATAAATGAATTCAGAATGCAGACCGCGATGCTAAATAAAATTTAACATGTAAGCATTACTGCTTAGGTACTTATTCTAAGACGATCGATATTGATAAAGGGAGTCAAAGTAAACAAGACGTGATTTGGATTATGGAGGCGTTGTGATGTAAGATCATAATATATTTATCGAATCAAGCTAGACATATTTCAAAATAATTGTTCATTATCAGCAATTCATTTAGTTTTACATCAACCGTAACATTATTGCACTAAAAAAACACTCAAGGCAAAGGTGCTAACTTATGAGGGGAACAAACTATGGTGCCATCTGAGTGCCCCATTTCAAATTACATGCCATTGTCATCGCGGCCTTTATCATATTTTCGTTTTTGCAATGTTTGAAAAAACAAACTTTTTGTTTGTCTATCGTTAGCAAACTTGTCTGTTATAAACTAGTTTCTTTTAACTTTTTACTTAAACACGATATGATAAGGTTCAAAATAGTATTTATAGTTTAAAACTTAACAGCTCGTTAGTAAATTGATACTGTTATAAAAACTACAGCTTATTTGCCACTCCTATACGACCCTGTCCATATGGTTTCATAAGTGGCTTATCTTATTTTCAAAATGTATTTTATCACAATAACGATTATTTTATCCATCATTAGTTACTAATTGATTCGATCATTAAAACCCAAAATATCGATAGCCAATAAATTTTAAACACCAGCTGCTTTGAATCTCTAACGACTATTGATGTTTTCGGTATGTCGCGTGACCAATTACTAAATTATCTATTATATTGAAAAGTAATTAAGCATTTTTGCAATTTTATCGGAAAACAATTTGCTTACCATTAAAATATATAAAAGTCATTATTGAATGTAATCAATAAACTTATGTTTCTTGTCATAATATCAATTAAATGTGAAAATAAAATAAATACAAATTACCTAAAATGACAGGTTTTTTTACATAAACACCAACACATTGCTTATTCTAATGCTTATATGCTATGTTAGTTTGGGTTTGCGATCCTTCATCTTTATTAGCAGACCATCAATCTTTACATTTGACGTGTGTATATTTTTCCAAGAAAATAAAAAGTTCATTGGTATCCATCACGTATCTACGCTTCTTTACCGTAACAATACATCTGCTTATTATATTTTCAATAAACGAAACGAAATATTCAGGATGATTCAATTACATACCATCCGCCGCGCTGGCCCTGAGGTCCGGATATTCGTTTCTTCAGCTATACTTTAATTTTGTTCTACCCTTTCTCCGGTCGTTTATTTATCGTTTATTGTGCCGGGTCACCTTGCTAGTTCAATCGCATGCTCATAAAAATTTTATGCGCTCTTTTCCCAACATTCTTGATACATTATTCTCAATTATACTTACTATGTTGAAGTGATCCCAGTTGTTTTGTTGCCCTATAAATTATGGTTTTAGCGTAGTAATGAAGTTGAGGTTTACCCCTATTTCTTATGATTAATGAAGATAAGATCTTTTCTTTTGTTTTATTTTTACATTTTTTCTAAAATAGGTACGGTTAGCAAAGGATCAACAAAATTCCTAAATGAGCTAGTCTCATCTAACTACTTCTGTTGCTATACCAATACATTTGATGGTATAAGTTCAAAAGTTTTTAATGCATGTACCTGTCTAATCCAATTATTTTCGTTGTATAAATATTTTAACCGGATATCACAAAGTATTTAATAAAGACTGGTTAAGCTTCATAATTAAATCAGAGCATCGTTCTGGTTAACGAAGCATGGAGTCACGAGGCATGGGCACAAACGAACTTAATTTTTTTAAGCTTACGTCATATGACTATCTACATTTTTACGGAAGTTAATTAATTACATTTCATGTGACCTGTCTTCCTGAATGTCGTTATCCAAAACATCGTTAGTGACTTTAGGGTATTCAGAATTTATCTTCTCCATTTGTATCCAAAGACTAGGTAATTTGCGAACTTATTGATTTTTCTTATAGACCAAGTTACATTTAAACCAAACTAGTAAGTTATCATAAATACAACCAAGCTTAAGTATGAATATAACAACTATATTTTTACCTTGTTGACATTACTTAATAGGTTTTACAATAATGCAGCTCTATAACTTATCTAAATAGGTGATGAAATTGTTCTTCTATATCAATAAACATTTTGTAATAAAGATGAAAATTCTCATTAAACATTACTAAATTGCGGATCTCTATATCCATATTAAAAGAATCGGCACAAGGGAAATGATCAAATTGAATGCCTCCGTATAAAAAGTATCAATACAATCTGAAAGGAAATCTCTATGAACGCGCAGCTAATCTCGCAGCTTTAGGCTAAAATTGGCACTTTTCATACCTTTGAAATGAACATCAAAGTCAAGGTAACGAGGGCGTCGACGTTTCTCTGGTGTCGCTTTCATTAAAGTGGAAACGAATTTAGCATGCGTGGGGCGTTGCTGGCCTATATGACGGGTATGGAAGGTAGATAATTTAAGTGCGATACGCTCATACTATTTTGATTGACATGATTTATTGTAGTTTGGATGAGGACGCCTCATTTCGATTTGAGGAAAAAGCGAAATTTTTGAAAATGGTAGATACCGTTTTATTCATTGCCTCTGATGATGGATAAGCTATTGTATATCCGATTCTATAGAAACTACTTTAAATAAACTTCGTTCTTTCTATATGAGTCATCCAGTTTATAATTCATCTAGTTCGATAAAAAAATCTGTTATAAAAAATAGTTATGGTGGGTCATGAAGTTAACCCCTAATTGAGACTTATTCAAAGTTGATTGCGGAAATCAATTGCAACGTTTTAACGACTAAAACATTACAACTAAAATTCAATATGTATGCTATGTTAACTAGTGTTAGAAATATTTATTTGTTTATTTAATTTTATTTAATATATTCCAGTTGAGTTAGTTCCGTGTGAACTACTGCCCATTGAAAGTTACAAAAGAAGTTACAGTTGTACCTAGTCCAGCTACATAAAGAATACAGCAGAATAACTTTGGCTTTGAATATGATACTTCATTTTGAAATTTTCATATTGGATTTACTAACTGGTAATGGAACAGCTGGATGCATGCCGCTTCCACCAGGTCGATCCGAAAATATTTGAGGGAGGTTTATGTTCAGCAGTGGACGTCCTGTGGCTGATGATGATGATGAATGGAACAGCATCCAATCTAACAGTTAAAGTAATAAATATTACTTGCTCATCTCACATGACTTTAATGTCTCGAATTTGCTGTATCTTCTGATTATTCATATATGTATGTTCTTAAATTCTCAACATGGACTGCTACTTTAATAGTCTAGACTCTAGATATATTCTATGCCATTATAATAAATCTACATTTTATTATAACGTATGAGAATATTTCAATTTCCTGTCAAAGAAAAACCAATTTCATGCCTGTGGAGTTTTGTTAAAGCTTCTTTCAATAGGGATTATTCAATACCATCTTTGAAGTCTTACAATATCTAGGCTTGAATGCTTTATAAAGTATATCAATATTTTCGGCACCTTAACTAATTTTGTCTGCAGCAATGGTAATATAACAGGCTCGATTGGGCCCGTAGATTTTTTTATAGCTGGCAAAAGAGCAGCTAGGTCACCTGATGGTCAGTGATCTCCACTACCCATAGAGACCTAGGACACAAAAGGAATCATAGATGCGTTGCCAACTTGAAAGGAGAGGAATAGGGATTAGGAAAAGGAAGGGGGGAATTGGGCTACCGGAAAACTCACTCACCGATCAAAACGCGACAGCGAACTGTCCCTTTACGTCGGTTTTCTGTGAGACAGTGGTACCAAACCTGTCGAGCCGGTCCATTCATGCTGTAGACGTAACTGCCTACACTCTACAGCGTTCCACCACATACACCAAAATAACATTTTATTCAATTTATGTCTGTCTGTCTGTCTGTTTGTTCTGGCTAATCTGTGAAATGGCTGGCCCGATTTTGACGGGACTTTTATTGGCAGGTAGCTGATGTAATAAGGAGTAACTTAGGCTACGTTTATTTTAGATATAATAAAAATAAATAAAAATTTTAAGAATCGACTGTTAGGCGGAACGAAGTTCGCCGGGTCAGCTAGTACATAATATTATGATATGTCATACATATCCATACGATGAGGTGAGCAATTAAAACCTAAATGCTAATCTAGTTATCGTAAATCGTATTGGCCTTACAAACATACAATCAGAGTTCCTGGATGAACAGATTTACACAGATGGATTGCCTAGTGAATTTTTAAACAGCTATGGGATTTCTACTCGGCTTAATGACCTGTTATTTGACAAGAAACTAGACATTTGGAGCTCCTTTAGCATTAAACTGTGCTAGATTTCAAACCACAAGTAAAATTCTAAAGCTTTATAATTTTTTATACCTTTTTGTATACTGTTTGATATTGAAAAGCAAATATTGTTTTGTAAAACGAACATAAAATACGTTTGTACATTTTAAAAAAATCGTAAAAAGATTTTATACGTTGAACGTAATTTCTTATATAAATAAGTAGATTCATCATTTTTTTGTTCACTGATGTGTTATCGAGATAAGCTTATATTTATTGCGTCTTTCATTTTGTATATTTAAAAGTGCGTTTTAGAATGTAATTATCTAACAAATAACAGAATTCTAAATTATTTGAAATTGTCAAAAGAACTATTCAGTTTATTCGTACTATTCGTTATAAAGTACATTCGTACGAGACGACCAGTCACGAATACAACGAATACCACTTTGATATTTAACTAAAAATATTTTGCTATCTATATCAAAGTTCTTTGTATCGGTGAAATAGCAAATTGGCGACACCCACCAGACCGTTTCCAACTACAAGCACAGTGTAAATTTGCGGTTGATACATTGCATTTATGTTACACAGAGAGGCACGAGTATTGTCTGTGTACACAGAACGGCCTAACAAAGCGACACTGCACTGCGGTCGACATGTCGCAATTTACGTTACGCGTCCTGTTTCTGTCTATGAAAAATATGGGCGTGTATTTTAGTGAAGAGAGATAAACTTCGAACATTGCGAATTGATACGATCGATTGTTTAATGGCGGTGATTTGAACGTGTCCGAAGCTGATAGGGTTTTAATGGGGTTTATAAAATATAATATCTGTTCCAGAGGTAGTACGGGTTTCCTGTGATAATGCTTGTGAGTAGGTATGTAATAAATAATAGAGGTTAGGTTATGTTTCACCTCATTGGCCCACGGTTTGTTAGTGGTGCACATATCTTTATGACGTAAATTTACTTTCGATTTTACAAACACTTTTACTTTTAGGGCCTCGTTCACCAACTCCAACTAAAGTGTTGATTAGTTACTTTCTGACTAGCGTTAATTGACAAGTAAGAGTTCTGAGTAACTTCTGTTAATTTCACAAGCAAAATTAGAGCTCTGAGTAGCAACTTACTGGTTAAGTGAATGATATCACAAATCCTGCGTCCCATTCGTTCAATATTACGTCAAAAGTATCTTATTTTGGCAAAAAAAAACACTCGTGACTCGTCTCGGGTCCGCACCACATGACACAAAAACCTACCGGACCCTTTTTTGCTATATAAATAGTTACACAGGTACTAAATCGTGTGTCCATAAGGACGAGTTTTGCGTGACCTCGTCTGGACATCGGTGTTCGCTTCGCCCGAATTGCAGTTTATTTTTGTTGAAACTACTTGATTTTTTAAATGAAAGGCTATTTTTTTTTTTTTTTTATAGCATAGATTGGTAAACGAGCAGATGGGTCACCTGATGGTAAGTGATCTCCACCGCCCATAGACACCCAAGACACAAAAAGAATCATGGGTGCGTTGCCAACCTAAAAGGAGGGAATGGAAGGAGAGGGAAGGGAATTGGGAAAGGGAGCGGGGAAATGGGCCACCGGAAATCTCACAACACCGAACGAAACGCGACAGCAAGCAGTCACTTTACGTCGGTTTTCTGTGAGACAGTGGTATCTAACCGGTCGAGCCGGCCCATTCGTACTATAGACGTTACTGTCTACAGCGTGGCTCTACCACTTTACAGTTAACACGTTCATTTAAAACGTTAAACATCGTTATTAAGGTATGACTACTATTTGATTAATTTGATTTTATAGTTTATTTAACTACGATAAAATGTACAATTAACTGCCTACTTTAAACTTTAACCGTCAAGTAAACGCGCTACTTGGCAGACGATGTGGCAAGTAGCTTACTGGCCAGTTTAATCATAAGATGCATGCTACTCGAACGTCGTGAAATTAGGTCACCTGATGGTCAGTGATCTCCACTACCCATAGAGACCTAGGACACAAAAGGAATCATAGATGCGTTGCCAACTTGAAAGGAGAGGAATAGGGATTAGGAAAAGGAAGGGGGGAATTGGGCTACCGGAAAACTCACTCACCGATCAAAACGCGACAGCGAACTGTCCCTTTACGTCGGTTTTCTGTGAGACAGTGGTACCAAACCTGTCGAGCCGGTCCATTCATGCTGTAGACGTAACTGCCTACACTCTACAGCGTTCCACCACATACACCAAAATAACATTTTATTCAATTTATGTCTGTCTGTCTGTCTGTTTGTTCTGGCTAATCTGTGAAATGGCTGGCCCGATTTTGACGGGACTTTTATTGGCAGGTAGCTGATGTAATAAGGAGTAACTTAGGCTACGTTTATTTTAGATATAATAAAAATAAATAAAAATTTTAAGAATCGACTGTTAGGCGGAACGAAGTTCGCCGGGTCAGCTAGTACATAATATTATGATATGTCATACATATCCATACGATGAGGTGAGCAATTAAAACCTAAATGCTAATCTAGTTATCGTAAATCGTATTGGCCTTACAAACATACAATCAGAGTTCCTGGATGAACAGATTTACACAGATGGATTGCCTAGTGAATTTTTAAACAGCTATGGGATTTCTACTCGGCTTAATGACCTGTTATTTGACAAGAAACTAGACATTTGGAGCTCCTTTAGCATTAAACTGTGCTAGATTTCAAACCACAAGTAAAATTCTAAAGCTTTATAATTTTTTATACCTTTTTGTATACTGTTTGATATTGAAAAGCAAATATTGTTTTGTAAAACGAACATAAAATACGTTTGTACATTTTAAAAAAATCGTAAAAAGATTTTATACGTTGAACGTAATTTCTTATATAAATAAGTAGATTCATCATTTTTTTGTTCACTGATGTGTTATCGAGATAAGCTTATATTTATTGCGTCTTTCATTTTGTATATTTAAAAGTGCGTTTTAGAATGTAATTATCTAACAAATAACAGAATTCTAAATTATTTGAAATTGTCAAAAGAACTATTCAGTTTATTCGTACTATTCGTTATAAAGTACATTCGTACGAGACGACCAGTCACGAATACAACGAATACCACTTTGATATTTAACTAAAAATATTTTGCTATCTATATCAAAGTTCTTTGTATCGGTGAAATAGCAAATTGGCGACACCCACCAGACCGTTTCCAACTACAAGCACAGTGTAAATTTGCCGTTGATACATTGCATTTATGCTACACAGAGAGGCACGAGTATTGTCTGTGTACACAGAACGGCCTAACAAAGCGACACTGCACTGCGGTCGACATGTCGCAATTTACGTTACGCGTCCTGTTTCTGTCTATGAAAAATATGGGCGTGTATTTTAGTGAAGAGAGATAAACTTCGAACATTGCGAATTGATACGTTCGATTGTTTAATGGTGGTGATTTGGACGTGTCTGAAGCTGATACGGTTTTAATGGGGTTTATAAAATATAATATCTGTTCCAGAGGTAGTACGGGTTTCCTCTGCTAATGCTCGTGAGTAGGTATGTAATAAATAATAGAGGATAGGTTATGTTTCACCTCATCTGCCCACGGTTTGTTAGTGGTGCACCTAGAAAGAAAGAAAACATTTATTGCTGGTACAATACTAAACATAAAACTACTTCACTAAGAGAAAAAAAAAATGCATATCATACATAATATTGCACCAACAAAGGTACCTCTCATTCAGCTACATGTTGCAGTACTCACTGACTGACTGCAGTGGGTATCGCAACGTCCACCTATCATTATGACGTAAATTTACTTTCAATTTTACAAACACTTTTACTCTTAATATAATAAAATTATGGCACGGTACAACAGTAGTGAATCCTAACAAAATTATTTTAATTACATGCCACCTCTGCCCATCCCCCTGTGGTTCAAATGTTCAAAGGTACCAAATAATCAAGTCAAAATATTCTGCTTTTTGTCAGTTGCTTTTTTTAAATTGAATGGGTCTGACAAACGTGTAGTACAAAATTAATTAGTTCCATCAATCACTACTTGAATAGTGTCACTCCTGGCACGGGCCCACTGATTTACAAAAAGGTAAAATAAAAAAGTAACGTGAATCAAGCATTGTGCCAACCCTTCCGTTGTTGATTTTACTCGCAGCGTCGTGGAGCCGTTCGTACTTCGTGGTTCCGTTCAAAAACCGTTGTTTTCTTATTTTTTGTGCAAAAGCTTGAAATGGATTTGGAAATGATAGAAGAATATTTACGAATGATAAATTGTTTTCAATTTTTATCACTGCTGATTTTTTTTAGTTAGAAAATATTTTTTCTCATGATAGCTTGTAAGTATCCTCATCCCCTTTTATCCAGTTGTGAAAATGAGAAGCTTAATACATTAGCTATTATGATAGCAGTTTTGGCTTGTAACTGAGAATCCTGCTCTTAAAAATTCATCGCTAATTTATTCTAATTAAAAAAGTAACGCATGTGTGAACACTTTTTTACTTTTAACACAGTTCATTGATAAAGGTCAATTCATTATCGTATTATATCATAATATGACCAAGTAGTAGTGTAGATAGTCACGGGCGGCTCGGCCTCCGGTGGCCCATACGCTTATGTAACATATAATATGTACCGCCTCCGACGGGTTAATTATTTATTTGAAAAATAAAACATACAACCGAGTACCTTACATAAACAGCATTAGAGAAAAAAATTTGCGCGCTAAGTTTAAAAATTGTATCGCGTCTGTATAATTAGATATTCTAACCCGTTGAAGACGGCACATATATGTTACATAAGTGTCTCGGCCTCCGGAAGCCGAGCCGCCCGTCACTTATTACATGACAAAATACACGTTTCAGTACCTTAACCTCAAAAACCTTAACTTTTTAGAAATGTCTTTCTTTATTATTTCGCTCTAATTCAATCAGCGCATCGAAAATTGGACCCACGTCATGGGGAACCCTATTAAAAATTTTCAAGTTTTGACATTCTATACCAAACCGGGGTAGAGATGGGACAATATTATGAATGAGTTCATGATTTGATGAGGGAGAATTTATTTTTCGGTTGACATGACAGACACGCGGCGCCACTGCACTGGTCAAAATAAAAGGTCATTGACACGTGGACGTACAAATTACATTTTGGTTGAATATTAATATGCAAGAGATACACAATATGTGTAGGTATCGTACAATACTACCCCTACTTTTAAATAAAATTTTACATTCATACTTATATTGACGCCTGTATCCCCGAAGGGGTAGGCAGAGGCGAACTAGAGATAAACACCCAGATTGCCGAGCTCATTTCCATTCCAGATGTGTTAGGGGGCGAACATATCGGCACAAATTCCAGACTCATACTAAATAGAAAAGCACAATTTCGATGACCCGGGGATCGAATCCGAGACCTCAGGATGGTAGTCGTATCACATATGATTGTAACAATACAACTACGCTACCAAGGCATTCAAAAATGTTTAATTAATGTAATTTTGTGAAACCCTGTTTTTTATAATAGAGGCTGGCAAACGACCAGATGGGTCACCTGCCCATTCGTGCTGTAGAGGTAGATGTAGATGTAACTGTCTACAGCGTGGCCCTACCACTCAAAAAACTGGTGACTTTGAAGTACGTATAATAAGTTCCGACCACTCTCTTAACAGAATGGCTATGTAACATTCAGTAACATGCATGTTAACGAACGTGATATAAGACCCTAATATTAATGTATTCTTGATAAAAGTGGATAAGATTTAAAAACCATGTCATAACGCATAAATCGGATAACCTTCGACAAATTGTGCTTATAATTTATTATATTCCGATCCCTATTCTCAAAAGGTGTAACACAGACGTACATTTGTCACAATCGTACAATAATTTGCATATGTATGGACATTTCTTATTTGAATATAACAATCGATCATAGTATGACAATGCGCGTACGCCCTTTTCTAACGACCTCAGAGTTCGAAGCTTGATTTTACTGCGTAGCCATGTAAGGTTGTTTTTAACCAGTTCAAAAAAGGAGTACGTTCTCTATCCGATATATAATTGCGGACAAAGACTGATGCAAATGCCATAATAGTTCATACTAGTCGCTTTCCATGATCAGTCGTGTATTATTTTGGACTGCCTTCCTCGGTGGCATAGTGGCATTGTGTTTTAAGACTATCGTCCTGAGGTCTCGGGTTCGATCCCCGGGTCGGGCAAAGTGATATTGGATTTTTCAGTATCAGTCCGGTGTTTTGGTCCGGAGTTTCAGCTCAGCGAAATGTGGGTGTTCTCGTCGGCTAGTGCGCCTTTGTCTACCCCTTCGAGGGAAGATACAGGTGTGAGTTTAAGTTATGTATCATTTTCCTAACATTTCCTAGCATCATATTGGATCTAATGTAATCTGGCTAGTGCAACTAAGCAGAACAAATTCCAGGAAAATAAAAGTTTCTGACAAAATACTCCAACCTCGTCTTTTATGTGATTTTTTTTTATACACAAAGGTTTTGTGATATCATAACATAACATAACATAACATAAGCTTACGCCTGTATCCCCGAAGGGGTAGGCAGAGGCGCACTAGCGAACTAGAACACCCACATTTCGCCGAGCTTAGTTCCGTCCCAGATGTGATAGGGGGCGAGCCTATCGCCATATCGGGCACAAATTCCAGACTCCGGGCTGATATGGAAAAATCCAATATCACTTTGCCCGACCCGGGGATCGAACCCGAGACCTCAGAACCGTAATCGTACCGAAATACCACCACGCCACCGAGGCAGTCATAACACATTATGATATCACAAAACCTTTGTGTCATAAACAGAAACTTTCCCAAGTATTCAACTTTCTATTAAAAAACTGTCATTTTTATCATATGCCAGTAGCAAAATCTTTTATGAAAACGAAGGATAAAAATATGAGGGAATCTGAATTATTGTCACTCATGCTTTTGTGTGCGAAGGACCGAGGCGATAACGACGAATTCCATTAAAATTCACACACCCTTTGAAGGGACGATATTAAAAACATAACTGTATTTCGTAAATAAACAACCTATGTAATAAACAGTGGGTATCCATTATTGCCATTTCATACACGTTCCATATTGGGAACAATGCGTCTGCGCATCATTTCGACACTCATTTGCATTTTGACATTGTCTGAGTGACACGTGTTTCTATGAAAGTCAAATTTAAGGTAACATTTTGTTGAATAACAAAATATTGCTTTGTTGAACATTTTTTGGAGTTAAATATTATTGTTTATTATACCTCTTGTATACATATTATATTTTCATTTGTACATAGGATACATAGGACTTTACACGTTAATATTATGCTAAAGCCTTATTCCAAAACTGTTATAGTACCATGATATTTATAAAAAAATACGAATTTTTAATGCTTGTTTACAATTCGACGCATATTTTATTTATGGATTCATTATTAATCGACTCCAAAAGTCTGCAAAAGCTCCCTTAAAACTCCTGATTTCTTAAGTTTACGTGAATGCTATACATTTAAATAAAACGATTATATACGGATTCTATCGCGATTTGTTTTTCTTAGACCTGACATTTCGTAGGCTTTGCAGCTTTCGTGCTCACGGGGCGTCTAAACGTCGGGCCTATGAATAAAAACAAATCGTGATAGAATCCGTATTAAATAGGTTTATTTCAATGCCAAAATTGCATAATATCCCTCAACCTATTGTGATTTCTATAGATAAGATCATAGTCTCAACCCTTAACTGGCACACGTCACGATGAACTTTAAACAAAATTGTTTTGGTTTTATTTTTCATTACAAGTTAGTAAACAAGCTCATAAGCTCACGCCTGTATCCCCGAAGGGGTAGGCAGAGGCGCACTAGCGAACTAGAACCAGAGTTGGGCATTAATCAATTAATTTTTTAATTGTAGCAGCAAACAATTAAATTTTCAATCGCAATTAAATCAATTGCAATTGATTTAATTGCGATTGATCTTCAATTGTATGCTACAATTGAAATTAATTGCAATTAAAACCATTAATTGCGGTTTACAATTGATTTAATTGCGATTGAAAAAGTAATCAATTAATTTATTTGTTAATTGATTACCGTGTGACAATTGACAATTAAGTTATACCGTGCTATTGCATGTGAACTCAAAAGTTTTAAAAATGGGCGCCACAACCGCCTCCGCGGTCTAATGGCCCGTGCAAGTCGCTTTTATCGACTGGCTTGTTCCAGATCCCTCTCGGTACACTCTACTTCTGCTACTACCTACTGTAAATATTGTAAACGTAGAATTGTTGTGTAATTGGGTACTTAACTGCCGCACTCAGAGACGTTCCTTACATTAGTCCTAATTGGTATTTAACTAATTGACATTAAATTTTTAAATACAGAATACATGGTCTGCCGCACTCCGTGTCATGTAATGGCCAATTAAATAGTTCCTAAGTGTAGATTTTAAAAAGTTACCTCTCAGAGTCAGATAATGATTCATTAATAGCCCTTAATGACAATTAAAGTTAAATACGGCACGACCCTTACTTATCTATTTAATGATTGATTTGTGTTTGGGGTTACATTTTTACAAAATATGACATAGGCTCACACCTGTATCCCCGAAGGGTTAGGTTAAGGCGCAAAAACAGCGAACTGGGTGTTCTACCCATATAATATTTTTATTACAGAAAATACCGGTGAGTTAAATTCGCATTACGTATTTCAATATGGCCTATGTCCAGCAGTGGACGTCCTGTGGCTGATGATGATGATGATTATAATATTTTAACCCGTCGGAGGCGGTACATATATATGTTACATAAGCGTATGGGCCACCGGAGGCCGAGCCGCCCGTGACTATTTAAATCGCACGCACCAGCATCATCATTGTTACCAAACAATGTGTGCCGGGACCATTCAAGACATCGCAATTCTGGCGGCAGCGGCTACCGGCCATGTTATTAGACGCATACAGCGATGCGATGATGGTTTAATTTTAAACAAGGATTTCTTTGCCCAATTTAAGAGTTTAGAGACGAAATTGTCTCGGGCAGCAGGTGCTTTCGGACGACGGCTGCCCAATATGGAAGGTCCTGGCACCCATTGCTGAACATGCGTGACGTTTGAAGAATACCACCGTGGTATCCCGTGTCAGCCGTAAGAGGCGCCTCATAGCGTTCCTTTTAGTACTTTTGTACATGTGGATTCGGGATGGATGGTAGCACAGGTGCTTGGCCTTGTGCTGTCGTCGGCGGCGGGGCCTTATGAGCAACAATTGGAGACAGGCCGCAAGACAGCACCACGCAGGGGTGGTTCAAAACGAATCCTGGGCGCTTTTCGCCTAAGGAAACCGGGAGCTGTCCCTTAAGCACTGAAGAGGACCACCGCGGGGTTTGAAGTCGATATTGCCGGTGTAGGGTGTATATAGTGTTAGGGACTCCGCCTCACTCATTAACAAATAAAACAAAAAATATTGCGCACGTTATTTTTTGCGATGGTTCTTATGATATTCATTTATATTATATTATGGTGCATAAAATATCGCCACCTTGGTCTAGTGGCAGTGTTTATAGACTGTGAACTGGGAGGTCCTGGGTGCGATACCCAGGTCGGGTGTGATGTTTTGCTAAAGTTATTTTCTCGGAACTGGATCCCCCAGATAGGAGTTGGCGTCAGGAAGGCAGCCGGTCGTAAAAAACTAAGCCAAATTATTCCTGCAATATGCTTGAGACAACAAAAAAATGTGTTGCGCCAACCACACATTAAGATGGGATAAGGGCAGGTAGAAAGAAAATGTGAATAAGATTACAATAGTAATAACAGCTGCACCCACCAAGGTTCATTAAATTAGGCCTAATTAGTCATTAACTAATTTACATTAAATTCGTTAATTATCGTTGCATCCCAGAGTCAAAATTTAATGGTTCATTAGTTAATGTCAACTTTATGTTTCCGTAGGACAGACGTCAATGTGTAGGAGCTTTGACATTTGATCTGACAGCCTTCGTGGCGCAGTGTGCGAGTACTAGTAGCCGGCTGTGAATTGGGGGACGGCGCGGCGGGTTCGATTCCCGCACCGAGAGAAATGTTTGTGTGCTTATTTTTTAAAAAGGGCATAACGAAACGCATAATTTTATCTAAATAAATAAAAATAAAAATTGAGCTCATTTTTTTCTATGGCATAATTGGTATCACTTTCTACTGTAAAAATAAAAGTCTGTTTTAGATAAAAACAGTATATTGTGTAGGTACATAAATAGGGATTTGACATAGACTTCGTTTAATGACTGACTGACTGACTGTGACTGGCGTGGTTGTATTTCGGTACGACTACCGTCCTGAGGTCTCGGGTTCGATCCCCGGGTCGGGCAAAGTGATATTGGATTTTTTCAGATCAGCCCGGAGTCTGGAATTTGTGCTATTCTACGAGAGACGGCGTTAATGAAGTTTGAGATCCAACATTTTGTATAGAACCTCTCTATATATGTAGTGTGAAATCTCTTTGATTTTCTGTATTAAAAATAAAATGTCAAATGTTTGACGTAAAATTGCTAATCAGTCATTAAGGAGTTATGTAAAGGTGTTTCTGTACATTGTCATTTAGGGACGCTAATAAATCATTAGCTGTCTCTGAGTGGTATCATTTTGAAATCTATACTAAGGGACGATTTAATGAGCGATTAAACGTCTCTGAGTGCGGCAGTAAGAGTGACAGACGCCATTACGGTATGAATGTTGCCAACAATGCCAACCAATTTACCAATTTTTTAAATACTATTAGGAATAATGAAAGGAGACGGAAACGGTTCCATACAATCTTGGGCCTAGATTGTAAAAGGATGAAAGTGGTGTCAATTAATAGATAGTATATTATGAGATCATTACTGAAAATTTGGCGATTTTTTGTAATCAGAGAACAGAGTTATGAGCCTCACTTTGACTTAAATAAAAGTGAGGTTATGGAGCAAACTATACGCAAACAACTGATGTTTATAAGTACAAATCTTACCTATTGATATGTTTTAATGTAGATAACATAAGCTCACGCCTATATCCCCGAAGGGGTAGGCAGAGGCGAACTCGAAAAAAAACCCACATTCGATAACTAAATGTTGGTCATAAAGACGATTATTCTCAGGAACATAATATTTATACTGGCTGAGCAACATTGTGCTAGTAGAAAACTATTAAAAATATGGAAAACACCGAAAACGCACACGCACAAAACAATATAAAAACGAAGCAAATGAAAACGATTATTAAAATGTCAATTCATAGTTTTTTGTTCCACAAGGAACCAGCTAAGGTCTGAATGCATGCCGCCAAGCAATTCATTAACTATTTTATTTTCTAGAACTGTTGATTATGTTAGTTCTAATTTTTCAACTATTTTACTTGAATTAATCATCCGGATCTAGCATTATATATATTTATATGTTTTTAACTCATTCATCTTAATCGATTAAGTAATCGGTTCTATTTAGTGCCCTTTACTTATTTTTTAGATATCTCATTTTCTAGATTGTGAATTGAACAGATTTTTTATATTTTGAAATAAAAAAAATATCAATTTTTAAGCTATTAAAGAGAAAATATCTCATTACACAGACATTTAGTCGAAGGGTTAAGCTGAAATTTCTAAAAATACGCAATAAAACTCGAATTTTGCAAGCTAGTGCCGAGTTATTGTTTCTTTGAATCATAACAATTGAACTAGATCAATCACTATGTTTTAAAAGTAAGCAACATTATTCTGGAAAGTGACATTTCGATCTGTCAGTTTACTCCGTTTAATTAGCAATCTGACTATAGAATTATGATTTTTAATAACAACTGTATTGAATACTCTAGTTAAAACGCAAATCTATATTCATATTAAATTAAATAACTCTGCGATAATAACTCTGTTTGTGCAGTGGCGTGCACTCCTTATAGACAAAGAGACACTGCCTATCCTGACAATTTGCTACTAACATAAATAATTAGCAAAATCAAATTACACAGCCTGGCTTTTGTTTGATATCAAAATGGGGATTATGATGATAGTAATTGGTGATGTAAGAGTTAAAGAAAAAAAATCAACTTTTATGCGTACTCTGATCGGAAAGTGTGTTTTTGGTGTTTTCACGGTTATATCACTGAACCGATTTTGATGTCATTTGCTATAATTAAACCTAAAGGATTTTCTGTTTTTTGATCTTTTTAACCAACAAATAAAAACCAAAAGGAGATGGGGATCTTTGGGCCAAAATGTAATGAGTTGAGATATGGCTCAAAAAATTGTCATATTTCTCTATTTCAAAATATAAAAAAATCAGCCCAATTCACAATCTAGAAAATGAAATATCTGAAAAATAAGTAAAGGACACTATTAAAATAGAATCGATTACTTTATCGACTAAGATGAATGAGTTAAATATATAGCCTCTTACTTATAAAAATATTTGAGCGCTGCTTATCTTTATACCATACGTTGTCCCTTTAATTTTTAAACGATGTAACGCAAGGAAAAAAGTGACAGGCTATTCTAAGCAAAAGGTTAAGCGAAAATGGTTTTTATAAGTAAGGCCCATAATGCTAGATCCGGATGATTAATTCAAGTAAAAATAATTGAAAACATAAGAACTAACATAATAAACAGTTTTAAAAAATAAAACAGTTACTGAATAGCTTGGCGGCATGCATTCAGACCTTAGCCGGTTCTCTGTGAAATAAAAACGATGAATTGACATTTTAAAATCGTTTTCATTTGCATGAAGCAAATTTCGTATTGTTTCGTGCGTGTGCGTTTTTGGGTGTTTTCCATCGTTTCAATAATTTTCTACTAGAACAATGTTGCTCAGTCTGTATATTTTGTTCCTGAGAATAATCGTCTTTGTGAACATTTATTTATCGTATTTGGGTGTTCGAGTTTGCTTCTGCCATCCTTTCGCGCATATAGGCGTGAGCTTATGTTATCTACATTAAAACATATAAATAGGTAATATTTATACTTATTAATATATATATTTATACTTATTTATTACTTTGATACCTCAAAGTACATACATAGACTCACGCCTTTTTCCCATAGGGATAGGCAGAGACAACGGATTTCCACTTGCTACGATCCTTACAGGTATGTAACGGGTCCTTACAGGTACGATCCTTACATACCTGTAAGGATCGTAGCAAGTGGAAATCCGTTGTCTGCCTATCCCTATGGGAAAAAGGCGTGAGTCTATGTATGTATGTATATAAACTTATAAACGTCAGTTGTTTGCGTATCGTATAGTTTGTTCCATAACCTCACTTTTCTTTAAGTTAAAGTGAGGCTCATAACTCTGTTCCCAGATTACAAAAAGTCGCCAAATTTACAGTAATGATCTCATAATATACTATCTATTAATTGACACCACTTTCATCGTTTTACAATCTAGGCCCAAGATTGTATGGAAACGTTTCCGTCTCCTTTTTATTTCAAACACTATAAACACAAATTTTGTTCAGACGAACGAACTTAATGCCAGCGGCATTCGCTACCAGTCAACCTTTGGGTGGCACAGAGAAAAGACAAGGTGGGTGTCAAAGAATTTGAACGCCTAGAAGGATAGCGTCAAACAAAATGTCAGTGTGAGATGAGGCAATTTTGCATATCGTAGTGTGCGTGACAGTGATACCAGGTTTCACTCCATTTTCCTAAATATGGGTAATTTTTTCTTTTATAAAAATAAAATTTTCACAATAAACAGGGAGATTACTTTTTAACCATTTCGGAAATTAAGAAGACGGTTCTTTACTCATTCGTATTTTTAAGTACACGATATTTCTGACAAAGGATATGGGGAACTTTGGGCCAAAATGTAATGAGTTGAGATATGGCTTAAAAAATTGACATTTTTTTTCTATTTCAAGATATAAAAAATCAGCCCAATTCACAATCTAGAAAATGAGATATCTGAAAAATAAGTAAAGGATACTAAATAGAATCGAATACTTAATCGGTTAAGCTGAAAGAGTTAAAAAAAATATAATACTAGATCCGGATGATTAATTCAAGTAAAAGTAATTTAACACATTGGAACTAACATAATAAGCAGTTCTAAAAAATAAAATAGTAACTGAATAGCTTGACGGCATGCATTCACCTTAGCTGGTTCCATATGGAACAAAAACTATGAATTGACATTTTAATCATAGTTTTCATTTGCTTCGTTTTTTATTGTTTTGTGCGTATGCGTTTTGGGTGTTTTCCATCGTTTTAATAATTTTCTACTAGAACAATGTACTCAGCTATAAAAATATTTTGTTCCTGAGAATAATCGTCTTTGTGACCAAAATTTTGTTATCGAATGTGGGTGTTCGAGTTCGACCCCTTCGGGGATATAGGCATGAACTTATGTTATCTACAATTAAACATATCGATAGGTAAGATTTGTACTTATAAACATCGGTTGTTTGCGTATAGTTTGCTCCATAACCTCACTTTTATTTAAGTCAAAGTGAAGTGAAATCTCTGTTCTCAGATTACAAAAAAACGCCAAATTTTCAGTAATGATGTCGTAATATACTATATATTAATTGACACCACTTTCATCCTTTTACAATCTAGGCCCAAGATTGTATGGAAGCGTTTCCGTCTCCTTTAGACCTATTTTGACAATTATTTTTCAGTCGTTTTCAAATTAAGAGGTTTTTGGATGATTCTTCAGAATTCATTTCAAATTAAAATTTGAAAATTTAAAGTTTACAAAAACCGACCACATCAAATTGAAAATTAAATTCTGTCTTTGGAGTCAGTGCCAGGTTCAATGGTCAAAATGAAAAGGCACAGACAAACTTATACTTGCCTAAGTCGTTCATTATAGTCCGTTCATAGAATTGCATGCACTTATCATAGAAATATAACATATAGAACGACAGTACACGGCCGCGGAGCGGCGTGAAGGCTTTCTAAATAAGACATTATTGTCTCATTACGTCGCACGGCGCGGCATGTCATTGTTCAAGGTCAAAACTTAGTATGAAGAGCTCGCACAAAAACAAAGAAATAATCTTTCCATTAAGTCAATGGTATGTCTTCTACACCCAAAAAGATATATGTATATGAGACACTAATCAATGTTTTTACAATTTTAATATAGATGAGAAGATGTTCACGAAAATAGCTAATAAGAGGTGGTAAGACGAAAATGATTAATCAATATACAATATATCAAACAATAAATCATTTTATGTAAATTATTGATTATAATTAAACAAATGAACGCAATATATTAAGATAAAATACTTTTGTTTTACTCCGAATAAAAATCTCCCGATTTCTCCCGATTTTCAGGTGCCAAATCTACCGATTTTTAATTTTACACTTTTGCAACACTGGTTTCTATGACAACTGTGGAACCAGCGACTGAAGGTGGCTAAAGTAGGTCTACATGAATGTCATGATTTTTACGCGTGGATTAGGTATCTATGACTTTATTATTTATGATCTAAGGTGGGTGTATATGAAAAAAATAAAAATAAAGGTGGTTCACTATCGTTCACTGGTGAATTCCACTATCGTACCACACGCTACAAGCTGAAGTTTCATTCCCACCACCTGGATGAATTGCGTTCCTCAACATAATAATACCTGTAGACTACACGCTCGTGATATACCGCCGAATGTTCATACACTTAAGGTCGCCTTATGTCGTTTAAGGCCGCCTTAGCTGTCAAAATTGTATGGCGAAAATCAATGTAAGAAGCCGTTAAAGTTGAGTAGCGTTTGACCATTCGGGCGTTAGTGATACAATGGGAAGTCTTATCGCTAATAGCAATCTCTTTGAGACTCCAGACAACCTTTATTATATCGGTATTAATTGTTAATCAAGCAGCGATAGCTCAGTTGGGAATGGTATGGACTGCCGAGACAAGTGTCGGAGGTTCGAAACCAACCCCAAAATGGAGCATACACCTCTGACTTTTCTATGTTAAGTATATTTTCATTGTGAAATATCGCTTGCTATAACGGTGAAGGAAAACATCGTGAGGAAACCTGCATACCCGAGAATTTCTTCACAGGAATTTCGAAGGTATGTGAAGTCTGCCAACCCGCATTAGGCCAGCGTGGTAGACTAAGGCCTAACCCCTCTCATTAGTAGAGGAGGCCCGTGCCCAGCAGTGGGACAGTAATATTACAGGGCTAATATTATATTAATTGTTAATTATTTTACGATAATTACGATTAACAATTGATTATTCGTAATTGCGGTGCTCACAATTACAATTAATTAATTGTTAATTGCGATCACTTGCAATTACAGTTATTTTTTTAATTGTTAATCGCAATTAAAAAGCCGCAATTTATTTGTTAGTTGTTAATTGTCTCTACAATTGATATTTGCCCAACTCTGACTAGAACACCCACATTTCGCCGAGCTTAGTTCCGTCCCAGATGTGATAGGGGGCGAGCCTATCGCCATATCGGGCTCAAATTCCAGACTCCGGGCTGATATGGAAAAGTCCAATATCACTTTGCCCGACACGGGGATCGAACCCGAGACCCCAGAACCATAGTCGTACCGAAATACCACCACGCTACCGAGGCAGTCTTAGTAAAACTAGCGTCGATACCACGAACTAAATATCGCAATATTTTGTCATTCGTTTGAATATTTGTTTGTTTGAACATAAACAGAGCAATTATTTATTTAACATCACCGCCAAAAACTGGCAGCTTGCGCGAATGAAAAAAACGGAAGCGTGCGTTCGCAAATCAAATAGAGCTTTGTTGTCATTGTTATCGTACTTGTGGATCTGTGAATATTGGCACTTGTGATGGGATTTCTTTATAAGACGGTAAATATTTTACATTTTTATGACAGTATGAATATAGCTAGGTTTAATAATGTTTTCATTACATATTTAATTGTTTTTTGTCATTGTGGCCAAGATAAAAATAAAATGTAATGTAATGTAAATCATCCTAAAAATTGAGAAACAGAAAAAATAGATAAGAAACGCCCAATTTGCGATGCAGAAATATTTTTGCATCGTTTTCATGTGAAGATTTAACGAAACGTCGAAACAACGTAATTTTAAATATTTTACTATAATCAATAGTAAAATAAATAATAGTACATTAAATTTTATTTAATTCGATGCAGTTTAATGAGACGCGCGGTGCAGAATTAAATTTTTCATTCTTCAACATCAACCAAACGTGTGTAAACGCGATAAACCAATAGTCAAAATTAATGGCTCGTGAAAATTACGTATTATCATAAATAAAACGAAGTCGACAATATCAACAAAAGAGCTCTTCACACAACAATACAGCGTTTTACAAACCCTTTATATTTTGAACTGAATGCAATAAATTTTGCTCCAAATCAGTCTCCTGTTATGGTTCCGTTTGCGATTTATAAAATTGATAAATGCCTTACATCGTTGCACTACAAAGAAAACTAACGTGGCGTTGCTTTTATTTTTCCCTTTTGTCTATTCTTATAATGGGTAACTTACAGAGAAGATTTATGCTGTTATTGATTTAGAAGTTAAACGAAGTGGATCAAATGGAGGTTGCCTATTTTAGGGCTAAGAAAATTGTTAAATACTTAGAGCGACTTGCACCTCTATTACTAGAGTTAGACCTAAACTCGATTTATCCTACAACTTGATTCGATTTAAATCGATATTTGGGATAAATGGAAATTTATCTAAGTGCTGCAAGTAGCTTTTAGTATTATATTGTGAGTCTTTTATAAGGTGAGATCATTTGATTTTATACAAAGATTTTGGAGGCCGTCAGCGCAAAGGCGGCCTCACAAAGACTTTTCCATGTCTCTTGTGGCACATTTAGGATTCAGAATTCGAATATTTGGAAAACCATTGCGCAGAGGGGCAATAATACATAGTTAAACATGGGATACGTGCAGTTAGTCATTAGTCGCACTGACTAATGCGTAATAAACAATTTTACGTACAAATATGGATTAGGCCGCTTTATCTCTGATATGCTCATATATTAATAATAGAAAGTTGACGAAAAATATAACAAAACACAAAGTCCTATCTGTTCGTATCCTCAGAGAGACAGGTTACGGCACAACCCTAAGCCAGGGGACGGAAATAAGCTCAGCGAACACTAGACAGAATAATGATTTGATTCTAATTAGAGCTCAATTAACGCCTTCACATTTACAACGTCCGGATTGTAATTGTACTTCTAGTGCAGCAAGTCTCGTCTTCCTGTTATTAACAATAATTCACAACACAATAAAACAACATAAAGCGACGGAGCTCGTCACAGGGTGTAAGCAGCGACAATCGGACATCCGACACGCGCCCGCTTATTAAATTATAAAGAAAACAAACCGGTAAACGAGTTAAGGCGACGTTTCAAAATATATTTTGTGTTAACCTTAGAAATATTTGTCTAGTAGTCTAGTGGCAGCATAATTATATGTGCTGAGAACTGTAGGGCTAACTTTTGACATTCGATTAAATTTTGACCACGATTTTATTTCATTTATGGCGACTTGCACCATTATTACTAACCTACAGTTAGCCTTAACCTCAAGTTAAATTGAAATAGAAATATATGAAGGACATGTAATTCATTACAAGTAATTAATTAAATGTCATAATTTATTATCTGTAATTACATGTAGTACATTACATGTAATGAATTACTTGCCCTTCATATATTTCATTTTCAATTTAACTTGAGGTTAGGACTAACTGTAGGTTAGTAATAGTGGTGCAAGTCGCCCTTAGTGACTTAAAATTCAACCATGATAAAATCGAGTTAAAAAGTGCGCTAACGACGCCATGACGTGTTGGATTCGAGAACTTTAGGAACTTTTAAGCGCGACGTATTTGTGCTGTTAGAAATTACTTCATTAAATCCCTTTGATTGTTTCAAAATATCTTTAAATATGTCTTTCTTAATATATTTTATTTCGCTCCGGTCGCGTAATCCGTGCTCGATACGACTATCGTCCTGATGTCTTGGATTGGATCCCCGGGTCGGGCAAAGTGATATTGGATTTTTCATTATCAGCTCGAAGTCTGGAAATTGTGTCCGATATGGCGATAGGCTCGCCCCCTATTGCATCTGGGACGGAACTAAGCTCGGTGAAATGTAGGTGTTTTAGTTCGCTAGTGCTCCTCCACCTATCCCTTCGGGGATACAGGCGTGAGCTTGTGAGATGTTGCCAAAATAACAATAGAATATAATTTATATGAAATCAAATACCCATTTTCACATTATTTTGATGTTTATTTTATAATGAAGTTAAAGAATCGAAATATACTTTTATGTGCGGTAGAATGAAATAAAAAATAATGTTATGAACTGTCAGTCGGTAGTCAGAGGTGGGGCAGAGTAAGATCGTGTATAAAAGTACTGGCATAAGTCATTCAAGACACACTTGCTGTCGGGAGCTCGAGGGAGACGTTACTCTGCCCCCTGTCAGTTCTATCTGACTCTGAGTACCTAATTTACAGATAAGTATTGGTATTATGTATTGTGAATATGAATATAATGAATATATTAAAATATAGATATAGATAAAAATATAGTAGATATAGATATAGATAAATAGTAATTATTGAATAAACAATTTAATTATCGATTAAATTAAATGTTTGTTATATTATATTTCTTTTTTTTTTAGTTTTTTAATTATAATATTCTCACATCAGAAGTGGGATACTTATTCATTTAGCCTACAAATATCATAATAATTTTATATAATTTACAGAGAGAGAGAGAGAGAGAGAGAGAGAGAGAGAAAGTGCGAACCATGGATTCGGAGCTTGTGAAGAATTTATTGGAATCTATACAGAAGGCACTTTCGACAAATCGGCGTCAAGATGATGTGGTACTACCCATGTTCCACCCTGAGAAAATGCACAACGGTGCAGAGAGCTGGTGTTCAGATATTGAGGATCTTGGTGGAGAGTTTGAGTGGAGTAGTCTCCAAATGGTTGCGAAGGCAGGTAAGGCCCTTCGGGGTTCAGCTGCTACTTGGTTTGAAACGTGGGAACCAGAACATCGTGACTGGGAGACTTTTCGCCAAGATTTAGTAGATTTGTTTCCGAGTAAGAAAAATTTAACAGAGAAACTTACCCAAGCTATATTGTATAATTCCGAATCTGCGGATACTTATGCCGAATATGCTAGAGAAAAGATTTTGCTTCTTAAGAAAACTAGGGTAGCCTTTACGGAAGATCAGCTAGTCGAGCTTGTCTGTGGGGGAGTTCGCGATATCAATGTACGTATGGCTTCCTTTAATAATTCAGTATCGACCACTCAAGAACTAATAGCTCTTTTCTCGAGCTATGTTAAGCATCCCCGAAAGAGATTTCTCGATAGGAATGAGACTAGTAATGAGCAGAATATAAGCACTGCCAAGAAAAGCCGTTTTGGCCGTATTTCAGACTCTTTTACTGCTAAAGAATGTTATTCTTGCGGACAAAAAGGTCACCTCCGATTTCAGTGTCCAAAGAATTCTCAATTTAAGAAGCAGCATTCAGACAATCATGTTGGTACTAGATCAAAAGACTTGCCAAATCATAACAAAATTAAATGTAACTTTTGTAGAAAAGAGGGTCATACTTTAGAAAAATGCTGGATGAAACAGCGCTATGATCGCGAAAAACAGATTAATAATAGACCAGTTAATTGCATTACTCAGTCAGGCCTCCATCTTACAAAGATACATATTAACGAAATATCGGTAGATGCATTAATTGATACCGGCGCTAACTGCTCTATAATAAAAGAGTCTATTGCATTTCGATTGGGTTGTCACGTTGCTCCGTGGTCAATAAGGTTGGATGGTATAGGCTCAGGTCGCTTAAATACTTTTGGTAAAATTACGGTGCCAGTTCGTTTTGACAATGTTTGCATAGAATTAGAAATACATGTGGTAAACAATGATAGTATTAGTTATGATTGTATTATAGGGCAGGATGTAGTTAAGCATTCTGATATTGCCATAATTACCGACATATCAGGCACTAAATTAATAAGGAAAAATGTTGTCAATTGTACTCAACGTAATGAAGATAATTCAATTACACAATGTATTCGAAATTTAGATACTGATTTGAAAAGTAGAGTGAAAAGTATTTTTGATAAATATCCAAACGTTTTGCCGTCAGTGGATTATATCGGTAATGTTAATACTGGTATGTTGGAAATTAAACTCAAATCTGATAAAAATATTTATTATCGCCCTTACCGACTGGCGCCAGTAGAACGCGAGAAAGTAAAATATATTATAAATGACCTCTTACGGGCTGGTATCATCCGTGAAAGTGACTCTTCTTATGCAAGTCCTGTTCTCCTAGTTAAAAAGCGTGACGGTGGTGATCGAATGTGCGTGGATTTCAGGGCTTTAAATTCTATAATCGAAAAAGAGAGATATCCTCTTCCCTTTATTCAAGATGAGATCGATCAATTGGGTAAGGCGAAGTATTTTATATCTATCGATATGAAAAATGGCTTTCACCAGATTCCGGTTTCTCCAAATAGTGTTAAATATACAGCCTTTGTTACGCCCGATGGCCACTATGAGTATGTTAAGATGCCTTTCGGTATATGTAATGGCCCTTCGGTATTTCAACGTGCTATATCTAAAGCGGTTAAGGATCTCAAGTTCTTGAGAGTTTATATAGATGACTTACTTATACCATGTGAGACCATTCAACAAGGTCTTGAATATCTTGATTTGACCCTTGCAGCACTTGTTAAAGCAGGATTTACGATAAACTTAAAGAAATGCAGGTTTTTTGTGGAGTCAATTGAGTATTTAGGTTGGACCATATCCACAGATGGTGTGCGACCTAGTGAAACTAAAGTTAAAGCTTTAGTCAATTCCCCTGCTCCTAAAACTGTCAGACAAGTCAGACAATTTATGGGTCTTGCCAGTTATTTTAGGAAATTCATTCCAGAATTTGCTGCCAAAACGGCTTGTATTACAAAACTAACTAAAAACGGACAGAGTTGGGAGTGGGGTGATGAACAAGAAGCTGCGCGTACTTATATTATAACCAAGTTGATATCGGAACCAGTACTCTCTATCTTTGACCCATTATTGCCTACAGAATTGCACACCGATGCTAGCGCTATTGGCTATGGTGGAATGCTCATTCAGAAACATGGTACAAATAATAGGGTAGTTGCTTATTTCAGTCGTCGCACTACCGAACCTGAATCAAAATACACATCATATGAATTGGAAACTTTAGCTGTACATAATTCGTTAAAGAATTTTAGAGTTTATCTTTTGGGTATAAGATTTAAAATTGTCACCGATTGTAATGCCATTAAATCAACTATGTATAAAAAAGATATTTCTCCTAGAGTTGCTAGATGGTGGACGTTCATGCAGGATTTTGATTTTGAGGTGGTCTATAAGAAGGGTATTTATGTAAGTCATGTTGATTATTTAAGTAGAAACTTAATGACTTCAGAATCTAAGTTTAACAGTTCATTTAATGTAAACATAATAACCGAACAATCATCCTGGTTAGAAGTGGCTCAGCATAAAGATCCAGAGACCTTATCATTAATAGACAGAGTACAAACCGGTGACATAGGTAGTGATCAATACATATACAAAAACAATATACTTTATTACAAATGCCCTTTAGATAAAAAACTTAAGGCATATGTCCCAAAGGGAAGTAGACTTAGTATTTTACGTTTGTACCATGATGAGAATTGTCATGTTGGGAAAGAAAAGACGTTGAAAAAGATACGAGAGTCTTTTTGGTTTCCTGGTATTAATAAATTTGTTAAGAAATACATTTCACATTGTTTAGTATGTGTAAAAGGAAAGTTCCACAGTGGTCCGCACCAAGGACTTTTACATCCAATAGATAAAGTCCCAATACCATTTCACACAATTCATCTGGATTGTATAGGTCCTCTTACCCAGACAAATGAAGGCTATAGACATGTCTTAGTGGTCATTGATGCGTTTACGAAATATTGTATCCTTAAGCCTCTTAAGACAATGAGTGGTGAAGAAATGTACGTCGTAATTCGTGACGCTTTAACAATGTTTGGGACTCCGTCCAGAGTAATTACAGACCGAGCAACAAATTTTTCAAATGACTCTTTGAGTACTCTATTTCGCGAATGGAATGTAAACCACCACATGATTTCAACTGGTACTCCACGTGGGAATGGTCAGGTGGAACGTTATGTTGCCACAATAATAAACATGATGACAACCACGTGTAATAACAATACAGAATGGCCGAACTCGTTGTATAAGGTTCAGCTAACTTTAAATTCGACTGTACAAAAATCAACTGGATTTTCCCCATTGAGATTGTTAGTGGGTCGTGATACAAACACTGCCAGTGTGCAGGCTCGACTGGCCGACATTGAAGATCCAGGCCCCTCTAACATGGAGCAAATCGCTGATACTAAGGCCGACAGAATAACGGCATATAATAAGTTACAATCGGCAGCAGACGGATATAAATCGCGTTTTGATTCCACCAGGCGTAATAATATAAATTATGCTTTGGGAGATATTGTTTATGTCTGTCAAGACCATCGTCGTCACAATAAACTGAGTCCTAAATTCAAAGGACCCTATGAAATTGTACAAATCCTCGATAATGATAGATACAGACTGCGAGGACAAGGGAGGTTGCATAATGTTGTAATAGCCAAGCAAAAATTGAGAAAGTGGCCCGGTGAGTGGACAGATGAAAATCAGATGGTTGAACAAGGTATGATAATAACCTACGTTGTTTTGTGCGATGAATGAACTATAGTGAGCTCACTGAAAGGTGGTGTGTTTGATAAAGAATGTGTGTATGAATGTACTAGTCGACTAGTCAGTTCGTTGTGAATGTTGCTGCAAAAGTTGGCCTGGTGTAAAGTCTATACATCACGAGCAGCACGTGATGGGACTGATCACGACAGCCCAACACGAGACATTGACTATGACTGCTGCAAAAGTTGGCCTGGTGTAAAGTCTATACATCACGAGCAGCACGTGATGGGACTGATCACGACAGCCCAACCCGAGACGTTGACTATAATGACTGCTGCAGAAGTTGGCCTGGTGTAAAGTCTAGACATCACGAGCAGCACGTGGTGGGACTGATCACGACAGCCCAACCGGAGAGTGGATGCTGGGTAATTGTCCTGGTGAAAGGGTTAGACACTATGACCAGCACATAGTGGGCCCGATCACGACAGGTTCAATGAGATGTTGTATGATGATTGCTGCATAAGGTGGCCTGGTGTGAAGTTTAGACATCACGAGCAGCACGTGATGGGACTGAGCACGACAGCCCAACCGGAGAGTGGATGCTGGGTAATTGTCCTGGTGAAAGGGTTAGACACTATGACCAGCACATAGTGGGCCCGATCACGACAGGTACAATGAGATGTTTTCATTTCAGTTTCTTTGTTTTAGCCTTAAACGAAGATGTTTCGGAGAGTGATTAAAAGTTTACTTCGAGAGCGAAGTAACTATCAGAATGGCCGTGTGAGATGTTGCCAAAATAACAATAGAATATAATTTATATGAAATCAAATACCCATTTTCACATTATTTTGATGTTTATTTTATAATGAAGTTAAAGAATCGAAATATACTTTTATGTGCGGTAGAATGAAATAAAAAATAATGTTATGAACTGTCAGTCGGTAGTCAGAGGTGGGGCAGAGTAAGATCGTGTATAAAAGTACTGGCATAAGTCATTCAAGACACACTTGCTGTCGGGAGCTCGAGGGAGACTTTACTCTGCCCCCTGTCAGTTCTATCTGACTCTGAGTACCTAATTTACAGATAAGTATTGGTATTATGTATTGTGAATATGAATATAATGAATATATTAAAATATAGATATAGATAAAAATATAGTAATAGATAAAAATATAGTAGATATAGATATAGATAAATAGTAATTATTGAATAAACAATTTAATTATCGATTAAATTAAATGTTTGTTATATTATATTTCTTTTTTTTTTTTAGTTTTTTAATTATAATATTCTCACAAGCTCTTGTTTTTAATAATTTAATTTAAAGATCAATGAATTAAAAATCAAAATATCATCTTGCCGCAACGACCTTGCCCTTAAATAGAGACAATTTGTAAGTTATGGCTCTTTTGCGTTAGGGTATTTGATTGCAAAGGGGAGGCACAGGAAAGAGACATGATTGCCACGCGCCAAGGTGGGTAAATTTTTTGAGTCTCAAAAGGAAATTACTTTTTAAGGCAATTAATTACGTTTTAAGTATAAGAAAGGGTCGTGGTATTAAAGAAATCGCGAGTCTAAAGGTACAAAATAGTTTTTGTTCCACTAGTATATGGTTATATTTTTTGAAACTTTGAATTAGGGTAAGTTAGGAACGTGTTTTAAATCACAAAAATTACCTAATGTTCTTGAAAGAAGGAGATCAAAAATATAGAAATCAGATCAATAATATCTACATTCTTACGGTCTTATTCATAATAACTTAGTGGAGCTTATAAACGTTCGATAGTGAAAACAAGGCCGATTTCGATCAGCTGTTTCAAGTTTGAAGTTCTTTTTTATAGGCTTAAGATTATATAAATGTAACATCTTATCTGATATAAATTTTAATTTATAAAACACTTGTTCCATATGCACATCATTCTTTAGACTAGACAATTTATCCTATAGCATACGTTATATTATAAAGACAAAAAGTATATTAGGTAAATTAATTTGTCATCAATGTTAACGGCTATCTACGACAAACGGTTGCAAGATTACCTGTCAAGTGTCAATTCATTTGGCGAAGATAGGCTGTGTTTGACAACTTGAAATGTCAGTTACCACATACCTATAGGTCATAAGGTGCAAGCTTGGCGCAAGAAAGCTGTATTAATTAGATAAACTTTAATAGTTGATCGTTAAATGTTTTATTTGATATCAGAATACTAGTTTATTAAGTATTTTCGACCGGCTTAAAGAAAGGAAAAGGTTTTTTTACGACCGACTTCCCAAAAAGGAGGAGGTCCTCAATTTGTCGGTATTTTTTTAACTTTTTTTATGTATGTTACGCTATATCTCCGCCAAATGTGGACCGATTTTCAAAATTTTTTTTGTGTTCGAAGGAGCTTATTTCAAGGGTGGTCCCACATAAATTTGGTCACGATCGGTAAATTGGAAGTCGGTCAGTTAAGTTTTTAAACTTGTGATAATTTATGTGTGTTTTTATAGACCGATTTTCATGATTATTTGTGTTCGGTAGAGCTTATTGCAAGGGTGGTCCCATATAAATTTGATGACGATCGGATTTGAAGTCGGTCCAATAAGCTTTTTTATACCATAATACCAAAAGTTTATTAAGTATTTTCGAGCGACTTCCAAAAAGGAGGAGGTCCTCAATTCGTCTGTATTTTTTATGTATGTTACGCGATATCTCCGCCAAATGTGGAACGATTTTCATGATTCTTTTTGTGTTCGATAGACCTTATTTCAAGGGTGGTCCCATATACGTGATATCTCCGCCAAATGTGGAACGTTTTTAAAAATTTCGGATTTGAAGTCGGTCTGTTCAGTTTTTAAGCTTGTGATTATATTCTTTATTTTCACAGCTGCTAGACCAAGAAGGCTAATATATGATATGGTAACAAAATTGTATAGGTTAAAGATTAAAGAAAGATTGCAAAGGTTAAACATTATCATTTATCATTGTTATGTTTCATGAACCTTACTTATAGACCAGGGTAGAAGCCTTTAAAAATAATGAAAAGTGAAAAGAAATTATAGTAGGATGAAACCCATTAGAAAAGGAGGGAAATGTTATAAAAATGAAAGGAAAAATGATTTACGGGCGATCTGAGGTCGGGAAGGGGATGGGGGTGAGTTTTTAAGGGTAAAAAACGGTTTTTCTCGATTTCCGTCAAAACTAAAAGTCCTATCGAAAAAAGTCAAATGGCAAAGTTGTAGATAATAAAAAGATCTAAAACTTTTGTATTTACACTTTTTTCACATAGCCTCAAAATTTATGTGAAAAATTCAAAAAACCAAGTTTTTGGTTTTTTATTTTTATCTTTTACAATTTTTTTTATTTTTTAACGAAATTTTGTGAAAACTTACCTTTTTATGTCCCAAATACGCTGTGATTTATTTGATTAAAAATATTTATTTTTTCACCTTATTTTGAATTAATATCGAAAAAATACCCTAATTTTCAATCGAAAATTCACCCGTCAAAATATCAGCTTTTTTCAAAAAGTTGGTATGGTTTCTGTTCGTTGAAATCTCTACTTTCCGATGATGAAAAAAAAATATATGTTACTATGGTAAATCTTCCCAGAAAATGCAAAAATTCAAAAAAATCTTGAATTCGATTTTTTTTTTTAATTATTATAAATAATTTTGAGCTATTTATTAAAATTTACACTTTAATTACTCGAAAAACGTTAGATTTCATGTGACGTTGATAACAAAAAAATTGCAAATAAAAATATACTACTATAATTAAGAAACAAATAAGTTAATTAAATTAATATTTAATAAGACATCTACAATATTTGGAGAAAGTTGTCTAATTTTCTTTAAATTATATGCGTAGATGCCTATTTATAACTATTTTGAGATAAATTATATATATACCTGAGTAGATATACCTGAGTGACCTACGAAAAATTGTAGCCCATCAAAAGGTATTTCGTGGAGAAGTGGGGAAGGGGCTAGGCGGGTCTGGGTCTTACTACATACATACCTACTATTATAGACTATATATTTCGTAGCAGCTGTTAGAACTGCTAGCCTAACCAGTATTCGAAATACAGTACAGTATACAACATCGTTTATAAAAATACACGTGCACGCTGAGTTTCTTGAAGATAATTGTGACAAGTTTACTTAAAAAAACAAAAAAACTTTTCGAATCTGCATAGGAAGGTAAATAAACACACACATAACATAACATAAATACTATCTCTATTTTTATCTGTATCAATCAACTCAACCATAAAAATCGTAATATTTTCTTTAAAAAATAGTATGCTTAACGTAACATAACCTAAAGATTGAAATTAAATGATATTTTTGTACAAGATAAAAAAATAATAATCTCCTTAATTTTGCACAAACAAATTTAGTTAATCCCATGAAAAAAATATATTTCAAAATACATAAAAAATATATTTAAATTCTATAAAAAATATAAAAAATATATATCGTAGATATATTTTTAATAAAACAAACTTTTTGCCGATTTTCATATATATTTTATACATTTTTTTATAGATTTATAATATATTATTCATACATTTTGACATTTATTTCTTGAATTTTTTTTTTCATGGGAGTTTATTCACGATTAAATAGTGAAGACATTATTAATTCGATTTTGTCTTTTCAGATTATCAGTACGGATGAATCTGTTTGTATCATTTGCAATAAGGCAGATGATAAGCAAGTGTATGCAATAAAAAAAAGCAGCTTTGAATCGTTTAGTGGTATCCAGCAAGAAAAGAATCGACAATAAATACAAAAAAATTGAGACTTTGACATCAGCTTTTATTCATCGAAGTTGTCAAAGTCAATTGCATTTTCTGAGAAGATTTACCATAGTAACATATATTTTTTTTTCACCATCGGAAAGTAGAGATTTCAACGAACAGAAACCATACCTTACTACTTTTTGAAAAAAGCTGATATTTTGATGGGTGAATTTTCGATTGAAAATTAGGGTATTTTTTCGATATTAATTCAAAATAAGGCGAAAAAATAAATATTTTTAATCAAATAAATCACAGCGTATTTGGGACATAAAAAGGTAAGTTTTCACAAAATTTCGTTAAAAAATAAAAAAAATTGTAAAAGATAAAAATAAAAAACCAAAAACTTGGTTTTTTGAATTTTTCACATAAATTTTGAGGCTATGTGAAAAAAAGTGTAAATACAAAAGTTTTAGATCTTTTTATTATCTACAACTTTACCATTTGACTTTTTTCGATAGGACTTTTAGTTTTGACGGAAATCGAGAAAAACCGTTTTTTACCCTTAAAAACTCACCCCCATCCCCTTCCCGACCTCAGATCGCCCGTAAATTATTTTTCCTTTCATTTTTATAATATTTCCCTCCTTTTCTAATGGATTTCATCCTACTATGATTTTTTTGGTTTTAAAAATTATCGACCCTGGACTATTAGGTGAAAGTGAAAAATACAGGACACATCCAAAGTAACGAAAGGATTAGATTTTCTTTAGGGAGTCTGTAGGTGGTAATAAATTTTCGTTTCGGTGAGTTATGTGACGTGTGTGTCCTACACGTTGCGCGCAATGTATAAAGAACAGATCCCGAAAATTGGGTTAATGATATTATGGACCCAAGAGAATTGTAAGAAAAAATATAAAACCTCTGGCATTAAATTATGCTGCCTTATTGCCTAGATCAAGTTTTTTTTAAATCTCTCCTTTCAGAGCAGTCAGGTAACAAGCTCCCGAGATTAGCATGTTCAAATAAACTTTTACATTCATAATAAGTACAAATCATGTATAAGCTTAGTACAGATAGAACTTGCCTTGTTACGAAATATCTATTCTAGATTTTAGGCCCTATAGTTTTGAGTAACGCAATTAGACGATGTGCGCCTCTTCACTTCATTAATCAAAATTTGGTTTTGGTCTGGTCATTTGGGCTCGATCCTCGCGTCGAGATAAATGTGTGGCCCACAATTATTACTTCCGAGTCTGGATGTTATGACACAAGACTCGGTTTTAGTGTGGGGTCAGGACTATGTGTTTGACTTGGGTGTATTATAAAAAAGCGTGTGCGTCTCGGGACGCTCGACGAAAGTGATAACTTAAACTAATCTAAGTTGATCCATTTAATATTGAAATTGTTTTACTTGAGAAAAGCTTAGATGATTACTTAAACTTTATTTCTATTAATATCATAAGAAGCCAGAGTGGCGCCGTAACGCGTTACGTTACGAATCGGTTTACTCTCCCATAAGAAGTTATCTCTTCAAAAATATATATATTTTAGGTCCCCTCAATTTTGTCTGCGCCCTGAACTCTAACAAATCAACATAACATAAGCTCACGCCTGTATCCCCGAAGGGGTAAGCACTAGCGAACTAGAACACCCACTTTTCGCCGAGCTTAGTTCCGTCCCAAATGTGATAGGGGGCGAGCCTATCACCATATCGGGCACAAATTCCAGACTCCGGGCAGATATGGAAAAATCCAATATCACTTTGCCCGACCCGGGGATCGAACCCGAGACCTCAGGACGGTAGTCATACCGAAATACAACTACGCCACCGAGGCAGTCTCAGGACGGTAGTTATAACAAATCAACTAGGTTTGAAATAAAATAATGCTGTAAATTCCATATAAAATGTTTTCTCAATTAATCTCGACTTCTATTTCACTGACTTCGTAACGATCCATTAAACACATTATTTTTAGTAAAAACACTGATGCAATATAGAAATACATGAACCGTAACAAAAATAACACAAAAATCGTCTCATAGCAGATGTTTCAACAATACTTTATTTTCGTAAATAAATGAGTAATGACCCATGAATTTCTTGAGAACATTATCGAAACTAACGACTTGTACTAACACATTTCTATGTAAATTATTGTCTAACATAATAGCTATAACCTATTTTTTATCCAAACAAGGCAAAGTGACTAAAACTGAAAATCGGCTTCAAAAACGAACACTTAAAAGTAAAAAATAACAATTTCTTACTCTCTTTGGACTCGGTGCTGAGGCCGATCTCCGATGCAGATTAAATGGAAAGGCACCGACTACAAACAGAGTAAGAAATTGTTGTTATTTTTTACTTTTAAGTGTTCGTTTTTGAAGTCGGTTTTCAGTTTTTGTTGAACTTTAATTATGATTTATCTATTTTTAGCGTAATATTGAAAAAATTACCCACCAACTCCTAATAATTAAGGAGTTATATTTTCCATCATAAATCAGCTCAGACACGTGAGATAAAACAGAATATGGGTCCCTATAAAATTTGAGGGTTGCCCTCGATTTTTCTAGGATCCCATCATTAGATGGGACCATCTGGGAAGTATACCCTTTTGAACAACCACAAACGAATTTCTCGAATCGGCCCAGGCGTCAAATACACGACCACAGTGCGCTTAATATCAGGTTTAGTGTGGTCACAAAAAAGAAATAAGAATTTGGAGGTAAAGCCTAAGTCAGCGTAAGGGATTCAGGCTTAGACAGTCATTACTATCACCCCATGCGCTCCATTGGAAGGTACACATAGGCAATGGCGGATTTCCCATTAGGCCGACTAGGCCCGGGCCTAGGACGACCCAAATACGAAACGATACATGTATAAACCGTATATACAGACAAATTGAGGAACTCCTTTTTTAAAGTTGGTTAAAAGGGTCAAAATAAAGAGGCGATATTTATTACTGGGGCTAGGGCGGCCAACATTCGAAATCCGCCACTGCCCACAGGGGCATACTAAATAAGGCCGGTACACACAAAGACAATATTATGTTTTAAAGACGCCGGGGTGCTGCGACAGACACGTAATTAGTTTCAGTTATCTAATTAGCCTGTGAGGCTGTCTGGCCTAGATATTGTTTGCTAAGTGAATTACGTGATGCGCCTTAGAGATGAACGAGAGGGACAATTGCCAACCCGTGACGTCATGTTTACTAAACTTCAAGTATATAATAATATTATTTACACACGGAGTTCAACGACTGCCTCGGTGGCGTAGTTGTATTTGGGTACGACTACCCTTCTGAGATCTCGGGTTTGATCTCCGGGTCGGGCAAACTGATATTGGATTTTCAATTCAGGACCAGCCCGGTGTGTGGAATTTGTACCCGATAAGAGACGTACGAGTACCGAGACCGAGTAGGATTTCCGCCCGACAGTCTCTGTGGTGCAGCGGGCGAGTAGCCGGATGTGAAGCTAGAGGCTGCGGGTTCAATTCCTGCACCGACACAAATATTTGTTTCGGGTTTGGGCGTTGTGAGACCGAAAGTCTCTCGTAGTTTCTGATACCCATGATGTAGGTTAAACTTAGTGTGGGGTCAAAACTATGTAAATGTTGAGTGTATTTATTATTATTATTGGAGTGTTGGGTTCGAACCTCGAATCGGGTTAAGGGATATTTGGTATCCTCAGTACAAGCTCAGAGTCTGGAATTAGTCTTAATACTCCCAGTACAAAATTGGTTTAACTCCGGAACTACTATTCCTCCTAGTCGAGGAGGTAGATTTGATGATCCCCGTGGCATAAAATCACAACTAACTACCACTTCAAAATTCATTATGCCATAAGGTATACCTCGCCATCTAGTTATGTTAATAAGAACTAATTGCTATATTGGCAATATTTATATTAACGACATCATGCGGTAATAAAATGAACTAAAGTAAAAACAATCGAAATGTCTCATAATATAATACACCGACCATACCAATATTATTTCAAAACTGCCTTCTTCTCTACAAAAATAAGCTTTGGCATAACATCTTGATCCAAACGAGAAACGTTACTTGAACCTTGTTCAAAACAACAACACACAAGATCGGATTAAACCAAATGCGAAGCTTAGATAACACTCGCAAGTTGTGTTTGGAGTTTCGGTGGATTTGGGCGAAATGAAACGTGTATCTGAATATCATTTTAGGCGTTATGTTGTGTTTGGTATATTTTCTTTTATAGAATATCGGATTTAATTGTAATATTTCTTATTAGATTTTTAAGTTAGCGCCATCTAGTGACAAATATAGATATTTATGTTGATTTAGAAAGACATAAACAATAGATGGCGCTATGTTATGACAAACTATGTATTGTTTGCACCGCACTTTCAAATTCATAAATAAAATGTTAACTTTAGCAATCTTTGAATAAAATTGATACTTCAACTAGATTTGAATTATTTAATTTCCGCGTTTTTTTGGTGAAAATTCCCAGAAGTAATTTTTTAAAAGCTAAAGATTGGTAAACGTGAAGGTGGGTCATCTGCAGATGGTATGTGATCTTCAGAATCTATAGACATATCCATGGTAAAAGTCAAAAGAATCATGAGTGTTTTAACATTAATGTAATCTAATAGACATTGTCTAGACCGAGGTAAATTCCGGAAGTATCACTCACCGAAGATGCTCATGCTCATGTCGTAGACAGAACTATCTATACTGTAAACTCTACAATGTGTCGCGGGCAACTAGTATGCAGGCCCGCTGCTACCTACTGGAGCGCCCGCGTGCAGTACCAAAAATTATCGTCGAGCTTAAATAAAAATTTACAAATATCAACACAATTTGAACATTTTACATGTATATTAATTAATTGCCTCCGTGGCGTGGTGGTATTTCGGTACGACTACGGTTCTGGGGTCTCGGGTTCGATCCCCGGGTCGGGCAAAGTGATATTGGATTTTTCCATATCAGCCCGGAGCCTGGAATTTGTGCCCGATATGGCGATAGGCTCGCCCCCTATCACATCTGGGACGGAACTAAGCTCGGCGAAATGTGGGTGTACTAGTTCGTTAGTGCGCCTCTGCCTACTCCTTCGGGGATACAGGCGTGAGCTTATGTTATGTTATGTTATTAATTAAATGTTATTAGTTTTTTAGGGTTCTGACCCTCAAAAGGAAAAAACGGAACCCTTATAGAATCATTTTGTTGTCCGTCTGTCTGTCCGTCTGTCAAGTCTGTCATTTCTTCTATAAAATTTGAATTTTACGATCACAGTCTTATTGATGGGGGCCGAAGTGCACTTGGGGGCATGCTGGAGTTGGTAAGCGATGTCTCAAGGATTGCCCGAACGTGAAACTAGTACCCAAAATTTTATATATTTTAGAAATCCCCATAACGCCCGCGGCCGCCCCATTTAACGTTTTCTTTCGTAGATTTTCTTTTAATCTTGATATTTGTTTTTGCCGCCTCCGTGCACCGCACACGGCCGGCATGTGCAGGTCATCACACGGTCATCCCTGGGATGGGGCAGCCGGTGGTTACAATGTCAGGGCGTAGCTCTCTGAATGTGGTTTTCCTCGCGATCCGCAAATACGGATCGGTCACGGGAGGTCGGATGGAGCGTGATGGTGTCAGGATGGATGGTGTACGCCGAGGGGCACTCGTGATCTCCTCTTCTTGCCGTCTACGCGATATCAAACACAGCCAGGTGGAACCGCCCGCACGTAGCGGGCCTGCTAGTATGTTATATAAGACAACATCTTTTTTTTTTTTTTTTATTTTATTAAACACAAAACAGGTTATAATCATATATGCGTTACATTATGTGTGACAAAAATTTTCTGGACAATAATTAAAACTCAAAACACGTGTTCCAACAAGTAATAAGAAAGTAACCTACCAAATTAGAGAGTAACATAGAAGACTTTAATAGTATAAGAGTTACGAATCATTAAGGACATTCTGACACTCTGGACAATTTGTCGTTGATATACATTAAAGTTATTGTTAAATAAGTCTACGGAAGCAGTGTCTTTGTTTAATTCTATTTTATATTTTATACCGTCGCCAAACTACCACACATGTTAATTGATTTCCGAACTTCGTTTCACCCGCTACAATGTAAAGAGTATCCTTTCCGTATAAATTAACCCCACCTTTATTGGAATTGGAAACAAACTATAGTTATTTCTCGTTTGAATAATAGCCGAATCGACCGCGACCGCGACTTCGTTAAAACTCTACGCTTGGAGTTTTAATTAAAGCTTGTGACAAAAGACAGGGCCTAATCCGTATTGGGAGTTTTTCACAGTTTGTTTTACGGAATTTGTGGATTGTCGTCTTTGGTTATTTTTATAAATTACTAACTGTTGTCGGCGAATCTGTTGTCTTGAAAATTTATTTGTTTTAATCCAAGGCGTCGGCTAACCTCCATTACAAATTTCTTCAAAATTGATGCAGCCGTTTTACTGTAAAGAAGGAACAAACATTGCACACTCAAAAATTTTCGCCTATAGTATTAGTGTGGTTACTGTGTTGTGGTGACTGCCTCGGTGGCGTGGTGGTATTTCGGTACGACTACGATTCTGAGGTCTCGGGTTCGATCCCCGGGTCGGGCAAAGTGATATTGGATTTTTCCATATCAGCCCGGAGTCTGGAATTTGTGCCCGATATGGCGATAGGCTCGCCCCCTATCACATCTGGGACGGAACTAAGCTCGGCGAAATGTGGGTGTTCTAGTTCGCTAGTGGGCCTCTGCCTACCCCTTCGGGGATACAGGCGTGAGCTTATGTTATGTTATGTTATGTTATTAGTGTGGTTAATATCGCAAATCTTCGTCGCCTCCTTGGTCCGTACCTATATGACCTGTGAAGTGTGAACCGGGCGGTCCTGGGTTCGATTCTCAGATCAGACAAAACGTTTTTTTCTGACACTATTTTTCCAGGACTGGAAAACAAACGCCAAATTTTTTTTACAAAAATATTATCATCTTCCTTCTGGGGCAGTGGAATAAAAAATGTTTCCGCCGATCCCTCAATGGAGTGCGATAAAGGCAGACGGAAAAACGTCTAGTCGATTCGAGATCAATTACGAACAAAATTCGTGCTAGGGCCTCTGCACTAAATCATTGCCTGTGACTTATAATCTCCTGCACTAAAACATTTCACAAAATATGGTTTCGCTACTCATTTTTATCTATAGTCTATTGTTCCATGAGCAGGAGATAACGAAAATCTTTGTTTTGCGTATGTGTTTATTGACTGCCTCGGTGGCGTGGTGGTATTTCGGTACGACTATGGTTCTGAGGTCTTGGGTTCGATTCCCGGGTGGGGAAAAGTGATATTGGATTTTTCCGTATCAGCCCGGAGTCTGGAATTTGTGCCCGATATGGCGATAGGCTCGCCCCGTATCACATCTGGGACGAAACGAAGCTCGGCGAAATGTGGGTGTTCTAGTTCTCTAGTGCGCCTCTGCCTACCCCTTCGGGGATACAGGCGTGAGCTTTTGTTATGTGTTATGTTATGTGTGTGTGTTTATTTTGTTTCGAGAAAAACGGGTGCAGAAGACGCGCCTTTAATTCAACAACTGAAGAATCTATACCTGTTGCGTTCACACAAACAAACTTTCGCTGTTGTGTGAATGAAACAGGCATAGATTCGTTCGCCTTCGTTCGGCCTGGTGTACCCGCCATTATAGTTGGGTAACTTATCTCTTGATATCAGATAGATAGGAAAACTTGCTTCGTTATAATAGAACCAGTGTGACATGACCCGCCCTGCTTTCTGAACGCTTAAAAATTACACGCATCACCAGGATTTGCTGCGGTGATCACGGGTCTGGTATCTTTGGACGATTTAAGGTATATTTTCTTGTAAGCGATATTTTCTTCGGCCTCCGGTCGGGGATAAAGTGACGTAACGAGGTCTTGGCTTTGACAGTACCTTTGTCACAGGTGACAAAGAAATTATTGATACCGAAAAATATGTTTATTGACAAGCCGTGGACGAGAATAACGCTTGATTGGAGTCCATTATAAATAACGTTAGCGACTCCGCTCGAATGAAAAGTTAAATGAAATTAGGTTATGTATGTTTGGTTAAAGTATTTATTATTAATAAGATTTTTTTATTCAGTTCGATATTTCCTACGTTTCCACAATTAAAAAAAATGTTTATTGGTCACGTAGGCATATTAAATGCACTTATGACAGGTCACAACAAGGTCTAGATATGCAGCAGTATTGTAGGATGCATAAATCCATACTTACAAAATATCTATGTCAAAATAATGTTCTTAATTATTACATTTATAAGTATTTTTTCTTTCTACCTGCCTTTATCCCACATTAATTTGGGGTCGGCGCAACACACTTTTACAAGCATGTTGTAGAAACTCCCTCTGAGGAATCCAGTTCCGGACAAATTAAATTAGAAAATTCGTATTGCTCGACTTGGGAAATGAACCCAAGACTTCCCGGTCCACAGCCATATGCTGACTAGACCAAGGTGACGACTTCTTTGGCAAGATGGCGATGCCTTTATTATCATAAAATATATTTTGCGCAGATTTTCGATCCCGTTAATGGACTTTTCTTTTAGATATAAAAATTAAATAGTCTCCGTTATTATGGATAGTATACATTTATTTCTGTTACTTTTATATATTTTTTTAAATTTGTTCCGTAGAAAATATATATGTACAAACAAAAAAAGGCGTTTCTTTATACAATTAGTAGGGAATAAGGATAGATAGTAAAGATGGGTGTGGGAGTAAATTGGGGTCCAAACCTGGCTCTGAGCCAAGAATTGTATTAGCAAAATAGAAATGTTTTGGTCTAGAAAGTCCGTGCTGAAGGAAATGGCAAAAATTAGATATATTTTAGTGGTCTATCGTGGCAAGAATTGTTGTTTGCAAGGATTCGCTCGTTAAAATTATTGCGTGCCTAGTGCCTTCTGTTGATAGCTATGTTTTTTATTCAAAGTATCCCAAGTCAAAAGTCAAAACTAACCTAAATTGTAGCAGTAGGTAATGTAGTATTTTTGTCTACATAACATAACATAAGCTCGCGCCTGTATTCCCGAAGGAGCAGGCAGAGGTGAACTAGCGAACTAGAACACCCACATTTCGCTCAGTTCCGTCCCAGAGGGTTTGGACAAGGGGCCTAAGCGCTAGTCGAATAGAAAAGTATGACATAAGAGTACGCTGTATGCGGCGTTCTCTTGGTTCTCTTGGTTGACTGCCTTGGTGGCGTGGTTATATTTCGATACGACTGGCGTCCTGACGTCTCGGGTTCGATCCCCGGGTCGGGCAAAGTGATATTGGATTTTTCCATATCAGCCCGGAGTCTGGAATTTGTGCCCGATATGGCGATGGGCTCGCCCCCTATCACATCTGGGACGGAACTAAGCTCGGCGAAATGTGGGTGTTCTAGGTCGCTAGTGCGCCTCTGCCTACCCCTCCGGGGATACAGGCGTGAGCTTATGTTATGTTAAGAAGGAATATTGTGCTGACATCCGACGATCACTTGCATGTCACGGCTCGTCGCCTCACGAGCTGTATCCGTGGCTTACCGTTGTGTAACCACTAACCACCGACAATACTATTGTTAATTACGTATTAGAACGCCACTTAGGTTAATCATGCCACTGCCATTTCCAAGTGCTCAGTTACATTATTCATTCGTGAACTGCGTCAAGTTTTGCATGTCGGTCCAGCAGGGTTACCACGACCTCTTATAGCAGTATTATTATAATCGTTCTTCGTTTGTTTTGTATGGGAATCGGTACAAGTAAAATTATAATAATACTGCTATAAGAGGTTGTGGTAACCCCCCAGTTGGATTTAAACACAGTGATTTAAGTAATATTTTAACCTCAAACCACGGTCTTTAAAAAGGAGGGAGCGGTAGTATCATTGAAAATGAAGTAGGTTTTTCGGCTTAGGGCGACTTGCACCCTATTACTAACCTACTGTTAGTCTTAACCTCAAGTTAAATTGAAAAAGAAATATGTCGGCGCAAAATCAGCTAAATTGTTTAAATATTCCAAAATGTTAGTTACCGTTATAATTATTTCCTTGACATTCAATATTTGGTACTACACGTAATATTAATATAATATATGACGACATTTACATGAATTAATTAAATTTTTTTTTATAGCAGAGACTGGAAAACGAACAGATGGGTCACCTGATGGTGAGTGATCTCCACCGCCCATAGACACCCAAGACACAATAAGAATCATAGGTGCGTTGCCAACCTAAACAGAGGAAATAGAAGGGGAGGGAAAAGGGATTGGGAAAGGGAGGGGGGGAAATGGGCCACCGGAAATCTCACTCACCGAACGAAACGCGACAGCAAACTGCCACTTTAAAATTGTATTGTATTGTAACATGCCATTCATATATTTTTTTTATTATCTTATTATTTGATCTATCGACACGTAATGTCGTGTGTGTCCAGCGGGTTTAGCCAAGTGACTTATGCTCTAGTCGCAAAGAAAAGTCGAATAGAATAAATTTATGGGAATGACATAAGAGTACGCTATATGCGGCGTACTCTTATGTCATTCCCATACATTTATTATTCTATTCGACTAGCGCATAAGCCACTTGTCTAAGCCCGGGGCACTTTTGTACAGGCGCGTTTGTGTGCGTGGATTCTCTGTAGCGTCCGTTTATAGGCGAGATGGTGTCCTTCTTTTTCTTTTAACTTTAAATTAATAAATGCGAGCTACGACTATAAAATGATAGTAAAATAGACGGTCTTATACCCATATGTATTTGTATGTGTATATTTTTCCTATACTCAGTTAAATGACGTGTAATATTGTTATTAAATAATTTAATAATATATCATAATAAACAATATATATAACTCGTCTAGACATATTTTTCAATTTAGTTTGTGTGATTCTTTATAATAATATAAATAACCTTTATCGAATTATTTTGATTATTTTGATATATGTGGAATAAATTGATTTCGGTCGTCCTAACATACTTATAATAAAGAGTGACCTTTATCCCTCTGAGGATTAAGAAGTAAATATATACGCAGGTTCAAATAAAGTGAAGGTTCAAACATGTTTGTAAAGGACAACCACACTAAGGCTCAATTGCACCACTATTATTAACCTAGAGTTAGTCCTAACCGCAAGCTAAATTGACAGAAAATGTATGAATGACATGTAACTTAACTTGCGGTTAGGACTAACTCTAGGTTAATAATAGTGGTGCAATTGAGCCTAAATCGCTTGTCTTTTATTAAAGAGATTTAATATTACTAACTATAGAGGGGCTATCAAGCAAGTATCCATACAAAAAAAATATCTCAAACTTCAGTACCGCCATCAAACACTTATTACAATGCGAGGGCAATTATTACAATTCACACCCTAGAATGTTCTGCGAATGGTTAAGAATCACGTAAGACAAGTTTATTCACTCAATATTATTACACAAGCCGACCTGGCGCGCTTACATCTATATATATAAAACAAAGACGGGTTTGTTACAACACTTATAACTCGAGATGTGCTGAACCAATTTTCATGGTTTTTGATTCGTTGGATTTGTCTCCTCCCCGAATAGCAGAATACATATTAAAAATAGTGAAAAACTAAAAACTAAAAAAAACTAAAAAAAACTAAAGAAAAAAAACTAAAACTAACTAACTAACTAAACTCGATATGTGTAATAAATACTTAATCATGTCAATAAATGCTCATGTGTTTATCATATGTCAAACATTTGTTGTCCAATCCTGTCAAATGTAACAACTATTCATGTATGCGTTCAGAAATTTATTTTTCGTAAAATATCTCGAAAGTTCAGGTACTGTTGTATTTGTTTGTCATAAACATTAATTTGTGTAAATAATTTTTTAATTATTTAATTTTTTATTGCCAAAAATAATACCTAAGATTTATTCTACAGTTTAACAAGTGTAAATGTCTTTTTATTAGTTATCTATGATTTTTTTTTGATGCTATTGTCTATCTCTCGAAAGTTCAGGCACTGTTATTATATTTGGTGGTTTTATCTGATTTTGTGCGAGTGCATTAATAACAATGCCGCGTCCTAGAAGATCTAATCTTTCCCAGCGGAGCCGTAATGCAATTAGGCAACGGAATATCGCGAATCAATTATCTGCTGAAGAACGAGAAATTGCACGAGAAGAGCGCCGCGTTAGTATGGAGCGAAGAAGGGCCTTAATTCGTGCTTCTCAAACAAAAGAGTAAAGAGAGGCAGCCCGTGAAACGGCTAGGTTGGAAACGTGAAATCGTCGAGCTTATCGTACAGATGAACAGAGGAATAATCTTCGAAGTGCAAGAAGAAATGGTTCAAGTACTGATTTGAATCGAGCAGCGTTTCTATATGATTGCACCATCGACTACAGCTTGCATCGTTTAGTTTGCATTGGTCCAATGGACGTTGCTTGCCAGTATTGTGGCGCATTGAAGTTTGCTGGTGAAACGCCTGGTATGTGCTGCCTTAGTGGTAATGTGAAATTGCCATTATTGGTCCCGCCACCAGAGCCATTGAGCTCCCTGCTTTACGGCGAAACACTAGAATCACGACATTTTCTAGCGAACACTCAAAAATACAATGTCTGTTTCCAAATGACTTCATTTGGGGCGGAAGTTATCGAAGAACACGGATATAATCCGACATTTAAGGTAATTTACGTTAAAACCTTTATTTTCTATGATTGTCAAAAAAAATTGGAATGTAGTTTATTAGATTTCTGTATTGGTCTCTGAAATAAAAATGGCATGTTATTATTTGAAAAAAAAATGTTTGTAAATCTAACTATAACTATGGCTTTGACTTTACAGTCGACTGACTTTACAGTAATGGCCGTGTTCCTGATGACGAATCGAGCGGTTTGATTTCATTTCCTTAAAATTTTTGCAATTTCGTCTCATCAAAGGACGAGCTTATCAACAAAGTATTCCCGGATATCATTGCTAACCACAAAAATACTAAATGGTTAAGTGAGCAAGCAATTTTGGCCGCTAAAAATAAAGATGTAGATGACCTCAATTTAAAAATTCAAAATCAAATCGAAGGTACTCAGCATTCATTCAAATCTATCGACTGTGTAACACAAGAAGAGGCCACTAATTATCCAACTGAATTTTTAAACTCCTTGGATGTGCCTGGTTTACCACCGCACAATTTACAACTGAAGGTTGGCTCGGTAGTTATCATGCTTAGAAATTTAAACCAACCAAAACTGTGCAATGGAACGCGTTTAGTGATAAGAAAACTGATGAGCAATGTGATTCACGCGTCGATACTTAAAGGAAAATTTAAAGATGAGGAAGTTCTTATTCCAAGGATTCGGATGATCCCAAGGGATATTCACTTTGAGTTTAAACGAATTCAATTCCCGATTCGTCTTGCCTTCGCCATGACGATCAACAAATCACAGGGCCAATCCTTGACTATCTGTGGGCTCAATCTGGAAAATACATGTTTTTCTCATGGTCAATTGTACGTGGCATGCTCACGTGTCGGCAAACCATCCGCTTTATTTGTTCTTGCGCATGACCAAAAAACAAAGAATGTCGTTTACTACAAGGTGCTTGAATGAAAATCCCATTAATTAATTAATCCGAGTGTATCCCAATCTGCAAAACATAGTTTTCAATAATTTTTTTTGATATGTGTTTAAAGTACTTAATTATTATTATTTTCTTAATTTTTATTCTCATTCGGTATGTATTCATCATCATTCATCATAATAAAATACTTCTATGTTTCTATCTATATTAATATATATTAATACAAGTAACACGACATTCATTAACTGTTAGGCGGTACGAAGTTCGCCGGGTCAGCTAGTTTCAAATAAACTAAGCGACTTATGACCGGCAGGTCATAACTTTTGGATCACAAGTTTTGTGTTCTTCTTCGTCGTGTCGATGGTTTATAAAATTATTTATATTATTTTGGCCCAGTACTCAGCCACTGCCACTCCAGCAGGAGTAGCCCCAGCAAGGTCATCGACAGTGCAGGTGTGAGGGCACTGCGGACATGACAACAAGTGCAGCATAGTTTGTGGGGCCTCCCCGCAGTCACATACCGGATCTGCCTCACTGTATCTCTACTTTACCATGTTCGATTTGCAACGGCCAACCTAAGTTCGAAGGCGGTTGAGCGATTTGTGTTGTTGTCCCGTCTATATACTGTTGAATGTCTTTGTCTTTTATACAGTCAAAGTCACGAACTCAGGGGGGATTTGTAATTGTTAAATCGAAATTTAACTTAGTCCGGGTCATTTTTTACAAGAAAAACAGACTGACAGACAGACCAAGTAAAGATTTTCTTGTAAAAAATGACTCGGACTAAGTCAAAATCGTTCGCTCTATACATAGATCTTAGCCTGAGCTATGTTATTCAGAAACCTTAAAAAAAGACACATAACACAACACGTAGTCTACACAACTCCTATGGCCTATAACTTTATAGGATTCGATATTGTACGAAATAAGAAGTGTCAGTTTCTAAAACCAAAGCATGGCAAACTTACACCATTTTGGAGCCGAGTTAGGACTCAATTTCTATTGAGGAAAAGACGTCCAAACAGAACTTCCCCATAAACCTATGTTATTACCGGGATGGCCACAGCTAAGCAGTAGAATATCGTAAGTTCGTAAACAACTGATGTCGAATTTGTTTTGCAAGCGTCGCGGCGCGGCGACATGGCGGCGACATGTCGCGTTTTCATTTAGTTTTTACGATCAAAAACAACGTTTTCGCTTCGACTCTAGCTGTGAGGGAATGTGTTGAAAAATTGGATGGACTATTAGCACTTGAGTTCGCTTAAGTTTATGGCACGCAATTTAGTTATTAAAGTTGATGGTGGAGTGATAAGCGCAGTGGTTTGCAATGGGCAATAAACATTTATTGTTTAATTTATTGGCTTATGAAGGCAGACCACCAGTCGGTAAGCGGTTACAGTTGTCCAAGGATCTTAATCTTTATCAATGTTAGGGGTTCCACCCAGTCGCTGGCTATCTTGGAAAGAAAAAAATAGATATTGAATCTTGTCGTGCAAAAAGAATTTTGGTTGATGTATTTCAATTCGAAACATCACTCTTCTGTTCTTGTTCCCGTATGGTAGTCATAAAATTTACCCTCACCCTACCCCCTCTTCGCTTCTTCGTTGCCCTTATCCCACTCCAGTGTGGGTGGCGTATCATACATTTAAAGATGCGGACTAAAAGATTTGGCCCAGCTTTTACGACCGGTTGTCTTTTTGACATCAATCCTCCAATCCTCATAGGTGTACTAAAGCACGAGCATTTCGTCGAGCTTCGTCCCTTCGTGAGATAGGGAATCTTCATGACTAGTGGGCATGTGAATAAAATGAATATGTATTGTGTAACCATGTTTAAGTTTATCCCCACAGATATGTTCAATATCCATGTCTGTGTTCGTCCCTTAATTACATTTTTCTTTTTCGCCCTCTCTCTCTAAATATAGATTATAGAATCAGCTCAATAATAGGACAGTACAATAACTAGATCAAGGATAGTGGTGTCTCTCTATTATTTATAATGTCTCTATTATGTAATTGTTCCAATGCTTCTAAGATTAACCGCCGAATGTTCATACACTTAAGGACGCCTTATGGCGTTTAAGGCCGCCTTATCTGTCAAAACTGTATAGCGAAAATCAATATAAGAAGCCGTTAAAGTTGAGCAGCGTTTGAACATTCGGGCGTAAGTGGTCAATCTTTGTATTCAAATAATACTGGAATCACAGTACTTAAGAGAATTAATGGTATCGACCACGTTTCCTCATATAAATAGGTTGTGGACCTAATGTTGAAAGTAGAGCATAGTGAATTATTTATGTCCAGCAGGCAGCGTTGAATTTAGACAAGAATAAAACCGTGTTTTCAATCTACTTCAGACACGAGGAGGCTCTTAAGTGGCAAATATATTATTTGCTCTTTTAGCATTCGTAAGGTAGTAAGAGAAGGTTGACGTTTCAGGCAGGCTTTCGATTGTAAAAACTATGCCGAATCTTTCCTGCTACATGTCTGACAATGTGTGTTGTACTGAACCCACATTGAAGTTAGATAAGGGCAGGTGAAAAGGAACATAGCATGGTCAGACGGTAAGCACAAACGCATCTTGAAATTAGTTTTCGATCGACTTCAAAAAAGGAGGAGGTCCCCAATTCGTCTGTTTTTTTATGTATGTTACGCGATATATCCGCCAAATGTAGACATTACAAGTTTAAAAACTTAACAGACCGACTTCAAATCCGATCGTGACCAAATTGGGAGCACCTTTGAAATAAGCTTTATTGAACACAAAAATAATTTTGAAAATCCGTTGATATTTGGAGGAGATATCGCGTAACATACATAAACAAAATACAGACGAATTAGGACCTTCTCCTTTTTGGAAGTCGGTCGACAAAACATCACAAATATTTGTCTCACAATTAAAATTTCCGAAATGGACAAACTTTCAACAACATTTTCATCTAATGTCCCTTTTTTTACTGTTTTGATAAAATTAAAAGTTTTTTGTCAGTCCCACTCGTTGGTATGTTTGTCACAAATATGCGCTTTGAGGCGTGGAATTTGTTTTAATTAGCTCCAAACAGCACGAAATAACGTTTGTTGTTATATTTTTAACCAACAAAGGACGAAGTTCTCAATTAGGTGCATATTTTAATTCTTGATCCAGCATTGAGCATCCTGTAGCATCTGAATGCAAAAATATAATTTTAAAATGGGTTTGAAAAGAAATTTCCTTTATTTTCTACCTGTCCTTATCTCACCTTAATGTGGGGTCGGCGCAACACACTTTTTCAAGCATGTTGCAGAGGGGATTTGGCTTAGTTTTTACGACCGGTCGCCTGCCTGACGTCAACCCCTATGAGGGTTCCAGTCCCGGGCAAATCAAATTAGAAAATTTGCTTTGCCCGACTTGGGAATCGAACCTAGGACCTCCCGGTCCACAGCCCATACATGCTGCCACTAGACCAAAAAGGCGACTACTTCAAAAGAAATATAGTCTGTAGGTTAAATATTTAATTGTACAAACCGATCTCTCATGACTGTAGCCAACTAACAGCAATGCAACTTTCCTCAATACATTGTGTATATTTTGTCTACAGTAACAGTTCAGACGAGTTAAAACAGTTAAAAACTTTTCTCTTGGAAAATTTAGTAGACTGTATAACAATGTAATAAGATCTTACTGAATTGTTTCGTCCCAGCCAGAATGAATTATAGCAATAATATATCATGTTATATCAAAAACAACTAATATTAATGGAATCACAGATAATACAATAAGCAGATATAAAAAATAAACAAGCGATGTTAATCAACTACCAAATGAAATCCGCGAACAAAAACATTCTGGGAAGTCAGAATTATTATATTTTTGCGTCTGTAATATTGATGAACTGCCTATAAATAGACTTATGAATACAGAGACAGTTATGGATGCTTCGGGAAGAGTAGGAAGGATATAGCAGAAATCCTGGTCACACAAACATCTCTGATGTCCCAATAAAAAGTTATTTGCTAAATTATACCGGCGCCATTGTGTCGACTATTTGTCAATCGATATCCCTAGTAGAAATAGAATAAAATGGTACAAAAGTGGTAGAAACACCTGTCTAAACGCTGTCGTCTTTAATATTGCTAAGTGCTTTGTACATTTTGGTAGGTTGCCGTAGGAGACAACTTGTCACTTCTGATTGTTATTTCTAATATACTTTACTGGATATTTTTGTTGGATACGAAAGAAAATGATGTTTAATATGTTATTTTATTTATAAAACATATAATGTTGAGTAAAGATCAACGTCATGGATTCCAGATATATTATTTTTTTGCTTCAGATATACAAAACTATTTATATAAATATAACCAAAAGGAGTTTTGTATTATAATATGATCACATGAACCGTATGAGAAACGTTCTCAAACTACTGTTTTCTTAAGTTTACGCGAATATTATACATTGAAACAAAACATGTGAAATAAAAACGTCTGACCCGTGACAACGAAGACTGCAAAGCCTTCGAAACGTCGGGAATAATAAATAAAACCTAATCCTGATAGAATCCGTAAGAATAGTTTTATTTCAATGTTCTCAGTCTATTTAAACAATATAAAACACTTACCCAGACTGCTGTTGTTCCTGGTTCTCATCAGCATCGTTGCTGACGATCGACTCTAACATTTGTATCTTCAACATTTTCCAACGTCACATGACAACGATTCCACACTTGTACACTTAACACTATACTATCACATTCACTGACACTGCCGGCAATCCTGTTGGGTCAGTTTGGTGATGATGACCTGCAACAAGAAAAAAAACAGTTTTGTTTGGAATCTATCGAACTTCAATTAAAATTCTTAATTTAGTCGTGTCATGAAAAACCTATCAAACTTCGCAGCTTCGCAAATTAGAGCATCCTCATGATTTTTTTCTTCCTAAGTATTATAAATTGGGTAATACCAGTATCCTACCATGTTAGTCAATATGCCTAACATCTGCTGTAGTAGGAGTTAAGTTGTGGGTTATATTTTTCAATCATTAATACTAACAGTTAACGTTTTTATGTTTAATATTGAAAACGAAAAACTTATAAACAAGATTATCCGATTTGATAGAACCTAACTTGAAATCCTCGGTGATATTCTTCTAGACTAATGGCACATACCTAATAACAAAGTGTATTATCGGCAAAACATTGAATATTTCTTAGTTGTTTCCAACAACTGTGTATCTTTAGAACAACCCGTCTTTGTTCTTATCATCTTTGATGTTTAAAATTAATTGAAATAGTTTCGCATCTTATGATAATGTCAATAAATTGCCCACGCAAAGTTTGAAAGGAAATTTCCTCCAAAGATTATATTGTTTCACATCTTTGATGTACTGTTAATTTCTATTAATTTGGTTGTTAGATGTCGTAAGAAGGATATTTGGGCATTAATTATATATTTAAAACGAGATTTTAGTATTTAAAAACTGCACATATTGAATATCGTATTTAACAGTAATCAGTATATTCCAGTGCTACTTACTGCTGATTAAAAGTTTCGGCACTTCTAAAAAATTAGTACCGAATATAATCATCATCATCATCATAGCCATAGGACAACCATAGGACGTCCACTGCTACATAAGCCTCCCCCAAAGATTTCCAGATCGACCTGTTGGAAGCGGCCTGCATCCAGCGACTTCCTGCGACCTTTGCGACTTTGCGAGATCCGTAGAAGAACGAAAGTCACCGACATAGTCCAGAGGATTAGCAAGTTGAAGTGGGCAGTGGGCAGGGCACACAGCTCGTAGAACTGATAGCCGACGGGGCAGAAAATTTCTCGAGTGGAGGCCGAATATAATATAGCACATAAATATTGATTTGAACGAATATCCCTATCATCACCATCATCACCAGCCACAGGACGGCCACATGCACGTCCACTGGATGCAGGCCACTTCCAACAGGTCGATCTGGAAAACTTTGAGGGAGGCCTATGTCCAGCAGTGGATGTGCTGTGACTGAATATTGCTATAAATTGTTCAAATCTAGAATACAAACCGCTGGTTTCTGATTATGTAGTCAAATTAATATTTATACATTTAACCGCCGAATGTTCATACACTTAAGGTCGCCTTATGACGTTTAAGGCCGCCTTATCTGTCAAAATTATATGGCGAAAATCAATATAAGAAGCTGTTAATGTTGAGCAGCGTTTGACCATTCGGGCGTAAGACACTTCAGATTTAGTAACTGAATTTTGACTGTCATTGGTTTTTGATATAACAAATATTTAGTTAATTTTGGCATTGAGCAGCCTTCGGCCAACCGAGTGTCAGTGACCTAGCTACTTACCGAAAATTTAATAATCAATTCAGCTAGCTGAAACACGTACATTAAAAAGTCCGTTAATCTGGTTAATCCCAAAATATTAACAACAAAAATTAGTAGCGTGAAACAATAAATAATTACAACAGAGTTTTTACACTGGATAACAATTGAAGAGTTTGTGTTGAATAATTTAGGACCGCTTTTGTTTTATATTTTATTTACTTTTAAACTCATTTACCTGTTGCGGATCTAAATTATGTAAGGGGTGGATTAATGGTGTTTTAATTATTTTGTAATAGATGGAATACGTTAGTAGTTTTTATTCTGGAGTTTAAAATATTTGTGCCTGATATGGCGATAGGCTCGCCCCCTATCACATCTGGGACGGAACTAAGCTCGGCGAAATGTGGGTGTCCTAGTTCGCTAGTGCGCCTCTGCCTACCCCTTCGGGAATACAGGCGTGAGCTTATGTAAAATATTTTTAATTAGATGTTATTAAAGACAATTACCATTAAGGTTGTGACTTTGTGCAAGCAGTTGGTCGTAGAAACTAAGCCAAATTCATTCTGCAACAACGCACTAGGGCGCGTGACGCGTATGCCAGCCAGAGCTTAGCTCCGACTAGAAGCCTGTGCTTCAGATGTCTACCATCAATATTTCTGGGTAGTTTCGTTCAGGTGACTGTTACAGCTCGCTGTTTGATATGACCGGAGGGCGTTTACGTTTGCCCAGACACCATACGGTTACGCCGTGTTCAAAACACTGGTGAGAAGTGTAGTAAAAATCCACTTTCTTTCTCTCTCTAGCCCCTAAAGCAATAAACAACTTGAATGAGATGACAAAGAAAGGGGCTTATTTCAAAGTAGTTTACTTCAAAATCGTTTTTTGCAATTGCAAGTACCTGGGGTTGCGTTTAGAATTTTTTCTCTATGATTTCTGCATTGCACATTCAACTTTTGCAAAATTTTGAGTATATATTGATTTTGGGATGCATGGATGCTAGAGAAGTCCGTTTCTACGCGGGAAGTGCGACCTTGAAGGCTCACGGTTTATTGGAATGGACGTGAAGTACTCTAGTATGGAACGATGTCAGATGGCCCCACGCTGGATGACTTGGAAAGTGAAGTGCCTAGCACTCGACCCCACCGATGTAGGAATTTTGACTTCTCTTTTGAGATAATTACACACTATCGGATTCTAGTCACCTAAAAAAAGCCTTGTCGGCCGAACGTCGTAATTTCATAAGTTCGTCGTTTTCGCGTCTAACGCAATATAATTACTGTTTTTAGTAGAATAGCACGACAAATCATAGTAACATTGTGAAAAACAGACACTTGAATATCTAAAGATTTTTTATTCTTTTGACAGCTACGACTAGGCTCATCTAAAAAAAAACACTCCAAATATAAATTGTTAATATTGCACTTCACGAAGGTTTTTAGCGCTATCGCCTATTCATGTAGTCAAAATACTAAAGCATTTTGCCCCTTACTTATAAAAGTATTTAAGCGCTGCTTAACTTTAACCATAGGCTGCCCCTTTCAATTTTAAACAATGTTACGCAAGGAAAAAAGTGACAGGCTATATTCTTAGCGAAAAGATAAGTGAAAATGTTTTTATAAGTAAGGCCCTGTACCTGATGGTAAGCGCAGTTCAGTTTAAAGCGACAGTGACCATAGACAAACAACGAGTTTAGAAGCCTATCAAAAAGCAAACACAAAGGTACAAAGGCAATACTACAAAACTACAAAACATACTGATTTCTTAAGTTTACGCGAATGCTATTCATTGAAATAAAATTATTTTTACGGATTTTATCACGATTTGGTTTTAATTTCCAATTTTTTGTTTTAATGTCCAACCCGTGACCACGAAGACTGCAAAGCCTTCGAAACGTCGGGAATAAAAATTAAAACCAAATCGTGATAAAATCCGTAAAAATAATTTTATTTCTACAAAACATAGTAACTACAAACGTGTTGGCGTTCTTAGCGAAAAGATAAGTGAAAATGTTTTTATAAGTAAGGCCCATTACAATAATATTACAACAAAACGTATTACTTGATTAGTACAAGGATTACCTAACATCATCATCAGCCACTGGACGTCCACTGCTGGACATAGGCCTCCCCCAAAGATATCCAGATCGACCTGTTGGAAGCGGCCTGCTGCCTGTTACCTAAGTTATCAACACCTTTTTCAAGAGTACTAGAGAGCAAAGCACCTAGAATAGAGAATTTAAACAAAATTAATTATCTAACTACATGTACGCTCGTTACGAGTATCGTGTTAAAGCTGTACCAATATTATCAAAATGGAGTTCTTTGAACCGAAACAATCATAATTTGCAAACAAGTTTGAATTAACGCGAGAAGTTTATGAACAACGGGTTGCAACAAATGTTTCCACTAAACGCACTGCTGGACATTTTAGTTTTAGAATCAAAGTTTAGATTAAAACCGATGAGAGTTATAAATGAGCTTTTCGACTGCGTGGTTTCATTAAGAATTTGTTTATCAGCATTGTTAGTTGCCAGTTATGTACCTACTTACAAAGAATAGGTACTGTAAAGACTTCCCTTATTCATAATGAAATCTTGGTCTTATCGAAAGCATAACCCTACTTTTGCCTAGTTTAGCAAAAACAGAACTAATATATGCTTATCGAATACAATGTTGCTGGTTACAGAGAAAATATTATTTTTATCTCTGGCAAGCTTCGAAACAGATACGAAGTCTTGGCTATATATATTTTATTAATTGTTTCCAAACAATTAATAAAATATATATATCAATCTTAGATGGAGTCGTAGACTATAAAAAATTAATATCATTAAGAAAGAACATCAAACTTGAAACAGCTGATCGGAATCGGCCATGTTTTCACTATTGAACGTTGGCATTATGAATACAATTTTTATTAAACGTACTTTTGCGGTCTCTTTACGCTCTACTAAGTTATTATGAATAAGGGGGTTAGAATCTACTTTTAACCAAATAGACGGAACAACAGCACAAAACTTGTGATCCAAAAGTTATGACCTTGTGGTCATAAGTCGGTCAGTTTATTTAAAATATACGCGCGCCAGGCCGACCAGTATAATAATATTGATAGAATAAACTTATCTTACGTGATTCTTAACCATTCACAAAATATTCTGGGGTGTAAATTGTAATAATTGCCCTCGCATTGTAATAAGTGGTTGATGGCGGTACTGAAGTTTGAGATCAATTTTTTTGTATGGAAACTTGCTTCATAGCCCCTCTATAGTTAGTACCTACTTAGCATTTTTAGCTGAGCAAATGGTTAAGAATAACCTGTCACTTTTTTCCTTGCGTTATATTGTTTAAAAATGAAAGGGACAACCTATGGTATAAAGATAAGCAGCGCCTAAATATTTTTATAAGTAAGGGGCATTATCTCTTTGCTTTTAACGCTGCATTCGTCTGGTGGTTCATTATAAATTCGCCGAGCTTAGTTCCGTCCCAGCTGTGATAGGGGGCGAGCCTGTCGCCATTTCGGTCACAAATTCCAGACCCCAATACTGTAAAACTCATTAAATAATGTTTTTTTTTTCTTTTAATATAACTCTGCCCGACCTGGGCATCGAACCTGAGATCTCCGGACGGTAGTCGCACGGAAATATAACTCCGCCCCTGAGGAGGACAGTAAAACCCACACTTCATCCTAGTTACAATATTAAACAAAAGAATTGCAAGACCACAAACTCAAAGTAATCCGAAGGCTTTTGAAAGACAAAAGTGAGGATGTCAAAGGGGCTCTTCTGCGGTGGAGGCGAGAACAGTAACTGAACTCCGACCTCGAGAGTGAGGGAGACGGTCCGGCGCTTACCTCTCCCTCAACCCTCTGCATACAACACATACAAATTTTGGAAACACTCAATCTGTGCTGACTCGGATAAGCATTCATTTCTCTCACTTCACACTCTCGTGCGACTTCCCGAGAAGAGCTAGACATCCGTGTCGACCTATTTTGACATGCTATTTAAAACAATGTGCACTTAAATTTCGTAACCGCGATTTACTAAACCTCGTAAAACATAAATTAAACTTACAATCATTTACAACATTGTAATAATTTTTCAAAAAGATTTAATAAAATAATGCAATACTATTTAATTAATCAACTCAATGTAATCGATAAAAATGTGAATTTACGTATAAAATTGTAAAATTAACATTACTTATTTCTCCTGCCATCTATGTTACGTAAATAAAACATAAAAATGTAACTTAATGTGGGTAGTAAAAAATAATAATTTAACACTACCGCTTCTAATTATAAAACTTTTATCTTTACTGTTTTAATTTATTTCGCTACAATTTAAAATATTTGTATAAAATTACCGGTGCTTTCATAACATAGTGCTAATTGCTAGTTTGTGTTGCTAATTAATTACGTAATTACTAAGGCAATTTTTGCGTTTAAATTGTGTATATGATTTTAGACGGTGAGTAAAAACAGTATTAATTTATTTTATTTATTTATTAAAACTTAATCGTGATAGAATCCGTAAAAATAGTTTTATTTCAGTATTAATTTCACGACTTAGATATGTTATTTAGCTAAATTTATATTAAAATATGTTAAAAATAGTTATAATAAACTAATGTAGGTTATACGACTAAATAGAGGTAGATAATTATGATAATTAAGTAATTTTTGGTCTTCTTCAAGTTTTTTTGTATTCAAGCACGGCAAAGTGATTATACTACATTGATGGTAAACACAATACAGTTCGAAACAGCGCCTACCGACAAGTTTTTTTTAATTCATTATTTATTAAGAAAAAAAATTGGTAAATAATTTTTAAACCCTCTAAACTGCGCAACAGTTTGTCACTTGTTTCGGTTACACTATCCGTAACAAGTTTAACAGTATTTTTAAATATATGCATACATACACACACACTCACGCCTGTATCCCATGGGGGTAGGCGGCGACAATTTTTAAATATTTAACATATGAATTACACTAATACACACATAATACGAATATGGATACAGAATAATCAGATCAGAATTGCATGGCTGTTTATCATACGTTTACACCAAGTCCTGTAAGGGCGCCTTGCACCACTATTACTAACAGTTAGTCCTAACCTCAAGTTAAATTGAAAAAGAAATATATGAATGACATGTTCATTACATGTAATTAATTAAATGTCGTCATAAAATTATTATCTATAATTACATGTACTGAATTACATGGTCATATATTTCTTTTTCTATCGCCTCCTTGGTCTAGTGGCAGCATGTATGGGCTGTGGTCGTGAGTTCGATTCCCAGGTCGGGCAAAGCGAATTTTCTAATATAATTTGTCCGGGACTGGATCCCTCAGAGGGGTTAGGCGTCAGGCAGGCAGCCGGTCGTAAAAACTTAGCTAAATCATTTCTGCAACATGTTTGAAAAAGTGTGTTGCGCCGACCGCACATTAAAGTGGGATAAGGGCAGGTAGAAAAAAAAAATCTAACTTGAAATTAGGACTAACTGTAGGTTAGTAATAGTGTTGCAAGGCGCCCTAAGTAGACATTGTCTTAATTTATTTTGTAGAATTGGTTAGAACTTAAATTACCATAGTCCTGTATAATAGTAAATTATTGTAGAAAACAATTTACTACTAATCGTTATCGCTTTCTACTTGTATTAAACACGAAAGGACTTTGTATTAGTTAAGCTCCTGCAATTAGTTCTAATAACATTTAAACCGATTGTTTTAAGAGGATTTTTATTGTGAAACTGCATTTGGTTCAGTTGTGATAAGGACTTAATAATATGCATAATAATCCTACTAATATTATAAAGCCGAAAGTTTATGAGTGTATTGGTAAGTTTTTTACTTCTTCGCGCTCAAACGGCTGGGCCAATTTTGATGAAATTTGGTATGAAAGTAGCTGACACCCTGGATTAACATTTAGGCTACTTTTCATTCTAGAAAATAAATTTCTACGCGAACGGAATCGCGGGCAACAGCTAGTTAATAATGTAATCCTCCACAGGGGGTCGACGTCAGGCAACCAACGGGTCGTAAAAAGGAAGCCGAATTCATTCTGCAACAATAATGTAACATGCATTTATTTGCTAATGTACGTTCATTTGCCAAATTCCCAATTAAAGTGATAACATGGCAACTAATACATCAGATAGGCAATTTAGTGATTAGTGTACTTTGTATATCAAACAAGGAAATATAGAGGTCGTATTTCATGAAATATTAACTACATAAACATAACATAAGCTCACGCCTGTATCCCCAAAGGGGTAAGGAGAGGCGCACTAGCGAACTAGAACACCCACATTTCGCCAAGCTTAGTTCCGTCCCAGATGTGATAGAGGGCGAACCTATCGCTATATTTGGCACAAATTCCAGACTCCGGGCTGATACTGAAAAATCTAATATCACTATGCCCGACCCGGATCGAACCCAAAACCTCAGGACGAATGCAGGTTTCCTCACGATGTTTCCTTCACCATTATAGCAAGCGATATTTCACAATGAAAACACACTTATGTAACATAGAAAAGACAGAGGTGTATGCTCATTATGGGGTTTGTCTCGAACCTCCGACACATGAAACACATTTTTTTATTTAATCAGATCCATGTTAAATATTCTGAATATAACAAACTTTATATTTATTCATGAAAACGTTTAGTATAAAAAATAACGTTTTCAAAGTTATATCACTTCTAAAACTGAGTCGTAACTACACGCGTCATAAAACTTGTATCAAAGTTTCCAACTTTATAAATATGGCAGTTTCTTTCACAATATACAATACTGTGGTAAAATGTTTTTTACCGATTTCAAAAACGGAGGACTGCCTCGGTGGCGTTATTGTATTTCGGTACTACTATCGTAGTACAGTATCGTATTTTCAAAATCAGCCCGGAGTCGAATTTGTGCCCGATATAGCGATAGGAGCGCTCCCTATTAAATCTGGGAGAGAACTAGGCCCGAGGCAATGTGGGTGTTATAGTTCGCTTGTGCGCCTACACCTTCAGGGGTATAGGCGTGAGCTTATGTTATGTAAAAAGGTAGGAAGGTGGACTAATTTTGATAATTTCTTTTGTTTTCGACCGACTTCCAAAAAGGAGAAGGTCTTCAATTCGTCTGTATTTTATTTAAAAAATACAGATGTTACGCGATATCTTCGCCAAGTCTTAATAGGACGTTTTACTCCAACAGCGATTCCACATAAGTTGAGAGTCCTAATACAAGGTATAAGGAATTGAAAAAGTTTTAACCCATTTTGAGAATTTACTGACGCTTACAAGTCTACAAAAACAGTGGATACTGTATTTAACGATCCTGTTAATAGAAATGATACACAGGACGAGTGTAGATCTGAGTTACATTGAGCAAGTCGATGACATTACCTATAATAAGGACAGGTCAAAAGTACCCTAAACCGACGGGAATGCCTGAAGAGATTGATGAAAGTGGATGAAGCGAAAGTAGTATGTCAGTATCGGGCGAAATGGAAATGCATAGTCTCTGCCTACCCGTGAGTGCCTAAGCATGATATTATGTATGTAATAGAATTGATTTTAGGTGTAAAAAGACGTCAAAACTCTTCGTCGTTGGGTGCGAGATCGGTGTTGTACGCACTTTGTGCCAAATACCCCATCGATCGTCAATAGAGGTAGGTGTCACTGGGTTTACAAAGACAGGACTTACGCCAGCTCCTGCCAACTGGTTTCACGCGAAGATACGGACGTCCCGACCTTCTAAATCAGTCTGAGTATATATACAAAAGTTTTTGAAAATATTGATAGTGCGATTTAGAAATCTACCTGGGTCTATTCATCTATTTTGGGATAGCAAAAAATGGTCCGTTATTGTCCCTTCCCGTTGCTTGCAGATCGGGTGGATTCTGTTTGGGTGATGCGGGCGAGGGTTCAAATCCCAACCGGCTCTTTAAAATATATTTCTAATATTTGTTACCTATCATGTTTTAGGCTGACATTAAAATTAAATAATTTATTTGGATGTAAAATAACTTGGTTTTATTTCTTCCCTACATAATGTATTAAGTTTAATTAAATAGATAATTTGATTTTGGGACGAAATGCTTGCAAAATGTGTGTACCACTTACACTTAACACGATGTTATTGTGCCTCTTGGAAAATGTATCTTTGTAAGCATGCACTTCTGAAGTAGAATATTTTATAATAAGAGAATATTCCTGCTTAATTATTATTATTTAGAAGCTTAAGCTTATATCCGCGACGGTGTGGACAGAGTTGAAACTGCATCCACAGTCACTTCAAAGTAGTTAATCAAAACACAGGGCCTCACAATTTATTACATTGCCGCTTGTCCAATAAGAAAACGCTTGCAACAACTATGTTAAAAATTCACTTAGAATTTTTCGTCTATAAATTATTTAAATTTTCTTTCTTGAGTACATCCATTACGCCGCGCAGCGCCGTAGAATTCTAAATATAATAGCTGGCAATATTGTTAAAGCAATGAAGCCTGTTGAATTTATTACCATCATAACGGGTATTATTTATAACGTCATCATAGTTACTTCATCAACAAAAACATATCGCACTCGAAATGTAAGAATTTATACCAGTAGCCCGAGCATGAAAAACGAATGTAAATGTAAATGTATTCGAGTTCGCTGCGCACTGATGACGTTTGGTTAATATTTCATACAAATTTCATAGACGCGCATCGAGTTCGAATACATTTACAGTTGTCAGAAATTTTCCTGCTCAGGCCGCTGTTCTAATTAGATTTAATTAGAGTCTAATTGGTCTGCTGGCAATGTACTAAGACAACAACTCAGATCCGGGGCTCAAATCCAATGAAATTTATTTGTGATTCTCATAGATTACATATTTAAAGTCTTTATTTATTTTTGATCCTTTATTCCAATGCCTTTTTATTTAGTTTTATCTTTATCAACATAAAATATCACAAGACTTGAAATATTGGAGATAACAGAAATAACATAGCCTATTCTAGCAGCCGTTGCATTGTTCTTAGTAGTATCATAGAATATTGAAACCACAGAAACCAAATTGATAGACGGAGTACCGTCAGGACTAGGATCTCATCTCTGGTACTAGGAAATACATTTTAAACATAATGTGCCTTACTTATAAATACATTTTAGCTGAGCATATGGTTAAGAATAGTCTGTCACTTTCATTTTAAAACAATGTGACACAAGGAAAAAAGTGACAGACTATACTTAACCATATGCTCAGCTAAAATGTTTTTATAAGAAAGGCCCAATATAATACAGCGATACAGTATCATAGATAGAACAGCATCTATAGATATTAAAGACATTATAATCACACATGGCTACATCAACACCACTGATCCAACGTAATATTTAATTAAAACTTCCATTAACACCGTGGGTGGTTTTGCCATGAGCCGTGATACATATAAAATGCAAGTTTTATTAAAAGCCGCTATAAATTTTCTAAATGGACTTCGCGTGTAGTTTAAATCTCCTGCGGTCACAAGTTGACAACGAGGCCATTATGTACGCAAGTTGCTTGTAATTGATGTTGTTAACTTAAATGTTGCTATGAACGCTTTTCTGTGTACCCTAGGTGTTGATTTAAGATCTTTTGGAGACGGAAATGTCCTTGAATGTGGTGTTGAAGAAATTCTTATTGGTAATGGTGAAGCTATTGATAGACGAAATGGTAAAGATATTAAAGACGAACAAAAACTTGTTTTATTTGGTTTTCTATATACTATCGGTGAACAGGATTGCATCAGCATTGAATATTGAAATGATTCCTTTTGGATTATTGCAGCTTTTAAAATACATGATACTGCCTGATGAACACCTTAGTGCCAAGAAGTTGCTATTTGTAAATATCGTTTGAGTGGATTTAAGACGTTTTGAAAACGGCAATACAGGCATGAGTGATGTAGAAGAGATTGTTTTTAGAGATATAGCTGTTGATTAATTTAATGCTTTTAAGCAATATATACCGTGGTGGAAAAGGTGCTATCAAGAGTATAATTTAAAACTCACTGTAGATAAATTACCTTCTTTCCTTACTTTCGTCGGCACAACATACATTCAAACATGTTGTAGAAAGTATTCGGTTTATGTTTTACGACTGACCATCCTGATATCAACAGAGCCTCCTCTGCAAGAACAACTCGTATTTGAGTAATGTCCTATTTTCCTAAACAGATGATTTTCTCTCGAATGCATCAGGCTGTATCGACATGACAGAAGCATGAGATAATAAGCAGTTGCTTCAGATAACTACATTTAGCTGATCTGTGTCTTAGCAATATTTAAATGAGTTATTGATCATCCAAACTGCAGTGAAGCTATAAAGTCAAGACGACTAGTTATTAGAGTAATATTTAAAGTCATATTTAAAGTTATGTTATTTTCATGTCATATTCTGATTGCCTGACTGCCTCGGTGGCGTGGTGGTATTTCGGTACGACTACCGTTCTGAGGTCTCGGGTTCGATCCCCGGGTCGGGCAAAGTGATATTGGATTTTTCCATATCAGCCCGGAGTCCGGAATTTGTGCCCGATATGGCGATAGGCTCGCCCCCTATCACATCTGGGACGGAATTAAGCTCGGCGAAATGTGGGTGTTCTAGTTCGCTAGTGCACCTCTACTTGCCCTTTCGGGGATACAGGCGTGAGCTTATGTATATTCTGATTACATTAAATAAATGAAGAAGAAGTGAGTATCCAGTATAAATAAATTTATTATCGATTGCAGATTGTTTCATTTACATCTAACATGCAAATTTTGATATTTTGTAAACTATTTATTAGTGTTATTTAATATTTTATTGCACTAAGGCTCAATTGCACCACTATTATTAACCTAGAGTTAGTCCTAACCGCAAGTTAAGTTACATGACATTCATACATTTTCTATCAATTTAGCTTGCGGTTAGGACTAACTCTAGGTTAATAATAGTGGTGCAATTGAGCCTAAAAGACTTAGGTAATTAGAGTTATGTACGACGAACATATAATCTGAGACAATCCGTAACAGATTTTTGCAAATCGGATTTAGGAATCTTACATTAGTTTTCTAGGCAACATAGTATGTTCTTCAAAATACCCACTCTATGATAATTTTATACTGATTCATAGCTGCATAGTGTTCACGGTCCGCTGATGTCGATGATTAAAAATGAAAACTCGGTGCATCGGCGTGAGGTGGCGTGAGGTGGCGTGAGGCCAAACGGAACACGCTCGATATCGCAAGGCTACTTGTAGATAATGCACTTATACCTGTGTTATTATCACAGATATCCATGTCTGTGATTATACTTGACGAGTTTGCTAATTATTAATTCAGGCCAAGACTCTCGACGAGAACACATCTGTATTAACAAATTATAAGATTATATTATATTTGATTACGAATACGCAAGGTATGTGAAGTCTACCAACTCGCATTAGGGCAGCGTGGTGGACTAAAGCCTAACTCCTCTCATTAGCAGAGGAGGCCCGTGCCCAGCAGTGGGATAGTAATATTACAGGGCTAATATTATATTCATCATCATCATCAGCCACAGGACGTCCACTGGACATAGGCCTCCAAAGATTTCCAGATCGATCTTTTGGAAGTGGCCTGCATCCAGCGACTTCCTGCGACCTTTATCAGGTCTACTAATCACTCTAATGTTATATTATTATATTATAATACGCAATACATTGAGTAAATATTTTGGTTTAAAAACTTTAAACCCAACTTCAATCATATCACACGTTGAATAAATGTATATAAATTTGAAACCACTCTTGAAGTAAGCTCTTTCGAAGACAAAAAAATCTTGAAAATTGATCCACTTTTGCGGGATAGATAAATGTTGCGTGACATACATAGCAAATAATTAAAAAACTCTCTTTTTGAGATCGGTTGATAAGGCAATTACAGTTTTAGAAAAACATTGTGTTTTAATCATTTTTTATAAATAGGCGAACTAACCACTGTTAATAATCGTTGTTTAATTAAAAATTACGGTCAGAGAAGTGTAACATTTTGATTGCAAAGTACTTCCAAATATTGGTTAACGAAGTACCAGACTAAAATTCTTTAAAAACAAAAATGTTAATTTTATAATTATTACTCAGAATTAACTGCATAATATTTTGGAATAGCTGGCCGGGATTAGCCTTTATCGGACATCAGATTCGATTTCCGATTTTCCCTGGACTGGATCGCCTGGGGAGGGGAGGCAGATGTTGATAAAAACTAAAGCCAAATCCTTTCTGTAACATGCTTGAAGAAGTTTGTTGAGACTTGAGCCAACCTCACATTGGTGTGGAATACGAGTAGATAGAAAAAAATAAAACACGTAAAAAACACTTTTCTACAACACTCTGGAACAAAAATATTTTAATTCTTCTTACATAACCATAATATCTTGTATACTTATTTTTTACGTCTTAGGATGTTTCCCTAATCTGCGCACTGTTGGGAACACTGTAATGTGTTGTTTTATGCATAAACTTCCGACTCCCACACACGATCTTCATATCTGTTATATATCTAAAATGTGAAGGAATTCGTACAAAATCTTATGCATAAGCCTTTAATAATTATAATACATACATACATAAGCTCACGCCCGTATCCCCGAAGGGGTAGGCAGAGGCGCACTAGCGAACTAAAACACCCACATTTCGCCGAGCTTAGTTCCGTCCCAGATGTGATAGGGGGCGAGCCTATCGCTATTTTACGATCGGCTACCTCCCTGACGTCGACGGCTGGCAAGGTGAAAACGTCGTCAAAAGCCCCTAAAATATCCATAACCCATATTTCTCTTCCATGTTTTCCTTTAACGTACCGGGAACAGCAACATCGATTGCACTTGTCATTTGGAAAAGTCATCAAGTATCCTCTACGATAGCAATTGGTGGCTGGTGGTCCAATTCCCCCCCTCCATTTCCCAATCCTCTTTCCCTCCCTTTAGGTTGGCAACGCACCCATGATTATTTTCGTGTCTTGGGTGTCTATGGACGATAGAGATCACTTACCATCACCAGGTGTCTTATCTCCTCGTTTGCCAGTCTCTGCTTTAAAAAAAAAATCGCGTAGCCGTCGTGGATGTTAAGTAGAATGATAACCAAGATGGTTTCAAACCCACACTTTTGTCTCAGCAGTCCATCTTCACAAAGCTCCCGGCCGCATAAAATAAACATAATAAAGACTATAATATTATGTTTATATTTTTCTATCATCTTAGTATACCCGCCATTACCATAAGCTTTTTAGGATATTCAGGGTCGGGTCTTCGACGTTAAAAGGTCGGGCAGATTTGCAGAAGTATGTAAATTTATAAATAACAATGAATATCTATCTTAGACTCCTACAGTGCGTTCCACTAAGCGTCCACAACGATCACGCTCACGACCGCAGTTTTTCCCGTTCCACTTGCTTGTGAGCGTTACTGTCGTAAACTCAAGTGGAATGGATTATAGAGCGTTTTGAGCGTGGAGGTAAATAATACAAACGGCGAGTTAATAAAAAGAATGCAAAATATTTAACAGGTTTGGTTATAATCTCTAAGCCTTGAAAATAAGCTTAATTAATTATTGTTTAAATCGATTTATATTGAAAAAAAAAATATATATTTTTTTTTTACCACTGCAGAAACATTCACTTCTACTAAAATATATCTTTCCGCATGAAATAACGTAAGCTTAACAGTCGCCATTTTTGATGCATTGAGTTTTGAAAACGCCGCTAATTTTCTCAACGATCACGACGACCCACCTTTTTAGATGGGTCGTCGTGAGCTTCGCGTGAGCGTAAGTCATGACGTCATAAGTGACGTTTTCGCCGCGACCACAACGACCGCGGTCGTCATGTGGAACGGCTAAAGGAGCATTTTGATCGTTGTGGACGCTTAGTGGAACGCACTGCTAGTATATTGATGGAATTTTTAAGTTTTCTATTATATATTGATTACAGGTGGCAAGCAACTCCTTGTCATCTCATTGTTCTAGTAGCAGCATATAAGGGCTGTGAACCGGGTGGTCCTGAGTTCAATTCCAAGGTCGAGCGGGTGCTTTTCTGACACGATTTTTCTGGGACTGGATCCTTCCGAGGAGGATCCTTGAGGAGGCAACCGGTCGTAAAAACTAAGCAAAATTCTTTCTGCATTTTGCTCTAGAAATGGCTAGCTACACTCTCTTTAGAGGCGGAGGGGCGGACAGAGTTGGAAGTGGCACATACCTATATATGTTACATAAGCATTTCGGCCACCGGAGGTCGAGCCGCCGGCACTATTTATTATTTCAAAAAATGCGAACGTGTCTGTAATTTTGCCGTTCTAGCACACAGTAACTAACGTATCGACCAGATTGTTTTGCATAGTTTATGAGCTGTAGAATGATAATAATATGGGATTTTATCTTGAAAAAGACTTTTAAACAGGGACCATGGTATCTTATCATCATCCTGGCTATGGTATTTCGCGACAGATATTTTTAATATAAAATAGAAAGATTATATTTCGAAATCAACAAAAAGGGGTAACATAATGGTTTTAAGTTTACGATATGGCGATAGGCTCTCCCCCTATCACATTTGGGACGGAACTAAGCTCGGCGAAATGTGGGTGTTCTAGTTCGCTAGTGCACCTCTGCCTACCCCTTCGGGGATACAGGTGTGAGCTTATGTTATGTAAGTTTACCTGAGAAACCATTGAAATACGAGGAAAATTTTCCGCCACCAAAAGGTACTTTTATTTATCTAGATTCTAGATGAATCGTCCAGGTTCTCATATTATATGTAGAAACATATTCCAAAACTTTATATAAATGTTACGTTGGAAAAGGTTGAAAAAAGTGATTTGCATACAACTACGATACAAAGCCTAAAAATCCAACGGTTTTACCAGCGCAAATAGATTACCTGTGGATCGACGGAACCTTTTTCAATCTACATACCTGATGGTACATAGAGAAAAGAATTCTAAAACGAAAGGTAGATGTAGTAGTAGTGTTTATAAAACTTGTATAATGTCTAAAGATTACATGTTAGGTACGTTAGGACTGCCTCGGTGGCGTGATGGTATTTCGGTACGACTACGGTTCTGAGGTCTCGGGTTCGATCCCCGGGTCGGGCAAAATGATATTGGATTTTTGGAATTTGTGACTGATATAGCGATAGGCTCGCCCCCTATCACATCTGGGACGCAACTAAGCTCGGGAAAATGTGGGTGTTCTAGTTCGCTAGTACGCCTCTGCCTGCCCCTTCGGGGATACAGGCGTGAGCTTATGTTATGTTATTTACATCTTTCAATAGAATACGGTTTGATACCATTGTCTCACAAAAAACCGACGACCGAGAAAACGGAAAGTTGGCAGCTCGCTGTCATATTTCGTTCGGTGAGTGAGATTTCCGGAGGCCCAATTCCTCCCGCCATTTCCAAATCCCTGTTTTCCCTTCTTTTAGGTTGACAAAGCACCCATGTTCTTTTTGTGTCTTGGGTGTCTATGCGTGGTGGAGATCAAGTGATCTCGACATGGATCAAGACAAGTGATCAATCACATTGACAAGTGATCATGGTAAGTACCATCAGGTGTCCGCCGTGTCCCATATGCTAGTAAAGTTTCAAATTTCGTAAGGCTCATAGTTTTGAGTAATGGAAACTTGAATTTATGGCAAAAACTAAATAATAAATAACGCCCAACAGTCACACACATAGTTCTGACCCCACACTAAGATCGAGTCTTGTGTCGTGGGTATCAGGAACTACGAGAGACTTTCGGTCTCACAACACCCAGACCCGAAACAAATATCTGTGGGCCACACAAACATTTGTCTCGGGGCGGGGATCGAACCCGCGCCTCTCGCTTCACAGTCGGCTACTCGCCCGCTGCGCCTCGGAGGCTGTCGAAACTGCATACTATTATGAACTAAGTTCAATAATATTGCATAACATACATAGCTCACGCCTGTATCCCCGAAAGGGTAGGCAGAGGTGCACTAGCGAACTAGAACACCCACATTTCGCCGAGCTTAGTTTCGTTCCAGATGCAATAGGGGCGAGCCTATCGCCATATCGGGCACAAATTCCAGACTCCGGAATAATATTGCTCTAATAAAAACTATAAATAATTTATAATACGCATTAAAAATAAACTGGCGTAATGGCCAAAGTTATAAAGTTACTAAAAGAACGTCGTAAAAAATGTGAAATACGATTTTTAATACACTAGGTCTAATCTTTTTAAACTTTACCCGAATCAGTTTAGTCAAATAACTACTAATCCGTTTATAACTTTAGCCCTAATAATGCTGTTATCCTAAAAAGTCTCGAAGTATTTTATTAGTATTTAATCCAGGTTTTATAAAAATTGCCTTTAGGAGTTTTACTCTTAATAATCTTCCAAATTCCCAAAAGACTTCAGAATTCGGCGGAGATTGAATGTAACGGTTATGTTTAAAAGCCATCAAAAACAAAACTTGTAAAGGTGAAGTCATATTTCTTAAAAGAAGAAGAAGAAACTGAAATTAGCTTAAGCACGCTAGTTATTACTAGACGACCAGGCCAATGAGATAGTCTCAAACTCTAGATCGTTGAAACAATAACATAACATAACATAATAGCAGCGATAGCTCAGTTGGGAATGGTATGGACTGCCGAGACAAGTGTCGGAGGTTCGAGACCTACCCCAAAATGGAGCATACACCTCTGACTTTTCTATGTTAAGTATATTTTCATTGTGAAATATCGCTTGCTATAACGGTGAAGGAAAACATCGTGAGGAAACCTGCATACCCGAGAATTTCTCCACAAGAAATTCGAAGGTATGTGAAGTTTACCAACCCGCATTAGGCGAGCGTGGTAGACTAACGCCTAACCCCTCTCATTAGTAGAGGAGGCCCGTGCCCAGCAGTGGGACAGTAATATTACAGAGCTAATATTATTATTATTTTAAACATAAGCTCACGCCTGTATCCCCGAAGGGGTAGGCAGAGGCGCACAAGCCAACTAGTATACCCACATTTCGCCGAGCTTAGTTCCGTCCCAGATGTGATAGGGGGCGAGCCTATCGCCATATCGGGCACAAATTCCGGGCTGATATGGAAAAATCCAATATCACTTTGCCCGACCCGGGGATCGAACCCGAAATACAACCACGCCACCGAGGCAGTCTGGTTGAAACAATAACTAAAGCAAAAAGCAGATAGCCGTGAAAAGCAGACTGTTGAATTTAAGCAACTAACGTTTGAAATGTTCCATAACATTGTATGTTCCATAATATTTTTACGATTGTACCACATGCGGGTGCAGAAATGGTAACATGAATTAATTGTCGAGGCTGTGTCAGTAATTCCGCTTGAATGGGCCCTACGGGAGCTTTGGAACGCTTTGATCGCTACCACCGGCACGCCTGAAGCACATAAAGATGGGGGAAAGGGATGGGTATATCTCGCGTCTCTTTTTAAGGTGTGATGATTCTGACACGGTGGTTTTCTTTCCTGGTTTTGTCTGAAGCACATAAATATGGGGGAAAGGGATGGGTATATCTCGCGTCTCATTTTAAGGTGCGATGATTCTGAAACGGTGGTTTTCTTTGGTGGGTTTGTTTGTGAGTACATATAAATTGAAAAAAAAAAACACTTGAAGAAAAGTTTGACATGTTCACTCGGATTGAGATTATTTATTGGAACTACTCGTAAAAGTGGACTAATTTTCATGAATGGATCCACTTTTGTAGGAGATATCGGAATACATACTGCTATACATAAAAATACCGACAAATTAAAAAGCTCCCCTTTCTTGAAGTAGGTTGAAAACTAAAAGTAGAACAAGACAGCTGTGTAATAAAATCCATTAGACAAGATAAAAATCAGAGACGTAATACAATAAAGCGTAGTTAAATGTCTTCTCTTCCGCAGCCACTTAAGTTACATTTGCTAAGTTGTTAAGTTACTTAAGTTTGCTAAGGGATGACCTTGTATAGCAGAATATTAGTCCTGATTTCCCAAAAGCACTGTTCGTTCATTGTGAAAGTTGTATAATCTTACCTGAAAATCTCTGTTAGGGTTCCGTAGCCAAATTGCAGAACGTGGCGTGTCTGTCCGTATTTCATATGTGTATTATATTAGGATTAGAGTCGCCTCCTTGTTCTAGTGGCAGCATATATGGGCTGTGGACCAGGAGGTTCTGGGTTCGATTCCCAGGTCTGTATCCCTTGGAGGGTATTGAGTTCAGGCAGGTGGCCGAAAAAACTAAGCTAAATTCTTTCTGCGACATGTTTGAAAAAGTGTGTTGCGCCGACCCCTCATTAAGTTGAGATAAAGGCAGGTAGAAAGAAAGATTATATTAGGAGAATATTGTACAAGGTTTATATTAGCTTCACCTGTATCTATGAATCTATGTATCTAGGTATCAATGTATCTATGTAATCTTCTATGCTTCAACTTCAAAATCAGTAAGTGTACAGAAAAACCTAAACTGGTTTGTGTTACACTACTACATATATTAAGATAATGTGAATAATCTGTTTTATAAGTAAATTAAAAAAAACTTCTATCTTTCCACGTGATTTTCACCATATTCCAGACGTCAGATGAACTAGAGAATTGGCACACGTACCAAGGACCGATAAAAATACAATAATTTAATATTTTTTGTCCTGGTAATCTGGCCGGGATCACCGGGATTCCAAAAAAAAAATTGTGTTATAAAATTAATATTTTGTTAAACATGCTCAACGTTTGAAAATTTGGTTTTTAGCACGTGAATTACGTGATAGAAAATCAATATTAAGGCCCACTCCGCGATAAAACCGTATTTAACCCAAAATTTGATTTAAAGATGGGAGTGAGCTGTAGGATAAATCAAGTTTAGATTTAACACTACATTAGTAATAGCCCTGCAAGCCTTAGAATTTTAATCATGAACATATGAATGTTCATAATTAAAATTCTAACCTTTCACACTATTATTTTAATCATTAATTTAAATAAAATAATAGTGTGAAAGGTTCTGTAGGTATGAACCTACGGAACTTTTCATACTATTATTCTTAAAGCTTAAGTCACCCAATTTGCCTTTTGCTCTCAATTCTGTTGTTTTATTAGCCGGTTTACTTAGCTCTGTGAGTATGACCTACTTTTATTGTTTGCCTAATGTTTGCTTAGAAGTTGAAAATTTTCGTGTCGTCTGGCAGGCTATTAAAATATGAAATGATATGTGAACGTTAACGTGAAAAAAGGGTTTAATAACACGCCTAAAGGTTCTGAAACAGATAATTATGTTTGAAATAAAATATTGCGTTTCCAGTCACCTCCTTGGTCTAGGGGCAGCATATATGGGTTGAGGATTGGGATGTCTTGGGTTAAAACCCTTCGAGCAAAACGTATTTTTATAAAATTTGTGGAGAGGTAGGACGTCAGTCCTGTAGTAAAATCTAAGCCGAACCGAACTGCAGCATGCTTTAAGAAAGTAAAAATGGACAAGATAGGATTATAAAATGCCGGTGGGAGATTATAATATGATACAATTAGTATTTTTTAACACAATGGTGGCTAGCTTCTGCGAATCGGCATCAGTGGATTTCAGTATCATAAGGCTGGTATAATTCTGGTGACCATCTATGCGCGCAATGGACCTTTTATGTTCGAAAAACATTGTCCTTACCAAACCATCCAGTAAAGTTACTGCGTAAAAATAAAATATAAGTTGCATATTAAACTAACCAATCTTTGCCACCAAAGTGCCAAACGTACCCAAACATATCAATGATCGTATCAATATGTAATGAGAATAAAATTTTTTTTTCTACCTGCCCTTATTCTTTTGAAAGCCTCCGTGGCGCAGCGTGCAAGCAGCCGGCTGTGAAGCGAGAGGCCGCGGGTTCGATCCTCGCACCAAGACAAATATTTTGTGTGGCCCACAGATATTTGTTTCGGGTTTGGGTGTTGTGAGCCCGAAAGTCGCTCTAAGTTCTTGATTCCCACGACACAAGACTCGATCTTAGTGTGGGGTCAGGACTATGTGTGTGACTGTTGGGTGTTATTTATTAAAAAAAAAAAATTAAATATCCCACCTTAATCTGGGGTCCGCGCAACACACATTTTCAAGCATGTCGCAGACAGGATTTGGCTTAGTCTTTACGGCCAGCCGTCTGCCTGTCGTCAACTCACTGAGGGATCCTTTCCCGGGCAAATTAAATTAGAAAATTTGCTTTGCCTGACCTGGGAATCGAATCCAAGACCTCCCTGTCCACAGCCCATACTTGCTGCCACTGAAAACGCTGCTGCTGAGAATTCAAAAATAGATTCTATAAACTATTCACTAATTACTAGTTGACGACTGACAAACCAAATGTCAGCACCATTATTATTTTATTAACGAACGCTAACAATAAAATAATGGTCATTTATAGGATGTCCCGTCTATTATCGTGCCCATTATACAATTCTGTTCAAGGCGAATGAAGGTTAAGGTTCGAGTTTCGACATTAAAAATTATTGATAATAAAACGGAGAGGTGCTCGGCATCCACAATTTCTTTTTGATTGCTTTCGATTTAGTGTATTTAGACAGTCCATGATATAAAATACCTTGTTATTTATATTGGACAACCTTTGGGATGATAAATCCATTAAAATTGCTGATTTAAAAAGCATTTTTGAGTACTTTACTCTCGATAATGTTGGTTTACCTATTTAAGATAGCTTTCAGCTACTATTATAATTTCCATTACGTTTCTTTAACTTACTTTGTCAAAAGTTATTAATATATTCTTTACTATTAGTCTTTCTGGTTATTTAATTTTTGCACCACTACAATTTGTACACAGAAGAGAGTATCTATTACTTTCCTCTTGCACTGGATCCTTCTTCTTCTGATGATCATGGGTGTCGACTGTCGAGTGGAGTATACAATATTTTTAGCTATACGAAAACTTTAAAGGATGGAAATAAGCTTGGCGAAATGTGGGTGTTCTAGTAGGCTAGTACGTTTTGCCTACTCTTTCGGGGATACAGGCGTGAGCTTATTTAAGAAAACATCTTTATTTGTCAAACGTATCAAAAACTAAATTCATTTTATCATCAATTTCATTTTTACAATTTTCTTTGCTTCTAGCTGGTTACATTTCCTTTTCAACGACTCCTTGGACGGATTCCTATATTTGCGTCGTTTGCAACATCAAAGAGATTGCAAAATGTTCATAGTTTCTTGGAACGCTTATTTTTAGAATTACAGCGTGAAAATCGTGATTGCAGAAATATTGAGTTATGTTTATTGTTGATACGTTATGGTTGATTCTTCTTTGTGCTACCTTCTCATTATCATAATTACCATCAGGAAGCTATAGGATATCATCTCTTGAATTTAAGCCTCCCCTTAATATTTCTAGACCGACACGTTGGAAGTGGCCTGTAGCTTCCTGAGACCTTTATCAGGTAATCTATCTAATATGCAAAACTTACTTTACTTTCAACAATATATACGTATTGTTAGCTAGCATTCCATCTTGAAATGATGAATAACATTCCTAGCTATTCATCATTTCAAGAATAGAGTTCAAATGTGCCTTTGAGCAAACACTTTACTTTGAAAACAAGGAAAAGGTAGTCTCTTCATAATAATTCAATATTCAATAGTGACCACTTTAAGTTGTTCAGTGCGGTTTGGTTTACGATCCCTTGTTTTTATTATTATATTCGTTCGACTGGAAGCTGGGCTTTCGTGAAATACTATCATTCCGAATGAAAATGTAATGAAGTAAAAGTACTCGCATCAAATAAATTGTCCGAGAAAATTGTGTGGCTGTGAACAGATTGCTTTCAAAGGTTTTAGGTGAGTGTTTTGTTACCACTGATTGTAACGTCTAGCCTGAATGAAAAGGTCTTGTAGGAGTATTCAATAGTAATTATGTTACAATCTTTTTAGTACCTAAGTTTATTTTAGAAAGGTAACGTCATAGCAAGATATCTAAACAATATTGAATACCTATAAAGTATCATCATCATCATCATCATCAGCCATAGGACGTCCACTGCAGAACACAGGCCTCCTCCAAAGATTTCCAGATCGACCTGTTGGAAGCGGCCTGCATCCAGCGACTTCCAATAGAGTATAGATGAAGGTAATTATTTTCGAATTCCAATGGTTTTCCCTTGTAAATATCAATTCTTACCATGAACTCTTTCTATTGGAATGAGGGTTTCAAGTTATTAAAAACCTGGTCATAGTTATAGTACAGTAGTACATACAATTTTAATTTCATAAATGAAATTATTTATCAACACCATATTCAATGAATAATTCTCGTACCCGCAACTGTTTCGTATTCTTTGACCTGGAAATTTCCCATTGCGTCTGCCCATTCCCATCTTATAAATACTTTCCCAGGATGAATATGTCGACGCTGAACGTACATTCCGGAGGGAACAGATATTTTATTCCACACTTCTTGGTAAAGAATGCGGAGTTAAAGGTCTGAATTCCGGAGATGTATCGTGTAATTGAAGAAATGATTGTTCAAGAGTAAGTTTTTTGAATAGTTCTGAATTTGAAGTTTATAATATTAAAGTCTATTTTATTTGGAGGTCGTTAATTGGAAAACTTACATTCTCATACGCATTCTCAGAAAACATTACATTTTTGGCCTCTTTATATTAATAACAATAATTTGTATTGTTGTGAAATCTGCTTCTGGAAATCTAGATTGGATTTTTTTATATAAAATTTCACATAATATCATTGACACTAGTATTATTAATTACTAGCGCTATTGCTAAAAAAATGTTCGTTAATATTTTGTTCGCTTCTAAATTTTTTGGTTCAGGTTTTATGATACAAAAAACAGATTATGTTCTTTCCTAGGGTTCAATTTTCTGCATACCAAATTTTCAGACAGACAAGAATTAAACACGGCTGATAATGCTGAGGAGTAAATAGCTAAAACGTGATGTTTCTAGCGTTTTACTATGATTCTCTTTTCTATGAAAGGCTGTATTGATACGATTATACGATAGAAAAATAAAGATGTCAAGAAGTCTGGCTATTTTTCTTGTTAAACTTATACCTGAGGAATTTATATAAATACATTCCAAACACGAGATCGCTTGAAAAATTCATTGTAATAATTGTATCACAATGAATTTTCTTCTTGACATCTTTATTTTTCTATCGTTGTTAGATATTGCTGCCTTTTTGCTGTATTTTATGTTTCTTTCTTTTCTTGCAGGTTGGGCATAGCGAGTTGTAACACGATTTGCTTGAGACTAGATCCCTTAAAGGTAATTGAAGTGAGCAGATAATCGAACGTAAAACTAAGCCGAATTCTTTTTGCAGAATGCTTAAAATGTGAATTGCTCCGACTCGGTGAGAGCAGATGGAAAGAAAGTTTTCTGTCTGTCTGTCGCAAGTCATTTGCAAAAAGTTAATTTGTCCGCATAACCTATGTATTCACGATGTATATTTTCATCATGGACGTAAAAAAAGACGGACGAAGCGGTAGGATCATTGAAAGTGAAGTAGGGTTTTCGGCTCATTCGATCAGTCAGATCAGATACAGATCAGAATGTATATTAATACTCCGTCCATCTTTTTTTACGTCCGTGATCTTCAAGATTCATCCGATGAATTTGTTCTTTTTACGGTATAATGAAATCAAATAATTGATTTATAAAATAAAAGTGCATAGTAGCAAGTAAAATTATAGACGCATAGAATGTGAGCGGTGCGGTGCGTCTACATGGCAAGTAATTTCGGATATTTGACGGATGAAGCGTGTTCAATGTCCATTGTACAATATCAATCTACCTTCTTTTTTTATATGGAATGGCGTAGCAATCGAGCAGAAGGGGCACCTGATGGTAAGCGGTCACCTTCGCCCATGAACATTTTTCTTGAAATCCCTATGTTGTATCGGTCAGGAAAGCAGTAGCCGGGGGAAGCTGATTCCAGATGGATGTTGTACGGGGAAGAAAGTTCCTCGTAAACCTACTACCAGCCTCTATCCCACCGCAATGTGGGGTCGGCGTAACACACTTTTACAAGCATGTTGCAGAAAGAATTTGGGCAAGTTCAACTTTACGACCGGCTGCCTGCCTGACGTCAACCCCCTCTGAGGGATCCCGGGCAAATTAAATTAGAAAATTCGCTATGCTCGACCTGGGAATCGAACCCACGACCTCCCGGTCCACAGCCCATATGTGCTGCCACTAAACCAAGGAGGCGACAACAATATCAATACCTAATATTGTTTTGGCACTTACGGGTCCCAAGCAGCAGATAAACATAAAAGAACAATCAGTGTGTTTATACCATTATCTACAAAACACCATAAAAACTAACAAAACTGCGCCTCGTAAAGACTTGCACGTCCATAAACAGCTTCATTAACCATTTTATCGCAACCGCATTGCTTTAACGAGAAATAAATTTTATTTTCGGATTGTTAGACTGATTTGAACTACCATCGGCAACCTATTTTACGGGTTATTTAATGGGACTGCCTCGGTGGCGTGGTTGTATTTCGGTATTACTAGCGTCTCGAGTTCGATCCCTGGGTGGGGCAAAGTGATATTGGATTTTTCCATATCAGCCCAGAATCTGGAATTTGTGCCCGATATACATATGGGCTCGCCCCCTATCACATCTGGGACGGAACTAAGCTCAGCGAAATGTGGGTGTTTTAGTTCACTAGTGCATCTCTGCCTACCCCTTCGGGGATACAGGCGTGAGCTTATGTTATGTATGTTGTGACTCGTAGAATTGGGACATAGGATGCTTTTATATCTCGCTAGTACGTATCACTTATTCATGCAGGTGGAGCTGCGAGTAAAATATAGTTCTAGGTAATTCTAATACAAATAAATGTTGTATCAGCCACAGGTGACGGGAATAAATGAAACCAGTCGTGAAATAGAAGCGTCATATAAATCCTTACTTCACATTTTTCTGCTTACCTGAATTTGTTGAGCCATATTAATGTGACTTTTTCATTTATCTTAGAAATGTGTGCTTGTAAGAAAATTAATTACGGTATAAATTATTGTTACCCAATGTTTTGTTTTTCTACTTTTATTAATTAAATTATCAAATAAAGCCGCGCCTCCTGCACATGTTTTTTCGAAACAAAACACCAAAAACACCTACACAGAACAAGAGTTTTCATTGTCTCCTGCTCACATAACAATGGACAAAAAAAAACTGATATACCATGTTTTGTGAAGGTGTTTTGTGTAGTGTTTTAGTGCAGAAGACGCGGCTTAAAGCTCAACTGTGTCTCGTTTTAAATGTTTGTGATTTTTTTGACCGACTTTAAAAAATTAGAACGTCCTTAATTCGTCTATTTTTCTGTGTTTATTTTTTTATGTATGTTACGTGAAATCTCCGCCAAATATGAACAGACTTTCAAAATTCTTTTTGTGTTGGACAGAGCTTATTTCAAGGGTTCCATAAATTTGGTCACGATCAGATAAGTTTTGAAGTCGGTCCGTTAATTAATTCTATTAGGTGGGATAAACATAAAAATTATTATTCCTACTGACTAGCAGCAGTCTTTTTGTAAGGTGTGCCGTGATGCACCTAGTATTTGTATATACATCTCTTTACTCCTAATATCCAAATCTGTTAACTCATTTGCCAAAACCGACAGGCAAATTAGAATATAATAACAGTTTTTGGAAACTTCTCTGGTTTAAGTGCTGTTTTTAATGTACTCATACTTTTATGTAATAATTAAGTACTGTTTGTTTCCTTTACTCAATAAAATAAAATAAAATAAATAAGGGTAGGTAGATAGAAAGACTAGTAAACGAGCATGTGCATCACCTTATGATAAGTGATCTCCACGGCCCATCATCGTCATCATCATCATCATCAGACACAGGACGTCTACTGCTGGACATGCCTTCTAAAATTTCCAGATCGACTTGTTAGAAGCGACCTAGAGACACCTACAATACCAAAATAATAATGGGTGAGTTACCAACCCTAAATGAGGGGTATTAGGTAGGGGAGGTGGTAGAAATCCCACAGTGAGTTGCCAATTTGAAACAGTAGTATAAAACCGGTTGAGCCGGCCCATTATACTACTATTTTTACCTGTACTTTAACCTCATGACAATGAAAGTGCTACGGTTTATGACCCACATTCTGAATACGTAAAACAATATCAAGGGCGATTCACATAATTTCGTATTAAAATTCGAATGGCATTTAAAACGACAATAAGAATGGTTGTCTACAAGAGTCCACGTACGTCACCTTAAATTATAGTCAACAGCCATTGTTTTATAATGAATATTCGATACGTGTGCCCAGTTGAATATTTCGATAGAAAGTCTCGAAGGTATTGTCGCCACCCGCCGTCAGGGATAGTGGACATTAGGCCGTTTTTGTAGGCGACGGTGTCGATTTGGTAGTAAAATTGGTTGTTTATTCGCGTCACGTGAAATGATGGAATTCGAATGTTTTGTGACGAAACGACACTTTTTTCATTGGATTCCAATTTTTATAGCCTATTTAATAAATTATTCGTATGTTAGAAGTGAATGTTGGAAGAATGTAATAATTTGATGAATTCTTTCTTTCGTTTCGTTTTTATATTTTTTTTGTTTTATAATTCGTTCTTATAATTTGTAAATTGTAATTGTATGTATTTAATTATTTTTTAATTTAGTTCTATTTAAAATCAAGACGGTACTAAAGAACCAATTCTATCAGGTCTAGAAATAGAAAAATTCGAAGGAAGTATGAAAAGGCCTACTGAATAAATACTAACGGCATTTTTAAGCATCCTGACTTTTTATTTGACACTTAATTAAGATGACAACAAAGATTTCGTATGTGTGTGACTGTTGGGTAATATTATTTTTACTTAATTTTCTGTTTAGTACAGTAAAAGTCATTTTTTTCGGTTCATACATTGATGACATATTCTGGGAAAAATCTCCGTTGTTTTACATTCTAAGGATTGTTTTCGTTCTCATCATAATGGAGTATCCATCATGTTACACAAGACAATTTGTTTAAAGTCATCACAGGTTGCACAACCGATACAATAACAGTAACATTAGCGTTTTGTTAGCAAAACACCGGTCGTTAGTTGTTTTTCACAATTCTCTTACCATTGTTTTGTTAAAAGTCGATTGAAATAATTGTTCTCACGTTCCACAAGATAGGAGCCATTGTAGACAGTTCAGTTATTACCAATGTTGCATCTGCGGGTACTTTTTTAAATCCGACCACAGCAAAGTGCGAGCCCGGCTAGCATGCGTGTCACGATATATCTCGATAATCGACTATAGAGATGTTGTCTACAATATTGTATGAAAATAAACCAGGACGCATGTTAATGTCTGTAGAGAAATAGAATGGGCCGGCTCGACCGGTTTGATACCACTGTATCACAGAAAACCGACGTAAAGTGGCAGCTCGCTGTTTGCGTTTCGTTTGGTGAGTGAGAATTTCAGTCGTTCAATTCCTCCCTCCTTCTTTCAATCCCCATTTCCCTCTTTTTCGGTTGGCAACGCACTCATGATACATTTGTGTCTTGGGTGTCTATGGGCGGTGGAGATCACTTACCATCAGGTGACCCATCTGCTCGTTTGCCAGTCTCTGCTATAAAAAGGGAAAGGGAAAGCAGGTTATAGCACGACGAAAAGTGTAGACATTTGCTCGTGGCGCGCATGCTAGGCGAGCTGGTGGTAGTGCGTCAAGAAAACCAGCGACCACTAACAATCAATGGCTTTATCGGTGGTAATCAGTATCATGCCCGCCTATTTATATGCGTCTTCAAGAGGCTTCGAATCGAATCGATCGATAATGTCTCAACATTCCACTTGTGACTGTCCTGAGCCGAGGTTCGTAACCGGTTAGTGGGTTGCCCTCAGCAAGGTCACCTAACTTTTTGGGTTCGAGCGCACCTGCGTTCACCCAACAGAACGGTGTGGCTGAAAGTGTCGACTCGCTTCAGGCAATCAGCTGTAGGGCCAAACAAAAAAAGGCTTGCGACAATGCTTGCGGATGAACGATGCAGACACAGGGTTTTACCCCCATTCCCGCTCTAAACAACCATCATTTTATATCACAAGATCCTGAAGAATATGCACTGGCTGACCATGGAACGTGAATCACTCAAGGAATGTGGGTCTTTATTTCAGGGTCTAACACCATGGGCCTTACTTATAAAAACAGTTTCGCTGGGAAAATGGTCTGTCACTTTTTCCTTGTCACATTGTTTGAAAATAACAGAGACAGACTATTATTTGCCATTTGCTTAGCTAAACCGTTTTTATGTCACTTTTTCCTTGTCACATTGTTTGAAAATAACAGAGACAGACTATTATTTGCCATTTGCTTAGCTAAACCGTTTTTATGTCACTTTTTCCTTGTCACATTGTTTGAAAATAACAGAGACAGACTATTATTTGCCATTTGCTTAGCTAAACCGTTTTTATGTCACTTTTTCGTTGTCACATTGTTTGAAAATAAAGAGACAGACTATTATTTGCCATTTGCTTATCTAAACCGTTTTTATGTCACTTTTTCCTTGTCACATTGTTTGAAAATAAAAGAGACAGACTATTATTTGCCATTCGCTTAGCTAAACCGTTTTTATGTCACCTTTTCCTTGTCACATTGTTTAAAAATAAAAGAGACAGACTATTATTTGCCATTTGCTCAGCTAAACTGTGTTTATAAATAAGGGCCCGTGTGTATGGATTATTCGGATAATTTATGATCGTGATGCATTGCATATGAATGAAAATTCATTTTCTGCTATTTAATGTTGTCATCATTATTCTTCTCTCGCGATGCTTTTGTAAACATTCCTTGGGCACAATGGGGCATTGTAATTTTAATATTTGTATTAATTGTTTTTGTCTCATTAAACCAAAAGTGTATTTCTCCTCCACATAAAACGTAAGGCATCCGGTGCGAGGTGGTAAAAATTAAGCCGAATCCGTGCTGCAACATGTTCACAAAGGTATAATGCGTCAATTCCATATTTGAGTGGGATGTGAGCTGTAGCTGAACTATGGAATTTCTGGCTTATTTTGTATGACAAATGTTAATGCCCTACTTAATCGCTAGAGGCGCTGATGTGTTGATCACACATACATTGACATCATCATCATCAGCCATAGAACGTCCACTGCTGGACGTACGAATCCCCCAAATATTCCCATATCGACCTGTTGAAAGCGGCCTGCATCCGGCATCATTGACATAGAAGTACAAAATATTTTACATAGCCGCTAGCGAGAAATATAAAAAAAAATTGATGGCTGATCCACTTGATGGAAAGTGCAGTTCAAAACACATTTCGATTTTCACTGTCTAATTGTGTATCGTTAGTATCAGTTCAGAGTCCTTTGTCACACGTGATAATTTTATTTATTCAACCTTCAGTCACATTTGGCGTCCACGACGTGATTTAATACATACATACATAAGCTCACGCCTATATCCCTGAAGGGGTAGGCAGAGGCGCACTAGCCAACTAGTACACCCACATTTCGCCGAGCTTAGTTCCATCCCAGATGTGATAGGGGCCGAGCCTATCGCCATATCGGGCACAAATTCCAGACTCCGGGCTGATATGGAAAAATCCAATATCACTTTGCCCGACCCGGGGATCGAACCCGAGACCTTAGGACGGTAGTCGTACCGAAATACAACCACGCCACCGAGGCAGCTGATTAAATAACATAATTTTTTCCACTTTTTTTCGTCTTATTAATAATTAATGCAGGACAATTTTAAGCTATTGAAGAAAAGTTTCTGCTTATTTTATACGACTAGTTGCCTACTTGACGTTAAGTCATGTTAATTCCTTATGTATTCCTTGGAATAAAATAACCTCATTGGTTAAGCGGAGGTAAGTGATTATATGGTGAATTGGTGGCTATGGGGGATAGGTACGGAATGGTCAAGAAATGGTGACGGTCACTTGGCCTGGTCTGCTTTCAACAGTGAAAGCTGACACAGCTGAACATCACGATTTATTTTCTTTTAAAACAATATTTCTTTGAGTCTATAAAGATTTTTATTTTTTATGTGCATACAATGCCGTATAATCGCTCTATAAGGTATGACGGAAGATTAAGGTGCATCAACAGGTGTCGACCATCGTAGACGTCACAACTCACAGTACGTGATCAGATGTTCAATATACAGATTAGATATTGATCAAGATCTAAATTCTCATTAGAATACTTAATAGTTAAATGCTGCGGGAATTTAAATCAGCATATTTTAAATACTCATGCATCATACTTAAAAATGATATGCAACAAGGTATCAACTGCTTATCGTGAAATAGGGAACTTGCATGTAACTTATTTTAGTACATTTTAAAGAGGTCTCAAATAAACACACCAGAAACAAAAACATTAAAATATGCACAAATAATTTAATTGGTGCAAGTCAAAAATTGACTTACAAAACGATGGGAAAGTTACAAAAAGAAAAGAATTTGGGAAGAGGAGGACCTCCAAAATCACATTCATCGATCACCATATTAGACATAACAACAGTTTTCCGCAAAATTGGAAAAATATCCCTAACCTGGAAACACTGCTCCATGCAAAGGCGTCACTTGAGTTTTGCAATAGCGTTCCATTATACGTGATTTCTAATTAAAATATTTTGCAAAATAACCATTATTTTATACTAAAAATTCATCATAGCACATTTCAAGGTGTTGTTTATTGATTTATCGACGCAATTGCTCGTTGTAATTTTTGTGCATGTTAGTTCAGTATTGATAGTTACGGTTTTTTTTATTTCGACCTAAAGAAATCTGCAGTCTGTATGTTTTTGCAGCTATAGTATATTAATTTATTTGTTGCATACTGTTGTCAGGCATAGGCGGCCATTTGAACGGGGATAAGGCTTAGTAAACTTCTTAGATCTGTAGCCTGTTGGTGGACTCAGCGAGATAGGCTTTTCATCTTGGGAAAAGACTTATCACGAAAGTCGAACCCAAACAACAGCTATAAACACATCTGATTTTTTTATGACTATACCTATTATTAAGGTTATGTCGCCTCTTTGGTCTAGTGGCAGCATTTAGGGGCTGAGGATCTGGAGGATCTGGGTTCGATTTACAGGTCGGGAAAATATATTTTTTGAATTAATATTCCCGGGACTGGATCCCCCAGATATCCCAGATATCCTGGATACGCAGGCAGCCGGTCGTAAAACTAAGCCAAATCCCTTCTGCAACATGTTTGAAAAAGTGTGTTGCGCCGACCCCACATTAAAGGCGGATAAGTGCAGGTGGAAAAAAATACCTATTATTAAGGTTATCGAGAATTAAACAAACAACTTTTAACAAGAAAGTATCGAAGTTGTATAAGAAATCAAACTTGTTAGCATATCTATAGCTTCTTCCTAACGTAACATTTTTTGCTCGAGTGAAATTGTAAATTTATGGCAACTGTACTTCCACGGGTGCATTGTTTGCTTTAATTAACGCTGTGAATGGTACCACGTGATGTGACGTCACGTTGTCAACCTCCACGTTGCGAGTATTGTATAGGATTTGTCAAATAGAATTTTCCGTTTCGGGAAACCAGGTATTGGATTAAACTGAATTTAGTTCATTGAAAATGTAGTTCATCTTTCTATTTAGCAGTGACGTGCATTCAGAAAATTGAAGGCAAATAACTTGTAAAACTCATTAAATTCTTGAATCATTGTATCATCATCATCGGCGTTATTATGATCAACGCCATAATTATCCATCGACTTCAAAAAAAGGAGAAGGTCCTCAATTCGTCTGTATTTTTATTTTTTATTTTTTTATATCTCCGCCGAATGAGGACCGATTTTCAAAATACTTTTTGAGTTCGATAGAGGATTTGAAGTCGGTCAATTAACTTTTTGAACTTGTGATTATCATTCGCATCATGGTGGTCCTACCCATTATTGACGCTTTCAATGAATCTCTTTACTTTCTGCTTGGCCTTATCCCGGCATAATGCCAGGATCTGCTTTCTTATAAACGCTTCCATTTAGTCCGGTCTTGGGATCCTCTCCATTGAGACAATTGGTTACAAAGTTTGTCTAAAATATCTATCCAGCGTTTTTTGGGTCGGTTACGGAGATGCACCCCTGGTACGATTTGGACAAAGCATTTACGACGACTCCTGTGATTTCCTCTAAAGGTAACCAAACTGTTGTTCAGTGCGGCTTTCAATAAATAATGATTATTTATTATGCAAATAATTTATAACGTTGTATCCGCGGGAATTAATAATTAATATTATGCAAGGTTGATTTCGATGATTTCGTATTATGATTATTGTGAAATTGATTGATATGAGTATATTGTCATATAAGCGAAAACAATATTATTTTTCTCGGTGGCGTGGTTGTATATCGATACGACTACCGTCCTGAGGTCTCGGGTCGATCCCCGCGTCGGGCAGTGATATTAGATTTTTCCATATCAGCCCAGAGTCTGGAATTTGTGCCCGATATGGCAATAGGCTAGCCCCTTATCACATCTGGGACGAAACTAATCTCGGTAAAATGTGTGTTTTCTAGTTCGCTAGTGTGCCTCTGCCTAATCCTTCGGGGATACAGGCGTGAACTTAAGTGTGTGTGTGTGTAGGTATTATTCTTCTATCCCTAGCGGGGTCGACAGAGGTAAAATTAAAACATTCGCGGTTAATTAAATTAAGAATCTTCCGCCATAGTGGATAGTCCTTTTAAAATTAATAAATTCCATACACAAATTGCTCTTTGAGCCTGATAACCTCAAGGAAGGTTTATTTAAGTAAAGTGCAAATAGAGTTTATGAATAGAAAACAATAAATATATGCTCAGGCGGGCGTCGACGATGTGGATGCCGCCATACACAAAATAAACAAAGACCTGGATCACATAAAAAACTGGTCCAACCGTTTCGGCTTAGCTGTGAATCCTAATAAATGCCAGGCAATCATCATAGGTAGTTCTCGGTTAATCAGCAGATTAGACACTTCTAGCCTTCCGTCAATCATGTACAATGGTTCAGTCATTGCTCTATCTTCCTCTGTTAAAGACCTGGGGTTGAACATAGATTCAAATTTGAACTGGCAGGTTCAGGTCACCTCTATTAGCCAGAAAGTCACAGGCTCACTCCGCGCTCTCTATCGCCTTAAGAACTTTCTCCCGATTAAAACCAAAAAGATGCTTGTGCAGACCTTAATCTTCCCCATCCTTGACTATGGTGACTTGTGCTATTTTGATCTGAATGCAGTACTGCTCAACAAACTCGACCGTCTTCTTAATAACTGCATTCGATTCATCTTCAATCTCCGTAAGTATGACCACGTTTCGTCATACCGTTCTCAACTCAAGTGGTTAACCATCCGCCAGCGCAGAAATCTGCGCGCACTCACTACACTTTATTCTATTCTCACCTCACCTCATACCCCTTCTTATTTAATTTCTAACTTCCAATATCTTGGTTCTATCCACGAGAGAAACCTTCGCTCATCAGGCAGTCTTCTTCTCCAGAGTCCTCCTCACAATTCCGATTTTATTCACTCCTCTTTCACTGTCCAATCCATACTTCTATGGAATGCACTCCCTCGCGAAATCAGGGCGTCAACCAGCCGGCTCACATTTAAACTAAAGGTACGTATGCTGTTAGCTGATGGTGTAGCAGAAGTTTAGCTTATTCATACTTTAAGTATAGTATGTATGTATATTATTATATGGTTCTTTATTATATACATTATATTGTAAGGTATGTATTTTGTGTGTATTTAAGTATGTATTTTGTTTTAGTGTATGTGTTGTTTTATATGTAGATATGTAATGTATTAATTTAATATGTATTTTCATCTTCTTTTTCTTTTTCATTTATATACACCCACACCGTCTCGTCTCTGCACCACCTTCAGGTAGACTGGTAGAAAATGCCTTCGGCATTAAGTCCGCCTTTATACATATCCATGTATATGAAGTTTAAATAAATAAATAAATAAATAAATTGGCCCAAGTTTCCTTTTTAAACAAAACAACAGAAGCAGTATCTAGATGCAACGTTATGTAAACACGTTTTCAATCCTGTATTTTAAACATGTCAATAGCAAACGTGCGTATATGCTTCTATATTGATTTAGGTTTTATAGTTAAATTTATAGTCCGTGAGCCAAGAGCCCTTTGGGGCAATATTTCAAGATAACAAAATGAGATTAATTGCACTTAAATCATTGCTCAACGGTGTAAATTAGTAACATAATTGAGTTACTGAAGTAAATGAATAAGAATTTTTAAATAAAACGAATGGTGGAACATTTTATAAATGAAATTACTCTTTGGTTTAGACATTATTTTTACTCCATTAATAATATAATTAGTTTAAAGATTTTCCAAAAATGAAAATTTTGTTTTAAATATTTTCATTATTTATTTTAAAAATTCCTACATAGCCATTACGTACAGCTATACCTATTATCTACTCCAGTTCAGATGAAAACAGAAAGTTATCAAGGAAAATATTTTTTAATTATAATGTTTTTACTATTTCTGCAGTGGGACACAATATGATAGAATAGAGTATAGAGTAGGTCACGATTTACATAATAATTATATGACATTGGCCGACGTAATACAAACTACGTTTTGAAACAATGTTCTAATAAACTAAAGAGAACCTTCAACACTTTGCTAAACATCGTAGGTGGTAGAAATCAATCACGGTTACCAATGCGAATCGAAAACAGAGTGGGAGCACCGAGCTCCGAGCCTATTCCTGGTTATACAACGTGCTCGTGACGCATTCAATGCATGTAACCTACTGAAATGCGAAATACTCCCAGAATAGAAAGCCCATGTACATGACACGGGACGAGGTTAGGTAACTATGAACTTAATTAGTACGTATTAAGCCACATTTAGATACAGAGGGTTTAAAGGATACAGTCATACAGGAGGGTCGCCTCCTTGGTTTAGTGGCAGCATGTATGGGCTGTGAACCGAAAGGTCCTGGGTTCGCTTCCCAGGTCTGGCAAAGCAAATTTTCTAATTTAATTTGCCCGGGACTGGATCCCTCATAGGGGGTTGACGTCAGGCATGCGGCCGATCGTAAAAACTAAGCCAAATCCTAAGTGCAACATGCTTGATAAAGTCTGTTACGCCGACCCCACATCAAGGTAGGATAAGGGCAGGTAGAAAGAAAGTCATCGATACGATGGAAAAGTGACATCTAGTCGTTTTCATGGTCTATTGACATTATGGGCTATGCACCAAAAAGTCCGAGGTTCCAATCCCAGGCACAGCAATACGATTTTTCTAACACGATAAGCCCAACTGGATATTCCTAGGGATGGTTTAGGAAAGCAGGTGGTCGTAAAAATTAAGCCGAATTCTTTCTGTATCATACTTGAAAAGTTTGTCGCGGCCATTGTACACCGAGGTGGGACAAGCACAGATGGGAAAAAAGTAAGAAACACAAATTAGATTTTTATTTTAATAGCAATCATGTAGCAAGGAAACGACGTAACGCGCGATTTTTCGCGAAAAGTGAAAAATAAAATTAGACAATCCTTCTTTGCTTTCACTTAGCCTATGTTTTTATTAATTGAACTCGAAACGACACCAACCAAAAAAATGGGATTCTGACGTAAATGTTTATTTTTCAGGAGCTGTGCCTCAGTCAGTAATTCTTAATGCGATTGAAATGAAAACAAGGCTCGAACCATTCTCTAGACTTTTTATTTTTTTCTTTGTGCGTGTTAAAGAGAATAATGGCTACTAAAAGGAGTTTTTCAGCTGAGTAGGTACTAAAAATTTCTTGAAAAAATCTTGTTAGGAAAGGGAAATAAACAAAAGAATAACGTTCTATATTCAAATTCGTTTTCGATTTAAATCACGAACCGGGTACAGAATTCCAAATGCCGTAATAAAATAGCTTTAAACTAGATTTGTTAATGTAATTGATTTATTGTAATTAAATAATTGTTAATTTTTTCTTTCTACCTGCCCTTATCCCAACATAATGTGGGGTCGGCGCAACACACTTTTTCAAGCATGTTGCAGAGAGGATTTGGCAAAATTTTTAGCGGCCGCCTGCCTGACGTTAACACCCTATGAGGGATCCAGTCCCGGGCAAATTAAATTAGAAAATTTGCTTTGCCCGCCCTGGGAATCGAACTCAGGACCACAGTCCAAGTCGCCTCCTTGGTCTAGTGGCAACATGTATCGGCTTCCCCTTCCTTTCCCACTCCTCCTTACCCTACCTCCCCTGTAAGGTTAGGTTAGGCATCCTTCTCCCTTAAATCCCACCATCTTTTCTTTCCCCTTAATATCCCCATTTGCACCCCTTAATTCCCTTCCACATAAAACAAATACTCCCTTCCTACCCTCACCTCCCCAATGGTTCTCACCATACTGCAGGGGTTTCCAGTATCCCATTAGCAGGGACCCCTGCAGTTCACCAAAGGGGACAAAAAAAAACATGTATCGGCTAAATAATTGCTAATTAAATTAAATAAATGATGTTTGAGTTTAAAGTCATTGTTGAATATAGGCCTCTCGCAAAGATTTCCAAATCGCCCAGTCCGACATATATTGCAGATTCCGTACTGATAGGCAAAAAAACCCAACACCACCTTGCTCGACCTAGAGATTGAACTCGAGACCTCAGACAGTAGTCGTACCACAATACAACTACATACCAAGGCAGTCAGATTAATATTTATATAAAGAAAATGTGCAGAATATTATTAATTTTGAATAAGAAATTGTTAAGTTTATAGACACCTCGGCCTAGTTCAAGTACGTGTTCAGAATAGGAGTATCTCATTGAAATCTCTCTAAAACTGGAATACATTTCCATTCACCGTGATGGAGTGCTTTTGGTCCGTATTCTGTTTGGAATATTATACATTTGTTTCCAAGTTTTATCTTTCATAATAATATTAGTTCGACACAATTTTTAAGCAGGTTTAAAATATTTTTTAAAGTGTTATTAGAAGTTATGTGATGTGTATTATGTATTGTATAGTTATTGCAAAATTCAAGTAAAAAAAAACTGCTTTTCGAATGAAGCAGATTAGCAAAAAAAACATTAAATAGCTATTTATATAACGACTTGAATATTAGCAAAAACAATTAAATAGCTATTTAAATAACATATTTGTAAAAAAAAACGCCTTAAGCGACACAACCTAATAAAAAACTAGTCGTTATTTCTATCGCTACGTATCAAACATACTGATTAAGTTCATAATTACCTAACCAGAACGTCCCGTGTCATGTACATGGGCTTCTATTCTGGGCGTATTTCGCATTTCAGTAGGTTACATGCATTGAATGCGTCACGAGCACGTTGTATAACCAGGAATACACAATTTTTAAGCAGGTTTAAAACCTTTTTTGTAAATGTTATTGTAAGTTCTGTGATGTGTATTATGTATTATGTAGTTATTGCAAAACTCAAGTAAATAACAACAAAAAAATCTGCTCTTCGAATGAAGCAGATTAGCAAAAAAAAATATTTTTATGAAAATACTGAATAAGTGTTTATGTACAAGAAGGAAGTAGGTACATGTTACTAATAACCGATATCAATAATTATATAAAAAGTAATACATCAAAAAAAGGATCTTTCTAAATTAACCCGTTGGAGGCGGCTTTATATACATTACATAAACGTCACGGCCAACGGTGCCCGAGCCGCCCGTCACTATTAATGAACATAAAATTACTTGTAGACAAAGTGATCACACTTGATTCAAAGAATGTTTTAAAATGACATAGCAAATAACTAGGTGTTAGGTGACTTGCTTATTGTATAGAAAGCAATCTTACTGGGTCGCGACTCGCGAGGTCGGATTTAATATGTACTCCAAACTTAAGATGTATTTATAGTAGCCTATATTAAATTGCCTTACAACCGGACCCCCGGGTCGGGTAAAGTGATATTGATTTAATTTTTTCTATAAGCTATGAGGCCGGAGTTTGGAACAAACTAGTAGCCCGAGCAGGAAAAACTAATGTAAATGTAAATGTATTCGAGTTCGCTGCGCACTGATGGCCTTTGGTTAATATTTCATACAAATTTCATAGACGCGCATCGAGTTCGAATACATTTACGGTTGTCAGAAATTTTCTGCTCAGGCTGCTGGTACAATCGAATGGATATAATAGAAATAAAATATATTTTAGTCACTTGCTAAGTTCACATAGGTTATATGTAGACCATTAAAAAATACCAAAAACACGCCCAACCAGTTTAAAATTAATAGAAATTAAATAACTTTTTAACGGATGTAACGGTTATAGAGGACATTATTTTTTTTTTACATAACATAACATAAGCTCACGCCTGTATCCCCGAAGGGGTAGGCAGAGGCGTACTAGCGAACTAGAACACCCACATTTCGCCGAGCTTAGTTCCGTCCCAGATGTGATAGGGGGCGAGCCTATCGCCATATCGGGCACAAATTCCAGACTTCGGGCTGATATGGAAAAATCCAATATCACTTTGCCCGACCCGGGGATCGAACCCGAGACCTCAGAACCGTAGTCGTACCGAAATACCACCACGCCACCGAGGCAGTATTTTTTTTTTGTTTTCTAAAAAATATAAATACTAATTGGAGTCATTTAAAAAAAAGTAAAGTTTACCATTACCGCATTCCTGGAAGTTTGCAGAGCCAAATAGAGTATGCAATATCCTTTTATCACGAACTAAAGCAATGTTCATCGCTTGGATAAATGAGAACTCCTAAATGAACTTTTGCTACAGCGCTGCAGCGGCGTTTTTTACAAACGTATTGAAATGAGAAACGAGGCATATTTGACTCTTAATTAACTGATTATTAATGGTTATAATTTATAAAGAATATTTTACGCAGTAGAATGAATGGATGTTTCATAGAATGTGAAAGAATATAAAAAATCCATCCAAGTGCATGTCTGACTTAAAGGATTCCGTTGTAGGGCAGTAAGCACGAGTAAATAAATAAATAAATAACACCCAACCGTCACATACATAGTCCTGACCCCACACTAAGATCGAGTCTTGTGTCGTGGGTATCAAGAACTACGAGAGGCTTTCAGTCTCACAACACACACACCCGAAACGAATATCTGTAGGCCATACAAACATTTGTCTCGGTGCGGGGATCGAACCCGCGGCCTCTCGCTTCACAGCCGGCTACTCGCCCGCTGCGCCATGGAGGCTGCCAAATAATGTGTTAGTGTTAAATACATTGAGAGGCACCCAAAAATATTTTTGCGGAGATCACACCAACTTTGTCTAGCGGGTAATAGAACACCTTCACCATCTAAACATCTAGATATAGCCAATATTTTCCGAGGTAAATGGCTGTCACGTACGCACTGGCAGACAGACTTGATGAAATTATCAAGGTTCCGTTTTCGTTATTTCTCTCCGGAACCCTAAAAATTTATAAGCTTTGAAATTGGTAAATAAAGTAAAGCAAAAACAACATTGTGTACATGGGCGTAAAAAAAGATGGACGGAGCACTAGAACCACTGAAAGTGAAGCTAAGTTATCAGTCCATTCAATCAGTCGCCGCCATTACGTATCGATGGATCTAATAGGCCGAAAACCCTGCGTCACTTTCAATGTTCCTAGCGCTCCGTCCACCTTTTTTTTACGTCCGTGATTGTGTACAGGCCTTTCTAAAATATGAGAGACTCGACTGAACGTATAAATTGCGAGCAGGACCTGTGCGAGACTCCGTAAATTATTTTTGAGCCGGTGCAGATTGAATCTCCGTTTAAATAAATAATTTATCACTCAAACGTCTGTACCCGTAGCATGAATAACTTTCGACTATGTTTTCGAATCGCACTCTCATCAGCCACATTAGGTTTAATCTATACCATGGGTATCTGAAACTACGTGAGGCGTTCGATCTCACAACATCCAGACCCGAAACGAAAAAAAAATATTGTAACAGTGCGGGAATTGAACCTACGGCCTCTCGTTTCACAGCCGCCTGCTGTGCCGCGAAAGCTGTCAAATAAGGTGCACATCTCGATTCGAATATGGAGTCGAAAGTTATTCATGCTAAAGCCTCTGACCTCCGTCGTAATTTTATATTCATTATATTTATGTAAGGAACGCGACCCCTACAGATTTTTCTTCCGCTGTATAATTGTAAAATGGTTATCAATAATAATATGTTATATGACTGCCTCGATAGTGTAGTGGTATTGCGTGCGCCGTACGATTATCATCCTGAGGTCTCAGGTTTGTTCCCCGGGTCGGGCAAAGTGATATTGGATTTTTCACTATCAGCCCGGAGTCTGGAATTTGAACCCGATATGGCGATAGGCTCGCCTCTATCACATCTGGGACGGAATCACAAAATAGGTAACTAAGCTGGTCGAAATGTAGGTGTTCTATTTCGCTAGTGCGTCTCTGCCTATCCCTTCAGGGATAGAGGCTCGATCTTGTGTTATGTTACCAATATTAGCTTGTTATGCTAGATTAATATAGCTATCTAGTAGATGTAGATTATTGACTTTTAGCGTAACAATGGGATATGTAATGTATAATATGTAAACGATCAAAGTAAACCGAAAGCCACATCTCATTAATAACAACATACGTTAAATCCACCACAAACCGGATTAATTGTGCACGATCACATTAGTCATTGTCCCAGAAGATGGCTAGTAGATATATTATTATTCTGTGTACGCATTGATGTTATCATTATAATAAACTGCTGCTAGTTCATGATTATTGTTGGTGATTATTAAAAATAAATTACACATAAATTGCGTGTAATTTATTAGGCGCTCCAAACCAACTTTTACCCTCTATTTTATCACCTTTTTCCTAGAATTTGTTAAAATAGGTTCAGGTTTAGCCGTGAAAACTTTACTAACAGACAGATAGGCATATTATTGTAGTGTGTTATAAATTTTATATAATTAAAGCAATTCATGCGTGCTGGCTGCATAATGAATGGCGAAGGTACTTTTTAGTCTGTGACTGTCTGACAAGTTCGTGCGGTGCGTATGTCATTGTTAAATGTCATGGTATTAGCGGGGCATAAAAGTAAAATCGTTTTTTCAAGATGTCTGACTAGCTATTTTTTTGAGTAATGGATTTATTAAACACAATATTAAACACATTGGCAAAATCATCAAACTTTGATGGAGGCCATATTTTTTAAATAAAGAAGAAGAAGTAAAATCGAAGACTCTTTGCGGAGTTAGTGCAATACATCTTCGAATATTTTCCTCAAAGCAACTTTTCCTAGAAGGGCTGATTTATTCTATAGCGAACTTACATGAATGATAAAAGCAGTTCATAAAATAGAACAATAGTAAATTGTACCAGGAATGTTGTTACGCGTGCCTGGAATATTTTTCGAGAAAGTTGCGTCTTACAATTTCCGCAAACAACGCTATAAATCACACACAAAATAACTTTACTCGTACCAAAATAGTCATGTTACTAAGTTGATGTCAAATGGAACTCGAAAGTAGAAAGGATTCTTGATGTGATGTTTTGATGCTATCTCAGGGATGTGAACTTCGATTTTATGGCTTGTTATGCTCCTTTCTATTATGTAACGTTTTGTTGGATAATTTTTTTTTTTTTTTAGTAGAGATTGGCAAACGAGCAGATGGGTCACCTGATGGTAAGTGATCTCCACCGCCCATAGACACCCAAGACACAAGAAGAATCATGGGTGAGTTGTCAATCTAAAAGGAGGGAAAGGAAGGGGAGGGAAGGGGTTTGGGAAAGGGAGTGGGGAAATGGGCCACCTTACGTCGGTTTTCTGTGAGACAGTGGTATCTAACCGGTCGAGCCGGCCCATTCATGCTATAGACGTTACTGTCTACAGCGTGGCTCTACCACTTGTGAATATAATATTAGCCCTGTAATATTACTATCCCACTGCTAGGCACGGACCTCCTCTACTATTATTAAGGGGGGATTAGGCCTTACCTACCACGCTGGCATTGGGTGTTGTGACACCGGAATTATCTTGTAGTTACCAGGTAGTATCTGTCTAACTGTTGGATATTTATTTATTTACTGTGGAAGTAGGAAATTAAATAAAGCTTTTGCATGCGGCATCGCTCATGTGGATGTTTTTCCCGTTGTATTTCCAGTTTTTCCTCATACCAATCTTAAATTCCCATTTTATCCCTATAGCGGTTGATATTCGAAACATTGGTTATTCATTATAAAACGAAGCTCTGTGCAAAACTTCAGGTGTATCAGTACAAGATTTTGCTCAAAATAAGCCATGTTATCTATGTGAACTGCACTGCAAATTATTTTCCGAAAATTTCCGTTCTGAGGAAATTGCAAATGTCTCTTTCTGAGAATTTAGTGTCGAGAAATCCCGGAAGGTTGGGAACGGAATCATAAATACTCAAAATAAAAATTATAGTTGCAAAAAACCGTTCTAAACATGACATGAGTTTAGAAAAATAACCATAATAGGTAAATATTACCATTTACCAGGTTATACTTGTAAGTAAACATGCATATTTAGCCCCTAATAAGATACTGCTCATAAAGGAGTTTGACGTCGGGCAGGCAGCTTGTCGTAAAAACTAAAGCTGAATCTTCTCTGCAACACACTTGAAAGTGTATTGTGCTGACCCCACAATAGAGTGGGATAGGGGCAGGTAGAAGCACACAAAATAATTGCTCAAATTTAAAGGCATTTTCATTGTCATTCGCAATACAATTTAGAATGATAATGTAGCCTCAAATGAAAATAAAAAAAAAATTTGAGTTGTATTTCAGTATTCGGGCATTGGACGCTAGCTATATTAGCAACATTTCAATTCCATTTCACCGAGAGGTCACGACCTAAGGCAAACTAACTGGCAATCACAACATCTCGGGAGCCCTTGACTCTCAATGGGGCCCAGTCGGACGGTTATTCTGGGACGTTGCGACAAGAACGAAAATAAAAATTTATGTTGCTAACGTAAAGTTTTCTAATTTTAACTGTTGTAGGCTGCCTCGGTGGCGTACTTGTATTACGGTACGACTACCGTCCTGAGGTCTCGGATTCGATCCGCGGGTCGGGCGAAGTGATATGAAAAGAAAAAAGAAGAAAGAAAAGAAAATGACATTTATTGCGTTTTAGCTGTTACATAATTAGGTACTTAGGTCTATTAAATTACACAGAGGGAAAAAAAAATAGAATTAAAAATAAAAAAAAAAAACACTATCATGTGTATGTGCACACACCCACATGTGTACACATGTGCATATATACACATACACACATTAAATACATACATTTACATTCCCCTCCCATCTTCCTCCCTGGATCCAACAACCAGCAACTTGGTCAGGCACCAAGCAAAAAATACACAACTACAAAAATTATCATCATTCATTTATGTGCTGTACGATTACAAGCACATACTGATAACAGGTAGACCAAGGGCGAAAGGAGCCTGGAATTTAAACATCATACAAAAGATAATCACAATTATTATGATGCTAAAACGGCAAAAGGTCACGGCTCAGCGTGTGCTGTGCAGACATGTAATTCTGCGCAGCGCTGATTTTCAGCCGCACCTTACTGAGATGACGCTGTATTAATTGGCTCAACATGTGCCAAACTTTATTATATTAAGATTATTAAGTAGCAAAATAAAAACAAAAATAAAAATCAATATAAAATCTTCCAGATAAAAGTGTGATAAGTGTGTGTGTGTGTATGTGTGTGTGAGTTACTGTGTGTGAGTGTCTGTGTGTGTGTGTGTGCGTGTGTGTGTGCGTGTGTGTGTGCGTGTGTGTGTGTGTGTGTGGGTATGTGTGTGTGGGTGTATGTATGTGTGTGTGGGTGTATGTATGTGTGTGTGGGTGTATGTGTGTGTTTGTGTGTGTGGGTGTATGTGTGTGTTTGTGTGTGTGTGGGTGTATGTGTGTGTTTGTGTGTGTGTGGGTGTATGTGTGTGTTTGTGTGTGTGTGGGTGTATGTGTGTGTTTGTGTGTGTGTGGGTGTATGTGTGTGTTTGTGTGTGTGTGGGTGTATGTGTGCGTGTGCGTGTGTGTGTGTGTGTGTGTGTGTGTGTTGCTCTACTACTAGTAACTTACTTTTTCTGAGCATTTTCATGAAAGTAAGGTTTTACGCTTATACTTTTCATGTACCAGTGTTTTACGTTTTCTGTCGCAAGTTGTTTTTTTAGCAAGGCTGATTTGTATTTCTTTTTGAAGGTTCCTCCACTCACTTTGAGTCGAAGTGGTGGGGGAAGATCATTCCAAATCCTTGCTGCAAAAAACTTAAAGGATCCTCTATAGCGGGCTGAGGAATGTGGTGGAATCTTTAATAAATTGAGGGTAGCTGACCGTAAACTTAATTTATTATATTGTCTATACCAGGTAAGTTTCTCAAATAGATATTCTGGAGTTTTAGTCCATACTACCTTATGAACTAAACATGCATAGTGCATCTCCATTCTGGCCCTCATGTTAAGAATACCCTTACAATTTAGAATAGGAGTTATATATGCTCTTTTAGGAATGTTGTAGCAGAAACGAATGCATGCATTTTGAACACGTTGAATAGCTTTTTCAGTATATGAGTTTATTCTCTGACTGAATACAGAGCTACAGTAATTAAAATGAGAAAGAATAAGTAGTTCTGTAAGTGTGTGACGCAATTCTTCTTTGATGTAAGGTCTTATCTTATACAGTGTTTTTAATTTAAAAAACGCATTTCTAATTTTGCCATTAATATGTTCAACATATTTTTGTTCTTCATCTATAATCAAACCTAGATTGCGAGTAGAAGTGACTTTTTTTATGTCTACTTTATTAATTTGTACTTTGTCACTGCAATTCGAGACAAATTGGATTTGTTTCTTTGTACCCAGTACCAGCACTTGTGACTTTGCCGGATTTAGAGCCAGACAATTATTGGTTGACCAATTATAGATGCGTTCCAAATCTGCATTTATTTCGTTAATAGCTGTTTTAGTGTCCTTGCCTTTGAAAGAGTAATACAATTGTGTATCATCAGCATACAAGTGGTATTTACAAGATTTAATGCACTCAGACAGATCAGCAGTAAATAATGTAAATAGCATAGGGCTGAGAAGCGAGCCTTGTGGCACTCCTCTAGTGACTAACTTTAAAGCAGAGAACTTTTTTTGACCATTTACATCATCTGTAACAACCATTTGTTCTCTTCCGCACAGAAATGTTTGGAACCATTTACACGCGTTAGTTGAGAAACCATAACTTTCGAGTTTTTTTAAAAGAATATCGGGCAGCAGACAATCAAATGCTCGGGAATAATCAAGTAGAACCATGATACTGGTTAGTCCATTGTCTAAAGCCTCAGTGAGGTCATCGGTTATGTGCAAAAGAGCAGTTTCTGTACCATGTCCTCTACGAAATCCAGATTGAAGTTTAGGTATAATTTTGTTTGTGTCTAAAAATGTTGCTACCTGGTCCAGCACAATTTTTTCTAATACCTTGGATAGTACTGGTAAGATGGATATTGGTCGTAGATCTTTGTGACTATCAATATTATTTTTTTTGGGAACTGGTCTTACTAAGGCTCGTTTCCAACAAGAGGGGAAGGTTTGTGTTTCTATTGATTTATTCAAAATGTTGGTAATGACCGGCAGAGTGACACTCAAGGTAAGTTTTATCATATCTATATTCACCTGGTCATGACCCGAAGCCTTTGTTTTAATACTATTCAAGATTTTTAATACTTCCAATTCCGTTGTTGGCACTAGATTAAATTCAGGGCATGAATTTTTTTTATTAATGCTTAATTTTACAGAGTTATTTATTACTGTAGGAATAGGTGGTAAGTTAAGAAAATGGTCATTAATTTGGTCAGGATTGTTTAAATGGTTTGGAATTTGATTTGACTTTTTTTTATCAGATGGGACAGTATTTTTTATATTTTTCCAGAGTGTAGCTGGCTTATTTAACATATCATTGATAGTACTATTAAAATAGGCAGACTTTTCTCTTTCTATTGCCGCTGTGACTAAGTTTTTAAGATCTTTGTAGTAATCTTTGGAGCTATCAGTTTTATTCTTTTGTGCTTTTATTAAAGCTTTATCACGTAGACTCATCATAAATTTATAAATTTGATCATGCTTGTTACCCATGGTTTAGGTTTATTTTTACATAAAATACTTTTAGCTGGAGCATGTGTGTTAAATAATATTAAAATATAATTATTGAATACCTCTATCATCTGGTTAATATCATCTAGATAATTTATAGAATGCCAGGGTATTAGGTTCAAATCTGCATCAAATAGTTCTAGGTTTATATCATTGAGTTTTCGTTGGAATTTAAATTTCTTAATTGGTTTTGGTTTTCTAATATTAAAATCCACCAGTATAATAGCATGATCACTAAGACAGTGGTTGTGTATGATATGTACTCCCTGGCATCTCGTTGCAATGTCAGTCATGACTACATCTATAATTGTTTCAGAGCTATTGGTAATTCTAGTGGGTTCTGTAACAAGCTGGTCTAGACCATGCTGAGTGCAAAAATTTATTAGTTCTTTTGCATCAATATTATCACTGCAATTTAGATCTATGTTTAAATCCCCTAAAAAACAGATATAGTCGCAATGAGCCAAGGTATGTATTGATTCACTTATAGCATCTAAAGTTTCACAGACACCTACGCTTTCTGGTCTGTATGCAGTACCTAAAGCGAGAGTGGCACCAGGTAGTTGTATTTCAAGCCATAACTGCTCTAAAACAGAGCTGGGATGTTGGCATACCTTAAAGCGAATATCCTGTCTAATGAAGAATCCTACACCACCACCTCTCCTACCTTGCCGAGCTCTATGTATGAACTTGAAGTTGGGTGCATCAGGTGCCAGAGACTCTTCACCAGGTTTCAGCCATGTTTCATTGATAGCTAAAATGTCAGGCATATTTTTATCAATAGATATAAGTAGCTCATCGGTACCCGTGTTTAAGGATCTAGCGTTTAACAACCCTATTCTCAAATGTTTATTCTTATTTAAACTAGCCATGACAACAGGATATAATGATAACCAAATAGTGTGGATTAAGGTCCTTAATGCTTCTAGGGATGAAATGGATAAAGTAAGTGACAGGTAGCAAAAGTAGTTTTAAGCTGAGCATGTGTGTATGTGTGTATAGTGAAAGTTGTGTGCGTAGTGAATGTTGTGTATGTAGTGAATGTTGTGTATCTATATATGGGTATAGTGTGATGTGTGAGAGGGGTATCTTTGGTATTCCAGACATGCATACATGTTTATGTAATTGGTCATGGTCGATATATGTATATGTAACATTAACTTTAATATTTCTCAGGTGGACAGACCATAATCTATTTGACCATGCAAAGTCAAGCATTTTTAAACAGATATACATATAATTTATAATTAGACTCATAATTAGACTATGAGCTAGATTACTACCACGACTAGTACAGAGATTATTACCTGCTATGAGATCAACAGAATTTACCAAAACAATGAGACAGTGAGCGATCAAATATCTGCTCTTCCAAAAATTCTCAACAGGTCCGCATCTAGCTGTATACGCTGTTTTCAATTCATTATCAGCCCCAAGTCTAGAATTTATGCCCTATATCACTCGCTATCACACCTGGGACGGAAATAAACTTGGCGAAATGTGGATTTTCTATTTTGCTATTGCGCCTCTGCCTACTGTACTACTGTATGTAACTATTGTTTACGTACTTGGGGCAAATTTTTGGTAACTTTTATCTGGAGAGTAATTCTAATTATTATAGAATTATCAGCACAGATAAGTTAAAGTTTGTTTGGCGTGAGCTTTTTGACCGATTTCCAAAAAGGAGAAGGTCCACAATTCGTCTGTATTTTTTTATGTATGTTACGCGATATCTCCATCAAATGTGGACCGAATTTCAAAATTATTTTTGTGTTAAATAGAGCTTATTTGAAGGTTAGTCCCGTATTAATTTGGTTACGGTGATTTGAAGTCGGTCCTTTAAGATTTTAAACTTGTGATTATGTTAAGTTCCGTCTAATAATAATTTCAGTGTAACCAACCAATTTTTTTTTTTTTATTGGCATGAGAAGGCAGACGAGTAATGATGATAATGATGGTAAGTGGTTACCGCCGCCCATGGACATCGGCAATGCCAGGGACACAGCCAAGCCGCTGCCTACCGTGAAAAATGCTTTTTTAAGCCTCGTTTGAAGAAGGACATGTCATAGCGCTGAGGGAACACCGAGGAGGGAAGTTCGTTCCAAGCATAACACTACAGTACCGCTCAACCTTCATTAAATATACATGGGGTAGTGAGGGAATTTAGGTCAGTTTTACTTTTTACCTTTATTTATGATATTGCTAGAGGATAATGATATTAAACCTTGCGAGGATGCGCTTAGAAATTTATATTTAAGTACATGTTGACATTTTGCTCGAGGGCTTTTAAAGCATCCTACTATAATATTAATATTTTAAACATAAAAGTTTGTGATTAATAATAATAACATTTATTCATTTAACAACAAACTGTTCTGTTACAATGCTTGATCGCAGGAGCCTCCATTTAAGCACATTGTGCCTGTGTTAGGAAACTCCGCTCTTCCATAACAATAAATTATTAGCATAGAACAATAGTAATTAAATTTCTAGGTGTATATTTGTGTGTGTGTATGTTGATTATGTGTGTAAGTTTGTGATTTCGAGAATCGAGAACTGTCAAAATAAACTTGTAGGTACTAGGGGTACAGAATGACAATCCCATAATCCCGGAAAATAAATATCCACGAGAACTAAGTCACAGGTAACAGTTAGTCATTTATATGATATGTTATTGTTTGACATCTTTCTTGGCAAGGCTGTGAAACGAGAAGCTGCGGGTTCGATTCCCGCACCGAGATATACCTCTATGTTTATGTGATCTACAGATATTCGTATCGAGTCTGGGTGTTGTAGAACCATAAGTCCTGATACCCTGATACATAAATGATAGCTGTTTTTTTTTTAACTTTACTATTTCATCTTTAAGTAAGTAATTTAAAAACGGCGTAGAATCTATTGAAATGTTCTTTAACACTGAATAGTGAATATGTTCTAAATTAAATTAAGAAATTGGATTTCGATATCACTCGATGTAAAAATATTTGTCTTTGAAAAAGATTTTACTTCGTAGAAATATGAACACTTTCTATTGAAAAACGAATAGTTACTTTATCTCTTATTTAATTTTTTACCCTTTGCTTTTTAAATCATCAGTTGCGAAACAAAATTTTCTTTTACGCAGCCTAAAATAGAGCCCGCAGTAAAAATTTGGGAGAACTAGCAAAGTGTGTTTTTTTTTTTTATTAAACACAAAACAGGTTATAATCATATATGTGTTACATTATGTGTGACAAAAAATTTCTGGACAATAATTAAAACCCAAAACATGTGTTCCAACAAGTGATAGTTTAAGTAAGTAAGTTTATTAAGTTTATTTTGAGAATGTTTGTAAAGGTTGAGAATAGGGTCCATTCCGCCCGCAAACACTTAACACGGTCCAATCACTTCGATCGTCCAAACATCATTAAAATTTGGAGACCTCATTAGTGAATAAATACAACCCTTTTTGTTCTATTTAGGGTAGACTGTTTTATAGATTATTTTCCAACAAAGATGCGGAGCCAACTGGATGCAAAGAGAAAGAGAGGTGTGGAGGAAACTAGGGGAGGCCTACGCCACATATGCGACTACTGCGAATACCTAACTAAATAAATAATAGATAATATCACATGCAGATTTTACATATTCCGTCGTAGAATTAATAAAGGATTTTTATTTTATTTTATTTATTATAAAGATCGATTGTTTCACACCTTATCAATAGATTTTGTAAAATGCAGCAAAAGTATAAATAAAACAATTGCAATGATATGGACAATAATTAAAAAGCTTTGTAGACTATTCATACTACAATACATATACTATAGTCATATTAACAATCAAGAACACCTACTTGATTTTACGTCCTAGTATTTAACATAACATAAGCTCACGCCTGTATCCCCGAAGGGGTAGACAGAGGCGCACTAGCGAACTAGAACACCCACATTTCGCCGAGCTTAGTTCCGTCCCAGATGTGATAGGGGCGAGCCTATCGCCACATCGGGCACAAATTCCAGACTCCGGGCTGATATGGAAAAATACAATATCACTTGCCCGACCCGGGGATCGAACCCGAGACCTCAGAACCGTAGTCGTACCGAAATACCACCACGCCACCGAGGCATGCACCTAGTATTTATGTATAGTTTAATTGTGAAGGACAAAACTTTTTTTATAGCAGAAAATGGTAAACGAGCTGGTGGATAACCTGTAGCCCGAGCACGAAAAACTAATGTAAATGTAAATGTATTCGAGTTCGCTGCGCACTGATGACGTTTGGTTAATATTTCATACAAATTTCATAGACGCGCATCGAGTTCGAATACATTTACGGTTGTCAGAAATTTTCCTGCTCAGGCTGCTGATGATAAGTGACATAAAAACTCAAACATAATCATGTGTGCGTTGCTGTGGGATTGGGTAAGAAAGGGGGGAAGTAGGCTACCGGAATTATCTGTTAAGGAATTTACTCCGTACTCATGTGAATGTATTTGGTGAAGATTTACATGCGACCATCTATGGAGTAGGCTCTATCGAAAGCAAGAATCTTGAAAATTACTTGAAAAAAGCTGTTTAAGCTGCTCGATGTGATGGCTTCGAATTTACTTTGAGTTCAAGTGATAAAATATCAAAGTAATATCCAATGAATTCTCTTTTAAACTCCGAGAAAAATCCATTTCCTAAAAAGAAACGTCTCGGCGATATAAGCCGGGATTTCACGTTAAATAATGAAATCCATTTACTTCTCCCCATTGTATAGAATCAGTTATTTTAGAGGTAAAAGCTTTTATAAATTTTTGAGTAAAATTATTACTTCGAGTAGGCTGTGTACCTGGACGGTGAATTATAGTTTTGTAGCATTTATAAATAGTAGGTATTATTTGGTGACTGCCTCGGTGTCGTAGTTGTATTTCGGTATGACTACCGTCCTGAGGTCTCGGGTTCGATCCCCGGGTCGGGCAAAGAGATATTGGATTTTTCCATATCAGCCCGGACTTTGGAATTTGTGCCCAATATGGCGATAGGCTCGCCCCCTATCACATCTGGGACGGAACTAAGCTCAGCGAAATGTGGGAGTTCTAGTTCGCTATTGCACCTCTGCCTACCCCTTCGGGGATACAGGCGTGAGCTTATGTTGCTTGCCGCCTACGTACTTCAGTTCGACCGGTTTGATACCACTGTCTCCCAGAAAACCAGTGTAACGTGGCAGCCTGCTGTCGCGTTTCGTTCGGTGAGTGAGATTTCCGGTGGCCCATTGTCCCCCCTCCCTTTCCCAATCCCTTTTTCCTCCCCTTCCATTCCCTCCTTTTAGGTTGGCAACGCACCCATGATTCATTTTGTGTCTTGGGTGTCTATGGGCGGTGGAGATCACTTACCATCAGTTGACCCATCTGCTCGTTTGCCAATCCCTGCTATAAAAAACAAATGAACCCAGGACATCACGGTTCACAGTCTAAATACGCTGCCACTAGACCAAAAAGGCGACTACTATACCATACATACATATCTTAGAACATCGGTCAACATGATATGAAATCCGAAATATATTGAACATTTTTATATTCGATATAAAAGGAGTGAGAGAATTTCTGAGGCGCTTAAATCGTGTTCAAAGAAAGTCGAGGTGTGGAGGTATCGCGGTGAGACAAATATGGAGGAATGTAAATACGTGAACACATCAGACGAATAGCGGAGCTTTAGTACAAGTATAGTCGGCATAGTCCATGGGAATAAGAGCAGCAGGTCGATTCTCTAAGGTTTAATTTGTGAAAACAACGTTACGGCATCGTTGCGGCAAAGATGTTTTCGTGTTTGTATTCAGCAAGGTACAAAGCGCACGCACTAGCGCTATGCGTGATGACGGCGCTTATGCGAACTAGCTCTCTCGAGCGAGGCGTTTGACATAAATGTATGGAAAATGGTGTTCTCTAAGACCCAACAACGTTGAACGCTCCGTCGATCTCCACGATGTGCGCTGCGGGAGCTCGTCGTCGATCGCAATGTTGTGGCGTTACTTTGAGAATCGATCTGTTGTAGTTTAGTTGTTGTTGCTAAAGATGTCATACTCCTTTAATTGTTCGCATATCTTTCTTTCTACCTGCCCTTATCCCACCTTATAACCTATTAACCAATATTAAGCATGTTGCAGAAATGATTTTGCTTAGAGTTTACGACCGCCTGCCAGTATTAGGCAAAATTGCTTGATTCGATCGTGATGTTAATGAGGCCTTTCGTAAAAATTAAGCCAGCATGCATACAGCATGTCGCAGAAAATTTGTGTTACACCGACTCCACATTAAGATCGGATAAGGGCAGGTAGAAAGAAAGAAATAACTTTGTTGATGATTGTTCTGTAAAATACTGGGTCATACGGAGTACTAGAATGCCAAATGTGTCGCATGAATCATGATGCATCTTATGACGCGCTGTCAGCTGCATCAATCACGATGTCCAGCCATCAATCTATCTAACCTGCCTTTATGGAACTCTGCAATCTATCTAGATCCAGCGTAACAGATTGAAATAAAATTGTGCTGTACCTTATATATTTTTACTATACTTATATGGATGTTTTTTATCAGTGATGTGCGAAGGAAATCCTGTCAGGTGTATGTACATGAATAATATACATAATTAACACCCAAAAGTCACACACATACCCTACACTAAGATCGAGTCTTGTGTCGTAGGTATTAGGGACAATGAGAGACTTTCGTTTTCACAACACCCAGGCCAGAAACAAAAATATTTATGCGCCACACAAACATTTGTTTCGGTGCGAGGATCGAACCCGCGGCCTCTAGCTTCACAGCCGGGTGCTGTGCCACGGAGGCTTTTGGTATTTGTATTGGTTGTGGGATCCTTTTTCCGCACTTAGTTCGTTAAAAGAATCGAACCGTTGTGCGCGTTTTTAATGCCAGCTAGCATCTAACCAGCCTAGCTCCGACCAGAAGCGCAGGTTCCTCCTGGTGTCTCCACAGGCTTCTCCACCATGGAGGTTGTCAAATCAATTATTATATTGTCAATTATTGAGCTTAGTTGATATGTAACTGTGTTTAATTGACATGAGTAATAATCTAGGATAAGTCTCTTTGAGCTTCAAGAAGCTCGATAATCCCTTGGTACCGATTATTGGTAATAATCGGAATGGTAAAGCTGAGACCTTGTTAATGGTTCTACCTCTATAATACTCTGACCTTACAAGTTCGTAGTTTCGTACTATTTATTAGACCTTCACGGTAACATATTCATACTCAAATGGATTTTGATAAAACTTTATACACACACACACACACATAGGCTACTTACTTTTTATCCCCGAAAAAATGTACGGTTTCCATGGGATATTTCCACACGGATAAAGTCGCGGGCAATATCTAGTCTTTCATAATTCTTTTCCTAGGCGTTTCACTCCTGAAAATGGTCGTGGTCGTCACTCCAGGATTTGTGGGACGCCTAATAATTCGTCGTCACTCATCACGAGCAGCAGCTTTTCGAGTGCATTCATTTAAGGAGCTGTTCAGCGAAGCCTTCACTTGGTCAGTCCACCGCATAGGTAACTTACAGCGCGCTCTAATGCCTTATGCCCTTGTACCACAAGGCGCTCCACGGACATATTACCTCGTCGCGATACATGCCCAAAGAAGGTGAGAATACGAACACGAACGATGGATGACAGACGCTGCTTGATACCGAGCTCGTTCGTCCTAAAGTCCTTTCATAATTACAGCAATTACCTCACCTCTAACTTAAAGTAATATAATAATTAAGTAATCTTTATTTGCCTAAAAATAGCATTGCGTTCGTCGGTGCAACATCGGCAAAACATCAGATTTTTAATTCATGCATTAAACATAAGCTCACGCCTATATCCCCGAAGGGGTAGGCAGAGGTGCACTAGTGAACTAGAACACCCACATTTCGCCGATTTCCGATTATATAGATATACGTTGCAATTGTCTTACAAATTGAGGTCATAATTAGAGTTCTAATAAAAAGTACAATTATAAACTGTGCAAAGTTATGCAGTATCTTTTCTGCCTAACATCATGGTCGATAAAATAAATCCAACACTACTAGCTCCATAATAAGCGAGTCACGTCATCAGTTAATGTAAGCAAACCGAAGGCTGATTGAAACGGGATTACATAAATCCCGCGGGTTTTGACTGCGCCATACCCAAGCCAAGAATATTTAACGTAGTTTTAAATAAGAAAATACATAGTTTCTATTTACATACTAGACATATAAAGTAAATAATTGAATATGTAGGCACAACTAATATAATACCGAGCTATTTCATGTTATAAGAGGCGAGCCTATCACCTTACTGAGCGAGTCTATGACCTTAGTAAGTGCACCTATCACCTTATTGATCGAGCTTATGGTAAGCCTCAGTAAGGACTGAGCGTGTCTATCACCCTACTGATTGAACCCATAACCTAACTGAGCGAGCCTATGACCTTACTGAGCGCTTCTATCACCTTACTGATCGAGTCTATCACCTTACTGAACGAGCCTATGACGTTACTAAACACACCTACCGCCTTACTGATCGAGCTGACGTTACTAAGCCTCAGTAAGAATTGAGCGTGTCTATCACCTTACTGAGCGAGCCTATCACCTTATTAGGCGAGATTATGACTTTACTGACCGAACCTATTAACGGAGCAACATTTATGTCTTACGGAGTTTGTGGTTGTCCGATGAATTCATGGGTTTTATTTTAAATACGTAACCATTCTATTAAGGGCGACTTGCACCACTATTACTAACCTACAGTTAGAAATATATGACGACATTTAATTATTTACATCCATTCATATATTTCTTTTTCAGTGTAACTTGAGGTTAGTATTAACTATAGGTTAGTTATAGTGGTGCAAGTCGCGCTAATCCTCTTAATCTAATAAGACTAATGAGGTGGCTTTACAGAAGTGGTTATAAGCAAATTCATTGTATCTTTTCGACGCTATATCGCTATATCGGATTTACGTAAAACGGGTCAACGTCCTGAAGCAATTACACTAGCCTAATTAACCCAGTTTTGCTGGTGAAAATTTGTGTTAGGGTTTTTCGTCTAATTAAAAAATAACCCGATTAAAACCCATAGCAGTTAACCCTGCGGTCTCTGATTATAAGATAATTAATCCCACGATGATGTTAAGCTTGTATTGCAAACGCCTTTTGAACTCTGGACGCCTTTTTTTATAGCAGAGGCTGGCAAACAAGTAGATGTAGATGATGGTAAGTAATCTTCGCCGCAAACACAAAAATAATCATGGGTGCGTTGTCGACCTAAAAGTAGGGGAATAGGGTTTGGGAAAGGGAGAGGGGAATTGGACCACCGGAAATCTTACTAACCGAACGAAACGCAGCAGCGAACTACCACTTTACGTCGGTTATAGTGGTATCTAACCGGTCGAGTCAGTCCATTCCTAATGATTCGTGTAGACGTAAAACGAATAGAAAAAGTAGATACGATTATCGGTAATTAATCGATTCAGGAACACAGCTGGCCCACGAAATAGTTTTTCTATTTCGTAACTTGACCTCCACAGTACGCGCCTGTAATATTAAGAAGTGTCGCTCGGTCAGTATATATAGCCCGAGCATTCGACCAAGATTTTACTTGTATTTCTTTTGAGTCAAAATGTAACCTTACTTTTAACTTTAATATTTTAAATGCTGCAGGTTGAAGTTGAATGATAGAGTGAGGAATAGCAGTATAAGAGAGAAAGTTGGGTTGAAGGAAGATGTAGTGACGAGGATTGAGAAAGGAATGCTTCGGTGATTTGGCCACGTTGAAAGGATGGTGAAAGTAGAGTGACGAAAGAAATTTATGTAGCGAAAGTAAATGGTAGCATCGGCCGAGGACGTCCTAGACGTACCTTTATGGACCAAATTGGCGATATTTTAGAAAAGGGCCAAATAAGGAGTTCTCGTAACCGACGAGCGTGCATGAAAAGACTGATGACTGTGGAAGAAGCGAAAGAGGTGGACCGAGGCAATTGGCGCTCCTTAGTCTCTGGCTACCCCAACGGGAAACAGACGTGAGTTTATGTATGTGTTATGCAACTTTAATATTTAATTTATAATTAGTTCCGAGTCTCGCCATCAGTGAATACTTAAAATGGAATATTATATTGTATTAAAAAACATTTATTGAAGTGCACTGAAAGTGTAATAATTACCCAAGTAATATTACTGTCCCATCGCTGGACTTGTATTTTATCTACTAAATGGTACTCTATTTTGGAATCCATTCATTTTGAATTCCAACTAGTGTGTTCCAAGTTGTAATTCCAAATAGATTACACCTTTCTTCTTTTTTTTCTTTCTACCTGCCCTTAACTTTCAAGCATATTGGAGAAAGGATTTGGCTTAGTTTTAACGACCGGCTGCCTGACATCAATCCCCTCTGGGAGATCCGAAATTAAATTAGAAAATTCGCTTTGCTCGACCTGGAAATCGATCCCAGGACCACCCGGTCCACATCCCATATATGCTGCCATTAGACCAAAGAGGCGACTATTAAGTAAATTAAACATACCTTCGAAATTTAAACTAAAATTGTAAATGACTATTTCGGTACGGTACGATTTGGTTCGGTACGTCCAGAGGTATCGGGTTCGATTCCCGGGTCAGGCAAAGTGATATTGGTTTTTTAATTCAGTGTCAGCTCGGAGTCTAGAATTAGTGCCCGATATGCTGGTAGGCACTATTACATCTGGGACGGAAATAAGCTCGGCGAATTGTGGTTGTTCTAGTCCGCTAGTGCCTCTGCTTACCCCGTAAGCTTGTGTATGTAAATGTGAATAAAACCAAATAATAAAACATTTGTTTGAAGCTGTAGAATATGAAATTGTGATTATTTTAATATTTATGATAAAATATTCAAATTGAATTTATGTATACGTCGTTGCTGTAATATTTCTTCAAGTTATATAACAATTGTATTTAGGGACACATTTTTCTTTTTGTTCACATGCGACGTGGAAAAGAATTTTAGGTACAACCTAATCCGATTGTCTAGACGTCTCATGAATCTGACGTATGTTGGAGAAATATATTTTTATGTTGAGAATTAAATTGTTAGCAGCGATACATGTAAAAATATAAGACTTTTTTCGGTTAAATTATAAATCGAGCAGCGGCCTGAGCAGGAAAATTTCCGACAACCGTAAATGTATTCGAACTCGATGCGCGTCTATGAAATTTGTATGAAATATTAACCAAACGTCATCAGTGCGCAGCGAACTCGAATACATTTACATTTACATTAGTTTTTCGTGCTCGGGCTACTGGTCGCTCGTTTGGTGGTATAACCGAAGATTTGTATTATTTTTAAAAGTTACATTTTTTATTATTTAAAATTAATTTAATTCTAATTTGTGCCCGATATGGCGATAGGCTCGCCCCCATCACATCTGGGACTGAACTAAGCTCGGCGAAATGTGGGTGTTCTAGTTCGCTAGTGCGCCTCTGCCTACCCCTTCGGGGATACAGGCGTCAGCTTATGTTATGTTATGTTAATTTAATTCTAATGTTCTGAGCTGAGGTTTGTTACCAATTTAGAGAAAAGCAATTAAACTTTATATAATTTCGCACTGCATTTCGTATTCTTTTCGTTCATTTAATGTAATTTATTTTCATATTTTGAAAAAAACTAGTTGTATATCAATAATTGTCTCGAGCTTTTCAGTAAATTTTCATTTGGACGTAGTTATACGAAAACGCTTTGACCCACAAAAATATGGATGGCATGGTAAATTCATGAATTATAATATTTATTTATTGTTGTAATTTTTGGGTTTTGGGTTTTCTTTTTTACTCATGTGCCTCGGAAAGCGGGTAATGTTTTTATTGCATACGTCAATTTTAACTCTATCTAACTATCTACCTGCCCTTATCCCACCTTAATGTGGGGTCTGCGCAGCACACTTTTTCAAGCATGTTGCAGAAATGATTTGGCTAAGTTTTTACGACCGGCTGCTTGCCTGACGTCAACCCCTTTGTGGGATCCAGTCCCGGGAAAATTAAATTAGAAAATTCGCTTTGCTCGACCTGGGAATCGAACCCCCATCCGTCGGTTCACATCCCATATATGCTGCCACTAGACCAAGGTGACATACGTCAATTTTAGCCATCTATAGTAAGTTGTTTTGTAAACTTGCGACGCGTACTAATTCGCTAACACCATTTTAATTCACGTCGTATAGCTCATTAGTATTCTGCGTCATCGTAAAGTGGTTTTACTGCATCTGTATAATCCATAAAGTAGGCAATATCCCTTACAAAGCGGCCATTCAGCCACTATCTGGTCATTTATAGCGAGAGATGAAACAACGTGCCTGTAGAGATGAGCCCACTTGTCGATGTAGCGATAGTTCGGTGATCGACGCGATATGTTGCGTCTTGGACGCTTTCTCGTCGCAAAGAATAAGGCGATGGAAAGTCGTGTCCTAACATTTATAATGTACTTTCTTATACTTGTGAGGTTTGGTCTTTGTTGAGATTAAGACTTATTTTAGTAATTTGCGCTTTATTGTGTTTCAAAATTTACCGCCATTATTTTTGGAATTTAATTTATTTAAAATAAATTCATAATCTGTCTATTTAATTGAAATCATCGGCTGCTAGTATGCCTCCTATTAAAAAAATCATTAATTTTGTAACTGAAATGTTATGTAATAATTTTATATCACTAATTCATCGAATGAGCCCTTTATATCGATAAATCACCGCGGAGAGGTACATCTCTACTTGGTGCCGCAGTGTCGAAAGGGTGCAGTACTTCAGCTGGCGACGAGCTGACATTTGACTCGAGAGGGTCAACGACCCGCTTTTACATATCCATACACATTGTACGTCTATAATGCGTGTGCTTTCTTATGGTGTAATATGTTCCACGCTAATTATTTTATCACTTTACAAGATGTCTTTTTTTCATCTTTCTACTTTATCTTATCCCACCTTAATGTGGGGTCGGCGCAACACACTTTTTAAGCATGTTGCAGAGAGGATTTGGCTTAGTTTTTTTACGACCAGTCGCCTGCCTTACGTCAGCCCCCTATGAAGGATTCAGTCCCGTGCAAATTAAATTAGAAAATTTGCTTTGCCCGAACTGGGAATCGAACCAAGGACCTCCCGGTCCACAGCCCATACATGACCATACATACATTCACTTTACAAGATGTACGAATAAATAAATGCATGTCGTGTGAAATTATTATTGGCCCATCAAATACTGGATGTGTAGGTGTAATACTGATTTCTTAAGTTGACGCGAATATTATACATTGAAATAAAACTATTTTTACGAATTCTATCACGATTAGGTTTTAATTTTTATTCCCGACGTTTCGAAGGCTTTGCAGTCTTCGTTGTCACGGGTCAGACAACGAAGTTAGTTAGTTAGTCATGATTAGTTTTGTTAGTTGTTGTTAGTCTGACCCGTGACAACGAAGACTGCAAAGCTTTCGAAACGTCGGGAATAAAAATTAAAACCTAATCGTGATAGAATTCGTAAAAATAGTTTTATTTCAATGTGTAGGTGTAATGTTAAGTGTAAAAGACTTGGTTAAAACGTGTCTCTTATACGCACTTTATTCGCTACACAACTGTACTGTATATCTCAAACTAGTTGTGTACACTTCGAGCTCCAAAGGGAGACTAACTCAATGATGATAGCTCCCGCTCTTTTATACCTTTTGCTTTAGTTAATAAAGAAATACCTTCCACAAATATTATGAATTACTTGGAGGGTAGTTAATACAAATACAATTAACATACTACCCTTCAATATCGTGTACTAAATCACAACAATTATCCGAATTCGTAACATTCGGCCATCCGACACCGTGCTATCTCCGGAGCACGCACTACTATATTAGTAGTTACGTACACAATAAAGTAATCATAACACTCTTGGTTCTTGAAAAAGTTAAACATTTAGTAATTTTATATGGCCCAGTAAACTTGGGAAGTCATTTCTAACTTTTACCATCGCTATCAAAATTAGTCCTACGGCCAAATGTCTTTTCGCCATATCAACTTCTGAAACAGTTTGTGATTCAACTTCAATCACGTCTGCTTTTGTTCAGGCCACAGGGTCCAGATATATCTAGACTAACTAAAGGTCATAATTGAACACCCTACTAGTGTGTTCATTCGATTAAAGCCAAGCACCAAGCACATAATATAACAAGTCAATCATCTAGATCTGACTTAATTTAAGTAAACCTAAAGAGCATACATACATGGCACTTGAATAATTTCGAGCACGCCTGCATGGCTCTTGCATAGCTCTTTAATAATTTTGAGCACACCTTCACAGCTCCTCAATAACTCTGAGCACACCTGCATGGTTCTTGAATAAATCTGAGCACGCTTGCATGGCTCTTGAATAAATCTGAGCGCACCTACATGGCTCGTCCATAAATCTGATCACTACAAGACTCTTCAATAAATCTGAGCTCACATACATTGCTCTTCACTACATGACTTCAATAAATCTGAGCTCACCTACATGGCTCTTCTTTAAATCTGATCACACTACATGGCTCTTGAGCACACTTACATGGCTCTTAAATCTGAGCACACTTACATGGCTATTCAATAAATCTGAGCACATCTACATGGCTCTTCAATAAATCTGAGCAAATCTACATGACTCTTCAATAAATCTGAGCACCACATAGCTCTTCAATAAATCGGAGCACAACATGGCTCTTGAATAAATCTGAGCGCACCTACATGGCCCTTCTATATATCTGATCACAACATGACTCTCCAATAAATCTGAGCTCACCTACATGGCTCTCCACTACATGACTCTTCAATAAATCAGGAGCACACCTACATGGCTCATCACTATGTGACTCTTGAATAAATCTGAGCACACCTACATGGCTCATCACTATATGACTTCAATAAATCTGAGCACACCTACATGGCTTTTCAATAAATCTGAGCACACCTACATGGCTCTTCAATAACTCTGAGCACACTTACATGGCTCTTCACTACATAACTCTTCAATAAATCTGAGCACACCTACATGGCTCTTCAATAACTCTGAGCACAGCTACATGGCTCTTCACTACATAACTCTTCAATAAATCTGAGCACACCTACATGGCTCTTCAATAACTCTGAGCACACTTACATGGCTCTTCACTACATAACTCTTCAATAAATCTGAGCACACCTACATGGCTCTTCACTACATAACTCTTCAATAAATCTGAGCACACCTACATGGCTCTTCACTACATAACTCTTCAATAAATCTGAGCACACCTACATGGCTCTTTACTACATAATTCTTCAATAAATCTGAGCACACCTACATGGCTCTGCACTACATGGCTCTTCTATTAATCTGAGCGCACCTACATGGCTCTTCAATAAATCTGAGCGCACCTACATGGCTCTTCAATAAATCTGAGCGCACCTACATGGCTCTTCAAGAAATCTGAGCGCACCTACATGGCTCTTCAATAAATCTGAGCGCACCGACATGGCCCTTCTATAAATCTGATCACTACATGACTCTTCAATAAATCTGAGCACACCTACATGGCTCTTCTATAAATCTGATCACTACACGACCTCAAATCTGAGCGCACCTACATGGCTCTTCAATAAATCTGATCTCTACATGACTTCAATAAATCTGAGCTCACCTACATGGCTCCTCTATAAATCTGATCACTACACGACCTCAATAAATCTGAGCGCACCTACATGGCTCTTCTATAAATCTGATCTCTACATGACTTCAATAAATCTGAGCTCACCTACATGGCTCTTCAATAAATCTGAGCACACCTACATGGCTCTTCAATAAATCTGATCACTACATGACTTCAATAAATCTGATCACTACATGACTTCAATAAATCTGATCACTACATGACTTCAATAAATCTGATCACTACATGACTTCAATAAATCTGATCACTACATGACTTCAATAAATCTGAGCTCACCTACATGGCTCTTTGCTACATGACTCAATAAATCTGATCACTACATGACTTCAATAAATCTGATCACTACATGACTTCAATAAATCTGATCACTACATGACTTCAATAAATCTGAGCTCACCTACATGGCTCTTTAATAAATCAGAGCACAACATGGCTCGTCAATAAATCGGAGCACAACCTGGCTCTTCAATTAATCAGGGCACAACATGGCTCTTCAATTAATCAGAGCACAACATGGCTCTTCAATCAATCAGAGCACAACATGGCTCTTCGATTAATCAGGGCACAACATGGCTCTTCAATTAATCAGAGCACAACATGGCTCTTCGATTAATCAGGGCACAACATGGCTCTTCAATTAATCAGAGCACAACATGGCTCTTCAATTAATCAGAGCACAACATGGCTCTTCAATTAATCAGAGCACAACATGGCTCTTCAATTAATCAGAGCACAACATGGCTCTTCAATTAATCAGAGCACAACATGGCTCTTCAATTAATCAGAGCACTACATGGCTCTTCAATAAATCTGAGGACCTTCATCGTCGAAAAACACGGTAGCCATAATGTAGTGCTACCACTAAATACTAAATATAAATCGATTGCCACAATTTCGGGGCACAGGGTAGCCACAATCTCGTGAAAACAAATCAACTGCCCCCATTTCGGGGCACACGGTAATTTTGTGGGCGATGATAGGCTTTTGAAGCCGATCCCGCTTCTGATATGTAAAAGACTTGGTTAAAACGTGTCTCTTATACGCACTTTATTCGCTACACAACTGTACTGTATATCTCAAACTAGTTGTGTACACTTCGAGCTCCAAAGGGAGACTAACTCAATGATGATAGCTCCCGCTCTTTTATACCTTTTGCTTTAGTTAATAAAGAAATACCTTCCACAAATATTATGAATTACTTGGAGGGTAGTTAATACAAATACAATTAACATACTACCCTTCAATATCGTGTACTAAATCACAACAATTATCCGAATTCGTAACATAAGGTATTAAAAAAAATACGAGATCAAAAACACAATAATTTATTTTATTCTTTGAGTTAGGTACATCCTGAGGAACTATTTACTTACCTGAATAGAGCGTTGCGTTCGACGCGACGGTACAAGATCGGCAAAACATCAGATTTTCATATCAAGAGGCAAGTGCTTTGCATTAGATATAGTTACATTTATATGTATAGATTACGAAAATCTTACATATGAAGTCAGAATTAAACTTAACGGACCGATTTCAAAATATATCCGATTAATAATAATAATAATATTTGCCCTGTAATATTACTGTCCCACTGCTGGGCACGGGCCTCCTCTACAATGAGAGGGGTTAGGCCTTAGTCTACCACGCTGGCCTAATGCGGGTTGGTAGACTTCACATACCTTCGAAATTCCTGTGAAGAAATTCACGGGTATGCAGGTTTCCTCACGATGTTTTCTTTCACCGTTATAGCAAGCGATATTTCACAATGAAAATACACATAACATAGAAAAGCCAGAGGTGTATGCTCCATTTTGGGGTTGGTCTCGAACCTCTGACAATTGTCTCGGCAGTACCATTCCCATCTGAGCTATCGCTGCTTACCAAACAAATATATTGTTTTTCCGATAGGTTATATATCATTATTTGGGTATTAATGAATTGTATTATGTATTAATTAATGACTTGAATTATGTATCAATGAATTGTATAATGTAAAGTGCAATAAGTGTAACAGGTTTTAAAAGCCGTTCTTATTGCTAAATAAAATAAATAAATAAATATATGGGACCACTCATGAAATAAGCTCTATCGCACACAGAAAAATCTTGTAAATCGGTCCACATTTGGCGGCGACATCGCGTACCATACTAAAATAAGTTTTTGAAGTCGGTCGTACAGTGTGGTTATTTACGTTTCTAGAACATTACTTAGAACAGAATATTTATAAGTAAACAGTAGCCCGAGCACGAAAAACTAATGTAAATGTAAATGTATTCGAGTTCGCTGCGCACTGATGACGTTTGGTTAATATTTCATACAAATTTCATAGACGTGCTTCGAGTTCGAATACATTTACGGTTGTCAGAAATTTTCCTGTTTAGGCCGCAGAATACAATTTCAATATTCTATTGGACACAGACAGTATGAATCAATGTCTAATCAAGGGTCTACAGTTCTACACGATAGACGCGACGTGCACGCGACGAGAGACTTACCACTGCACTTCGTTACTGGCACAGTTATTTTTAGATTTATGAACGAACACTTTGAACTGTTGATTTCGCGTAGGCTTTTGATGAAGTCAAGGAAGCTTTTATTAGCTGTTTAGATTCAATTTATACTATGTGTCCTTTCATCTCACTACTAGGAAAGCGAAAGATGGGCTAAGATAAGTTTGTAAGAAGACGCAACTAGCAAAGGAACCACCCATTTATACAACCAAAAACTTGTAGCTACTTATTCGCTACAAAACAGCGCGAACGAAGTCACGGATAACAGATAGTTAATAAACTCTTATTATTATAATAAACTCTTAAGAGCCATTTCACAAAATTTTGCGCAATTCTAAATTCTAAATCAAAATAAATAAACACAATACTGATTGTCGCTCGCACGTACCTACATCTTATTTTGTAGCATTTTCGTGTAATTTATTTTTACTTTTATAACCAAAATATTTCCAATTAAACTATACGATTATGTTGTTTATAAAGTTTTTTTCGACATAAATTGTTTCTTATATTTATTATTTTTTCTATGCAAATCCTAGTTGTAAATTTCGGACATAAATCGTAAAAATCGGCTGGATCTTTTTTTTTATAATTTGTAAGATTTATTATCGATATTCTAGCTTACAATGTATCAACTTTATATCCCTGATGTCGAGTTTTTTTTTGTGTCCGTTTGATTACTTTTAATAGGAACATTAATATGAAGATTACCTGTTTCATTAAATTCAAGAAACAAGCTACGTGAGATTAATCGCGACAAAAAAATCAAAGTAATATTGCTAAATGTGTTTTACAATGTGTCAACAAAAATATTTGAACAATTTTTTAATATAATCAATAGTATTCAACACTTAACCGATCGTGACGAAATTTATATGAGAACACCCTTAGAAGAGGCTTTATCGAACACAAACACGGTCTATATTTGGCGGAGTTATCGCGTAACGTACATTAAATAATGCAGACCATTTGAGAACCTTCTCTGTTTTTTAAGTTGGTCCCAAAAATGCTTCCTACGATACTGCACAATTCAAAAGGTAGACACTATTTAGTGCCAAAAACGACAACGTAAACTAACACTAAACTACAGTTCCAAAACAAGCGAATTTTCCGAGTTAATAAGCCCCTGGATTTGCATAATAAATCCCCTCATTTACCGTTTCGGTTCACGTTCCACCCACTTTGAATCAAGGTTACATACATAAGCTCACGCCTGTATCCCCGAAGGGGTAGGCGGAGGCGCACTAGCGAACTAGAACACCCACATTTCGCCGAGCTTAGTTTCGTCCCAGATGTGATAGGGGGCGAGCCTATCGCCATATCGGGCACAAATTCCACACTCCGGGCTAATATGGAAAAATCCAATATCACTTTGCCCGACCCGGGGATCGAACCTGAGACCTCAGAACCGTAGTCGTACCGAAATACCACCACGCCACCGAGGCAGTCAAGTCGAGTGAATCAAGGTTAATTTTCTATTTATACCTTTGTGACATGAAAAGATCACAAATGGAAATATTACCTCAATTTTGTATCTCGTTTTACTGAGTTACACTTTCTTACTACAGAAATATGAGTGTAAATGAAATTCACTACGTTATTTTGAGAACAGCAGGGTTACCACGACCTCTTATAGCAGTATTATTATAATCGTTCTTCTTTTGTTTTGTATGGTAATATTGACAAGTAAAATTATAATAATACTGCTATAAGAGGTGATGTCTGTCGGCCGACGAAACAGCAGCCCACGTCATCCTGGAATGTGAAGGCGTTGGTACACAACGGGCTAGAAGAGAAGCCTGTGGAGACCCCTGGAAGATCCTGCGCTTCTGGTCGGAGCTAGGCTGGCATAAGATGTAGTCGGCCTGCACGTCACGCACAATGGCCCAATTTATTTGGAGCTGGATGCGGAAAATGGATCCCACACAACAACGCATAAACAAACAAATTGAGCTCGCTTCGCACTAATGACGTTTGGTTAAAATTTCATACAAATGTCAAATAGGCGCATCGAGATAATTTCGAATTCGATTGTCAAAAATGTTCCTGCTCGTGCCGCTGATGGGCATTTTAAATTATTTAATTTTAAAATCTCGATTTTTTATTTATATAAGACATAAATAAGATCTTAAGTCTGACAATCTAGTAAATAAATTAGTTTCGTAGTTCTTCAAATCGGAAGTCCACAGTTCGTTTATTTGGCGGTAGGAATAGACAAGGTTGTATGTATACCGTGGTACCTAAATAGAACATCAAATTAGATTAATCCACTTAAATTCATTTTTTTTAAACATCAATTTTATGAATAATCACAAGTTTAAAAACTTCGAAACCGACTTCAAAATTTATCCGATTTTTCCAAAATATACGACGACCCTTGGAATACGTTCTATCGAAAACAGAAGGAATAATGAAAATCATTCCACATTGGCCAGAGATATCGAGTACCTAGCTCATGAAAAAAAAACAATGAATTCAGACGCCTCCTTGGCGCAGCGGCAGAGTAGCCGGCTGTGAAGCGAGAGGCCAAGGGTTCAATTCCCGCACCGAGACAAATGTTTTTATGGCCTACAGATATTTGTTTCGGGTCTGGGTGTTGTGAGACCGAAAGTCTCTCGTAGTTCCTGATAGCCACAACACAAGACTATTTAATCAGTATTTCCTCGTTTTGTAGTTGGAAATACTATTATTTTAATAGAAATGTCTTTGTGAATCCACAGTGCGAGTTTTGTTAAACTACGCATGAAAATGGGACTTTTCTGTGATTTCCCATGCGACTAAAACCACACCTGAGTCGCGAGATTTCCTCTAAGCACGCACATTGTACAATATAAGGAATTCATGTTGAATTGAAAAATAATATTTGGCGGCTACATTCGCTCACCCGCCCCACTGGGCATTTGGTAGCAAAGAATATTGCGCAGGTTGTTATAAATTTTAGGTCGTTATTTAAGGGATGGTTCCATAACATGCGTTAATAGGTTAATAACTCGACTACGATATTCTACGAAACTAGCACTACACTTTCCTTATACCTGCTCTTATCCCACCTTAACATGGGGTGGTGTAACACACTTTTTCAAGCATGTTGCAGAAAGTATTTAGTATTTAGCTAATTTTACGACCAGCTGCCTGACGTCATCCCCCTCTGGGGGATCCAGTCCCGGAAAAAATTAAATTAGAAAATTATCTTTTCCCGACCTGGGAATCAAACCCAGGACCTCCCGATCGACCCATATATGCTGCCACTAGACCAAAGAGGCCGTCTGGACCTTATTGCACCACGGGTAAGTTCCCGTGGACGGCACAAAAAGCGCTAGCTGAACGTTTTGGAGGAAGATAGGAGGAGGATGCTGAAGTACGGGCGAAGTGGAAGCGTCTAAGTAGTCAGTTGTTTCGTTCGGTGAGTAGAGATTTCCGGTGGTCCATTTACCTCCCTCCCATTCCCAATCCGTTTTCCCTCCCCTTTCATTTCCTCCTTTTAGGTTGGCAACGCAGTCATGATTATGTTTGTGTCTTGGGAGTCTATGGGCGGTGGAGATCACTTACCATCGGGTGACCCAACTGCTCGTTTGCCAGTCTCTGCTAAAAAAAAGGCGCGATGACGACAGGCAGAAAGAAAGATTATGTAAGGTCTAACTTGCAGGTTATTTATGATAAAGCTCCATGTAGACCTACGGACTTAAAGCTTTCGAGTTTGCTGATATTAGTTTTCACAAAGCAGAGATTTAAATGGAAAATCATCATCATCATCAGCCATAGGACGTCCACTGCTGGACATAGGCCTCCCCCAAAGATTTTCAGATTGACCTGCTGGAAGCGGCCTGCATCCGGCGACTTCCTGCGACCTTCCAACAGGTCAATTGGAAAATATAAGACAATTATTTAATTATGCATTTCGGAGCGAATCTGCAAAAAAATATATATTGATGACTTCACGATTTACATAGCGAAACAAATATTATTTTAGTAACCAATAAAAATTATATTCAGAATCGTGATCTCATAAGACCTTCATCAATTGACCCCTTTCAGAACAACCGTAAAATTGCTGAAACTAATTCCTTCCTTTTTAATTTGATTTCGGTATCTGAAACGGCAATATTTTATATCATGCACATAAACCCTCGGCGCGATCGTTTCCCGCAATTAAATGTCGGACTCTAATTAATTTCGGACCGGACGCAATATTGACCTACGCAAGTGTCGAGTGGGCATTAGCGTCCGTTCGTCACATTTGCAAAGGAGTTTTGACGTTATCCCTGTGAACTTTAGGTTGAAAATATGTATATGTGGGGTATATGTCTTTTTGACAAAAACTAGGTGACTTAAGTAAGAGTGCAGCGAGGTCGTCACGTCCGGCATTGTTGTCGAGAAGTTAACGAATCGAGATGATTTTATTTGAGCGACATAAGGGGAGTGCATAATTAGTCACTCTGAATATAGTTTGTGTATGTGTGAGTTTTGTGACTGAACTCTTAATTATTACGTACATAGACAGTGAATCATGCACAACATGACAATTTTCAACCAGGAAATACTTTTCGATTAGAAATAAATTCTTTAATGTATATAAATATTTGTATACAAAGGCACACTGTCAATTCGCGTGTCAGTCATCAATAATGCACGTTAGAAAAAAAGAAATATAATTTATTTGTAACTGCAGCCCGAGCAAGAAAATTTCTAAAATCGTTAATGTATTTGAGCTCGTCGCGCGTCCATGAGATTTGTATGAAATATTAACTAAATGTCATCAGTGCGCAGTGAGATCGAATACATTTACGATTGTCAGAAACTTTCCTGCTTGGGCTGCTAAACAAATACAGACATTAATACCATAAAAAACTGGCTAAGTCATGGAAATGTTGTAATTTAGTACTTAAGAATTTTCATTTTAGGCTTGCGGAGTAAATCTGCCTGCAAAACTGACGTTGCGTCACTGATGCTGGTAACGCAAACGTCGGGAGTGTACCTTAATATTTTAAAATTAGATTTGAATAAATAACCTGTGTGACTCCTCGTCGTACCTGATACCCACGATATAATAAATATAAGATTCGAATCTTACTGTGACTGCTTCGGTGGCGTGGTGGTATTTCGGTACGACTACGGTTCTGAGGTTTTATTCTAGGCATTAATTCTACTTTCATTCTTTTTCTGCCACACCCAACTTTCACTACCATACATTAGAGTTGGCACCAACACACCACAATGCACGGCCAGTCGAGCCTTTTTACAGACTTGCCGACTACTCATTCAAGCGTGTAGTGCCCCGTTCACCTGGTTTCCAGCATTCACTCTTCTTTCAATATCCCTTTTATGTTTTCCATCTCTCGTAAATAAAGTCCCCAAATATACAAACTCTTTTACTTGCTCTACTTTCTCTCTCCCAATCACTATATCACACGGTGTCATATATTCATCCCTTTCGATTACCATCACTTTTGTCTTTCCCACATTCACTTTCAAACCTTTCCTATCAAAGGATTCGTGCATTATAGTTACCATCTCCTGCAACTCATCCGCCGATGATGCAAGTATTACTTGATCATCAGCGTAGAGAAGACATTTGACGAGTAACTCATTCATCCTTAATCCACATTCATTTTCTCTTAAATCTTGCAAACAATTGTCCATAAATAGGTTGAACAGCCATGGTGACGCTACACATCCCTGTCTAACACCCTTTTCGATGTTAAACCATTCACTGTATGACACATTTATCCTTACACAGGCTCTAGAATCTCTATACAGAGATTTTAGGGCCCGAACAAGGTTGCTATCCAACCCATACATGGACAATACCGACCAAAGCTCATTCCTCATCACTCTATCGTAGGCGAAGGCACGATAGAAGGCACAGTCTACGAAGGCACAGTAGACCTTTTGACTTTTAGCCAAGAACTTTTCCGCTATTCCTCTTAAGGAAAAGACCTGATCTGCACATCCCATTCCCTTTCGAAAACCCGCTTGTACATCCCATATTTTCTCGTCGGTTTCTTTCACAACTCTTACAATCAACACTTTCGCATATAACTTGCCAACGACGCTTAGAAGGAATACCTCTAAAACTTCGACAGTCTTGTCGTGAGCCTTTTCCTTTGTATAGAGGTATTATGACAGCCTTGCACCAATCACTTGGTACTTGGCCTGTGTTAAAACTGATATTGAAAAGGCGATACAGTTGACTGACTAGCTATAACGCCAAGTCCGGCCTTTAGCATCTCGGCAGTTATCCTATCATACCCTGCAGACTTTCCAGATTTCATACATTTAATCGCTTTTATAATCTCATCCATACTAATATTATTTTCATATACATTCTCATTCGTATCCGCTTCTATACCTGGTTCGCTATCTCTTATATCTCTCTCAAACAGACTTTCAAAATACTCCTTCCAACGTTTTATCATGCATTCCTCCCCATTAACTATACATCCATTCTCGTCTCGTATAACGTTCAGTTCCGAGCTTTCGGTTGTGCCCCTTACTGACTGAAGTATTATATACGTAATATATAGAAGAGAAAGTAGCATTGGCTTCCCTTTTGAAACTTTTCACCCTTTGCCACTGATATATAACCTTAAATATTTTTAATTTTCATAAACAAATATACAAATTATAAAATCAAAATTTATTTTCTACCTGATACGAAACGATAAGTAAGGGATCAATTATTGTATTTTGTTTAAAGCAGATATACATATTAATTTACAACCATATCTAGAATACAAAACTGACATCTATTTTAATTATATTACAATTTTAATTTATACATTTGTACTACAACAATACTGAAATGTCGGAGTAAGTTTTATGACTGTTGAGTAATATTTTCTTTCAAGAAGTTAATCTGGTTCAGCTTAAGTTGAACTTAAGACGAGACGGTTCCGTTGCTCGGTATTCGAAATTCAAAATCCTAAGGATTACGCCGGAAACAGATACTCTGACCTACTTCAAATCTTGTGCTTATAAATCTTGTCTACAATCCCGCGGTCAATTGTAATAGTTTCCAACCGACTTAAAAATGGGGGAGCCTATCAATCCATTGACTGTATGTTCGCTCTTCTACTTGTGTTTATCCTTCTCGAATGTGGGGTGGATGCAACATGGTTTTTCAAGTAGGTACGTTGTAGAAAGGTTTCGTTTTTTGTGACCGACTGCCTGCTTAACATCGACTAGCTCTGACGGATCCGATCCCGAGGACATTATCTTAAAAAAATGCATTGTCGAACTTGGGATTTGAACCTAGGACCTGACAGTCTACAACCCATATAGGCTAGACCAAGGAGGTGACCATTAGTAACAAATAATAATCATATTTCCCTAAATAAATTGTGGCAAAAATGTTACTTGCTATGGAACTTCAGGAAAACCCGTATAAATAACCAAAGGTTCAAACTTTTCGCGAATGATTTGTTTTGTTAGAGATATTATGATCCATAAAATTCGATATTCGATTGATTGGAGACCGTTTTTCAATTTAACTTTATAATTAAACCGAGTTCTCAATATTCACGTCTGAATTTATTCCGAAGGATATTTTTCAATCATCGAAATACAAGTTAGACTTTCCATCTATTCAAATAAAGGTAATTTTCAATTGTTTTGTTTACCAATTTGTATAATTGAATATTGTTTTAATAAAGTTCAAATTTCGTGCCAAAAGGAAGTTCCAATTAAAAATGGCGTGTTTATTCTTCGTCAGAGGCAAGAATTATCATCATCATCATCCTTATCAGCCATAGGACATCCACTGCTGAACATAGGCCTCCCCCAAAGATTTCCAGATCAACCTGTTGGAAGCGGCCTGCATCCAGCGACTTCCTGCGACCTTTAAGAAGAGGCAAGAATATGGATGGAGAATTATCATTAACGACGCAGTGTCATACAAAGGCTAAGGAAATTTTATGACGTAACCTCATAAGGCCCGAGTACAGTTTTTTTTTATAGCAAAGACTGGCAAACGAGCAGATGGTTTACCTGACGGTAAGTGATCTCCACCGCCCATAGACACCCAAGACACAAATAAGAATCATGGGTGCGTTGTCAACCTAAAAGGACGGAATGGAAGTGGAGGGAAAATGATTCCATCGGAAATCTCACTCACTGAACGAAACGCGACAGCAAGCTGCCACTTTACGTCGGTATTTCCTGAGACTATGGTATCAAACCGGTCGAGGTGGTCGATTCGTAGCGTAGCTCCACCACTCAAATATAATTTTGATCTTTGAATTCGATATAAGAACCTACTGCGCACTGATAGTGTTTAGTTCGATTAGTATATTAACGTTATGAGCATGCATCGAGAGCTCGATTCGAATTCGATTATCAAAATTATTTTTATATCCCCTATTACCTTCAATTTGATTGTTCTCGCTTCTCAAAAACTGTCTCCATTATAATATCTCGTAATATCATGTCGTACAAGAAATTCTTCCTACACGGTTTAAATACGATTATTAAACTGACTCCCTATAAAACAAAGTTCGTATATGAAACAGAAAACGCAATTTCAGCACCGATCCTGCCACAAAGTGTGTAAAATAAGGATAAAATCTTATATTACGAAAGGCAAGCCTCAATAAATAAGAAAACCGTTTCCCTCCAACACGTTATATCAGAAGGCGGACACACATAGTATTTTTCTTTCATAAAAATATTTTTCCATCACGGTGACCTAGTAAAAATTCAATAAGGCATAGCGTCAACAGAATATAGATTGCCGCGATGGGGACACAACCATAGATATTATATCATAGTACGAGTCCCTCTTATAGCGGTGGGCTTGTGCCTTTTGGGTCTGTAATTTTGAATATGGTTATTAAAAAAAATAACATCACAGGTAAAAATTCAATTGTTAAGGTATTTTAAATAAAGAGCTTTTATCAATTGCTCTATGTACCAGTCATTTATAAAATGTTTTGTGTTATTCATTTTCATATGTTATTAATGCCTTCTTTAAAGATTCTTGTTTTGTTGCGCGCGATTTAAATTGAAGCGAACGTTTCTATAGACATACTTGTATGCGAATCTATAACAATACAGAATATTTTCCATTAATATACAGTTAAAATAACTAAATTGGTTTTACAAATGCAACAGAATCGCGTGATTACAATATTATAATTTCAGCATCTCAAATGATTGAGTGAAGCGTCGTAATTTATGATTAAGTAATTTATTATTATGCGCAAAACCTTGTTATTGTTTGATTTCTTACTATTCGTGACTTATCGTTGTTTTTCATTCTTGAATAATCGTTATATAATTGTACAGCGCTATTAGAATACTTGTTTTAATGTATTTGACACACTGAAAATTATTTTTACATGACGCAGTTTTTAATTCTAGACTGATATTCGTCTATTATTAATATTAACAGACCAAAAATCTCAGAGAAATGATAAACACACAAATTGTTTACAAGTTATTGGATTGAGAATAATGTCTATCGGAAATTTTTACGTCTATTTTTCTTTGACGATTTGAAATGGCACGACACATAAGTACTAAGAACACATTTAAAACTGTCAATTCGTAAGGACACGTGTGGAACAAATCTCTCCTCGGTAGCCTGGTGCGGGATGTAGAGACACGGCTGATCTTAACCCGATGTAAATATCAGAGGTAATATCGCTCTGACACGCCATAATACAATTCTATCTACTGAGTTACGGAGAATTATACAATTTTTAAGGCTTTGTTAGTATAAATTATTTATTTTGGTACAATTAGGTACTTGACTATGTTTGATTTTATACACATTTTCATACGTACTAGCAAATAAAACAAAAAACAAACTACTGTAAAAACTGCATCGAAATTGGTTGAAAAATGAGGCAGTAATTCATATTTTCAATTCTGGAGTGGGGGCATATTGGAGATATCTTGCTATCCCTTTCCAACGCACGTACCGTTGTGGCGTAACGTGATTATACTGATAATTCTCTTTCCCGCAGTTTGAAGGTTATACCAAATTTCAAATGCTTATAACTTCTTTATTTTTGAGAATATTTCAATATTTCTTTCAGTTCTATATTTAAGATGGCGTAAACTTTATATAAAACTAATTAAAAAAAAATACTCAAGTACCCAAAGTCGTATTTAAAATTCACGCTGGTTCGAGAAAGTTTTATTTTCATTAAAAAGTAAAAATATACACTGTGGAATAACGTATTAAAAACATATTTTCTATCACAAGAACTCAGATTTCTTAGACCTATTAGATGAACGTAAAGTCGTAGATAAATGTCTTAAGCTTACTGCATGAGGATTGAGGGGTTGTTCTATTTGGTCACTAATCATACTCCATTTTAGCGCGATGAATAGTAATGAATGCATCATAAGGAAACCTGAGAAAAATCACTTAAAGTTAAAAAGAAAAAATGACTTTGCAGCTACGATTAGCTACGTCCAGTGGCGTAGCGTGGCCTAATATACACGTGGGCGAAGTCGCATCAGCGAGGCCCCAAACAAACACGCTTTTAAAGTGACGTTCTTTTTCGAGTGTAAGTGATCTAATTTTTTTTTATATAGCAGAGACTGGCAAACGAACAGATGGGTCACCTGATGTTAAGTGATCTCCACCGCCCATAGTCACCCAAGACACAATAAGAATCATGGGTGCGTTGCCAACCTAAAAGGAGTGAATGGAAGGGGGAGGAAAAGAATTGGGAAAGGGAGGGAGGGGGTAAATGGGCCACGGGAAATCTCACTCACCGAAGGAAACGCGACAGCAAGCTGCCACTTTACCTCGGTTTTCTGTGAGACAGTAGTATCAAACCGGTTGAGCCGACGCATTCGTGCTGTCGACGTAACTGTCTACAGCGTGGCTCTACCACTCAAAAAGTGATCAAGTTATTTTGTCATCTGTCGTAAAGTCTAGGGGCAACGCATTTAAAGGGCTTCTTGAGGCCCCTTTAAGTGCGAGGCCGTGGGTAGGGGCCACTGCGCCCACGCCTAGTTACGTCACACCACGGCTATGACTACAAAATACTGGACTACGAGTTATTACGACATTTGTATTTCAATAAACTTTAAAATATCAGTTTATTTACATAACATATTCATAAGAATTTGCCACAGTAAATAAAAATGCTTCTCACAAGATCAGATCGCAGAAATTTTCTACTAACGCTGACGTAGTTATATATTTTTGTGTATTAAATGAACCAGATTGAAGACGAAACGACACAGAAAGTTTCTAGTCCCTTACGGATTATATTATTATTAAAATGTTCTCGATACAACTTCAGACTGCAACTTGCAAGTCATAAAAAATAAGTGGTTGTAGCTTTTCAATTTTAATAAAATTGAAATGGTGTTCTTTAAGGTGCACTGCTGACGTTCACGTCTCTGTTTCGCGACAGTGAGGTTGCATCACTTATACCGCGTCTTAGCATCAGGATTCAGCGGCCTGCAGCCTGAGCAGGAAAATTTCTGACAACCGTAAATGTATTCGAACTCGATGCGCGTCTATGAAATTTGTATGAAATATTAACCAAACGTCATCAGTGCGCAGCGAACTCGAATACATTTACATTAGTTTTTCGTGCTCGGACTACTGGACCAGTGTGAAGTCATCTATCTATGAGAGACCGAAACGTCACGTTTCCTTGATATAGTATTGAAACGCTGTCGTCGAATGTTTTTCCATAGATTTACAACATTGCGCAAACTCATTACTATGACACTACAATGATTATTAGCCGTATAGCTTTACTAGCCATTTATCATAAACCCTTGATTCTTTAGGAAGTTCAAAACACTTCATCGTGCTTACTATCAGCATGTCTTTTAATATAAATTAACATAGAATAAATCTTATTCCAAGAAATCAGTATTCATAGTTCAATAAACAAGATAAATATTATTACGTTCGTTAACTCGTCGACGAGTAATTTTCAATTCTCTGATGTTAATAAATATAATTAATAAATTACAATCATTCAGGGATTCATCGAACCTTGAGCCTACGCCTTCTTATAATAGACATTTTAATAAACAAAATTTTGCTCGCGGGTTCGTCTGTGGAAGTATTTATGAAAGAAAAAAGTACCTACCTCACATTGCAAATTTCTTTTTACCTTGGAAGGAGAATAATGTTTTTATAACGGAGACTGGTTATTGGTACACAGGCCAGAGGGTAGCTAATGTAAAGTGACCTAGCCCATGGACACCCATGAATAACTAATAAAAATATAGGTAGTTATAGGTAGGTAGGTAATAAGGAATAGGGTTCGGTATTTGTGCTTCTACAAATCTCACTTCTACGAAACGCAACAGCAATTGGCAGCTTGCTGTTGCGTTAACATTTGTTTTTTGTAATACAGTAACCGAAAATGGTGCAAATCCGTTCCGACAAGATTAACCAACATATATTCTTCCGTATATGTCTTATGACAGTGATATTAGCAAGTGCCGATAAATTAAGCATCAGGCAGACATTTTAATTAAGGAAAGGCATACATATGGGTTGAGTGTAAACTCAAGCTAATTTAAATTAGCTATCGTCGTCAAGGGGTATTTGAAGATAGAAAGGTGTTACTGTATTTTGTTTTTCAGCGTTACTCTTAAGGTAGAAATATCGCTATAAGTATTGGTATACGGGACTATCACGTCCATACACGGCATGGGCCTTACTTATAAAAACAGTTTAGCTGAGCAAATGGCTAAGAATAGCCTGTCACTTTTTTCCTTTTTTTTTTTTTTTTTTTTTTTCATTTATTTGGGATAACAAACAATAGTACATTACAAATTGGTAGATTATACATATACATATACGGTTGTGGATAAATGTACTACCCACAACGCTATCCCCGAATTACATAAAACTGTTTAAATCAGTGACGTGATAAATGATATTGCTTACATAACATAACATAAGCTCACACCTGCATCCCCGAAGGGGTAGGCAGAGATATCTAGATATCTGATATTGCTTTTAAGGTAAAAATTAAATATTATACAAAAAGAGATAAAAATGAATTTTAACAATACAAAATACAACAATAACTAAACTATGGCAATAACAATAATATATTTATTTAATATTAAAAAATATATAAAACATAAAAGACAAAACTTTTCCCTTAGACTGCAGAGCGTATCAACATTCCTGTAACTCATCATTTAGATCTTGCTGTCTTGATAAAAGTATTTTAATGGCATGCGCTTTAAAACTAACCGCGGGTGTAAATATTATATCAATAGAAGAGAATACGTTGTTGTATGTTTCTACCATTCTACGCAGAGGTGCACGCAGTCCAGCATTAGTGCGACATGAGTTGGTGGCAAACAGGTGGCGCTCACGCACCACTCGCCCTATAACCGTACGAGGGACAGAATAACTTAAACTTTTGACTAATTCGGTGCAGTCAAATTTATTGTGACATATAGCATGTAACACCATTACTTCCAAGAGCAAACGTCTTGATTTTAATGTGAGAAGATTGTATCTAGAAATCAGTTCGTTATAATGTAATTTTGATTGAAAACACTTACAGTGCATCACACGCAGAAACTTACGTTGGATTTTTTCTACTTCTTTATTATATTTATCATAGAAAGGACTCCACACTGGAACTGCGTATTCCACTTGAGGACGTATTAGGGACTTATAAAGATGTAAGTATGTAGATGGACGACGAAAGTCACGTGATGCACGCATTACAAAACCATACATTTTAAATGCTTTATTAGTGATTTCGTTGATGTACGAATCAAGGTGGAGTTTAACATCTAGTTGAACACCAAGATCACGGATGGTATCAACTTTAGTGATCAAAGAATTATTAAGTGAGTAGTTAAAATTTATAACTTTACTTTTTTTTGTAAATGTAATTTGGTGACATTTATTTAAACTCAAATTTAGTTTATTTGTTTGACAATATAATGAAAAATGATCAAGATCAGATTGAAGAAGGAGACAGTCGTTATAATTATTTATGGTTTTGTAAACCTTTAAGTCATCCGCATAAAGAAGAAATTTAGAATGTGTAAAACAGGCCGTGACGTCATTAATGAAAATTATAAACAAGAGAGGACCGAGAATCGAACCTTGCGGTACGCCCGAAGTAACAACGATAGAGCTCGATTGAACTCCATTAACTACTACTTTTTGAGTCCTGTTGGTTACGTAGGATGCAAACCATCGCAATAGATTCCCCCTGATTCCATTGAAAGCTATCTTGTTAAGTAGTATTTCATGGTCCACTCTATCGAAAGCCTTCTCAAAATCAGTATACACCGCATCAATTTGATGTCGCTGATCAATACCATCAAAAAGGTAAGATGTATAGAGCATAAGATTACTTACCGTAGATCTATGTTTAGTAAAACCATGCTGTGCTTGCGAGATAATACGGTGCATAAATGGATATAATTCATCATGTATAAGTTTTTCGAAGACCTTCGACAGAGTGGAGAGAATAGAGATAGGGCGATATTTTTCCACATCATGTCTGGAGCCACTTTTATGAACAGGCACAATATTTGCAGATTTCCATACATCAGGGCAAATCCCATTAGACAGGCATTTATTAAAAATTATAAATAGTGGAAGAGAGATCGTTTTATAGGTATTTTTTAAGAAATATGGTGGTATCCCATCTGGGCCAGCTCCTTTAGTAACATCTAAACCTTTTAAAGCATTTTTTATTTTGTTTAGAGATATATGTATATCACAGATATTTATATCAGCATCGGTACTACAGGAAGAGGGTTGCCAGCTGTCGGGGTTAAACGTGGAAGGCTCATACACAGACTGAAAAAAGGTAGAGAATAAACTACATATAGTGGCTGGATCCTCAGTCGATGTGTCCTTATAGCTAATGGTGGAAGGTATTGTTAACGATTTTTTACGATTAGCGACATAAGACCAAAATAATTTCATATTAATATTCACACTATCCTCGATCGAGTTTATATAATTTTTAAAGCTTTTATGACACTCGTGCTTAAATCTATCTAATCTTTCCTTGTGTCACATTGTTTGAAAATAAAAGGGACAGGCTACTCTTTACCAGTTGCTCAGTTAAACTGTTTTTATTATTAAGGCCCAATATGTCCACCTATATAAGACATCTTTCTTTCCAGTCTTCATCATCATTCTTCTTCTTCTTTTAAAAAATAAAATGGCTCCACCGCACTGGCGGTCTCTCTCTCTCTCTCGCAGTACCTGTCCACTACTGGATGTTGACTGTCAACTCCGCATATTCCTTTCTATATCTTGCCAGGTTCTATATTTATTAGATTAGTATTTTCTAGTTCTTCTACCCTGGTAATTCCTGACCATTCTCTTATATTCCTGAGCTGATATCCTCCTTCTACCAACGTGTCTCTTCCCATCTACATTTTCCATTGCAATTAATTGTAGAAGACGATGCTGCGGATGCCTGAGAAAAAAATATAACCATCAGATAAGCATTATACTCGTCTTGTCATTCGATTGTGATGAAAAAATATGATTCTAAATCTAAACCAAAAATCCATCAAATATCGCTTCAATATTCTAGCAAACTTTAGTATCGATATACGAGCCTCTCAACGGGACCTAGTAGGCACATTGCTCATTTTTCCTTTACATTTTCAGCGTCAGTTTTTCGATGAACGAATTTGCTTAGTGGCTACATCTCAAGATCCTTCATTTATTGGCAAAAATCTCAACTTTCTTTCAACATAGAGTATACTCATACCGATACCCTAATAAAAATTGACACATTAATGCCTTTTGTGTAGTATATTTGCTGCTCTGTTCGTAAAAGCATTAACGACGGTGGGTCAAATATCATAACAAGTGTCTAAGCGCATAAATCAATAAATAAATATTAATATTCTTTTGGTTCTATATAAATACATTATTTTACGATATTTCTGATTTGAAAAGATTTACGAATTTAAAAGGTACAGTATTAAGTATTATAAAGGTAAGCTGTATATTTTGTTATTGTTTATAACTTACATAATAAATTGGTTTACTTAATTAAATCTGCAATTAACCTGTAGTCTGCGATGATTAAGAACTATAATTAAACAGCAAGTGTGTTTAGCAAATAGATTCGCTCTAATTACCTCGTAATACCTACGCAGATTTCTCATTCAGGCTCTCAATTGTTACTTATGTGGACGTAATTTTGCGTAAAATTATCAACATTTTTCAAGACATGAGAAAAGAAGTAATGGTCTAGGGAGGATGCTGAAAGCTAGCCTAAATAGACGAGACTGAGTACTAAAAAACATTCCTTGACACTAAGGCTGAGATCTATAGAGCGAACTTTGACTAAGTCTGAGTCATAGAAACGAACTCAGTGAGTATTTCGATTTTAAATCGAACTTTAGGTTAGTCTGAAGAAAGAAAAACAGACTGACAGGCAGACTAAGCAACGATTTTCTTGTAAAAATGACTCCGACTAAGTCAAAGTTGGATTCAGAAATTCCAAATCCTCACTGAGTTTGTTCTTATCACATCTGGGACGGAGTTAAAATCGGCGCAATGTGTGTGTTCTAGTTCGCTAGTACGCCTCTGCCTACCCCTTAAGGATACAGGCGTGAGATTATGTTTTTTTGTGTTTTAGAATCTTTACGTTCTATAATTGGGTACTTGACAATTTTTTTGAAATTAATTTTATATGAAACTGACGCCATCTAAAATATAGTACTAAAATAATTATTGAAATATTCTCAAAATAAAGAAGTTACAAGAATTTGAAATTTGGTGCAACCTTCAAACTGTGAAAAAAGAGAAGTATCAGTAAAATCACGTCAGGGCCCTAACGATACGTGCGTTAGAAAGGGATGGCAAGATATCCCCACTACGCCCCCACTCTTGCTCATTGCATTACAAATTTGAATAACTGACTATTTTTCCCTCCGGCGATTCTCGGTCGGAATCGTCGTCATCCGAACAGGATGACGAAGGTTTCACGACCGTGAAGCGCGGGAGGCGAAAGAAGCCGCGATCGGCCACCGCCGTGTCGGTGTCAACTCCGGCGCCCTCTGCACCGGCCTTCGACACCGACTCGCCGGCTTCCCCCTCACCCCCGTCCTCACCAGCCGCACCCTCGCAGCCCTCCGCTCCCTCTGAGCCAAAGGGCAAAAAACCTCCCCCGATCAACATCCGCGTCCCGGATGGTAGCTCCCTACCCACCCTTCTCGCGAAAATACAGTCTCAGGGCATCACCCTGAGAAACAATAGATGGAATAGCCTCCACAAGACAGTCACCGTCATGCCGGATACGGTGGCCGACCACCGCTCTCTTACTAAGTGGATGGCTTCCACAGAAATTAATTACTACACTTACGCCCTCCCCGAAGAGCGCACCTACCGCTTTGTTATACGCGGAATCCCCTTAGAAATGTCGACCGAGGAAGTTACATTAGGCCTTCAAGAGAAAGGCATCTCTTGCGTCCGGGTTACCCGTATGCACCGTCCCGCCCGCGCAGACGCCACTCAGCAGCCCTACGAGATGGTCCTCGTAGAATTAGAGACCCCCGCTGATGCCAAACATCTGTTTGCCATCAGCGACATTCTTGGATTCCGCGGCTTCACCGTGGAGACCCCCCACCGCAAACGGCTAATCGGGCAGTGCCACAACTGCCAACTGTATGGCCATTCATCGCTGCGTTGTCGCATGCCCGCCAGGTGCGTCAAGTGCCTCGGAAATCATGGAACTGCACAGTGCCCACGTCCCATAGATAGGACCCAGTGCACGGAGCCGCCTTCGTGCACCAATTGCCGCCAAGTAGGCCATCCGGCTAGTTATCGTGGGTGCACGCATGCCCCCAAAAAACCGACCCGAGCTCCTAAAGCTCTACCCCCCAAGGCCCCTCAGGCTAAATTCATCCCTGCACCCATCCCGGCGCGCAACCATTGGCAGTTGCCAAGCAAGCAAGCCGAAGAGGTAGCAGCCACCACCCAGGCCCCCGGCGGAGTCACTCCCGCCACCCCGGCCACACCTCCCGCCACTCCCAGTCAACCCACCGCGGTTCCTACCACTCCTGCTCCAGCTCCCACTCCTGCGGCCTCCCGGGCTAACCCTCCCAGGGCAGCCCAGCCGCGCCCCAAAAACCCTGCACCCCCTACCGCGGCGGGTCGCACACTCTCTAAGGCTGAAGTAGATGCCATCTACGACGCCATCATAAACCCCCCGATCGACTACTACACCCTTATCTCTGATAAAATAAGGGAAATAGCAGCCAAGGGCCACCCGGACGCAAGACTGGTGTCTGACTTAGAACTTCTGTATAGGGAACAGCGATCCTACATCGCTGACTTAATTTTACCGCCTTCCGATGGCTAACAACAATAATATTTTTTCCCCCCCGTCGCGGACCAAGCCTCGCTCCCTCAGAGTGGGCTTTTTCAATACCAATGGTATTCGCGGCCAATGTGCCGAAATCGCACACTTTGTCCGCGATAACAATCTGGACGTTTTCCTCATCCAGGAAACGTTCCTCAAACCTGCTCACCGAAACCCTAATATCCCCAATTTCAAAATGGTGCGGAACGACCGCACTACTGGCCCTTTTGGTGGCACCCTAATATACTTTAAAAGGTCCCTGCACTGCATACCTCTAGACCCCCCCGAAAACCTGACGAACATTGAGGCTTCAGTCTGCAGGCTAGCAATGACAGGACATCCGCCGATCACTATCATCTCGGCTTACCTCTCACCCAAAAAGGAGCTTCACTCCAATGAAATTTCGACCCTACTGAGCATGGGGGAGTCTGTCCTTCTGGCGGGCGACCTCAACGCCAAGAACACGCTCTGGAACTGCAACTCTACCAACAGCAGAGGTGCAGCACTAGAGCGGTGTTTAGACACTATTGATATGGAAATTCTAGTTCCATCAGAACCCACCCATTATAGTACAATTAACGACAATCACCGACCTGACATACTCGACATAGCGCTTGCAAGGAACGTATGCCTACGCGTGCGTTCCATGCAGGTGCTACAAGAGTTGGACTCTGACCACAGACCTGTGATCCTAGATCTAGTCCCTATAAACGGTCCCACAGACACAGGTCCTAACGTACCGATGAAGGTGAAAACGAACTGGCGTCTCCTAGGCACCAAGCTCGAGGACACCTCATCCCCTGATCTCTCCGCGATCCCGACCAACATAGTTACTCCTGAAGAGACGTCCGGCGCGATTCGCTCCTTCACCGCACATATCCAAAACGTCGTGAGCGACAGCTCCGAGAGGGTGCCGGAGGCTATGCTTAGCCATTGGCACCTTCCCGAAGACGTGAAATGTGTGGTGAGGAGGCGAAACGCCGCGCTGAGAGCCTGTAAGACGAATCCCTCCCCGGATCAACGGCATCTAACGCGTTTCCTCCAACGCGAGGCCAAACGTCGCATCCAAGAGGCCGTCGATTCGAGGTGGGAAACTCACCTATCAGAGCTAGATCCAACTCACCAGGCTTTCTGGCAGTTGTGCCGTTCCTTCAGGAGAAATGATACAGTCACCATGCCCCCGCTCAATCGTCCGAATCAACGCCCGGCGTTTGACGACGACGAGAAAGCGGAATTGCTTGCCGACAGCCTGGAGGCTCAATGTTCACTCACCTCAGTTCCCATTGACCCAGAGCATCTCGTTGCGGTTGACACTTTTGTCGAAAGTAGGAACGCAATCCCGCCGCCACCGATACCGGTTCCGCGTCCGCGCCCGACAAACGTCGACCCGGATGTCGACCAACCGCCCGACCCACTCGCGCCGGTGACAATCGAAGAAGTCAGTTCTCTGATCAAGGCGCTCAAAAGACGAAAAGCCCCCGGGGGTGACGGTATATCCAATAGAGTCATGAAAATGCTCCCGGAGCATCTAGTTAAAATTCTCGCTGACATCTTCAATGCAGCGTTCCAAAACAGCCTCTTTCCAGACGTCTGGAAAGAGGCGGTTGTGATAGGTATTCACAAGCCGGGGAAACCCGCTTTCGAACCCTCCTCTTACCGTCCCATCAGTTTACTCAGCGCTCTGGGTAAACTCTACGAGCGAATCGTCCTCGATCGCATCAAGATAGTCGCCCACCTTCACCATCTGCTCCCTCCAGAGCAGTTTGGTTTTCGTAGTAGGCACAGTTGCGTGAATCAGATCCTCCGCATCACGGAGCATGTCCACGACAACTTTAGGCGCGGAAACCCTACCGGTGCTCTTTTCTTTGATATTGAAAAAGCATTCGACAAAGTGTGGCACAACGGCTTGCTCTACAAGTTGTATACCTTCAATGTGCCCACACAGCTCGTGCACATCATACGAGAATTTTTGTCGAATCGCGGTTTCAAATATCGCGTGGAGGGAACTCTTTCCTCCCGACACACCATCACTGCCGGAGTCCCGCAAGGCTCCGCTTTGTCCCCTTTTCTTTTCTCGCTATACACAAGCGATATCCCTAAACCGAAAGACGCCCATCTGGCGCTCTTCGCTGACGACACGGCAATCTACGCTTCACGTAGAGACCCGGACAAAGTGATTCGCATTTTGCAAACCGCAGCCGATGAACTCGGTGAGTGGTTCCGCAAATGGCGAATCACTGTCAACCCCGCCAAAAGTCAGGCAATTCTCTTTATCAAGAGAATTTTCACCCAAAAGCCTAACGCTTCAGTCACCATGGCCAATAAGGCTATCCCTTGGACCAACAACGCCAAATATCTAGGAGTCAACCTTGATCGGAGACTGAACTTCATCACTCATGTAAATGCGGTACGCGCGCGAGCCGCAATCGCGTTAGCACGATTACATTTTCTCTTAAACCGTAAGAGCAAGTTGTCAGCCCGCAACAAGATTAGGATCTACACAACGTGTATTAGGCCGATAATGACTTACGCGTCGCCCGTGTTCGCTCACATACCGCCCGCTCGACTTAAGCGTATGCAAGTCCTGCAAAACGTCTTTTTAAGACGAGCGCTTAACGCTCCGTGGTACATACGTAACCACGACCTCCACGTGGACACCAACTTGCCGACCATCAGGCATTTTATGCAGATGGCTAGCAGACGCTACTTCGATCGGGCGGCACACCACCCAAACACGCTTGTCCGTCAAGCGTCAATATACACTCCATTTGACCGTGCGAAATGGAGACGTCCTAGATCCGTTTTGTCAGACCCTGATGACGCCATCACTCTGGCCATTCAACGTAAGATCGAGCATCTTAAATCGCTCCCACACTCCACACGACCGATGTTCCGTCCCCGCCGACGAGGACCACGCCGCGCTTCCAGTAGCAGCCCCCCCGACCCTGTTAACAATTCCGGCCCGCGTGCCGATGACAGAAATGGATAGTTAGGAAAACACGTCCACACTCCCCTAATCGTTGATGTCTTCAACATCACCCTCTCAGTGACCGCCCTGAGCCGAGGTTCGTAACCCGTTAGTGGGTTGCCCTCAGCGTGGTCACCTAACTTTATGGGTTGGGCGCACCTGCGTGCGCACCCAACAGACCGGTGTGGCTGAATTTGCCGACTCGGTTAGGCAAGCAGCTGTAGGGCCAAAATAAAAAAAAAAAAAATTACTATTTTTCAACCAATTTCGATGCAGATTTTAGAGGTACACAAGAGTTTCTTTTTTGTTTTATTTGCTAGTAGGGGAGACCGGGGCTGTTTGTGACATTTTAAATTTAAAGTGTCATATTTTTTATTATTTTGATTTGTTTTACCTGAGTAAAGATTTGTTTGATGGAGGAACTATTCAGTATCTAAATATTAAATATTTCTTATGTATCAAATGATTAGGTTAGACATAAATGAACGAATTTTGAGAAAGAAGGCATGTCACTTTCAACCCCGTACCCGGGGCTAGTTGTTACACCACCTGGGGCAAAATGTTACAAAAAAACAAACGTTAAAATATCCTTTTTATTAGGAACAATCATCACAGACAGTTGTGTTTCTTTATTTATTTACAATATGTGTCTAAAAATAAAAGAAAACAACATACTCTACGCATTCGTCACCAGCTTCCTTAGGATCAAATGGGTCCAAACATATCTGACAAAAATATTCCTCTTCTTCGCTTTCTTCATCAGTTTAATAACTTCCTCTTTACCACTAACTTTCCTGTTTTGCTTAGTTGTTTCTCTTATCTTATTGGTATTTTGTTTATCTATCTTTCCTGAATTTGATTTTGATTTTAATCCTTCAGTTTATTTTCCTTTTTTGGATTAATCCTAATGTCGTTCCAGTGCTAAAGCATTTTTGTCCGTTGTATCAGTTGAGATAGCAGATTTATGAGTTTTCGTGTTGTCTTGGTTTACGTGGCTGCTGTTTTCGGATAAGACCGGATATTTTTAGGAGAAAAGACATTTTCGATGTCATCAGAACATCCAGCAGTAGTATAAATACACATTTTTTTTAGATTAATCCTCCTCCATAATAGTCGCTGCTTGTTTGTAAACATCTTTAGATATTTTCTTTTCTTTTGTATATCCTCATCCTATGAAAAAACAATAAATTAAATAGTACAAATTATATCAAGTGAAAAGAAAAACTACGGAGTAAGTAGTCACAACCTGCCCCGAGCAAATGTCACTTTTAGCCCCAACGCCAAAATTGATTTTTTGAGGTTCAGTAATAAAAACGCAAATGAATATAACTTTACAAACGTTGTTTAATCGCAATAGGAAATTCTTAGGGCGCAAAAATGACCCCAGATACCTCTTTGCATGTTTTAAAAACAGATTATAGTCCCATATTACTAAAAATCGAAAATTGTACAAACCTGTGGTTTTATTAACGACATGCATATACTCCTATCACAAAAACTCCGGCGCCACTAGCTCTCGCGCCGTGTGAGCGGTGCAATGGCAGCGTTATTTAGCTCTTTCTAACGTCACCATAGCTTTCTCTGTTTTGTCGCTATTGCCACTGTAACAACTTACCACTGTCACATCCAGCCCCGGTCTCCCCTACATATAAAAATGTGTCCAAAATCAAACATAGTCAAGCACCCAATTCCAACTGTCTTCTGGACTGAATTGTGACTGGATGTGGTTCACTGTGTGTGATCTGCATAAAAATATATGGATCGTTGGCGTCTGTACATTAAAATTTGTAATGTTACACAGTAAAGAAACAAAAACAGTACTTTTAGATTTATTTTACATTATTGTGTTTATGATAATTTTATACAAGCACATTTAATTCAAAACACGCGTACGAGTGTACTCGAAATGTGAATATATTCTGAAGCATGAATTTACTTGTTAGTTTTATGAACTGTTTTTACAATTTTATCAACTAGAATTACAATTTAAAATTCGTATTCTCATTTCTTACATTCAGTTTATTTTTGTTGTATATTTTTTTTAGATTTTTTGTGAAGGCAACCATTTTTGCGATAATTTAACTTGTCATATATTTTTTTTGATAAGAATAATATTGCTAAAATTATATTGCTAAACGAAATGATTTTCCTAACTTGTCTTAAGTAAAAGATAAAATAACTGATTTTAAAAGAAGGCGATAATTTTTCTTCGAAATATTTCTCCAACGTTTCTTCATACTTATCCTGGGTTATCTTAACCAAAAAACACTATTGCTATGTAAATAAATTTTTCTTTCTTTCTACTTGCCCTTCATCATCATCATCATCATCAGCCATAGGACGTCCACTGCTGAACATAGGCCTCCCCCAAAGATTTCCAGATCGACCTGTTGGAAGTGGCCTGCATCCAGCGACTTCCTGCGACCTTTATCAGGTCGTCGGTCCACCTTGTAGGTGTAAGTCACCGACATAGCCCAGAGGATTAGCAAGTTGAAATGGCAGTGGGCAGGGCACATAGCTCGTAGAACTGATAGCCGATGGGGCAGAAAAGTTCTCGAGTGGAGACCACGTACCGGTAAGCGCAGCGTGGGACGTCCACCTACTTGCCCTTATCCCACCTTAATGTGGGGTCGGCGCAACACACTTTTTTAAGCATGTTGCAGAGAAGATTTGGCTTAGTTTTTACGACCGGCTTGCCTGACGTCAACCTCCTATGAGGGATACCGTCCCAGGCAAATTAAATAAAAAAATTTGCTTTGCCCTACCTGGGAATCGAACCCAGGAGCTCCCGGTCCACAGCCCATACATGCTGTCTTTAGACCAAGGAGGCGAATCTTCTATGTAAACCAATATTTAAAAAAAATCTAAATTGATTCATACTTCTAAGTATGTCCTCTAGGACATCGGGTACAAAAATGAAGAAAGAAGTTATAGCCTCTTAATTTCAAAAACAGACAACAGACACTTATGGTACACAAAACCCAAATTCAACTACTATTTTACCAACACGAAAAATTAAATATAGTTAACCGGTGCACTGACATTAGAAGTGAACAGCACATGTCTGGCAATACAATGGAACCGTTCAGCTCGCTGTGGTCATCGGTAATGCGGCGGGCGTCCGCATGCAAATGTTAATTTCAACCGGAACATGGCCGCGTGGTGCACGTAGCTTTAAAAACAATGTCGACGTGTTTTGCGTAAACTACATACATAAATAATAAATACACCCAACAGTCACACACATAGTCCTGACCCCACCCTGTGTAACCTGTATCGTGGGTATCAGAAACTACGAGAGGCTTTCGGTCTCACAACACCCAGACCCGAAACAAATATCTGTAGGCTACACAGACATTTGTCTCGGTTCGAGAATCCAACCCGCGACCTCACGTCTCACAGTCGGCTACTCGCCCGCTGCGCCACGGAGGCTGTCACATAGTACGCGCTTGTATCTCTGAAGGAGTAATAATAATAATAGCCCTGTAATATTACTGTCCCATTGCTGGGCACGGGCCACCTCTACTAATGAGAGGGGTTAAGCCATAGTCTACTACGCTGGCCAAAGGCGGGTTGGTACTTGGTAGAGACTTCACATACCTTAGAATTATTCGTGTAGAAATAAATAAAATAATAAATGCGCCCGCTCCGCCACGGAGGCTGTCAAATAAAATTCTAGGGTATGCAGTTTTCCTCACGATGTTTTCCTTAACCGTTATAGCGAGCGATAATTCACAATGAAGACACACTTAACATAGAAAAGTCAGAGGTGTATGCTCCATTTCGGGGTTGGTCTCGAACCTCCGATACTCGTCTCGGCAGTCCGTACCATTCCCATCCTAGATTCCCAACAGCAAGGTTACCACAACCTCTTATAGCAGTATTATTATAATCGTTATTCGTTTGTTGTAAATGGGAATCGGTACAAGTAAGATGATAATAATACTGCTATAAGAGGTGGTGGTAACCCCCTGAGCTATCGCTGCTCGAGGCGAGAATATCGTAGAAAATTATTATTTACGAGGCCAACGTCATAAACATTTTAATTTATAACTACCTTTTGCTTGCTTACGTAGGAGACTTTACTGCCGTATTCGCATTGTATCTCTATTAATATTTGAATTTTCATTTTAGCCCTTTAGGGTTGGAATTTCGAAATCTCTTTCTTTATTCTTTGTATTCATCATAAAAAGAACATCTACTAACAAAACTTCAACTTTTGCAGCAGAGGGTTGATGGACCAGCAGGGGGAATCAGGTCTTATCTGTTATTTATATTATTTAGAAGTTTGACCTTATATAAGAGCTATGGGTTTAGTTAAGGTTATAGAATTTGAATTAATTTGCTATAGTTTTTAATGTCTCGAAATCATTATGCCAAGCCATTCCGCTAAAACAGCCTTATTTTCGACGCTGAAACACCGAAGTACTGTCAATATTTTGTATGAAAATTCGACGTTTTAAAGCTGTTTTTACAAGCCCCTCTGATCTTATGTCGAATTCCAGTAAATATACGGGTGAAGCGTTTTGGGATAAATATACATCTAGTCTGTTAATTACTGATGAATTCAGAGTGTGGATTTGTTAATTAAATAATTCACTAGAATTCAAACGATTTCCTAGAAGGTTGCTAACTAAAGCCTTCGGATGTAGATATTGGTCCTAAGTTAATATACATTTCATGTAATCTTGTTAATAAAGGCAGTGAGTAATTAATACACATAAAAGGCGGGACTAAGTTTAAATAGAGGTTTACCGATAATTTCGTAAGCACATCAGTACTTGTAGAAGTAGTGAACTTTTTTCCTCGGGGAATCTATTTACAGATCTCTCCATGCCGGAGCATGGAGGTATGTCGGACTCACCGGCCCTAAAGCCGTCTTATCGACTAAACCCCGCGGTGTTCCTCTCTCTCCCTATTACGAAGGTCATGGGGTACGCAGTTGCATTCAGCCGCAACCTCCGCAGGAGTCGGCCCTTGAGTAAGGCCATTCGCGGTCTGAGGACTACTCAGACGGAGCGCAGTCATAAGCGCGTTCCACGCTACCCCTACAGGCCTTATTGCAAGGCGGCGGGCTGGTCTAGGCATCCGCCACCAGCAGCCCAGTTCACGGAGACAGGAGATGATCCCTCCGGCATCTATTTCTCCGACTTTGGGAGGGACGCACAGTTCTTCGCTCCCTTTCTCTCCCCACTGAGAAGTATGGAACCTATTAAGTGTTCAAAAGCAGAATAGCTCATCTGATGGTAAATGGTTACCATCGCTTACAACAGTTAGGGCGACTTGCAGCGTTATTACTAATCTAGACTTAGATCCAAACACGATTTATCCTATAGCTCATTCCCATATTTGAATTGAGATTTGAGATAAATCACGATTTATCGAAGTGCTGCAAGATACACACACATCACAGAAATAAAATTGAAGTTCCAAGGAAACCGAAGTGGCGGCTTACTGTCGTGTTTCGTTCTGTGAGTAAGATTTCCGGTGGCCCATTTCCCCTCTGCCTTTCCCAATCCCTTCTCCCTTTCCATCCATTCCCTCCTTTTAAGTTGGCAACGCACCCATGATTCCTTTTGCGTCTTGGGTGTCTATGGGCGGTCGAGATCATTTACCATCAGGTGAACCATCTGCTCGTTTGCTAGTCTCTTTAAAAAAAAATCAGTGTTTCTTTTTCTGTTTTTTATTGTTTTTGTTTTGAGTGATAGAGCCATGCTGAAGACAATAATGTCTACAACACGAATGGGCCAGCTGGATAGGTTACCACTCTCACAGAAAACCTACGTACCTTACCGGTACCTTAATTCCACCCTCCCTTTCCCCAATCCCTATTCCCCGTCTTTCCGGTTGGCACCCATGGTACATTGTGTCTTGAGTATTACTATCAGGTGATCCAACTACTCATTTTGCAGTCACTGCTATAAAAAAACTATTTCACGCACCACGAGGCGTCTCAAGAACATTCGTGATTACATATTCTTCAACAAATCAACACATACTAGTACAACTAGCGAACATAAACATAAGCTCACGCCTGTATCCCCGAAGGGGTAGGTAAAGGCGCACTATTGAACTAGTAGGTACACCCACATTTTGCCGAGCTTAGTTCCGTCCCAGAAGTGATAGGGGGTGAGCCTATCGCTATATCGGCTACAAATTCCAGACTACGGGCTGATATGGAAAAATCCAATATCACTTTGCCCGACCCGGGGATCGTACCCTAGACCTCAGGACTGTAGTCGTACCGAAATACAACCATGCCACCGAGGCAGTCACCCAGTACAACTAGCGAACTCGTACAAAACATGCTAATTAAAATATAGAAGGCTATAGTAACGGGTAAATTATTTTGTAAGACTCAGTTATCGTGCTAAGTACGCATTGCGTATTTCACAAGTGTAATTAGTGCTGTGCTCTTAAAATTGCTTAAGTTCATAATGAGGTCTGCATTCGAGTACATTCTATGAATCAATCATGTTTTAGTTAATTAAATTTGTTTCTAGCGAAATTGTTTTGGACTGTAAAGTTTTGTGGCTGATGTAGCATGAATTAGTATTCTTGAATTAAAATCTAACGGACTTCAAAATGTATCCGATCGCGACCATATATATATGCCACCACAATTGGAATAAGCTCCATCGAACACGAAAACCATCTTGAAAATAGGTCTATATTTGACGGCGATATCTCGTAACAAAGATAAAAAACTATACAGACGAATTGGTTACCTTCTTTTTTGAAGTCGGTCGAGAAGGGTTAACTTTTGTTAAACAGTTTAAGTACTTGTTGAAGTATTATCTGACAATGATTCACCATCATCATCATCAGCCACAGGACGTCCACTGCTGGACAGAGGCCTCCCCAAAAATTTCCAGATTCACCTATTGTAAGAGGCCTGCATCCAGCGACTTCCTGCTCATAGCTCGTAGAACCGATAGCCGATGGGGCATAAAAGTTCTCGAGTGGAAACCACGTACCGACAACCGCAGCGTTGGACGTCCACCTTCTAGGTGGACAGACGACCAGCAGCCCGAGCAGGAAAATTTCTGACAACCGTAAATGTATTCGTGCTCGATGCGCGTCTATGAAATTTGTATGAAATATTAATCAAATGTGATCAGTGCGCAGCGAGTTTACATTTACATTAGTTTTTCGTGCTCGGGCTACTGATAAAGGTCGCACCGCACGTAGCCGCTGACTATGATAATTTCATGTTAATTTTGTTACATAATATTGTTAGATGGATTGTGAATGTAAGCAAATTTCATCCAAAATTCTGTATAAAAATTTTTAGAACATTTTTATTTATCAACTTGTTATGAAATGACTACAATTAAAGTCCACATGGAATCGTGTTTGTTCGCACAACTAACACAATTAAAAATAATAAGATTAATGTTCCTACTTCCTTTATTGTTCCGTGAAAAGAAAAAGAAAACAATTGTAGAAGTTTCACTAATTGGCATTGGAGACTTGCAATAAATAAGTTGTGTCGACTAACGTGTTCCGTGTACGTCTAATATCAAGCTATGTAAGACTGACGTAAAAAAAAGGACACCATCTCGCCTATATTTAAACGGACGCCACAGAGAAGCCACGCACACAAACGCGCCTATACAAAGTACCCTGCGCACACAGCCATTGTGTGTCGAATGGCGATAGATCGAATGGGCCGAAAACCCTGCTTCACTTTCAATGTTCCTAGCGCTCCGTCCATCTTTTTTTTACGTCCGTGCTATGTAATTATCAAAGAAACCGTTTGAAATGTTTAGAAAAAACGGTGTTTAATGAGTATTATTTCGCTGTTGGATTAAATTTCATCGCAGAAAGTAAACTAATTAACAACATATTTCTTGTTGAGTCTGGTGATTTGTTATGCTTTAAGTAAACTTGTTATGTACGACCAGCAGGTCGATTCTCTAAGAAACGCCACAACGTTGCGATCGACGACGAGCTCCCGCAGCGCACATCGTTGAGATCGACGGAGCGTTCTACGTTGTTGGGTCTTAGAGAATACCATTTTCCATACATTTTTGTCAAACGCCTCGCTCGAGAGAGCTAGTTTGCATAAGCGCCGTCACCACGCATAGCGCTAGTGCGTGCGCTTTGTACCTTGCTGAATACAAAAATGAAAACATCGTTGCCGCAACGATGCCGCAACGTTATTTTCACAAATGAAACCTCAGAGAATCGACCTGTAAGTGTATTTTTATGACCATTTGATTTTAGCAATTAAACAGGTACATAGTTGAGGACTATGTGAGGCCGTGGCTCGATAGTTAAAAAGTGGAGATTTTCAATATTTTTCCGTTTGGAATGGGTGTACTTTAATGTATGGTGATACACTGCTAGACATTTCCCATACCGCGTCAGCCTTGGCGGTCCTCCGCAAGGCCTATGTCCAACAGTGGACAGGTACAGGCTGATGATGATAATGGCGATGTACTCGCATACCATTTCACCCCTCAATGAAATAATTAGGCTAATAATCGCAAGTTTAAAAACTTAACGGACCGACTTCAAATCCAATCGTAACCATTTTTATGGGACCACCCTTGAAATAAGCTCTATCGAACACAAAATAATTTTAAAAATCGGTCCACATTTGGCGGAGTTAGCGCGTAACATACATAAAAAAATACAGACTAATTGAGGACCTTCTCCTTTTTGGAACTCGGTTGAAAAATGATCTTTCATAGTGTAACATAAACATTTTATAGTATTCGATTTAATGAAGTTTACACTGGCTGTACGATTCGTGTTCTTTGCCTAATAAAAAAAAAGTTCGTGTGACATCGTGTTTTGACAGTTTGGCAGATATGGATTCTAATTATCAAATTCAATTAGTGTAATTATATATATCACGTGACCATGTTATAATAGTAAATAAAGATTTCATAAAATTTCGTGATAAATAATTCAGACGCTAAAAGGCCCTTATCAAAATTTAATCACTTTCTAAAATAACCTGTTTTGTCTTTACGAATTCACGCTGATCACTGTCGTTACAGGCTTTCCGTCGGCTTCCCTCCCTTAATCCCTTAGGGCGCGTCAACCCTCGTTTGGTAAAGTCAATTTTATAGTTGATTTAATTTAGGCAGGCGAAGTTAGTTATGTATGCAAATCTTGCGTGTTACTTTCATGACTTCGATGTTGTGTTAAGTATCACAAAGTTTAGATTAAGTTACCTCTGAAATGATATGGCACTGGTCTTAGATTCCTATAATTTTATGGTAAGTGATCTCCATCGCCCATAGACACCTATGATACAAAAAGAATAATGGGTGCGTTGTCACCCTAAAAGGAGGAAAATAGTGATTGGAAAAGGGAGGGGGGAATTGGGCCATCCGGAAATCGCACTCACCGAACTAAACGCGACAGCGAACCGCCATTTTACGTCGATTTTTTGTAAGACAGTAGTATAAAACCGGTCGAGCTGGCCCATTCGTGTGTAGATGTAACTGTCTACAGTCTACAGCAAAGCTCTACCACTCAAAAATTATTTGCAGCGAATTGGGAGGTCCTGGGTTCGATTCCCATGTCGTTTTTCTAACACCGTTCTCAGAGCGGGATTGATATCAGGTAGGCAGTCGGTCGCAAAAACTAAGCCAAATCCTTTCTGCTTGAAAAATATGTTCCGCCGACCCCATACTGAGGTGGGATATGGACAGCTATACAACAGCTATTTTACAGTCAAATATACTCTACAAAAGAGACCACTTATAGACAGTTGTGGTCGATTTTTGTGTCCAGAACACGGACGTAGAAGAAAGAGGACGTAGCGCTAGGAATATTGACAGTGAAGCATGGTTTTCTGCCGATTCGATCTATCGACACGTAATGGCGGCGACTGAGTGTTACTGTGTGCATAGGGCACTTTTGTGGATTTGCGTTTGTGTGCGTGGCTTATCTGTGGCTTGACTTGCGTCCGTTGAACTAGAGGCGTGACGGTGTCCTCTTTTCCAAACGTCCGTGCTCCAGAACGATGTGGTGCAGACGAGTATAAATAATGTTCCCGTAATATAGGCAATGTTAAAATTCATCGGAAAAGTTATTTGACTGAATTTTCAATTAAAGCCATTACAAATTAAAAGAAGTAAAAAAAATTGATTTTAAAATTTTCTGATAAAGTTCATTTTTAATATTGAAGTTTGTATTTCAAAGATGAAAATACTTTGTAACTGAATACATAACTAATATTATTGTGTTATGGCCATTGTTTACATATTTAGGACACCTAGTCTTTGTTCGGAGCACGTTCAAGGAAACAATGTAATTCAGTGACAGAACAAGGTGATTGGTAATGGTAGATAAGATGGAAGACCTAAATAATAAGCAATAAGTGGTACAGGAGATGTAACACGTAGATAATATGCGGAGTAATATTTTTTGAGTGGTAGAGCCACGCTGTAGACAGTAACGTCTACAGCATGAATACAGGGCTAGCTCGACCGATTTTATACCACTGTCTCACAGAAAACCCGCGTAAAGTGGCAGCTCGCTGCCGCGCTTCGTTCGATGTGAGTGAGATTTCCGGTGGCCCAATTCCCCCTTCCCTTTCCCAATCCCTATATTTCCCTTCTTTTACGGTGGCAACGCACACTTGATTTTCTTGTCTTGGGATTTATGGGCGGTGGAGATCACTCACCAGGGGACCCATTTGCTGCAATAAGATGGCTATCGCTTACCTCTTGTGGCAGTTGCGGAGCAAGTGACCCATTTGCCTAAGATAAAAATATATCTTCAGAATAACAATAAATCGAAGCGAATTCAATGAGCTGAGATTCGCCGTCACGTATTCATTGGTGTCAATTACTGTACATTACTGACTGAATTGTTTATTGGCGTTGATCAGCAATACATTAAAGACAGTTCGTATGACATACTCAATGTTTATGCATATGGAATACCATGTTACAAGGATGCCACGCATTCCATGAGATTTGATCCTACAATATCTATAGCAAGGAATTACAAGATGATCCATATCCAATTTTGTTTATAAATCCAGTATTTGATAATGCAATTTGAATACAATTAAATCCAATGGAAACTTCGACAACCCAGAAACAATATTAGATTGTTTTAAATGACACTTATTTCTTTACGGATTACAATGATTTACTAGATTTCATAAGTTCAAACTTATACTAGATTTGTCTGTCGATATATCACATATGCGACTAAAATAAGCTCGAGTTGAGAGCTGTCGAAATTCTTGTTCGCTAGTTTTGAGTTACATCTTCATAGAAATAATATGCATTAATTACTTTTATACACTTTAAAGGACACAAATATAATTCTTACCCCGATTTAACGCGATAGACTGCCTCGGTGGCGTAGTAGTATGGCGTGCGCGCTACGACTATCGTCCTGAGGTCTCGGGTTCGATCCCAAGTCGGGCAAAGTGATATTGGATTTTTCAGTATCAGCCCGGAATTTGTGCTCGATATGGCGATATGTGCCCCTATCACATTTGGGACGGAACTAAGCTCGGCGAAATGTGGGTGTAGTAAATGTGCGTCTCTGCTTACCTCTTCGGGGATACAGTCGTGAGCTTATGTTATGTTTAACACAATATCCATTGTCTATGATCCCAATAGAGGTATAACTGTGTCACCCTACCTACGTCCTTTGCCCCAATCTGCTTGTATCAAGGAACCGTAACCTTTAGAAATAAAATAAGTGTATTGAATTTCATTTCAATACCTTGTGTTTATTCAGCTTGTATAAACTCTCCTTAAGCTCTTCGACTGATATTGTCTGAAACTACCCGTAAATTATAAATTTCCACGCGAACGGAGTCGCGGGCTAGTAATTTATAATATGATACAAAAGTGTTATTTCTAGTTCCGCAAATAATCAGAACAAAAGCACTTCACCTTCTATTACTCCGATCTCGGGTAATTCAACAACCATTTCGTCCCTAATCAAGCCCTTAAATGAGATAAGGCACGCTTCGCCAATTCACGGGTATAAATTACAGGAGTACTCCTGGGGGGTTTGCTGTGATCATAATGCGCACATTCCACTAAACCTATTCGACGTTTACTGCTTGTATTATATTTTACCTACTGCCTCGGTGGCGTAGTTGTATTACGTGCGCTCAGCAGTAGCCCAAGCACGAAAACTAATGTAAATGTAAATGTATTCGAGTTTGCTGCGCACTGATGACGTTTGGTTAATATTTCATACAAATTTTATAGACGCGCATCGAGTTCGAATACATTTACGGTTGTCAGAAATTTTCCTGCTTAGGCCGTAGTACGACTACCGTCCTGAGATCTGGTATTCGATCCCCGGGTCGGGTAAAGTAATACCCACTGGGGTTTTTAATTCATTATTTCTAATTCTGGGATTTGTGTTCGATTGGCGATAGGCTCGCCCCGTATTACATTTGAGACGGAAATGAGCTCGGCGAAATTTGGGTGTTCTACTTCTCTAGTGCGCCTATGCCTACCCCTTCGGGGATACAGGCGTGAGTATAAGTATTATGGATGAGCTATTGTTTGTATAATGTATCTCTATTCCAAAGGTGTGCTCAGAATATTTGATTTTATTATATTTGATAAAACATATAAAAATAACTTATAAAAATATTTAAGCGCTGCTTATCTTTAACCATAGGTTGTCCCTTTCATTTTGAAACAATGTAACGCAAGGAAAAATGTGAAAAATGCGAAAAGATAAGCGAAAATGTTTTTATAAGTAGGGCCCTATAATGTTCTGACATTGGTTAGTTACTGAAAATAGAGCGCACTTATACTTTACTCAGATTTTGCTCAAACTTATATTTCAATATTCCAGTTTATTAGCCTGAATGACACAGGGTAGATATCGTTGAGTATAGGGAGAATTGCAAATATTTCAACCCACAGCACGCCGAGTGACGTGAACAGGCATTTAGGATAGTGCAGATAAAAAAATAATAAAATAAATACACCCAACAGTCATATCATACACCTAGTCCTGACCCCACACTAGGTATAACCTGTATCGTAGGTGTCAAAGACTATGAGAGACTTTCGGTCCCACAACACCCAGACTTGAAACAAATATCTGTGGACCACACAAACATTTGTCTCAATGCGGGAATCGAACCCGCGGCCTCTCGCTTCACAGCCAGCTTCTCGTCCGCTGCGCCACGGAGGCTGTCAAATGAAAAAAATGCACTGCACAGCTGCATAGGTGTCATTTACCACTAAGAAATAGAACCAGTTTCTTAACCTCAGTACGCTATCACTAAACTAAAGGCGACATAAAATTAACTCCAGTATAAAATAAAAAAATCAATTGCCTTGGTGGCGTAGTTGTATTTCGGTATGACTGCCGTCCTGAGGTCTCGGGTTCGATCCCCGGGTCGGGCAAAGTGATATTGGATTTTTCCATATCAGCCCGGAGTCTGGAATTTGTGCCCGATATGGCGATAGGCTCGCCCCCTATCACATATGGGACGGAACTAAGCTCGGCGAAATGTGGGTGTTTTAGTTCGCTAGGGCACCTCTGCCTACCCCTTCGGGGATACAGGCGTGAGCTTAAGTAAGTAAGTAAGTATACCAAACATACATATTACGAAAAACTCAATTTCAGTGTTGGTCTGCCCGATGTAATTATTGTTTATCCCTCAACGCCTGTCGTAATTCAAGTGTCAAAAAAGAATAACATCAACATCTGCCAGACACTGATGCAGATGTATGCTTCTTAATACTTGTGGCGATAAAATAAACTGTGACCCACTTTCTAACTTAATACATCATTCGCCCGCTCCTCTTATAAAATTTGCACTGCATTTCCTACTCTAAATTGATAATATTCAATTTTGTTTATAAAAAATGACTGCTTCCAAGCTTACGCTGTGAGATTAACTTTATAATGATTTTTACTAGAGATAATAATATAATTTATAATGTTAAAATGTGATGGTTCAGGGACTACGTGTATTATTTGCTATATTTTTCGTCCGACTTCAAAGAAAGGAGATGGTCCTCAATTCGTTTTTATTTTTTTATCTATGTTCCCCAATATCTCCGCCAAATTTCCAAGATTCTTTTTGTGTTTGATAGAACTTATTCTAAGGGTGGTCCCATATAAATTTGGTCACGATCAGATAAGTTTGGTACGTTAAGTTTTTCTTTGTAGTAGACTGGCAACCAAGCCATTCAACTGATTGTAAGTGATTTCCAAAGACACCCATAATACCAAAAAGACTTTCTTTCTTTTTGCCTGGCGTTATCCCGGTCTAGTGCTTCCACTTCGCCCGGTCTTGAGCATCATCCACAGTAAGACCATTGATATATGTATTATCCTCCAAAACGTCCAGCCAGCACTTTTTAGGTCGTCCGTGGGGACGCACCCTTGGTACGATCTGGTCCAGACACTTGTGACGAGTGACCAACGTACTCCAGTGGTTTTCCCAAATGTGACCATACCATCGCAAGCGATATTGTTGCAGTTTATCCGCCACTGTTATCATTAATAATAAATAATAATAAATACTGTAATATTACTGTCCCACTGCTGGGTACGGGCCTCCTTTACCAATGAGAGGGGTTAGGTCTTAGTCTACCACGCTGGCTTAATGCGGGTTGGTAGACTTCACATACCTTCGAAATTCTTGTGGACAAATTCTCGGGTATGCAGGTTTCCTCACGATGTTTTCCTTCACCGTTATAGCAAGCGATATTTCACAACGAAAACACACTTAACATAGAAAAGTCAGAGGTGTGTGCTCCATTTTGGGCTCCGACACTTGTATTGGCAGTCCGTACCATTCCCAACTGAGCTATCGCTGATTTCATCATACTGAGTTATCATTGTTAACATTATGTTCATTAAACGTTTAATGACGAAAAGAAAAAACATTTTAACCTTTCAGAATAAGTAATTCAGAATCAATAGTGCGAAAGCGAACATTAAACGATGTGCGAACTAGGGGTCTTACATTGATCGTGGGGTAAAATTAACAAATGGCTGATTAGTCCCCTATTGACAGGGGTTGGGGTAAATCAAGTCACTTCAAGGGCGGCAAAATATTGATTGGCAAATTCCAGCTCTCACTCGCGCTTGCTATCGGACAATTCGACGTGATCGTATTAACGATTCCAAGGGTAATAATTAGGTTATGGGCTATTTCTGGAATAGAAAACAACTGATTTCTTAAGTTTACGCGAATGTTACACATTGAAATAAAACTATTTTTACGGATTCTATCACGATCAACCCGTGACCACGAAGACTGCAAAGCCTTGAAAACGTCGGGAATAAAAATTGAAACCAAATCATGATAGAATCCGTAAAAATAGTTTTATTTCAATAATTTCAACTACTAATAAGGGCAGCGTGTTTGTCCATCTGTCTTTATCATGGTGAAGTCGCCGCAGCACAGTTTTTCAACCATGCTCTAGAGCGGATTCGTATTAGTTTATACGGCTGTCTTACATCAATCCACTCTCACGCATTTCATCATTTATATTTTTGGAATAACAATCTTGAATACACTTTAGATCAGGGGGGTTACCACCACCTCTTATTGGAGTTTTATTATCATCTTACTTGTACCGATTCCCATACAAAACAAACGAAGAACGATTATAATATTACCGCTATAAAAGGTTGTGGTAACCCTGCAGTGGCGGATTTGCAGTGTCGGCCGCCCTAGCTCAATACTAGCTGCAGCCCCTTCTAACCTTATTTTTAACCGATTATAAAAAAGGAGGAAATCCTCAATTTGTATGCAGGTACACATTTTACATTTTTTTTGTATGGTCGTCCACCGATCATCTTGCTCTGGATCGGGAGGTCCTGGTTTCGATTACTGTTCGATTTAGGGTTTTTTGGTATTTGGCCGCCCCTAATATAGTAGCCCTGGTCGGCCTTGGGGAAAATCCGCCACTGTTTTAGATGTCGTGGACACAACTCAAAGTTAAGGGTAAGTGGACTATAGAATTTTAATGAGCTTTTATTCCTTCGTAAAATGTTTCCTCAAAATTTTTGATATACACCGACTTAGATTAGATATTAAAAATTTACTTTCTTATTAAGTAAACAAGCAAAAATAATGTACATTTTAATATTCGCGCTATTTTTTATAGATCAGCGTAAAATTTATGGAACATAAAATGTGAGTTTACAATAGAGTACAATCAAAATATACTACGTTGTTAAATAATGTATTATGTTTTTGAGTGGTAGAGCCATGCTGTAGACAGTAACGTCTACACACGATGGGACCGGCTCGTCCGGTTTGATACCACTGTCTCACAGAAAACCGACGTAGTGTCAGCTTGCTGTCGCGTTTCGTTCGGTGAGTGAGATTTCCGGTGGCCCATTCCCTTTTTCCCTTCCCTTCCATTTCCTCCTTTTAGGTTTGCAACGCACCCATGATTCTTTTTGTGTTTTGGGTGTCTATGGGCGACTCGTTTGCCAATCTCTGCTATAAAAATGTATTATGCGTCAGATTTAAACGCTTTTATTTTGAAAGCCATACTTATAATAAAAGAAGCCTCATAATGAAATTTCGTACAGGTATCCGAATGTAATCTGATTTTTGGTTTATAGAATTCAATGATTTAAACATTTTAATTGAAAATTATCCATTAACCAATTGAGACTGAAAACGTATATTTGATTTAAAATCGACTTAAATGTATTGGATTGTTTTTCAAACAATAGTAACGTGATTTAGCTATTATCTATATTATAGAAACAGCGATAACTCAGTTGGGAGTGATACGGACTGCCGAGATGAGTGTGGGAGGTTCGAAACCAACCCCAAAAAGAGCATACAGCTCTGACTTTTCTATGTTAAGTGCGTTTTCATTGTGAAATATCGCTTGCTAAAACGGTGAAGGAAAACATCGTGAGGAAACTTACATACTCAAGAATTTAGAAAGCGTGGTAGATTAAGGCCTAACCCCTCTCATTAGTAGAGGAGGCCCGTGCCCAGCAGTGGGACAGTAATATTACAGGGCTACTATTATTTTATTTTTATTTATTATATTCTCAAAAATCAGAGATGGCGGGACGAACTGAATAAATTCAATAGACGTTGGTTAAACATAGCACATGATCGCGATTCATGGAAGGATCTTGGGGAGGCCTTTGCCCAACACTGGTACACTGCAGGCTAATACGATACGATACGATACGATATTATCAAAATCTTTCTCCGGATTTAGAGTATAAAAGAACATTGCAAATCATATTTGCCATACATCCAAACACGCGACGACTAAAATAGGCACACGATAGAAAGTAAGCCGGACCATAATGGTCAGAGAAACTGGATCATCATTACTTTTGATTGATTTTGAGTGCACTCTTCATCTGCTGCGAGAAGCTATAACAATATAATGTGCTACTTTCACATAAGATCGCAATCTTAATAAGGTACATTCATAATTTTAATATTTTCTACAATAATATTTGGTATGTTTAATTTCCAAGATACTTAACTTTGAAAAAAGATGCTTCTACTTTATTCTTTAGTATTGATTCTGATCATTCATTTTGAAAGGCTAAAACATGGTTATAAATAGCAGTAGCTAAGGGTGAAAATATTCAAAAGGAAAGTCGATACTGCATTTTCTTCTGATTTATACCTACTTTATGGCGATAGACACGCCCCCTATCACATCTGGGACGGAACTAAGCTCGGCGAATTGTGGGTGTTCTAGTTCGCTAGTGCGCCTCTGTCTACCCCTTCGGGGATACGGGCGTGAGCTTATGTGATGTTTATGTTATATCTACTTACCAAGCCGAAAATTAGGCAAAGGTAAGCCGGTAAAAATCGTGTTGTATGGACCCTCCGCCACTGATAAATAGTACATAGCTGTTAACTAGCAATGAATATTTTATAAAAATGGATTTCACAATCAATATAAACTAAATCAAAAAGTTTATAGCAGACTCAGAAGTGTGAATATTAGATAATATTATTATTGAAAAATTGGTTAATTTTTATAAAACACTATCAGAGTTCAGACGTAAAGACGCTATTTTCTTTTATTTAATGGTACAAGACGAAGATGAAAATAACAACTAAGTATATAAGTTCTACTATCTACATGACTTTTGGTATCAATAATCAAACTTGATGATGATGATTGATGATGAAAAAAATAAGCCCGGAGTTTCTTTCTGCCTTTCTTCTTCGGGTCGTCATCCGTAGGTAGCTAGAGAAAGGCTGGTAGGTTAGCTAGGATAGGGCCTCACGTACTAATCCCAACTGCTTCCGGTATTTCCAGTCAATCCCCTGCCACCATTCCTGTCATATGCCATTCCCATACAACCTATTCCCTTACACTCTATTCCTATCTCCCCTTATCACCCTATCTTAGCCATCCCATCGTTATTATGTCCATGATTGCCTGCCTGTTTTCAAATTCAAATGTATAATGTAAATTATATTAATCTTAATTTAAAAAAATTACTTGTGTTAACTTGTCATAAGTGCTTTTTTACATGCCTACGTGATCAATAAAGATTTTTATTTTTATTTTTATTTTTATTTTTTATTTTTGAACTATCATAAAATATACGAATTCTGCTTTCAATATAATTTAGCATCCATAGAGCTGGTAGTAACAACTTCTTTTACACATGGTAGCGAAAACTATATTCAAGTTTCCTAAGCCGCTTTATATTCCAACCTAAAGCCTGAGCAATATAAACACCAACAATTTGCTACGTTCACTATTTGTAAAGTACACATAGACAGGAAACTTTGATCAAATGTTTGTTCCATTCAAAATTCACCAATACTTCGTCCAACAAGCAAACATTGGGCGTGTGTTCTCCCCAATCGTGTGGTGAAAACTTAAAATATCGTGTGGCGTTGTGATTCATTCGATACGATGTTCAATCAGGGGAGTTTGTTTGGAGTTGACTATCGAGTTAGACTGTATTAAACAGGCTATGCCACAAAGTTAAATAGATGATTTATGCATGTGATCGGTGGTATGTGAGGCTACTGGATGTTTTAGTAGGGTTATAAATTGGAGTTAGTTTCTGCATACGCGCTTTGTGTCTATGTAGACAATTTTTTATTAGTGTGCGAGGTTTTAGTTTAGTATAGCCTCCTTAGTCTAGTGGCAGCATATATTGGCTGTGGACCAGGTTCTGTGTTCGATTGTGGGGACTGGATCCCTCTGGTTGACGTCAGACAGACAGCCGATCGTAAAAACTAAGCCAAATAATTTCTGCAAGATGCTTGAAAAGTTGCGTGTGCGCGACCCCACATTAAGGTAGAAAGAAAGTATTAGTTTCATATCTGTATTACAGAATAGCTTATGATAATATCCATTATATGATAAGTAGCTTACTTCTAACCACATTGCATACGGCAATTTCGCCGAGCTCATTTCCACCCCAGATAACGTTGATGGGAGCGAGCTTTTCGTTAAGATTTAAGTTCTAAATGCCATAAGCATCAATATAATATACCCTAGATGCACAGTTCTTTGCAAATATCCTCCTAAGTGGTCTCAGGAATAAAACAAAGAAAAAGATCACAAGTTCTAATTACATCAAAACAAATATAACCCTATGCAAGTGTTATAAAGTAACCCCCTTATTCATAATAACTTAGTAGAGCGTAAAGAGACCGCAAAAGTACGTTTCATAAAAATTGTATTCATGATGCCAACGTTCAATAGTGAAAATATGGCCGATTCCGATCAGCTGTTTCAAGTTTGATGTTCTTTCTTAATGATATTAATTTTTTATAGTCTACGACTCCATCTAAGATTGATATATATATTTTATTAATTGTTTGGAAATAATTAATAAAAAATATATAGCCAAGACTTCGTATCTGTTTCGAAGCTTGCCAGAGATAAAAATAATATTTTTTCTGTAACCAGCAACATTGTATTCGATAAGCATATATTAGTTCTGTTTTTGCTAAACTAGGCAAAAGTAGGGTTATGCTTTCGATAAGACCAAGATTTCATTATGAATAAGTGGGTTACTTTTTAAATGAAATGAGCAAGCGTTCTTAAATTTGAATTTTGAAATTTAGAATTCTATCGGCGTCCGACTGTATGCAAAACGAGTGCTTAAGCACTTCTTTGCTGTCCCATTTTCCGAGTGTCAACTGTGCATCTAGGTAAATAATATATCGATGGCCATAAGTGATACGCATTTTACTGCTATCCACTGTCCAGCAACCCTTATACTAAATATAGATGTCGGCGGTACTCGTCCCAACTTCACTTTGAGATGTAGACCTGATTGACTTGCAACACGGTGGAGTGAAATCTTGGTCGGCAGACGTAATGTTGTCTCCAGGGGTTTCTGTATAAATTAGCATTTGAACGACAGAAGTAGTTTTAAGAAGGGCAACTTGCAGCGCTTTTACTAATCTAGAGTTACACCTTATCTCGATTTATTCTATATTTAAATCAGTTAAATAGATAGAGAATTATGCGCTGGTGCAAGTGGGCCTAAGTTTTATATAGGACCAGTTAGTGCGAGTTTCTCGTACAACATAAGCTAGAATATCGATAAAAGCTTCCTCATCGAGGCCCCATGACAAGATTTACTATTTTTAACGACGCGGCCTAAAAAATAAAATGTTACTTAAATAGTTGATTATTTATTGTTGATAATTTAAAGAATGACTTTAGTGATAACTACATGTCATCAAAAGACCAAGACCAAAGGCGAAATGTGGGTGTTCTAGTTCGCTAGTACACCTCTGCTTACCCCTTCGGGGATACAGGCGTGAGCTTATGTTATGAAAAGACCAATATCTAATATCTATTACGAAGTTAAGTGGAGGAACTAAATAATGCTTTTTGTATGAAAGGAGAAGCAACTTGTCAACGACTAAAAATGATTAGGTGAAAATCTTTAACATATTTTATTATAACTGTAGTACCTTTTGTACAACGACTTTGATCAGCATAACAGTGAATTAACAAAAACAAATCAACTGTTTTTTGATAAATTCAACCACTTACTCTCGGCCATTACGTGGTATAGATGGGCATAATTTATTCAGTACATATTATGCCTCAATCAGACGGATTCCCAACGCTTGATTCAGCCAGACTAGGAAATCATTCCTTATAGTGTAATCAAATCCCACGCAGTCCTATTCCGTTCTGATATTGTCATTACAACATTGTTTGAGTCGTCTAGTCTGTTTGTACACATTTATTTTATTTATTGTCGGTATGTTTCAATTTATTATACAAATTTAAATAAATAAATAAATCTTCTGACCGAAAACCACGGTTTTGTCGAGGGTTTATTCTAAAAATCAATAATTTTTAAAACGCTAATCCACTATTTCCAATATCTCTAATAATTTTATGCATCATAATATTTGCTCCTTGCTCATGAAACAGTAATTCAATGATAATCACAAGTTTAAAAACTAAAAGTACCCTTAACCGACGCGAATGTATGAAGAGATTGATGAAAGTAGATGAAGCGAAAGTAGTGTGTCAGAATCGGGCGAGGTGGAATTCCATAGTCTCTGCCTACCCCTATGGGATACAGGCGTGATATTATGTATGTATGTAAAAACTTAACGGACCGAATTCAAATCCGATCGTAACCAAATTTATAGGGGACCACCCATGAAATAAGCTGTATCGAACATAAAAAAAACTTTGGAAATCGGTCCACATTTGGCGGAAATATCGGCGAATTGAGGACCTTTTCCTTTTTGGAAGTCGATCGAAATCAATTCAACTGTCAACGCCATAGATGTTTGTTTCACATGGTTAAGTGCCAATATTCACCCTTAAAGTGCAACAAATCACTTAGCTAATGACTTGAGATGAGCATTAAAGCCAAATGCGCATAGGCAGCGTCGGGGGCATTAGCTAGCGGCGTAATTGAAAGGTCAATAGCCAATCGCAGCACTCGAGTCTTGTAATGTGATTGGCGACCCTAATAACAGGAGTCACTTTAGAAAAGAGGAAGGAGTTCGTATTACTTTAAAGTAGGATTAAGTGGGGATTTGTTTGAAAGCACTGCTGTTTTAGAGTAGATACTTAAATGTGCATAGGTCAATGAGATTGGGTTCGAATTTGGCGTGAAAGTAGTTTGTTTTAAGATAATCACCACGGGCCTTACTTATCATACATTTTCGATTATCTTTTCGCTAAGAATAGTCTGTCACTTTTTTCCTTGCGTTACATTGTTTAAAAATGAAAGGGACAGCCTATGATTAAAGATAAGCAGCGCTTAAATATTTTTATAAGTAAAGGGCCACATGTCTATTGTATAATAACTTAAGTAAAACATCCCATTTCAAAACACAAATCGTGGTGTTTTTCTGTAATATTCCCACAGCTGCTGACTAAACTGAGGGGTTACCACCACCTCTTAAAGCAGTATTATTATATTCTTACTTCGTTTTTTTTTGTACGGGCATCGGTACAAGTAAGATTATAGTAATATTGCTATAAGAGGTGACTGCCTCGGTGGCGTGGTTGTATGTGTTGTGTGTTGTATGTATGTTGTACGACTACCGTCCTGGGGTCTCGGGTTCGATCCCCGGGTCGAATTTGTGCCCGATATTGCGATAGGCTTGCCCCCTATCAAGTCTGGGACGGAACTAAGCTCGGCGAAATGTGGGTGTTTTAGTTCGCTAGGGAGTCTCTGTCTACCCCTTCGGGGATACAGGCGTGAGCTTATGTTTATGTTATGTTATGCTATAAGAGGTGGTGGTAACCCCCCTGAATTGATACTAAAACCGGCGATACATGTCTCGGTAGTCCATACCCCTAATTGAGCTATCGCTGCTTAAAATCCATAAGTAGATAGTTGTAGCAATCTTCTATCATCAAAATTGGCCTAATTTTGGTGACGTAACATAATATATCCCTCACACTAATCACACTATCATATCACACTAATATTAAAAAGGTGAAAGGTTGTTAGTGTGTATATTTGTTAACTCTTCACGCTCAAACGGCTGGACCAGTTTTGATAAAATTTGGTATGGAGGTATTCAACATCTTGGATTAACACATAGATCGCTTTATATCCCGGAAAATATCCACGCGAACGGAGATGCGGGCAACAGCAAGTAAAATTTTTTTTTTTTTTTGAGTCGTAGAGCCACGCTGTTGACAGTAACGTCTACAACACGAATGGGCTGGCTCGACCGGTTTGATACCATTGTCTCACAGACAACCGACGTAAAGTGGCAGCTTGCGTTTCGTTCGGTGAGTGAGATTTCCAGTGGTCCATTTCCCCCCTCCCTTGCCCAATCCCTTTCCCCTCCCCTTCCATACCCTCCTTTTAGGTTGGCAACGTTGATTATTTTTGTGTATTGGGTGTGCGGTGGAGATCACTTACCATCAGGTGACCCAGCTGTTCCAGTCTATACTATAAAAAAAAATCGAGCTCTAACAATTTTATTCACGCAAATTATTCCACAGTTTTATTGCGACTATTCTGCAATTTATTTTACCACAATGTCTATTTGTATACATCGGCTTTACGAGGGAAAAAAATATAGTAGTCGCGCCGCATGTTACGCATACATGAATGGATCTCTCGTCGCGTGACTACGAGAATGTACGAAATAACAGGCTGCCTCGGTGTCGTACTTGTATTGCATGCGCCTTACGACTACCGTCCTGTTTTGGGTTCGATCCCCGGGTCGGGCAAAGTAAAATTGTGTTTTTTTACTTAGGCTGAAATCTATAGAGCGAACATTGCCTAAGTCTGAGTCAAATAAATGAACTCAATGAGGATTTGGAATTTTTAAATCGAACTTCGACTTAATCCGAGCCATGTGACTCGGACCAAGTTAAAGCTCGATTTACAAATTCCAAATCCTCACCGAGTTCGTTTCTTCGACTTAAATTTAGTCAAAGTTCGCTCTATAAATCTCAGCCTTAGTATCAGTCAATCAGCTCGATGAAATGTGAATGATTTAGTTTTCTAGTTCACCTCTGTCTACCCCTTCAGGGTTGTAGAAGTAAGAATAATATGTAAACGAATTTTGTCGTTTGTGTTACTAATTTTTTAAATGACTCCGCCTGTGTGAATGTCTTGCAAGAATTACTAACTACCGTAACAAATATCTAATCGAAGTCGTGGTATATCCGTGTAAAAATGAAAATCCGATTGATTTTCGTGCTGTAGACAGTAACGTCTACAGCACGAATGGGCCGGCTCGACCGGTTCGATACCACTGTCTCACAGAAAACCGACGTAAAGTGGCAGCTTGCTGTCGCGTTTCGTTCGGTGAGTAAGATTTCCAGTGGCCCATTTCCCCCCCTTCCTTACTCAATCCCTTTTACCTCCCCTTCCATACCCTCCTTTTAGGTTGGCAACGTACTTGACTGTCTTGGGTGTCTATGAGCTGTGGAGATCACTTACCATCAGGTGACACATCTGCTCATTTGCCAGTCTCTGTTATATAAAAAACTAGCTGACCCGCGCAACTTCGTCTGCGTATGAGAGAGAGGGTTGAAAGAGTGAGTCGTAGGCACCTATAATCCAATAATTCTAAAGGAGGTAATGGGATGATCTACTTCGGCCGTCAGTCCCCCGTCTCTCACCCCGTCAGTCACACCGTCTGTCACACCGTCTGTCACCCCGTCTCTTACCCCATCAGTCACACTGTCTGTCACCCCGCCTGTCAAACCGTCTGTCACCCGTCTGTCACCCAGTCGGGCACCCCGTCTGTCACCCAGTCTGTGACCCGCCTGTCACCCCGTCTATCACCACGTCCGTCACCCCGTCTGTCACCCCGTTTGTCACCACGTCGGTCACCCGTCTGTCACCCCGTCTGTCACCCCGCTTGTCACCCCGTCTGTCACCCAGTCGGTCACCCATTCCGTCACCCCGTCTGTCACCAGTCTGTCACCCGTCTGTTACCCCGTCTGTCACTCTTCTGTCACCCGTCTGTCACCCCGTCTGTCACCCAGTCGGTCACCCATTCCGTCACCCCGTCTGTCACCAGTCTGTCACCCCGTCTGTCACCCCGTCTGTCACCCCGTCTGTCACTCTTCTGTCACCCGTCTGTCACCCCGTCTGTCACCCAGTCGGTCACCCCATCTGTCATCCCGTCAGTCACCTCGTCAGTCACCCCGTCCGCCACCCCATGAGTCGGCCTGTCAGTTATTACTTATTATTTTTGTCAATATTTCAATATTTCTTTCTGTTCTATATTTTAAACGATGTAAACATATAATTACCACAATACACGTGATTGATTTGATGGTAAATGTTAGGAAAGGAATAACTAATTTTTTTTACTTTTTTTTTCACAATTTCATAGTGAATACAATACCGGTTTGTCACATGAAATTAACTGAGCAGAGAACAATACTTAAAATATTGGTTTGTAGTACATGCTATGTATCAGAGATGGCGCTGTATGTGAAAAAAGATTTTCCCGCTTTTCTGTTCAAATTTTTCCTGAATTTTCCCGAGACCTTTCCAACGAATGCAAAACCGTGGAAATCGGTTCGTGCGTTCTGGAGTTATAGCGTCAGAAGGGAAAACCCGACTTATTTTTATATAGTAGATATATTTATAATATTAGTAGGGCAGTTATTGGCTATTGCATGTAAATATTAGGCCATGAATCGGAGAGCTATGATAACCATTTTATGCGACACAAGAAAAGATGTATTCCGGCCCCTTGAGATTTGTTCCCTGAAAAGTTTTCAAGGATTTTTTTGGGTTTTACCACGAACGAAGGCTTTGTTAGTAAATTTGCATTTGTTAGCGTATTCCGGGTTGTTCGAACTTTTTGCTGGATATAGGACTTTATTATTCTAAAAAATTGGACAGCTTAATGTTCAGGTATCGGTTTAAAGTATGAGTATAAAAATATTTACGTGTTTCTTATCTGTAGATAGTCACGGGCGGCTCGGCCTCCGGTGGCCCATACGCTTATGTAACATATATATGTGCCGCCTCCGACGGGTTTGCCCTTATCGTATTTGAACATTGTGAGGCAAGGAAAAAGTGACGAATTCTTCTTAAAGATAAGAAGCGCGTAAATGTATTTATAAGGACGGGGCTATGTTGCAAGTGACGATTCTCTGTCGCATCAGTTCATCACTTACCTAGAAAAAATTTATAATATTCCATATGCTAATAAGCAGTGAGAGCTCAGTTGGGAATCATACGGACTGCCGAGACGAGTGTCAGAGGTTCGAGACCAACCCCAAAATGGAGCATACACCTCTGACTTTTCTGTGTTAAGTGTGTTTTCATTGTGAAATATCGCTTGCTATAACGGGGAAGAAAAACATCGTGAGGAAACCTGCTTACCCGAGAATTCCTCCACAAGAAATTCGAAAGTATGTGAAGACTATCAATCCGCATTAAGTCAGCGTGGTAGACTAAGGTCTAACTCCTCTCATGAGTAGAGGAGGCCCGTGCCCAGCAGTGGGACTGTAATATTACATACATACATACATAAGCTCACGCCTGTATCCCCGAGGGGTAGGCAGAGGCGCACTAGCGAATAGAACACCCACATTTCGCCGAGCTTAGTTCCGTGATAGGTGATAGGTAGGTATAGGTAGATATAGCTTATTTCCGTTCTTAGATGTGATAGGGGGCGAGCCTATCGCCATATCGGGCACAAATTCCAGACTCCGGGCTGATATGGAAAAATCCAATATCACTTTGCCCGACCCGGGGATCGAACCCGAGACCTCAGAACCGTAGTCGGACCGAAATACCACCACGCCACCGAGGCAGTGTAATATTACAGGGCTAATATTATTATTCCATATGCTCATGAGTTTCTGAATTGCTAGTTGCTACATAAATGTAATGACCAACACCGATGCCTATATGGAATTCGGTACTTGACATAGTAAGTGATAACGCGTATAATTTTCGACTACGTATTCGAATGAAGCACGCCTCAAACAATTGGTTGGAAACATTCAAATAACTATGTAATTTTAAACAAAAGTACATTTTCTATTAATACGAGTAATAACAGTATGGTCGCCTCCTTGGTCTAGTGGCATCATGTATGGGCTGTGGGCCGGGAGGTCGTAGGTTCGATTCCCAGGTCGGGTAAAGCGAATTTTCTAATTTAATTTGCCCGGGACTGGACCCCTCAGAGGGGGTTGGCGTCAGGTAGGCAGCCGGTCGTAAAAACTTAGCCAAATAATTTCTGCAACATGCTTGAAAAAGTGTGTTGCGCCGACCCCACATTAAAGTGGGATAAGGGCAGGTAGAAAAAAAAACGAGTAATAACAGTAACGTCATAAATCCTGGACAAACTTATCTGGATGCGCAGAGTATATCGCTATAAAATATAGCTGTAAATAGTTAATTATCAAAACATAAAAAGCATTAATATTCCTGTAGGAGCCGAGCGGCATAAATATTTAATAGCATAAGCCGTCATTCGCACGAGAGCTTTTACAACGCGCGTTAAAAAAGCGTTGAAATGTAACAAATGATTGTCGCTTTTATAACTCAGCGTTTTCTAAACGCCGCGCGTTGGTTGGTTTGTAGAATATACCTTATTTGAAATAAGACAAGTAGGATTTTCAAACACTCATACAGACATGTTGAGACGCTTTTTTAACGGACGTTGAAAAAGCTCTCGTGCGAATGAGGGCTTAAAGCCATAAAAATAAAATTATAAAGAACTATCAATAGCTTTTATGTATTAATTATAATATAATAAATATTTACACACATCAGTCAAAAAGCCGCGTCGATTCGATATGAATTTAATGTTTGTAATAAAAATGTATGATTAATTTCTTTAGTCGAAGTCCTTTTAAGAATTTCAATGCAGTTATATACTTATTAAGATACACTGGACACATGGTTTCTTTTTTTTCAATAGGGTTGGATGTAAGAGTAATAGTCGCCTCCTTGGTCTAGTGGTAAGATATATGGGCTGAGAACCTGGAAGTCCTGAGTTCGATTCCTAGGTCGGGCGAAGCGAATTTTCTAATTTAATTTGGTCGTGACTAGATCCCTCAGAGGGGGTTGACGTCAGGCAGGCAGCCGGTCGTAAAAACATAGCCAAATTCTTTCTGCAACATGCTTGAAAAAGTGTGTTGCGCCCTCACATTAAGGTGGAATAAGGGCAGGTAGATAGAAAAAGGGTTGGATATACGAAAAGGTTTAAAACATGAAGCCATTGTGTTGTTTTTATTTATTGTTACATATCGAGGTCAGATACTATATTGGGTCTCTCCTATTTCGGCATGTGTGATATTTCGCCGCGGTGTTAGAAAGCCTGATGATGTCAGTTCCGACGAAAGCTTTCTAAAATACTATTTATATCAACAGTTAAACAAAATGTTTTAAATGAAATTAATATCTATTACAATTGAGTCATTTCAAAACCTCATAAGTCACAGAATTAGAATTAGTCAGGAATCAATAACAATCACAAGATTAAAAACTTAACAGACCGACTTCAAATCCGATCGTAACCAAATGTATATGGGACGAAATAAGCTCTATCGAATACAAAAATAATTTTGAAAATCGGTCCACATTTGGCGGAGATATCGCGTAATATACATAATAAAAAAATACAGATGAATTGAAGACCTTTTTGGAAGTCGATCGAAAACACCAACAAAAACCATGGTTTTTCTACACATTTTTGTCTATGGTCCATTGTCACATGAGCAGGAGGCAGCGAAAATCAGTTTTGAGTTGGTGTTTTTTGTGTTTTGTTTCGAGAAAATCAAACGCAGGAGACGCGGCTTTACGGCTTATTTATCACTGTAATTATGTAGGACATCATAAAAATCGTTGAAAATATTCATATCTTGAGTAGTTTTGTTCTATGATAACAATCTAGAACAATGAATATACTACAGACAAACAATATACATACATCCTATCTAAGGCTTGGCTAACTATGTGTCGACTATCAATGTGCGATTAGTTAAACATCCCAAGTAGCCGATTCATAGATATAAGAATATTCACATTTTTAAATATATTTTTATAAAACAAATTGCCGATTTATATTACTACCCCGGACGCGCCTCACCTCTTGCTTATCGTGTAAAATTGTCACATCTCATTCCGACCTGGAAATCGAATACAGGACTTCCTGGTTCACAGCTCATATACGCTGCCAATAGATCAAGGAGCTTGCATAGCTTTTGATCTTACAAGTCACAATCAATTCCAAAATCTTTTCTAGTCTTATGCTGAGGTCTATAAAGCTAACTTCGACTAAGTCTGAGTCAAAGTAACGAACTCAGTGAGGAATTTGACTTAGTCCGAGTCATTTTTTACAATCATTTTTGCTTAGTTTGTCTGTCAGTCTGTTTTTCTTGTAAAAATTACTCGGACTAACTCAAAGTTCGATTTAAAAATTCCAAATCTTCACTAAGTTCGTTTCTTTGACTCAGATTTAGTCGAAGTTCGGTCTATAGATATCAGCCTTAGTTGAAATGATACAAGTATCTATAAGCATATCATTGGTATGTGCAGATAGGGGAACTTCGGGAGAAGATTAATGATCGAGAGGGAAACAATAATTAGGGGTTGGAAGCGAAGATTATCCCTATCTCAGTGATTGCTGGACTGAAGCTTCAGTAGCGACTAGCGCTTTGTATTGTACAATAGGTTTAGGTGGTTTATGGGAGAATTTTAAACATGTGATAACATAATCATAAGTTTAAAAACTTAACGGATCTACTTCAAATCCCATCGTGACCAAATTTATATGGGACCAAGAGGAACATGATTTTACCCAGGATACTCATCTACATTTAAGAAATTATAACATAACATAAGCTCACGCCTGTATCCCCGAAGGGGTAGGCAGAGGCGCACTAGCGAACTAGAACACCCACATTTCGCCGAGCTTAGTTCCGTCCCAGATGTGATAGGGGGCGAGCCTATCGCCATATCGGGCACAAATTCCAGACTCCGATCTGATATGGAAAAATCCAATATCACTTTGCCCGACCCGGGGATCGAACCCGGGACCTCGGAACCGTAGTCGTACCGAAATACCACCACGCCACCGAGGCAGTCTTTGCTGAAAAAATATTTTCAGCAAAAATAGCATTTTGGAAAATAATTTGACTTTGTCCTCCAAAGTTTATCGCGAACGATTTTATTGGGTAGGTATTGTTATTGGTAGGTATAAACCATATTGTTTTTCGACCGACTTCCAAAAAAGAGAAGGTACTCAATTCGACTGTATTTTTTTATGTATGTTACGCGCTATTTCCGCCAAATGTAGACCGATTTTCAAAATTCTTTTTGTATTCGATAGAGCTTATTTCAAGGGTGGTCCCATATAAATTTGGTTACGATCGGATTTGAAGTCGGTCTGTTAAGTTTTTAAACTTGTGATTATGTGTAATGTTTTAATGCAGGAGGCGTGCCTTAACCTGTCGGAGGTGGCACATATATATGTTATATAAGCGTATGGGCCACCGGAGGTCGAGCCGCTCGTGAACAAACCTTACACAAATCCTAAAAAAAGCCGTTTACTCTCGCATCATATTTCTTAAATGTGACTTATCGGATCTTTTGAAACGTAAATACTCGTAAATAAGGCTCAAATTCTGTACATATTTTATAGATTTATCGCAGCATTTGGTATTATTTCTTTTGCATTCGGTATCCCTCGTTATACAGAGCCGCTGAGCGGAATGGTCCAATTTTCAATAATAAAGCTTAGGAAGAAATATATTTTTCTTAAGCCCCACATTTTATTATGACTGAGAATATTTTATAGATGAGTTTACCATTCTTTTACGGCTGGATAGGTTTCCTTTAGGAGTTTTTTAATAACTGATGTGAGGATATGTGAATATGCCTGTATCCGAAGGGGTAGGCAGAAGCGCACTAGCGAATTTTTCGGCCACGTTTCGCCGAACTTAGTTCCGTCCCAGATGTGATAGGCGAGCCTATCGCCATATCGGGCACAAATTCCAGATTCCAGACTGATATGGAAAAATCCAATATCACTTTGCCCGACCGGGGACTCAACGGTAATCATACCGAAATACACCTACGCCACCGAAAACAAAATAAAATACATACAATTAACGTATATTTCATTTTTTGTAAATACCCCACTTTGGCTTCATTTGAATCAAAAAAGGCTCTTACAAAAAAGCAGGATATAATTACAGCATTTGTCCCGGTACAGGATGCAAGCGTGTTGCATTGTAGGCGGTTTTTGGAGCAAGCTCCTCGCGCACTCATTCCGAATTCATACTAGAACTTACCTACGTGTAGACTTCTCTTCAAGATTAAGGTATGACCTAATTTACTATTGTTAAGGGTTTTTGGAGTTAAAAATGTAGAAAGGACCTCGCTTATTTATGTGCTGGTAGAATAAAAATCCCTAGAGGTAATAACGGTGCTATGACCTATACCACAGTGTAGGTCTTACTGACAGCATCCGTGGCGCAGCGGGCGAGTAGCTGGCTGTGAAAAGTGAGGTCGTGGGTTCGATTCCCGCACCGAGATAAATGTATGTGTGGGCCACAGATATTTGTTTCGAGTCTGGGTGTTGTGAGACCGAAAGTCTCTCGTAGTTCTTGATACCCACGACACAAGACTCGATCTTACTGTAGAGTCAGGAGTATGTGTGTGACTGTTGGGTGTATTTATTATTTATTATTATACTAGTGTGTAGTCTATCCATCATCATCTGACTATACTAGCATATTTTCTTTCCACCTGCCCTTATCCCACCTCAATGTGGGGTCGGCGCAACAAATTATTCAAGCATGTTGCAAAAAGGATTTGGTTTAGTTTTATACCACCGGCTGCCTGCCTGTCTTCAACCCCCATTTTGTGAATTCTCCTTGTTTGACTAACAATTAATTCATCGGCATATCATCGACTCTTTTATTTCAGTCATCAAATAATAACATAAAATAACATAACATAAGCTCACGCCTGTATCCCCGAAAGGGTAGGCAGAGGCGCACTAGAACACCCACATTTCGCCGAGTTTAGTTCCGTCCCAGATGTGATAGGGGGCGAGCCTATCGCCATATCGGGCACAAATTCCAGACTCCGGGCTGATATGGAAAAATCCAATATCACTTTTTCCGACCCGGGGATCGAACCCGAGACCTCAGAACCGTAGTCGTACCGAAATACCACCACGCCACCGAGTCAAATAATGTTTCTGTATTACCCAACCCAGGGTACAAACAGAGTCATGGGTGCGTTTCCAACCTTAACGAAGAGAATAGAAGGGGAGAGAAAGAGGTTTGGGAAAGAGAGGGAGGGCAATGGGCCACCGGAAATCTCACTCACCGAACAAAACACGACAACAAGCTGCCATTTTACGTCGGTTTTCTGTGAGACAGTGGTATCCAACCGGTCGAGCCGGCCCATTCGTGCTGTAGACGTTACCGTCTACAGCGTGATTCTACCACTCAAAATGTATATTCATAGCTCGCATACATAGGTAAGTTAAATACATTTGTAGACAGATTTATATTTTTCCGCTATTCGAGCCCGCTGTGTTTATTTGCTGCGCATATTAGTTTGTAAAAACTCAAAGGCTTACGCTACGTTGAATCCACCAGTTTGCTCTGTAGACTATGGCTTTATTCAGTTACTACGTTTCGCTGGTTCGAAACGTGCATTTACTATCATACAATTTAAATTAACATAACATTTTAAAAGAGTACTTGAGAAGGCAACAACCGATGTGTACAAATTATTTTTTTTTTTTACTCAAGGCGATCTGGAGCAATTATATAAATTCAGATTTATTTTAAAATATACTCAATTTAAGCATAAACACTGCTTAATGTCTTGCAGACGCACGTCGTCAATTCTCCATGTAATAACATATCAGTTAATTAGATCATATTTAATGACAAAGTTTAGATTTTAGAAAAATCTAAATTTTTGGTAATAATGCTGCAAGTGGCACTTATAAGGCACGTATTTTATTTGCATTTATGAAACAGTTTTTATTTTAAAATACTTTCTTTCTAGTTGATGCTATAGACCATTGCGAATTTTAAGAGTGCTTGAAAAGGCTACGACCGACGTGTTAAAAAGAAGATAATAATTTATATTATTAGTCTTAGTATACTTCGGATTTACAATCTTTGTATTACGAGTGTAATTCTGTGTTGTACTTGATCTGTAGTCTGTGTCTGTATCTAATAAATAAATAAATAAAACAAAATTTATTTAATTGTTCTATACTGAAACTATAATAAAGAAATATTTTTAATTTCAAAGTACCTACCTTATATTATTTCTGCTTGTCGTTATTATATCTAGATATCACTTCGTCTAATCTTGAGTATCGTTGTAGTGAAAATTTAGGCTCTCATATATTTCTATAGAATATGTAGCCGTTATTTAGACTGTCTGTGATATTGTACCGTAAGTGCTAGGATTTGTAACATTGCACCTACTGGCTTGTAGGATGTAATCCTAAATCCCAAAATAAATCCACTTATAACTCAGTCCTGACCCCACACCAACATATAAGCCGAGTCTGGGCATCAGGACTCATCAGAATACAGACCCGTAACAGCGGCCCTAGCAGGAATATTCTTGACAATGGAATTCGAATAAAGCTCGATGCGCGTACAAATTCGATTGTCAAAAACTTAACAGACCGACTTCAAATCCGATCGTGACCAAATATATGGGACCCCCCTTGAAATAAGCCTTATCGAATACAAAAAGAATTTTGAAAATCGGTCCACATTTGGCGGAGATATCGCGTAACATACATAAAAATAACAGACGAATTGAGGACCTTCCCCTTTTTGGAAGTCGGTCGAAAATATTCCTGCTAGGGACGCTGGTATGATGCAAACGGGTGTAATTTAACCTTCGGTAGCTGAAGTTTTTTTCAGCGTATGTTCGGAGACAACTCATCACCGAAGCGACTGAAGTGTAGCTTCCGTCGGAATCGTTCGGGCAATTTCCGTTTCTAACGTACACACGCGTATTTACGGTCAATCTATAGACTCGTTCATTAAATGCTAGACGTGTGTTCATAAGCTATTACAGGGATATTAAAGAAGATTATTTCTAGAAGTTTCTAGAATGCAGTTGATTGCCGCAAAAATGAGCTATTACTTTATCCGATAGCCATCGATAGCCAATAAAAACCTCATAAAATTGTACTTTAATTGTCTGATGTTATAAAGATTTTATTGTTTTAATTAATCCAATAATTATGTTGCTTTTAATGTGAATGTTTCATTAAATCTCAAACGTCGAAAGTAGTTTAATAAAGTTAAAACTCAAAGTAAAATAATTAAACAAATAGTTTAGTTAATTTTATATTTATGTTAAACAAACAGGTTAAAATTGAAAAGTACCACATAACAGAAAAATTCATTCTGTAGGGGATTATCAAAACTGGAATGAAAATTGCCTAATTTTTTAAATTGACCTCGAACTACCTCGAAATACCTCGAACAGTTGATACAATTTGATAGTCTTATCACTTTTCGTTCCTTACTTAACATTAATAAATATACTTATAGCCGCTCATCACTATTTAAGAACATGCATAGTATCTGCCATCCCTGGATAAGGATCTTTTTTGCCTAACATTATGACCTTACATTAAAACATAACCTATTTTAGTTCCAAAAATAAACTCATCACAATGCATTCTTAAAGCGGCTCCAGATGTAGAGCAACTGTTTACATTGTATTAAACAAGTAAATGTTATTATGTTTGCAAATATGTATGAGGCACGAAATATGACTGAATTTTCAACTGAATTGAAATAATAACAAGTTTAAAAACTTAACTGTCCAACTTCCAACGTGATCGTGACCAAATTTATATGGGACCACCCTTGAAATAAGTTGTATCGAACACAAAAAGAATTTTAATAAAATCAATCATTTAGCGGAGATATCGCGTTACATATATAAAAATAGAGACGAATTGAGGACTTTCTCCTTTTTGGAAGTGGGTCGAAAAGGAGGTTCTCAGTTCTTCTGTATGTTACGCGATATCTCCGCCAAATATGGAGTTTATTCTAAGGACCACATAAATTTGGTCACGTTCGGATACATTTTGAAGTCGGACCGTAGTTTTATTTTATTGTCGTATTATTCTATTCATTCTAAGTTTGAGAAAGCGTAAGTTCTGGATTCAAATACTTAGTGGCGAAATAGGCCTTTTATTTTTCAAGTTTAGGTCGGTACAGCGAAAATTCTGCTCCCATATCCAATCACGTGAATAACAAGCATACAACGAACTTTTTTGGCATTTGTACCTCTTCCTAAATCCAATGATTTCCTATAGGTTATTATATGTTATTCAATTGGTTGAAAATATGAAGTTTCATTAAGGAAATGCATACAAAACAAAAATCACGTGTCGTGCAACACGAATGGATTCTGAAATGTCTCATTAAAATCGTTCGTCAAATAATTTCTCAATACGTAACGTTCCTATTATCGAATTAACTTGAAACACGGACCGATTAACTAGTGAAACTTATAATGAACATAAATTTACCTGTAAAGTTGAGGTCAACTGACGCCAAACAGTCCGAAAAATCCAAAAACACGACACACACTTCCAACTATAAGAATTTATTTAAACTTATGTCACTGAAATCGTATTATTACGATAGCCGGCGTATGTGACTCGCGAGTATGGACGTGCGTCTCTCACGCTGTTACTCTACCGACTGGCGGCTAGCGAAGAAAATCGCGCCAACTGCCAGCCGACTGTGGAAAATGCTTTCGTCATACATAAAGTAACATCGAGTAATGTTTTTTGTAAACAACGTGCAGATAATCGTAAAAGTTTAGTAAGCCGCGTAATAAAAGTGAATGTGCATTCTGCAACGTCATCTAATTGTTTCACTGATTTTTTTTATTTTAGAAACTGGCAAACGAGAAGGTGTGTCACTTAAGACACACAAGACATAAAAAGAATCATGGGTGCATTGCTAACTTAAATAGAGGGGAATAAGGTCACGGGATATCTCACTCGCCGAACGAAACGCAACATCAAACTGGCACTCTACGTCGATTTTCTGTGAGACAATGGTATATCGAACCGGTGGAGCCAGCCCATTCTGGTTGTTAACATTACTGTCTTCAACGTGGCTTTACCACTCAAGATTATTAAGATTCAAAATTCTGGTTTTAGTACAAAATAAAAAACCGGCCCAAGTGCGAATCGGATTCGCGCACCGCGTATCCGTACAAACGTGTAGATATATAATGAATTGCGCAATTTTTCTTTTATCTGTATTAAGAGACGTTGCTTCGTACCAAATTTCAATATTCTGAGTTCACGGGAAGTGCCCTGTAGGTTTTGATTCCCTTGCGAGTCAATTTGCGGCATAAACGGCTGTATCTTTTGATTGCGTTGGCTTAGAAGTTTGTTTTTTTCACAGCTCTAAGCGACAATAGACCTGAGTATTTGATTTGAATTTTAGCTTGATAACTCCACGCGTTCCTGAGAAAAAGGGTCGTGATAGACAGACAGGCGGACAACAAAGTGATCCTATAAGGGTTCCGTTTTTTCCTTTTGAGGTACGGAACGAAAGGATGTTGTTATTGATTCTGAAGAAACTACAGTTTGCGAGTATATAAAAAGTCACGTTGTATAAGTCAACCGCAATATAATTTGACTCAAGTTTTTAAGAATAAGGTTTCGTACACCTATGGCTTCGCAGTTAGTAGATGGAGTGTATCAGCCGGTGTGCTCGTGATAGACCTATAGAGGCTTCGGCGTAGGAAAATTACAAACTTCATTCATTCAATGAAACCGTTGCAAGCTTTGGATATAAACACATGGTCGAAGCGTGATCGTGGATGCGTAAGCTTATAATATTTTCCATTAAATAAGTTAGTTTTTTCTGACATAGTTATTTGACTATTTACTCTATTAGTAGCTCGACCATAAATTTTAGATTACGAAAATATTTGTATGACAAACACCCAAACGCCTCTAACGGTTATAATAAATAAATACACCCAACAGTCACACACCTAGTCCTGACCCCACCCTAGGTATAACCTGTATCGTGGGTATGAGAAACTATGAGAGACTTTCGGTCTCACAACACCCAGACTTGAAACAAATATCTGTGGGCCACACAAACATTTGTCTCAATTCGGGAATCGAACCCGCGGCCTCTTGCTTCACAGCCGGCTACACGCCCGCTGCGCCACGGAGGCTGTTACATGAGAAACTGACGTTTTTCATAGAAATTATTTAACGTAGTCGCTAGCGTGAATTGTCAAAAACCTCATGGTTGAGCTACTGATACCTACAAGCTTCAAAAGTTTGTAAAACTATAATTTTCTATTTCCTATACACTTGACTATCAGCGCCTCTTTCGGAAACTAGTATGAATTAAAATAAATAAATGGAGAAAATTAAACTATCAATTATGTTGTAAAGAAAGTGTCAAAACTCTACTAAACTGGTAGTTTTAGTAGAGACTGGTAAGCGAGCAGGTGGGTCACGTGGTGGTAAGTGATCCACGGCCCATAGACACACAAGACACAAAAAGAATCATGGGTGCGCTGCCAACCTTTAGGGAGGGAAATAGGGATTGGAAATATCACTCAATGAACGAATGCGACAGCGAGCTACCACTTCACGACGGTTTAGGTTTAGTATTAAGAATAAAAGGCAATAATGGTAATTACATGACAATTTCTTTTTGTTTATATGAAACTTACGTCATCTAAAATATTCTAAAATAAAAAAGTTATAAACCTTTAAAGTTCGGTGTAACCTGCAAACTGCGGGAAAGAGAAGTATTAGTATAACACGTCACCGCCATTACGGCACGTGCGTTGGAAAGGGATAGCAAGATATCTCCAACTATGCCCCCACTCCACAATTTATAATATGAATTACTGCCTCAATTTCAAACAATTTCAATGCATTTTTACGGAAGGGTTTCTTTTTTGTTTTATTTGCTATTGCATATAAATACGTGTATAAAATCAAACTAACCGCCAAATGTTCATACACTTAAGGTCGCCTTACGTAGTTTAAGGCCGCCTTATCTGTCAAAATTGTATGACGAAAATCAATATAAGAAGCCGTTAAAGTTGAGCAGCGTTTGACCATTCGGGCGATAGCCAAGCACCCAATTATAATCCATGCCATAAGTACATTATCGACTGTCAAAATATATTTCGTTTCTTGATGGAAACTGTGGAATAAGCATATACCTCTACATACATGACTCTAAAGTAAGTTAGTTAAGTATTCTTCTGATAAACTATTCAACCGTACCATAAAATTATGGAGAGTTTAGTGGAAATTTTAAATGCAAATATGTAAAAGGGACTTAAGAGCTCCCCCGAATTTGGCCTTAGTAATTGTTTCTCGTCATTTTTCGGCCCACACACATTTCGAAGTGACGCCGAACTGGGCTTCAGTCCGTTTCATAAATTTATAATTATATTGAAGGAAATGTTATTAACCATCCCTATTCAAAGTAGGTATATCGTTTTTTACAATATTATTCTACACTTCTCATAACTTATGCTGTCTCTTGTTATAAGGTGATATGGTCCAAAATTGCTTGACACGAGTTTTTTGAATGACGAGACTACATGTGTAGTGATGTTAGGTAAACTTTATCACGTCAATTCTAACAATAGGGCCGTCCCTTTTGTAACAACATGTAGAGATCCTGGAAGCCGAACTTAAATTATTGATTAAATATATATAAATTTAAAATACGTTTACGTAAAAATAATATATGTTATCAAATGTACTGATTTCTTAAGTTTACGCGAGTTATACATTGAAATAAAACCATTTCATATGGATTCTATCACGATTTTGGGCCCGACGTTTCGAAGGCTTTGCAGTCTTCGTGGTCACGGGTTAATATTGTAAAAATAAAGATAATATCTTATAGGCGAAAAACATGACGCGCCTTCGCTTCGACTCTGCGGCAGTGCGAGTTGACCTAAGGGGCTTACAAACTTTATAATAGCTTCAATTATTACACGTGCAGTACAACAATTTTTGGGAACATGACAGAAAAAATGGTACATATGTAAAAGTGCCATTCGCCCTTTGTTAATTGACAACCCTACGCTGACAATACACACACGGGTCCTCGGGCGTAAATTATTAATAATTAATTACTAAAGCATCACAAACCCTCTCTGTGAAATGTAAATAGGCTGTCACCAGCGTACGGGGACGTGTGCCGAGTGCACTAGGGTTGTCAAATGTTTTTCATCATAATACTAGCTGACCCGCGCAACTTCGTCTGCGTAGGAGAGAGAGGGTTGAAATAATGAGTTGTAGGCACCTATAATCCAATAATTCTAAAGGAGGTAATGAGATGATCTACTTTGGTCCGTTTTCGTCAGTCACCCCGTCAGTCACCCACTCAGTACCCTCGTCAGTTACCCCGTCCATCACCCCGTCAGTTACCCCGTCAGTCACCCCGTCCATCACCCCGTCGGTCACCCCGACAGTCACCCTGTCGGTCAACCCGTCGGTCACCCCATCTATCTGCTCGATTGTCACCCCGTCTGTCACCCGTCTGTCACCCCGTCTGTCACCCGTGTGTCACCCGTCTGTCACCCATCTGTCACCCAGATTGTCACCTGTCTGTCACCCGTCTGTCACCCAGTCGGTCACCCCATCTGTCTGCTCGATTGTCACCCCGTCTGTGAAATCTCTAATATCTGGAAAATCTTTTTTCACGCACCGGCGCCATCTACTTAAAATATTGGTTTGTAGTACATGATATGTATCAGAGATGGCACTGTATGTGAAAAAAGATTTTCCCGCTTTTTTGTTGAAATTTTTCCTGAATTTTCTTTGCTATAAACCTCACGGAGCCCGAGACCTTTCCAACGAATGCAAAACCGTGGAAATCGGTTCGTGCGTTCTGGAGTTATAGCGTCAGGAAGGAAAACCCGACTTATTTTTATATAGTAGATTATTACTTTATAATTATTAAGTGAGACTTGACTAGTGAGCCTCGGTGGTATAATTGTATATCGGTAAGACTACCGAAGTCTCGGGTTCGATCCCCGGGTCAGGCAAAGTGATATTGGATTTTTCCGTATCACGTCGGAGTATGAAATGAGTGGGAAAAGGGCAGGTAGAAAGAAAAGGCTGGAGAATGGAATTTGTGCCAGATATGGCGATAGGTTCGCCCCCTATCACATCTGGGACGGAACTATGCTCAGCGAAATGTAGGTGTGCTAGTTCGCTAGTGCGCCCCTTCCTACACCTTGTGGGATACAGTTGTGAGCTTATTTAGTTGTTGTATGTCTTATCTTAAAGAATAGTTTGTCCGTTTCATTTACAAACAATGTATCGCAAGGAATCTCTTAATTATAAGAAGGGTAAATGTTTTTATTAATAAGGGCCCACATGCAAACATAAAAAAATACTACTTTTTGCCAACCCTAGCGTGCACCCGTAGCTATGCCCGTAGATTATTCGTCTTCATGAAAATATATTTTAATTATAGCGAAAATGGATAATTAACCCGTAAAGTTTTGAAATATGTTTGGTTAATTTTTAATTTTAATAGGTCTATTATGATTTAACACAGAGGGCACAATAACCTTCAATTAGGGCAATAAATTAATTTAACAATTTCTCTTAGTATTGCCATGATAGCCTTGTAAAGCTGGAATGAGATGTGGCTTGATCCCAATTTGTATATAATCTTTGGTTTTAAGGGTCGTATTAGGGTCATACTTCCGTCTAATCATATATACATACCCACACAAAATCACGCCTGTAATTCCGACAAAGGTAGGCAGAGGCGTGACTGGTGAACCAAATCCTATAATACATATATCTGGTATTAGGAGTCGTATTAGTTATATATCTCCTTACACACACCCACACATTCACGCATATTATCTCCAAGGGGTAGGCAAAGGCTCCCCTTTTCCACACATTCTGGTGGGTGCACACCAACCAAACGAAGGCGAAAGAAGCGAAGGGCCATCGGCGATGGGGACCGAACATTCTCGATCATTCGCGAATCTTCGCTGTCGCATTCACACAAACAAACTTTCGCTGTTGTGTTTCCAGAGTCCGGGCTGATACTGAACAGAAAAGTAACCCGAGGATCGAACCAGATACCTCAGGATTGTAGTCGTACTGGATAGGCAATACACCTGGCTCCGAGGCTGTCTTAACGATAGAGAAAATCGTTACATCATGTTTAAAAATTTCATAATAATTAATATTAATTACTACTTTTATAAAAAAGAGACAAATCTCCCAACTTACCGCAACATTTTTGAAACGTTTAATTAAAGTTATGAAGCCTTTACATTTTTTTACAAAGAGTTGACAAAAAATTGTTCATGGAATTACTGCGGTCCTCATAATTGGAACGGTCTTTGGATTTCATTACTGCAAAGGTACCCTTTGACGACGGCGAAATTTCACTCACAAAGACTCAGGATTCCTTTTCCGAATTGTGAAGGTGGTTTTCAAAGAAAGGTCATGGTATTTAAAATTATAATTGGGCCAATTGTGCTTCAATATCCTCAGCCCAGTTTCAATGTCCAGGATGAATATTGAACATTTAAATAAATATTACTCCTTTTAGGATATATAATAATAATATTAGCCCTGTAATATTACTGTGCCACTGCTGATCACGGGCCTCCTCTACTAATGAGAATGCCTTAGTCTACCACGCTGACCTAATGCGGGTTGGTAGACTTCATATACCTTCAAAATTCTTGTGAAGAAATTCTAGGGTATATAGGTTTCCTCACGATGTTTTCCTTCACCGTTATAGCAAGCGATAATTCACAATGAAAATACACTTAACATAAAAGTCAGATGTATATGCTCCATTTTGGGGTTGATCTCGAACCTCCGACACTTGTCACGGCAGTCCGTACCATTCCCAACTGAGCTATCGCTGCTTAGGGTACAAGAAATACATAATCTGAACACTCATTGAAATAAAATATTTTTTTATATGATTGAAAGTCATTCTTGTCTTGTTCCTTATAAGATAATACAGCCCAAATACAGCGGTCTAAAAGCGCCGGCGTTTGAATAACTCATTAGTTCCATTTTTTACCGCGCGTTAAAAATTCCGTTGCCGTTGAAAATTGTAGCCTATGTTCTAGGATTCAAAGTATATTCATACCTTTTATTAAGATGCCTCGGTGGCGTGGTGGTATTTCGGTACGACTACGGTTCTGAGGTCTCGGGTTCGTCCCCGGGTCGGGCAAAGTGATATTGGATTTTTCCATATCAGCCCGGAGTCTGGAATTTGTGCCCGATATGGCGATAGGCTCGCCCCCTATCTCATCTGGGACGAAACTAAGCTCGGCGAAATGTAGGTGTTCTAGTTCGGTAGTGCGCCTCTGCCTAGCCCTTCGGGGATACAGGCGTAAGCTTATGTTATGTGTTATGTTTATTAAGATCGGTTAATTGGTGCAACCATGAAAACGTAATCGACAGACAGTTACATTCATATTTATAATATTGAGGCATTCGTTGATAATATTATATGGATTGTTGCCTAAAATTTTGTTATTTGTCCTCTATATATTCTCCCAATACATTATATTATCAAGAATGACATAGTTCTAAGATACCTTTTCTTCATATTGCTTACGAAAAAGAAACACATTTTCATCTAACGCAACAAGGACCCTCTTGATAAGAATTTCGGATACACTTTGCATATCGTGACCTTTGACTTGACGCCGTCTATCATTTGTACCGTCTACATCAACTGTACAATACACTTCGCAATAGTGGCGAAGGGAGAATAATTTCGAAAGGGAAGCTAGTGCTACTTTCTCTTCCAGATGAAACCTGAATAAGACTGTATTATTATAAGCCTACAAACTGGGTAAAGGTAAGTTAGTAGGAATCTGGTGGTATGGACCCATCTCCACTGTTTAGCAAAGGTTTAATACGGGTAGTACTAATATTCTCGTTACTATGAAGGCTGAAAATCTTTCAAAACATCGCGTAAAGTTACAACAACGACTAAAAACAATCAATTCGTAAAGATTCCTTTTATCTCAACGTTATGGAGTTTCAAGATACTATAGGTATAATCACAATTAAAAAAATTAACGGACCGACTGCAAAATTTATCCGATCGAGACCAAATTTATATGGGACCCCCTTGGAATAAGCGATCGAACACAAAATGAATCGTGGAAATCCACATTTGGCGAACATATCGCGTAACATTCAGACAAATTGAGGACCTTCTCCTTTTTTAAAGTCGATCGATAAATGCTCTAAAAAACAACCCAATGATCATACATAGATACTAAAGTTGCGTCTCCTGTACTAGTTTTCTCGAAACATTACACAAAAATACATACGCAAACCAACGATTTTAGCTGTCACCTGTTCGTAAAACAATGGACCATAGGTATCATAATCATAAGTTTAAAAACTTAACGGACCGACTTCAAATACGATCGTGACCAAATTATATGGGACCACCTTTGAAAGAAGCCCTATCGAACACAAAAAGAATTTTGAAGATCGGTCCATATTCGGCGAAGATATCGCGTAACATACATAACAAAAATACAGACGAATTGAGGACCTTCTACTTTTTGGAAGTTGGTCGAAAATACATGTTTTGTGTAGGTGTTTTGTGTAATGTTTTAGTGCAGGAGACACGGCATAGAGGTACAGGTGCGTTGCCAATCTTAAAATAAGGGGATCTGAGAAAATTATTTCTCCAGAATCTCATTCATCGAATTAATTTCAATTTTTGTTTTTTTTTATAGCAGACTGGCTAACGAGCAGATGGGTCACCTGGTGGTAAGTGATCTCCACCGCCCATAGACACCCAATACTCAAAATAAATCATGGGTACGATGCCAACCTAAAAAGAGGGAAATTGAGATTAGGATGGAGGAGGATGCAGGCAAGGGGGATTTGGGCCACCAGAAATAAAATAAAAGTATATTAAAAATACTCTAACAGTACTCTATCAGTATTATCAACTAGGTGTCCGTAATAATCTACGATGTATATCAAAATGATTTCAGACTAACCTTAATCGCTTGAACCTTTTTCACTGAAGCTGGCCGGCGCGGCGTCTACCACTGTGAAAAACATAGGTTTTTAGTTACTTAACCCGTCGGAGGTGGCACATATATATTATGTTACATTAGCGTATGGGCCACCGGAGGCCGAGCCGCCCGTGACTACTTGAGAAAAAGAAAGATCGAGAATGGAAAGAAAATTTTAACATCATACTAAATCATGCAAGTGCACATTAGTTACATTTTCAGTTCGAATACAGCTCCGAGAAACATTGAACTGAATCTTGTACTTAAACTTCGTCGAAGTATTAATTTTGAAGTCAATAGTCAAGAGAGCATATTCGCACACAATACTATGGAGCTAAAGGAATTGTTTGCCGAATAACTCTCTTAGAATATAGATTAAGATCAGAAGTTGAGTTCAGGGTTCCATTAATAAAACTTTGCAAATTGCTCAAAACTTTAACGTGCCCGTTGCTAAATTAAATGATGTTTGCCTTTGTCTATCGTTTGCCATCGCGGAATATAATAAATAAAGCGTTTAAAAGTCCATTAGATGGAGACATTTCCGTAGTTATATTCCTTGAAAGAGATTCAAGAGTACATAGACGGGACAACAGCGCAAAACTTGTGATCTAAAAGTTGTGACCTCGTGGTTACAAGTCACTCAGTCGTATTTGAAACGTACGCGCGGATGGTCGTGCCGGCGTAGCAAAATGTCTTACGTGATTCATGAATAATCGCCAAACATTCTAGGTAAACGGTAAGAAGCGCCCTGGCATTTTAATAAGTGGTAGATGGCGGTACTGAAGTTTGAGATAAATTTGTTTTGAATGAATTTTGTATTGCTTGATAATCCCGCTACAGTGGGTAATATTAATGTTTTACAACCGGCTGCCTGCTTGATGTCAACCCTCTCTGAGGGATCCAGTCCCGGACAAATTAAATTGGAAAATTCGCTTTGGCCGGCCTGAGAATCGAACGCAGGACCTCTCGGTCTCCACAGCCTATATATGCTGCCACTAAACCAAGGAGGCGACTTATGTTTAAATACAAAATATTATAACTGATTAAATTCCTCCGGCAATTTCCCATGACATTTAAGTCCAAGTAATTAATAAATAGTAAAGTAGTACTTAAATATAAATACAAAGGAATTTAGGAGCGAGTTAATATAAAAGACAAATCTAGAATAGTAACTAAACTATTAAATTGCGAGCTTTCTGTCTTGCTAAAGTTGTGCCCTTTCAATACTCTTAGATTGTGTTTGGAAAAATCAACAGACCCTTTCTGAACATTACCAACTCCAATACATACAAAGGCAAGTTTGGAAAGTTTTCCATTGAATGGGAAATTACAAGAACGATAAAAGGATGGAACGAACGAATGAATAATGAATCAAGATTGTTTAATTTGATAGGAAATTGTAGTCTTTTTTACTCTATTTCATGTTTTAATGATTGGGAAGAATAAAGAATTGTATACATTTTTGATTTAACATTTACTGCTAAATAATTATATAGAGCAAACACTATGGAATAATTCACTATTAATAAGCTGTACCTATCGAACACAAAGAGAATCTTGAAAATCGATCCTTTTTCGGAGATATCGGGTAATAAAAATCTGACGAATTGAGGACCTTCTCCTTTTTTGAAGTGGGTCAAAAAGAACCATCAATATTGTTTATAGTTGCTGCATAAACAGCGAAACATACAGAAAACAAAGGCGATTTCAGAACCAAATAAGAAACGGTCAGTTGTCGTTTGCACTGCCGAATTAGTAGGTGAATCACCGGATGGTAAGTAATATCCACGGCCCATAGGAAACCAAAGGGATCAATAGTGCGTTGCGATTATTAGAGGAAGGGACAGGGATTGGGAATTAGAGGGGAATTTGGACCACCGTTTATATCCACTAAAAGAAATGCAACAGCGAGCTGCGTCTTTTCGTCGGTTTTTGTTTACACTGGTGTCTAACCCGTCGATGACGTGGTGCTATAGACGTAACTAACTCTACCACACAAACTTAAACGTCTTTTACAACGTTCCAATTAAAACGACAATAGTAAAATTCAATGTTAATTTATTCAATAAATTCCATCGGTCGGTGCGGTATGTCGATAGTCGAGGGTCGGACCCCTTTGCCGCGGAACCTAATTATCCCATCAACCACAGGATTGCAGTGATCAGCGCGCGAAAATGCTCTGCTTCCTCGCTACACGCTTGACAACACTATTGTGAAAGGCGCTTTATGATTGTACTCATTTTCGGGATTATTTTTTATTACCAACACCCACATTTAGCCGAGCTTAGTTCCATCCCAGATGTGATAGGGGGCAGCCTATCGTCAAATAATAAATTCCAGACTCCAGGCTGATATGGGAAAAATATCATTTACAATTGACAATCAGACCTACAGTTCTACGTTTCCTACAGTCGGACGCGGACAGAATTCTAAATTCAAAGAACGCTTGCTCATTTCATTCAAAAAGATACTTTACATTTTTCCATCATTTGTTATTTGTGTTAAATTAATTAGAGTTTGTCATCTATTTCTTTGTTTTATTTATTACGACTACCGAGACCACGTTTTAGGAGGATATTTGTAAAGAACAGCAGGGTTACCACGACCTCTTATAGCAGTATTATTATGATCGTTCTTCGTTTGTTTTGTATGGGAATCGGTACAAATAAAATTATTATAATACTGCTATAAGAGGTGATGGTAACCCCCCTGTGCATACAGGGTATATTATATTGATGGCTAAACTGCAGAACTGTGTCGCAACTTTATTGCGGTGCGTTGCAAAGTTAGTCAGGAGCCGATAGTGGGGCTCGGCTGCGGAATTCCGGCAACGGGATGCGCTCCAGTGGCTCAAGTGACGAACTTTCTGCTTTTTACACGTTTATTGGAATAGTTCAAGGACGGTATTTTGACGTTTGTACATTAATACGTTTCTCTTTCTACCTGTTTATATGTTCCTCTTTGAGTTTTGCGCAAAACACCATTCAAGCGTGGTCCAGAAAGGATTTGGCTTAATTTTTACGACTGGCCATGCCTAGTCTTGTAGAAACCAGTCCCGGGCAAATCGTATTAGAAAAACATCCACCCGACCCGGAGATCGAACCCGAGACCTCAGGACTCGTACTGAAATACAACCACGCCATCGAGGCAATCTTGATAGTACAAACTAATTCAAATTTTGCGTTAGCTATTTCATTATCACTATAAATACTAAAGCCAACATAAAATTTGTACCAGACGTAAATAGAATACGCGAGAATCCTGGCTATCTGAAACCGTGTCCTAAAATTATTTGTATAGTAGGATTGCTAATTAAACGGAGTAAACTTACATTTCCAATGTTGCCACTTTTTCATGAAATTTAAATAGTGTTGCGGTAAAAAGATCAAGATTATTGGAACATTTCAATTCAGTGAACCAATTCATTCTTTCATTTTCTAAAGTCCAAATCAAAGTCTTAATTCCTGCCTAATGTGTGATTAGTATTGCATGTCTACTGAATTGTAGTCATAGTAAATCCCTGCATACTAAGTTATGACATGTTTGCTGGAATTATAGTAATGGTTCATTATAAACGAAACTTACAAAAGCTATGAATGTGCCTACCGTAATATATCTCAAATAATAAAAATAATATTTGTAATTTTCATTGTCATCATTTCGCGTATTTGTTGTGATTATTTACGCAAAATTATTTACATAGTGTAGGGTGATATTATTATTTCATTCTATCGAGCTCAAGTACCACTCTGATGCGACCAAGGCCACGGTTCGCGTTTACAAAGGAACGCCGCCTCGAGCCGCTGGATGTACTCGCTCGCTAGCCCACTTGGGGCCCCTTTCACAGTCCGCTCCCCGCATACCGGCCCGCTACCGCGGCAGTCCGCCTCATGCTATCGTCTTGTGCGCACGCGCTCCAGCGCTCGCGCCCGGCGCCTTACCTATTATGTAAACTTGTTGCGTTTCGCATATTAGCGTTTTGTACCTTTTCTTTGTATGTTCTCTGTGTACATAAGTTTTATTAAAAAGTGCTGTCGTACACACGAACTTTAATTTCCGGTCGTAGTCCCTCTCACTACATTTTTGGCGTCCCAACTCGGGCCCGGATCGAAATAGGTATCAAATGTTCGCGAACGCGTCCACGCGGAATAGTGCCGTGTTAACAAGTTACAACATGTTTAGTACGTCGTTGACTCTGTTTGTTCGCATATTTGTGTTATCATGCCTCGTGCAAGTCGATCACGTCGCGACAGATTGTCAATGGATCTGGATGGAGATCGCGATCCGCGGCATACTTCTGAAGACAGGCTGATGTCCTTCCTATCGGAGTTCGCCCGATCGCAAGCTCAAGCTAACCGTGAACTTATTGAGACCTTGTTGGCCGCAACTGCCGCCAACCGGTGCCCGGTTAGCCCGCCCGCGCCGTCGCCCGCGTTAGGGTCCGCGGGCCAGCCAGGAAACTTCGCGAATTGTACGGCTCGCTTTAACGGCGATAGATCGAAGCATGAAGATATTTTAGAAGCTTTCATTGACGCCGTGTCGATATATAAAGAGTGCGTCAATATAAGCGACGATCATGCGCTCCGTGGTCTACCCATGTTATTGGAAGGGGAGGCCGCCGTTTGGTTCAAAGGAATAAAGTCATCCGTCAAGTCATGGGATGACGCGCTTCATCGTCTCCGATGTATGTACGGCGCAGCAAGACCGGCGCACAAGATTTTTCGTGATATCTTCGCGTCTGAACAAGGCACCGAACGGGCCGAGGTTTTTATTACCCGTCTGCGCGCCGCAATATCTAAACTGCCGTACCCTTTAGAAGAACGAATACAACTAGATATGATTTATGGTCTCTTGAATCACGATATAAGGTCCAGACTTTCAAGAGATACCGTTCACAGTATCGATGAATTAATCGAGAAGTCACGGTACATCGAGGACTCGCTCATGGAAGCGTCCCCGGCATCATCATCACCGAGCTCCGGCAACACTTCGCGATCGTGTCGCGTTCCTGGTGCGTCCGCGCCGGCCGCGCGCTCCCGGTGCGTTCATGATCCTGCAAGTACGCGTTTCCCGCGCTTTTCGGATTACGCGCATCGGCTCCCCGGGTCGGCCGCGCCGCGCTCCAGCGCCGCGCCGCTGCCGCCGCCGCCGCCGGCCGCGTCCGCAGCGACCGCCGTGCCTGCCGTACCGCCCGCTGTTAAGGGTGACCATCGAGCGCCGAGCACATCGCCAGTGACCGAGGTGGTAAGACCACCAAGTGCAGGTAAACTTTTTTGTGTATACTGCCGCAAAGTAGGACATAATCGTGATGTGTGCGTAAAATTTAAAAAGAAAAGTGATCCGTCTAGTAGTGTTTCGTGTTACGGTTGCGGCCAAGTGGGGGTCATCCGCCCCAATTGTAATAACTGTAATACCGCTCTTTGTGAATCCGAAATTTTTTCGTCTTGTAAATTAGAATTTATACCTACATGTGAATGTGACTTAGTTTGTAAAGGCGGATTGCCGTCGAAGCAATCGAATACATCGAGCGTTGCGAGTACAGACGAAGGTGGCCGTCCTATTTTACATATCCAGATTTGTGGTTATCGCGGTACTGGTTTAGTTGACACGGCTGCTAAGCGCTCCATCGCGGGAGCTTCGCTTTACGCAATTTTACAAAAGATAAAACATCCTTTTCGTAATAGCGTCATGTCGGTCAAGCTCGCGGACGGAGTAGTACAAAAGCTCAATGTTAAACTCGCAGATGTAAATGTAAAGCTCGATCGAACGGATTTGGTAATACCTACAACGTTCGTTATTTTTCCGAATGCCCTTAACAACGATACACTTCTAGGTATTGATTTTTTACGTAAAGCGCGTATAAGTGTTGACATGTTCCGGAATATGTGGTTCACGGCTGATCGTCCTCAGGTCATTCACAAGTTATATAGTGAAACTTCCCGTAGGTCCGTAGGGTGTGCTTCCGCGGATGTTTTGAGGGTTGACGAGGGTTCGATGCTGTCGCCGCCGGAACGTGCTGAACTTGCTGCGGTTCTCGAGGAGTACGAGGACGTTTTTTCAGAAGGGGGAGAACCTGCTGCGTTTGTGGAACACCGTATTGAAACCGGTGACCATGCCCCTTTCTCCGTTCCTCCTAACCGTCTTACTCCAGCCAAAAAGGCTCTTATGGAGGCAGAGTTCGAGAAAATGTTACAGCAAGGTGTTATTGAGAAGTGCGAGTCTGTCTGGGCTGCTCCAGCGTTACTCGTCCCTAAGCTAGCTGACACTGTCGCAGCAGCTAAGGAACATATCGAAAGTGAACAGGATAAGAGAAAAATTGTAAAAGATAGAACTCGCCAGATTGCCGAGGGTTACGTTCCAGGTGATTTGGTTCTGCTACGCAGTCATGTATTGAGTAATACACGTAAGGGAGTTTCTGCAAAACTCGCTCCACGTCGAGATGGACCTTACGTCATTATTAAAAAGGTTGGACCGACAACCTATCTTCTTGGATACTGCGGTAGGCCTGAAGAAATCTTAGGCAAGTACCACACTACGGACCTCCGTCGCTACCATGCTCGTGAGGATGATCGGCCGGAACCTGTATGTCCAAAGAGACCACAGGGTCGTCCGCGCAAGAATCGCGTCACTTAGTATTGTAGTATTCGTAGCTTTTCGGTTCCTTTTGTGTTTTGTACTTGACACTTCAGATTTTATTTTTGTTTTTTGTGTTTGACCTGTCGTGGGGACACTGACTAGGTCAAAAGGGGGAGACTGTAGGGTGATATTATTATTTCATTCTATCGAGCTCAAGTACCACTCTGATGCGACCAAGGCCACGGTTCGCGTTTACAAAGGAACGCCGCCTCGAGCCGCTGGATGTACTCGCTCGCTAGCCCACTTGGGGCCCCTTTCACAGTCCGCTCCCCGCATACCGGCCCGCTACCGCGGCAGTCCGCCTCATGCTATCGTCTTGTGCGCACGCGCTCCAGCGCTCGCGCCCGGCGCCTTACCTATTATGTAAACTTGTTGCGTTTCGCATATTAGCGTTTTGTACCTTTTCTTTGTATGTTCTCTGTGTACATAAGTTTTATTAAAAAGTGCTGTCGTACACACGAACTTTAATTTCCGGTCGTAGTCCCTCTCACTACAATAGACATTTAATCAAAGGGTTAAGCTGAAATTTCTAAAAATACGTAATAAAATTCTAATTTTGCAAGATAGTGCTGAGTTATTGTTTCTTTGAATGATAAAAATTGAACTAGATCAATCACTACGTTTTGAAAGTAAGCAACATTATTTTGGAAAGTGACATTTCGATCTGTCAGTTTACTCCGTTTAATTAGCAATCGGACTATAGTTTAGAATTTAACCAAAGAGATTTAATATTACTAACTATAGAGGGGCTATAAAGCCTCGGTGATAAAGCCTCGGCCTGCCTCGGTGGCGTGGTGGTATTTCGATACGACTACGGTTCTGAGGTCTCGGGTTCGATCCCCGAGTCGGGCAAAGTGATATTGGATTTTTCCATATCAGCCCGGAGTCTGGAATTTGTGCCCGATATGGCGATAGGCTCGCCCCCTATCACATCTGGGACGGAACTAAGCTCGGCGAAATGTGGGTGTTCTAGTTCGCTAGTGCGCCTCTGCCTACCCCTTCGGAGATACAGGCGTGAGCTTATGTTATAAAGCATGTTTCCATACAAAAAATTTGATCTCAAACTTCAGTACCCTGTATGCACCATTTATTAAAATGCAAGGGCGATTATTACGATTTACATCATAGAATGTTCTGTGAATGGTTAAGAATCAAGTAAGATAAGTTTATTCTCTCAGTATTATTACGCTGGTCGGCCTGGCGCACGTATCTTTCAAATAGACAGCCTCCGTGGCGCAGCGGGCGAGAAGCCGGCTGTGAAACGTGGTCGCGGGTTCGATTCCCGCATTGAGACAAATGTTTGTGTGGCCCACAGATATTTGTTTCAAGTCTGGGTGTTGTGAGACAGAAAGACTCTCATTAGTTTCTGACACTTAGGATACAGGTTATACCTAGTGTGGGGTCAGGGCTAGATGTGTGTCTGTTGGGTGTATTTAAAAATTTTAACTGAGCGATTTATGACCATTAGGTCATAACTTTTGGATCACAAGTTTTGTGCTGTTCTCCAAAAGTTATGACCGTCTATATATCTATATCTATATCTATATCTTCGTCTATATACTGTTGAATGTCTTTGAATTTAACTGACCGAAGCGCCTGGTCGGTGTTTATTTGTAGCACATTCCAGATCCGCAGTTGTTAACGACTTTGGTCGTAAACTAAGACCAGTAATGACCGCTTTGTTTTCATTTAGACACCATACTGGGTTGTACAGGCTGCAATTAAAGTTATGCGCTTTGCCAATTTATTTTTGGCCTACGAGAGACGTGTTAATAATTTAAATGGAACTTACCGTCTACCGCCTTTGACAATCGGATTGTTCCAATTATTTTTTTTTATTTTGAAATTATTTTCGGAAAGCTGATGATTAATTAATCTTTTACTACGGATAATGTTTATAAGGCACTGCAAATTCGTACTAGTTTTATTCTTTCACCTACCCTTATCCCACTTATGTGGGATCGGCAAATATTTAGCATTTTGTAGAAATATTTCGGTGTTAACAGATAACTTAACAGCGTTACTATTTACGACTATTCGCGTAGATCACATCAAACCAAAGACATCAACAGGTACAACAGCACGAAACTTGTGATCCAACAGTTGTTAACTCAGGGTAATATGGACGTAACTTCAGTTTATTTGCGTACCTCCTTTTTTTATTTAGCTTAAATAAGGAAAAATAAAATTATCTTACATGATTCTAGATTATTATGGCGTAAATTGTAATAAGCGCCCTCGCATAAGTGGTAGATGGCGTTACTGTTGTTTAAGATTTTTTTTGTAAAGAAACTTGCTTGAAAGCCTCTCTAGACAGACTATTTGGTCCAAAAAATGTGCACACTAAATTTCAGTCAAATGACCGCAACTTAGTGGCCACATAAAAATCTTTTTTTTTCCTTAGCTGTCAAACATCAAACACTCGCCGTCATGTGCCACAAATTTACTTCCAAACAGCTTATACACTGAAGTATTTGGCTGAAACACTTACCTTATAACTTCCACTTCATCAGGTAGCACATATTTCACTTATAATGTTACATAGAACAGTCATAAGAGGTTTTATCACCATATCACTTTACACTTTGAGTTTTAAATCGACACCTTTATTCCCGTAGCTGTGTCTCGGGACTATAATTATTATGGCATAGGTTCAGTTTTTACGCGACTACCTCGAAAAGAGGATTTTTTTCTACCGTAGTATAGATGAAGTACAATAATAAAAGTCTGTATACTATTAAATAAAGTTATTGCGTTGTTTCAGCTGTGACTTGTTCGTGAAGAAAATTTATAAATCCTCTTTTAAATATTAATTATTACAAATACAAATTAATTTACGCTGCAAAAATAATAAAGCACTTTATCTATACTGGTATTATAAAGCTGAAGAGTTTGTTTGAACGCTTTAATCTCAGGAGCTACTGTCGAATTGAAAAATTCTTTTAATGTTAGATAGCGTTTGACCATTCGGGCGATAGGCTACTTTTTACCCCGGAAGAATGTACGGTTCCGTAGGAAATCCATGCGATTGGAATAGCCAGCAGCTAGGACCTTTTATAGAATAAGCCCGGCAGTAAAACAACTTAAATATTTTAAATAAATTATTTTAAAGTTCTCATTTGTTTTTAGTGTATAAATTCAATTTATTTATCATTTGGAATAAAAAGAAGTTTAATTGTAGACTTATGACTTATTAGGTAAGTGCTTTTACGTGTAAATGAATATTGTCTCTGCTGCCTCGATGGCGTGGTTGTATTTCGGCACAACTGCCGTCCTAAGTTCTCGGGATCGATCCCCGGGTTGGGCAAAGTGATATCGGACTTTTCCCCATCAGATCTAGTCTAGTCTAGGGGTCTAGTTTGTAAAACGAAATCCGCAGTTGCGGACTTCGTTTCGGGTGTTTTGCTATTCTATTATATATAATAACATATATTATAAATAATTATGTGGCTCAATATTATTATTATTATATTATTCAATATGGCTCACGTGTCCGACCGATATCGGTGCTATAAGTTTCGTTTCAGAGAATGCCATACTATAAACAGTTTGACAGCCCACTCTTCGGTCTTTGACATTTATTTGATCCACATGCATCTATATTAGTCTGGGCGGTAGTATAGACATCCTGGGACGGAACTAAATTCGGCGAAATGTGAGTGTACTAGTTCGCTAGTGCGCCTCTGCCTACCCCTTCGGAGATACAGGCGTGAGCTTATGTTATGTTATGAATATTGTCATCATAATCATCAGCCACAGGACATCCACTGCTAAATGAATATTGTATATTTTAATTAATAATATTTTAATTGTACTCACTAAGAGTGTCTTATGAATATATGATCATAGAATACGGAATATAATAGGATGGTTTAGACGTAAAGGTAACACGAAATCAATACAGTCTAATTGAAATAAAGTATATTTTACATTTTTCGAAATCATTACAATATTGGCTAATATTGATTACAAAAATAACTGTCCTTAAATATAAAATATTACACGTGTATACATTGCATTCACTATGATCGTCACAGTTATGACGTACCATAAAAAAACACTAAAAAGATATTTACAATGAGTCACATACATTATGGAAGACTTAATATTAAATTGACTATTTTAATATTGAATTACAAGGTAAGTCTTACGTTATGTCATGTTCAGAGATATCTACGATATACAACGTTTAGCACATGACCAACTAAACGACGAAGTCAATTCTGAACGCATTTAAAAATTCTTCTTTGACATAATAGTCACGATTACAGTTCGAAATTTGAACCAACTATGTATCATAGATGGGGAATTATTTTTTTATATTAAATACCTATATATTAATTTCAGTAAACGAATACTATTTTTTATTTTGATTTCAGAATTGACTCCAATATATGCTAATAGTGGATTTTCAGGATGAAATGTAATTCATACCATAACTCTAAATAAACATAAGGTTGAAATTCGATTATCAGTTAAATATTTTTATATAGCAAAATATATTTTTAAAATCCGCCTATAAGGAGCACCAATAAGCTTATATAAAATGTTGTAAAATAGTAAAATTTGATTTTTAAATCTTTTATTTCATTTGAGCACATATTGTAAAATCGAATTAAGTTAAAGTTTCCGTCAATGCTCTTTAATAGAAAGCTCCTTTAACCTGACTTTAAAAGAATTATAGGTAATGTGGTAACAAAATAATTGGATCTTTACATTCTTATACTTATTGTTGAATATTAAAAAATATATTTTATTAAAAAAATACTACTATGGGTTAGAGGACATCTAGGTAAAAAACTAGAATTCCAAATAATTACCTAATTCAGAAAATAGAATATTGCTAGGTGTGAAAAAATTTCGTATAAAATTGTTTTACATCGATTTAACAATGATAATGTAACCAATGAGTGATAAGTATAATGTTCTAAACAATAAACAAAAATATGTTTAAATAAATAAATGAATACAATGCATCTATTAATATTGCAACAAGATTCTGTTGAGGAAAGGCCATATTACTAAAATTTGTTTAGTAAGGACCACACTTAATTCACTTACGTTAAAACTATTTATATTATTTACAAATTAATTATAATTAAAATGCTATTTAACAATGTAATTTATGTAATTTACATACAAAAAATCTATTGTTTTTCTTGCTTAATAAGCGATACTTGGTAGAGTCAAAATTACTACAAAAATAGCATACATAAATCAGTTGATGAACAACTGGCAAGAAATACACTAAATATAATGGCATTGTGAATGTTTAGCTGAATAGCAGCACTTGCCTTAACTAAACATGGTTGAAAGTTACTTTACAAGATTAAGTAAGTGTAGGTAAAATATGAAATCACTCAGTTGCTTCGTTGACGATTTGACGCATCTATCAATTTACTCATCCGAGGTACAATACTACGTCAAAGTTACGCTTCGGCAAACTTCGGCTGTTTCCGTAAAAATGTTAATGCATACGTTCCATCGATCAATTTATATTTCATAAGTAATGTAGTTTAATAAAGGTTTTTGTATCACCTAGGTGTTGTCCTTACGATTACAAAATGTAATTGTATATGATAAAATATCTCTGTTTTTGTTTCAAGACGAGTGGAGGAAGATTTGTATTTCATAATTACTGACACCTGGTACTATAAAATAACGTAGATCGCCGAAGCGTAATTGTGTACTATTTATATACCTGTCTCATCCATCGCTATACATCCGTCTCTCTCACACATTAGAAGTTAGCGTCCCACCCGGAGAGGTCGTCGGGGGGAGGCTCGTCCGCGTCGGGCGGGTACTGGTCGAAGTTGTGGGTGTCCACGGGAGACTTCACCGTCGGAGTGATGGGGGGCTCTAGGGATCGCTGTGCAAGGCCCTCCCAGTTGAACCCGTCGAACCATCTGTAAAGAGGAAAAATTTATTAAATTGTATTGACAAGGCATCCTTGGTTTGGTTGATTGGTGGCATGTACATATTGGCTGTGGACCAGAAAATCCTGGGTTCGATTTCCAGATTGGGCGATGCTATTTTTCTAATTTGATTTGCCCGGGACTGGATACCCCAGAGGGGGGTTGATGTCAGGCAGGCAACCCGTCATAAAAACTAAGCCAAATTTTTAAAACATGCTTGAAAAAGTGTGTAGCGGCGACCCCACATTATGGTGGGAAAAGGACAGGTAGAAAGAAAGAATGGCAAACGAGGAGGTGGATCACGTGATGGTAAATGATCTCCATCGCCCGTACCTATGACTTCTAAAGGTATGATGCGGAATAAAAACAAATATCTTGTGCTTCAGTAACTCAGTGATGCCAACCTCTGGTAGTCACGGCGGTTACTTGATGAGGTTGAATGGGTTTACCAACTATAGTTTTCCGGCAATAACAAGTACCATCTACCATATGGTAGTGCTTGGTACTTCATTTGTGCTTCTGTGTCTCGGTGACGCAGTCTCGGTGGTAGCAGAACATCTCGGCAGGGTTGTAGCGGCACAGTTTCTTGATGAAGTTAGTCGCATTGATCCATAACAACTACGGTTTGCTGGCTATTATAGACCTCGACAGATCCAGCCCCATCATCATAATATTACTCACTTGTGCTTCTGTATCTCAGCGATGCCAACTCGCTGGTAACCTAAGCTTTTCGACAAGGTTGTAACGGCACACTTTCTTAATAAAGTGAACCCCATTGATACATAACAAGTACTGTTTGCAAGTACTAGGCTTTTGCTAATGAAGTCCCACCATAGCGGTTACTGATTTCTGCTTCTGTATCTTAGTTATGCCATTTAGCTGATAGCCGAGCCTCTCGGCAGGGTTGTCGCAGCATAGTTTCTCGATGAGATTGGCTGCATTGGTACATACTAACTAATGTTTTCCAGCCCTAGGCTGGTGCTAATTAAGTCCTATCATAGCGGTTACTCACTTGTGCTTCTGTATCTCAGTGATGCCACCGCGCTGGTAGCCGAGCCTCTCGGCAGGGTTGTCGCGGCACAGTTTCTTGATGAGATTGGCCGCATTGCGGGTGATGCAGCGCGGGAACTCCACCGCGTCGATACCCTTCAGGATCTTGTTATACGTCTTCATAGGATCCGAGCCGGTGAACGGCGGCGAGCCAGTCAGCAGTTCAAACATTAGAACACCTGAAACAAATGGTAGGTTTTATTTTAAATGGAAGAATAACGTGAGAAAGGCTGACCCCATTGGCCATTTGCCTTGAATGGTCGGAAAGACAGTTAGTGGTTGGCGCATTGGGCGAGTAGCCGTCTGTGAAGCGAGAGGCCGCGGGTTCGATTCCCCCATTGAGACAAATGTTTGTGTGGCCCACAGATATTTGTTTCAAGTCTGGGTGTTGTGAGACCGAAAGTCTCTCATATAGTCTCTGACACCCACGATACAGGTTATAGTAGTGGCCTAGTGTGGGGTCAGGACTATGTGTGTGACTGTTAGGTGTATTTATTATAACCAGTGTAATTAGTTAATGCATAGTGGCATTATCAGGCTTAATGTCTTAACTATAGGACCTGTGCGAACATACCATATATGAGTGGTAGGATTTTACATATGTATGTACATCCATTTAGTCCATCTAGATACCATTACAATGTTATGTTCCAATTTGAACCATTTCTCTGACACCCACAATACAGGTAATACCTAGTGTGGGGTCAGGACTAGGTGACTATTGAGTGTATAAAAAAAATTACCTAAGGACCAATAGTCCGCGCTGATGTCGTGTCCCCTGTTCATGATGACCTCAGGCGCGACGTACTCGGGCGTGCCGCAGAACGTCCAAGTCTTGCGGCTAGCCTGCAACTTTTTCGAGAAGCCGAAGTCCACCAGCTTCACGTAACCTTTAGAGTCTAACAGTAAATTCTCCGGTTTGAGATCCCTGAAAATGTCAATAATATTATAAGATTAGACGACTACTATCCTAAAGTCTTGGGTGCGTTCCCGGGTCGGGCAGTGATGTTTGATTTTTGTACTCAGTATCAGCCCAGAGTCTGGAATTTGTGGCCGATATGACGATAGGCTTGCTCTCTGTCAAATCTGGGACTGTTCATTTTGCTAATTCGAATTTTATTGTAGCTACTTTATTATGCAAGCGAAATTAAAAATAAATTATAACTAAGTACACTTATAAATTATGAATAAATTATCGACTCTTTGGTCTAGTGACTGCATATATGGGCTGTGGACCAGGAGGTCCTGGATTCGAGTCCCAGGTCGGGCAAACCGATTTTTTAAATTTAATTTGCCCGGGACTGGATCCCTCATGGGGGTTGGCGTCAGGCAGCAGCCGGTCGTAAAAATTATGCCATATCCTTTCTGTAACATGCTTGAAAGTATTGCGACGACCCCACATTAAGGTGGGATAAGGGCAGGTAGAAAGAAGGGAAGATAAATTATGAATAAATATAGTACATATATTTGAAACAACGAAAAAGCTATAGTGAAGACATAATTGCGGCATAAAACTGATGTCATTTTAACCGAGTTACCGCAATATTACTAGTTAATAGTTATTCAATGACAACACAAAGACATGGCGTTATATCACTGACCGCAATAGTGGTTTTCTAAGAAAAGAATGACTATAAGTTAGTGACATACACATAGTTTATCGAAGACTGATCAATATAAATATCACATAACATAACATAAGCTCACGCCTGTATCCCCTAAGGGGTAGGCAGAGGCGCACTAGCGAACTAGTACACCCACGTTTCGCCGAGCTTAGTTCCGTCCCAGATGTGATAGGGGACGAGCGTATCGCCATATCGGGCACAAAATCCAGACTCCGGGCTGATATGGAAAAATCTAATATCACTTTGCCCGGCCCCGGAATCGAACCCGAGACCTCAGGATGGTAGTCGTACCGAAATGCAACTACGCTACCGAGGCAGTCAATATAAATAAACATCTGTCAAATATCGCATCACTAGTCAACATTAATTTGCGGATGGTTGAAGGCTTTTAAATTCAAAAAGCAAATTCAAAAAACGGTGTCAAAACCAACGCTCTATCAATTTAATCTCAAATCATTACAGAAACGAGGAGCTAGTATAGTTATGTTGTAACCATATTGTTAAAGGATTACATCATTGTCATAACGCCGGACAAATAAAGTTCAACGCAAGGTCATGCCAGTGGAAGTGTGGGAACAAAATTACATACGTACCTATAAATTATATTCCTAGAGTGTAGGTAGTGGAACGCTTCTACTACGCAAGCGGTGTAAAATCTAGTGGTGGCGTCGTCAAATTGACCTGTAATTGATTGAAATGAATGTAATTAAGTTCTCTGGAGGGGCTTGCGACATGACTTAATGGTTGGTTGGAATGGCTATGGGGGTATCCCTGTGTCTGCATCGGTCATCTGTCTGTCTTGTCGCAAGCCCCTCGATTTGCTTCTTCCTTGATTCTTCCATGATTCTGGCGACCACTTATGAACCCATTGTTTGTCAGTGGTCGCTATTTTTTTTGGGACTGCACTACGCTTGCCATCAGGTGCAGTGAAGTCACTTTGCCATACCCGGTTAAAAATAAAATTAAGTAGAAATTGATCAATAGAAATCATTCACTAATCCGTTCCTTTTCTCCATCTACCCTTATCACTCCCCAATGTGTGGTTGGGTTAGACACTTGTTTAAGAACGTTATACAAAGTATTCAGTTTAGGGGGTATTATTTTTTAATTTACCTACAATTAATATATATATCGTGTTTGTAACATTCCATTAGAAAATTCGTTACTAACTTAGTTATCATTAATAAGAAATTGTTTAATTATAGCAATAACCTGATTTAGATTCTCACCTCTATCCCTTAAAATAGTCCACAACTCCCCACCAAGGCAAGTCTCCATAAGCATGTACAGATACTTGCGGTCTTTGAACGTCTTATACAATTTAACTATGAACTCGCAGTTCATCTCTGACATGATCTCCTTCTCCGACATTATGTGCTGCTGTTGCCGCGTTTCAACGATCTGGGCCTTCTTCATCTGCTTCAACGCGAAAGACCGGCTCGAATCGTTCTGGATTTGTACCAGTTCGACTCTTCCGAAACCGCCTATGCCCAATGTTGCTATGATGCGCAAATCCGAGAGACGTAAGTTGGCGAATTCTTCGTTCAATCTGAAAGTTAATAAAAATATGTTTATGAAAAAATGATTAAAATTGATATTGGGGAATATCTCCACGCTGTTACATTTTTTGTAGTTGCGGCGTTATAAATACTTAACATCGCTTAGTATATTCGCTTCACTAACAATGGATTCGTTGAATAATTTCTAAATGACAATGTTAGAAAAACTGAAACATCTTATCTTGATTCTAAAATTGTTTTTGGCTTAACTTTCCTAACATCTCGATCTTAATTGTTATATCTTTGTGCACCACGAGATCCATTATTCACTCATTCACGGTTGCACCATTGTGTTCATTCATTCTTCACAATCTTTGCAATAAAAACGCGGGAAATATTAATTGTTATCGCTGTATGCCATTTATTGAGCATTTTTCCATGTCTAAGAGGAAAGTTAATAACACGATTTATTTCTGATGTTTAATCAAATTTGACATTGACGTGTAGAAAGTTAATTACTGTATCTTGGTGCTTCAAAATAACGTTGATAAAATGATCTTCCCGAAATGTACTATTACTTATTAGATATACGTACTTATAGAAATACATGAATCACATAAATATTTCTCGAGGATTAATGACTAAGAAAACTGTGATAGCATTTATTGTTAATAGGTTACCTAAAGAGCGTTATAGGATTAAGAACTTACCACATCAAAACGCATTCCACCATGTTAGCAAGAACGAAAAAAACATAAGTAATAATATTGGTTATGAAAACTATGCTATTTAAATATGCATCTGGATAATAATAACCAAACTTTGGAATAAACGTAGATACTGTAAACGGATTTAAAACAATATTATGTTATTGTATTACATATTTTGTGATCATACTACGTTAATTAAATTTACTAAGAGAAAGATGTTGCATGCTGTCGTGTGAGCAACGTAATAATTAATCTGCACGAAATACTAAGAAAAATTGTAATGAATAGTTACGTTTTTTAAAATCGTCATAAGTCATAATACTGCTTTATAAGGCAGGAGCAGTTCTTCTTAAACGCAAAATGCAGATCAAATTCTTTCAACCAAAACGTACGGAGTTAAGTTCCATGGAACTTCTTATATCTATAATTATGCTTCCAAGATGGACAAGACATTGTAGGTTTAGAACAGATTGGTTGAGGAATAGGTTTTTAAAAGTAACTATCAAAGAATATGGGCCAAGCAAAATATTTAATTAATATTCAGAATACAAATTGCAAAGACCTTCGACAGTACTTAGTCGAGCTGAAGCTTGATTTATTACGTATATTTTATTTAAATCTACATAAAATAATTTGCAAGGTGACATTTAGATAGCTGACTTGTTGAGCTACGTTAATACGGGAAATGAAACACACCAATCTGACATTTATCGCAATACTGGTCTTGTAAGTGAGATAATATTTATCTCAAAAATAGAAGATTTATTATTATAGGCAGGTAAAATGGAAACGATGAAATATTACGTCAGGGTTGAAAATCATATTACTCGTTTTATTTTGACTAGTTTAAAAAAATGCATATCATCAATTTATACAATCTTATGTTTTCATTATCAGTGGCCAAATGCCCGAATCCTTTTTTCACAAATAGATTTTGTAAAGAATAATGGCAGTATGGATGACAGTTGATCTCAATTACAAGTAATCTCCTTAATATCTTCACCTTGCAATGCAAATGAGCTTTAAAAAGGAAACAACACTGTCAATGAGTAAGAGGTTAATTATGATTAGTTAGCGATGACTCACAATGTCTATGAGAAAATGTAAAGCCGTTTCGTTGACAAATTGCAGACTTTGCTTCAAATTAAAAAAACTGTTCATCACGAAAATCATTAATTTCGTTTTCTACGGATTGATGTTAGGCTATCCAAACAGCTGATAAGGTTGGATATACAATGTCCTTTGGGTACTTGGATTAGACAATATTCGATAAACATTATTAAGAACTCACCTCTGCCTGTCATCGCCTTCGTCCTTATACTTAGTGCGGATCTCGTCTAGGCTGGATATCAACTGGTTGAAGGTTTCCCGGTCTATGACCAAACATGTGGTGCCATCTGGAGAATCACAGACGATATTGGCGGTCCGAAGATCATCTCTGGAAATTTAAAATATTACATGAGTAAGTTTAAAAAACCATAAAAGCTTAAAAAAATAATGAATGATAACTAAGTTTTATTTAAAGCTATAATAAGTGTCATTGCATAAGCAAATAGTAATACTAACTATGAAATACGTAACGAAACTAATTTACAACAAAATTCTAACAAGACAAAAAAACTCTTCGTAAAAGAACCTGTAATTCTTTCACAGTATAATTTTAACAAATTCGAGCGTGGTATTTCTCGGTGATTGATTCCGTGATAAACGCTCAATCATGATTAGCTCCATGAAGTAAGCACATTAGCTATTATTCTTGTATTAAAAATTTAAAAGCATTTTAAATTTAAAATTATACAAAAATAACTTTCATGGATTACCAAGAAATATTTTTATTATGCTCCTATCTATACCGTTTTATTACACTCTTATCGATATCGTATGGATTTTATGTTTTAACGAAATGGTATTAAAGCATTAGAAAGTTTATAGGTTGAATTGGTGATGCTAATAATTTAAACAATGGTACATTTATGTTAAATATTATAAAATAAATAACTTTCTTTCTATCTGCCCTTATCCCACTTTAATGTGGGGTCGGCGCAACACAATTTTTCAGGCATATTGCAGAAAGGATTTGGCTAAGTATTTACAACCAGCTGCCTGCCTGGCGTCAACCCCCTCTGGGGATCCAGTCCCGGGCAAATGAAAATAGAAAATTCACTTTGCCCGACCTGGGAATCCAACCCACTACCAACCTGTCCACAGCCCATGTATGCTGCCACTAGATCAAGGAGGTGACTATTATAAAACAAATAATTATTTCCGCATATTCGAGGTGCTAATATAACCTAAAAAAGCCAAATGGTAACGAATTTTAACTAGTCTTACCCTTGTAACGCCTTTTCACCGAAGAAATCTCCTTTCGTGAGCGTCCTGATGAATTTTTCGTCATTACTATTTGGTTGTTTTTGAGTGACTTTGACCTGAAAAGAAAATTAATTTAATTTGAATAATGATATTACATTACATTAAAGTATATAGTTTTAGAAAAAATATCTGAATATTTTTAGGAAAATAACAAATCAGTGAGCGAACAAATCACACAAATATAGCTTTTATTAAACACGATAAGATCTCTAGAAACTCCGAACGAGCTATTTTAAACCCACGCCTTCTACTTAAAAGATATAGTATATCTATCCACGACTACAAAGATGAACACGAACCAACCCGACCATGGCTAATAAGACATCCGTCTAGTAAAAACAAGTTAAAATAACATCAAAATAACTCCGGCAAGATCGCGTTCGAAGACCAGACTGGTTTGTTACCATAAAAATGTGAAACTTACATTCAGTGAAGATCGAAAGTTGTCATTAAAGAACGAACAGCCAAGTAATAAGGCACGCGGGCTTAACCACGATTGTGTGAATAATTAAGCCGAGTTTAGCTAAAGGCGTGTAATTGCAGAGTCTGTTACGTGAATTCGTAATTGGCTCCTGCCAGAGATAAGATTTAAGTGTTTTATAATTTTAAGGCTGAGGTTGGTTGCAATTACCTTTCGAACTTGACGAATAATTATAAAAACCGGATTAGTATGTTCAGGTATAATGGATTAAAATCGAACTATGTCCGTTTTAGTAGATTGCTATAACAATATGTACCTAGAATGATTTTCGAGATCTCAGGTCATGAGTAATACCTACATTTAGATAAATATAACAAACTAAAATATAATAAGCTCTGAAAACATGGGGTATTTTATCAAAAGTTTTTTCTTTCAAAACAAAAAATATTTGAATCTTTTGTAGTCAAATATTTTTGTTCAAATCTCGGTAGTCTCATATAGTATCCAAACAAATACTAAATATTACATAAACAATACATGTCTATAGTCCTATACTATACCTCTATAACGGCATATTAAATTTAAAAGAAAATAACTAGAAAATATTATCCTCCTTCCGGGTCAGTTGGGTAAAAAGGAAGAAAAAAGATCGTCGATGACAAAAGACCTGTTAAAGTTAACTACTTATGCAAACACAACAATATCAACAACTTCCACTTTCAGAGTTTCCGGAAACATGTTTTACGATGCATATGAGTTAATATTAACTGACGGTTATAGAGCACGTTTACAAACAAACCGCGATGAGATAACAACGGAAATGGATGAGATAATACACCTTGAAGTAACAAGCGAATGTGTATTGATCCGGATAATTTCACAAGAACGTCTCAAAACGGTAACTTTGGTTACACACCGCTGATTGTTGAAATGGTCGAATTATAATGGTCTTATAGGAAAACTAACAAAATCGTTGTTTGATTTTATAGATGGTACTAAGTCAACCGTACACTATAAAATAATTGTTATTGTAGATCAAATTGCCTACGAGTGACGTAATATTCACGCAGATTTGTTAGGCAGTGAAATATTTCAAGTATCTTTCATCATTTTTTAAGCATTGCGTGATAATAAAACCATATATTTTATGAACGTTAATGCTGTAATCAAGAATTGTGTATAATGTCTGTTTGAACTATATATCTAAATATTTTTAACTATTGTGCTGCAAAAAATAAATAAGTAGGTACTAATCACTTTAAGAATAGCTGTATCATATTATTTGGCTATTCTATTTACAAGTATCATGGTAAAAAAAAGTTTTTTTTTAATTTTTGTCATAATTGTAGTATTGTAGTAAAGTTTGAGTGAATATAACCTCACAGTTAATCTAAAAAAGGTTTATAGTAACTTGAACAATAAACTCTACCTATGATGAAAAAGGTATTCTTTGTATTTACAAAGTACAAAAATATGTTAATCTATGCAATCAAACCAGTTATGATTTCTTAACATTTGAAAAATAAAGACATTCAGAAACTGCTCACACGTTCACGATATAATTGGAAGAATGATGTCATGAACATGTATATTTTCAATCATAGCAACTGATTTGACATTAAAGTTACCATATAATTGAAAACAAGTTTCTGTGCAACCGTTGAGCGGTTCCTTTCTAAAATTCTTATAATAAAAATAACTATTACAAAAATGCTATACCTACAAGATCTCGTAAACTGTTAAAGCTTGGGAACGCAGATATCCACCGAGAAATTACAGAGAGATCGAATAAAACCAGATAATTTCCCACTAAGCAGTACAAAAATCTGGCCTCAAAATACCATACGCATAGCCCTCCGTGTTCTCAGTACGCTGACCTTGCAGCACAATAGCTTGGCTTTCTGGCCTCTAACTAGCATTATGTATTCAAAAATTAAATTTTATTCGTACATTTACTTTGTTTTGAACACAATTGTAACGTTACGTAAAGTAATTAATCATTCGAATTACATTCAAATAGCGTATTCAATGTTTCGCGTCTGCTTTATATGCAAAACTGATTTCGAAAGCTAATGCAGTATTATGTAACTTCTTACTGACTTGCAAAATAAATTTTGCTGAACTCCTTAAAAGGTGTACTGCAACAAAGGTACATTTTAGTGCAATTATTAGAGACTAATAAGGTGTTAAATTTACCAACACATTTGCATCGAACAGAAGTAACAATCGCTGTTTGCAGAACGTTTTAAATGCCAAGGTGAACCTCTTGCACAGTCACCGCCTCTACGAATATTATACAACTGAACGTTGGATACTAAGGAAATAATATTGACAGCAAATTGGTAATGTTATGTGAAAAGCTAAGTTTAATTTAACAATAATGAGTTGGCAGTTTCATATTCAAATACTAAGAAATATTTTTTAATTCCAGAAGCAATCAGTTGGAAATATGTAATTATAATCTTTTTCTAAGTGGCTGTACCGATAACATTTTTAATATTAAAAAGTGTTGGTCATTTATTAGAAATGTTATGAAAAATCTTATGATATTAGTCAGGCACGATTACAGATAACGACAGAATCGAATTACGATGCGACAGCTGTGATCTGTATTTACAAAACATAAAGGTACGACAAAACGTGAAGGAGTCACGTCGCAGCCGCCTGTATGTTTCTCGAAAGTCGATCTCGACGAAAGTGAAACTTCTGACACTGTTTAGAGAACATCTTCACTTGTGACGAATATCGAAACACGATGTCATCGAAATAAATTAATGAATTTCCAATTGATGATAACGTTTATGATTATAAAAGATACGACGAAATCGATTCTTGATGGCGATGTTACGTTGAATGATAAAAAAGAGTTTAATCACCGAAATAGAAAGCCATTAAACGGTTGTCGATTAGAATATCTAAAAATAGTATCAGTAAATCACCACGTTGTTAGTAGAATTGGAATTTTTGAATGACCGAGCAACCCACGCGTATTTCCTAAATTATTTTCTCATAACCATTGTAGCATTTTAGCAATACCAGTACTAGACGCGTAAATTATACACACGAAATGAGGCAAGACAACAATTTATAATATGAGTCACTCGAGTAATATCAGAAACACGTTTGATGGTGAATTTATGATTTGTATCAAAGATTTTACACTACAGGGAGTTGAGCTAATGCTAACCTGAATTAATACCAACAAGTTTTAGGCAGACAGAATGAATAATATTATTTAATAAATTAACGAATATTAAACAATTATGTTGTCGCCTTCTTGGTCTAGTGGACACATATATGGGCTGCGGACCGGGAAGTCCTGGGTTCGATGGGCTAAGCGAATTTTCAGATTTATTTTCTCAGAGGGGGTTGAAGTTAGGCAGGCAGCCAGTCGTAAAACCTAAGCCAATTCCTTTAAGGTCACATTAAGGTGAGATAAGGGCAGGTAGAAAGAAAGAACGAATTATAAATAAATATCTCTACATACAATCCTACACTACAGACTGACTCGATTGCACAGTAGTTTGGCATAAGTGTTACTACTACTTGTTAAAGTTACATCCAACATTTATATACATAATCTTGAACAATATTAAGATAACAGTCTCGACTCGTAAAACTACTTAGACCTTAGATTAATAAATGTGACCTAGAGACTGTCTTTCGATCTCCGGTCTCAACATCTAGACCAGCAGCAAATGTTGATCTCCCAAACATAACACAAACTGTGTCTCAAGTTTAAAAGCCGTGACTTCTCGTTTCACCAGCAGCGTATATATTGTATAATTAGTTTTCCAATTTAAACTCACCTGTCCTTTGGATATGATGAAGAAAGTGTCACCTCTCGCACCTTGTCTGATGATGTAATCACCGTTCTGATAGTGTGTCTCTTCCAAAACATCGGAGATCTTGATCAAGGTGTCTTCAGACAAATCCTTGAAGATAGGCACACTGCGAACCAAAATCATTACTATAACAAAATAAGAAGTAATGTCACGCTTACTCGGTAGAAAGCGTGCCTTATGGAATTATAAATGATAACTAAATGAAATTCACATTTTTTGTTACGAAATACAGCTACGTACAGCGGTCATTAAACATTTTAGCAAAATTACTGTATCACGTCATTAATTAAGAAACTTGTTTGAGTTCAGCTTTGCTAGTGCTTTGTTTTTATGGCACTAGCTTACGTTGATTATATCTTGCAAAAACGGTTGCGAAGCCGCTTGTAATTCAGTGCAGGTAACAAAAAGTCTCTTGCCAGACAAGCCTCCGCTACATTTTGCACAAACAACTCATTTTGATTTACCTTCTTTTAAAATAAGAAAACATCTATGTACTCTCAAAGAGTTAAAACATAAATGCAGATTTTCAGACAAAGAATCATAATATGCCCTAGTATTTTTATAAAGATTGATGTTTTGTATCGCAAAGAAAAAATAACTCTATGATTAATAGTGTATGAAATATTTAGCAATCGAGTCCGGCTCTAGTCATGTCATGGTGAAATAACAATATTAATTGCAGGACACGCAATGTAGTACAATACAGTCGATGGTGCTGATACCTAGATGTATCTAGCAAAGTGAATGATATATGATTCACGATCTACAAGCTTTCACATGTATATTTTATGGGATGTAAAATATTGTTTATTTCATATTTTGACACGCTTTCGTATTATCAGTATTATTATGAAATCCATTATAATAATGCTAATAACATTACCAATAGAAATGCGGCTAAACTTTGATTCATAATGAAAGAGACATTATGATTTTGCAATGAAATCGATGTAAACAATAATTTTAAGTCCAACCCGGTTTTATGCTCGATTAACCACTGTTGAAAGTGAACGCCATTTAATACGGCCGTTTAAAAGGCTTCCTTCTGACTCACATAGCAATCTCTGTCAAAACCAGTATGTTAAAATAAGAACAGTGTCTTATATGGATAGAAATGTTAATTTATTGAACAAAATACAGTGATTACGCCATTAATAAATGAATTTATATACTTTTCGTTAAGTTTTGAATGTAATTGCCGATGGATGGAAAAGTAGAGGAAGACCATTTAAATGGGTGGAGTATGTGAGGGAGAACATGGAGGAAAAATGGAAGAATGACAAGAAGCCTGCTGTTAAGCATGCAAGGAAGAAGAAAACATGCTGCTCCAACTCCAAATATAATTGGGATAAGCTTAGGAGAGTAATGATGATGATGATCCTCTTAGTAAATTGCTTAGTACTAGCGATGTCGTTTATGGCTCACAGGGCGATCACAAATATTTTAAAAAATCCAACACTCAAATTCAGTTGATATGTAAAATAATAAAAGCTGACATCATAAACAAATCGTCCTTAATAAACACTGATTGTTGTTAGCTAATGTCATTCATACAATCGTACCATAAGCATGAGCATAAATAAACTTGTTAACTGCAAGATCAAAAATATATTGTTAATTTTTTTCTATAATAGTGTACGATTAGCTTCCTGTGGATTTAACTAGGTAGGCGGTTATTCCGACGTAATACCAAAAGCATTAGGTCGGAATAACACTAGGAAGAAAGAAAGAAAGATTAACTTTTTATACCACTTTTTTATGTCAGAGACTGGCAAACGAGCAGATGGGTCACATGATGGTAAGTAATCTCCACCGCTCATAGACCCCCAAAGCACAAAATGAGTCATGGGTGCGTTGCCAACTTAAAAGGAGGGAATGAAAGGAGAGGGAAAAGAGATTGGGAAAGGGAGGCAAAATCTCACTCATCGAACGAAAAGCGACAGCAAGCTGCCACTTTACGTCGGTTTTCTGTGAGACAGTGGTATCTAATCGGTCGAGCCGGCCCATCTTGCTATAGACGTTACTGTTTACAGCGTGGCTCTACTATCTATATGCCTAATAAGTATTAGATACTAAGGTTCACTATAATACTATGTAGACTAGTACCTGGTCTAAAAACCAATGCACGTCACCGAGTCGGTCTAGTTATTGTTTTCTCGTAAACTAAAGTGTAACACACTGACCTAGAAGCCCTATAACTGAGATCATACTGTTTAAAGTAATTTCTCATATGAAAACACTTTACCGTCATCATAGTTAACGCGATAAACAACAGAAACATAACTGTGCGTAACAGAATGTGCCAATGAAAATTGCTGCAATCACATTTTTCACGGTCAACGCTTGAACTGAATGTGTTTTGTTAATATTTATAACTCCATTTATGTAGGTTTGCGCCTGTATCGCCAAAGGGATTGTTAAAGATACAACTGCAGATAGTCCCACGCTTTGCAGATGTTGTTTCTATTTCACCACGAAACTTTTTGTCATAGCGGACACAAACTTTATTTATGAACTTCCTGGTAGAAGATTTGTAAGTGGACTTCTGGGTATTATACCAGATAATGGTCGGATTTCCTCCAATATGGTGATGATTTTGGCTTGCAGTATGGTAGTATACACTAGAATTAGTCTTAATGACTTATGTATTCTATATATTGCTAAATGTTGCTCGCGGGTCCGCTGCCATGATAAAAGTATCCAACGTCACCCAGGTATAGTGTAGCTTTTTAACAATAAATATATACATACATAAACTCAAGCCTGTATCCCCGAAGGAGTAGGCAGATGCGAACTAGAACACCCACATATCGTCGAGCATATTATCCATCCCAAATGTGAGCCTATCGCTATATTGGGAACTAACTCCAAACCCAATATCACTTTGAATTTCGTAGTCGTACCGCAATACACCCACGCCACCGAGGCAATAACAATGAAAGATTATTTTAAATCGGTTAGTACCTCTATATCCGGAGATTACCCATTACATGCAAATATTACTTTATTACCTATTTGTAATATTAGTATAGAAGACAAACGATGAACACGCAATATAAATATACAGGCACGATATGCAACACAACACCAAAGTTTACGTCAACAATTGACTACCGAGAAACACGACGCTGTATTTAAGATTATTATGTACGATTACACATGAGTTACGATTGGATGTACCCGTTAGAGATAAACAATTAAATGTTTAACCATTGCGAGATAAACAACCGTGTCGTTTTTTTTATTTGATACTCGGAAATATGATAGGTTCGTTGTCTTATACTGTGAGATTGGACAATGGACATGCTGTATGATGTATCTAAATATATTTGTATTGGTCAATTCTGAAGTGTGTTTTCTATAAATCTATGTCAACCGATGCTTCTTCTTTGTCGTGTCGATGGTTTATAAAATGATTTATATTATTTGGCCCAGTAGGTACTCAGGCACTCCAGCAGGAGTAGCCCCAGCAAGGTCATGTGTGAGGGCACTGCGGGCATGACAGCAAGTGCAGCATAGTTTGTGGGGCCTCCCCGCAGTCACATACCGGATCTGCCTCACTGTATCTCCACTTTACCATGTTCAATTTGCAAGGGCCAACCTGAGTTCAAAGGCGGTTGGGCGATACTACTAACCGATGCTACTTTAGCTAAGATGTAGGTCCTCTTCACAACATCGAATACAATTCCCTCAACAAGAAAATCAATTAAAAAAAGACCTTTTTATTGTATCCGGCTGACGAACTAATGCGACAACTTCGAGTGTAGACTAAACGTTCGCGTGCTCAGGATTTTGCCGAGGATATCCGGCATTTATATTTATGTTGAAAATGCACTCGTTAACATAGTCAACGAGTCTTGAAGTAAAAAATCTTACGCAATGAATTGCAAAGGTACATAGATTAATAGTGTTTAATGAACCCAATAAGGAAATTCTTGCAATAACGTTACGTAAATGTAATATAATATTGCTACAACAAACGTCAATACAACATATCATCGGCATATTACCTCTACACTCGTAGTTTGTGTAGAGGATTAAGCTTCAACTATTAAGTATGGAAAGTTACACTTTGAAAACAATGTATTAATTAAAGGAAACGTAAATGCAAATATTTGGTGAACTTTTACCATCCATAATGACTTCGCAAACATTTGATGACGTTAAAAACATTCAAGATACAACGTAAACATTTTAGCAACTCAATATATGCGCAAACAAAGAATATGATAAAAATCTGCACATTTACCTTAAAAGATCACAAAGCCAAACTGAAAACCCACTTATCCAGTTTATGTTAGCAACTGTGCGTTGAAAAAACGAAACAAAACAACGGACTATACGTACAACAATCTAGTAGGAGTCCAAAATCCTCTGGGAAAAATAACAACACAAAAATGATATTTTAAATCCACATAACGTGATAACAACATGATGACACCTAGATATTTTAAATCGAAGCAGACATAATGATATTCCTGCTGTTATTAAAAGAACTCACACAGAGTTTTGATCATTTTCCAAATTCCATCCATATCTGATTAATTGCAAAGGTGTAATTGTTTAACAAACATTCGACTCACAAACCTCAAAGCGTGCATAGTCATACTTTAGTATGATTTCACAATTATTTAGTTTTTCAACTATTCTGGTTTCTACACTTACGACATGAGGTCGTAGTGGTTCGTACCCCATGCATAATAGCTACAACTTTTACATCAAAGTTCATTGACAGTACAGCCACTTCAATTCAATTAACAACACTGCCCGTGGTCATAAAGGCCTTAAACGAACGTTTTGAAGTCCTTTTCTAAGAACAGGAGCAGTCATTGTGCTGGCCAGCCGGTTCAGTGAAAGGATTACTATCTCGAAATGTCATGAGTCTTGCAAACGTGACGGGTAAGTTAGTGAGTATTTCGTAAATGAGCGCACGAGTATTTGAGCAACGGTGACAAAGTTTCGTCAACTATACCTTTGTTTTATTGACTTTTTAATAGAGCCTGGGGTACTGGCATGTTGCTTGGTTTGTGCAATTTGTATATTTAATTATATTTACAACTTTAGTGACTTTCGAATTTTTACAATGGTAAAGCCTAAAATAAATATTTAATACGTTGCTGAAAAGTAATAAACCACATAATGAAATTATCAAATAATATAGTTGTTGTTACAATGAACTCGTAAACCAAAGAAAATCAACGCATTGTAATCATTAAAGATTACCAAATCATTGAAGTATAATTTCTACCGACCTAAAAAGCGGATATTAGCAATTTAGATGTTCCTATATATTTAAAAACTACAGCTCAATTGAATTTAGGAACAGAAGTGAAATACATTTCTAGGTTACCTCTAAACCATGCCCTAGTGAACCATAAAATACTGTTTAAACATCAAACGCTAATGTAAATAAACGAGGAGTAATATGTTAGAACCATCTAGGCAGAAGCATTAATCTTTTGAATGAATATGTCTCACGAGAAGATGGATGGCTAGATGCAACTACGGAATTAAAGCAACAGATGCTAGACGTTCATCACGACACATTGGGGTACTTGAACGGATGCTTGTATAAGATTACTTTGAAAATTAGTATGATTTAATGATCACAATTTATTTTCTGTTCTGGTGGGATAAAAACACTTTTGATTCCTTATGACCTATACCACTATGATCTAAAATACCACTGACTGAAGTAAGTAAAGTATTTTCGATAATTTTTATGCCTTAGGGACTAGAAGAGAGATCTGTTATATAAATGTTTTGAATTCCCAATTCACTAACAAAGTCTAAAATAAACAAGCCCGAATATATATTGTATAACATGTTTTGCTGAATATTTGAATTCAAACCGTTGTTTGCGAATACAAGAAGCGTGAATCATGTCAATGTTATTGAAACTAATCCACTTTGCTACTTAATAACAATTGAATGAATACAATAATTACTACTTAGGATGCTAGTAATCAGAGCTAAATGGAATAATCAGATGGCAAAAATACGTAGCATACATAATTAATGATATTAAATCAGCAACGACGAGGTACATTTTAATCAGAATAACAGACAAGAACACAAATCCATATATCGACATTTGACATTTAAATGAATAATCGGAGCCTTGAATAAACCAGAATTGCAAAATATATCCGTTTCTAAACGTAAAACGGTACTTTTGTAAAAAGTAAGTTCTTTTGCTTTTATGATACGCTGAAGAGACATCATAAAGAAACATAGTTTCGTAATAATTTGGATGGCTTGGAAAACTTTGAGTACAGTAGCATCCTGTAGCAGATTATGATTATAGTTTTGTAAATAATATGGAAAAGAGACATGACTTTTTTATTACCTCTACTAGTATTTTATGGAATTTCCGTGCGGCTGCGACCATTCCGGTAAAGATACCAAAATGTCTAGTTTAACGAGCGACATAAAAAATCAAGTCATTCCAGTAATAAAAAACATGGAATTATTTTTCTTATTTCCAAATATTAAATATCTAACATCAGTATCGGATATCACAAATCACAAAATTAAATTCCATTTCGTATGTTCTAAAGAGCGTAACGTCATGGTCATGATCTATTTTAGTTTTTTGAACATGTATTAAATTATAAGAAGCACATCATATAATATTCAATAAAAACAAACGGTCATACACCAAAGATACTGGATGTTTCTATACACAGTTCTTTACTACTGGTGATCATGATATATCAATTCAACTGACATTTTGCCAGACGGCTCGCTCGTCTCATAATGTATTCGATGTAAAAGTCTCAAACCGTCGAAAGCAGAAGAATGGGCCATCGCACGCCCATTGCATTTGCATAAGTGTCTCCGAGGTCAATATCCTTCTGTCACTGGTAATGCTTTCAGTCTCGACTGTTTTGTTGTTAATGGTAAATATTTGTAAAGCCCGTTCATACCATATTACCAACTCGTCTTTTGAACTTGAGGGCAGACTGAAGCAACGGCTTCTTTTAAAATTGTTGCTTCAACTCATTATTGGTCTATTGGTCGAGTTCTCAGGCTAATTCTGGGTTCAAATTCCATCTTGGACATAGTTTGTGTTTGAATTTTATTAGGAAAACCACACATGAAATATCCAGAATTGGGAATTGCGGTCAGTATGGCGATATGTTCGCCTCTTGACTCATCAACTCATCAAGCTCTTCAAAACATCGAGAGTGCCAGTTGTAACTCTGACTACCCAGATTATAGACATGAGCTTATAATTTATGTATGTGACCAAACGTCAAGGTGGTTTTGTTGCTGTAATTTCCGTCTTATTCAAATTGATAGATGACCTACGAGGTAATTGAATCAAAGACCATGCTGATATTAATGTGGTGAATATTAAAATATGTCAGACTAAAATTAGTAGTTGCATAAGTAACCAAGGTAAATGAGATGTTTAATGTTATGAATGTGGAAACAATAATAATAATTAAACAAATAGTATTCTCGTATGTATAAGGCGCTATTCAATACGACACAGCATTTTATCATCGGAATATATGTCATGCTTCCCTACAATGGTCATGTTCGTCATCCTCTCTACACAGCCTTCCGTATAATCACACTATGCGTCATATGCTAATGATGACACTGTGTTAGTCGATTTTATGCATTGATATGTCTGTTTGGTAAGGTCCTACATTCTGCAAACATATTATATACAATTTTGAATTGTATGCAATATACATAGATATAGGCCGCTTCCAACAGGTTTATCTGGAAATCTTTGGGGGAGGTCTATGTTCAGCAGTGGTCGTCCTATGGCTGATGATGATGATAAATAGATAGCTTTAATCTTATGACGATAGCATCAAGTCATCACATTCTTCATTTCTTACCAGCTGCCTTAACCCACTTTAATGTGGGCTCGGCGCAACACACTTTTTCAAGCATACAACAGCAAGGATGTGGCTTCATTTTTATGATCGACTACCTACTTGATTTCAACATCCCGGGCAAATTATTTAAAAAAAAACCCGCTCGACCTGGAACGCGAAACTAGGACTTCTTCGTTCACAGCTCACACCCGCAGCCACGACACCAAACAAGCAACAACAAGAGGCGAGGAGTTGGAAATAAATAAGATCTATTCCAGTGTTTGATATACCGAGAATGTAAAACGGTATTTTCAGAAATATGATTGATAGAAGAAATATGTTTTTAATAAACCTTTAAAACATGTGCCGACCACGCGTGGTTTAAGACAATGACGCAAATATTAAAAGAACTCGTTAAAAAATAGTTCTCTAAGCAAGAACATAACAATGAACACCGCAACAAAATCTATCAGGATAGTTTTTATGGTAAGAGATAACAATATCATTATGTAGATGAAGATGATACTTATCATTATACACACATTTTGTACAATTGTACAAATATTTGACTTTATTCCGATGTGATATAAGGATACAACATTATCATGTGTTTGAGTTATTGTATGAAGAATCAAAAATACTATGCATTTAATTGCTTAAAATATTTTTAATTATAATCATAACTTAACATACCGACTTAAAATCCCATCGTGACTAAATTTATATGGGACAACCCTTGAAATAAGCTCTATCGAACACAAAAAGAATCTTGAAAATCCGTCTACATTTGGCGGAGATATCGCGTAACATACATAAAAAATTACAGACGAATTGAGGACCTCCTTTTTGGAAGTCGGTCGAAAATAATAACACGATTAATTTTACTTCGCGTTCTCATGACCTGATTCCTTCAGATATACAAGCACATGTTCAAACAGTCATGCGCCCCCTGATACGTTAAAGTAATATTAAACATACAAGTCATCCAGGCGGAAGGTTACTGGCCTCAATGTTATGAACATCTTATTTGGAAATAGTTTAAATATCTCGTCAAAAGTAAAATGTGAGCAGGACGGTTCTCGGTATTTTTATACTCGAGTCTACCAAATACATAGTTCTAAAGTTGCCATACTGGATTGTTCAGGTGAGTCGTGTTCTAGGATCAGCTATTGTATAAGCAGTAAGTTCAGAGCCAAATTCTGTCGACTGACGAAATATATAATGTGCCTCTAACGTGGCGAGTTGCGGTCAAATATAAATACATAACACACAAAAGTCACACCCATAATCCTGACCCCACAGTTATATTTAAGCCTTGTGTGAGGAATTACGAAAGACTCTCGGTCTCACATCCAGACCCGAAACAAAAATCTGTGTGCCACAAAATATTTTGTTGCAGTACGGGGATCGAACCAGTTGTCACCTCCTTGGTCTAGTGGTAGCATATATGGTCTGCCGACTGGGAGTTCCTGGGTTCAATTCCCAGGTCAGGCAAAGCGAATTTTCTAATTTAATTTTCCCGCGACTGGATCCCTCCGAGGGACGTCAGGCAGGCAGCCGATCGTAAAAACTAAGCCAAAGCCTTTCTGCAACATGCTTGAAAAAGTGTGTTGCGCCGACCCCACATTAAGGTGGAATAAGGGCTGGTAGAAAGAAAGAAAGACGGGAATCGAACCAGTGGCCTTCACAGCTAGCTCGCCCGTTGTGCCACGGAGTCTGTTTACTTTGTATTTAGCCTCCACTGTAGTAGAGTGACTGTACTTATCATCAGATCCAGTGCTAGTCACTTTACAGGATAAAAACTACATTTCCGAGAACATTATTGCATTTCGTGCCAAAGTTTTCAAGAATGATTTGCACTTTCGTGTTGTACATACATAATCGAGGAATGATTTGTTTCTTCGTAAGACATTGGATCCACTACAAACTGAAGGTAATTTTATTGCAATTGACCCACAATATGTAGGTTTTAATGTTTTAAAAAAGTCTGACCTCTCAAGATAGATTTAGTATAAGCTTGTCGAAATCCGGGTGCAATAATTGCATGCTTGGCCATTCTGAGGAATAGAGATGTCAAACAAGTTACTGCTGTTTATCATCATCCGTAGGACGTCCACTGCTGAACATAGGCCTCCCCCAAAGATTTCCAGATCGACCTGTTGGAAGCGGCTGTTTATATAACTTCTTAATTATTGACTAATTTAACCTATATAAATCGGAATATAGCAAAATTTTAAATTCAATTTTTAATATTGTTGTCCTTAAACTGAGTCTAGGTCAACTTGATTACAAAGTAGTGTTGCCAGATCCATCGTGTGAAATATCGGAACACAAGGTTAAAATGATCGGGACATAGGTTTTCAAATCGGGACGTTACTGGCCGGTTAGTATAACAAGAAAATCATACTATAATAGGTATTTTTTTCTAAAGATAAGTAAATGTATGGTCGAATCTCAGTATTGGCGAAGTTTGAATGCGTTTTTTAATCGCAGTTGTAAACCCGACTCTTCGATTCGAACCCGGGATAGAGTTGAAGTATGAACTCAATAGTTCATACTTCAACTCTACCTAAGCTCGAAATATGTCCAGCCTAGGATATAGAGCGCACCGTTCTCAGAGCAGTTGACGCAAAAACCTTCTCGGTGCCAGGCATGACCTAGGCCTAGCATGCAGGGGCCAACTTTTACGAGATGATCATCTCACAGAAGGAGAATCCCGAGAGAGATCGGTAACGATGAAATCCTTGATTCTCTGATTTTTTTTATTTGATCCCTCCAGCGACCAGAGGAGGCATAGTAGGCAGGCGCGACTGACTCTCGTCTCCCCCTATGTAGTTATCAAGTATTTCGCGGCCTTTCGCGACAGGGGCATTAGAAAAATTCCATCCCAGTTTCGCCTGCCCGTCGTAAGCTTCGACTTTTAGGGGCCAACGAGGGTCGTAGTAAGTGGCTGTCGTAGCGCCCCCAAGATGAATAGCAGCGCAGTTGGTCGGCCTCGTGCTGTCATTGACGCCAAAGGAGTCCCTCGGAGGCTGGGGTTTATAAGCGCCCCGTTCGCGATTGCAGACAAGCCACAAGGCGTAATCTATTAGGAGCGATTCCAGCCAAAGCCTGGGCGCTGCTTGCCTAGGGAAATCCGGAGTCGTTCCTAATTGCTGTGAGGCTTTTAGTCGAAATAGCTAGTACAGGATGTATTAGGTATTCGGCCCAGTGGCGCCCGGATATTTTCCATATCTCCCGGGTATTATGGCCCTAGACCATATGACCGGTGACTCCGATATAACCGTCACAAGTTTTTCCAGAGATGGCGTCAGTAGTAAAAAAAAACTCCGCGAAAATTTGATTTCCAAGATTTTTCCGCTAGTTAGCTTCGTTGAAAGTAAGTAAGTAAATAAACAGAAAAACTTTGACTTGATTTGGCCTGCCCGTAAGGGTCATGTTAGCGAAAACCACGCCGCGGAGATGAAGATAAGGCGGTGTTTGTGCAACGTTACACGATTAGACCAAATTCGCAAATTACCTCTAGTGTCAGATAAACTGCAGGAATGTCGCTTGAAAGGTATTGTCACATTTTGAACAAACCACGGGAGTAGTTGGTCGCGTGTCTGGACCAATTGTACTAGGGATGCGTTCCCGTGGACGGCCCAAAAAGCGCGGGTAGTCGTTTTGGAAAAAAGTATAACAGCTAATGGTTTCATTGTTTCATTGGATGCTCAAGACCGGCTGAAGTGGAAAAATTTACACAAAACAACCATTTCGCTGGCAAAATGAGACACTTTTTATCCACGGGGAAAAAAATCACTCTTTACGGATATCTCCCAGCATAGGGGCAGTGGGATGGTCATGCCCAACTGGTCGGCTTTCTGAGGACGGCTCCAAAACCTATTTTGGTTTCCTACGCCGAAACTACCGGCTAAAAAAACCCGTGGGTGCCTTTTCAGCGCATGTGAGATGGTTCCGGAAGATGCGGAGTACCCTCTGGATTGCTGCCCGAAGCGACTTTGCACGTTGCCCTTTGGTCTGTCTGTGGAGCGGGAGCCCACAAATTGAAGTCGCCTTTGGCGAGCACGATACCCGATGTTTTCGTGCTCCCGTGCTGTAAAACTCCTGAGATGGAACCCTTGGATGGCATTAATGTAAGATACAAATGCCGCACATCCCCCGCTGTACGGCCCTGACCCCAATCTGTAGGACTGTAGGCGCCAGTCAACTCACCAGGCGCCTCTCTTCTTGTTTAGCGACTAGAGTCCAAGCATTTCCAATCCCGTCCAGCGCTCTCATTGTGCAACATAACACGTTTACAGAAGGAGGCCATACCGCGTCACCACCTCTGACTGCCGACTATGGTAGCAACTATTGCCGACAGAGAGAAACCGTTACCGGGTACAGCTCTGAGAGCGCTGCGTTATTCATCCCAGGCTGGACACACTTCGAAAGTGTGCTGAGACGTATCCTCGGGGCAGTCGCCACAATGGCACACCACAAATTATTCCTATCCAGACAGGAACCAACTGAAGCACCCACACCCTGTTAGCGCCTGCGTCAGACAAAATTTGACTTTAACACTCTTCTCATTTTTTCCCGTTGATTCCCTAGTAGCATTACAGCTGTCATATACCGTTTCCTTTACTGCAAATCACAATCTCTTATTTATGCCCCACCCTAGTTATTATCTCATTACCTGCTTGCCTGTTTCTAAATTGATAGGGTTATAACATAAGTTATTACTTAAATGTAACTAGACCTTGTTTGTTGTGACTTGTGACCAATAAAGATTTTTATTTTATTTATTGATTGAAAAAAGAAATAGCACTTCGTTAGTATTATGCAAACAGACTTCTGAATCGAAAAATGGTTTAACACACCACCGTAATATTTACTACTTTGTCGGTAAGCGAGTACGAGCGACTTTAAAAATGTCTATTAAAGTACATGCCAAGAAGGATAATCAGAAATCGGGACATTCGGCGTCCCGATAAAGGGTAAATCGGGACGGGTCACCAGACCCCTGAAAATCGGGACGTCCCGCGCAAATCGGGACATCTGGCAACACTATTACAAAGGTTAGGCAATAATATGAAAGCACTGAATATTCACATCCGTTCTACAGTTGCAATTGCATTGTATGATAATATGCGCCGTAATTTTGCTTTAAAATATTGATTTGCTGTAAAACATATCGGTAGATCTTAACACTATTGCAACAACGTCAGTTATTGAAATATTTTTTCAGCGACTTTAAATGCAGTCGGCCTGATTTAAAAGTTGAAGGCATACATCGAACCTCCGTCATACTTTTTACCTAATTATCAGAATACGATGGACAAAAAATAAAAGTGAGCAAGGAGACATTTAATACTATAATACTTCTATACTCTATTCTTATATTGCCCGAGACTACGGCTCTGTGCAAAAGCTTTTTTCTATACTAACTTTTAACTCCAAATACATCGAATCAATTTCCAAAAATCATTTCTTTGTACGCCATAAAAGGAAGCTGTGTGTAAAATTTCACGTTCCTCGTTCCAATAATAATTTCGGCTGTACGCTGATCTTTCTACATGCTCTTATCCCACCTTAATGTAGGGTCGGCACAACACACATTTTCAAGCATATTGCAGAAAGGATTTGGCTAAGTTTTTACGACCGGCTACCTACGTGACGTCAACCCCCTTTGAGGGATCCAATCCTGGGTCAAATTAAATTAGAAAATTCCCTTTGCCCAACCTGGGAATCTAATCCGCGACCTCCCGGTCCACAGGCCATATGTGATGCCACTAGACCACTGAGGCGACATTCGGCTGTACGCTGATATAGATGCTATATAGATACTCTTCGCATAATACAAAAAGCAGTATTGCATTGTATAACAATCATTAGTTATTATCCTTATACTGGCTTGCTCATACTTCTTTTTATACTGTCCTTGTTAACACAAAGCGTAGTACCTGGCAATTGACGTCATATGGTGTCGATTTTCATAACGTCGTTTTTATTGAAATGATGCATTTCGACGATATCCTCGCAATATACTACAATTGCAAAGCAGAATAAATGCGGGGTCGCGGACTTCGGTACGGTAAAGTGTAAACAAATAAAACATCACTTCGTGAGTTCGAATTTATGAATTTATCATGGTGGCGTGATCTAAATAAATGGTTTTTCGGTTGATCGCGCGCTGTTGGTAAATATTTATAATTTTTTTATGTTTCATATTTGAAAGAAGTTAGGCATACATAAACTCATGGCTGTATCCCCGAAGGGATAGGCAGAAGCTAACTAGAGAACTAGAACACCCACATTTCGACGAGCTCATTTCCATCCCAAATGTGATAGGTGCGACTAGCGAGGCTATCGCCATATCGGGCAACAAACAAGAACTTAAGTTGCTACTGAAATTATCTAACTTTTATACAGAGTATATAATATCGCAATGAACGAAGGTTCCACCAGCACTGCAAGGTAAATACCCGCAACTCAACTTGTCTTATTTGGATACATTGATTCAACCATCCAGAGAGCACAATATTTTTTACTTTTCCTACAACAGCGTTCATTCAACTGGCCAAAACATTTTTTTATTTTCCTCATCCAATCGCAAGAACTAGAGGCAACTACTATCTATAACTTACCTCTTAAGGAAGTCAGTGTATTCCGCTTGTCGGATGAGACCAGTTCTCATCATGATGGTCTGGAAACATTGTCGTTCTATGGCCCATAATCGGCAGTCGGTGGCGGCCTTGATAGTGGCAGTCCTCTTACAGTTGTAGAGGATGGCCAGCTCGCCGAACACCTTGCCAGGAGCCATGGTGCTGAGGTATTTGTTCTCCCTCGACACCTCCACCCGACCCTCTGTAGGACAAATAAATTATCTATTAGAATTACTAGCATGATTAGTCATGCTATGCATGATAGTAAAGTTGAAAAGAGGAAACTGTTATCTTCTTTGTGTAGCTCACATTTGTGCTCCTTGTGTTAGAAAATGGCTTCGAAATTATTCATACTTACAAAAATTATATCTAACATATCATCATATCATATACATTGCCCTGATCCCTGACCCTACAATAAGATATCTTGTACCTACAACCTATGAGATTTTCGGTTAACAACATTCAGAGCTAAACAAATGGAAATATTCTGTCGAACATTGATCTCATCTTCTTCTCTTCTCGTCTTCTTGCAACTAGACCTTTACAGTCTATACTATAAAAAAAGGTTTAAAAGTATTTTTTAACTTTGGGATGGGAAATAAATGATAAGAAGATTTTTATACGTTTAAGAAATGAGAAATCTGATGCATTTTTTAATATAGTGTGTCGTAATGGTTTCCGAGATTTCACTTAAATTATAATACATTGAATTACATATTCCGAATTATTCAATAAAAACCACCTCGTCGACTATTTATATAATTTGCGAAATCATAACAATTATAATGGATGTAAATTATGTGAACTCGAGAGGAAAGTGGTGCTATAATGTGGCCTTAACAACAATTCAGTTAGAACAAAATCATAACTCATAATTCTTCCTCATGTAGTTTCATATTTTATTATTATGGTAATCTCATAATATAACAATTATTTTTTACATTCATGGAATAGCTGTAAACAGCTAAATACTAAATTCAAATGGACTTTAGGGGAGAAGGCTATTTTCAGCAGAGGACGAATTGAAGTTGATGATATTAAGGACGATTATGATGACATTATCATCATCATCATCAGCCATAGAAAGTCCAATGCTGAACATAGGCCTCCCCAAAGATTTACAGATGATGACATTATTGATGACTGGATTTCCCAGACGCCGACATGAAAACAGCCAGGCTGACTCAGTAAGCTACAAGAACGATCAAAAAATGTATTAAACATTGTCGATTCCTATACAAATGTTCTTTGGACGCAATAAAAAATAATTTGAATAATATAGTGAATATGGCTCAAAAATAACAAATTCATGCCATTCAAGGCCTAGTTGTTTACAAATGGTCACCGGACATTAGTTATTACTCATAATGGCCGTAAACCGGATTAAAAAAATTGCTAAATATGTTGAAGTACCAAATCTAATTTGGCGCGTACTAATTATCTATGTCGATACAAATGATTTGATTTTTGGCTCACTTTTATTATGTATACAATTGTACCATGTTTTGAATACAAACGAGTAAAGAAACAATATTACTAACTATTCTATATTTTGATATGGCTTATTTAGTGAATTGTATCGTTTCGATTAAAAAATACAAAAAAATATGATGTTTGATGAACAAGAATATACGACATCGTCGAATTACGATAACTCCTCAAGTCACTTAAATACAACAAATTTAGTTTTAGTTAATTACGAACTTATAATAACAACAAATATAAATAGACAATGCAAAAAAGTGAAATTACCAAGTAGTGTCACTTATAAAAAAGTAGTGAAGAACAAAGCTCGGAGATTAATGAAGACGTTTAGCGAGATAACTGTGGGAAATTAGCAGACGAGCGAATTGTGTATTGTTTTAACCTAAATGTAGTATCTACTGTTCTACCCTTGATTGTTTCCATTCCGTAGTATTTATAGGTATTACTATTTTAGCTATAATTGACAATGTATTGTATGATTGTATTAATGTGTATCAGGGACCTAAAATGTTTAAGCTAGTCTTTTGGAACTTTATGTATGTTTATCTGCCCGTAGTCCTGACATACAAAAGAGGCCATGGCTATCTACTAACGCAAAATGTAGGTCACCAGCAAGTTGGATTATTGATACCTTATAGGTCTCCTACATCAGAGGCCAGTGAAGCTTTTGCTTAGTGATGATGGATGATTACAAAACTAAAATACTTAAAAATTCAAGACAAGTCGAATGGTAAATTGGAGTAATCGTCAATTTAGTAGGCAGGATGTCATATTAGCAGGAGATAATTTTAAGCTAAGCCCTTCATATAGATTTGTGAGAAGTAATTAAAAGGCGCTTTGAGAAATAGTAGTTGTTGCGACCGTCATCTCATATATATTAAAATATTTCGTTGCTGACAGTAGCGGGTTGCTCGTCACTAAAGTAATTATAGTCACATAATATTTCAGTTTTATTTACTTGATTGGAAACTTTTTATCCAATGATAAAAACAGTGCTTTTTAAATACGGGTTTGTGGGTTTTTTTTATAACAGTCTACGCTTTGGTCTGAAGACTTAATTAAATTACTAAATATAACATTTATCAATAGTTTATCATAATCTAATTTTGATGAGGTTGTTGACATGCCGTATCGGCTGTTATCATCGCTTATTATTACCAAAATGCGATACAAATCAGTGTGTAAATATCACCTAATCTAGTTTTGCTTGAAGATACCACTGGTATTACCTCGTATTTTATCTAAAATAATTCACTCTATCGAGCCACACATCACTTAATCTTGTAAAAGTAGGATTATAAATATATTGGCGAACCGCCATAATGTGTTTTTTTTTTACGATTGTTCAGCTTACTGCATCATATTAATAATAGTAGTAAATCTATTATCATCTACAGTTAAGTTTCTGCTTACGACTTAAACACTGTTATTAGATTTATCTTTGTAGAATCTAAACCATACAGTGGGTAGTGTCGAACTACTCTTATGTTAAGTTCTTTGGCTATTTATTTCTGCTTGTCTTCATATCGGTTAATACCAGTGTCCGTCGTCAGCCTTAATGTTTATACTACAGCATCCTCAATAATGAGGTAATTGGCTTTGATTATATATTTTAGCTCATTTGGTTAGTTAGTTTTAGCGTAAAAAGATCATTATTATGGGGTTTGTCTGCGACACCGTCTACAAATATGGTCTTGTCACCAAATCCCACCATCCCAATTTTATTGTTAGCTTTATTATGTCAACCGTAGCTTGTAGGATCCTCGAGGCTGTAACTTCATGTTCCTTATTTTAAGATAAACCTTAAACTCCTAAAGCAATTGCCTTCATAATTGATGACTATTAATATTGCTAGCGGTAGGTAGGTAGGTAGGTAGCGGCCTATAGCCATTTGCGTTATCTATATGACTGACAATTTTGTTTCAATTTACTTTTGTAATCAATCAATCATTTTCATAAGAAGAACTTTTTGCGACAGTTTAATGATGACTATAGTAAAAGCGGCCTGCATCCAGCGACTTCCTGCGACATTTATCAGATCGTCAATCTGGAAATCTTTGAGGGAGGCCTATGTTCAGCAGTGGACATCCTATGGCTGATGACGATGATGATGATGTTAGTGATAGCAATATATCCTACTACAATTTATTTAAATTTGTGAAGTGTTACTATAAAATCATGGTTTAAAAATTTAATATCGTAATCCACACTGATGCACAAGAATTAGTTAGCTACTAGTGTAATAATTTGCAGCACATCAATGACTGCTATTTATTTTGTGTCAATGTCCCTTGGCATCATTCTTTTGTCTATAAAAATAACAATAGTGTGCCGTTACAGTACCCATTGTTACATGTTAAATTCGTTGTAATTTTACTATCTGACTAATGTTTATTCATGTGTAGATGTGAAAATTGATTGGTTTCGATTCTACCTATATAGTATTTCTGACAATAATTAAGTTTAAAGGATTGCTAAAATACCATTATATTAGTATCTTGTATCATTTTTATTGATTAAAAAAGTAGCAATTGAATTAAATATTTTGAGATCAGATTTTACCACGCCAATAATAAATACATCTACCTCATTGCAATCAACAAAATAACTTTGCTGACATCAGATGCGTTTAAAATGTTACGATCTGGATGTATTTCTGAATTGATTATGAAATCAACATCTGAAATGCCAAACATCTTCCCCCTGCCTTTATCCCACTTTCAAGCATATAATAAATACACCCAACATTCACACACCTAGTCCTGACCCCACACTAGGTCTAACCTGTATCGTGGGTGTCAGAGACTATGAGAGACTTTCGGCCTTACAACACCCAGACTTGAACCAAATATCTGTGGGCCACACAAACATTAGTCTCAATGCGGGAATCGAACCCGCGGCCTCTCGCTTCACAGCCGGCTACTCGCCCACTGCGCCACGGAGGCTGTCTCTGTATCTGGGAATACATCGAGTACATCGTGATAACAAAGCCATACCTACGATTCAAACCCGTGCAAATATATGAAATGAGCTATTTATGTAAACCGTGTTACCTAAACTGCAATTTGTAATTTTACTATCTGCAATCTTTAAAGCTGATGTCTTTATTTGATATGCAAAATGTGTTACAACTTTGATAAACAAAAACAAATATTATCTGCATGTAATTGTTACGTTCATAAACGTGTTTTGCATTAACATAGTTATTTAGGTGGTCTAGAAAATATGTAAATATATATGTGTGACATCAGAACATTATAAACCGGCATATTTGATGACAGATAAATGTCATCAATCAACATTGAGATATATATTATAATTTTTTTGACCTACTTGAAAAAAGGAAGTACCCAAGTCGTATTATGTTTTTTTATGTATATTACACGATATATCTCTACATTATTATGGACCGATTTTCAATATTATTTTAGTCACGTGATGTAGTTAGTCGTCACTTGATAAATGATCTGTACCATCCATAGATAATATCAAATCAAAGATCAAAGAATTAGCGTCACTATCCCACATCTAACTTAACATAAAATCTTTATTTCCGTTATAATAGTATAACATAAGATCCCCTATTTCTAATAACATATAATAATATTATCATAGTTAAAAATTGCAGTCATTTTTATGGAAGTGATAATTGGAAAATTAAATATCATGGGCGGCTCGGCCTCCGGTGGCCCATACGCTTATGTAACATATATATGTGCCGCCTCGGACGGGTTAATATAAAATATATGAGAACTCGATTTTAGATGATAATATTACTTAAATAAATTATATTTGGAAATATATTAAAACATGAGATCTGAGTTTCCATTTAACGTTTACCACTTCGATAAACAGCCAAGATAAAGAAAATAAAAAACCAGTTTGGAACTAAAAGTGCGAATTTATAATGTTGTAATTCGCCCGCGCCTTTTGCAACAAAAATATATTTGGTGACGGGCAAAATATTAAAACACTTCGTATCTTCTGCTATAGGTACGAAAATTTTCATGTAGAGCAGAAATAATATTTGATTTTCCTTAAAAGACCACGCATTATAAGGAAACTGATGTCACCGTAAGACCCGGAACTAAATACACCAACAACCATATAAATGCCAATCACAGTTTCGAATTTGGTAAGGATTGTTCGTACTTTATCAAACAATGAAATAATGATAAAAACATTTTTGTTTTGTATGTATTGTAAGCTATTGGTTACTTTGAAAGGATTTTCCATCCAGTGTATGAAAATTGCAAGTGAATGTAAAAGACAATAAAATTAAATTGAAATTAAAGCTTCGAATTTTTGGAGTTTGTGATCAACAAAATTTTGAACATTCATTCCTTCAATACCCAGAGGTCATTCCGAAGCGATTGTAAGATAACCTTGATACAAAATATCTACGCCCGCTCTGTTGTCAATTATTTCCTCGCACTCACCATAATAATACAATCTTACAACAATCTTAAGAATATTATACACACCATCAGTACAGACAATGAGACATGACATGAACTCTGTTGCCTGTAAAGAGACATAGCTAGCGATCAGGTCGCCTAGCACATTAAATACATGTTTTCATTATTTTGGATACTAGTAAATAAATACAATTATCATTAACACTAATTTGAATATCTGATTTACCCTAAATAGTTGTTGTTGCAAAGACATTTAGAATTAATTATTCGGCTTTGATTAAAATCTTTGTGATCGATTTGCTTTCATATCATTCGAAGAGCGTAGTGGAATTTTCTACACACTACAAGCCTATGGCTTTAATAATAGTCATGAACATAAACGAGGGCACGCATTCGAACTTTTAACCCCGAATCGTTACGTTCAAAGTGAATTGCCTTGAAACACTTTCATCTGGTCTGTAATTTGCCTCCGTTTCTACTGCATTCAATATTGCAGTGTATGGAATGTTGATAGATATTTTTTTTATTTTGCATGTCATTTAGTCATAAATCGGAGTAGTTCGCTAATTTGTTTTTAATAACAGTGATTATAATGTTTATGGATTTCTTAACCTAATGATTTCTCCTTATTTTGATTGATGTTTGTCTGTTAATTGTAGACAAATTTGAATAAATAATAATAATAATAATAATAATATTTTTATTGCAGACTAAAAGTCCATAGTATTAGTGTGTACAATAATGAATAAAAACTATAGCTATGTTACTGAAAAATACAGAAAATTGAGAAAAGAAAAGAAAAGTAAAAGGTAGACTGCTACACTAGAGCAGTGCACATTTGGCAATAGGCGCGTGCAAACGCGTCCAGTGCTCCAGTATAGGACAGTCCCACCGGTTACACAGTGCCTTCAAGATGCTGTTGGAGCTGGTGCGCCCTCTACGCATGAGAGATACACAACTTTTACGTATGATGGCATAAAAGTCATCAACACCGGCATCAGCAAACATCCCAGAGGCGCTACAAAATCGCGGAAGCCCGAACAGCACCCTAAAAGCGTTATTGTACTGAACACGCAGCTCGCCATATGCTCTTTGTGTATAGCTAACCCACAGACTACACGTGTAGAGTGATTGACAGTAAGCTCTGAAGAGTGTAATTTTCACTTGTGCGGTACAACGTGCAAATCTGCGGGCCACCATATTGCTTCGAACAGCCAGCGCCCTGCGGGCCCCTCAATATCTACATTATCATTTAAGTCTTCCGTTACCCAATGTCCCAGGTACTTAAACTTCGTTACTCGTGCCAGGGGGTTGTTATATAGTGACACCTGTGCCCCGTTCAAGTAGGATTTGTGGTAACAATAGTAGGATTTGTGGTAACAAATCCTACTAATTAAAGCTGGTAAGCTTTAAACACAAGCAACTCGCTCTTTTTTGTGTTGTACCTGAGGCCGTGAGCAACTCCATACCCTTCACAAACTAGGAGAAGCCGTCTTAGCGCGCCAATCGATGGACTCAGCAACACCATGTCATCCGCATAGCTTATATTGTTGACACACACACCGTCGACATGACATCCGATGCAGGTGTCGCTGAGCTCAGCAATTAGCCTGTTTATGTACAGGTTAAAAAGTCTAGCCCCCAAATGGTCAAACGCTGCCTAAATATTTAGGATGGCCTTACCGATTTAAGCACTCGTTATTCTTCAATTTGGCATGGTCAAACAGAACCTATCTCTTCACATTAAATGTAAGCAGGACCCAGTTTAAGGCCCGCTTATTTCATAAAACGGCATGGTCAACAACTGCCTAAAGTTTGACAGCTATTTAAGGCCCGCTTAACTAGCATTTAATCGAGATTAGTTTGAGAGTACCTGCGACCAATCTCAAATGAAACTATTGTATAGTTTGTGATGATGTATGGATGTTTTGTTACTCTTTTACACCAGAATGTCTGAAGAGATCTGAATGAAATTTGGCACAGAGATGGATTAAAGTCTGAAATAGCACATAGGCTACTTTTTTCCCCGGAAAAATGTATGGTTTCTGTAGGTAGATTTGTTTAAATAAATAAAATTTCACGCGAACGCAATGGCGGGCATAGGTTTGTATTTCATAATTTCCGTGTTCTGTGTAGTGTTTAATAATATATACCTACCCCTTGACTTCTATAAAATGTATTTTTCCTCAATATAGCGCACTCAAAGAAGCCAAGACAAATAAAACACTTCAAAAATACAATGATTCATTTTATTAAATCCGATTCAACACTACTGCATGTTGCCGAATTGCTCTCCAATATAATGGTTTTTAGATGGTTCTGATGAAGCCGGCGTGAACTGGGACGTCCTGAATTCCATTCTCAGATCGGGCGAAGTATTTTTCTTTGCACGGACGGCAGTCCTGGCAAGAAAAATTCAAAAAGACTTCTTTCATTGAAACGCTCCAAGAAATATCTTCCATATCCAAACTTCAAAGTTTCCATAATCTGTACATCTTCGTTGATGTTTATTACATAAAACAAAATCACTTCACATACAACAAACACAGTTATTTAATTACGAAAATAAATATAAACAAACAGGTCGCCATTTGCCAATTTTTTTTTTCATTTCTTCCACACAAATCATTGGCTAAGGACGAAAGATACATGCTGCCAAGTAGTAAATATTTTAACAAGATACTAATAAATTATAAAAAGATCCATTTTAGGTTCCGTTTCTATTATATAAAAATGTATAATAACAAAAAATAGACAGAGATAACATAAACATTACAGAAAAATTTACTACAGATGAATTATGATCGGAATGGCACATGGAAAGCAAAAAGTTTAAATAAACATTATCGAATCATGTATTCTGCCAATTATTTATTATAATTATCTTAAAAAAATACTAAATGAAATAAAATGATTCTACGTGAAACGAAACAAAAATATAATTTGATAAAAAATTTGTAATCGAGAACAAACTTTTATTATCTGTAGCAAAATGATTGATCCTCAGCTGATTTTTCCGCCAAGTCTTCTCAAGTGCGTACGACCATGCCGCTCAAAAATTATTGTCTGCTTAACTTTGGGTAGTGCTCAAATGACTTGGATGACTGAGCACTGTTTGACCATTCGGCCCTTAGTGAGGTAATCCCCCCCTGTCTTACACCACAATTCAACCTGTACATATCCGACAACGTTCCACCCCATTTTACAAAATTAGTTTGGTTGCTATACCAATATTTGAGCAAAAGGGCAACATCGCTTCCGACAGTGGTCTCATTAAGAAGTTTATTCCATAGAATGTCATATGAGACCATATCAAAAGCACGTGATAGATCTAGGAAGCACGCATTCACCGGAGTTTTTCTGTTCGTGTAATATTGAACAGTCTTCTTAACACACAAAATAGCATTCTCCGTACACAGACCAGGCCTAAAGCCAAATTGTGAATCATGTAGACTAATACGAGGCGCCATATGTGCGTCGAGCAGACTGTCCAATACTTTAGCTGTAACAGTAGCTAAAGATATAGGCCTATAGTTACTAGAGTCTGCCGGATCCCCGGTTTTATTTTTTACAATTGGAACAACTATGGTTTTCATTAAATCACATGGTAAATAGGAATGTCCTAAACACAACGTGTAAAACATAGCCAGTACTCTCGGCAGGTGTACACCAGCCCACCTCAGATGTTCAACGCTGAGGTGATCATGACCCGGAGACTTACCTTTTGTCATATTTTTAATTGTAGTAATAAAAAGTGTGTAATAAAAAGATTGGATTTTTTTATTACCGAAAACAAAGAACGTCTAGTATTTGTATGTTTATATGTATACTAGCAACCCGGCCCGGCTTCGCACGGGTAGTAGAGCATATTATGCCTACATGTTAAGGTGTCGTAGGGTCGCCGAGAAACAATGCACGCGGGGGTGATCGCACCACGGACTTTTTTGTAGATCTATAAAAGAGGAACATCCCACATAGTGCATAGTTTTGTACCTCTATATCTTAAATGAATTAGGCAGCGTTATCGATGAAAGCTCCCAGGCGGCTTAACAGTTTCCGACTCTTCCAAAAATTGTCATCCTATTTCAACCCATCTCTTTCTGCTTGGCGTTATCCCGGCGTTCTGCCAGGATCCACCTTCCTACTAAGACGCTTCCACTTTGCCCGGTCTTGAGCATCCTCCACAGTGAGAGGACTGGCTGGTGCGAGGCTGGACGTTCTGGAGGAGGATGTGAGAGCCAATGGATGATGCTCAAGATCGTATATTTCAACTAATTTACACAAAATCGTGACAAATTATATATCTAAACCTTTCTCATGAATCACTCTATCTATTGGTGAAAAGTGCATGAAAACTATTTCAGTATGTTTGAGTTTATCGCGAACAGATAGACAGACAGACGCAGTGGAGGACTTTGTTTTATTATAATAATATGTAGTGAAATAGTGACAACTAGAACAACCCAAACTATAACGTTATGTTATCAGTCTGAAGAGACAGCTTGTTTTGTTTTGGTGAATCAGGTTTGCGAGGGGAGGGCAATATATTATACCCTTTTTCTACTTAATCCCCATTCCTTTTCTCTCCATGGAATGCTCTAGCTTGACTGTGCATATGCTTGGCGTGGCCTATGGCCATTAGATGACCCGTCTCCTCATTTTAAGTAAATAAAAATATTTTTTAGCATTTATTGCAAACTTCCTCAAGTAAGAAATTAAATAATGTTTGTTAGCCGTTACGTATTACAAACTACAAAAGTCGTCACAAGAACTTTGAATTATGTATCTGTTTTATAATACGTATATGGCAATACAGTAATGTTTTCTAACTATGCATATCTTTGTGAAATAAATATATTTTTTAAATTATTATGTCGCTAAACCTGTATTGTAAACTAGGAAAAATAATTGAAATTATTTCTCATATCCAACCAAAAGTAGGGCGAAATGAAGCAAAGTTTAATTGATATGCTGGTCTCGGCGCATTTAGTAACCTCTAAGTGGCTCGATATGTATGCAGAGGCATTTGGTGGTCAGTATTAAATGAACTGTGCATGTCGTAATTGCTGTGTCCCACTACAGTTAGCCAAGCGAAATGACTCCGCCGATCAATATTCTTCGTGGTGAGTAAGGATTTTACTAAAACGGTATTTTTCTGATTATTTTGAATACAGCCTTTAACAGTTCATATTTAAGTAGTTATTTATAAATACATAGGAACTGCATAAACTTACCAAAACAATAAATATTTTTAAAGTGAACTGTGTGTTTATTAAGTATTGTCAATGGATCATAAAACAATATGTTTGATGTCTTGCGATAATATAGCCATTAATTATTATCTTTTACATTTATATGACAAAATAAATCAGTTTAAATTATGCTATAATACCTAAATGGTATTGTGTTCCTAAGACATAATAAAGTACTGAAGGGGTCTTTCAGAATAGAAGTACATTAACTTTTGCAACCATCAAAAATGTAAACCAAATTATTACAACTCAATTCACAACAACAAAGAACAAAGTTGTTGATACCGCACTCGTGACCTAGATAGGTTACCTACAATCAGAATACTAGGCCTTGTCCTGTTTGCTTTAATACATAAAGGTATCAAGTTAGCAAACCTCTGTACTAAATCAGCAGTGATTTCAAAAGTAAATATATGGAATAATTACAACGGATATATTATTATTTTCGACCGAATTCCAAAAAGGAGAAGGTCCTCAATTCGTCTGTATTATTTTATGTATGTTACGCGATATCTCCACCAAATGTGGACGGAATTTCAAGATTCTTATTGTGTTCAATAGAGTTTATTTCAAGGGTAATCATATAAATTTGGTCACGAACGAATTACTTTTGAAATCGGTCCGTTATATTTTAAACTTGTAATTATTTAAGTCATTTTAGAATCTTGTAACTAAGAAAGTGAATCCACCGGGACGCAAACTACCTCAAGAATTGTTTTGTATAGAATCTGTTTCAGAAAACTTTTCAAAAAGTTCTGCTCTTTTTATACCTAATACATAAAACTAAAGTTGGTGACTACTTTACCTTTTCGTTGGGTTTAAACTATTAAGTCATTATAATATTCATCTGATGTAAAACTTGTAAAGCGAGAAATCTCCTCCTAAAATAATATACTATTGGCACATTACAGATGTAGCAGCTGGGATCGATTTTTCAGAAGAATTTGGGTAAATTATTATATTTATGTATTAGTTATCAATAAAGTTGTGCTGTCTTCAGTCAAGACAGAACAGGAACAGGATCTATTAGATACTTCTGTTCGCGTACAGCTTGGTATTGGATGGAGTTAGTAAAGCCTTTTTAATATTCTTGCAGGCAAAACTTGAGTCATGTAAGTAGGTGTAACGTCGTTGGTGCGTATTTCGTATCATAATGTGACGTCATTTAGATTGTCATTCGCAAGGAGACCTCGAAAATGTCTCGACAACGCAGCCGCTCATCGATCAACGTGAGCACACACGAGATCAAAATAGCCTGTGATAACAATATCGATGATAACAGCACTCTGAATATCGATAACCATAATAGGTCTTATTTTATACCGGTCATTGTGCACTATTTCCTCCGTACAGAAATTAGAAATATTTATGTGAATAATTATGTAAAATAATTTGTCATTTCACTATAAAACTTTCAACATTGTACTATAAAACTTAATCTTATGAGTAGACAGGTACTTCTCAGAAAAAAAAAAATACTAAGAACTGCTACTGTGGTATTCTTGTGAATTGATAAATAAATGCAATTACCTGATTCTTCATTTCGTTGATACTTGTCAATCGCCTTGTTGTTTTGTTCCTCTAGTCGCGTGACATCCAGTATAATGCCAGCGTCTAAAGACGCCTCTGTTGCCGTACTATCACGCTGACATAGATTACCGGTTCTACGCTTTCGAATTCCATAAGTATGAACAGGAACTATGAGTTTAGGGCGTGGAATTGAAAAATCTGAGTCTGAACCACTAGATGAACTTTTAGCACTTCTCGAAAACACACCGTTGTTATTAGGCGCACGTTCTTCACTGATACGTTCTTTTGTCAGTCCGAAAGATGTAATATCATTATACCTATCATACCTATCATCACTTTTTACTCTCACTGTATTGTATAATTTGCCATATTTATCACGTTTGATTTGTTTCGTAACACCGTTCGTAGTCCGATAGTCACTTTCTTTACTCAGATCGGCCGAGTGTAACCCATTGGTAATTGCCGGTGCGGGCTGATTCTGACTTCCGTTGAACATTTCGTACTGCATCAATGTCAATTGTTCGCTTGGCGATAGATTTCTTTTCGGTTGCGTGACAGTGACACCATTGTAAGGTGTGTTGTCAGGCTGAACCGTATCTAAATACGCTTGAAGTGGCGTTCGACCCTCGTTTTTCACTCTCAAAGATTTAGAACGAAAACTCGGCTTAGTTTCTTCAATGCGTCCGTTTCGCTCGTTCGCCGGTTGCGTAGTGTGGTTAGGAAGTTGATCGCATGTAGATAACGGCTGGTTAATAGGCCTCATGTATAAGCCCAAATCTTCCGCTTCGCTATCCATTTCGAGTTTTTGCTTTCCGGATTTGGCTTTTATTGGAGTTAAATCCAATGTCGCCATTGAATTTATCAATTGGTACATTGTATTCCCGTTTTGTTTTGACGGTTCGTTATGTGAGTTCCTGTCCTTTTTTGTGTCTTTGTGAATTTGTTTTATCTTATCACTGTCGGTATCATTGTTCTGTTGACTGACTCTTGAATAATACTCATAATAAGATTCAGACGATGGGTCCGCCGGCACAGGACCAGGGTCTGGTAATGGATAGTAATTTTTCTTTGAATCGACCTTCCTTTGTCTATGGGCATATTTTAATGAATCTCTACGCTGCGGCGGGACTGGCGGCTGCTTGCTATTCGATCCGAAAGCCTCGATATCCCACTCGGTAAAATTCCGTCGTTTAACTCGTCTCAAGGTCGATGGACGGTATCCATTTGGCATGTCTTTGAAACTGTAACTGTGTTTTAGTTTATTTTGAATTATTAAATTGTTATTGGCTCGTGCCTTTTCCTCTATATTTTGTTGGTATTTAGCTAACTGTGACAGATTGTCACTAGGAACATCGTTATAATATCCACTGTCTTCTTGTGAATATTTTTTTTCACTGTAATATTTATCGGTAGTGCGGCCAACATCTTTGCATGATTTGCTTCTCGATATGGAATTAAATTTACTGCTGGTCGAACGGTCATCGTTCTCGTTGTAGGAGCTGAGATTTTTAGCTCCGACCCAGTTCGCCGCGTAGACTAAGTCCATAGTCCGGTCGTTGATTGAGAGCCACGGGTCCTCCATGACCGCTTTTCCTGGATAATGTTTTATTTTCATATTGTCACTACACCCAGCAACGCAACTTTACATTGAAATGAGTTCTTGATTATTTGAGGAGACATTATAGACAATTTTAGTATCATTTTCCGGTTTGTTTAACGTTTACACGATAAAGGTCATATACTGACCTGTAATATTTTAGCGTTTATTTTCGCATCGATTTATGTTATGATCATACTGTAGACCTGCGGAAATACCGTTTACGTGCTACAACAAAATTCTATATTCATCTCTTCTTTAATAACGCATTATTAATCTTAACTGGCAATTGCGTCAAGAATGTCACGTTTCGTTGAATTGATTAGCTAGTAACAATAGAAGGATTTTGCAATAGCTATAATAGTTTACTATGTCTAGAAACTTTATTAATTCATTTAAGTGAAACCATTTTGCTAAGTTTCGACATGCAACATATAAAATTATATAGAATAGTGAAAGTGTTTATTAACGTATGTCATGTATGAGAAAATAAACTAGCAATTACAATTGTAATATTAACGATTACACTAAAATTTCTAAACATAACAATGAAAGTTTTGTTCAATAAAGAATCATTTTTATTTAAAGCTAAACTCGTTGTTTTTATTTTATTACATACATTTACTATACGTTTTCATAGTTACTAACAAAAAACTAAGTAAATTGTGCTGTTGGTAATGGCTGTTGATAAAGTGGTATCCTCTTCGTATAATTATCATAATGTTTTTACAGTTGCTAAGGTTTTAACTAAAAGTGTATTTATACAAAAATATTCATCTTACTCAGTGTTAATCCCGGCAAATAAAACTTGGCAAATAAAATACTTTTGATTCTGAAGTGACTTTTTAATATGAATAGATTTATCATTAAACTTAACAATTTGTAGCGTGACTAACTAAGTATAAGAAGTGGCCTCAGACAGGACATATAAGAGTCTACATAAAAAATGCTTTGCAACAACCGGAACGGAACGGTTTGAGGGTGATTATTACACACATATCCCGGTGCTGCACTTGGACATAATACATCAACTGGAGGAAGCCGTAAGTGGAACTCTATTCAAAGAAGTCTATCAACCAATGCAAATGGAATTACATTACGTAATAATTAGATAATGGGCTCTAGACAACCGACCCCGTTAGTCTTTAACATAAATAATTTCGAGCAAATTGTTAATAATACACTTCACTACACGCTAACGTAAATGTTAATCGAAAGTTTCCGTCCATAAAAACACCATAAATGTCTCAGAAAAAAGATCGGACAATATGAAGAGTGTTGAGCTAATTAGCAAATGTTAATTTTAATGCATGATCGATTTAATAGGGAAAGATTTCTAAGACAAGTAGCTGAGTTGAAACCAGTTCATTGGTCCACATAATCAGTCGGCTGGTCAGCGATGATACGTGAGAAACACATCCAGGAACTTTAGAAATCAATCGTCGATGCCTTACTTACTATACTTCTTGAGAAAAGTAAAAAATGAATGAATTGGACTTCATCCAATAAACATAATACAGGAAAATGTACGCAATTCAATTGGAAACTCATTTTAGGTAATCTTCGATGTATGATTAAGTTGGTAGGAAATAGCTTGTTTCAATATACGATAGATTTTATGGGCTAGGCGACGTTTGGTCAGCTTTCTCAAACAGCTATTCCATGAGCTAAAAGGGGAGCAAGCAGTATTATTGAAGCTGAACTAAGGCCACTAAGCGAATACTGGCATGTCGCCTACATACCTTATAATGTAACTAAGCATTAATGTTCAAATTATTTGTACACAACTGTCTAATAACATTTAATATTAAGCGAAGTCGACATGAATTTTACGGTTAATTTTAAACGTATAATTGGATGGTATATTGTTTAATCTGCTACTTTAGAAACCACCTTGATGGAAGTAATATAATTTAAATTAAATTTACGTTATTTGTACGTTTTTTATGAGTAAATAATAATAAATCAGGATTATTTTCACGAATTACGTGTGTATTTCTATCAACTTGGCTATTCTAAGTTCTGAGAACAAAGACCATTATTTCTTCCAACAAAATGAAGAGCTACAATCACGTAATGTCAATTTTGGGGCATGTAATTTATTCACACCACTTATCATCATCATCACAATTATCTAGTCCCTGATAATCTTGCTGGGTATAGGCTTCTCTTCTTGAATTAATAAAACCAAACATCAGGCTTAATATGTACGGCCTTTACACAAAATGTTACGAGGCTTCAAAGTTACATCACTATCAAATGAATATTTATTTAAATACGTAACGGTAAGTCACTGGAACTTAAAACAATAGTTCCATTCTCCCGTTTAATAGCTCCCTAATTTACTATGGCCGAACGCGGTCGCGTCACGTTAACTTAATGTTTGTATGTAAAAGTTTTCTTCATGCAATACTCTTTAGGCCTTAGGCCTTATTATAAAACGTGGACTATCTTTAGACAATTTTTTTTCAATACTCGATTTACTATAACCGTTTGCTTTAAGCTACATTTATATTTAGTCCACGATTTGTAATAAAGTCGTTCAATTGAAATAAAACTATTTTTACGGATTCTATCACGATTAGTTATTAATTATTTTTCCGACGTTTATTTTTTTTATTTTTGGCTTTGCAGTCTTCGTTGTTACGGGTCAGACTGAGGTGTCATTTGTCCAAAAAAGGTTAGTGTTACAATATCTACCTTCATTTTTAAATTATACAAAATCAAAAAAGGTTAATTATTTGTGTTACGATCTACGCAGTACGATAATATTCGCGTAAACTTAAGAAATCAGAGTGTATAAAGTCGTTCAAGTTTCATTTCGTTCACGCCATGAATTGCGTTACACATTAGTATTGAACTATGAGTATAGAGAATTAGGGCCCTGTACGGGAGTGTGGGGCAATGGACATTTTGTGTTTTCTTTTTATCATAAGAACAATGACGTCGAGTAGTCATTCATTACTGATTGATAAGGGTATATATCCGTCAAGGCAACTGCTCAGTTCCTGGTTTTTGTTACTCAACGTCTTAAGTACTGGTTAGCTTGACAACTATCTATTGCTGATTTAAGTTTCTCTTTTTTCATATAGACTGTAAGAAATCATGTTCCAACAGCGGATACCCTTCTATCTACTATATTTCGATTTACTTTTTGTCCAACAATTTCACGCTACCGTTTTTGACCATGTTTTGAAATATCCGCATTATGACAACAAAGGCAAACTTTCTACGGTCTGGTGGCCCTTATAATGGTCGGAATATTTTATGATAAAATCATAATTACATGTCATGTGGTATATTGTGTACTGGTACACAATACAATCGACATTACTTTCTAATCTTACACGAAACGTGACAATGTTCCATAGCGGCGCATTAATTAATCAAAGTTGACAAACAAGCGATACTATGTGCAACATACATTTCAATAAACTTAACCAAGCGCGATGCTATTGCGATATTAGTTAATTATGAAACGAGCACACAGCTGATTTGCTCCAGTAATCTATGAAGCCAGTTTTTATAAGGAATCCCCTTGTTCCAGCATTTGTTGTTGTTGAACTTTAAATAAATATTGACATTGATTATGTAGGAATAATCACTGAACTACTAGTTATAAGTATAGCTCAAATTGTAAATGATCTTGAAAATGTATTTATCAAGAAGGCTGGATGATGAAACGTGTTGGAATTAATGATTATTTGGTAATATTATAGTGATTAACTTAATAATGTCTGACTGACTGGTATTCTTTTAAGAGTACCTTATGTACGCAGTGAGATGCGGTGTAATCAAAAATAAATAAACGAGTGCTGATGTCACTGTGCTCCAGCGAAATCAGACATAGAAAGCTCGTCTCTCGAGCATTAATATGCTAAAATATCTTCACTGACAAGACAACGTTCCGAAATACTTTCACGGCACACGAGTAGTGCACGCAAATGCGAGGTTTGCAATAACCTTGCGCTAAAGCCTTCGGACACTTTACTTTCAGATTGTGGACCGTATGAAAAAGGACGAACGTCTCGACTCATAAAGCCTCAACAATACTAGACCATCCATCATCAACAATGAAAGTGAAAATAATTGTTCGAATGGTCTTGTTCCAGTCTTGGTTTTCCACAATCGGAAATTAACACGTTACGACAATTAAACACAAATATACAATTTTGTTGTAGCACGGTATTAACACTGAGCAATTGTATCAATCCTCAGCTTATCTTGTTTATTAAAAGGAATTCTCCCGAATTCTATCCAATAAAGCGACAGCTGCAACTTAACGAACAGACGATTTCACACCTTAACATGTACACATTTCTACCACAGTATATATTTATGTGCCTCACGAATTAAGATTCACGTATAGAACATCAACAATAAACAATGAGCACATTGCTTCTCTCACAAAGTCGATCGCGACTATTTTAAATTCGAAACGCGAGTTACTGGAGACATGACGACCAATCACGTCGACGCCGCTCCGCTTACTGCTGCACCGAATGCTCTGTTTCGATGCGATCAACTCCTGCGCAACGCGGACAGCGCGCTAGAATGAGACGTGATTATACAACAGACAGAGACAACGCACACACCTACCTGAATAATAAAAGCTGTAAGCTCATATAACAAAAGGTAGATCAAAGTACGGTGCACCTTTTAATTCTGATCCTAGATGGGACGTAGAATGGTGAAGTATACAAGACAAAAAACTTTAACAGCTTACTCGTTAAAAAATACCTCGTGATAATCAAATTCTTATGAAAACATTCAGGAAGACTTTAATTATATGAATAAAATGTAAAAACTTTAGGGAAATATGAAAATATTATTATAATTAGTGAAATTGATTAAAGTGTTCCAGGAGTTTCGAGAATACATAATTAATAATTTATCACAAGTTTTGGAACGATAATCCAGGAATTGAACCGAAAATGACGAGTGTCGACTGAACCGAGTAAAACTACAAATAATGAAGGGCCGCGTCTGTAATTACCAAAACGGAAACTTTAAGTGGACCGACAAATCGAGTAATTGGGCGCCTTATTGCGAAATGTAATTAGTGTAAATAAATAAGTTGAAGCAAAGCGAAACACCCGTGACCAGTGTTTATCAAATGTTGTTCATTAAAGGTTACAGACTTGTACCCTATTTCTCATTTATTTGTGTTCATTGGTAATTTACATAAAGTATTTTAAAAGTCAGATTTAATGTAAATCAAAGAATGTAAATGTTAAAACATAAAAATGAAACCCACTACCACACTGTTTAAAATTGTATCAGTAATAACTCTTCATAAGTGATAGACACAGCAGAGTATTTTATCAATTCGTATAGTCGTCATGAGATAAGACATTTTGTTTGTTAATTGGAACTAGATTCTTTTATTATTGACACACTAATAATTGGGTTGTTAATGGAGTTTCATATCTAACATTCATAGATACTCATGCAGAATGTCAAATGCTAATTCTACAACTAACATTTTATCGACATTTGAAAGCTGAGACCTCCGCGATTCATTTCTCTAATATTTGCCAACAAATAACTTGAGCCGTCAGTTTTAACAATCTTTGTTTGTCTTGCTCTGAGCTGAATAACAAATTAAAGAACGTAGACGAAAGCGATATAACTGTAAGTTAACCACGGGATAGTAAATTAAGCAGTGTGAAAAGCCTTAGTATACGAACTCGTCTCTATGGAATCGCAATCTGGTTACACAATATAAGTAATTGATTCTCGACCATTAACAGTAACTATAGACGCATACAAAATGAGACCAGTTGAGACCAGACCAGTTTTGAAATCAGATTTTCTATACTTAAGAAGTTTTGTTAATATGCAATCTGTTGCCAAATATGACAAAAGGAATATTACGCTTGAATAGTGAAAAAAACTAATATCAGATGCGGTACCTTATTATTGACATTAGAATGTTACGATATGTGATGTTTTGGTGTATCTATCTTATAATTAAAGCTCAAAGAGATGGCATTATTAAAACCACTAAAGTAAGCCATATAGACAAAGAATATAATAATATTTATGTCTGATACGAACCAACATGAATTAAGTGACTCGCTTTGATTAACAATCTGTCTTATTGAATCAAAATGGCGTTCCCCGTACACGGTAGGTACATATCAACCTTAAACAAAGGCTATACAATGCATATATAGATGTTCAATAACAGCAGTAAAACCTAGAGGATTATCGAAATAGAGTCACTAACTAGTAGTTCTTTAATTATAAATCCGAATTCTCGCTACATTAAATAAATAGATGATTAATAAATATTGTATAATGCACTTTCTTAAATGAATTACTCTTACCAAACTATTCGCTTTTCAAGGAATTCGTCATTGATTATTTACCACCGACTCTTACAAACTTAAGGTTCTATTACCGTTCAAAAGAAATCCGAAATGAAAGTGTTAATGGATCAATTGGTGAAACATTAAATGGGGAAAAGGCAAAAGTTTTAAACGCAGTAGTCAGTGGAGCGGAAGACGACGTGCTTGTGAAATGTCGATGGAAAACTATCAAACACGGTTTTTTCTAAGCTTATAGGCGATATGTAATAATACTTTTGTCAATATTACGAAATTGGACGGCGATTTCTTATTCGAAGCCACAAAAAACCGAATCCACTACCAATCGAGTTACGGACCGATTATCACAAACTGGTTATCGAATTGAATCAGATGTCATCGACACAATATTTACTTATGATTTTACACTAAAAATAATTTGTACATGTAGAATGTGCATGTATTCGGCACAAACTATACAATCTAAACTGTCGTCGAGAGACACAATTTCCACAATGTCCTGAATGTCTTTGTTGGAATATACTGAGCTACTTCTAAATTCCTGTATTGCTCTCTCAAAAGATATGTGATCAACAATGTTAGATGCTTTATCAATTATAGACACAATATATAACCTATGAAACTAATCAAAAACGTGTGCCCGCATATTGTAAGGACTACAATCTTGCATCTGCATCAAGATGGATTGATATAATATCAAATAAGCATGATATATGGAATTTAAGGTTCTAAGCGATTTCAATAACTTCGCCTGTGCAGTATCTTGTTCTTGTTTTATATTAGCAATAAGTATTATGAAAATATTAAACTAGAGGACCACTTTATTATAATTTATAGCATCTTCAGTGGTCTTCGATTGGTGTTTGTACAAAAGATGGGATAAAAACTGGAAACGGGTTCTGAAGTCTGCATAGCTTTTATGGGAGTGCCAATATTTTTTGTTTGATGCACAAACTCAAGTTGGCTCACAGTTTCTTTTTAATATATTCAGAAAGTGTATTTGGATGGTTGATTGTTTGTATGGACCATCATAAATATCTTTAAAACTTCTTAGTGTTTTCGTAGAAATTCAGTTCCAGGAGATGTTTACAGATAAAATCATTAAATACTCTGTTATTGTGGGTTTCTTATTAAGAAAAAATATTTTGTCCTTATTTATTTGTATTTTAGAAACATTTAGATTTAATATCAAGCGTAATTAACAATTTGTTTGAAACTGATAGCATGCTTTCTTATTACCTAGGCATTTCGACAGCATACGAAAACGTCCAGCTGTCATTATTTATCATTCCATCAACAAGACAAATACAGTAAAATTGTATGCATATTCTGTATCCGATTTCTGTCCACATAACGGTTGATGATGTTATCACCCTTGATTAATAACAAGATTACTCAAAAAGCTTGGTCAAAGTCACAATCCAGTATTTGCTGATATATTATATTATATAAAAAATATGGTCTATTGAAAGGCGTTCTCCAGTATTCTCTGTAAGGTACCACTGACGTAATAAGGCACTAAAAATATCTAAATCAGGCTTCAGGCAGTAAACTATCGAGAAACGGTGCAGGAATAGTGTCAATTTCTTGTATTGGAGGGCAATAAAATAAATAAATAAATAACTCCAATAGTCACATACATAGTCTTGACCCCACACTAAGATCGAGACTTGTGTCGTGGGTATCAGGAACTACGAGAGACTTTCGGTCTCACAACATCCAGACCCAAAACATATATCTGTAGCCCATACAAACATTTGTCGTAATGCGGGAATCGAACCCGCGGCCTCTCGCTTCACAGCCGGCTACTCGCCCGCTGGGCCACGGAGTCTGTCCACATACATGTACCTCTATAATAAATAAAAAAAGAATTTTACCGAACTAAAATAAATACTTCCTTTGTGTCATAAGATGTACGAATAATATCCATTGAAACTCTAAACATTATTTGTAAATCATCAACAAATTATACCTCAGGTTACGATGGAAAATTCCAAATTGCAATATTTATGTCCCGTATTAAGTTGACGTAGTCGGTACCTACATGTAATTTTTCCACAGCATAAATGAAGTAATGGGTGCAGAAAAATCGTTCGCTTGGATAAAAACGCTCCAGTATTGCGGATTCAGTGGCTTTTTAGGCCGTACTATAACGTGTCTTTTATCAAGAAATCAAACTATAATGTATCTGGATTGGAACCATTATTTAAAGCTTTATATGATGCAACTGTTGAAAACGTTGCGCTTTAAGTTTTTACTACCTTATACCTAAATTCCTCTTCCCCTTCCGAACCCCTATTCGCCTTTTTAAATGCTGGAAACCACTCAAAAATGTTATAGTATCACATAGGTCACTATGGGCGGTGAAGACCACTTACCATCAGGTGCACCACCTGCTCGTTTGACAGTCACTGCTATAAAAAGGCATAGTATCATTTTTAAATAGACAAGAAAATAAATATTGAAGAGTATTTTTAATGCTGTCAAAGAAAGTAACCAGGAGAAAGCATTTCGTCAGTTAAGAAAACTACAAGTGTTAATTAACTTAATGTTTACTAAGATTATTACATACATATTCAATTAATATAAATCGAAATTACTCTTAAATGCAAATAGTATCTGAACAAGTTAAACCCGAAATAAACTATTTAAATCGATTTTGTGCATAACACCAACATCAAAGTCGAAGCGAAACGAAAGTTCAAGTAAAAGTAAAAAATCAAGCTATACATTGCTCAGTCTTGATTTATTTTGTGATGCAACTGCAACGTTGAGGATCATGAGCACCTATTGTTAATTTATTCACATTTTGTGATCATGATACTGAATCAAAAGAGAAAAATGAATATTCTCCAATATAATTTAAACTTCAAAACTCAACATCTTATAGTTTTTTAAAAGCAAATTATTGATATTTGTCGTCCTAAATTATTCGCAAAATCAGCATTATATCTTGAATGCTAATAATTATGTTTTTCTAAACCTCTTTCCCTGTGATTCATTCATGCTGATTACTTAAATGATAAAATCTTTTAAAAAATCCTTAAACATAAAAGTTATAACGGCAACTATAGAACAATTCTAATAATTATTAGATAACCTCGCCAAGAAAAACACACACATAGTTTCCTTTCTAACCAAAACAACTCGTATATACATTACGTATATATTTACATAATTTGAAAATATATTGCATAACAATTGGTATAATATAAAATAGAAAAGTTCTTTTGGATACTAATCAAATCTAATATTTCAAATTAGAATTCTTACGACATTTGGCGTCACAAGTTATTTTCTTCTTCAATATTTGTGTTATATAGGCATTTGAAATAAATATTTATGTGATAACAATCAATAATTCAATATTTCTGTATTATTACCTGCAACATTATAAACCTGAGCTCAATCAAACAAGAAAACAATGCAGAAACAGCAAATAACTGTCCAAAACGTTATTTATTCATTAACAATTTGTGTTATATAGGCATTTGAAATAAATATTTATGTGATAACAATCAATAATTCAATATTTCTGTATTATTACCTGCAACATTATAAACCTGAGCTCAATCAAACAAGAAAACAATGCAGAAACAGCAAATAACTGTCCAAAACGTTATTTATTCATTAACAATCGAACGAGAGATGAATAGGTTTGTTCCGAGAGTCGGAACTATTTGGTCTCGTCTTGTACAATTGAACAATGGAGTAGACGGCATGCGGGCATTCTTCCCTCTCGTATACCACTCACACTTTCAATAGATGATGCATCTAGTAATTATTTAAATAACATATGTTTATACGTCGCGGCAGGGGCACGTACAATAAACCATTGCTCTTTTTAGAACTATCGTAGTTTATAATATTCAAATTCTGAATGATGATATAAAGTTACTAATGTTCAAAGGATAATTTTATATATTTACAATTTATTTAAATATTCTACAGAAACAAACTTAAAATGGCAATTTCTGTACCATAATATTCCGTCTTTCAGGGGTCCAGCAGAACTAAATATTAACTTTAGTAAAATGTTAAGTAACTTTAACTGTTTGAAATGTAATACTATAAACATCAGTAAACAAATGATTGTGGCGTGTAAACTCGTATCAGAAACTTGACCTGTAACATTGATTTTTGGAAAGCGCGTTTTTACATAACATACTAACGATGCCGCGATGGAGGAAAATATCGTCGGCAAATAAACACCTGATTTAAATATAATTTACGATCGATGTGTCGTGTTAGGCAAGAGGTATGCCACCTTTTGACACTATGAGCGTCGCATCGCGTCGTGTGTACCTCTATATAACCTGCCTTATCTCTAAAAGAGAGACCAAGAAAACACCGTGTAGTTTTTTAACGACTTAGGCTGAAATCTATAGAGCGAACTTCGACTAAGTCTATGTCAAAGATCACTTTCACTTAGTCCGAGTAATTTTTTACAAGAAAATCTTTGCTTAATCGGTCTCTCAGTCTGCTTACTGCTGCTGCTGCAAAATTCCAAATCCTCACTGTGTTCGTTTATTTGACTCATACTTAGTCGAAGTTCGTTCTATAGATCTCAGCCTTAGATTTTATAGCTTTTACAGCTCCACCGTTAAAGCTGACGTCCACTTGTAGTACTTTTCAGTGTTCAGGCTTCGGCAGTCTGCAGCTGCCTGCAAATTAGCTTCAACCTCGGTGCTGTTGTTTTTTTGTTTGGTTCATCGCTCATCGTTCATCATTGGAATAAATCCATCATACGAAAGGAAATAATTATCGAATACAGTTCCATAGCATGTACGATTACTGATAGTTTTTATAACACACAGTTTAACAGACTTTCAAAAAAGGTGGAAGTTGGTACATTATCGGACTCCCAAGGTCAGACTTATTTTAGTTATACTTTTGTTTTCGATAAAAGCTAAGGGATCCTAAAGGATCCACGATAAATTTAGGAAACAGTTTATAATGACAGTAAACGTACTGCAATTTTTATAGTTTCTGGTATTTTAGCTTTAGTTAACCTTACATTTATATAACCCTGTGTTCGTGTTGACCATGAATACAAAGGCACAACGACATGCGATGGTTCAAAGGGTATAATTTTATTATTATCCCATTTACACTGTCTTGCTTTGTTCCCACGGCATATTCTATAACTTGTACGTTCATGATGTTCGTCCAATTAGATAATTTAAAAAGTTGTCTTGGTCAGGTCGCCATTTATAGGAATGTCAGAACCACTACTAATCATTTCATGTATGGTGATGCAATCGTTTTATTTTGTTGTTAAGTTGAGGACGCTTTTCGTTTTTAATTTATGCAGCGTTTGGTCCGATTAGATACTTTTATCTATTTGCACTTTAAATTATTACATGACTCATGAATAGGCAAGTAAATGAATGATCTATAAATAGCACTTCGATTTTATCTCCAACATTTTTATATGGAATTTGTTGCGATTAGCCCGCCCACTCTAGTACATTTAAGGATCCAAAACATAAAATCATAACCAAATGTAAATTGCGTGGGTTTGTGCTAAATGAATCACAACTCAACCTTTTCTGAACATACTAAATACTGGTTAAAAACTGTAAACGTTAATCTTGCAACACTAATGTTTTATTACATAACAGCACGAACAATGTATGTACCGGTTCTAATAGAAGTAATTTAAGGAATTAGGTTGCAGCAACTAGCCACGTCAAATACTCATAACCATTCATTCAGTTAAGAGAAATCGCGTGTTATGGATGGTCACGTCGTCAGAATGCATGCGTGGCAGCGAACAATGCTTCTAAATAAAGATACACCCGTCACTTTAAATGTTAACAGGGGACTGACGTCAATTAAAACTGGCACGGTAGCTTCGATAATTAGATAGGGAATTGGAACGTGAAAATTGATAATAGGCTAATTGATTTGAATGAAAACTTCGCGAGGAATTTAGTTTTTACAAGGAGTAAACGGTAGAGAAATATGGCGTGAACGCAATTCGAAAAACTGGATATGAAGACGATATTCTTCTGAACTCGGTAAAGATTTAGGACACAATATTGTTAGAACTGCACATAGCTTAGAAATAAAGCTTAAAATGATCACATACTTGAAATCCTAAAGAAATATGAATATTTCAATCCGAATCAGTTTACTCATATAAATTAGTAATCTTTACTCCCGAAACCATATAAAAAAATAATAAAATAATAATAAAAAAAACATACTAAAAGTAATGGAAAATCTTAAATTCCAAGACTCTCAAGCATTAGGATGTCATACACTCAATGTTAAATAACGCATTGCTTCATTTATAATATAATAAGTACAATTCCCAAGCTCGTAAAACTTTATAGTCATTGTTCGAATAAAATTTAAGTGTGCATATTCGTACTTCGTAGATGTTTCGACGCACCACATTCAAATCTCCAGACGCATTAAGGCCACATTGGCCAACTACAATGAGTTCAAAACGACTGGAACTCAATCGAAAATTGCCTGTTGCGACTGTCATTTTGATTCAACCACATATTATGTTGTAAAATTCATATGCTTAGGAAAGATTAATAATGTTCGTGGAATGATAATAAGGAATTTTTAAGCAAAATATAGCCTTTGGATGTTGACCCTTTGACATCAGATAGTGTGGGTTAGTCCGCTATCTCTTTGATAGTTGCGTAATATACGGAATTGGAATAAATATGTAAATGATCAATGATACTAACAGAATTTTCCATTCGTAAGTCTATTGCTTTCTTCATCATCATATATTGTCATCAATAAACGTAAAGATCTATTGAAGATTTGTTCGATCTTATATCTTCGTTTGGTTTTGATGAATCGAATTGCAAATTGCGTACTTTCGTAATAGGATTTCATTTTTGTTTCAAAAATTGTAATAAAGGTCTTTGTTAACGCGCAATTAATATTTGACAACACCTAAGCATTACGGTATCGATTTGGAAACTTTTTCGCTTATTCGTTCATGGAACCTAAATTCGAATAATATTTTTAAATAAAATACGAGCTTTCTCAGTCTCAACATGGTCTGCACCGGAATCATTAATATTTTTAGCATCGTGAGATTATCTCGTTAATGTGTCTACAACGTGTTCATTAGAGCTAAATTCGAGGATTACTCCGAATAATCGTCTTTCATCGTCTTGTAAACATTACGTTGCAAATTGCACATCAACTTACTTTCACTCCTTGGAAATAAGTCGAGCCAACCGGAGGCGTTGACGTCAGCTACCGCAGCCGCACTGTTCGGCAAAAACTCGACGGGCCTCGAATCTCGATCTCCGTGTGCCAAGGCCGTGAGTCGATCACGCATTGTCTGCGGTCGTCAGAGCGTTTTTGTCTCCAATTTCGTAATACTGGACAATTGTCATAACTATTTGCGTATTTTTTACTATTTTCGATCGTGTTTCCGTTCTATTGTCATTCGTCCATTGGGACAGTTTCGTGCGTGTTTTAATTTGGTTTGATTCGTTGTAATAAAATTCTACTCCTCTAATGTTACAAATCTGATGTTTGGGAATTTGGAGGTTTGGAATTCAATGATGCCTTATTACATGAAATGTTACATAGATAATATTACATAGATACAATGACCGGTATTAGAATATTGGAATACTTTACGTGGTTACAAATGGAAAAGGTTAAAACAGAAGATCAAATACACACTTTAGACAGAGTTATCAAAAACGTATTTCATCCAACAAGATGTAAAAATAAAGGTGATATCATCAGCTCTGAATAAGGGAATTCCTCAAGAGAAGCTATTGACCGTATGACACACTATAGCATAACATTATCAATTTAAACATAAACCCAAGTAAGAGGGTTTTTCTAAAGATAAATTACATATAGCACAGGTCATTCGAATTATATGATAAAATACTCGTATATCATAGAGGTATAATGACCCGTTAATTATACTTAATTACACTCCTGTTCAACATATTTTTTTAAGCATGTTCCAGGAAGGATTCGGTCGCCTCCTTGGTCTAGAGGCAGCATGATAGGCTAAGACCGTGAATGAGGTCCTGGGTTCGATTCCCAGGTCAGGAAAATCTAATTTTCTATATTTGACTTAGTTGAAGTTCGCTCAATAGATTTCAGCCTAAGATTCGAGTCTCGTATCAAGAACTAGCAGCAACTATAGGTTTCACATAAATCACAGATATTTGTGGGTCACAAATATTTATCTCGATGCGGGAACTGAACCCGCAGCCTGTCTCTTCACAGGTTACTCACACGCTGCGCCACGAAGGCACAAATATTCCGTACAACATAGATAAATCCACATAGAATCCTTATAAAGAATTGTAAAATAAATTTACGATACTAGCAGTACGTAAAAAAGTAATTCAACAAAAATTATTATTCATTCAGATAAGTAACATCTGGATTTAAAACGGTTTATTTATTGAATGGAAGAGCAATACACAAACCAAGAATAGGCTAACCTAGACTGACCTAGAGGTTATAAACATAAAATAAGCACACGCCTGTATCTCCGAAGAGGTAGGCAGAGGCGCACTAGTGAACTATTACACCCGCATTTCGCCGAGCTGAGTTCAGTCCCAGATGTGATAGGGGGCGAGCCTATCGCCATATCGGGCACAAATTCCAGACTTGATACTGAGTAGAAAAAACTTAACTGACAGTCTTCCTATTTACCGATCGTGACCAAATTTATATGGGACCACCCTTGACATATGTAAGTTCTTTGTAACACAAAAAGAATTTTGAAAATCGGTCCACATTTGGCGGAGATATCGAGTAACATACATAAAAAAATACAGACGAATTGAGTACCTCCTCCTTTTGTGGAAGTCGGTCGAAAACCCAACAGGTATCACTTTGCCCGACCCGGGGATGGAATCCGAGACCTCAGGACGGTGGTCGTACCGCGCACGTAACACCACGCCACCAAGGCAGTTTGATTTCTATTATTATAAGAATTTTTGAAATCGATTCAGTCCCAGATTAATAAAAAAAAATAACTGTTTACCTCTATAATATTAGTTGCCGAGTGCATGACGTGTAAGGTCGAATGTGACCATTTAATGTATGCTACAGATTCACTAAGCTTTATTTGATATAACATTAAAATTCAATCCACTGTTTTGTTGTACGTTATAAAACTATTTATAAATTATAATAAATTATGAAAAGGTCACTCGGAATTATCAACATAAGAAATAAGCCCGGTCTTTTAAAATCGTTGTTATAAAATAACAACAATTTTAATGACGTATGTTACTTGTAAATTTTGTATTTCTAGATATTATTATAATTTATATAGGTACTTCTTTGATACTTTGTTACACAGTTACACACACTTTACTACAAATTAAGATACTAATCACTAGTAACTAATGGTGTTGTGATTCATGTGTATCAGGAACTACAATAAACTTTCACTTAATATTTTTTTTTCATTCCATAATGTAATTAAAAGTAATCAGTGTGTGAAAATAAAGTCGAAATACACTTTCGCAGTACATTAGCAAGAATTATACATTAGCAATATTTTTATTACACGATAAAGTAGTCGCCTCCTTGGTCTAGTGGCAGCATGTATAAGCTGTGGATCGGGAGGTCCTGGGTTCGATTCTCCGGTCGGGCAAAGTAAATTTTCTAATTTAATTTTCCCGGGACTGGATCCCTCATAGAGGGTTGACGTCAGGCAGGCGGCCGGTCGTAAAAACTAAGCCAAATCGTCTCTGCAACATGCTTGAACAAGTCTGTTGCCCCGACCCCACATTAAGGTGGGATAAGGGCAGGTAGAAAGAAAAGATAAAGTAAAGAAACTTCGTTTTAGCACAGAAGAGCTACTAGCACTAAGTAACGTAGTATTTAGTAAGTAGTAACAGCATTAGCTGGAGTCGTCAGGTACTTTCCCTGTGTCCGTCGAGAAAGCGGAAAAGCAACTGCCGTGACTACCGCGGCTTTTCCTTAGCGTGCCTTAACCATCGCGGAGAAAAAATGTCTCTACATTGCAAATTATACTTTTTCATCGTAATTATCCCACTTTTTTATTTATTATCTTATGTTCTTATAAAAATGAGTAAATTGATAAGACAGACTGGTAATTGAGGTTTTAAATGTGAATTAACTTTAATTGAATTCATAACATTATCGCTAAAATATGAAAGTGTTTTTGAAATTTTACTTTATGCATGAAAAGGTACCTAGTAACAATTATTTTTTATCCGCCTTTATCAGTACAGCGCGATCTGTCGTAGAGTAGGGAAAGCACACATTTACACTAACGCCATCTTTTATCTATAAAGTAGAAACTATTCGTATCGTCTTTTGCTTTTTAGTTCTAGTACGAAATGTTAGATGGCGCTATACAAAACTTCGATTCTTCCTCCTCTCATCACTAGATGTCACTACTATATATTGCAGAATCGAAATATAATAAAAATAAAATATTTTACCTTCCATAACATACACGATGCTGCCGACATCTCCCTCCTTGATGATTAAGCTGCCAGCTGCATATTCGACAGGGTACATGCAGTCCACGATCTCGCGGATCTGCGTCATCTCCAAGTTCTTCATAAAGTCATTGTCCAGAATGGCACCCTTGATAAGCTCCCTTGATCTGTAATACAAATAAATTATTTTATTTTTCAAATAGGGAATCATAAGACTACGCTGACCCGAAGTGCTAGATAGATTTTGGAGAATAATAATAATAATATGACGACCAATACTCAACTATCTCGCTGTGGAGTATGGTCAAGACTGGGCTAAGTTAAAGCGTTTAAAAAGGAAGGTGGATCTTGGTCTGAGTCTGGGATAACGTCAGGCTGAAAGAAAGATAAAAAGGGAAATATAAAAAATTACATTACAACATTTCAGTTCCAGACGCATAAAAGCAATTTGGTAAATCAGATAAATACTGAAATGAAATGTAGAGGTAATGATATAATAGAAGCCACTGTCCCAGAACTTCCACAAACTGTCCACAACTTCCCATAATATCAGGAGGTCTACAAGGCCAAAATAGTAAAAATGGTTGTGATTAACATCGTGATCCTACAATAAGGAAACCGTGTGTAATGTACTGAGGTAATTTCAGAAACATTATCTTATCCATAATGGCGGTAACCTCTAAATTATTGCAATAAATTAGGGCCATAAAGCAAACTGTTTGCCGACGGTCCATTGGATATGCAAATAAACACTTTACGCGGCTGTAAAGTGCTAGGTTGGCAATTTAGCTAAATTGCTATTCAATGATACGGAACTTTGTCTTTGGGTCGACTTTTATGGTCACTTGTTGGCCTCTAAGTTTTGCAGTCGAAGTGTGGGCGAATGCTTCAGGCGTTTCAGTTAGAAATTAGAATGTAAGCTCTAAAGCCGCGTCTCCTGCACTTGTTTTTTCGAAACAAAACACAAAAAACACCTACACACAACAACGTATTTCACTGTCTCTTGCTCATGGAATAAAGGACCATAGACAAAAATACCGTGCTTTGTGTAAGTGTTCTGTGTAATGTTTCAGTGCAGGAGATGGGGTTTTATGGGCTTATCGAATTCGGAGAAATATGTTCGCTTTACAACACTTTTAGAACAGAAAATTAAGTATAATAATTGGTAATTCTAGGGTACCTACATTTTTGTACTAAACGGAAAGAGATCATCGTATACAATATTATTCATAATGATTCCCAAGTCGGCAATGTAGTTAACATTGATGATAAAACTAGTGTAGGAGTAAGATAAACTTAAAACAGAAGACCCAAACAATTCGTACTTTGCTATTATAGAGCTTAGTCACTTCAAACTGAACACATTTTTTTTTTAAGCGAACTAAAAATTTCTAAAAACGATCTATGAGTGTTAGTTGAAGTCATCAATTTTGGCAACAGCTAAAAGCTGCGTTGGTAATGCATACATACTGTATACTCAGGTGAATCCTACATTATACCGTAATGCTATAAATAAACGCACTCCATCGATAGAAAGGTCACAGCTTTATTGGCATTATCTAAACATAAATTAATGTTGTTTACAAATGTGCTTTCCATGCGGAAAGACAAGCCTTGATTTACATCTGGCTAAGACGTGTTTGAATAAAAAGCTACATTCAATCAACCAGTCTATAATAATCATTACCATTCAAGTGAAATAATTTGATTAATATGGTAATTTAATTAATGCTCACACATGAATGCTAATATCTAATGTTGAGAAATTATAATATGAAATTGTAGCGCTTCTATTCAAAAACACAAATAATGTCGCGATGCCGACGGCGAGGACATGCTTCACATAAAGTTCGAACGTAATTATACCAAATGGGTCCATTCGAAGGCACACTGGCTAACACAGGTCGACCTCGAGACTACACTGCCATTACGAATGCCTGTACTGAGAAGAAATTCAATCACCACCTTGAGTAATCGATGAATGACAACGGTTATTTAGATAAACCGCAACATTGACAAGAATGGGGCGGGGACGGGAAGCATTTTATGAACTAAGGTGTTTTCATACTAGAAGGCCGTGTTATGACGTGCGGTATCAAAATGTCTATTTATTTAGATAGCCAAACTGTATATTTTATCTAGCACATAAGCATTACATCAGGGCTGATGAGTATACAGAACGACGAAGATATATACTGCTTTTTAATGCAGTATGAACAGTTACAACACGGCACTGTACTCATAGTATGAATGCACAGTAACTTCGCCGTAAGAAATGACAATCACTATAATTCATTGGAGAGAAGTAGTATACGAGACAATTTGAAGACCGTTGTTGAGGATTCTCCAGTAAGGGTTTTCACAATGAAGATATTATCAATTTGAACGTCTCGTTTTAAATATGACAACATATCAGATTTTTGAAGGACACTTATATACCTATTGCAATTCGGTGAAATGAATGCGCTTTCAAATAATTGGTACATACCTCATTGAGTTCAATCAATCAAATAATCTTAATCACAAAATAATACAACAATACAAAAAAAAATAATGACATAACCAACGAGAATTGATATTGTTCACTTTCTTCAAAGAAAAACTCACCTGTGACTCTTTGGTATTTTTACCAATTTCATTTCGTGATCTTGAGTTAGCGCTGATAGTGGTTCTGCAGATATTGCTGTCCTCTTGAGCCTTGGCTCTCCAAGAGTATAAACTCTAGTATTTTCAATACCTGGAGTTTTCATAACAAAACATTCTTCCTCAGCATCAAAACCATTCCGATGACTGTCGATGATCTGTCTAGTGAGAGGTTTAACAACCTGCCTGTATTTATCTATTTCATTTTTAAGGTATCGAATCTGCGCATCTTTGTCGTCGATTTCATTCTCTAGCAATGCAATAATTTTGTCTCGTCGCTTTAACTCTTCCGTTTTTTCCATTACGAGTCTTTTCATTTCCAAATATCTCTTCTCCAATTTGTAATTATGGTCCATTTGACACTGCTTAGTGTGTGTTTGCGCCATATTGTTTATTTAATTTATTACCGGTATAGAAATGTGCACTGATTGTTTTTTAATTCTCACATTTTACATAACACTTCGCAAAATCGTTAACTATAGCACTGAATGTGATGTAAACATGACAGCTATTTGCGTTTTGCTTTATCAATAGAGCTATCGAAAAGATAATGATTTGTAACAACCGTGTATTTTGGTACCATTAATATGACTGACGACATTTATCGTCCAAGCTATCGATTGCGGAATTACGAAACAGTTTATTATTAGAAACCCAGCCAGTGTTCGTACAAAACCTTACTGAAAATTAAAGCAGTAATGACGTGGTCATTGTGTCCTTATAAAAAGTTATGATGATTGATTGTCTCTGATACATTTAAATAACCCAACCCAACTGGCTATGACTCAAACCATTGAGTGACTTGCGACATCGTACAATGATGTGTGTATGTACATATTAGATTTTGTCCGCGCCTTCTGTCCGTCGTCGTCCGTGGTTCGCTTTAATTGGTTTTCATTAAACTTGATTAATGGATGCAGATTAATAAACAAAACGCAAGTATGAAACATGTGTATCGTGCATTAAATAGGTTTTATTGTAGTCAACGAATAAACTTTTATATAATACGAGACTTCTCGCAAGTTAACTAAGTTGTTTTCAAAACATATTACAAGTTAACTACTTTTTACAATGTTTATGCTGTCCAAAACAATCAAAGAAACACAATTATTAAGAAGTATAGCTACTAAAATTGACATTGGTTAAATAACATAACATAAGCTCACGCCTGTATCCCCGAAGGGGTAGGCAGAGGGCACTAGCGAACTAGAACACCCACATTTCGCCGAGCTTAGTTCCGTCCCAGATGTGATAGGGGGCGAGCCTATCGCCATATCGGGCACAAATTCCAGACTCCGGGCTGATATGGAAAAATCCTATATCACTTTGCCCGACCCGGGGATCGAACCCGAGACCTCAGAACCGTAGTCGTACCGACACAGTAATAAAACTATGTTAGTTAACGACAAGTGTAGGCATGTTTTCACACCGGTCTCAATTCATACAGGCTGACATTTATCGCTTGCACATTGTGTCTGTCGTGCTATTAACACTTGAATAACAAACGTATTAGTTGTACTTGCAATCAATGAAACTAAACCTGAGGCTGATTAACTGCGCGTAGGTGAGATATTTCAAAGGTTGTTCAACTAAATGCATGCCTTTCTAAGTACTCAAAGGTCAATGCAAGATTAATGGTGGTAGGTAGAATTTAGTAGCCCACACGATTTGTAAATGTGTTAAGGTTACAGCGTTGCACCCATGTATGCAAATCGATTATGACGAAATCCGATCAAGTCATGACATGTCACATTTAATTTAAAACTGTCAGAACTGATACAATCAATCAATTATGACACAACATTGATTTTGGAATATTTAATTAAACATTTAAGAAATTAGTCAATCTGGTTTTCAAACAGGCACTATGCGTTGAACGGTAGTAATTGCTATTTGTAGAACCTCTACACAATATATCAAAGCAGTGTCAAGTAATTTGTCGTCGTAGGTTTACTGACTCGAGTCGTTTTCTAATAATATCAGGGTTTCATTAAGCACTATCGTAGTAATAAATAAGATCCATTAGTTCAGAAATTACTACAAGATAAAAGACAACTTAGTGAAAGATATCAGCATTGCCATCGTTATTGTATTTTATTTGACAGCTTGTTATTTCGTAGCCTTTGTTGTCAACGGCTAGTAAATCGAATCTATTTTATATTTGCTTCATTGCAATTATTTGAATTAATTTGGTAGTCAAGAATAAGAACTTTAGTAAAACATATCTATTTATGTAAGCTGTAGCAGAAAATGTAAAAACAACGTCTTTATCGATAGCGTTCGCCAATAAGAAAAGAACTTTTACATATTTTCCAAACAAAATCATTTGTTTCATCTTTTAATTTCTTTTGCTCCATGAAATTCTAAGTCCTAAGGTCGCAATAATTGCTACAATATATTATAACAGTAATTGGTTTCAGACAGTTTATTAAGTAACAAAGGAACATCTGTTGTATTAAATACTTTAAAAACGTATTTGGTTTAATGGGTATGGGTACCACATAATCGTACACCATAAAGCAAACTCCAATATCAACTTCCTATCTAACTATCTAACTATCCTTCTTACAACATTAATTGTCCATTAGTTTACATACTAAAGTAATGTTGTAAATGTTCAATAAATAGAGGTATAAGGCGATAGATACTCGTAATTCGTTTACCACGCAAATTCATATATTTACACATGTACCAGTATCTTTATTGATAGATTAGATAACGTTCTATAATCGATTGCTAACTTCAGTGTGGAATGAATAAACCAACATTATGCAACTACTCATAAATGGGGAAAATACGCAGACGTTATTGATTCCCCTAACTAATCTTTATATCTTATCACTCGAGAAATCGTAACTCATATCGTAAGAGAAACGATTAAGCTCATATAGCGAGTTATTTTGGGCAAACTGGAGATGAAATGTCATACGAAACCGTTTCCGACAACCCATTTTATCAAATAAATATTGGTTTAAAAGATTATTCTCGAAATATGACTAATAACTAAAAGCACATATCATATTGTTAGAAAACGACAAAGTTTTTAAGTTGAAAATGATAATGAAGTCGGAGTATGAAATGAGGAATGCTTAAATTAAACATTTGTAGTATATTAACTTCTATTTAGCTTACAAAAAACTTTATTCAGTAGCAAGATTTTATTTAAAGTTATATTCGTTCAAAATTATTTCATTTTAGTGAAAATGTCTCATTTTTCTTAACCCTCAATTCACTGTGTCATAATTAGCTACTAGCACGACCCGTGTTATCGCTAAATTGTTTGAGGGGCGACCTAGACCTGTTTTTGAATTTGGATGAAAGCCCAATGCTCGGTACATTAAGCCTAAATGTAACATCATATTATAATTGCTCTACATAAACCATCTTGCAATAAGGTCTCTAGATATTTTTATGAAATCCAATATATACATACATACGAGATGTATCGTTTTTAGAGAATAAAATACAGATGAAGCTTATATAAAGCGTTTAAAAATAATAATGTTTAAGATTATTGTTACCGTCAGAACTTCTGACACAGAACGTATCGATATAACTTATGAGAACTTTAAACTGTTTATGGAACGGATTCCAATAGACTACAATAATAAGTGTCTAATCTTTAAAGAGAATGTAACTTTTATATAAATTAATCGGGTTATGTTAATTTTATCTAAATTAATTCTATATTCTTTAAAAACATCCATTCAGAATTCAGTTCAATTTACTTTAAGTAAAAATATTAAAAATGTATTACACTATCAAATAACTATTCACAACTCATTCATTTTAGTAGGATTATTAAATAACTATTGACTAGAAATGTTACTTGGTATTAGAACTCAATGCATTCCAAATTTCCTTCAGTATCATCATTCATCATCATCATCATCAGCCATAGGACGTCCACTGCTGAACATAGGCCTAACCCAAAGATTTCCAAATCGACCTGTTGGAAGCGGCCTGCATCCAGCGACGCATCTCTACATCCATTCCTTCAGTATATTTGTACATAATTAATACATTTGTATTTTCACCTTGATAGCATGTAAATAATCTCACTACACATTAAATGAATGAATTCAGACTGGTTGGTTGGCTCTGGTATCTTATGCGGTGATATATTGCCGCCTAAACCGATATATAAACCATGTAATTATATAATTGATAAACGTTTATGAATTAATGTTTCTTGTGATTTAATTGTATGTGATACCACGTTGACGGTAATCCAATTACTATTTAAATGATGCAGATTAACGTCAAGCAGATTTATTATAGTATTAAGAAACAGCAATACAAAAAACATACCAAAGAAAATATTTATTTATGGGATCAATTGAAATGATAACTGTAAAATTGAAATGACTGAAAGCAAAAGATTAAATAACTTACTCCAAATTAGCAACTTGAATAATTGTTTTCGGATGGACAATAAAATAACGCTACACTTTCTTGATTTGACTCTATTGATTGATTCTTTGATCTCCGTTTTGACATTGGTAATTTGTGACGCCTAATAGCGGCAATATGCTGCTTTCAACGAAGCGTCATAAATCACGCTAAGAGTGTCGTTGCACTAGTCAGTAATATGCACTCAATGTGACACGGTACATAGCAAACCTGTATTTAGTTGCATCGGAATGGACAACATGCATGATTCTCATTTATAAATATATATGTAGTGTACATAATGTTTACACGGGCCAATATTCTGACAAGGGTTTTGTCATTATGAACCGGTTCCTGGTTTAATAATAGATTTTTATTCAACTAAACTCAAATCATAGATCAATGAGTATTCTAAAAACGTGATAAGGGTATCAAAAGATTTAATTAACTGTTTAAGAATACAATCAGAGACTTGTAAAAGAGAGGGACTTAGAATACCACTCGTAAAATAGTTAAGCACGAACAACAAATTGAAGACTATTCAAATTATCAAATAGATATGGTTTTGGAAAATAGTTCTTTAAATAAAACTTAGCCAAGCACCATTAATTATGAGTTTTAATTTTACAAACAAATATACAGAAACGAATCTTAATACTATGTCATGCAACACTTTTAGAACGCAAACAAAATTATATTGGAACGAGTATTTAAAACGTGAATGGTTGACATGTAGAAAATGTATACAAATCGAAAACACTCAAAAAATTTGCTGTCGCGTTTTGATCGGTGAGTGAGATTTCCGGTGGCCGAATTCCTCCCTTTTATTTCCCAATCCCCATTTCCCTCCCTTTAGTTGGCACCGTATCATGATTCTTTTTGTGTCTTGGGTGTCTATGGGCGGTGGAGATCATTTACCATCAGGTAACCCATCTGCTCGTTTGCCAGTCTCTGATTTAAAAAAAATACTTTTTAGTTCCATATTTGTCAAACATGAGTACATGACGCATGTCACGGAATGTATAAGAAAAATCTAGATAGGATCAGAGTTGTGACGGATTACAAAAAATATGCGGCAAATATTTTTAGACGTAAGTTATTTAATTATTATCTAAAAGCCGGATAATCTGTACTGACGTCAGTTAGTAAGCCGGCTACATCAGTTGACTTACTACAGACTTAAACTGTTTACGGGGATTGGCGTTATCTCGACAAGAGTTAAAACTACAGAAACCATTAGGGTCATGTTTCGTAATGGCAACGTATTTATAGCATAATCTTTGGCGTATAGTGTAAATATGGCGCAGTAACTTTCCCACTTTCCTTCTTGCGAAATCATACAAGTGGAATCAGGTCTTCCAAATATTGGTGCATGTGAGTTCTGAAGTGTGAATGTTGAATTTATTTGATGTCCTTTAACATGATGCATGCGGGAAATTGACTGTGGATGTAATTGTCGTTTTTTACCCGACCCGACCTCGGAAGGAGAGTAATTTTGCCCAGAAGTTATCTATCTGTACATACTTTCCTTTGAATTACATACCTACTGCAGTTATTCTTTCGTAGAAAATTCTGTTTAAATTCTGTTTTTCTTATTTTTATAAAATATTTATAGGATTCTGTAGTAAAAAAGCAAGCACCTTATAGTTTTGTTCTCTCAGCTCTGAATGTTAAATTTACATATTAAAAAGCATCGCGGGACTCTGGAGAATTTATTGATTTGGTATTGTTTTTCATATCTCATTGTTATATTCCCCAAACTATTTCCCATTGTTGTATGTCTATATTTATAATAGTTAAAGTTATAATACATTATATGAGATAAATATTATGCTAAATTCTTCCATCTGCTGCTATTAATCTAGGTATACGAAAACTTCCAAAGAAAACACGACCAGACTCTTCCTATATTTGCATCTGTCTAAATAAATATTTACGCCAGTGGATCTTTGCAGGGGATCAGTTTCGAAAATACACCTAAGGTCGCTGACTCATCAGGCGATCACCCGCTGCCAGTTGGAAAAACTAAAATTTAAACTTTCTAATTACTCGTGAAAAATATTCATGTCTTATCTAACCTTGACATACATTTTAAATTTCGCGAAATTGTGCATTCGTCTCGCGTTGATCGTTTTAAGAAATCTGTTATATTGATGCCACGAAGTTATATTTACTTTTATATTACTACACAAGACACATTTTGTGGACTATTTTTGAATCGAGTTACACGAGTGTTACTACATCCAATGTTCCGAACTGATGGACGCTATCACAGAAATCTCATAGTTAACTCTGAACGTTCTATTTGAGACAAGACTGATGAAGTTTAACTTGAATATTGATCAGAATTTTAAAATAACATTCTTCTTAATATTTAAATCACTTTCTGTTCAAGGTTTAGATGAAATTGAAGTTTATTATTTTAAATTTCGTATTTCACTTAAAAGTAGTGATATATACACTTCAATTTGACATACATTTCTTACACCCATGCATTTCTATATTGAGAGGTGTCGCAATCATAATAGTTATTCATATAAAGATAAATTCCCATTCATTGACAACTACGGCAAATGCAATTGCATTCAATGCAAATCAGTAGGAAACATTAGAACGGTCTTAAGCACTTTTACTATTCAACGGTCTTGCTAGTGGATGTAAAAAATGGCGCAAATCGATTTATCTTTCAACAGCTCAATCTTAAATTGAATTGCAATTCGTTTTTGCTTTTCAACAAAAAGCTATGAAATCTCATTTTCTAGTAAAGCAAGTCTCGTCGTTTGTATTAAAATAAGTCTTTTCAGTCTATCAATGATGATGAAACTAAGCATCTGCTACTTTTAGACTCTTATCTTCCGTTAGCTGTTCAAGAGTATCGCGTATTAGAGTGCACTTAGCATCACATGTAGTGTCGTTATGCCAAACCAATAAAATTATTTTGAAAAGACGTCACGAATATAAAAAGGATTTTGTTGTATACTAAACTTACGCCTATTTTTACCTTCCACAATATATTTCCACATATTATTAACCAAAACAATCCGTCATCTACTTAAACGTTATTTATTTTGTACAAGTGAAACAAAAGCTTCACATCTGCAGCGATTGAGATATAAATCATGAATCGCATTGGCCTCATCCAGAATTAGGTTGTTTTCGTAAGGAATCTTGTTTATCGGAGAAATAATGGTAAATAAAGAAAAAATAGCATTCCGGAAGACTAGCGAAGGTTGGATCTGAAGTATCGGAAGCCATCCGAGCGTATCAATCGGTCCTATTACGTTGGCAGATCACGTAAAATGTATGCGTGCAGTGGAAATATTTAGCAGCCAGTTATAATAATAGCAGGATTCCATTTAAATCAAAGTAAATTTTTAAAAAATATTTTTTTTATATGAATCTGATAAAGATATGTAACTATATTAACTAGGTGACTAGTAGGATGAATCTATGTAGAGTGTTTCATTTCTAAAGCAGAAAGCCAGCGCATGAGTAATTTGAATTTCAAGTTGGGAAAGTATGAATGAAATCATCTACAGGGTGGCATGTTTAAACTTTTTTATGAATGATGTCAATGTAATATTTCCATCGTATTTGTAGAAAGAATATTTTTAATAGAATGCTGCATGAACATTTTAGTTATACTTTGATGACTCCGTCATTAATTCATGAAATTGAATTATACGAGCATTATTTTATCTAATTAAAACTTTTAATATGTATGTTTTTCAGACAGCCTCGGTTCCAATGACCTAAAAGTATTACTACAGCTGTTTGTAGAAGGTAATCTCTGTAAATGTTTATAGAAGGATACGCCGTGACTTTTCCATTTCGTCATCGCCATCGATCAGTTTGAACGATATTTCTATGCACAATTTCAGTGCGTATATGATTTGTATATTTTTGTTGGACCTACTGATGTCATTGATGGGAATATCAATTTTCTTAACAATTTTAGAAACTAATACAAAGATTGTTGGTAGAGGACGTCAGATAGGACCTATTATACCTTGGAAATTAAATTTGTAGTTAATAAAAAAAAAGATGCGAATCTTGAAGTTATCAGTTATAATCAAAGGTTAATTTTTACAAAGTATTGCTAACACTAGAGGCATTGGCATCGCTGAAGGACCATACGTAACCTATTACCAACAGACGTCGGCTTATCTACTTTCAGAAGTCTCTATTCATAACATAACACGCCTGTCGCCCCAAAGGGGTGAGCGAGGCGCACTAGCGAACTAGACGTCCACATTCACGTCCACGTCCTAGATGTGAAAGGGGCGCGAGCCTATCACCAAATCGAGCACAAATCCCAGACTCCGGGCTGATATGTAGAATTCCAATATCACTTTGCCCAACCCGGGGATCGAACCCTAGACCTCAAGATGGTAGTCGTACCGAAATACAACCACGCCACCAAGTCAGTCAACTCTATTCAACATACAAAAACAAACAAAGAAGACGATTCTTTAATATGATTAAAGGACCTAACTGCGGTCTTAATTATGGGTTTCGGCAATATTCGTGAATTTCGAAATATGTATGTAAGTAAATATCTTCGCGTGATGATTATAAAATAAGATTTTACAGAACTATTGCAACATTAAAATATCGCCCAGTTTTTCAAACGACTTCAAAAAAGGAGGAGGTCCTCAATTCGTCTGTATTTTTTTTTATATATGTTACGCGATATCTCCGCCAAATGTGGACCGATTTCAATATTCTTTTTGTGTTCGATAGAGCTTATTTCAAGGGTGGTCCCATATAAATTTTATCACGATCGGATTTGAAGTCGGTCTGTTAAGTTTTTAAACTTGTGATTATTGAAGTCTGATGTCAAAATTAATTAAACATCTAGCTAGTTTCCCATGAAGCTCTGTTAATTGTATGATAATTTGCCCGCCTATCCAAATAGTAGATATCAGCCTTTATTTTTCTCTAAATTCAACTCTGCCTACCCCTTAGGGGATACAGCCGTGAGTTTATGTTATGTGATTCTCCCTGTGGGCGATAGGACAGTCATTGCATATTCGTAGTTTACAAAACAATGACTGAAACAAGACTAGTGAATAAGTAGACCGACATAGGTTAGGTACAATAAGTTAGTCATAATCAATCACGTATAGTCATTGTCTATGCTTAATAAAAATCTATTGAATGTTCACGTGTTTTCATTTTACAGCTCAACATTATGATTTTTTGTTCATCTTATTTAGTATTGAAGTGCGAATTATTTATAACCACATACGTATGCTCTTTTTCATATTCATAAAAAGTAATGGCGGATCATCAACCGTCAGGTGTGAGGTGACTCAACATTTTTTTATTTTGCCATTGAAAACTAAAAAAAGAATCTAAAAGTCGATACATCCTTGTCTTTCGCATTGCGATCAAAATCTTAGCCTCTTACGGCATTTTTAGTAAAGGTTAAAATTTAAATTTAAATTTATTCGTACAGCTTTCGATTACTTATTTTATAATAAACAATAGTTTTTTCTATACTTTTATAGTTTTTCACAAGACCTCGTTTTTATCAAAACAGAAAAAACATTCGACACGTTTTTGATGATATCAAAGAATTTACCTCAATTTATATTCGCAAGCGACATATTGTACTACAAAGTGCTACGCTGAATGCTTTTGAGATCATTTGTCACAATCAACAGTCTGTCATTGCCATCTGAATGTTGCCTAAATATACATTACGTGACTTTAAATTTCATTACCTTGTATGTCATTCGAACGTTATTTATGTATTAGCTAACATTTTACCTTTCCTTAGTAAAATATATCCCGGCAGCAATGAAGATCAATCTCTATCAGTATATTAATTTTTTTTTTATTACGTAATGGAAATCGCAATAAAATATATTGTTTTGGAAAAAAAAATTTTGATCACATTGAACCTGTGCAGTAATGCTCATAATACCAGAGTTTAGTCTCGAACGCATTTGTTTAAGTTTAAATTTAAATACGGAACACTGGCTGGTTCGTATGAAATGCCATTTCTTGATATAAAAAATAAAAATATACTACGTTCGATTTTTAAAATTCACGGTCGCGTTTTATACGCCCGGCAACGTTTTACCGGCGTGGACGTCGCGCTTTGACTAGCTCGTCCATCGGTCGAACTGTCAGCGTCTCGCTGCTACAACGATATCGCTTCTAAACTAACTTGATTGTTGTCGATAAATTCATTGACATATAAATTGAACAACTGGGATAAACAATTGAAAATTTTAAGTATGCCTTTATTTTCATTAAATATTGTAATACTTCGAAGAGAAAACTACGCAAAACGCACATAGTGTGCTATAACTTGTAATAATATTTATTTTTGTTGAGGTCAATAAAATACCTGTATTTTTCAGCGTATACAGATTCTTCCTTAATATTAATTGATTAATAATGTAGAAACAGCTACGTCATCTTTAATAATTAGGGGTTTACCACTTACCACAACCTCTTATAGCAGTATTATTGTAATATTACTTTTACTGTTTACCGTACAAAAAAGCAAAGTAAGTTTATAGTAAGATACTACTGCTCTAAGACGTGGTGATAACCCCCCTGAACATCATAGTTATGCGGCTTTCCTGTTTGGAATAATCTAGCTTCTAGATATTCTTAGAACACACAATACCTTGCTGGTGGTAGGATATTCGTATCCGACCGGATGGCGACCACCGTACACATGGTGCTAAAACCTGCCATAGTGACCCGCACTCCGCGTGTGGTTCGCGTTCCAGGATCAGCCAGTGTACTTCCGGTTCTTTCGAGGGGCTTGCGGCATGACTTGATGGTTGGTTGAGACGGGTATGGGGGTATTTCTGTATCTGGTCATTGCGCCTGTCTTGTCGCAAGCCCCTCGATTTGATTCTTCCCTCTTCGGATTCGGAGTTTGAAGAAGCATAAATAGGCCGGCATGATTCTGACGACCACTGATAAATCCAATTATTTGTCAGTGGTCGCTAGTTTTTTTTGAACATTACGCTTACCATCAGGTGCAGTGTAGTCACTTTGCCGTGCCCGGATAAAAAAAAAACTATTCACAAGGAAAACCATACGTACCATACCATAAAATGTAATATTTACAATACATTTAAGAATAAACGAGTTTTGAATCACGATCAATATGTTTTAGTATGCTTATTTAAAGATGTAACAGGATATTTTTAGCAAACAGTGATATTATGCAAAAAACCTGTAGCATCATATATGGCGGTACCATATAGGTTACACATAATATATTACTTGTTCTACAAGTCTACAACTATTAGGTTAACAAATGGAATGCGAAATAAACGCTTCTTATTTTAGAAACAAGGCATTTTTAGTTGCATAATGGAATGGGTGATGGTGATGTCATGGTCAAAAATATGTCATTTGTTTTCGTTAGTTGTTTTACATATTTATATTACGTACTTGAAGCATCGATATATTATTTACCTAGATGCACAGTTGACGCTCGAAAAATGGGACAGCAAAGAAGTGCTTAAGCACTCCTTTTCTCTATACTTAGTTGGACGGTGATAGAATTCTAAATTTGAAAATTCGAATTTAAGAACGCTTGATCATTTCGTTTAAAAAGCTACTTTATAACACGTGCAAAGGGTTATATTTGTGTTGATTTCATTAGAACTTGTGATCTTTTTCTTTGTTTTATTCCTGAGACCACTTTTTAGGACGATTTTTGCAAAGAACTGTGCATCTAGGGTATGTTATATTGATGACTTGAAGTAATTAACCCAAGGACTAATTATGGAAAGAAGACTATTTTGTTTGAGGGAGCATTGCTGTTTATAGTCACGGGCTACGGCCTCCGGTGGCCTATACGCTTATGTAACATATATGTGCCGCCTCTGACGGGTTAATAATTTATCTAATAATGTAAAAAGTTGTGAGAGTTTCAGTAGTTTTAAAAACAAGCTAATATTACATATTGCTACAAGTACCGGAGACTAACTTATTGTATTTTAAGCTATAAATTATGTTATTTTAAGTGAAATGTAAATTTCTTATGAGAATAAAGTTCTTTAAACCTAAACGTAGTTTTTTACGTACTTAGAAATCCTGTTTCAGCAATGTTTATGAACTACCTATGTTTACTTTCAAGTTGTTATACGACCGATAATATACACCCACCCAAATACACCCAACAGTCACACATCTAGTCCTGACCCTACACTAGGTGATACCACCTGTATCGTAGGTGTCAGAGACTATGAGAGACTTTCGGTCTCACAACACCCAGACTTAAAACAAATACCTGTGAGCCACACAAACATTTGTCTCAAAGCAGGAATCGAACCCGCGGCCTCTCGCTTCACAGCCGGCTACTCGCCCGCTGCGCCACGGAGGCTGTCATCTATATCTACGCAATTTCGAAATAATAAATAACATCCAACTTAGAACTGATTATAGACCTGACAAATTGACCAAGGAGATCGCTTGCTTCGCTTGATAATTATTCTTTCACCCAAGCACGACGAAGTGACTATATTACTCCTGATGATAAGCACAATGCAGTCCAAAAACCAGCGACTACTGACAAACAATGATTGTTCATTTGTGTTGTTTATAGTGAGATTACAGGTTATAAATAGATTACTCGTCTTGTTGGTAACGTACAAGTTAAAAGAGGTCACTTTAGTTCTAAAGCTACGGAGCAGAAAGTATCGAGATACATTAAAACCCCAGAAAATCTGTAAAAATACAAGTAATGTAAAGTTGAGCCGACTCGATAAGAACTCATAAAATAAAAAAAGGGGGTGGTGATGAAGATCCAGCTGCAATCTACATAAAGGTGTCGGTAATAAATTCAGAAAATGACCGAAACATCAAAGATGATCCTGAAACGGATGCATTAAAAGCAACAACTAAAAATATCAAACCGCAAGATATTCAGATCGGGCGTTTCCATGACGGATGAGCAGAGTGGAATATACTAAACGTGCAAAATTTTACAGCAATACAATAAAATTTTGTTGACCGTCAGATTGCGGATTAGTCTTTTATTGAGTTGAAATTGGGTCGGAGTATAAAAAGTGACGATAAGCAACATCTGCTTGAAAACAAGACGATAAAGATAGTATATTTTGCGAGATCAAGATAATAATAGACGAGATATTACTGGTAGCTTAGGACGCTTGCATTGTATATACCTAGCGTGTTGTTAATTGTTATGAACCATCTTCCTAATAAAGATATATGATGTGAACATGACCTTAATTAGTAAAATTATTTAAAAGTTACACCATCATGCACAGATGTTCTGATGATTATAAATATTTTTGTGAACTACTTTTAATGTTTTAATAATATGCAAAGATCTTACAGTTTAAGATTAAAAATCTAAGTTTTAAACTTATTTTACTTACCCTTGCCTGTGGATTCCCTGTGTCAAAATTATACTTGAAATAATATAATCACAAGTTAAAAACTTAACAGATCGCCTCCAAATCCGATCTTGACCAAATAAGTTTATACCACAAAAATACCACCTATGAAATAAGCTCTATCGAATACAAAAATAGTCTTGGAAATCGGTCCACGTTTGGCGGAGATATCGCGTAACATACATAAAAAATACAGACGAATTGAGGACCTTTTCCTTTCTGGAAGTTCGAAAACTAATCGTAGTTTTAATATCCACCAAATAATAAGCCACCAAGCCTTTCATAAAAAAGGTTTATGAAAAGGAAATTATTTGTAATACATTTGGTTTAATATAATTTAAAAATATTATTGTTATTCTTTGGAGGAGGCCTATGTTCAGCAGTGGACGTCCTATGGCTGATGATGATAAAAAATATTATTTCTTAAAGATTTTCTATTGAATTGTAAATTAAATGCAATTTAGAACGTCTGGCTATCAATTAAATACAAAAATGTTTTTTTTTAAATATGAAGTTTTATTATAGCGAAGCCGAAATCATTTTAGCTAATTTACGCAAATGGGTCTAAATTTAGCAAGTAGAATTGAGAATTTGAGATATTGGTGAGGTTTGTCCATTTGGCTACGGAGGAAAGTGGAAAATTTATTTTTCCCGTTGTTATTTTTCTATTTCATTTATCCATTCCGGGATTAGTAGGTACAGATTCGTATTCCTGAGAAACTCTTTGGAGAATTAGTAACTTTCGATGATTGTTTTTGAAATATATGTGACACTTTGTGAATATAATCTTGTTGATAAACATGTAAATCGGTCCTCCGTACTTTAATACTGGAATTGTTGTTTATGTAAAAAAATTGAATTGCAACTTAATCTTTCAAAATAGAAAAAATATATTGTAAAATGTTATAAATTAAAATCAACTTCATTCAGTTAAGGTTTATCTTTTCGGGTTACGTTAGAATGCTATCAACTATCAATATCTTACTTACTTGTAATTATTGGATTTGTAATTTGGATTCTTAACAAGATTAATAATAATATTTGATCAAAATACATTTCCGCAGTCATCCTATCAAATAAGCAAAATACTTATGGTAGATCTGTCTATTCTTGAACTATGAACGTTTTCCTAGAGATGACGTGATCCAATGTCAAAAACTATTTGTCAAAAACCTCACGTCGCTTCTTATCTAGAGGGCGGAGTCATTTTGAATTTATTCGTGTGTTTGCCATTTAGATGAACTTGACTAATGTCGATGCGGGACCTTGAAACCGTTTGCCCTCTTATAGAATCTACAATGTTTTATGGAACATGGGAGCCATTAATATCATTCAGTACTTTTGGTAGTGAATTCATTATTCTAAGTATCTTTGGAAGACACAGTTTTTTTACTATTTTACTGTGACATAGTGGTATACCCCAATGGGGATTGACATAATGCACGTGGCTGGTTGTGAAAATTAAGCCAAATCCTTTCTGCAACATGTTTGAGAAGTGTGACACTGACCCGTCATTGGAGTGGGACAAGTGCAGGTAGAAGAAAATATGAATGATGGACATTCAGGATGAAGCGTCTCTAAATACTTAGTGCTTCTCTTTTCTTTGATTACGGCATACCCATCCAGACAAAACTGCCTTAAAATTAGTCCATAAAGAATTGTATTCTAGATTGTACTTGTTGATGGTGATTAGTGATAGTGTCAATTCAAATTAAAAAGTGTTGATATCTTATATTATCTTATTTAATATTAGTTAACTAAATCATATGTTTATGTCGTGCCAGATTTAACATCTCACTTAATTTTTAGGTTATCTCTTTCAACACCACGGTTGTATTGACAGTACACAATACTATACGAGATACCAGCGCCATCTATGTTTGCAACAGTGATATTTATAACTAATAAGATAATCCTACTCGATGGTAGATGGCGCTGTATTAAAACTATATTTCGATGATAGAGGGCGCTGTATATTCACAAGTTGGTGCTACTTTACTTTATATGAACATTACATTTTAGAGAAAGACAAAATTACGAGATTATGGTCCACGTAAGATCGGAGTAATAGGAATTTGCACCACACGCGTAAAAGTTAGATGTAGTACTATATCAATGTAGTCATATTAACAACCGAGTCCACTTACGATGGTAACAAATATCCACCATCGGTGTATGTACACAGTAATACACACAATCTGGCGGTGACTACTCTAGGAACTTAACCCGTCGGAGGCGGCACATATATATGTTACATAAGCGTATGGGCCACCGGAGGCTGAGCCTCCCGTGACTATCTACCGAGTCATGTGGGAAAGTGGGAGCGATGGGCGTATTCAACTTCAAGAATACATTATTATTTGTTAAAATAGATGTATATGGGCTATGGACCGGGAGGTACTGGGTTTGAATCCCAAGTCGGTATAAGCATTTTCTAACTCGATTCGTCCGGGACCGGATCCCTCAAGGGGGAGTTGACGTCAGACAGGTAGCCAATCGTTAAAACTAAGCTAAGTCCTTTCTGCAACATGCTTGAACAGTGTGTTGTCCCGAGCCCACATGGAGGTGATATAAGGGCAGGTGGAAGAGTTCAAACATATTTTGATAATATATGGCAGTTTTCTAGCGAAAATAGGCAGAATTTCTAATTTTTAACTGGTCACACTGTTACATATTCAAGGAATATTCCTACGATATCGGCAATTGACGTACCGTTCCCGTCATAAAGGCGCGTCTAATTCAAAGTCCAACAATGTAGGAATGGGTCAAATTGATTGCGTGGTCGTATTTGATGAACGTAACAACTTGGGCCTTGCTGGCACCAACTAAAAATAGAATGTTCACTCATATGACAATTTATTGTAATTTACTGTCTGGCGTTTAGAAGTTTCTAGTAAGTTCATACAATTCAATTGAACTGAGGCGCATTGTGCTAATGAAAGAGGACATTGTAACTTGTAACTAGATGTAGGTATATTAAAGTCTGCAATTCCTTGTTGATTAAATTGAGCGTATATTTCATGATACACCGTAACATCATATTTTTTAATAACAAGTTTTTAATAACGCTCATAAATGGCCAAAAATCATATAGAACCGTGGATGTATTGCCAATCATAAATAAAATAATGGAAATAATAACGGCGAGAAACTATGGAAATCGCACATAATTTAGGAAAGGCAACAGCAAGATTCACAATTCTTCTGTGTGGTAGAATAAGAGGTAATGATTCGGCTGAACATCAAATAATATTCCTATGTGTTACCTAATAACTCAAATATCTCATATAGCTTCATAGACATAACATAACACATAAGCTCACGACTGTATTCCCGAAGGCGTAGGCAGAGGCGCACTAGCGTACTAGAACACCCACATTTCGCCGAGCTTAGTTCCATCCTAGATGTGAAAGGGGCGGGCCTCTCACCATATTGGGCACAAATTCCAGACTCCGGGCAGATATTGAAAAAATCTAATACCACTTTGCTCTACCCAGGGATCGAACTAGAGACCTCAAGACTGTAGTCGTATCGAAATACAACTACGCCGCCGAGGCAGACATAATATAAATATATATAGCTATACAAATGTATATTCAAGTAAATCACGTCATGTGTCAGAGTTCTAATGAGCGAGAGCGCCTGGAGGCGAAATAAAAAACAACTATCCACTCCCTTGACGGATTATGTAGTAGATTTATAATGAAGTGCAAGCCAGGTGTATATGGAAGGCTAGTGTTACCAGCTCTAAAATAAATACTCAACTTGGCAAAATTTCTAAATTTGTAAAATAGATAAAATGCTATCCTCCGCTCCAATGATAGATTGTGTCAGTAGCTTTATAACGAAGTGCAAGCCAGGTGTATATGGAAGGCTAGTGTTACCAGCTGTAAAATAAATACTCAACTTGGCAAAATTTCAATACGTTTAAAATACAGAAAATACTATCCTCCACTCCATTGATGGATTGTGTCTGTACATTTATAATGAAGTGCAAGCCAGGTGTATATGGAAGGCTAGTGTTACCAGATGTAAAATAAATACTCAACTTGGCAAAATTTCAATACGTGTAAAATACTGAAAATACTATCCTCCACTCCATTGATGGATTGTGTCTGTACATTCATAATGAAGTGCAAGCCAGGTGTATATGGAAGGCTAATGTTACCAGCTGTAAAATAAATACTCAACTTGGCAAAATTTCTAGACGTGTAAAATACAGAAAATGGTATCCTCCACTCCATTGATGGATTCTGTCGTAGATTTATTATGAATTGCAAGCCAGGTTTACATCGAAGGCTAGTGTTGTCAGCTGTGGCATAAATACACAACATGGAAAAAAATCTGTGTGTGTAAATTTTGGAAAATTCTATCCACTACCTTGACGGATTGTGTAGTAGATTTAAAATTAATTGATTGATATTCGTTTTGTTGAACACCTATAAAAGGGCCATATTTTAATATGGTCATTATTAACTTATTTTTATGTTATGGTATTTAGAAAAATGTCGCCTCCTTGGTCTAGTGGCAGCATGTATGGGCTGTTATCCGGGAGGTCCAGGGTTCGATTCCCAGGTCCGACAAAGCAAATTTTCTGATTTAATTTGCTCGAGACTGGATCCCCAGAGGGGGTTGACGTCAGACAGGCGGCCGGTCGTAAAAACTAAGCCAAATCTTCTCTGTAACACGCTTGAAAAAGAGTGTTTCCCCGTCCCCATGTTAAGGTGGGATAAGGGAAGGTAGAAAAAAAGATGTTTAGAAAATTATTTCTCCGATACTAAAATTACAAAGAAGTTTGTATGTAACATTAACCACTAAACCGATTTTGAAAATTCACTAAATACCCTTAGTAAAATTATTATTATATCTGGAAAAAATATTTTCAACTCTGACAACCCCATTAACACTAGGCAAAGCGGGCGCGTCATGTAATCAGATCAAATGAATCGGTGCTAAAACTCGTTGACATTAATTGAAATATGTTTACAATGAACGTTTACCCTACGTTACACGTCATTATGTAAATGTTTAGAAGTCACTTATAGTTTGGTAAAGATATCTGTGCGTATGCAGTAGGCCCTACTAGCAAATTTAAAGCTGTTAGATTATAATTTATATAAATTTTGGTTTCGAGATCAGAGATTAACGTATAATAATTATAAAAAGACTGCCTCGGTGGCGTGGTGGTATTTCGGTACGACTACGGTTCTGAGGTCTCGGGTTCGATCCCCGGGTCGGGCAAAGTGATATTGGATTTTCCTATATCAGCCCAAAGTCTGGAATTTGTGCCCGATATGGCGATAGGCTCGCCCCCTATCACATCTGGGACGGAACTAAGCTCGGCGAAATGTGGGTGTTCTAGTTCGCTATTGCGCCTCTGCCTACCCCTTCGGGGATACAGGCGTGAGCTTATGTTATGTTATGTTAATTATAAAAAGTGCTTAAGAAATTATTGATGCAAGACAGTGGCGTTTAGGGCGACTTGCAGCGCTATTACTAATCTAGAGTTAAACTTTAACTCGATTTATCCTATGTTTGTGTAATGTTTTATAAAAACTTTCCACGCGGGTACAGCCGTGAACAAAAGCTAATAGATAATATAATAAATAGAATAAAACCATGTTATTTCCAAAATTCATTACACCCACAATTAATTAAAATTGAAATTATGAGACCGGACGCCTTCGTGAAATGCACAGACTATACCATACATAGTATTTACAATCTGTCAAATGATACTCGCAGTGTCATCGTGATTTTACAATTTCCAGTTATCAACCATCTGAAATACATTCATTCAAGCATTTTATAGATACTCATTGATAATTATCTAACATACGAAATGTAATAATAAATAAATAGATAAGTTAAATGAAATAAAACTGAATAACACCGTTGTTGTATAATTGAAAGCAGATACGAGCATGAATCTTAGGTTCTTTTAGGTACAGAATAGGTGCAGAAATGGTCGGATCTTAGGTTCAAATCCTAGGTCTGGCGACTACAATTGCATGAGTTTTCAATTTGATAAAACACCACTTGTTATAGGTTACAATTGTGTTTATGAAGCGAGGAAAAAAGTGACAAATTATTCTTAAAGATAAGAAACGCGTAAATGTTTTTATAAATCCTTACTTAAGGGGTGCGTGCTACGTGTTATTTGGGTTATAAGATCACCGACCAGAGAGCACTGTCTGCACCAATAAGAAAACATGCGCGGACCAATTTTACGTTGAACTAGTTCATTATTACATAATCAGAATATTTAATAATTAACGTCACATGCATTATTATAATGAATAAACCTATTAAAGTGATAACAGAACTAAATATAGACCATCACAGACCCAGTTACGTTCGTAGAACTCGATTAATATTGAGGAAAACGTCATACTCCAAATGATATAAGGCCATCGATGACCTATTGACTACATATTCAGTAGCTCCAGCTTGAGTTTTTGACATTTCTCGCTAGCGACACCATGAGTTTTTTTTTACATTTCTCGCTAGCGACACCATGAGGTTCTTTTACATTTCTCGTTGGCGACACTGAGTTTTTTAACATTTCACGCTAGCCACTACGTAAAATATTTTTATGGTTAGCTTTAATTCCCTTATTAACTAGACTACATGCTAGAATCATTCGAATATTTTTCATCCAAAAATACGTATACCTCGATTTTTTTTATAAGACGGCGTAGTGGGTGGCAGTGTCTTTCCATTTTGTATGTTTAAATAAGGAGAATAATAAAATGAAATCTCTTACGTAAACGATATAAAGCTATAAGTATGGTCGGGTTAAAATTAAACAAGGTAAAGTGTTAATTATCTGATAACATGAAAGAGACCACCCGAAATCAGTGACGACTTTTTTTGCAAAAATAATGTAGTTATATTTGGTAGTTTAACCGACATTTATAGAGAATAATAATAATATTATATGTGTAGAATAATAATAATTTAATACCAACGTGCCGCGAGCCTTCTACCTACACTTTCAGGGGCTCTCTGTTGGTGCTTGTTACTATTATGATAATATAATAATATTAGCCCTGTAATATTACTGTCCCACTGCTGAGCACGGGCATCCTCTACTAATGAGAGGAGTTAGGCCTTAGTCTACCACGCTGGCTTAATGCGGGTTGGTAGACTTCACATACCTTCGAAATTCTTGTGAAGAAATTCTCGGGTATGCAGGTTTCCTCACGATGTTTTCCTTCAGCGTTATAGCAAGAGATATTTCACAATGAAAATACACTTAACATAGAAAAGTCAGAGTTGTATGCTGCATTTTGGGGTTGGTTTAGAACCTCCGACAGTTGTCTCGGCAGTCCGTACCATTCCCAACTGAGCTATCGCTGCTTACTGCTGCTTCTTACTATTCATCATCATCATCATCATCATCATCAGCCATAGGACGTCCACTGCTGAACATAGGCCTCCCCCCAAGATTTTCAGATCGACCTGTTACTATTATAACACTTAAAATAATCTGATTATCGTTTACAGGGAAAAGCGTGCGATTGCGTAGTTTTTTAAATCTATAATTCCACACATTAAACTATAAGGGATAAACAAACACAGGTTAATTAGAAACTGACTTGAAAGAATAAAGTAAACAGAATAAAAATAACAGAGTATAAAAAACATTAACCAAACTGAATTCTGTAATAGCAATCAAAACAGTTTACTCACGTTTACAAAAGTACGACGCTTATTAGACGATAAACAGTAAACTATGGCACGTGTTCTGCGTACCCTATGTAAATATAGGATTTGGGAAGTATTCTGAAAAATGTTTTATTTTTTTAATTTGGTTTAAACTATTCCTGTAACAGCTTTTAGTTGAGGTCACAAGAACGTATTTCTACGATTAAGAAAAGTTTACAATCTAAATAATCTTTTCGAAATATAGCTATATACAGCTCAATTCAACGGCGCAGAGAAAAACAGTAAAAAAATCGAAAACACTAAGCTGAATTCTTTGTGCAACATGTTTGGAAAATATCACATTGGAGCTGGGGAAAGTAGTAGTGAAATATAAGTTTAACTAGAGTATAATGAATTTCTCACTCTGATCTGGCATTATTTTATCCGGTCACGGTAAAGTGGCATCTGCGGCCTGAGCAGGAAAATATCTGACAACTGTAAATGTATTCGAACTCGATGTGCGTCTATGAAATTTGTATGAAATATTAACCAAACGTCATTAGTGCGCAGCGAACTCGAATACATTTACATTTACATTAGTTTTTCGTGCTCGGGCTATAGATCATCAAAACAATGTAAGTAAAAACAAATGATATCGCTGTTACTCTTTCTTTCTTTCTGCCTTACGTTATCCCGGCCTTCTGCCAGGGTCAGCCTTCCTATTTAAACGTTTGGCCGGGTCTTGAGCATCCTCTATGGTAATTTCGTAGTTACTCATAGTTGTCTAAAGATATATCGAGCATTGACAATCTATATAATAGATATTGACATGTATATCTAACTAAGTATCGATCTGTTTTATTATCCATTATTGATTAAAAGAATATACTCCTTACATAAACAATATTTCAACCAATAACATTCCCGCGTCTTTCACAATGAAACAAAAAGTCAGAGTACGTCGGTAGGTATTTAAATTTTGATATAATTATACAAATTTGAGTAATTTCGGCAATATATCAAATAGGAATGACCAATTATATTCGTCTTGAGAGTAACCTTTTGAAATTTCACGAGGGGAAACGTTTTTGTTTAAATATCAGCGCAATAAACGGACCAATTTCGGCCGTATCTCACATAATTAAAGAATTCAATAAACCAGCTTTAAGATTTGCGTTGCGTTGCTGAATTCGTCTCGAATATGTTTTTTTCAGTAATTACATATAATTTTATTTGTGCTTGCGGAATAATCGTCTCACAACATGCTTATTCGGTGGCCAGTAATTTTAATGTATTATGTTGGCAAATTAGCAGGACGAGTCGACAACGATGCGCTTGCGCATTAAGGGTGAAAATTGCGTCATTTGTCAAATTTAAAAAGAAAATGCCACACAAAAACCTGCCTTTATACGTATCACTTTTATAAAGTTGTACGCGTTTGTCACTTGGAGATTTATTTGTATTCAGTAAGTATCGATTTGGTAGGTTAATCTGTCAATGTTGAATCAAAAATGATTCATGATCATGGGTGAATGCACCTGAACTCTATTACAGTTGGTATAAGGTATAATATTGCCCGTATTTTGAGTCTTTTATTGCTGCTGTTTTTAAGCGCAGTCTTTAATTTGCCCTATCTCATATATTATTATTCAGGAGGAGGATTGATAAAGTATAATGGGTGGGTACAGGTGGATTTACTGGTTTTCGAAGGTATTACGTACATTATTGACACTGAGTGAAATATTATGATCATACGAGAGTAAAGCAACTGACATAAAACTCGCGGTACCTTTGTTGTTATCAGTAAGGGCATATTTAACTTTCTCTCGTACCCTGTCATCAAATCTTGACCAAATTTGCATACGACCACCCTTTAGTAAATTCCATCGAATATAATAAGGATAATGTCAATCCAGCGACTTCCTGCGACCTTTATCAGGTTATCGGTCCACCTTGTAGGTGGACGTCCAACGCTGCGCTTGCCGGTACGTGGTCTCCACTCGAGAAATTTTCTGCCCCATCGGCTATAAGTCGCTGGATGCAGGCCGCTTCCAACAGGTCGATCTGGAAATCTTTGGGGGAGCAGTGGACGTCCTATGGCTGATGTTGATGATGATGATGGCGATGAATGTCAATCACCTTTTTAGAAGATTCTATCAGTCTCACAGAAAACCGACGTAAAGTGGCAGCTCGCTGACGCGATTCGTTCAGTGAGTAAGATTTACGATGGCCCAATTTCCCCCCTCCTTTCCCAATCCTTAGGTTGGTAACGCATCCATGATTTTGTCATGTTTGCCAGTCTCTGATATAAGAAATTGCCATCAGTTATTCGTACAAAAAGATTAGAAAACTTATTGTTTATTATGATTATACAAACTGATTTCTTAAGTTTACGGATTATATCAATAGTTTTATTTCAATGATTATACAAACTAGAAATATATACAAGTAGCAAATAAGGTAGCAAAAGATAAAATAAATTACAAAGCAGATAACAAAGTGAATATTAAATTCCCTAACGATACGACAGAAAAAGTAAGCGATGAAGATATCACGCAGATATACGGCAATTCAATAACAGATAAAGACCTGCAAAAAATCAATCATAATTATAAAGCAGAGCTTTATAACAGAACCAATACCAAAATTGATACTAGAAGTAATAAATTTATCTTAGTATAATCTACACAGCAAGGTTCAAACACTTAGACAAAACACACTTGTGATTATGGACGTTTATCGTACTTGATAGCTGTAATTAGTGGGTTTTATCTACAAGCTAATAACTTTGTATTATGGCGGCGAATGACAATAAATTGTTTGCGTGATATTAGAAACCCATTACATGGTTCATTGACACCAATAGTGATAATAATGATAAAATGTGCATAGGACATGACATTTTGCTTATGCAGTACACTTGATAAGACTAAAACCACTATAAATCAATGTGAATTCATATGGTAAATACGAGTAAAGCTTTCAGGACATTGAAATAAAACAATTTTTACGGATTCTATCACGATTTAATTTCAATTTTTCGTGGTCACGGGTTGGACTGAGATGTCAGTGACCACGAAGACTCCAAAGCCTTCGAAACGTCGGGAATGAAAATTTAAATCAAATCGTGATAAAATACGTAAAAATAGTTTTATTTCAATGTATAACAATCGCGTAAACTTAAGAAATCAGTAAGCTTTTAGGACTCCAGCACAACAAAAACCTCAATTCCACTTCATATACGTTCATGTTCATCTTCATGTTCTGTTGTTGAGGTAATGCAGGGATTTTGATGATAACTTAATATTCTGTAACTAACATGTTATTCGTTATTAATATTGATCATTAGAAAAATACTTCTAAAACCGAAGAAATAGTCGCAGTAGATATATGATTTGGAGCAATTTTATAATAGTAAACGTGATTAGGATATGAGAGACCTATCTTTACGTACCACTAAGGGGCGTCCATAAATTACGTGAGGTGTTTAAGGGGGGGAGGGGGTCGAGTCAAATCTCATCTAATCTTACGTTGGAGAGAGGGGGGGTCTCGGCAAATATCACGCAATTTTTTTTCTGATTGAAACAAAATAAAATATATACTATTTCGGTCCATTTAATCCAGATTGTACATGCGTTTACGTAAGAAACTCACATTTTGAAAAATCTCACGTGAGATTGGGGGTTGGGGGAGGGGGTTGAATAAAATCTCACGACATCTCACCAGGGGGGGAGGGAGGGGCAGAAAATTTAAAAAAACACCTCACGTAATTTATGGACGCCCCCTAACCACTGTTTTGTATATTGCCAAGTATCAGCATTAAAACCCTCCGGTTGGAAGGACATTGGTTGATACAATTTATGTCCTAAAATTTCTGGGGTTTTTTGTTGTTTCGTGTCCAAATTCAGTACTTTGTAGTTGTTTCTGGGTAATGTTGCTACGTCTATGGGCACGTGATATGGTGGACTATTTATATCGTCTTTTATAGGAATAAAATTTTTACTTATGGGACTTTTAAACTTTACATTTACTTTGTTCACCTCACGTTTTAAGTCACGAGCTTATGACTGTCGTCCACCGCAATATGAAATCTAATGTTAGTTTTATTACATCGTTACCAGCTTTCGAAAATCACCGGCAACAGGTGTATAATTTAAATCATGACTGATTTTGTTGAATGGATGGGACCATGAATCCGTGCGTATCGAATGTCTAAAGGTGTCTGGTACTAAAATGTTTTTATTGTAAATTGTCCCGTCATCTGTTTGTTTAGGGTTCTAGCAAAAACTTTTAAAATACATCTAATATTTAATTTTGTTGAGTCATTACGATGATTTGAGGTTGAGTGGGATTTTAAAATATTTTTAAGTTTAATACCCGTATTAAACATACAGCGAACGCGAGGTGATGCGAAAAGAACTGAAATTATGTATTGATTGTGACTTCTCTCTTCCCTTAAGCTGCTATCCTATCTGAATGCCAGAGCCCAAATTCTTACAAGTCGTTTCCGCTTAGGAGTTTCAGCATCTCCAGTAGCTAGATTATACTACTGCCTCGGTGACGTAGTTGTATTTCGGTACGACTACCGTCCTGAGATCTCAGGTTCGATCTCCGGGTCGGGCAGTGATATTGAGTTTTTGATTCGATTACCGAGTACCAACCCGGAGTCTGGAATTTGTTCCCCGATATGGCGATAATAGGCTCGCTCCCTATTACATCTAGGATTATGCATCTAGGACGAAACTAACCTTGGCGGAATGTGGGTGTACTACTTCGCTAGTGCGCCTCTGCTTACCCCTTTGGTAATACGAGCGTACGTACTTATGTTATGTATGTTATAATGCATTATTGCGACGTGCACAGACATTCCAACTGGGTCGACAACAAAATTTTAATGTGATTTTGTTCCATTCTTACATCGCCATTACTATCATCATCTCCATTTCGATTTAAAATATAAGCCAGGAACTGCAGTTTTCAAAATTTGTTTATGATCATTATTTTTTTGTCATGATTTATGTAAATACCAATAATATGTAAATAAAGTCGCCTCCTTCATCTAAGGCATCACGTATGGGCTGTGGAATGGGAGGTCCTGGGTTCGATACCCAGATCGGGAAAAGCATATTTTCTTATTTAATATCCCTGAGACTGAACGCCAGTCAGCCGTCCGGTCGTAAAAACTAAGCCAAATCCTTTCAGCACCATACTTGAAAAAGTGTGTTGCACCGATCCCACATTAAATTGGAATAAGGGCAGGTAGAAAAAAACATTTATGTAAATAGCAAAATATCAGAATAGATGGTGTCTATTTGTCTATATGATTGCACGCCACTGATTATTCTATTAGTAATACGAAACAGAATGTTTATACGAAATAATCTTACAATAGAGATATTCCTATATTAAATGACCTGCTTTTACAATCGGGAGCAATGAATATGGATTTTAATTAGTTTGAAAGGAAACATGCTAAATAAATATGCCTGACCGCGAAACTATGACAAATGGAACTATTTTAAACTGTGGGCATAAACTAAATAAATAAGATCTAAATGCTGAATGGAACACGGGGACATTTAATTTTACATGAGGGCTGCGAATTTATTTTATTCATAAAGTATTGTGAAACTTTACTCTTCTCCAAAAAATGAATATAGTGAAATAATATTTAACTGTCCTCTCCCCAAAAAAAAATGTAATTAATCCTTAATCAAACACAAGGTTTACGTGAATGTTATTCATTGAAATTAAACTATTTTTACGGATTATATCACGATTTGGTTTTAATTTTTATGCCCGACGTTTCGAAAGCTTTGCAGCCTTCGTGGTCACGGGTCAGACTAAGGTGTCATTTGTCCAATTAGATAATGTAACATTAACATTTTGGACAAATGACACCTTATATTATAACCAAATCGTGATATAATCCGTAAAAATGGTTTAATTTCAACAAACACGCTAGATTAATGACTAATAGTTTCTGAGGTGTCGACGCATAATAAATACACAACTAACTTCGAAATGTCGGTGTATGCTCTGGGGGAATCAAACCCGCTACATCCATCTTAATATGTTTCACTCTGCGCTAGGATAGTATTTTTTTAAATTAACATATACTTATATAAGCTCACACCTGTATCTGAAGTTGTAGACAGAGGCGAACTATAACACCCACATTTCGCCAAGCTTATTTCCGTCCCAGATTTGATAGGTGGCGAGCCTATCGCCATATCGGGCACAAATTGGGACTTCGGGCTGATACTGAAATATCACTGCTCGACCCGGGATCGAACCCAAAACCTCGGAACGATAGTCGTACCGCGCACGCAATACAATCACGCCACCGGGACAGTCATAAAATTAAGTTTCTTTAAATAAATAACGGTATACCAGCTATAAACATTACAGAAGTCACGATAAAGCCATAGTCATTAGTAAACATGCAAAACGACGTTAATACGACAGCTGAGTATTCGATCACAAAGATAACAGGCTAATACGTAGTCTAGACTCCTATATCTCAAATGTGGTATGTCGAGTCTAGCAAGAAGGTCGCTTTCGTGCGCGGCACGCAGTCGGAAGCGGGCAGTTCTCGCACCGGCCCACTTCCGTCACTTATTAAAGTTCCATTCGTCACATCAATCAGGGCTGTCGTGTGTTAGTTGACTAATCTTGACAGCCGATTGAGATGTTAGTATTAACCGATTCCAATAGAGGAGGAGGTTGTCATTTCGTTTGTTTATATTTTTTATGTTTCTAAGTTTGCCGAGTAGGTACTCCGATGTGTGGACGCATTTCGATTATTCTTTTTTGTATTTTTTTGTTTTGGTGCCATGTAAGTTTTAATGAGCTACAAAATAAAGCTTTATAAAACCCAAAATATGCTTCAAAAAGTCAAAAGTAATAATTACGGTCTTTGGAGTCAATGGCTTATAAGGAATGGCTACATAAAGAAAATCTTAGATACATTTATATCAAACTAGTTTTTAGTCACGGCTTCGCCTACGTTACACACTTTCCCATCATTTATATCTGAGATAAATGTTGAAAATGTCCTTATTTACTTAATGAGAGTCTTGTGTTTCATCATCCCAATCCGTTTATCTTAATTAACAAACATGCATATTTTCAGATTTTATAACATTAAAGATTACATTATCAGGAATTTAGGGATTAAACAATGATTATAAAAGAGGGGGATTAATAATTGCACCATATTTAAACTATAATAATCATCACCAGTCACAGGATGTTCGCTGCTGGACATAGGCCTCCCCCAAAGATTGCCAGACTTATAATTAGCTAAATGATCACACTCATCATCTAAAAGTTAGATTGGCTAAGTCAAATAATTTAATCAATGAATATTATTAGTATTGCCTCCGTGGCGCAGGGGGCGCGTAGCCGGCTGCGAAACGAGAAGCCGCGGTTTCGATTCCCGTACCGAGACAAATGTTTGTGTTTTACCGAAAGCAGTCTCGTAGTTTCTGATGCCCACGACATAAGACCCGTATCTTAGTGTGGGATCTGGACTATTTTTGTGACTGTTGGTAGTATTTATTTATTTATTATTATTTATTTAATATTCTAAATGTTTTTGACAACCCTAATAACCAGACTGATTCATAAAAGAAAAAATAGAATACAATGTTCTTGACATAAATTGTAAAATGTCGTGCAATATGTTGGGCGTGGTGCTGTTTAAAAACTTCTATCTAATTTGTATATTAAATTCATAATCCCAGTTCATTTTGAGGTTCTATTCCACCAATTGCCTGGGACTGGCTCCCCCAGAGGGGGTTGACGTCAGACATGCAGCCGGTCGTAGAAAAAAACCAAATCCTTTCTGCAACATGCTTGAAATCACAAGTTTAAAAACTTAACTGACCGACTTCTAATTTACCGACTGTGACCAAATTTATATGGGCCCTTTGAAATAAGCTCTATCGAACACAAAAAGAATTTTGAAAATCGGTCCACATTTGGCGGAGATATCACGTAACATACATTAAAAAAAAACAGATGAATTGAGGACCTCCTCCTTTTATGGAACTCGGTCAAAAGTATGTTGCGCCGCAACCTCATCTTTAAGTGGGATTGTAAAAAGAAAGATTCGTGTAGATTATTGAGGATGTATTTATATAATCAACTAGCTTTTGCCCGCGGCTACGCCCGCGTGAGTCTTCACAAACATTCATCCCCCATTACATCCCTTTAGGGGATGAATTTATGCGTGTATTCTACATATAAACCTTCCTCTTGAATCACTATTAAAAAAACGCATCAAAATCCGTTGCGTAGTTTTAAAGATCTAAGCATACAGACAGACAGCGGGAAGCGACTTTGTTTTATACTATGTAGTGATGTACAAATAAATTAAAGGTAGATAGTTACGGGCGATAATCATATATATATGTGCCGCCTCGAACGTACTATGTCACTTTTTAGTGTGTTTTCAATCCTTATTTATAGAGATGAAACGGATATCCGGTAACTATCCGTTATCCGGCCTATCCGGCACTGTTTTCACTATCCGGCCGGATACCGGATAGTAATTCAGTATTCGGCCGGATACCGGATAGTAAAATTGAAAAAATCTCATTATTTTACACAAGGCAAATCATACCATAAGGTTATGGACACCGTTCATTTTTATAATCGCACGTCAAAAATGATCGTTTTATTAATTAGTTTAGTACTCAAAATTAACAAGTGGCAAATTATGGTGAAAGAATACAAAATTTTTAGCATTTGTTGGTAAGAGGCGCTTGGCTGGCTTCGTACACCAGACCATCTTCTGAAAACGCTTTCGCTGTAAAAGCTACTGTCAGGTGCTGAAAGATAAATTCTAGCAAACTTTGACAACTGCGGGTACTGATTCAAATTAAATGACCACCAAATTTATAGGTCTTCATTGCGATCGATTCAAGATGTCTTCAAGAAAAGTCAATCTGGTTAGCAATTGGACTTTGTTTTTCTTGGTCAAGACAATTACCACTATTACCCTTTGCAGTGGCAAAGGATAATAGTAGTGATTTGGGACTGTGTCAATAAAGTGTCATTGACGCATTCCCAAAAATTACATGAAGTTCACGTGTAAAGTTGGATCCAGTTTCATCTTCTTTTATTCGTTTAGCAGACGTTGAAGACGGCGATGGTATGTTACTGTCAGAAGAAGATCTTTCATGATTTTCTGTCGGGCCTTTTCAGTTTCAAGAACTCCTAAATAGTCTGACTTGAGCCTTGGGTCTAAAAAAGTAGCGATTAGGTAGTTTGGATTATCTCCTAAAGATTTAAAAAGACTTTCCAATTCAGCTTTTAACAAAACTCTCGTACGAGCTAAGTCCGGTGTTCTTTGTGCAGTCTCGTTTTTGTCTAAATACTTTTTAATGCAGAAACATGCGGAATCACCTCGGGTATACAGGTTCAGTTCAGGCCGAATATCTGGTAGCCGGATATCCGGCGCTCCGGCCATTTAACTTGCCGAATATCCGGTATCCGGTATCCGGTCAAATCACTATCTGTTTCATCTTTACTTATTTATTCTAAAAATGTAAGCAAATATATACTATCTAACTAATTATGTTATCAATAATGAAATTATTTAACATGTAAATCCTTACCTTCTGAGTAAGAAAATCAAAACTTATGGTCTATTGTTACTTATACAAAGTTACATTTTAGCACAGAATTATATCACATAACAAAAAATCTATGCAATAATCATGTCGATAGTTGCACTGCGTGAAAGGTCAAGCCCACATAGTACCTTACATAATTATATAATAATGCATGCATACATATACAACATTATACTTAATCGTATTACGAGGAAAATCAGCTATTTTTGTCCTGTAATATCCTATTGGGTTTGTTCATCATTTTATTAGACAAATAATAATAATATTAACCCTGTAATATTACTGTCACACTGCTGGGCACCGGCCTCCTCTACTAATGAGGGTTAGGCCTTAGTCTACCCCGCTGGCCTATTGCGGGTTGGTAGACTTCACATACCTTCGAAATTCTTGAAAATAGGTCTTTATTTGGCGGAGATACGAATTGAGGACCTCCTTCTTTTGTGGAAGTCGGTCTAAATAAATTCAACTTGCTTAAAAATGTTTATTTTATGTATGTTACGCGATATCTCCGTCAAATGTAGACCGATTTTCAAAATTCTTTTTGTATTCGATAGAGCTTATTTCAAGGGTCCCATATAATTTTGGTCACGATCGGATGTGAATTCTGTCTGTTAAGTTTTTAAACTTGTGATTAGTACTATAAAGTCTGCTCGCTGTAACATTTCTCGCTTGAAGAAAATTATTTCAAAAATTGTATTTTGAATTAGTCTGATACGTAAAAGGCATAATATATACTTTATGCCTACATGAATCTTAGCAAAGTGATAGATAATTATGTTTACAGAGATTTATACGGACGCTTAATCATGTTTTGAACCGTAAAATGCAACTTTGTTAATTGTTCTTTCAACACATTTCTCTTACACACAAGTAAACAACACAAAGGTAATATATATATTTGTTCAATTTTTATATTATACAAATGGATGCTAAAACCCTATAAGTGTATGAAAACAAAAATTGTGCATATATTTTTTGTATTGGTGTTTTTATGGGCTTTGCAAGTGAATGTAAAATTATGATAGTAGACCGAGCTAAACATAACAGACACGGTCCTCCATAACGGAGTGTACACGCAATGCTGCTAACCGCCAAACGTGGAGAATTACAAGATCTATTGTCGCCGCCAAGAAGACTAATGACGACCTACCATATACCACCATAATGATTTCTTAGGTTTACGTGAATGTTATTCATTGAAATTAAATTATTTTTACGGATTATATCACGATTTGGTTTTAATTTTTATGCCCGACGTTTCGAAAGCTTTGCAGCCTTCGTGGTCACGGGTCAGACTCGCTACGTAACGTAACGTCGGGCATAAAAATTAAAACCAAATCGTGATATAATCCGTAAAAACAGTTTAATTTCAATATACCACCATCTCAACAACCACGACCACTCTGCCAAGAGTGCACGAGTAAGAAGAAAAGTGAAAGTTAATCCACAGGTGAAATTAGTAGGCTACATTTGCTATAGAAAGATTGCTCTAAACATTTTTCTAGCAACTTCTAATTTAATAGCAATCGTTTGTCAGTTATTCAGTACAGAATTAAAAAACATAACTCTTTAAGTATGTGTGAATAGTCATATTAACAAATTAATTGCCAGCTAAGTTATTGCCTGCAAAGGTTAAGATATTCTAAACATTGCCAAGCGATGGAATTAAATCGTACATAAACGGCTACAAGCAAATAAATTTCATACAAAGTTCTATAGGACCTAGGTCAATAAATAACTTTGAGAGACACACTGTTAGTAAGAATGGACAACAATGATTAACTATTGACCGCCTCTATGAAGCAGCGGGCTAGTAGCCGGCTATGAAACCAGAGACTGCGGGTTCGATTCCTGCACTGAGACAAATGTTTGTGTGACCCACAGATATTTGTTTCGGGTCTGGGTTTACAGGTTATACTTAGTTTGGGATCAGGGTGTATTTATTTATAATGAAGATCACATTTTGTTATAATTTTCATATATGACGCTTGAACAAGAGTGTTTTTATGGCAATGTTTTAGAGCAGTGGTCGGCAACTTTTTGGCAGGCAGGGGCCGCAAGGTGGCAAAATACAGTAAAGGTGAGGCCCCCTCATATTTTTTATCTATAGAGGTATAATTTATAACATTTTAGATATTTATGACTAATTTACAAAACAATTACGGGCTGCAAATAGGATTTCACGGGCCACATGCAGACCGCGGGCCACGTGTTGCCGACCGCTGTTTTAGAGTATTTTATTTTCACTTACTTTTCCTATGAGTATTGCATGACCAATACCTTATTAAATACATATTTTATTGTCGTCATTTCATTATAAAGAAGGTGAGTACAGATTTTCTTTTGATTAATAAAATTGCAATGCGAAAGACGAATTAAAAAATATTGATTAACTATATCTAAGAGACTGATTAGGTTGCGTAATTGTATTTCGGTACGTTTACCGTACTGAAGTTTCGGGTTCGATTCCCGGGTCGGGCAAAGTGTAGTGTACTCATGTATAGGTAGCTATAAGATATCTATATAGTGGAAGGTAGTTTTGTTATAAAGTGTCAATGTCAGTCTGGAATAAATCGTGCTCATAACTAGACGCGTGTTTTACTGTGCCCTCACAAATACTACAGTGGCGACGAGGATTAAAAAGACGTTACACTTATTTAAAATAAGTATCGTGTTCGCGTGCAGACAATAGTAAAAAGTGTAGTTAAAGATGTCGATCGGTAAGGTGCGTGAATTCGACGTGCGGTCCGGAGTGTGGAGTTCATATATAGACCGAGTGAACATGTATTTTAAAGTGAACAACGTAACGGACGATTTGAAATTACCAACTTTGATTGCAACAATGGGAGACGAGGCTTATGAACTACTCGTCAATCTTGCTAGTCCGAGTAAGCCATCCGATTTACAATATGCGCAGGCGTGCGAATTATTGCGTCAGCATCTGCAGCCGACGCCATCTTCATTGGCGGAAAGATACCGATTCCGACAAAAGCGTCAGGGACCGAGTGAAGATATAGCCACTTTCGTGGCAGAATTAAAGAAACTATCGCGTGAGTGTAAATTTAAGGAAAATCTCAACGAAAATCTTCGCGATCAATTCATATGCGGTCTTAATAGTGACGTCATTCGACAACGGCTTTTTGCAGAGGAAGACACAATAACCTTTTCAGCTGCGGTTAAGTTAGCGCAATCTTTGGAGGCGGCAGAACGGGACGCTGCGATCGTTGAAACGTCCGGCGGCGGGGAAGCGATACACACGGTGAAACACAGCACGGGGGGCAAAGGATGGACACGCGGGACAGCCGTTAGAGGCCAGAAAACCCATAGCCGAGGTACCAGGGACCGATCCATTGGCGGGGGAGCGGGCGCGTCGGCAGCGGGTCCGGCAGCATCTAGGCACCAGCACGAGAAATGTCGAGCGTGCGGGAAAATGAATCATGACTTCATGGACTGTCGATTCCGGAATTTTGCATGCAGTAGATGCCGGCGAGTCGGTCATTTGCGTCGGGTGTGTCCCGAGGGGGGCGCGGATTCATCTCGACCGTCGTCGTCGCAAGTGTGTGGCACCTACTTCGGCGGAGCTGAGGCTGGCGAATTCCTGGGACATGACATCCGTCAGGATAGTAGCACGGAGGAGGACGGGAACATAGAGGAGGAATTAAATCTCCTTACGTTAAATAACTATAAGGCAGTAAGTTTACCAATTTGTATTGAGAGCACTATAGTAAACATGGAGATAGACACGGGTACCGCTGTATCATGCATAAGTAAATTAACTTATAACAGATATTTCACCCATTTACCCATCGAGACCGATAATACAATATTAAGATTTTATGATGGTTCTAAAATTAAGCCTTTGGGTATTATAAAACCTATAGTATGTTTTGAAAATGTAACGAAACGGTTAGAATTATTAATATGTTATTGACGGTGGCATGACGTCACTGTTAGGTAGACAGTGGTTAGCCGAACTAGAAATAAAGATACCCATGTTCGGTTGTAATCGTATACAGGAATCTAATATTTGTCATATTAACAAAGAAATATGTTATATACTCGACAGATATAAAGAAGTATTCAGCGGTGGGCTGGGGCGGTACACGGGCGGCAAGGCGACGTTGCGAGTGCGAGAGGGAGCGGCACCGGTGTATCATCGCGCGCGGCCGCTGCCGTATGCGCTGCGCGAGCGCGTCGACGCCGAGCTGGATCGTATGCTGCGCGATGGCGTCATCGAGCCCGTTGAGTGCTCCGACTGGGCATCCCCGCTGGTGCCTGTGTATAAGGCTGACGGTACACTGAGAATTTGTGCGGATTATAAAGCGACCCTAAATCCCGTTTTATTGATCGATCGTTATCCTTTACCAAAGATTGAAGATGTTTTGGTTGGTTTAAACGGAGCCCGTTTTTATAGTAAAATAGATTTATCTCATGCATATAACCAAATAGAACTAGATGAGTCCCGGAAATATACAGTAATTAATACTCATCGGGGGTTATTCCGATACAATAGATTAGTTTACGGGTTGTCATCAAGCGTAGGAGTATTCCAACGCATTATGACCAATTTATTACAAGGGATATCTAACGTACAGGTTTTCTTAGATGACGTCATAATTGGGGGAAAAACAAAGGCCGAACACGTGGCGGCCCTCGATGAAGTCTTTAAACGATTATGTAGTCATGGGTTAAAAGTGAGGCGGAATAAATGTGTCTTCCTAGTCGACGAGGTAACCTATTTAGGGTTTGTGGTTTCTAAGGACGGTATTAAAGTGGATAAAACAAAGATTGATGCTATATTAAAGTTAAGCCGACCGCGGAATGTTACTGAACTCCGATCATTTTTAGGAATGGTTAATTTCTACGCCAAATTCATTAGGAGTTTTAGTTCAGTGCTTACTCCATTGCATAAATTATTAAGGAAAGGAATAACTTGGCATTGGGATACGGGGTGCGAACAAGCCTTCAAAGAAATAAAACAAAAGTTGACCGGGGTGGAGGTGTTAGCACATTACGATCCCGATAAACCCGTGATCTTAACGTGTGACGCGAGTCCACACGGGGTCGGCGGGGTGCTGGCGCAGCCGGCCGCCGGCGGCGAGCGACCGGTCGCTTACGCGTCGCGCACTCTCACGGCCGCCGAAAAGAATTATTCGCAGATATATCGGGAGGCTTTATCTATAATATTTTCTGTGAAAAAGTTTCACCAGTACCTATACGGGCGGAAATTCATATTGCGGACGGACCACAAGCCTTTGGTATCGATATTAGGACCTAAAAGCGGTATACCGACTATGACCGCAAGTCGGATGCAACGTTGGGCAGTAATTCTTTCTGCGTATGACTACGAGATAGATTATATTAAAACTTCGGACAATTGCGCTGATGGGCTATCGAGGTTACCGAAAGTAACTAAAGATTCCCAGTGTTCCACTGACACCATTCCCGAACAAACATTCTTGCATTTCGCACAGGATGCGTTGTTGTTAGACTGCAAGGATGTAAAAAGGTATACGGCAAAGGACCCCATTTTAGCCAGAATATTAACTTATATTCGTGACGGTTGGCCCGAAACGTGTGAAATAGTCGGCATGCAACCGTATTTTAATAGAAAGACCGAGTTGTACGAAGAACTGGGGTGTGTAATGTGGGGTCACAGAGTGATAATACCCGTGGATTGTCGAAAAAAAGTTTTAACAATAATACATGAGCCACATATGGGGATTGTCAAATCCAAAGCGCTGGCGCGTAGCTACGTGTGGTGGCCCGGTATAGACGAGGCAGTGGAGCAAACGTGTCGCGCTTGCTCAACGTGCGCTGCGCATGCGGACGCGCCGCCGCGGGTCACGCCAAACCCTTGGCCCTGGCCAGCCCGCCCGTGGTCTCGATTGCACTTGGACTACATGGGGCCTATTGGGGGCAAATTATACTTAGTGGTGGTGGATGCTATGTCTAAGTGGCTCGAGTTGTTTTGTGTACCGAGTGAGGCGGCGGGTAGCACTATTACTAGACTACGGGAACTGTGGAGCAGGTTCGGTATCCCGAAACAAGTAGTAACGGATAACGGACCTCCATTCACTAGTAAGGAGTTTGCCGAATTTATTAGGGTTAACGGTACGGAGCATATCTTTACGGCGCCGTATCACCCCGCATCTAATGGGGCGGCAGAAAATGCAGTAAAAACATTAAAAAAAGTTATAAAAAAAGCTATTCTTGAACAAAAAAATGTAGATCATACCTTGAATACGTTCTTATTGCATTATCGAAACGCAGAACATTCATCGACAAAAGAAAGTCCAGCCATGTTACTGATGAATAGGAGGCTACGGACCTCGTTAGATTTAATAAAGCCAGATAGGGAAAATAACGTACATCGAGCACAGCAACGTCAAATTAACGATGCACGAGGTGCAGATAGGACGATAAATATCGGGGAGGAGGTCTGGTATCGCCAACATTTGAAGGCGGAGAAGTGGGCTCCAGGTACTGTGGTCGATTCTGTGGGTGTCAGGGATTTTAAGGTCTTAGATAAAAACGGTAATGAGTTACATAAACACATCGATCAGCTTAAGCCGAGGTCAAGGGGATCGCTTATAATTCCTACAGGTTCAAGTGAGTACAGGTCATATACACCGGCTCCAGAAGGGCAGGACGAGCCGTCTGCAGCCCTGGAGCAGGCGGTTACAAGGGACTCGCTTGCGCCGTCATCCAGCGGGTTGCAGCTGGACATGGGCAGGTCCTCGCCACGCATTTCAATTGCAAACAAACGTCAAACAGAGGGAGACTTAAGCGAGGAATTCAGCACGCCACCTTCCGCGCCTGTACCGCCTCAGTCACGACCCATACGTAAATGTAGATTAGAAAAAGTTATTAGTTATAAGGAATAAACTACGTATGTGTAACTGTAAATTTTATTATGTATTATGTAAGTTAATAAGACGGGAGAGATGTAGTGTACTCATGTATAGGTAGCTATAAGATATCTATATAGTGGAAGGTAGTTTTGTTATAAAGTGTCAATGTCAGTCTGGAATAAATCGTGCTCATAACTAGACGCGTGTTTTACTGTGCCCTCACAAATACTACACAAAGTAATATTGGATTTGTTCAATATCAGCCCGGAGTCAATTTTTGCCCGATATGGCGAAAGTCTCGACCCCTATCTATGTGTATATGGATTCCCATATCGGTCAGAAATCCTGGTTTCGCCCCCTATCACATCTGGTCATCCCTACGCGATGCCGCTTTGTGGCTCGTTTGCAATTGTGTAGGTCATAAGCCCCCGCCGCCGAAGGAAGCTAACTCACCTCTACTTACTCTTTCTTTTTATAAGTACTTAAAATAAATCATCGTTGAGGAATAAAACATGTAAGCGGCAAAGCGTGACATTTTTCGAAAAGGGAAGCTGACAATAATTTCTCTACTAGTCGACAATCGGCAAAGGTAAGCCGGTAGGAATTGGGTTATTTGGAACCTTCGCCACTGAAATCCATTAAAATTATATCATTTATTACAATAATAAAGTGCCGTTTTATACAAAACCACCGTTGTTTGTTTATAATCACTTCAACAATAATCACGTCATTAGTTCACGTTGTGGAAATAAATCTTATCAAACAGCTCTTATATCCAAGTGTTATTAAGATCACTGATGTTCGACGAACTCCGCAGTATAAGTAAACACGAATATATACGAAATATCCACTATCTCATCAGTCCACGAGAAGTGCTTAAACTTTTCCATGTATACATTTATTTATATACACACACATATATAGCAGACACTGGTAAACGAGCAGATGGGTCACCTGTTGGTAACTGATCTCTACCGCCCATAAACACCCAAGACGCGAAAATCATGGTTGTCAGCCTAAGGATTGAGAAAGGAAGGGGGGAAACTGGGCCACCGGAAATCTCATTCACTGAACGAAATGCGACAGCGAGCTGCCACTTTACGTCGGTTTTCTGTGAGACAGTGGTGTCAAACCGTCCGAGCCGGCCCATTCGTGCTGTAGACGTAACTGTCTACAGCGTGGCTCTACCATTCAAAGACACACTCACATATATACATACTTACATACATAGACTAATGCCTGTATCCCTCAAGGGGACACAGAGGCAAACTAGAAAACTAGAACACCCACATTTCGCCGTGCTTTTTTCGTCCCACGAGATAGAGGGCGAGCAACCATATCGGGCATAAATTCCAGACTCAGCCGGGGCTGATAATGAGTAGAAAACCCAATATCACTGCCCGACCAGGGGATCGAATACAAGACTTCAGGACAGTCGTACTGCGCACACAATGTGGTATGTATGTTTTCCATGTACTCATACCATCAAAATAATAATTACGCTGGTTATCTCATTTATCTACACGCGCCAGTGAACGTTAAAAACTCACAAAGTCCTTAATGCCCGTGTGTCCGTTTAAATTGGTTCATGAGACTGAAAACGAATTGTTAGTATTTCGCAGAACACGTCAATTTACTTTATCAGTCCGCATGCAGTGTATACGATAAATTCAGTCAAATTATCGGAATAATTAAACCGATTTTTTTATAGCAGAGACTGGCAAACGAGCAGATGGGTCACCTGATGGTAAGTGAACTCCACCGCCCATAGACACCGAAGACACAAAGAATCATGGGTGCGTTTCCAACCTAAAAGGAAGAAAGGGAAGAAGGGATTGGGCAAGGGAGGGGGGAAATGGGCCACCGGAAATCTCACTCAGTGAACGAAACGCGACAGCAAGCTGCCACTTTACGTCGGTATTCTGTGAGACAGTGGTATCAAATCGGTCGAACCGGCCCCCTCGTGCTATAGACGTTGCCGTCTACGGCGTGGCTCTACCACCTAATTACATACGAGTACATACATACATAGACTCACGCCTGTATACCCGAAGGGGTAGACTGCAGCGAACATGAGAACTAGATCACCCACATATCGCCGCGCTACTTTACGTCCCAGATGTGATAGGAGGCGAGCTTATCGCCATATCGGGCACAAATTCCAGACTCCGGGCTGATACTGAAAAATTCAATATCACTTTGCCCGACCCCCGGGTTCGATCCCCGACCCGAGACCTCAGGTTGGTAGTCATATCGTAATACCACTACGCCACCGAGGCAGTCTATTGTAATACCACTACGCCACCGAGGCACCACCTAATTACCTAAAGGAAAAGCTATTTTGAAAATGTCGTATAATTTTTAAACAGCGCTCTTTTCAACGTTAATTGAATTTATTCGCTGTATATGTACGCTGAAATAATTTGTAATCTCATTAGTTCACGAAACGAAAGGTGAAAATGCCGGCGAATGCGTCAAGAGGACAATTTCGGCGACTTTTGGTCTTAAACATTCAAGAACAATGTTTTATTGGGTAATTAAATGAGTTTTACGGTGTTCGAGGACCATTAAATTGTATTTTGTAATCTGTGTAAAATCGCTACTTTCGCTCAGTAAAAAGAGCAGTATTTGTAAAATAATAAATAAATAAAAAAACTTAACTGACCGACTTCCAATTTACCGATCGTGACCAAATTTATATGGGACCACCCATGAAAGAAGTTCTATCGAACACAAAAAGAATTTTGAAGATCCGTCCACATTCGGCGGAGATATCGCGTAACAAAAAAAAATACCGACGAATTGAGGACCTCCTACTTTTTGGGAAGTCAGTCGATAAATATACTCACCTAGTCCTGATCCCACACTACGTATAACCTGTATTGTGAGTGTCAGAAACTTTGAGAGACTTTTTGTCTCACAACCATCAATATAATATACCCTAGATGTCACAGTTCTTTGCAAATATCGTCCTAAAAAGTGGTCTCAGGAATAAAACAAAGAAAAAGGTCGCAAGTTCTAATTAAATCAAACACAAAAATAACCCTATGCACGTGTTATAAAGTAGCTTTTTAAACAAAGTGATCAAGCGTTCTTAAATTCGAATTTTCAAATTTAGAATTCTATCGGCGTCTAACTGTAGGGAAAAGGAGTGCTTAAGCACTTCTTTGCTGTCCCATTTTCCGAGCGTCAACTGGGTATCTAGGTAAATATCTGTGGGCCACACAAACATTTTGTCTCAATGCGGGAATCGAACCCGCGGCCTCTCGCTGTAGCCGGCTGCTCGCCCACTGCGCCACGTCGTTGTATTTTTATCATATCAAGAATCCCTTTTATCGGAAATGTAAATCTCTTTCTTTGGACGTTAACTATAAAACTGATTCTGTCGTAACGTGAAAGATATATTAATCCAAGTTTGGAAAATGACACGACAGACTTATCTATATTGTTTACTGACATTTTGCCCCTTACTTATAAAAATATTTGAGCGCTTCTTATCTTTAAACCATAGGTTGTCCCTTTCATTTTTAAACAATGTAACGCAAGGAAAAAAGTGACAGGTTATTCGTAACCATTTGCTCAGCTAAAAATGCTGTTTTAAGTAAGGCCCTTTATTCTTTTCTTTTCCTTCTTTTACGCAACTCAGTTGAATGGTAGAGCCACGCTGTAGACAGTTACGTCTACAGCACGAATGGGCCGGTTTGACCGGTTTGATACCACTGTCTCACAGAAAACCGATGTAAAGTGGCAGCTCGCTGTCGCGTTTCGTTCGGTGAGTGAGATTACCGGTGGCCCAATTCCCCCCATACCCTTTCCCAATCCCCTTTTCCCTCGCCTTCCATTCCCTCCTTTAAGTTGGCAACACATCCGTGATTTTTGTGTCTTGGGTGTCTATAGGCGGTGGAAATCATCAGGTGACCCATCTGCTAGTTTGCTGTCTCTGCTATAAAAAAAATACATTTCATTACAGACGGCATGGCATAAGGCTGGGATAACGCCAGGGAGAGAAAAGGCAAAAATCAAATTCTTCATATAGGAAAAGCTTAATAAATTGATAATGCCAATTAATCGGTATAAAATATTTATGCCGGGTATATGGTCATGTATATTATATTTATTATTCTAACTCTTCTCTATCTTTCTGTTTGATTAATTTCGTTGCAGGAGAAAGACAATTTCGCATTATCTGAGACTCGCCGAGCTTCATTGCTAAAATGCGTGCCATTGTCGATGGGCGGGATATTCTCGCAAATGGCCATTTTGTTTGATGTAACTTAATTTTCTCCTCCTGACTATTGATTAAAAATGACCACCCAAGAACTCTTTTGCACATCTTTAAAACATATCAAACTACAATAACAGATCTGTTTGCTATCATTTCAAAAACTATCAAAGAACCTCAAAGTATCAAAGTTTTTGTGCATACAAGTTAGTCAAACGCATTAAACCATAAAAAAAATAATAGACATTCACAATCATTGCCATGATCTCAAACATTAAATCGCAATGTTAGCCACACGCAAGCATAATATGTAAAAAATATAGCCTCTTAAATTACGATATACAAACAAGTTCAGTGGATTTATATTTTGCGTCGTTGCACTCACTAGTTCATAAACACAGTGGCCATCTGATTTTGAAATCATCAGGTTATTCCACTTTTATCCTTAGAGCCGTTCCATAACACCAGCGCACGATTTTGATAAAGTCATTTTAGTTGCATTGCGTTAGAATTCATCTGACCGTAACACCGGTTTATTGTCAGTTTTTTACCTGCTCATTTCATACAACACATTTTTGTTTGACAATCCAATTATCTCTTTTATACGTCACTGTTTTTGTATCAACGGGGATGAGGTCGATTTCTCGCGAGAAAATAATATTTTATGAAAGACTGTTGAATAAGTTGAATTTGTATTCACTTGGTACTTTATTGCGAAAGAAAATTTAATTCCCTATCTGTAAGCTTTGGGGGAGGCCTATGTCCAGCAGTGGACGTCCATGGCTGATGATCCCGATTTATTAGTCAACATACTGTTACCTGGCACAGATCAGCCCAACAGAGACAGAGGAGTGGCTTAAAAGGGAGGAGGCATATGCCCTACAATAGATGCCAAAAAGCTGTGAATGATGATGATACTGTAGACGTAGGTAAGTATATAATAGGCTGGTTGGTATTGAGTTCAAAAGTTCTTCGAGAATCCAATAGTAGCCTGCCTTTTGAAAGTTTTTTGATGTGTGACGATGAGCGTATTTAGGTACCTTATTTAAACAATAATTGTTATCAAACTGACATCAGACGTGGCGATGTCCCAAATTATATGGATAAAATTGCTGATAAAGATCTCAATGAAGCATTAAGCGTGGAACGGTTGGAAGATGGCCTCTTGACCTTGGTTACTAGGTGAATCTTGGAAGCTTAAGTAGTTTAAATGTAGGGTAATAGCTTGGGTAATAACGAATAAGTTATATGACGATAGGGCTGTGATAATAACTATAGTATGATAGTAATTTAAAACAATGTCAATCTGTTGGCAACTTTTGTAAAATCTATCCACAATTCTAGATTCCTTTGGACATTATTAATAACATTTTGATATCAACAGATTACAACAACAGACATTAAGACACGAAAATTGAAAGTTCATACCGTTTCAAAAGCCTTACTAGATTGTCATAACCATGCATGTTAGTAAACACTGCTCAAGGAGTCCCTGACACCGCGATTACTTTATTAGCAGCAATAATAATTACAAGTTCACAGACATTTATTACGAATTAAAGTAATGATTCATGTGGCGTGTTTGTGGCATTTTGAGGCTGAATTACGAGAAGGCGTGTCGTGGAAGGTGGATACTTCGGGCGGTTAAGCACTATCAAAGAAATAGCAAGTGAAAGGCGAGAACACGTCGTGATTCGAAACAAAAAAGATGCAACACGTGCAACCTGCACTTAAGAATGCAATACGAGAGACATTACAGGTATGAAATGAATTGGAGCTTACTGTTATCAAAATGAGTTTTCGGAAATTACAAAAGCGGTGGAGAGATTTCCTGTATCGCTACTGATTGTAGAAATTTGAGGCAACCCACAAATCGTTGGAGGGAATTAATACCATTGTATTTCAGAAGCAATAAATATTACAGAATCTTTCAACTTGACCTGAACTCATCTCAATGTGGGGGTCGATGCACGCCAATTTTTCAGAAATGTTGTAAAAAAGCTTCGGATTCTTTTTTTTACAGAATTTGAAGTAATATTTACTAATTTTAGGTTTTAAAATTAAATTTTGATATCTAAAAATCTAAAAAAAATGTGATATCTATATTTTTTAAGGCGTGTAAATGGAAAACGATACGTGATTTTTCTTCACAATTTATTTGGATCGGGGATTTGAATGCCGATGTTTGCTTATATTTATACAATTCCCTATGATTCTGAACCGTGACATGCTTGATTATTTTCTCATTTAGAGCTACCTTGTTAATGAGCGTTAGATTTGGCACCAACGTACCTAGACGTGACAAACAACTCTAAACATGGATCATCTACGCAAATACATGTTTACGAGGAGGAATGGTGACTTTCCTCTTGAACTACTGTCAAGAACCTCTATGTCAATTTTCTAATAAATTGTATTGCATCAAATAAATTAAGTTCTACATACGATGATTTGAAAAAACTAACATGAAATCTCGGCGCAATTTACGAAGAAATTAATGATAGTGCCAAATGGTATTTTAAATGTAGTAATAGTTTCAGGCTTTACAATTTTCGACGTAAAATTTAATACCCAATCAAATTTATGTAAGACATCTAATAAAGATACCTAATTTTCGGAAACCTCATGTAAAAGCAGTTAATATAAAAAACAGTGATGTAAAGTAAAACTAAAAAAATCCTGGTTGTTTCTACGACATGCTGTATCAAGCGAAGATCATAATGCAATTGGGGTATTTCGAAATTAACTCTACGAATATAATACATAAATACCAATATAAAACGCGACCTTAAACTACGTTAGTAATCAACCACTTTGTCATCTTTGAAAGGCATAACCTATTGATTAAATTAAGTACCTACTATATATTTTTCTACAATTTCCAATAACATATGCCAGCCGTCAAGAATCGAGCTCCACCCACCGATGTAGATCGCGGTGGTAGATAAGTGGGTTTTATCCTATACATCGTGTCGCGTTAAGTAGCAAACCTTATAGAGCTACTTGTTCTTTACGTGCACATAATGACAATAAATTTATGAGCCCTGTAGTTATTGAGAGAAGACCATACTTTAAAGACATTGCTTTGTATTATGTTTTTGTGTATTTGCTGCAAGTTTAGTACTTGTTGAAAATATATTGATCTTCGAAATATATTATAACAAAAAAAAATTGGAGTAATTAACGAAAACTTAAACATTTTCGAACTTTATCTCATCACCTTTAATTATACACAAACAAAAGTTTCGTTTGCAACACAAAATAAATTGATCTGCGACCCAATTTAAACGCAATTAGCAATAACATCTGCGATAAAGCATTAAGTCGTAATGCTGTTGATATCCTTACAATTTCATTAAAAGTTACAACCTTGGTGTCCTTAGTCGACTGTCAGCCACTTGAACAATAAAACCGATTCAGATAGTCACTTGACACACATTAAAGGGAGAAATTCCAACGATGAGACTTCGGCAATTGTGAATCGGAAAGAACAATACGACGCTGTTTATTGGCATTATTAAGACGGTAAACAGCTTAAAGTCGAAAGGAAAAAAGATCGTAAAATAAATATACAACAACAGATAAATCATTATAAACAAAGAGTACGTCAACATTTTAATTTACTGAAGATAATAATGCCAAACATTGATGAACAGAGAAGGAAAACAATAGTCATCAAACATTACCATAAAGATAATGAGTAAACACCGTTTTTATATTAAATGGTAATTTTCAAGGAAACGGCTACGGAGACAGTAACTATTTATGATTAGTCAAGGTGAAAATAAAACGCGAGCTAATCATGGAACTGTTATAACCAGATCATAATATAATTATCAATATGCAATTGTGTAATCAGCAAAAATATAATATTGAGCTGTAAAAACTTGTAGCAATTGAGATAAATATAATGCCTTTATGGATGTAAGCGTTGTAAGTTTCGGTAATATTTTGAAAGATGTAGAGCATATAAGTAATTTATAATAGGTCGTAAAAGTGAACATAAATATCCTTGCTCAATGCTCAATATTTTTCATGATAGGCAGTGACTCGGCTATGCTTCTGAGAATAGCTAATATAATAATCACGACCACGATCCATCTGCTTTAATAATCCAAGGGAAAAAAATAATTTCACAAATAACAAAAACGATAGCGTGACTCGTCCTGCATTTGAGCAGCATTTCGTTGTACACAGGTGTTTGCCCTCAGGTGTGTAGTTTGAGATATTGTGTATTGTGATAGAGGATATAATGATCTTAGTAGTTAGTGTGGTATTTCTTTATTTGCCTACAAAAGCAGACGAGCAGAAGGAATAGAGATAGCAGGTGGTTGCAAAAATCACTAATACAAGGGGCACAAGCCACTGACTACAATAAAATATTTGAAAGTATAAATAAATAATTGTAATTATTAATAATTCCGTTTGGTCCGTGGTGGTACTCGTGAAAATCTTTGTCGAATTTCATCTTCATCATCATCAGCCACAGGACATCCACTGATGGACATAGACCTCCCCCAAAAATTTCCAGATCGACAATAAAATTTATTTAGCCGAAATTCTTTATCATATAAATATTTAAAAAGAGTGCTATCATGACATATTTATCTTTAAAATAGTCATGCCATAGCTATTTTTGGATTCATATGATCTTTTTAAGTTGCACTTTGTGGATTATGCTATAAAGTTATAAACGCATTTAGTCCATGCAAATTAGGTCGTTTTGTTTGTCTAGCTAATAATATAGTATGCTATTAGTTAGTTAAAATAGAGTTCAAATTCCATGTACCTAATATTTTAAAGAGAAACAACGGGTCGACTATGCATCAATATGATTTAAAACTAACTTCACTTTAAGTATCGTCTGAGAACTGCATTCAGCACGGGAAAATTCCAATTGTATAATATCATTTGAATATCATGAGACGTTTCTTTTATTATACTTGCAAATGTTGTAAATAAGATTACTATAGTTCTTAACGTATCACCTCCAAAATTATCATACATTATCACTTTTAATTACTCTTATGTACATATTATTAATGTAACTATAAATTGTCACGTGCCTGCAGCATTCATGTTGTTAAACCACAATTTATTAACTACACTCGAAGTTAGTATGCAGAATGTTAGTAATCTAAAGTCCTATTTGACATAGACAGCTGATACAGTAAAGTTATTTAGTGTCCAGCAACGATATATCGATGACATAACTAAGATAAACTGTGTTGATAACGCAAAACATTTATTAAAATATACAAAAATATGAGTACGTTTTTTGAATAATTTGAAATTAGCCCTTTCAATAGTCACGGGCGGCTCGGCCTCCGGTGGCACATACGCTTATGTAACATATAAAGGTATATGTGCCGCCTCCGACGGTTTAAAGTATACAGTCGTGTAGGCGGACCATGAGTTTTTTTGGAATTTCACACTAGCCACTGCGTAAAATATGTGTATGATAGACACCCGAACTAGCGGTTACGAGGGGAAGTGATTTTTTTATACATATTTTAATGTAAGAAAACTCATGGTCGAGCTATTGGTGTTGGTTATAATACGTCTCATCTATTGAAAAGTGTTAGGTTTGGTTCTTGACGTTGAACACGAAGATAGACTAACCCCCTTATTCATAATGAAATCCTGGTTTTATCGAAAGCATAACCCTACTTTTGCCTACTTTAGCTAAAAATGAACTAAAATATGTGTTTCGAATACAATGTTGTTGGTTTACAGATAAAACATTATTTTTATCTCTGGCAAGCTTTGAAACAAATAGGAAGTCTGGGCTGGAAACAATCAATAAAAAATATATATCAATCTTAGATGGGGTTAGGACCCCATTAGGATCCCCCAAATAGTCTGGGGACTCTAACAAAATTAATGTCATTAAAAAAGAATAACATACTTGAAACAGCTGATCGGAATCAGCCATGTTTTCACTATTGAACGTTGGAACGTTTTAACGTTGTTGAACGATTATGAATACAATTTTTATGAAACGTGCTATTGTGGTCTTATTACGCTCTACTAAGTTATTAGGAATAAGGGAGTAGGAATTTATATTCCTTATACACCATTTGAATTTATACTACAAAGTCTTACACGAATTAGGTATTATCAGCAATAATTACTTTTATCGACACCGAAGTGGTACCTACCCTGATGCACAATTTTAGATAGATAACTATTTTCATAGGAAGCAGTAGACGGCGATAAGCTGAGATATATAGGAAGAATAATTTGACAATAGTCATTGTCACATCAGAGTCGACCCATCAGTGACGTGCAGTCCAAATAGACAAAGAGACACTGTCTACCCTAACAACTTAAACAAAATTATGGGTAAATAAAAAATTTAAAAATAGCAATACTCGGATTATATTTTGAATCGACACGGAGATGATAATCACTATGATGGTGTCGCAAGAGTTGAAGAAAATAATTGTGTAAGATTTTTGTCTACCCTGATGGGAATGTCTATGCACGTCACTGCGACCCATACATTAGAAGAAATAAGAAGCAGCATTGTTTTCACTAGGATAATACACATTATGTATCCGAAATGTTACATATCAATCGCTACACACTCTACATCGTACTGAAATACCAAACACTGATTTGAATAGTTTCTGTTTATAATAAGTACGTATAAGAAATGCATAAATAGATTTTAACGAAAACATATTTTATTTATTGCTAGTACAATTGAAGATGGTTTGGCAAGCAGACGAATGTAAGCGTTTTTAGATATTTAAACAAAACTCTTTTTAAATGTTTTTGTGTCTCAATCACAATAAGAATAATTTAGGTTCAAACCATGATTGATTTATATAGTATAACAATCATTTCAAATTACTTTAGAAATTGAGGCAATATAGATAACATCAAACAATCTGCACTCCAAAGTACGAAAATGATACCATCATTAAAATTTTCGACGTAAGTAACTAAACTGCCGATAAGCGTCAAAAGTAAGGCAAATTGATCCTCTTCGAGAAAATTACGAAATTGAGCCATAACCACCAAGTTAAGGTTATCGATGCAAATGACCATAAAAACGACGAAGTGAGGTATCATGGTGCACAAACTCCGTCAAATTGTACTAATTTCAATAATGACATTGCGGAACGAGAACGTTTGAAGCATACGCCAGTGATGGGTCGGAGATAAGGACAATCGCTAAGGTTATCTAACCACCTTGAACCACCACTTTTGACTGTATTTTTAAACTGCTAATAAATGCTAATGAATAGCCCGTAGAACTTTATCTAGATCGTCTGGTACTTTCCACTGTACATCACATAATACGAGTTGTGACTAGAATTTTTCTATATTTAAACATGTGTCATGTTATATGACTAACAAATTCTGTACAATAATATGGATATACTCATAGATGGATATTACATCAAAATAATGATTAACGAAACAATATATTACAGTATGATTACATTACAAACAAAACCCATAACAAAATACCAAAAAATAACTTTGGGATTTTATATTTTCATAACTACATAAAAATGCCCTATAAAAGTCATATTTACACTGAATATAATATTTCGAGTCATTCGGACTTCTTTAATTTTGTGTTTAGGATTACACATCTGTCCTTACAGAAAACAGGCAAGCAATAAATATACACGAGAGTGAAATAAATCTATTATGCAAATAGGAATATGTTATTAATGAAACCTTAATACAGCAACTCTAAAGAGGACGAGAAACGTGAAGTGTCAAATGCAATTTTAATTACACAAGATAAATAAGACTTAACATTGCTAAACACATTAAATTAATATTTAATGTGATTATAGAAGGCTAAAGATCACCAGACCCTCTGAGAAAGATTTAATTGAAATGGCCTGAGGACTTGCTTAACATTCTATGTTAATATTATACTTAAATATACTGACGTAATTATGTTATGATGTTGATGATATAAAGTTTACTTTGTTACCATAACTTTCTACAACAAGAGTAAATTGACGAACTATAGTGAGTATACGAGATGAAAATAACATTATCACTACTTGGTTTTCCTGTAATACAAACAAATGTGTCATAGGACAAAATGCTAAATAATAAAAACTATATGACAACTGCTTCATTAATAAAACCCATAACAATGTATTTGTACAATGTCACAATGTTTCTGCGTTTATTTTATATAAAGGATGAAGGATGATGTTGCCATTCGCTATCGATTTCTTCCCACATGGTGATGTGGTGAATTTCAATGTATCATTTTAAATTCATGCGGTTGAACACATTATTAAGGATATGACACGGTTTTAGGCACTCATGAGCTAAGTAGTCGAATGTTTGGAATACGAAGTTAGCAAAGTCAATGATGTATTAGAAAACGTTTGTGCATGTTAAGTAAGTAAATTACTCTAGTTTCATCATTATATTTCGGAATAGAAAAGGACTAGATATAATCTATTATTATTACTCATATAATAATTTCATGAATGAATAATATTCCAACTAGTTATACGCCACGGACGTAAAAAAAAGATGGCGGAGCGCTAAGAACATTCAAACTGAAGCGGAGTTTTCGGCTCCTTCGATCTATCAACACGTAATCGCGGCGAATAAGCGAATGAGCTGAAAACCCTTCTTCACTTTCCATGTTCCTAGCTGTAGCCTACGTCCATCGTTATGCAAACTTTTTATTGCTAAACAACAAAACCTATACTTTTGTCAATTACGACAAAGAAATTGGTAAACATTTACAAATATGAAATGATTCCTAACGTCAAAGATACAAATAATCTGTGATAAAGCGAGAAACCTTGCACATTCATGTTTTATCAAAAACAAATAAACGAATATTCTGCAAGCCAAGCCTTTGTGAGTTAATAAATGTTCTATTTTTATACGGAAAGAAAATTATCTTCTCAAGCAAACAATACAAAATCCGTTTCAAAGTCTAACTAAATACTACAAATACTACTACTTTTATAATATTATTATAAATGGTATTTAATCGTCTCATAATAGCTGATATGCGCATATTCGTTCAGTTAAATTTGAATATAAAATGAATAGGATCTTCCACGGTGCATAATAAAGAGATAAGAAAATCTTCGGATTAAATAAAACAAGTATTTACTTACGTTAATGTAAGAATTAATCTTAATAATAGAGGTAGTATTTTACGATATTTATACACAGACGGTATGTAATTTAAATCAACATCATCATCTGATGATGATGATTTAAATCATGATTCATCGGCCATAGAACGTCCACTGCTGAACATAGGCCTCTCCCAAAGATTTCCAGATTTCCAACAAGTCAATCTGAATTTAAATAACTCTGTAGAATCAATATTCAAGTACCAAAACTTATAACATTCTAGGAATAGTCGGTCTCAAACACACGTACAATTTGTAAACAGCAAGTAATTACTCCAAGATATCCACGAAATATTAAGGATTTCCACTCTTCTTCTATATATTCTTATACCACTATAGTGTGGTTTGGCACAATATACTTTTTAAGGGTGTTTTATAAAGTGTCGGCTCTAGTTTTTATGACTGGCTGCCCATCTGACTTCAACCCGTTCTGGAGGATCTAGTCCCGGGAAATTTGGTGATTTCCTCTATTATTAGGAATGGGTGTGAAGCTCATATTCATGTAGTCTAATGGTTTTTTGCTCCAAATAGTTCTTGAAGAGGTTGCCTATGACGGTGCTGATGCTAATTTTAAAGCCCAAAGGAATTCAAAATGATACTCATACATAATGTGGGACGCTATGATTGAATCAGTGCAGTGGAATTCTTTGTTAACTTATAATTCAAAACACATCCACGCATTCTACGATACTATGAATGAAAACTTTATGAGGAAATCTAGTCGTCATCGAATGTAAAGGCAATTTGTATCCAACCCGACGCCATTATTCACCTGTCACGTCCGGGACCTAAATAACTACGAGCGAAACTTAAGCGATCTCTTACTATTTTTAAATCGACAACGCCCATTAACCTTAAACGGGTAAAGAACAAGAGCAACGGGATGATCAAGCTAATGTAAATGGAGTTGACTAAGTGATGCCAATTTTAATAGTACCACTGATTAACCAGCAGATGCTACATATGACTTAAGAAAAGCTTCTCTTAAATATAATTAAACTGAAGTGGAGAAATGAGTGGGCTATTAATAGGAAATTGAAACAAACCGAGAATAAAACGGAGCGTTGCGTAAACATTTTGTTATTAGAATTTCCAGATACGTGTACAAATCTGTGAGTAGTATTATAGAGGTAATATTAATGTGTTGAGCGTACTATGATTTTTTCTTATTGTGTAAATTGACAATGAGCAAAAATTGTATTAGATGTACACGAATAATAAATTAACACCTTGCCTCGAATATAAATACATAACGATCTTCATATTATTTTGTTTACGTTAGACGCTGGTTCAGTTGAAAATGTCAATAACGTTCAGAAGCTTCGTTTCGATGGGCATGGTCATGAAAATGTATGAGGAATTAACTATCAACACCCGTAGACCTTGGATAAAAAATGTTCAAGTAACTCCTTGAAGTCAGTTTTCCCATAAACTGTTAACTTTAGTACAACGACCTTAAAACGTTTGCGTTTATTGCTATTTACTGCTCAATGTCTGCCTATCATAGCAATGGCAACAATAAATACTAAATATCTGTTATTTTCCGATCACGAAGGATTTAAATGATGGAAGCAGGGTGTTCTGTTTTGACCTATTTGCTTTGAAAATTAATAACATATAAACATGGCGATTGCCTTGTTTAAATTCTGTATGCCATGCCATGTTTAAATTCTGTTTGCCATGTTTAAATTCTGATAATTTGCATACCCATGCCACGTTTGTAAATACGAGTAAAAGTATTAGTAGCACTTAACACTTTATTTAAATCCGCCTGGCCAATTAGTACAAATATAAACGCATGAGAATTATAGAGCGTAAATTACCAAAATATGAATTTACAATAGTTTCTATTGATCTTCAGTTTCATCATGTCAGATGTATATAGTTGTATGTTCATGTTCAGTTCATGTTACAATATATTTATCAAATGACTAAGAAGGGCATGATCTGCTATAAAATAGGGCGGTAGACATCTCAATATTTTCTGTAAGACACGACCGGCTGGTCAAATATACGAGGTGCTATTATTGGTATCAAGGACTGCATTCACAGCCGCATGAAAATAAAACTGCATTTGTATCGCCCTACCAATTAGCAGCATATGTGGGGAATGGTTTAACTGTTAAATGGATATTTATAAATGTACTTACGCTTCGCTCTTATCGTAGATCGGGAACGTTTGATGAGTCAGGTCCTGCAGTGACGAGCTCGTCTGGGGCTCAGCAGAGATACCCTGAGCTCGCTGCTTCCTCGGCGCTCGAGAGCCTCTCCCATATTGCTGATACGGGAACACGCTTTGCAGCTTGTCCAGCTGCGAGCGCAATTCTAGCATCTCCTGATCGCGTTGCTTCAACAGCGCTTCCAGCTCCCTGATCCTCTCGATCAACGGCTGCATGTCGTTCGCCATTGTCGCGTTTGCAACGCAATTCTCCGAATCTGTATTCATTGCACTAGGAGTCCCCATTATACCATTTAACTCTGTCTCTCTATATGTTTCGTCTAACGCACGTCTTTCGCCGTTGACTGTGGGCGCCACGGTAAGCGCACCTCCTACTGAATTCACTAAGGCCCTCGGCTCATCGTCACCAGCAGTACGCTGTGACGATCCAAAGCAGAGGGTATCGAAACACACGCGCATTCACTCGGCTACCGAGCACTGAACGGAATCACTAGGATTACACGCGGCTTTTTGGAAACGTTAGTTAGAGTCCACTGGCACTATGATTTGTTGGTAACGGTTCGTGGCCACAGTCGAGTGGGGAAGCGCAGGATGTGTGTGGGTTGCGTGTGCGAGCCGTGCGACGCGGGCGCGGACAACTGATGTAGTGTACGAGTAAATACTCGCGCGCCGTCTGCTCCGACCGCCGTAGTCAGCCCCGCGAGCCTCGGCGCCGCCCTGAAACATCATTTGCGTTATCAATCAAACAACCCCTTCGATATGCCAATTAACACTTTTTATTAGTAAATACATAATGTAAACCCGTATAAGATTATCTTTTCGTACTTGCTATTGCACCAAATAACATATCAACAAGCGACATTGCGTGCGATATCATTATCATAAATTATGTATCATTGAAGTACAATTGCCAGTAACTTGAAATTTGCGAATACAATTTAAAATTAAATGAAAGAAGTAGACACTTTTATAATAAGTACGCTCTTAAGCCAGCTGAAAATTTGCGAAAAGATCAAGATCAAAGGAAAATTCTAGCCTGCTTCGTGGATTTATCAAAGTTATTTTGACGCACTTCTTCTGAAGTGATTTTAAAATACAGCCACCTTATCTCGGACCAGTTTGAGATGGCGATACATAGTATATCTGTTTGCATATGTACGTGAGATTTGTGATCACCTGATACGTTTGTGATAAAGTTACCACATGACCGATATATCTATATCTAATCAATTTTCAACTGCTACTCGACACGAGACTCCATTGAAATAAGAAGACAGTTGAAAGAGTTAAAATGGGAAAAGGTAATTTAAATTGAAAACACATATATTATAGATAGTGAGCTCGACGAGTTGTTAATTGCTTTGATAGTGAGTTGGAAAATGTTGCGGTGACGGCCTCAGAACTAATGGTTTTACGATATAACGCACGTGATGCGAAACAAACTTTCCGTTGTTCAGATGGAAATCTGCAGTAGCAAATCTATACGCACATGTGAATATTTCTAGCCACAACTTAGATCAACGAAGTACACAGTCAAAGTAGCAATGATCTTATCACGTTAAATCACTCGACGCTAAGTTAAACAACATTTATTAATAGAGTGTTGAGTATGCCACAAGATATGAGAATCTAAAATGAGAAAATATAATTCTATGAAAACAAAAATTAGTCACGCAGCACGATAATATACAAACAAATAAATTAAATACTTTAAAACTAAGCGAAAAGTGGCAACTGAATAAACACTGAAAGAAAACGTTAAATGAGAAACGGCAGTAAGCCAAAAATAAGAAAACTATTTCAGTGACGCGCGAGTAAACATTTCGAATTTTATTGTGTAGATTCAATCCAAATAAGGATCCACGTCCTCGGTCTAGTGACAGCATATTATGACTATGGACCAGAGGTCCTGGATTCTATTCCCAGGTTGGGCAAAGCGTTTTTCTAAGTTGATTTGCCCGGAACTGGATCCCCCAGAGTGGGGTTAACGTCAGGCAGGCAGCCGGTCGTAAAAACTAAGCCAAATCCTTTCTACACGCTTGAAAAAGTGTGTTACGCCGACCCCACATTAAGTGGGATAAGGGCAGGTGGAAAGAAGAATTTTTCTGGTTGAATGCATGTCAAAGTTGGTTTTGAATTAGTAATAATCACAAGTTTAAAAACTTAACGGACCGACTTCAAATCCGATCGTGACAAAATTTATATGGGACCACCCTTGAAATAAGCTCTATCGATCACAAAAAGAATTTTGAAAATCGGACCACATTTGGCGGAGATATCGCGTAACATACATAAAAAAAATACAGACGAATTGAGGACCTCCTCCTTTTTGGAAGTCGGTCGATAATAGGAGTAAGTAAACATTTTGCCAAAAATATTCAGGTTTCATATAAGGAAGAACGACTCTTTCATTTATAGTAGTAGCAGAGGTAGTAAGTAGTCTTCGCCATGTTGTGATTTATTGCTTAGATGAGATTTAATAGGTGTACAAACCGGCTACATAATGGCACGCACACTGAAATTGATTACATTATAACAGACACTTCAATACTCATTTCTTAAGTTTACGCGAATGTTATACATTGAAATAAAACTATTTTTACGGATTCTATCACGGTCTGTTTTTATTTTTATGCCCGACGTTTCGAAGGCTTTGCAGCTTTTATTTTGGACAAATGACACCTCAGTCCGACCCGTGACCACGAAGACTTCAAAGTCTTCGAAACTCTCGTCGATTTTCTGTGAGACATTGGTATCAAATCAGTCTAGCCGGCCCATTCGGGCTGTAGACATACATATGTCGAGAGCGTGACTACCACTCAAGTAGTCTAGATGCGTAGTATGTACTCTATGCTGGGATGAGTATTTCCCCCAGATGAGGATTGACGTTAGGCAGATTGCCGATCGTAGAAACTAAGCCAAATCCTTTCTGCAACAGGCTTGGAAACAAGTGTTGCGCCGACCCCACATGATGGTGGAATAAGGGCAGGCGGAAAGAAAGGTGGGATGCGTATTATAAGGAAAACTTTCCCAAAGGTCCTGCATACAAAATCACCAGACTAATGCAATATTAATAAACCAGATTCCAGTTCAGTGGGTGTTCCTATAACGCATGTTCCGGTGGGTGAACATAGTCTGAATAAAGGGCAGCTCATAAGCACACAATCGGCCCACGTCGCGTCGTGTGTGCACAAAATGTCACATCATCATCAGTCACGGCCACAAAGGACCGTGTCTAGATTATACAACACTGATACGCCCTTCGACGTCGTCATTCGTATGTAATTGTTTATGTTACAAAACATTACTGCTACCACTTCTTGAAATGTTGGGGAGTAATCAATGACTGCAGAAAAAGAAAATAGGACCTGGCATAAGTACGAAAAATACGTGTTTACTTTGAAGCCGGTTCGGCCATTTTAGTTTCACGAATTGTACATGTTAGTTGTCACCGTGTCATAAGAATTAAATAACTTATAAATACTTATTGATTTTATTATAAATACCGTGTTTTATTTACAATAATACCAATTTCGGAATATGAAGAAGATGCCTAACTGCTATATCAATGGGATCTTTCATTCGCAAAGTCGCCATTTTTGTTTCGTTCCATACACTAGAAATGCTTCATTTTTTTCATAGTTATGCCTCGTCCTCTTATTTTCTTTAGTCATTGGGAATAATGACTATACTATGCCCCTGGTTACTGGTACGAGATTTGACATACATTTAACAAACAGTGCCACTTGTGGGAACCACATCAAACGAAAATGAAATTAATGTATGAGGAAAACGAAAATTATTATGGTTTTCAAGAAGTGAAAAAATTAACTCGGGCTATGAACAGTATTTGTTCAAGTAAGGTAGGTACTAAATGGTGATGCTAGCATAAAGACTAATATCTTACATTTTTCAGAAATAGCATCAATTCCGTTGATAAAAGTAAAGTCCGATAACAAATTTTTATACCTACATACATAAACTCACGCCTATATCCTCGAAGGGGTAGGCAGAGGCGCACTAGCGAATTAGAACACCCACATTTCGCCGAGGTTAGTTCCGTCCCAGATGTGAAAGGGGGCGAGCCTTTTGCCATATCGGGCACAAATTCCAGACTCCGGGCTGATATGGAAAAATCCAATATCACTTTGCCCGACCCGGGGACCGAACCCGAGACCTCAGAACCGTAGTCGTACCGAAACCAACACGCCACCGAGGCAGTCACCAAATTTTTATTAAACCAAATAAAGCAGAATTTACTAAATCGGTCCACATTTGGTGATGTTATCGCTTAATTAAAACATGAAAATACAGACGAATGAATATCCACGTTTTTTAAATTCGATCGCAAAACAGATTTATCTTATTGTCAAATGTAAAATTTCAAACAAATAAAAATATTGTGCAATCATTTACTTCTGATTATGAAAGTTATAAAAAATTTACTATACCTCTAGAAAGAAGCAATCAGAGCTAAAAGAAATTTCGTTCAAGTTGTTAGTTACATTTAACCAGGAACTATTGATTAACAAAAGAATTGCGTCACTTTAAGAAGTATCATATTACATTCCAAAACACGTTTTCAACATCCAGCATCCAAATAAAGTATTTGAGGAGCCGCTTAAATCTCTTTAACGAACACCGAAAATGTAAAAGGCCGATTGACATTTTGAAGAATAAACAGCGGTTATCTTCTCATCTTTACCCAGGACATCGGTTAATAAGCTTTCACGTTCGGCTTCATAATACAAATTAAAATAAATATGGTGATTGGGCAATGATCAATCATTAATTTCGCTTACTATCAACAAAAACAAAAAATAAAGTGAAAAACAATCAGAGAATATCGTAATCATCACCCCGCACCAAGACAAATGCTTGTCAGATCCACAGATATTTGTTTCGGGTCTGGGTGTTGTGAGACCGAAAGTCTCTTGTAGTTTTTGATACCCACGATACAGCTTAAAACTAGTGTGGGGTCAGGATTATGTGTGTATGTTGGCTGTATTTATTTATTTATCAGCCACAAGACGTCTACTGCTGAACACAGGCTTTCCCCAAATAATCAGAGAACGCTCATGAAGAAAGATTCTATATTGGTAACTAATGGGGTCATTTCTCATTTTATAACAAACCACAAGTTCTGCCGTTTGCTATTATGGATAAAATGATACTTTTTCTATAATATTAATCAATTTATTTGCTTTGAGTTTCATGCCATTATTGATAATCATAATGTCATTAAATTTCGGTAATGGATAATTAACATCTATACAAATAGCACCATAATTATGTAAATAGATTGCCAAATATTTATTACTTGCACGTTCATTACATATTCAATACATATTCATTAAAGAATTTTATTAGCTATAAAACCACAACCCATGGACATTTTAATTCTTGAGTACATTTTTGGTAATATCACAATACGCCCATAATAACGGGACGAAAATAGAATAGCTGTATTGATTTCCGTGTTTCAGCCATTCAAATACGTATAAGGCATGATGTGGGATGACCACTAGACATTTTAAAATGACGATATGCAAAATGCCAATAGTCTAGACAAAGATTATATTCAGCTGAGTTTGAAAGTATTTTTTTATTTAATTGCAATCTTATCTTATTAGCCCATATCATCCCATAGCTAGGCAAAGGCCTCCCCTTTATCTCTCCACTCATTACGATCAGCAGCAAACTCCCAATAGTACCTAATTAATAAAAGATAATTTAAAACAAACTGAAACTGAAAACGAAAGCCAAAGTTTATAAAATGAAATGTGTACTAACACTCTGATGGTATTGATAAAACAGTGTGAAATGCAGTAAATGTTATTAAGCTTCTTTAGTGCCTAACGAAGCAAATACTAAAAGTGCTCTCAAACTGCCCAAAATAATTATCAGCAAAGTTTTAATTAAATAATGAAGAAAGTCGTATCTAAAATAATTAAAATGTAGCCAATGAATATAATAAGCAATATGGAATTACATCTTGTTCGTAATCGACTTCCTTTAAGCGGACGATATAAAACAAGTTCATAAATGCTACTTGCAAAGTTTACGTTTATAATCTAAACATAAATCATTTTCATATAAAGCACCTGTAATTACTCGCGGCGATTCGCTTTCTGACTCATTTTTCATACTGAGCAGTTGAAAGTTTATTTGCGAGTTGTGTCAAGTATTTAATTATTTATCATCTCGTTTTACACATTTATATCAGGCTACTTATTTAATTTGATGATGTTTAAACACTATGACAGCGACAAGTGGGCCTTGGCGATTTTACCTTAAGACTAATGGTCAATTCTTATTAATACCGCATAGCCAACATATCTGGTTTGTAATTATTTAACAGTAACTTTGAATTCTTCGGTGTAACTTTCACTTTCATAAAACAGTTCCAATTTAAGTCCTTTTTTCTATTCTCTCCCCCTCATTCATAATGAAATTCTGGTCTTATCGAACGCATCACCCTACTTTTGCCTAGTTTAGCTAAAAGAAAACTAAAATATGTTTATCGAATACAATGTTGCTGGTTACATAAAAACTTTATTTTTATCTCTTGGCAAGCTTTGAAACAAATAGGAAGTCTTGACTGGAAACAATAAATAAAAAATATATATCATTCTTAGATGGGGTATAGGACCCCCCTAGATAGTTTAGGGACTATAACAAAATTAATGTCATTAAGAAAGAATATCAAAGTTGAAACAGCTGATCGGAATCGGCCATGTTTTCACTATCGAACGTTGGTATTATGAATACAATTTTTATGAAACGTACTTTTGCGGTCTTTTTACGCTCTACTAAGTTATTATGAATAAGGGGGATAAAATTTAGTGCCTCCTTAAATTTCCATTATGGACGAATACCAGAGTATATACCCACTCCAAAGTTAAATCCGAAGTATTTATTTCTAAGAAGTTTATCATCATCATCATCATCATCAGCCACAGGACGTCCATTGATGAACATAGGCATTGTTTCTGAGAAGTTATTGCAAACAAAATCTGAATTACAGTAGGTATATTAAGCCTGTATTGCCATTAATGGTATGTAAAGTTTTGTATCCTTAAGGCTTAACTAATACCCGATAATCACATAAGGTCGTGGTTGTACATGCAATAATTTCTTAGCAATATGTTAACTCGTGTCACGACAATAAATTATAGGAATAAAATTTTGCATTATATTGTGTCTCATATCCATGAAGTAAAACTGTATGAGAAAAACGACATTATTCATTAAGACGATATGAGAATAAAATATGAAAGCGTGAAGGGCTGGTTTTGACGTATTCTACGCGCACACCGGTGCGCGCATCAGCACGGTAATGCCCGCGACATATTAACTTGTCAGCACAAAGACATTAAACAGTTTAGCCTAAGAGCCAAGATGCTAACGCGCGTCATGACCTCTTGGATTATGAAGATTAGATGCTCAAAAGAAAAAAAAGGTTGTGTCTTATATATTATGTTAACATTTATAAACTAGCCTAAATAGATAACTGAACGATCTGCAACTCGTTTAAATTAATAATTAATTATTAATTACCCGTGCACAGCAATGGAGCAGTAATATTACAGGGTTAATATTATTATATTGACCAACAATTTTGAAACTTTTAACATATACCACTACTAGCTGACCCGCGCAACTTCGTCTGCGTATGAGAGAGAGGGTTGAAAGAGTGAGTCGTAGGCACCTATAATCCAATAATTCTAAAGGAGGTAATGGGATGATCTACTTCGGCCGTCAGTCCCCCGTCTCTCACCCCGTCAGTCACACCGTCTGTCACACCGTCTGTCACCCCGTCTCTTACCCCAGCAGTCACACTGTCTGTCACCCCGCCTGTCAACCCGTCTGTCACCCGTCTGTCACCCAGTCGGGCACCCCGTCTGTCACCCAGTCTGTGACCCGCCTGTCACCCCGTCTATCACCACGTCCGTCACCCCGTCTGTCACCCCGACTGTCACCACGTCGGTCACCCGTCTGTCACCCCGTCTGTCACCCCGCTTGTCACCCCGTCTGTCACCCAGTCGGTCACCCATTCCGTCACCCCGTCTGTCACCCGTCTGTCACCCCGTCTGTCACTCTTCTGTCACCTGTCTGTCACCCCGTCTGTCACCCAGTCGGTCACCCCATCTGTCATCCCGTCAGTCACCTCGTCAGTCACCCCGTCCGCCACCCCATGAGTTAGCCTGTCAGTTATTACTTATTATTTTTGACAATATTTCAATATTTCTTTCTCTTCTATATTTTAAACGATGTAAACATATAATTTGCACAATACACGTGATTGATTTGATGGTAAATGTTAGGAAACGAATAACTTTTTTTTCACAATTTCATAGTAAACACAATACCGGTTTGTCACATGAAATTAACTGAGCAGAGAACAATGAGTAGCTGTCAAACAATGTATCACGCACCGGCGCCATCTACTTAAAATATTGGTTTGTAGTACATGCTATGTATCAGAGATGGCGCTGTATGTGAAAAAAGATTTTCCCGCTTTTCTGTTGAAATTTTTCCTGAATTTTCTTTGCTATAAACCTCACGGAGCCAGAGACCTTTCCAACGAATGCAAAACCGTGGAAATCGGTTCGTGCGTTCTGGAGTTATAGTGTCAGAAGGGAAAACCCGACTTATTTTTATATAGTAGATTATAGAAATGTTGTTTTGGAATAATCTTAAAATTCTTAAGTGGTCTATTTGATAAAATGAACCTATTTCGATGAATTTGGGTATGAGGATAATCTTAGCCATCTCAATCTGCAGACAGGATATTTTTATGAATTCAGGCCTAATAGGGATGAAATAATTGTTTAATCACAATTTAATTCAGTTGCCTCCTTGGTCTAGTGGTATATATGGGCTGTGAACCGAGAGGTTCTGGGTTCGATTCCCAGATCGATCAAAGCTAATTTAATTTAATAGATTTCGATGAAATTTTATATGAGGATACACTTGTCTTTAGGGACTGCAAAAAGGGATGAATCTTTCTTCTTGGTCGCACTCTTCATTTCTGAAGGTCGTGTCCGTCTTGAAATTTCCGTCGCATCTCTCGGATGATCTTCTTCCAGGTGTTTCTGTCCTTAGCCTGCCTCATTGGTGTTGTTACTGAGAGACCCGTGAGTAGTTTTATTTGATCGGACCAACGGCTAGGCACACGCCCTCGCGGTCGTTTCCCTTCTACCTTTCCAACCAAGAGTAGTTCTCCAAATTGGGGGGGGGGGGGGGTCCCGGCGAGCCACATGTCCAAAATACTGTAGTCAGCAAAGGGATGAAATAGGGGTTGAAATTAGTTTTTTTTAATCTTTGATCCGATTGACTTTAAAATCGATATCTGAGTCCCCCCGTAGTTCCAAAACGAACGTCAAACGTCGAAACCGCTCTTAAAAGTGACAAAAGTGACCGCCATTTTGTACTTCTTTGTTTTTGGGCCGATTTACTTCAAAATAGATATCTGGGTCGCCCCGTGGTTCCAAACGACGGAACCGATGTCAAAACAGTCAAAAGTGGCCGCCATTTTGTTTTTCTTTGTTTTGGGGCGATTTACTTCAAAACCGATATCTGGGTCACCCCGTGGTTGCTAACGACGGAATCGATGTCAAAACTGTCAAAAGTGGCCGCCATTTTGTTTTGGGCCGATTGACTTCAAAAGGTACCTGGGCCGCCCAGTGGTTGCTTACGACGGAATCGATGTCAAAACTGTCAAAAGTGGCCGCCATTGTGTTTTTCTTTGTTTTTGGGCCGATTGACTGCAAAATCGATATCTGGGTCGCCCCGTAGTTGCTAACGACCGTACCGATGTCAAAACAGTCAAAAGTGGCCTTCATTTTGTTTTTCTTTGTTTTTGGGGCGATTGACTTCAAAACTGATATCTGGGTCGCCCCGTGGTTTTGTACGACGGAACCGATGTAAAACTGTCAAAAGTGGCCGCCATTTTGTTTTTTTTTGTTTTTTGGGCAGATTTATTTTAAAATCGATATCTGAGTCGTCCCGTTGTAGAATATTTAGACTAAAACGACAGGGTGGATCGAAAAATAATAGTTTTTACCGTTGGCCCTACAAAATACGCGTGCGAAGCAGCGGGCAAAAGCTAGTATAAAATATGCTGCGACATGCCCAAATAAAATGGCGGCTACTTTTGACAGTTTTGACATCAGTTCCTTCATTAGAAACTACGGGGCGGCCTGGTATCGATTTTGTAGTCAATCGGCCCAAAAACAAAGAAAAATAAAATGACGGCCACTTTTGACAGTTTTGACATCGGTTTCATCGTTAGCAACTACGGGGCGACCCAGATATCGATTTTGAAGTCAATCGGCCCAAAAACAAAGAAAAACAAAATGGCGGACACTTTTCTTGATTTTGACCTTGGATCTGTCCTTAAAAACTACGAGGTGACCCAGATATATTGAAGTAAATCGAATTAAGGACAAAAAACAAATTTTCCATCCCTATTTCATCCCTTTATATGTAGGTTGAAATAGGGATCATGCCAGACATCCACCCCTTCTGGGGATCAAGTCCCAAATTAAATTACAAAATTCGCTTTGCCCTACATGGGAATCGAACTCACAACCTTCCGGTTCACAGCCCATATATGTTGCCACTAGATCTAGGAGGCGACTAGAAAAGTATCCTTATACCAACTTTCTTAAAAATCCGTTCAGCCGTTTCTGCAATCCCATATAAACTTTTACCCCTTTAGGGTTGTTAAATTTGTGTCCTTTTGGTCAAAAGTATATACTCATACTAAATTTCATCGAAATCCATCAAGGAGTTTCAAAATGGATTGACTCCTAGACTATCAATGTCTAATATTTGACACAAAGAACTGAATAAACGTAATATCAGAGTTGAAAATGTCGAGCACGTCCCTCCCCTTCAATGGTTACCGGACGACTGAAATCAACACGGGCCGTCTCAGAAAACAATGATGTAATGCCACAGCGTATGTGCAAAACCAATTTTTTCCTTATTGTGATAAAACTATTTAACTTGATGAAATTTTTTTTTCGACACAATGAAATTAATATTGATGTCTACGTTGTAAATCAAGTTACAAATTTATATCGTTCGCCGTACGGAAGATTCAAGCTTTTCAAAAACAGATGAGAGGTAACTTTGGATTTTTTTTCTATCGAGAAAACTTTTAGTAATTATGTTTTTGCTCACGACAGAATTTAAGTTAAATGGTCTATTAATACATTTCCAAAAATTACCTTCGTAATCTTAGTACTTTAGGACACCCAAGCTCGTGAAAATCCTTATTTTGTTCTCATATCCTCTTAATGCGTAGAAATCGTTAATTAATCGTAAATCATAATATCACTAATAATGTAATTAAACAAAAATAAATAAACCTCGGTGGCGTGGTTGTATTTGGGTACGACTACCATTCTGAGGTCTCGGGTTCGATTCCCGGGTCGCGCAAAGTGATATTGGATTTTTCCATATCAGCTCGGAGTCTGGAATTTTGCCCGATATGGCGATAGGCTCGCCCCCTATCACATCTGGGATGGAACTAAGCTCGGCGAAATGTGGTGTTCTAGTTCGCTAGTGCACCTCTGCCTACCCCTTCGGGGATACAGGCGTGAGCTTATGTAATGTAATGGTATGTAAATAAACCCAACAGTCACACACATAGTTCTATCTACACTAGGTATAATCTGTATCTTGGGTATCAGAAACTACGAGAGACTTTCAGTCTCATAACACTCAGACCCGAAAAAAATATGGTCATAAAATAAATTGTCTCGGTGCGGGGATCGAACACGCGGCCTCTCATTTCACAGCCGGCTTCGCGCCCACTGCGCTACTATCAATTAATATATGTGTTTAATTCATAATATACAACATTATCACTTCATAATATATTTCAGCGGCACCATAGCGATTTATCGTTATTACATTTGACGCCATAAACAAAGTTCATAGTGACACAAATAATGAATGAACACGTCGTTGAATCACTTTATTACATTCTTAACGACATTTAAATTCGAACGTGTTATGTAGAGACAAACATTGTTATTAATTAAAAGGTAGTAATTGAACACCGGTTGTTGCTAATTGATGTTATGCAGTTTAAAACACACACTGTGTACGTGCCAGGAAGGAGATAAGAAATGCTTGTGTGCGAAAGTTTCCTTTATCAGTAATATTAAAAGTCGAGTATTCGGTATGCCGTGAAAGCGAAATCGAAAAGGTCACAAATCGACCCAAAGTGCCAAAACCAAGGCAGATACGTAAGATAAAAAGAACTACGAAATAAGATGATAAAAACTAAATTTAAAGATGTGAATGAATAATAATTTTACAAATGAACACCACGTTAGGACAGTAAATGGGCATTTTCTAAGATATGTTGCAATAAAAAAGCGAAAAAGCGGTCTGTTCGAAATAAGATGAGATAAGAAATCTTGTATAGCTTTATAAAGCTCACCTTACATTATATTCAGATATCCAGTTTTATGCCAATGAAATGGTTGCAAAAACACTTTTGCACATAATAAAATTTAATGATGTGTGAAAAACTCGATTACAGGTTAATAAGTCAGTTAATTATAGAAGAAATGATTCATCGAAAACCGATAAATAAAATATCAACTAATTTGTCCAACTTATTTCAACGCGATGTCGAAATAAACTAAACATCTATACCCAAAATATGACTGTCAAAAGTCATTTCTAACTTAGGTAATCAAGATAATATTCTATCTAGAATAATTTATCGTTAAGCGTGATTATACTTATCTGATACGTATATACATATGTAACAACTGTTAGATGAAAAAACAACATAAAAATGGAAGACTCCAACTTTTCAGACGAAAAGAGTCTTAATAATAGTTTTAAAAAAATACAGGAATTATAGGAACGAAAAAGCACGCGAGGACTATGATGAAAAAGAACTTAAATAATAAATAATTAAAGTGGAACATTAATGAGCTGACAATTGATAAGTAACTGATCTCCCTGATGATATACAGACTAAAAGGGAACAAATTAACAACACTGTATCAACCCTGTTAATGTTCTATATTTAGCCGACTGTTCAATTAAATTCAATTCCATACGACCAAGGGTTGTCATATGAACAATTATGTGATTTACGAGACGAAGCACCAGAACTGACGCGGCATTTAGTGAAATCGCGTTTATTTAGAATTAAGTGTAATTGATCTTTATTGCCCGACTTGTTGGTGGTAGTGGTTAATTTAGTGTTTTTGTTTTGGCCAGCGTGGGAGCACACTATAGCACACACTTGCAGTGCACTGTTTTAGAAATTCCTCTTATTAGTCTTCCCACACTATAGCACACACTTACAGTTCACTGTTTAAGAAATTCCATTTATTAGTCTTCTTTATATCAATAGAAATCTTCGAAATCCATCTACACATTAGTGTTTCTTAACGTTTAATATTTGAGTTTCTTTAATATTGTATGTATGGTTATGGGATATCTAACACCATAAATTCTAAATGATGTTAAACATTTGAATTGAGATATAAGCTGAATATTATATATCGGCGCAAAATCGCAAGCTTATTTAAAAAGCCGTTGTTATTTCACGTTATTAATTCCATTTACAATTGTTAAACTGCTGAATCGTTAAAAGATTCTAAAAAGTTAAAATAATCGTTATAATTATTTCTTCAACATTCGATATTCGGTATCGAGTAGGTAGTTGCAAATATTGCACCCTATAAAAGGAGTGTTCGGAGCAAATTCGACACAGTCGTGCTCCGGCATTCGGACTGTCAACATCCCTGACTAGACGGTGCTGTTGAGCACGGTTAATAAAGGGAGTTAGTGAATTACAGTGTTCACAGTTGATAAATAAGATGAGTAATCATCTTATTGTCAAAAGTGAAGTCAGCCATGCGGACGTCACCGTTTTTAAAAACAACGTTAGCGTTGGCCCTCCGACATATATGCAAACATTCTGTCGTAGAATATTTCTAAGATTGTACCATTGACGTATTTTTATTTCAAAACCGTCTCGTGTCTATCAAGCAGTCTTGTTCACGTCTGAATAAGGGACTTCCGCAGTGAGATGTGTCATTAAGTAATTGAAACAGGTTAAGGTATGCAGCGACTTTAGGCTGGAATCAGGCCGATCTGTCAACACTCACACAATCTATTTAAAAATCGAAAGCACTGTTTTTAATAAACAATCAATAAGATTATCTTGTGAACGATATGTAATAAATCCGACCATTTTGATGATATCTAATACATATCTAGTTTGTAATAATTTTACATGTTTTTCTTGGTTTGCAAATTTACTTATATTAATTTAGTTTACAGTAGCCCGAGCACGAAAAACTTATGTAAATGTAAACTCGCTGCGCACTGATGACATTTGATTAATATTTCATACAAATTTCATAGACGCGCATCGAGCACGAATACATTTACGGTTGTCAGAAATTTTCCTGCTCGGGCTGCTGATAGTAAAGACGAAATACTATCTATAGACTACGTATATTTACTACGGATACTACTAAAAATGAATTAATAATGTACATAAATATTATAGCGATTTGTTTTTATTTATAGACCTAAAAACAAAAGCTTTTCAGCATCCATTGTTACAGGGTCCTACGGGCTATGCCTAAGGGTTATTCCAGTGTGTAATATTCGCGTAAACAAATTATCATTTTGTCAAAAGCCTTGATAAATACCTGCTATTTGATACAAAAATAGAATACGTAAAGCAAAAGTAAGCGGTAATAATCAGATTCATCTCTGTCTACCATAGATTTACAATGTAATGACAAACATAAAACAGTAAATAATGAGCATACACCAAACCTGGACGATGCCAAAGGTTACTGCGATAATTCTTTACAAAACTTTAGCCTTGCCTTTGCTTTACTAGTTGTGTAATAAATATTAGGATCTATTTGTGATTTAGTATTAACAGTTCAAGTTAATTACCTTCTGTCTGGACAACAGGTGCATGTTGTGTCAACGTAAATAACAGACAATGGGCTGTTTATCACTTTGTTTATTTAATATTAAGGGATGAGATGCTCTGTGGATCCAATCTCATCCTTATTAACAAGCTTTTATTAGTCTCACTTGTAATATGAAACATGGAATATGATTTTGACTTCTGGTTAATTGTATCTATTGCGAAGTTTGCGTTTTGTATAGAGCTAGGTAGTAGATACTGGGACTAGGATTTTGTTGAAATTACGTACTATTTGTGTATGTTTCGTATTGAATGGTCATGACTTCATAAGGGTGTCCCTCAGCAGCAGCAACAGCAGCATTAACAGTGACTTTGAAATGGCAAACGTGAATAGTTGTCCTTAATATATATTAATGCGTTAAGAATACTTCTACAACGCAAATATGCTTATAGTCTTTCATTAAAGTTGAGAAGCAGAAATTATCTTGTTTGTTATGCTTACAAGTCAACAAAGAAAATAATCGCTTGTGAAGCATGCAGAAATAATTATTCGTTTAACATGACTCGTGATCTTTCAAAAGCCAAAATACATACACATATGATTACACGAAAACACTGCGTAACTTAAAACAAATATGTTTAAGAATGAATACCATATCAAATCCTCAGTAATCAAAGCAGTGACAACTAATAAGTAAAAAAAATAAATAATAAATACACCCAACAGTCACACACCTAGTCCTGACCCCACACTAGGTATAACCTGTATCGTTGGTGTCAGAGACTATGAGAGACTTTCGGTCTCATAACACCTAGACTTGAAACAAATATCAGTGGGCCACACAAACATTTGTCTCAATGCGGGAATTGAACCCGCGGCCTCTCGCTTCACAGCCGGCTACTCGCCCGCTGTGCCACGGAGGCTGTCTAATTGACAAAAGCAATAACAAATAAAAAGACACAGAAAGATTTCTGAGATTTTCAGTCTCTCATCTAATCCCGTTATTCTAATATCGTTTAAACCTAAATGGCTGAAGTAAGGCTAGTAGCCGGTCGTAAAAACTAACAAATTATTTTTGCAACTCTCTTGAACACCCGAGACAGTCGAGAAACACTACGTTTTTGTGTAAGCCGATCCCACATTAGACTGAGATAAATTGTTAAAAGATTCTCAAATACTTCTTATAACATACTTACTTTAATCGACGATAATAAAACTCTTTGTTTTGAACATCTTGTTTCCGCAGAAAAACACTTTCATCTAAATCAAATTGAAATAACTACTGCAATACTAAGAAATTGGAAATAAAATGCGAGAAATAAAAACGGGCATTTGGCGTGTGGGATGTTCGATCAACAGATAGCATGGGTGAAATCTATGCAATATAACTACCATACTTAAAAAAAATCACGCATAGATTCTCAAACTTATATCAGTGTATAGAAGCGCTAATACTAAATGTAAAATTATAATCTTAAAATCATTCATTACCAATTACAATTTACAAAAATTGTGATTAATTAAAACTTTGTCCTCACAAATCGGGGCCCTTAGGATAGGTAGTCATTACCAATTTATTTCCTCGTATTTCCTACAGCTAATAAACGATGCTGTTCACAACATAAGTTTGTCAAGTGATACGTCTTTTCTCTTGATAAAGTCAACGAAACTGGCGAATTACAAATGTCGACTCGTTTCAGATCGATCCAAATTGAACTGACTGAATACCGTATTTATTTTAATTAAATAAATGTTTCCAACATTGTTGCTGTTGCTTTTTACAATTTATCGGCGAGTAAGAGCTTTTGGATTGATATATTGCATTTTCCGTACACATTGCTCATTTATTTGGATATTTTGATCGACGTTATAGATACTAATAATAAGACTAAACCTAGAATGATTAGAACCTAGATGCATTATAGTAGTATAAAATAAAAAAACTGTCTCAGTGGCGTGGTTGTATTTCGGTATGACTACCGTCCTGATGTCTCGGGTTCGATTCCCGGGATGGGAAAAGTGATATTGGATTTTTCCATATCAGCTCGGAGTCTGGAATTTGTGCCCGATATGGCGATAGGCTCGCCTCCTATCACATCTGTGACGGAACAAAACTCGGCGAAATGTGGATGTTCTAGTGCACCACTGCCTACCCTTTCGGGGATACAGGCGTGAGCTTATGTTATGTTAGGTTAAAAAAGAAACATATTTTCTAAACTAATTTAATTCTAAAGTACTTTGCCAATGATTAGATACAGATACGTGTTGCAGCAGGCTATATTTTTTCTTTTTTTAGCAAAAGGTAAGTTCTCTGGTTTGTCAATGTTGATTACTTTTGGGTCGGCTAAAGTTTTGCTCTTATTGTGAATTTTGCCGACCTCTTTTTGGACCTCATTCTAATTTGATCATTATTGATTTAATCAGCACTTATATAAAATATCAATATCATTCGAATTAACCACCAAACGACCTTCCACATACAAATTGCGAATATAGAAAGACCAATCAATGTTCAACGGATTCTGAATAAATGTAGTGTTGATACAATTGTGTCATATGTTCACCGGTTGCATTCAGCTCTAGGTGGGCGTAATCGATATATTATTATGGTGATATATGTTGTTATATTTTCTAATTTGTCGTTTCTTTCACCAATACGTATTGTGGGTTTATTGCGAATATGCAGTTAACAATCACACACACACAATATTGTGAGCCAAGTCGAGTGTCTTAAGTATCATCATCATCATCATCATCATCAGCTACAGGATGTCCATTGATACAGGACCGACGACCTGATAACGGTCGCAGGAAGTCGCTGGATGCAGGCCGCTTCCATCAGGTCGATCTGGAAATCTTTGGGGGAGTCTTAAGTATCAATAATCAAAAATTTTAAAACTCAACGGACCGACTTCAAAACATGTGATCGTGACCGAATATTTATGGGAACAATCTTGAAACAAGCTCTATCGAACACAAATCGGTCCACATTTGGCGGAGATATCGCGTCACATACATAAAAAATACCGACAATTAAGGACCTTCTCCTTTTTTGAAGTCGGTCGAAACTACGAGAGATTCGTGAGTGAAACAAACATTGATCTCGCTGTGAGAATAAAACCCGCGGCCTCCCGCTACAAAGCCTTTTTAGGCCGCATCGCCACGGGCGTTGTCTTCAAAAGAAAAAGGTACTCAATTCATGTGTATTTTTTTGTATGTTACGCGATATCCCCGGTAAATATCGACCCGGGGATCGAACCCAAGACCTCAGGACGGTAGTCGTAGCGAAATACAACTACGCCACCGAGGCAGTCATATATAAGCTTTTGTATGTTTAAAACCCAACTGTACTTGATCATGTGCATTGAGTTTGAACACATTTATCATTCTTATTTAGGACAAACGTCAATAGTAACACAATGGACATACGAGCGCCAATGTTCGTGACCACTTTACTTGATTGTATCATAAATGATAATATCCACAATACGACATAAATCACGGTAATGCATTCGATGGAATTTTAAAACAATATTATAGGCCTTACTTATAAACACAGTTTAGCTGAGCAAATGGTTAAGAATAGCCTGTCACTTTCTTCCTTGTGTCACATTGTTTTAAAATAAAAGGGACAGGCTATTCTTTACCATAAACTTAGTTAAACTATATATGTCCATTTTTGAGAAAGTAAGGCATTAATTTAATGCGATTATTATTTTGCTGTAAATGCTCGCTTTCTTTCTTCCCTCCCTTATCACACCTTAATGTGGTTCGGTGCAACACACTTTTTAAAGCACTATGCAGAAATGATTTGGCTTGGTTTTGACGACCGTCTGCCTTATGAGAAATTAAATGAGAAAATTCGCTTTGCCCGACCTGAGAATCGAACCCAGGGCCTCCCGGTAAGCCTATATATGCTGCCACTAGACTAAGGTGGCGATTGAATTTGAATTATTTCTGGTAATCCTCTCACTTTTCCTTTTATATATTTATATCGTTGATATTTATTTATGTAGATTTATTCATTAAACAATGTACGCAAAGCTTTATATTGTGGGCATATATGGAAGTTGTAACAGATAAACCAAATAATTTAATAATCCCAATGTTTTCTACACAAATTATATAAAGAGCATCGACGTAAAAAAGATGGACGGAGCGCTAGGAACATTAAAACTGAAGCAGGGTTTTCGCTTCATTCGATCTATCGACACGTAATGGCATGTGTGTGCGTAGGGCACTTTTGTACCGGCGCGGTTGTGTGCGTGGATTCTGTGGCGTCCGTTTAACTATAGGCGACATGGTGTCCTTCTTTTTTTTTACGTCCGTGATAAAGAGATAGTTTGTATATAAGTTATGTATAACTAACATGATATTGGCAACGTAAACATTGGACGTGACGAGGGACATTGACACTCCCCTTCACCCACCAAAAAGGAATATAAGAAATGAACATGGGATAAGCGGGATATTACTTCTTAATAACTTAATGTTAATTAATGATTTCTTAAGTTTACGTGAATATTATACATTGAAATAAAACTATTCTGACCCGTGACAACGAAGACTGCAAAGCCTTCGAAACGTCGGGAATAATAATTAAAACCTAATCGTGATAGAATCCGTAAGAATAGTTTTATTTCAATGTTAATTAATGACTTTTGTATTCCAATAAAATAGTGGTTACATAGTTAGACAGCCTCCGTTGCGCAGCGGGCGAGTAGCCGGCTGTGAAGCGAGAGGCGGCGGGTTCGATTCCCGCACCGAGACAAATGTTTGTATGGCCTACAGATTTTTGTTTCGGGTCTGGGTGTTTTGAGACCGAAAGTCTCTTCCTGATACCCACGACACAAGACTCGATCTTAGTGTCGGATCAGGACTATGTATGTGACTGTTGGGTGTTATTTATTATTTCTTTATTATTATTTATTATATTGTTATTACTATAAAAATACAGTGTTGCTTGCCCTCTATTTTTCTGTTTTTTTTTATTCATAACATTATTTCGCTACACATTTTTGTCTATAATCCATTGTTCTACGAGCAGAACACAGCAAAAATCATTGTTTCGCGTATGTGTTTTTGTGTTTTGTTTTGAGAAAAACACATGCAGGAGACCCAGCTTTACAGTGACGAGTGTGTAGCCGTGATAGTCTAGGAGTAACAGTAAGCTAGATATATATAAATGGAGCGACTGCCTCGGTGGCGTGGTGGTATTTCGGTACGACTACGGTTCTGAGGTCACGGGTTCGATCCCCGGGTCGGGCAAAGTGATATTGGATTTTTCCATATCAGCCCGGAGTCTGGAATTTGTGCCCGATATGGCGATAGGCTCGCCCCCTATCACATCTGGGCCGGAACTAAGCTCGGCGAAATGTGGGTGTTCTAGTTCGTTAGTGCGCCTCTGCCTACCCCTTCGGGGATACAGGCGTGAGCTTATGTTATGTTATGTTATGTTATGCGAAGCCACAATCAGAAGTACAAGTTGCTATGACGCAACTCAATACATCTCAGTCCGTTACTACTAGTGTTCAATAATTCATTTGCTACACGACAAGTGCGTAGTACATTAAGCCATTCGACATTGAACAAAGTGTATACTATCAATAAATGTTTGTATTTTAATCAGATCAATCTCAACTTGTCAAAATATCACACGCGGTTCACTTGCGAGTGCACGCACTTCCTATTTTTTTTGTCCGCATCGATATTTAATGGCTTCAAAAATAAGAAATATACATAACATAAACATAAGCTCACGCCTGTTTCCCCGAAGGGGTAGGCATAGGCGCACTAGCGAACTAGAACACACACATTTCGCCGAGCTTAGTTCCGTCCCAGATGTGATAAGGGGCGAGCCTATCGCCATATCGGGCACAAATTCCAGACTCCGGGCTGATATGGAAAAATCCAATATCACTTTGCCCGACCCGGGGATCGAACCCGAGACCTCAGAACCGTAGTCGTATCGAAATACCACCACGCCACCGAGGCAGTGAGTATAAGAAATATATCATACGTATTATTTGTTTAAATATGACTTGATATCTTCGATGCTTGACTAGCACATATTTAGGCACGCTGCAATGCATCGAAAATCCAAATGACAGAAAAGGGTGTGGCACAGCCGTCGCCTCTAGTGCACCATTTTTGATAAAACACAAACCGATTTATTGTTCTGCGATGAAGTGCGTTACAAGTTTGCGACCCGCCTTAATGTGCATGATGCATTCATATTGATTGGCCAATTTTGATAATTCTTTAAGTTTTCTATGATTATTTTTAACCCAAACGCCCACGGCTTAAATTCTTTCATTTACAACAATTCAGTTTCATAGAATTTAGACAAAGTCATTCACAAACCACAATGTTGCGTCATTTTATATCAAAAATCATTCATTAAATTTTATTAAATTAACTACGTTATCATGTTTCAAAAAGTATCGTTTCATATAACAATAATGTAATTTGTATTGAATCGTACTGGTAAAGGAAAGTAGACACACAAAAACTAGCAATAGATAAATCTTGATAGTTGCAACTGCCCATGAAAAACACTGACTGAATGCACGACTGCTTTAAAATAAAATAACATTGACTTTTAGTACAATCGTAAAATCGAAATGTTTCGCCATCTGTTATGCATTGTAGTTTTTTCTAAACTTCCTACACTTTTTCAGTAAATACGAAAAAGTATCAAAATTATTGTTTCCGAGTTCGTGTGAATGCAAATATGAATACAAAAATGCTTCCGTAAACTAAACACATCATTGATACTTGATACGGAAACAATATTTGTACATGAATTATTCAGGAAATAAGGGTAGGTAGTAGGTACCTATGAATCAAATAGGGGATTGACGTCAGACAGGAAGCCGGTCGTATGGAGTGGAAATTATTACATAAGTAAAACTCAACCCTTCTCAACCCTCAACTCAATACTAACGTCAACCCTTCTTCGGGAATCCATAATCAAATCGTATTAGAAGAAAACCCCACCTGACCTAGGAATAGAAGTCAGGAACTTTCGGTTTGTCCATATACGCTGCCACTAGAATAAGGAGGCGACAATACCATTTCTACATGATTCTAGCGAATTCCAAACTAATACACAGATTAAAACACTATTTAAATGCAAATCAATTACACTACATCTACATATTGTACCAAAGATAATTGCTTTGTGGCAACTGTATGCGTGATAATAATTCTCATTGTACTACAAGAACTCAATCAGAGCCGATTCTAACATATTGTACCTAACCATAGACTATTGTTTAACCTACTGGTTAACAACAATGTATAATAACGTTGTAATGTTTTGTTATAATAATGCTATTGAGTTTAATTTATGTTTATGTTACTATTACTTATTATCTACTAAATAAATTAATTTGCAGTAAAGTAGTCTTTAATTGATATTTTACGTCGTTTGTAACCATAGTTATTCCAACATAATATGCGTGTTTTACTGAGAAATTAAAATACCCCTAAATGGGTTTGACGCAAAGAGATTTAATATTACTAACTATAGAGGGGCTATCACGCAAGTTTCCATACAAAAGAAATGATCTGAAACGTCAGAAACGACATCTACCACTTACTACAATGTACACCCTAAAATGTTCAAAAATCACGTAAGATAATTTTATTGTCTAAACATTACTACGCTGGCACGACCTTACGCGCATATGTTTGTATGTTTCAATACCGCTGAGTGACTTATGACCACGAGGTCACAAATTTTGGGTTACAAGTTTCGTGCAGCTGTTGTCCCGTGTATAGTAAGTACCTAGAATGTCTTTGGTTTGACATTATGGATTTGGGCGGGTAAAAACTAAACTGAAAACTAAGCACAACTCTAAAAAGTGTGTAACACTGATCCCACACTTGACTATGGGATGTGGAAATAAATAGAAATAATCATCCCTGTATTAAATTCCACTGCAAGGCACGGACCTACTATTCTAATAATCGCTATAATTGACCACGCTGCATTCGTCTATTAAGAGTCTATAGATAAAATATTTATGGTTGAACATACTAATAAACGTTAAAATAATTAAAAACAACCGTACTGTCTTGAGAAATTATATTTACAGTGGTTAATGATAAAGTCAATAAAAATATTGCATTATGTACTTGTCAGAAGCAATTATTTCGGAGAAAAGGTCCCAGGAGCAATGAGTGACAGACTTCGTTACGAGACGTGTCAGCAACTCACTCGTTACAAAGGGGCGTGGAATTAATAACATGTTACACTTTACACCTTAAATGTATTAAATGCTTTTAATTTTAAGTGTTGATATTAAACACCTAATATTCGATGGCGGCTTAATTGCGATACAGCATTTTCCTTTGGATAAAAGATATTAGACTTATTAATTTTAATAGGTAGTAATCATAGAATGTGTCCTTGATGCTTACATCTACAACTACTTACAGTTATATTTAGAAAATCATTGGTCTGTTTTCTCTGTAAAACGGTTTTAAAATAGAGCAGTTGTTCGTAACTCTGTTTGTGTGAAGAATCGTGATATAGCATAAGAAGTAATTGGTATCCATAGTCCACACCTTTTCCTAACCGATATCACAGTCCACATGTATGTGAATTCTCCTAAATCGGTTTAACCATTAGGATATTATCATCGACTAACACATACACACACACACACACACACACACACACACACACACACACACACACACACACTGATTATCCAAATTCGCAATCTCATACATACATTGCCGATATTAATGAAATAGTATAATTTACTGAAGGTGAGGAAAGCATTAAGTATAAATTAAATGGAAATACAATTAAAGCAGCTCACCGCATTTTCGCAAGAGGAAAACAAGGCAATTTATCTTTCTTTGAAATCCATTACAGAGAATCTTGTTTCACAAATCTGTTAAATATGTATTGTTGAATATGTCATTATGTAATTAAACGAACGTTTCGTAAGAACAGAACACCATATGAAAACAATGTATTGGTAATAATTACAATAGCGAACGTTGTAATTTCGGCGTTTTTTTCTCATGGTCGCATGAAGACAGTTTAATTGATTCAGCCATTCAAGTTTACATTGAAATAATACATATAATTTGGCCCACATGGCAAAATATTTACCAAGTAGATACTAATTATGTGCTCATGTTTACTTACATATAATTTTCTTTAACAGACAACCCAATTTACACAGAATTAAAATTCATTTATCAACCTTAGTTTTTCTCTGTCACCTTAATTTAAAAGATTTCTTGCCACTAGTTTTTGTTAACCCTCTCAAATCTATATCTTCGCTGTATTGCCTTAAATCGTACATTTGTCGAGCAATGATTTGTTTTCAAACACATTCAAACGTATTTAGTAAGTAGTATAGCAGAAGATAGCAGAGTAACAGTATCAATATTTAGTAATATTAAATCCCTTATTAGTTTTGCAGTTCTTGTACCAGTTGTTCACTAAGGCAATCTTACTACCACTAGTATTTATCTACCAGTATCCAAAGGAAATAATAGAACATGCTCCACACGTATTTGGGTTCCTAAAACCTAAACTGATAATAAAAGACATCGAATATATAACGTTTGTGAAGTACGTCATTATGTTTATACGTTTCGTTCGAGAACAAAAAATATAATCATTGAGTTAGGATGTTTTTTAGCTGCCAGCAATTGCCATACGGTAGTAATTGTTTCTCGCTTGATTCCGACGTCAGAAAATTGACTTCAGCGCTAAACTAGTAAATAAGGCAAATTTTATAATCATTATCATTATTGCCGTCTTCATGATCATCATTATCAGCATCATAATAATCCAGAGCATCTACGTCAACTTCCAGTCCTATCACTCCTACCTCCTATTATATTATATCTACCGCGCTTATTGTATAACTCTCATATCTTAATTTATATTGTATGCAGATAATGTCGCTCCTTAAAATATCCACCAGTTCCATACAGCAATTTTAATGAAGCCAGCTGCAGTAATACCAACTTGATAATACCATAATGACATGTTTACCATATTCCGATTTAAAACAATATGCAGGTTCTGATTATCGTTCATGAGAAGATATTTATAAATTACTCGTGTCTTTATTTATTTTCATTATATTTTATAGGCACCTACTTGGTATAGTGGCGCGTACCTACATGGGCTGTGAACCAGGTCCTGGGTTTCCGATTCTCAGTTCACAGGTTGGGCGAGTATTTTTCTAACATGATTGGATTCGAGACTGTATCCCCCTGTGGGGCTTGACGTCAGGCAGGCTGCCAGCTGCTCGTAAAAACTGAGCCAAATCCTTTCTGCAACATGCTTAGCTCCGGCTTGGAGAGATTTGTAAATGGATTTCTCTGTGCTAAAAAAGGTAGAAGAAAATATACTTTATCTCATTTCAATGTGAGGTTGGCGGTACACACTTTTTCAAGCATGTTGTAGAAAACATAAAGTGTTTACTATCAGTTGCTTGCCTAAAGACCCTTTGGGGGGTCAAACGGCACCGAACTTAGGTTAAAGACGTAGCTGTATAATAAAGTAATATTGATACAAATTAGTTCAAAAAACATTTAACTAATACAGCCGAGGCACATGACGGTGCTCCGCGTCCCGCCGTCGCCTGCGTGCCGCGCCGACCGCCCGTTCGTTTAGCGACCACTCTGTAATTGAAACCGCGTGATATCGATACAATACTGTACTGTACATGCAGTTATATGTACACATAATGTAAATAAGATACAAAACTGTTTACATTATTAGTTGTTGAACCGTGACGTCCAATCGGTGATAGTTTCATGAAAGATGTTAATAAGTAATATGAGTTATCGCTTGTATTCGCATGGATAGGCTGAGATGTTTTTACGAGACTATTATATATTCAACACACACACTACGTTACATATTATAAGTATAAAGATCAACAATAGCATGAGTTGTGGAACTTATTTCCTTTAACGAGAGCCCTTACTAGCTACTTTTGATAGTTCTCTCAAATATTTTTGTTTACATACATGACACGTCATTGTTGTTTGGAGTTTTCGCAAGTAACGTTCCTAGAAGCAAATGTATGGATATAACAAAAACCATTATCCTTTTTTGCGCAATTTCAAAACTCGTACTTGGGTTTCAGAGCTGGGTAAGTTCCGGAAAAGCTACTGTGTCTATCTTGCAAGGAAAAGTAGAGAGGTGTTTCAACACCCAATTAGTGCACAGATTATAGGGATCTATTCACCATAGCAGCTATAAATTCTAACCCTAGATGAGCTAATGCAAAACCATTAATGCACGACATCGGACTTCGACTGCCTCGGCGGCGTGGTTGTATAATGTATATACTACCGTGAAGTCTCGAGTTCCATTCTCAGGTCGAGTAAAGAGATATGGGATTTTTTCAATCAACCGGGAGCCTGGAATTTGTGACCGATATGGCGATGGGCGATGGGACGGAACTAAGCTTGGCAAAATGTTAGTGTTCTAGTAAGCTAGTGTGCCTCTGCCTATGAGGTTATTTTATGTTATGTTATCGGAGTTTAATTTGTTATAAACATATTGATATTATAATGTTTCTAATACATTGCACGATCCATCTTTACAGGACTGACGTGAATGCGGTTTTGATGTAGTTAACCTTTTAAATTAAGTACGCTAGGATTAATTTCAATGCAATTTTATACACTGCTAATGGAAAAAAATGATATTAAAACATAAATTAAAATTGGTTCAAAAATTCGGACAAAGTTTGAATTTATTTACTGCTATAAACAAAAGCGTGCGAGTGAGAACACTTAACAATAATGAATCCTCCTCGTTCGCCTGCAGTACTTATTGGAGAACGTGACGTCACGGCTTGTCATTTGACATCTAGAAGCTGTCCCTTCTACAATTTTGAATTTTAATCTTTTAACTTATATATTTTAAACAGATTGACATGATTCTTTGAAATTCATATTTAAGTATTATATAACGAAATAAAAATTCATAGTGAAATACCGTTTTAAAGTACATAGTATAATGAAGACCGTATTGAGCACTATGATAACAAATTAGTCATAGTTTATGCTCGTTTATATTCACAACATATTATTAGACACTTGACTCATGTCAGTGCATTCTGGAACAATCTAATGCAACGAGATCAGTACCTACGTGATATATAATATTATATTATAGCAAATATTTATAATGCCTGGTATAGTTTGTTGAGTGCTAGAACCACTCCTACAGCCTCTAGAGTGTAGACAGTAACGTCTACAGCATGAATGGGCCGGTTGGTTACCACTGTCTCACAGAATACTGACGTAAAGTGGCAGCTGGCTGTCGTGTTTCTTTCGGTGAGTTAGATTTCCGGGCCCATTTCCTTCCTCCCTTTCCCAATCCCTTTTCCCTCCCCTTCCATTCCGTCATTTTAGGTTGTCACCCATGATTATTTTTTGTCTTGGGTGTCTATGGGCGGTAGAGATCACTTACCATCAGGTGACCCATCTGCTCGTTTGCAGGTCTCTGTTAAAAAAAAACTACATATTATATCAGTCCCGATTTCTTGAGGGATGATCAATGCTGAAATTATCGAAACCTCTGATAATTCCCATGTCTAGTTAAAATTTAGTTGCAAGAAGCATGATCCCCGAATTTCGATAGCGATTCGATGCAATTTAGGTCTAATTTTCCAACAGCCAAGTAATTTAAATCTGAGGAATTATTTTGACGTTTTGCGTGATAATGTATACCAAAACAGTAATTGTCAAAGTTTAAAATTATCCTTAGGATAAAAGTTATCTGATCATAATTAAAAAACAGCCATTAAAAAAATAATAAACACAAATAATAATTAACATGAAAACAAATATGAATTAAAAACAGCCAACAAAAAACAGCAAAAATAATAATTAAAAAACAGTCCTTAAAGAAATAAGAAACAAATTGAACGGAATAATAATCATCATCATCATCAGCCACAGTATCTCCACTGCTGAACGGAATTAAATCTAACTAAAATTAAGCCACTAATTAAATGTATACAAAATGTAGTCCGTTCACTCCGTGGTGCATCAACCTCCTCTGAGTTAACAAATTGATAAGATAGTAAAGTAATAAAGAAAGGATTCTCCTAAGGAAGACATTTCCTAGAATTAAAAACAACGCAAGTTATACGCATTATCTATTGATAAAGTGATATAGAAAAGAACTCTGCCTCAGAATCATATGGGTGTTAGTCGTGTACAAATTCTATGGGAGTTACGCTCGTTTGCTTCTGAAGTAATTTATCAGTTTATTCCAGTTCAATACCGGCGTTTGGCCGACTTATTGAGAGATGTGAGAAACTACTGGGGCTAAAACCCCAAGATTATTGATTTAAATCTTAGGATTTCAGGATAAGATTATTGATTTAAATGTTCAGGCAATTAGGGCTACTTACAGAACTATTACTAATCTAGAGTTACACCTTATCTCGATTTATCCTACAGTTCACTTCTAGTATTAAAACAAGGTTTGGGATAAATAGAAATTTATGGCGGAGCTACAAGTTCGGGGAATAGATCACTTAATTAGCTGCAGCTCTGTCTATCTATTCCAGTATACGGGCGTGAATATGAACTTTTATATAAATGGATTTTCATACATACATAAACTCACGCCTGTTTCCCGTTGGGATAGGCAGAGACTAAGGAGCGCCAATTCCTTCGGTTCAAACACACCTCTTTCGCTTCTTCCACAGTCATCAGTCTTTTCATGCACGCTTGTCGGTTACGAGAACTCCCCTGGCCCTTTTTCTGGAGATCGCCAATTTGGTCCTTAAAGGTACGTCTAGGACATCCACGGCCGACACTACCATACACTTCCTCCACATAAATTTCTTTCGTCACTCTGCTTTCATCCATCCTTTCAATGTGGCCAAACCACCGAAGCATTCCTTTCTCAATCCTCGTCACTACATCTTCCTTCAATCCAACTTTCTCTCTTATGCTGTTATTCCTCACTCTATCATTCAACTTCAGATTTTCATTGTATATTAAATTATGCTATGTTTTATACAAAACGAGTGATCTAGATACGAAACTGTACCTCTATATAAATATCAACCAAACCGTCCACAGCTTTTGAAGATAAAAATAATCTGTCTGAAAATATATGATGAAATAGAGTTTTCCCATAAACCCAGTATACTGAAAGTTATTTGACGTTAATTAGACAATTCATTCACACAAAAGAAAGCCATTTGAAAATAATATTCGTATGACGCAGTATAAATTAATGACAGTTTTCTGAATTCCGTTTCCAATGTCCGTTAACCTCGCTTCGTGTAAATGGGGCTTTATGGCGGACGTTAGTGATGCGCCGAGTAGCTATCAATAACTATAATTTCAACATTAATCATTTTATTTATTTATTTAACCATACAATACAAACTTATAAGCTAAAACAAAGTCCCACAAAACTGTACAAACAATTTGACTGTGGGTTTGCTCTGTTTTACCGTGGTTATTAACAACAAGAAGATATTTATGTTTTATACTGATTGGTAAAATTTTGCAAATTTTAAACAATTTATTATGATCGTTTAAAAATTTATTTCTAATTTTGTTGTCTACCAATAATTTTATAAATCTAATTTGTATTTTTTCAAGTTTATCAATATGTGTTTTATTAGATAGTGATTGGTCTGTCGCCTCCTTGGTCTAATGGCAGCATATATGGGCTGGGGATCGGGAGGTCAAGGGTTTGATTCCCAGGTCGGGCAAAGTATTTAATTTAATTTGTCGGGGACTGGATCCCTCAAAAGGGGTTGAGGTCAGGCTGGCAGCCGATTTTAAAAACTAAGCCAAATCCTTTCTGCAACATGATCGAAAAAGTGTGTCGCGCCGACCCCACATTAAGGTGGGATAAAGTCAGGTAGAAAGAAATAAAGAAAAAGAATGATCTGTACCCAAATGTCCTCAGAGGGAGTTAACGTCAGGCTGACAGCCCGTCATAAAACTAACCCGAATCTTATCAGCAGGGTTACCACCACCTCTTATAGCAGTATTATTATAATCGTTCTTCGTTTGTTTTGTATTATTATAATCGTTCTTCGTTTGTTTTGTATGGGAATCGGTACAAGTAAGATTATAATAATACTGATATAAGAGGTGGTGGTAACCACCCTGCAATAATATGCAACATTAGAGTGAGATAAGGGCAAGTAGAAAAAGATTTTATTAACGTTTGTATTGCGTCTATTAACCATAAACACCAATGATTGATACCAAAAGAATCATACGTAGTAACGGAATAGGTTTGTGAAATTAAGATAAAATATAATTACCCGTGTAAATAATATTTTTATCGCTGAATAGATGTTAAATTGATAAACGTCTATAAATACGATAAAATTATTGACTTGTGTTTATTTTTAGTACAGATTATTCAATGCATTTTTATAAATCGACCTATCCAAAGAATAAAGTTACATATGATAATTAATCGAAATTGCTTTTATATTTTTCTGAGCTTCAATTAACCTATATATTTAACTAATACTAGTAATTTTTTAAATTTATGACATAATAACAAGTTAAATTATGACATAGCTTAAAAAAATATTCACTAGTTAAATATACAGGTCAATAAATAAGCTCAGAAAAATAAGAAAGCAATTTCGATTAATTATCATATGTAACTTTATTCTTTGGATAGGTCGAAATATGAACATATAATAACTCTTTGTGCACTATTTTCCATTAATTAAATGTCCTAAAATATTGAGATTTTCCAGCCTTATTCAATAAATATTTTGAATGGTAGAGCCACGCTGTCGACAGTAACGTCTACAGCATGAATGGGCCGGCTCGACCGGTTGGATACCACTGTCTCAAAGAAAACCGACGTAAAGTGGCAGCTTGCTGTCGCGTTTCGTTCGGTGAGTGAAATTTCCGGTGGCCCATTCCCCCCCCCGTCTTTGCCAATCCCTTTTCCCTCCCCTTCCATTTCCTCTTTTTAGGTTGGCGACACACCCATGATTCTTATTGTGTCTTGGGTGTCTATGGGCGGTGGAGATCACTTACCATCAGGTGACCCACCTGTTCGTTTGCCAGTCTCTGCTATAAAAAAAATATATATAGAGCGGCATATTCGATCGAATTCCTTCCATCTTCATTGATCTTTAAAAAGTGGTAGTCAGAATTCTCAGAATGCGTGTTTTAGATATTGTCATAAGTCATAACAGATCGCCCCAATCAGAAAGTTTTTACAAATGGGTGACTGTCCACTGTCTATTTTGATTAAAATAAAACCCTACATTTATTTGGGAAATTGGCGTCATCTAGTTTTAGTTCAGATATTTATGTCGGCTGTGTGATCGTACTGTGTGTTACATCGTCTGCCTACAATGTACGTCAGTTTTAATAAACTAATATTAGTACAATCCTGTCATTAGTGTTAGTTACTACTCATTTTATAGGAATAACCTGTATTTTACTTTAGTTTATGACAACAGAATTGCAGTGCCAGTTCTCTCTAAAGTGCTTTAAACTAATACTCGTATTTCTTACTCGACTGTCTCGGTGGCGTGGTGGTATTTCGGTACGACTACGGTGCTGAGGTCTCGGGTTCGATCCCCGGGTCGGGCAAAGTGATATTGGATTTTTCCATATCAGCCCGGAGTCTGGAATTTGTGCCCGATATGGCGATAGGCTCGCCCCCTATCACATCTGGGACGGAACTAAGCTCGGCGAAATGTGGGTGTTCTAATTCGTTAGTGCGCCTCTGCCTACCCCTTCGGGGATACAGGCGTGAGCTTATGTTATGTATGTTCGTATTTCTAAGATGGATACAGTAAGATTCACTATTATACTTAAGATTTTAAATGACAAGTTTTATTTACGAAATAATATACCCATACAATATAAGTAAACAGATATCACTATATTAATCTAACCACGACATGCCGCGGTCTCCGCACAAAATAACACAAATCTAATTGAGTGACTGAATCAAACAAAAAATCGTTTCAAAACAAATAAAACCAATCATCGTCGTATTCTAATCAAACTCACCGATTAAACAAATCCGAAGTAATCGCAGTGAACACCGAACACAGTGATACGCACTGATTTATATGACCCACTGAATTATCGTTATCAACACTGATTTAACTTCTTACGATACGCAATCGAGAGCACTTCCGAATAAATAACTTTTTTCACTATCTAAGAGGCGAGCGCGCGACATAAAGTCGGGTGGACAATAAATTCACGCCGACGGGACGACTGTCAACTTTACTGGTTGAAACCACTTGTGGAGCGGCCCGAGTAATGAACGATAAGCGGGGATGTTGGGCAAGCGATGATTAACTATACTGAGTTAGAATGTTTACACAATCACGCGTTCTGGTATGAGCGATTTGACATTAATCATGTGCACAAAAAACTAGTTTACGGACATGTCATGTTACATTACTATACTACTGAGATCTATAGACTGCACAAGCTCAGTGAGGATTTGGAATTTTAAAATAAAACTTTGATTTAGACCGAGCCATTTTCTACAAGAAACACAGACTGAGAGACAGACTAAGCAAAGATTTTCTTGTAAAAAATTACTCGGACTAAGTCATAGTTCGATTCAAAAATACCAAATCCTCACCGAGTTCGTTTCTTTGACTTAGACTTAGTCGAAGCTCGCTCTATAGATCTCAGCCTCAGTCTCTATTCACAAGTCAAAACTGAAACCAAACTTTAACATGTTCTAAATTAATTCAATTTTAATTCAATCTAAAGCCGCGTCTCCTGCACTAAAAATACACAAAATATGGTATTTCTACAATTTTCTACAATATATTATTGATTATATACGTAAATAAAAATGAATATAATATATTATTTCAATCCTAGGGCATGTTATCTACATTTAAAATAATCAATTGTTTTATTTCTCATTGATAAAACAATGTCGTTTAAACATTCTATACGGATTTTGATGATTCAATTCCCAAAACTCCCATAATAAGTGAAGACCTGATAACAGGAACCGCAGAAGAATTGAAAAGACCACTTACTTCATAACAGAATACGCACTGCGAATCAAGTTATAAGCCGCTAATTTCAACTTTAATGACACAATTAGACATTAGGTGTTAGTAGGAACAATCTTTAACTCAGAGAAAGCCACTTCCTCGCTACTTTGTAATCTACGAAGCTGTTAGCTCATCATGTACAGCCTGTTTCGTTTGAATGTTTAATGGTTTTATAATTTTCTTCGCCGAAAAAGGTGAATCGAGAGGCATATTATAAAAAGAGAGTAAGAGCGAATCCGATTCACCGAGGATTTAAATTAGGTTGCAGACACACGAACACACCGCCTGTTCTGTTACTTTTGCACTGTTACTTATACCGATTCCCGTCCAAAGAAAAATATTATAATAATACTGCTATAAGATGTGGTAGTAACAAGCCAGCAATAGCCAGCCGCTAACTACTGTGGCAAGGAGAGAAATAGGCAATTTATCAAGTATAATTTAAAGTTTAATAATCATAAGGTTAAAAACTTGATCGACTGAATTCATTTAGTGAATTATTTTTGAAAAAAAATTCTGTTCGTGACCTTTATATGGGACCCAAAATTCCACCGAAATCGAGATTTCGGTGGAATTTTAAGTAACTAAATGAAATCGAATCGAAGTCGAAATCGGTGGAATCGAATCGAAGTCGAAATCGATGGAATCAAATCGAAGTCGAAATGGATGGAATCGAATCGAAGTCGAAATCGATGGAATCGAATCGAAGTCGAAATCGATGGAATCGAATCGATTGTCAAGAGTTGCTCTATTGTCCTTGTATTTCCAATCAAAGCGCTGTCTCTAAAGAGTGCGATAGTGTTTAATTAAAGAAATACCGCGTCACAAACATTTAATTAGACTCTAGTATTTGCATTTAATTAAGTGAACACTACGCTTCATTTTCCTCTTCAATGTTTATTATTCTGTTTATTAACCAATGTTTTAACGCTGTTTTGTCTATTTCTGTCAATAATTCAGTGTGATAGAAACAAAACTATGATAGAGAAATAGATTATTATTAATTAAGTGTTTCAATAATAATAAGTTGTCATACGTCTGACACAGTTATATAACATTCCTCGGTTTCTGAAATCGTCGGTAAATAAAGTAAAACACAAAGTTTTGATATTCCTGACAAAATATTTTGGGATACGTACTGCGGCCTGAGCAGGAAAATTTCTGACAACCGTAAATGTATTCGCACTCGATGCGCGTCTATGAAATTTGTATGAAATATTAACCAAACGTCATCAGTGCGCAGCGAACTCGAATAAATTTACCTACATTAGTTTTTCGTGCTCGGGCTACTGAATTCAAAAGTATTTTACGACGCCATGCCAGTTGACACTATGTTTCAACGACTCAACGTTTAAATTGATTAAAGTTGCTTCCCCTGTCCTAAAACATTACACAAAACGCCTACGCAAAACATGTTTCGCTATAATTTTTATCTATGGTCCATTGTTCTATGAGCAAGAAACAGCGAAAATCATTGTTTCGAGAAAAACAAGCGTAAGAGACGTGGCTTAAGATTTGACAGATGTTTTGTTAATTTTGTCATAGATACAGCCTATGTGAAACCGGGTAATAGATATTATATAGTTGATATTGTCGTTAACCTACAATGCAACTGTTGGTAATTTAATTTAAATAAACTTAATAGCTCACAGAAACCGACGTAAAGCGGCAGTTCGCGTTTCGTTCGGTGAGTGAGATTTCCGGTGGCCCATTTCCCCCCCTTCCTTCCCAATACCTTTTCAATACCCTTCCATTCCCTCCTTTTAGGTTGGCAACGCAACCACGATTCTTTTTGTCTTGGGTATCTATGGGCGGTGGAGATTATTTACCATTAAGTGACCCATCTGTTAGTTTGCCAGTCTCTGCAATAAAAAAAGCCCATGTAATAAAATGCAAACTAACTTTAATTCTACTTTTAATTCACCACAGTAACCAGAATGTTTAAACCATGTCTGTATGTGAGTTTTTAAAGGGCAAAATGAAAGGATTATGTTGATTACAAAATAAGAAATAATTTTAAATTTAATTGAATGCTATAAAGTGTTATAATTCCACAAATACCTTAATTAAATCTACCTCTATATAAAGCCATCTTATGTAGAGCAAAAATAAATTATTTTCTAATAAGGCATGATGCAACCTCATCTTGATAGACTAATAAAGATACATAGGTAGATAATAATTCGTCGCCTTCTTGGTCTAATGGCAGGCTATAGCCTGTGAACCAGATTGTCCTGGGTTTGATTCCCATTTCAGGTAGGGTTGGTTTTGACAGGATTTTCCCAGAACTTGAATTAAATATGCAAACTTTAACTAATATATTGACAATGTCCAAGTACGCATAAATTTTGATGAAATGCAGAAGACTAGCTCCCAAATATTGGAAAGCAAATCAAACACTTCAGATCCATTTAGCATTTGAAGCCGCCTTACCTGTCAAAATTCTATGGCACAAAACAATATAAGTAGTTCTTAAAGTTGAGTAGCTTTTCAGTTTAGGCCTTTAAAAAAATAAAATAAAAATCTTTATTGATCACGTAGGCATGTAAAAAGCACTTATGGCAAGTCAACACAAGTAAATTTTTAAATTAGGATTAATATAATTTACATTATATATTTATTTAAAAACGTAATATAACAACACAATGTATCCTGCCAGACTATTAGCGCCATCTATGATCATGACTTGTAATTTTGTTATCACGGTAGTTCGTCACGCTTAGTAACAGAAATAACAATGAAGTAAATTAGTAACGATGTAATGTAACACAGCATCTGTTTTAAATTAATGACCTATTTTATTATTATACGACAATTAAACAGTAAATATCTATAGATTAATACTTTTTTATGTAACAGAAGGCATATGACAATAACGCGGATAAGTTATAACAAAGACATTATATTTAATTTTTTTTTAGTAATAATAATATATTTATCGATAAAAATAATATTATAATATAGTATAGTGTACAAAAACCACGAATGCGTAATATTTCGATTTTTTGGTACTCCCATCTAGTGACGGATAGCAGAACTATAATTGTTGTCATATTATAATATTATGTTATGTAGGTGAGTATAGATGTCGCTTTCTAAAATATTCAACTTTTATAATAATTATAATAAATAAGTTTAATTTTATGGATTGTGTAATTGCTATTTATAAAGATCATGATATTTAAAGCTGCACGAACTGAAAATTTACTTTGAGCAATAAGGAACTAGGTATATTAGTCAACTCTTTGGTCTAGTGGCAGCATATGGAGCTCTGGGTTGTGGACCGGGAGGTCCTGGGTTCGATTTCCAGGTCGTGCAAAGCGAATTTTCCAATTTAATTTGACCGGGACTGTATCGGCCCAGAGGGAGTTGACATCAAGGAGGCAGCCGACCGTAAAAACTATACCAAATCCTTTCTGCAACATGCTTGAAAAGTGTGTTGCGCCAACCTTAATGTAGTTAAGGTGGAATAAGGACCTAGGTATATGTTTTCTAAACGTACACTTAAGTTAAGAGGCAATAATTCCAACAAAAAACAAAAAAATATGTATTATAATTATTAGCGAACTAGAACACCTACATTTCGCCGAGCTTATTTGTGTCCCAAATGTGATAAGGATCGTTCCTTGTCCTATCGCCATATCAGACACAGATTCTAGATTTCAGGCTGATAGTAGAAAAACCCAATATCACTTACCGACCCGGGAATCGAACCCGGGACTTCAGAAATGTAGTACGAGATCTAAATTATTATCACACATCAAACCTCATTCCGTATTTATTATTTATTTTATCTACGTCTATTTTTAAACCGTTTAGTTCCACTCTGAACGTACTTTATGGCTAATTTAAATATTGATATTTCCTCTTAGTTAAATAAGCACTTTGGAATTTGATGCATTTTTATTTAGTGATAAATATTTAATTATTCTTGCTGTCGCCTCCTTGTTCTAGTGGCAGCATATATGGGTTGGGGACTGGGAGGTTTAGCTTCGATTCCCAGGTCGGGCAAAGCGATTTTTCTAATATAATTTGCCCGGGGTCTAGATTCCTAGAGAGAAGTTAACGTGGGGCAGGTAGACGGTAGTAAAAACTAAGCCAAAATATTTCTGCAACATGCTTGAAAAGTGTGTTACGCTACCTCACTACGTGCTGACCCCACATTAAGGTGAGATATGGTTGTAAAAAAGAAACACTAACGCCCGAATAGTCAATCGCTACACAACTTTAAGGGCTTCTTACAATGATTTTCGCCATACAATTTTGACAGATAAGGCGACTTTAAGTGTAAGAACATTCTGCATTCTGCATTCATGATGATGATGAAATCAATAAAATAAGAGTATTTTATTGATTTCATCGTCATCATCATCATCATCATCCGCCATAGGACGTCCACTGCGGAACATAGCCTCCCCCAATGATTTCCAGATCGACCTGTTGGAAGTATTGATTTAATTTATTGTAATTGTATATTGGGCGCAAATTCCAAACTCCGAGATGATACTAAAAATATAAAAACAATATCACTTTGCCCGACTTGCTATTTAATTTGCCTTTAATATTCAATTAATTCTGTAACTCATAAATATCGGCTTCATTTTTAGTACTTAACCAATAACATATTAAGTAAAGACTGTTATTTATAATACTCATACTATAAATAATCTTTATCCCTTCGCATTTACTTGTTAATGTAGTTAAAGAGAATGTTCATGTTGACTGAATATAATGATAAACATATTATATAGGTACTCACATGCGTTACTAGATGGTAATAAATCTACTATGACGCTTCATAATTTATGTTTATAGAAAGATGTTAAACAGTATGCCCCTTACTTATAAAATATTTAAGCGCTGCTTATCTTTAAACCATAGGTTGTCCCTTTCATTTTTAAACAATGTAACGCAAAGAAAAAAGTGACAAGTTATTCTTAACCATTTGCTCAGCTAAAAATGCTTTTATAAGTTAGGCCATATACGTTCGTCTATACGTGGCAGGTAATTTATGAACAATAAAACCCATTATAGGAACAAAGCTTTGAAAATTTGAGTGGTGGAGCCACGCTGTAGACAGTTACGTCTACAGCACGAATGGGCCGGCTCGACCGGTTTGATACCACTGTTGAAAATGTTATCCTTAGAGGTTTATTAGAATGCGGCTTTTATAATTAACTTGTTTAAGATTAAAAATAACCAAAGTCTATGAAATCTCTAGGGATCATATTTTCCACGATTTTTGGAGACATCTCAAAATTAGGTTTACTCACTTAACGGTATTTTAGCTTGAGGACAACTTATATACAACTCAATGAAAAGTAGTCTGTGTTACTCAATGTGGTTTTGTATTTAAAAAGTAATAAAAAACAGCCCACAGTCACACAACATTCTTATTTTAGACTAACATTTACACACCATTTACCTAGGACTGGATTCTCCAGAAGTAGGTACTTGTCGGGCCGGCAGCCAGTCGAAAAAATTAAGTCAAATCCTATCTGCAACATGCTTGAAAATTTTGGTGGGATATGGTCGTAGAAAGAAACATTACCTAATTGTATTGATTTCTATAAATTTTGCACAGATACTATATAAATGAATTCTACGAAAATGTTGTATTACAAAACAACAGGTAAACAGTTAATTAAATAGGCTGTAGTTGCACCAACCAAAGGTCCATACACGGACGTAAAGAAAAAGAAGGACACCATCTCACCTATAGTTAAACGGACGCCACAGAGAAATCACGCACACAAACGCGTCTGTACAAAAGTGCACTACACACACACGCCATTACGTATCGATAGATCGAATGGGCCGGAAACCCTGGGGGTGACTTCTGATGCTCGATTCGAATGTGATTTCGATTCGGTTTCATTTATTGACTTAAAATTCTACCGAAATCGAGTTTTTTTTTTTTTTTTTTTTAATTGATTTCTTTTACACCTGCCATTATTTATTTTATGGCAATTTTGAGTTCTGTTACTTACATATGTTTTCATTAATTACAATTTATTTCTTATTTTATGATTATTGTATTTTAATTATATTATGCTAACACTTATATTATTATGAATATATATTATTATGAATATTTTACACTCTCATTAATCATTTATATTTGTATATATATATTTTAATATTTATTATCAATTATATAATATTGTTATTGTAATACTTTTATTTTATTATACATGACATACACTGTATCTTATTTAGTCTATACCCCAGTACTTCCATTCCCCCTGGCTGCCGCCCTCACGACCTTTTCTGCATAGCGTAAGAATATTCTGCGATCGTCGTCGTTTAGCAATATTTTCGCGTAATTATTTGTACTGATCTGGTAACCTAATTGTTGTGTTGCGTCGTGTCTCCATGTACCGAATCTTGGGCACTGATCCAACAGATGGGGCACTGTCTCCGGTACCTCAGACCCACAAGAACAGTTTGGATCGTTAATAAGTTTAAATTTATGTAAGTAGGCTTTGAACCCTCCATGCCCCGTCAGCAGTTGCGTTATAATGTTTGTACATTTAATTTTGTCAAGTATAAGGTGTGCATCACGAACTTGAGGAAAGAATATTTTAGTTATTGCCCCCGTGTTAGCCTCATCATATCTATTTTGCCAAGACTTTATAGTTTTCTGGCGGAGAGAGTATTTGAGATAAGAAACCGGGATTCTATCATACGCCAGCTCTGCAACGTTTTCCAGAGCTGCTTCCTTTGCAAGTTGGTCTGCACGTTCGTTTCCTTCGATGCCTTCATGTGCCTTAACCCAGTATAGGTGTGTGGCTATATTTATTGTACTTAACTCGTGGATACGATCTTGTATCTCGGCTACAAGAGGGTTCGTAGCTTCTGGACGCGCTATGGACTCCAGGGCGGATCTTGAGTCGCTTATGATGTTAGCGTCCTGAAGTCGAAATGTCTGCACCATCTTTGTAGCTCTTAATATAGCTACCAACTCAGACTGGTAGACAGAGCAGTGAGGCGCTAGTGAGAAGGTATCTTGTTGCTCTTCTGTCCCGTTATTCCAGCATATGACAGCTCCTCCAACTTTCCCCTGGATTTTACTGCCGTCGGTGTAAATCTTTGGCCCTTGGTTTTTGATATTTTCTATATCTTCCTGCGTGTAAAGAAAGCTGAAGGCTATAGGTTTCCTATCAGTTGGATGCGGAAGTTTATGGTATGGAATATTTCTTTCTACTTGATAGGAAGGAAGTTCATTGAATTGTTTTCCACGTTTTAGTTCATACAGCTCTCCAGCTTCCCTCACACGCAAGTCCAATGGCAATATTCCTGCTATGCATAGTACTGAGGTCAGAGATGTTGTACGGTGTGCTCGGGCTATCATGATGGCGAATTTTCTCGCGAGTTGATTGAGTCTCCTTGCAATATATTGTTTTTCAATGTTTGGTGCCCATACGCTGGCTGCATAAAGAACAGTCGGCTCAACCACTGCGGAATATATAGTCTTTAAAATTTCTCTGTTTAGCCCCCAATTGGTTCGAGTAGAGTTGGACACCATCTGGTATAGCTTGGTGGCTTTATTGCACACATCCTCTATGTGGTTCTTAAAAAGGAGCTTTGAGTCTAGCGTGAGGCCTAATACCTTTAACTCATTCGATATTTCAATGCTGACTCCAGAGAATTCCAAGTGCGGAACGTCATATTTTCTGCGATTTGTGACTATAATGGCCTGTGTCTTGTGTGTAGCAAATTTCATTTTGCATGATTTGCCCCAGTTTGCTATACATTCCAAGGCGTGATTTGTGATCCTGGATAATTCATCCGGTGTTGTGGCAGAGGCTATAACGAGTATGTCGTCTGCAAAAGCTTGTATATGCGCTTTCAGGCTCATAGTTTGCTCCAGTAATGGGTCCAGCTGAAGATTCCACATGAGGGGGCCACATGACGATCCCTGAATGCAGCCCTTGCTAGTGCTTCTGATGACCTCTACTCCCGCATACTGCACTTTTACCTGACGATCTTCGAGGTAGCTGCTCAAGAGTACAATTAGATCTTTAGGGCAATTTTTATTGATCAATTGGAGCTGAATAAGAGGCCACCATGCGTTGTCGAAAGCTCCTTCAATATCTAGGGAAACAACGGCTACTATTTTCTTATTTTTTATTTCTTCCCGGATGAGGCCCACTGCATCATAGAGTGCATCTTCTGTGCTTGTTTGGGGCATAAACCCGTACTGTCTAGTGTTCAGAAGATGTTCAGAGCCCAAATGCCATGTAAGGCGAGCAACTATCATTTTTTCCAGGATCCTTCCGAATACAGGCAGTAGTCCAATCGGCCTGTATGACTTAGGTTTTCTGTAGTCTTCTTTCAATGGCTTTGGAAGGATCCTTATCACTGCCTTTTTCCACAGACATGGGAAATGGCCCAGTTCTAGGCATTTGTTCAACATAGAAAGGAAGAAATCACCTGTCGCACTTATAGATCTAGTACATATGTCTGCTGTAAAACCATCCTCCCCCGGCGCCTTATTTGAGGTCATTTTATTTAGGACGTTGATAAGTTCAACCCTGTTAAAGACAGTAATTTGCAATGAATTGGCTTGCTCTTCTTTGATGGTTGCTACTTTGGCTCTTACGTTTTCTCTCACTTGCGTCTGTTCCTCAGTATCGGAAACCGGGTCATCCACCGGGTAAAACGTTTCAGCCAGTAGTGTTGCGGATTGCTGTGGATCCAAAGGTCTCCCATATCTGTCCGCCAGTAGAAGGTCCGGTTTCCGATCCTTAATAATAAGGGTTTTATATATTTTTTCCCACATCGTTCCTTTCTCTTGATTTGTGCAGTAGGCCTTCCAGCTGTTGAGTTTGGTCTTAGTAATTAGTTCCTTGTATTCTTCCAGTGCTTTTAGGTATTCGTCCACAATTATTGGCCTCCGATTTTCGTTAGCATTTCGAATTTTGTTTCGACGTCGGATCACATCGGCTTTTTTTGCTCCTAAGTCCTTATTCCACCACGTATATGGAAGTTTTCTAAGTCCGGACACAGTTGGCATGCATTTAGAGCATGCTTCGTCGACAATTGTGGTAAAAATGTGGACAATTGTTTGCAGTTCTCTTATGTCAGCTGCTTGCACTCTATCCATGTTCAAGCTTTGAGCAGTCATTAGCCTTTTTAATTCGTTTTCAAAAGATAGCCAGTCAGCCTTTGAGGTGTTGTATTTTCGGGTGGTAGGCCTGGGCTTCGCTATATTATGGTCATGGAGTCTGATACTAAACGTGATGGCGCGGTGATCCGAAGTCGGAACAAGTTCGGTGTGAACCTTCCAGTTGTCAATCCTAGAGGCCAAGTCATGCGTACACGCGGTGACATCTACAATACTTCGATATTCTCTGTGGCCTCTAAAAACACTGAATGTAGGAGTACTTCCTTGATTTAAAACAGTCATGCCAAGCTGAGCTAAAAGCTCTGAGTACGCAGTACCCCTGCTATTCTCTGTTGTCTCTCCCCACCAGTAACTTCTAGCGTTAACATCTCCCGCAACTATAATATGATGAACTCCTAGACGCTCTGTGATATGCTGTACTTGAAGCAGGTAAGGTCCAATGTCTACATTTGGTTCAAAATATACGGAAACAATACCCACTCTCAATGTCCCCAGATTGACAACTAAACATGCTATATTATTGGTGCACAACTCATTGTGTTCTGAGATTACCAGACCGTCGTTGATGACGACGATCGCAGACTTCACGGGGAGGGTTTGGTTATTGCCTTGTATAACTTTATAAATTCCAAATTTAACAAAACCCAGGGCTCCAATATATGGCTCCTGTAACAAAAGTAGGTCTGTCTTTTTTCCAAGAGCGCCAATCCGGCATTCCTGTGTTGCAACCTGGCCTCTACCTAAATTTATTTGTAAAATGTTTAGTGTGTTGCGCGATGTGATGTGTGTGGTTGTTTGTGTATGTATGGTAGTGTTATGTGGATCAGTTACAGTTATTTGTGTGGCTGGGATGCAACTCGCTTCTGTTATTGGGAGGACCTCAGCAGTAGGCTACAGCTGCTCTAGCTATCCTGTCCCATTTTGTTTTAATGAGACAGTCCATACTAAACGCCGGATGAGCTGCGCTTGCAAAACCTGCTGAAGTACAGTTAGTGCATTTGGGACTGCCTTTTCTATTTTGACACTGCCTCGTATCATGGTTTTCTGCGCAGAATCCACAAGTTGTGCTCTCAACGCGACAGTTTCGTGCTACGTGTCCGAACCCCATGCACCTGAAACACTGCACAACCGGAGACTCGACTCCGACTCGAGACCGAAATCGAGTTAAAAAGTGCGCTAATTTTCATTTCATTAGATTCGAGAACTTGTCATTTGGTGATTTTTAAAGTGACAATAGTGCACTTTTTACCTCTATTTCAGTGGAATTTTTAGTCATCATATGAAATCGAATCGAGTATCAAGAGTCAGCCACCAGCTTCACTTTCAATGTTCCTAGCGCTCTGTCCATCTTTTTTTTACGTCCTTGGGTCCGCATTACACGTTGTGGTTTGAAATTCTACCACTAATGCGCATATTATGTTTACGATCGTATTGTTAAAAGCAGTAACAGTTGCAAGGCACAACTTGAAGTCAATTTTGTAAGTAATTTGTTGTTTCGGTATGTAGCTACAACAACAAAAAAATACACCCAACAGTCACACACCTAGTCCTGAACCCACACTAGGTATAATATCGTGGGTGTCAGAGACTACGAGAGACTTTCGGTCACACAACATCCAGACTTGAAACAAATATCTGTGGGCCACACAAACATTTGTCTCAATGCGGGAATCGAACCCGCGGCCTCTCGCTTCACAGCAGGCTACTCGTCCGCTGCGCCACGGAAGCTATATAAAAAATACAGACGAAATGAGGACCTTCTCCTGTTTTTGAAGTCGGTGGAAAACAAGATTAAATTACTTCTTGGAATTGTTTTTTATCTTAGTACAACAAAGTGACTACAGTCTAGAGACCTCCGATGAACCACTGTTTATCCCCCATGCCGGCTTGCATAAATACTTCTTCACACTTCGATTAAAGCAGTGACGTGCATAAATATTCCGAACAGGGTAGACAAAAATCTTACACAATTATTTACTTCAACTCTTGCGCCCGCGACACCATAATAGTAATTAACATCTCTGCGTCGACTGAAAACATAATTCAAACATTACTATGTTGACAAACTGTGCTTAGTCATAATTTTATTCTTTCTTTATTCTAAATTCTTAGGGTAGACAGTATCTTTAAGTCTATATGGACCGCACGCCACTGTATTAAAGGAATTTTTAAATAAAAAAACTTAAGAAATCAGTTCTTGTAAATTAGAACAATTCTTCTTGTTTGTTGCGGAATCTGAGGCTGAGATCTATAGAGCGAACTTCGACCAAGTCTAAGTCAAAGTCACGAACTCAGTGAGGATTTTTACTAAGTCCGAGTCATTTTTTACAAGAAAAAACAGACTGACAGACAGACTAATGAAAGATTTTCAAAGTTCTAAGTCAAAGTTCGATTTAACAATTACAAATCCCCCCTGAGTTCGTGACTTTGACTTAGACTTAGACGAAGTTCGCTCTATAGATCTCAGCCTTAGTCTCAATATTAGCCAAAACTCGAACATACATACTATTCGCATTTGAGTACAAATAAATCGTCAACGCGGCGATAAAGAAATCCTATCTTATAATGGTAAATTAGATTATGTCTGCAAAACATTTTCTTATGAAAAACATTACGTTTTAATTGAATTTTGTTATCAGGCTTTTAGGACTTTGACATGTACGAGATTTCTCATGATAACGTCTGAAAGGCGTCGCATTCTAATGTTAGTAAAAAGCAAATACAATTATTTTATCAATTAATTCACGCTCACAATAGCTATGAAGAGCTGTTTTTCTAACACTATTTTGCAGGGAATGGATCCCTCATGTGAGTTGACATAAAGCAGGCAGCTGGTCGTAAAAACTAAGCTGATTCCATTCTGCAATATGCTTGGAAAAATGTGTTGCACATAACAACACTGTTACATAGTATTTTTATTTTATATTATATATTATTATTATATTATATTTTATATTATAGACAAAGGCAGAGGAGCAAAATCAGATAGCCAAGCTTAATACGTACAGTCATCCATAGACAAACCAATATTAGGAACAAAGACAGATGAAAACACACGTTGGCTGACCTGGGATTCGAAGCCAGGGCCACCCAGTCCATAGCCCATATACCCCATACTACATCAACAAACCAACGAAATGAACTGCCTACATAATTATTAAAATACTAGCTGACCCGCGCAACTTCGTCTGCGTATGAGAGAGAGGGTTGAAAGAGTGAGTCGTAGGCACCTATAGCACAATAATTCTAAAAAGGTAATGATATGTTTTGCTAAACTTCGAGAGATAGTACGTGACTTCGGTGCGGTTCCGTCAATCACCCCGTCTGTCACCCCGCCTGTCACCCAGCCTGTCACCCGTCTGTCACCCGTCTGTCACCCCGTCTGTAACCCGTCTGTCACCCCGTCAGTCACCCCATCAGTCACCCTGCCTGTCACCACATCTGTCACCCCGTCTGTCACCCAGCCTGTCACCCGTCTGTCACCCAGTCTGTAATCCGTCTGTCACATCGGCTGACACCCCATCACTCACCCTGTCTGTCACCCTGCCTGTCACCCCGCCTGACACCCGTCTGTCACCCCATCAGTCACCCTGTCTGTCACCCTGCCTGTCACCCCGTCTGTCACCCTGTCTGTCACCCCGTATGTCACCCCGCCTGTCACCCATCTGTCACCCCGTCTGTCACCCGTCTGTCACCCCGTCTGTCAACCCGTCTGTTACCCGTCTGTCACCCCGCCTGTCACCCGTCTGTCACCCCGTCGGTCACCCCGTCGGTCACCCTGCCTGTCACCCCATCTGTCACCCCGCCTGTCACCCATCTGTCACCCCGGCTGTCACCCGTCTGTCACCCCGCATGTCACCCGTCTGTCACCCCGTCTGTAACCCGTCTGTCACCCCGTCAGTCACCCCATCAGTCACCCCGTCAGGTATCCCTTAGTGACCCCATCATTCAACCCGTCGGTCAACACTAAAAGAATTTTTCACATCGAACCAGTAGTTTCCGAGATATCAACTTCCCCGCTTTAAAACATTTTTCATTTCTGCTCCGCTCCTATTGGTCATAGCGTGATGTTATATAGCCTATAGCCATCCTCGATAAATAGGCTATCCAACACAAAAAGAATTTTTCAATTCGAACCAGTAGTTTCTGAGATACCAACTTCCCCGGCTTTAAACATTTTTCATTTCTGCTCCGCTCCTATTGGTCATAGCGTGATGAACCACCGTCGATAATTGGGCTATCCAACACAAAAAGAATTTTTCAAATCGAACCAGTAGATACTAACGACACTCAATTGTTTTGCCTTCCCGGAACCTCTCCACTAATACTTGAACTTTATGGTATGGTATTAAAGTTCAAATTGACTTTTAAGTATTATTACGAATCGATTGTATGGGAGTACAGAAAAGTGTTGTTTTTAGACTTTTTCAGACAATTTTTCATTTTTTTCTCTCCGTAAGAACCATCCTCGTACTTCGAGGAATATTCTAAAAAAAGAATTAGCGAAATCGGTCCAGCCGTTCACGCGTGATGCGATGACAACGGAAAACGGGTTTCATTTTTATATATATAGATATTTTTTATATGACAATATTATTACTGTCTCGGTCGATTAATAGTAATGCGAGCACAGTACGACTACCGTCCTGAGGGCTCGGGTTCGATCCCCAGGTCGGACAAAGTGATATTAAATTTTTAAGTATCAGGCTGGAGTCAGAAATTTGTGCCCGATATGGCAATAGGTTCTCCCCTATCACATCTGGGACGGAACTAAGCTCGGCGAAATGTGGGTGCTCTAGTTCGCTAGTGCACCTCTGCCTACTTCTTCGGGGATACAGGCCTGAACTTACGTATGTATGTAATTATATATTGCAATTTACAATGTCATATACATTGCAATTGCAATATCTATAAATGAATTATAATTTGGAGTTTCTATGCTTGCAGCTATTAACACTAGTCAGGTTGCGTGAGTCAAGTTTTTTATAACATTCAAATGTACTTTAGCTAATATGGTTAAGGATATTCAAAGACAAATTCCGAAATTGCTACATCCTGTACTAAACCGTAGAACCAAAGCATAAAACACAAATCGCTATTTGTTGGAGGAAAATCATGATATTTGTTTCTAGCACGTTGACATTGAGTATATTTATATGTTATCGCGGGTATAAATAGCTTCGGGATAAAAATAGTCAAGCGGGATGTATTCGGATTGAACGCAACTTTTATATTTACAACCACTAAAGGGATCTCATGAATAAAATATCACATAGAGTATGAATAAGGTGTATTTATTGTACGTATATACCTGCCTTACTGCCTTCTTTCTTTCTACCTGCCTTTATCCTACCTTAATGTGGGGTCGGCGCAACACACTTGTTTAACCATGTTGCAGTAAGGATTTGGCTTAGTTTTTACGAACACGCTGGCTGCCTGACGTCAACCCTCTCTGGGGATCCAGTCTCGGATATATCAATTTAGAAAAACCGCTTTACCCGACCTGTGAATCAAACTTAGAACCTCCCGGTTTACAGCCCATATATTATGCTGCTACAAGACAAAGGATACTGAGTGTATTGTACTTATTAAACCAATTAAAATAACTACCACAATAAATAAAGTATCTATGAGTATAATCACAAGTTTAAAAACTTAACAGACCGACTCAATTTATCTGATTGTGACCAAATTATTATCATTTGGGACAACACGTTTGGAAGAGATATTGCGTAAAATGAATAAAAAATCTTTTAACCGACTGACTTCCAATTTACCGATCGTGACCAAATTTATATGGGACCCTTGAAATAAGCTCTATTGAACACAAAAAAAACATTTGAAAATCGATTCACATTTGGCGGAGATATCAAGTAACATAGATAAAAAAAAATATTAAAAAAATACAGACGAATTGAGGACCTCCTCCTTTTGTTGAAGTCGGTCGAAAACAGACGAATTGATTAATTCTTTAGGGCGACTTGCGGCGCTATTACTAATCTAGAGTTATACTTTTATCCTACAGCTCAATCTTTTAAATCAAAATGTGGAATAAATAGAAATTTATCACGTGCAAGTGGCCTTTAGTCAATCAAAAATGTAACGTTAAACGAAGAGTCATAGAGTCAATTTAAATGAAGTAATTACCATATAAGGAATGACTAAATGTATAGTATTAAGCTAAAATTAGATTTGGGAGGGTCATTGTGTTAAAACAAATAAAATAGTTACCATATAGTGAATGAGTTAAATATAGGTATATCTAGTGTTAAACTAAAAATAGATTTGGTAGCGTCATTGTGTTAAAATAAATGAAATAATTACCATATAGAAGTAAATAAAGAATAAAATGTAGGTATATACACTAAAATTAGATTTAGTAGGGTCATTGTGTAAAACAAATGAAATAATTACCATATAAATAAAGAACAAAATGTAGGTATATAAACTGAAATTAGATTTGGTACATTGTGTAAAATAAATGAAATAATTACCATATAAAGTGTTAATAAAAGTGGTAGTTCATAAAACTTTCATCACTTTTATCGGTTTTATACACATTCGACAGCCTCCGTGGCGCACGCGGGCGAGTAGCCGGCTGTGAAGCGAGAGGCCGCGGGTTCGATTCTCGCACCGAGACAAATGTTTTTATGGCCTACAGATATTTATTTCGGGTCTGGGTGTTGTGAGACCGAAAATCCCTCGTAGTTCCTGATACCCACGACACAAGACTCGATTTTAGTGTGGGGTCAGGACTATGTATGTGACTGTTGGGTGTTATTTATTATTATTATTTGCCACATTTTACACATGTCGTCAATGATCGAATACCGTAATTCAAGGGCAATGACGCTACCATTCGCGTCATCCGATGTTTTACCACAGGGTACTTTAAATCGTCTCAGAATGTGGTCAAGTGATTCATCATTCGCCCCGCATCCAGTTTTCCTGGTCACAAGACAAGTGTATCTTTAACATAACCGGTTCTGAAATCGGCAGCAGAGTTTGGGAAAAAAATGCTAACTGTTCACAGTCTACGGATTAACACGTGATAAAATTGTTAGCTAATTACACGTTTTACCGAGGACAAATTTGTTTAGGTATTGTTATCTGCAATTTTTTGCTTAGAATCGATAGCCTTGCCCCCTGGCCCCTATTATATTATGGGACGGAAATAAACTTAACGAAAATGGGCCCACTAGAGATACGCCTTTGCCTACCACGCCGGGGATAACAGGCATGAGTGTGTATTATTGATAGTAGGTATGCGAAGTATATACATTTATACTTCTGCAAAAATTATAAATAAAACTTGAAGAATTTTAATTAATACAATGACCACAGACGATTACAAACAAGATATATTCATACTTGCAGTGAAACCACTTTCAACAGGTTATTAAGTTCTTAGAATATGACATAAAGTCCTCGAGACGGATGAAATCCACCCACGCCCTCCTTTACTGATTAGGACATCCAAATATTAGTTATTTTTTGTGTGACATTATATTCCAACTACGGACACAGTGTAAGAGTGTGTTGCAAGTGTTCAATGTACGACAGTCGTCGCAATGTGACTGTACTTAAGTGACTACGTATGGGGTTGCCAAATGTAATCTAAAAATGCCAGTCAATTGCATTTTGTCTAAAAATTTTAGTAAACTTAGTATGTTTGCAAAATGAAGCGGCGATATTTTTAATTGTCAAGCAAATATCGAGATTATACCCAATTAATTCAAATATTTCTACGGGCGGATTTCCAATAGCCAAATAACATTATATCAGGCATCATATTGTTGCGTTGACATATTAATCGTCTAAACTCCAAAATTATTCCCCAGAAAATTATCCTGTTATTAAAAATTACCCTTTAGGCTTAGACGAATTTTCTAGGAACAAAAACCTAGCAGCATTACATCATCGTTAGAAAATTTGCTTTAAGAAGGCAGCAAATATATTTTAGGAAATCTACTGGACTATTACTATCTGGCAACCCTGGCCACATATGAGTAAAGCATTCTAAAAATAGCTCACTGCCAGGGATGGGTGTAGCGATAACTGGACTAACTCGACTGAACTGGTCATTATCTACCATACGAGTCCAAATATAGCTTACGGAGAATGAATAGTCACAAAATTAATGCATAACGCGTACGCAGCGCCCGTGTATCCATGTACTGCAATTGTTATTTAAAGATAATTCCGAGAATTTGGAAATATATATTTCTGAATATGCTACTTGTATAAAATGATAATGAACTTACATAAAAACGTGTCTGTTTATATGATGATAAATTATCCCATCATACTATCAAAGTTAGTAACTAAAAACTAATAACAAAAATAAACTCAAAACTATACTCAAAACCAGATAATACAATTGAATAAAATAAAATCAATTTAATGTTGCCTCTAACTATTTCAAGTTTATAGTCAATGATTGTATCATCAATTACTGAATTTGGTAAGACTAAGAAGCAAATTTTATGTGTTTCCTAATACACAAATACAAAAATATGGCAGACATTGTTAAACGTATGTAGTACACAGATATGAGATAAAGCATCTTTGCACATACAAATATTTGCTATTTGGCACAGCACGCTACCTGTATTTTAGGAATACAACACAGATAAAACCTAATTTAATACACAAATAGAAGAACTTGAAGACTTCGATGAATTCAAAATATGCTTAAGTATATTAAATATGCTTAATATTACAATAATTCGAAAAGTGCAAATAGAAGGGTGATTAAAGTTTATTATTAGGAAAGTACACTTCATCATCATCAGCATCATTGGCCACAGGCCACATAGGCCTTCGCCAAAGATTTACAGATCGACCTATTGGAAACGGTCTGCATGTAACACTAAACAATTTCATTTTTTTATAGCAGAGAATGGTAAATTAGCAGATATAGCTGTCGACATCGTGGTTCTACAACTTGAAAAGATTGCACGAAGACACGAGATTATAAAAAAACTGTCCTTATGAGTTCCTCTTACAGTATGAAGCAAGATCTCAACGACGTGACCCCGTAAAGAGCTTTTAGTCTAAATTCTGACTATATAAACGAGGCTTAACATCGAAAAGTTAATCGAATTCACAATCTTGGTCTTACACACTTTTGAAAACGGATCGTTTTTATGATCCTTCGTTCATTTGACAATGTTCCGATGAGCAAGATGTCCGCTACAATAATGACGTCATTTATCGGCGTGCCTCTCAATTCAGCTGCTGATAGCTTCAATTATAAAAGCATTTCGCACCAGCATTCGAGATGGAATTCGCAGCCGTATTGCCACATTATGTTTTCAAATTATTGGTTCAAATTTTAGCATCTTGCGGTACTTTATGATGAAATTAAATATCCGTATTCCAACTGACTCCAATATGCATGATATACTTAAAAATAACGTTTATCTTTATGAGGATTTTGTAGGTACTTTCAATAAGTATTGGTGCACTGGTCTTGTTTGTCTCGTTTGAAGAACAAGAATTCTTTGGTTTGGATTTACATTGGCATTAACCGCATCTCGCGTTGTGGTTTATGCTCTCAATTTGTTGGGGTGTATATCCCCAATAATAATAACAATAGATTTGGATTTCTCTGAATTAACCAAAAAATCACTCCCTCTACAACTTTCTTTGTAGCGTATTATAGTTACGGTGACTTGCAGCTCTTAGATAAATCGAGATTTATCTCAAATCTAGATTTAAAGATACGGATAACATATAGGTTAAATCGAGTTAAGGACTAACTTTAGATTAGTAATAGTGCTGCAAATGACCCTAAAGCCATTTGTTATAAAAAAACTTCCAGATCTTATAGCAAAGTTCTACATTGTCTAAATAATCCTGCAAAAAAGACACAGTATCAAGTAACAACTCGGTGAATCCCCGACGACTACGTCTCACAATATTATAATTATTCAATATTTGTTTTTGTATTTTAATTACGTGAATATTTTAAACTATTCTTAATTGGGATGATTGTTATAAATTGAAAACTTGTTTTTACGGATTTAATCGCAATTTGGTTTTATTTTTAGGCCTAACGTTTCGAAGGCATTACAGCCTTCATGGTCACAGGTCGGACTGGACTGTCTGACGGTCCGACCCATGAAGGCCGTAAAAACAAGTTTCATTTCAAACTATAACATTCGCGTAAACCTAAGAAATCATTATGATTGTTATAAGTTGTTGACGTTTTAAAATTTGTTTGTTTGACTTTAGGAAGTTGTGCGGTATAAAATACATTTAAGATTTGTAAGTGAAAATGGTGGATAACAAGAGGACGAGTAAGTTGGCAGTTTCCACAACAAGCGTATTTAAAATTACCCAAAATAAAACATAACCTACATACATAAGATCACGCCTGTATCCCCGAAGGGGTAGACAGAGGCACCCTAGCGAACTAGGACACCCAAATTTCGCCGAGCTTAGTTCCGTCCCAGATGTGATAAGGGGCGAGCCTATCACCATATCGGGCACAAATTCCATACGGATATGGAAAAATCCAATATTACTTTGCCCGATCTGGGGATAGAACCCGAGACCTCAGGACGGTAGTCGTATCGAAATACAACTACGACACCGAGGCATTCAGAATAAAAAATAAAAGTCGGCATATATTTAATGTAGAGGTACATACATGTGTAAAGACTTGAAACGTTACAAGCCTTTAATGAACCACTTGAATTTACTTTCTTGCCGAAAGTGCTAAATGATGTACGAAAACGAACATTACAAGATAAGAGATTTCACGCGAACTAACTGCACGCACTTAAATAAATGATCGGATTTTTTATACTGCCTCTATGGCGTAAATATATTGCAAGCCCAGTACGTCTACCGTCCTGAGGCGATGGGTTCAATCCCCGGGTCGAGCAGTGATATTGGGTTTTTCTACTCAGACAGGGGCTAAAATTTGTGTCCGATTAGGCGATGCGCCACCTATCACCACCGTAGCGCAACGGGCGAGCAGCCGGCTGTGAAGCGAGAGGCCACGGGTTCGATTCCCGCACCGAGACAAATATTTGTGTGGCCCACAGATGTTTGTTTCGGGTCTGGGTGTTATGAGACCAAAAGTCTCTCGTAGTTCCTTATACCCACGACACAAGACTCGATCTTAGTGTGGGGTCAGGACTATGTATGTGACAGTTGGGTGTTATTTATTTATTATCACATCTGGGACGGAAATGACTTCGGGAATTTTCGGGTATGCACGTTACCTCACTATGTTTTCCTTTGTTATAGCAAGCGATAATTCACAATGAAAATACACTTAACAGAGAAAAGTCAGAGGTGTATGCTCTTTTCGACTGACTTCCATAAAAGGAGGAGGTTCTCAATTCGTCTGTATTTTTTTATGTATGTTACTCGATATCTCCGCCAAATGTGGACCGATTTTCAAAATTCTTTTTGTGTTCGATAGAGCTTATTTTAAGGGTGGTTCCTTATAAATTTTTGTCACGATCGGATGAGTTTTGAAGTCGGTCTGTTAAGTTTTTAAACTTGTGATTATTTGCTAGATAAGTTTCTTGTTATTTAAAACTTACTTAACTTTAAAAATATGTTCAAATTGGTTTTCGGTTTATTTATGTGAATGTGACACCAAATAACATTATTACTCTAATTTGGGGCCTTCTGTCTGTAAAAAAATCCTTGAGTTTATAAATATCCATTCGCCAGTGTCGTTGACCTCACACACTTGTATAAAGATGCCAGATTATTTAATATTAGTATGAAGAATAATTAGCATAAATTATAATTACTTTTAAAGATATCTTTTATAAAATATAACGGATTACACGTGGTAAAATGTAGAATAACTAGAATTCAAAGTTATTAAATTAAATAAATAACACCCAACAGTCACATACATAGTCCTGACCCCACAGTCGAGTCTTGTGTCGTAGGTATCAGGAACTACGAGAGACTTTCGGTCTCACAACACCCAGACCCAAAACAAATATTTGTAGGCCATACAAACATTTGTCTCAGTGCGGGGATCGAACCCGCGGCCTCTCGCTTCACAGCCGGCTACTCGCCCGCTGCGCCACGGAGGCTGTCATTTAAATTATAATAGAAGCAGCGATAGCTCAGTTGGAAATGGTACGGACTACCGAGACGGGTGTCGGAGGTTCGAAACTAACTCCAACATGGAGCATACACCTCTGACTTTTCTATGTTAAGTGTATTTTTATTGTGAAATATCGCTTGCTATGACGGTGAAGGAAAACATCGTGAGGAAACCTGCATACCCGAGAATTTCTCCACAAGGATTTCGAAGGTATGTGAAGTCTACCAACCCGCATTAGGCTAGCGTGGTAGACTAAGGCCTAACCCCTCTCATTAGTAGCGGAGGCCCGTGCCCAGCAGTGGGACAGTAATATTAGAGGGCTAATATTATTATTTTTTATATTTATAAATTATATCATTTTGTGACTTTTGTCACTCTTGACCGGTCTAGGGAAATGTGTGATGCGCGCATGCTACGAAGTGATATTTGGGGGTGACTGTCGGCAAAACACCGTAGACTCTCACTCAAGTGGTAGAGCCAAGCTGTTGACAGTAACGTCTATAGCACGAATGGGCCGGCTCGACCGGTTAGATACCACTGTCTCACAGAAAACCGACGTAAAGTGGCAGCTTGCTGTCGCGTTTCGTTCGGTGAGTGAGATTTCCGGTGGACCATTTCCCCATTCCCTTTCCCAATCCCCTTCCCTCCCTTCCATTTCCTCCTTTTAGGTTGGCAACGCATCCATGATTCTTTTTGTGTCTTGGGTGTCTATGGGTGGTAGAGATCACTTACCATCAGGTGACCCATCTGCACGTTTGCCAATCGCTGCTATAAAAAAAAAAGACCGGATAAGTGGCAAAAGTCATCCGTGCGATAGTACTAACAATTACAATCGTGAACGAGTTATGCATATCGCTATGTAGGCCGTTATTTAAATAATTATCAGCAACAGCGAGGTAACGTTAGCGGCTTTTGCACATACAGTACCCTTAGTACGAGTTTTTTCTCGATTCTCGAAATCGACTATAGTTTACAGTTTCTCCATACATTTATTTGTCCGTTATAGTTTCCGCAAAGTGGCGCTGCTAGTCAAATGTATAGACAAAACGCAGACTATCGACGATTTCGAGAATCGAGGACTGTCAAAATAAACTCGTACTAGGGGCACAGGGCCTTACTTATACAAACAGTTTAGCTAAGCAAATGGCTAAGAATAGGCTATCACTTTTTTCCTTGTGTCACATTGTTTGAAAATAAAGGGGATAGACTATTCTTTACCATTTGCTCAATTAAACTGTTTTTATAAGTAAGGCTTACAATGTTTAATTCACGAACGTAAAAAAAATGGACGGAGCGCTAGGAACATTGAAAGTGAAGCAAGGTTTCCGGCCCATTCGATCTATCCACACGTTTTGGCGTGTGTGTGCGTAGGGCACTTTTTCCAGGCGCGTTTGTGGTTTGAAAAATTTAATCGATTAGTTAAGACTACGTTGGCAGAACGACTCGTGTTCCTTGGGTAATTAAAAAAAAAAAGAGTTCATTTGACATTATGTTTTGTCAGATTGAGGAGTTTTGGCGGGAATTCAGACGGTGCGGGTGGTCGCTTGTTTTAATTATTTCATATTCTAGTCTAAAGTTGTGCTTGTGGTTTAAATGTGATGTGTATCTAAGCAATAAACATCAACGAAGATGGACAGTATGTGGAAGCTTTGAAATAAGTGATTTTGGACGCTTTTTGTCGGGTGGATGTGTCGACCATGTTCGACTCCTCCGCTGCGAGAAATCGTCTAAAAAGCATCAAACTGGAAGGAATTGACGCCAAAACTTCAGCAGGGCCTTGAATTCGAACACATCCGATTTCATGGCACTTGTGAAAAATTAGATATAAGGAAATGAAGAAAAAAAAAAAAAAAGCACTTAAGACGAGGCTGTATGGGCTAGATCCCTTTGCCTTCCCGAAAGGGGAAAAAAAAAATAAAATAAAAAAAAAATAATTGTCAGATTGACAGATGAGTTATTGAGTTATTTGAATTGTCAGATGTCGATCGGTGCGATTAATCATGTTATGAAATGTGATTTGTGATTTGGACTTTTGTTTTGCGTCATGGAGTTTTGTCTATTGCCTGGCGCAAAGGTATAAAAAGCTCGGCCTCCCAATCGGGCGTCCCTTTTCTTGAGAGCTTCGATCTGCGAGCATCGATTTCGTTGGTGCCTCAAGGCGGGCCGCAGCAGTGACCTTTCGACACCGACAGCGCTCTCATGCAGCGCTTCGGTACCAACTGTTAACCAGAAGGTCCTAAGGCTGAGGTCGGCAGCTTAGGACATCGATCTTGAAGCATCCTTCGCGTTCCCTCAAGGTAGGGACACGTGTATTTTTTTATAGTCACCAGTCACATGGTGATTTTGTGTTTCTAAGGTTATAACCTGGAATTTATTGGTTCCAGGGGCCTTCTTGGATATTACTATCCTTTCTGGATGGTCTCCTTGTTCTGGACTGCATTACCTGGGTGAGGTGCGGTCCAGGGCCGGCTGCGTGGGTGACGCTGAGCGCGTGGCCGAGTCGCCGCGACGTGTTGGTGTCCACGTGTTTGGTGGATCACTCCATTTTATATGAGGTTGTGCTCGGAGTTGGCTGCGAGTTCCACTCCGCAAACCCATTAGAAGGTACCTCCGTATTCCATTTCCAGTCTGTCCCGTAGGCTGGTGGCGCCCCTTTTAGTTTTCTTTACATTTGTATTTGTGGTAACAATTTACTTTCATAACATCAAAATTAAATGTACTCGAGCATTGAATGATAGCGAATCCAGTAGGCTCACGACCCGCTCTGTATTTATTTTATAAAAATAAAAGTAACATAATTATAATTATTGTGATATTTTAATAATATATAGATTGTATGAGAACATCTCGGTCTTTGGTTTTTAATTTGTTTTAACCTGACACATCGACCAAACATACACTTGTTACATTACATTTTTACACGTAACAACATTAAAAACAACGTAAAAAGGGCGTAAAAGGGAGGAAAGAGGCTTATGCCCTACAGTGGGCGCCTAAAAGCTGAAAATGATGATGATGATATCCACGACGGCTCTTTTAATGGAATTGTAGGAGCAGATGCTTTGAAACAAACTTTAGGTATTTTATTCGAAGACCGACTAGCAGACGGCCCACGTAATAGTATTTACTGTCAACATCGACTGTTTTGAATAATCGATGATTGTCAATGACAAGGGCACACCCAAGCCGCGCCTCCCAGAAGACTCGCTCACTATACGAAAAGCAACACCAAAACACAATACCTTGATACCACGAATATTGTGCGAAGACTAAATATAACTAAACCTTTTGAACATGTGTAGTGTAGTGTTTAAATCAAACTATAGACAATAGTGATAGTGCTATGTGAATAACATGAACAAAGTGTTTTTATGTTATCAGACTCGTAAGAAAGTGCTAAGGACACCATTTTTAGTTTAATCAAACATACTACGTAGAAAATTAACATAAGCTCACGCCTGTATCCCGAAGGGGTAGGCAGAGGCACCAGCGAACTAGAACACCCACATTTCGCCGAGCTTAGTTCCGTCCCAGATGTGATAGGGGGCGATCCTATCGCCATACCGGGCACAAATTCCAGACTCCGGGGTGATATGGAAAAATTCAATATCACTGTGTCCGACCCGGGGATCGAACCCGAGACCTCAGAACCGTAGTCGCACCGATATACCACCACGCCACCGAGGTAGTCGAAAATTAAGTTAGACCCAAATTGCTTATTAGTTTTATAGACTATAATTGATTATTAAGAACTTAGTTCTTTACAAGGAAATAAAAACAAGACATTCGTAATAAATTGTGCGAATTGGCCTTTTGATGCTATAGGCAAAATCTACAGTATAGTTTCATTCGGTAAGTTTCTTTCATTATCAACTTGCACTGTTTCATTTTCCTTAAACTTGTTTTAACAATTTATAAGACATTGTGCCATAAGTAAGTTTACTGACAAATTCGCTTTTACTGAAGGACAGTGCTAACAAAAAATTAGGTCATCATATCGTTCTAGCCTCTAAACTCTAATTTAAATGTCTAAAACTCCAAGGTATCAACTAGTTTAACCGCGATATGCGTAATTAAAACAAGTCGACGCCATTAGCGTCCCAAAGTCTGTTATAATAAAACTAGTATGTGACGTAATATATGGAATTTTAATACGTACAGTTGAGGCGGAATATCTCACGTTTCATTTAAAGGTTGGCACTTGTAATTTCATCGATAACAATATATTGTGGCAAATTAACGATTTTGAAAAGTTTGTACTCCATTAAACAGTAATTACTGATGGAAAGAATTATGAAATCGGTCTACGTGATCTTATTTTAAATGTTATGAAAAGTTCACGTAACATTTAATGCTACATCAATGAGGAAAAACAGATAAGAAACTTTATCCGATCGGATAAAGAGACACTTTTATTGGACATATAAAATTAATCCAGCATTTAGATAGCATATAAAACAGTAAAAACCTACCGCATTGCACATATTGTTGATAAACTACGATATTTTACTTGTGTATAAATTGAATTTATTGCTCATCATCATAGACATCGTGCAAGTTCTCAGAAATTGACAAAAGAGCATCAGCGGGTTAAATGATCTTTACACATAGTCTTTGACAATGATTCAATGCAGTAGGTATGCATGCTTATATTATCATCGTTACAACCCTATTCTTAAAAATTAAGAGTCAATACATGTGCTGGTGTACTCGTAGTATACAATTGAGATTCCGGCTTTTGGGTATTTTTTTTAATGAAAATTATCGTTAAGATGTTAATCTCTGTAGATATAATTCAATGATGAAGTAATTTTATATCTTTCTACTATGTATGAGATAATTCCAAAATACTACACCATAAAATTTCCGCTCAAAAGTATTGAGATTATGATAATGGATGCGAAATACTTTTTGGATTAAAGCCTTATGAGTCAGCTAATAACTCAGCCCCCGACACAAAGTTCAGGGCAGCTCAAAATCATTTTCGGGCTGCCCTGAACCTTGACATATGCACAGTCATAAGTCAATACAAAGGCTTGACCATGTCAAAAAGATGCAGATGACACCATCACTGTAGTGTTTGAAAGTAATTCCACAAAAAAAAAATAGTGGAAAGGCTTGGGGAAAATAAAATAGTTGATAATATTCTTAGATCTTCGCCTACGCCTGACATCTACTGAAATTATCTTAGCTCACGTGTCAACGATTTGAACTTGTTGTTATGTCATATATGCTCAAACATCACCTGTTCGAATGATAGTGCGTTGATAGAAACAGACTCCTGTGTAAATCCTAGATAAGATTCAGACTACACAAACATTTGCGTCATTTCAATTCGGTGAAATAAACAAAGTGAACAGCTGCAACTGATAAATTGCTTATTTCATTAAATTACACCACTTCAAGACGATGTGCGAGATACTCTCGAAGGCTGTAATAGATTTTAATAGAAGATCAAAGAAAAAGTCTGTACTTACATAAAATTTTATTACAAGAAGTTGCTAGCACTAAATGGTTCTGTGAAACAATAAAAATTTACTGTTTTAGAATAGCTGATACTTGTCTATTTGTTTCCTCATCACGTTAAAAGCTGAATTTAATAGACTGGTCGTAATGTACCGTTTTCATTTTCGTAACAAATGAAAAGAATAACACACAAAATTTTAGCTACTGTTTGTTTCACTTTTATACATTATCCTACTACGGAAGAAGCATGAACTCGGAATCGTAGATTAAGTTTATGATCACAGGTCCTAGCAAATATTCATTAACACACATCATTGTTGATTTGTAAGGCAAAGTCCAATGACGTAGTTCTTAGTATGAATGACACAACTTTGATAATATTCCTTGAATCACTGCTCACGGTTCCAGTTTGTACCAAGGGCGGTCCACCCAGTATTTTAATGTTTCAAATAATCCACAGGGGTTCGACAGTGTAGTCATAGCGAAAGCTGTCACGATTAATGTATTTTAAGTATGACAAATGTGCCATGTTAATGCCACGAGGAACATGATAAATGATAGCTAGTATCCGTCACTGGTCTTCAGTCGGTAATCTAAGGTTTAGCCGTACATACAATATGTGCCTGTTTAATTTTTCCTAAATAATTTTTATTTCACTCAACAGTGCGGTCATAGTAACACAATTTTTCAATTATTTTGCAGAAAAGATTTAGTTTTAATTTCAAAACCTATTCAAAATTGATTCAAATTTATCTCGCATTTTGCTTTGTAACAGTTCCATCGATGTCTTCCTCTTCCAGGATATAATAAGTGTTAGCTAATTTTTTGTTCTAATTATTTGGTAATAGAACGATAATGTGCGAATGGAATTTGCTTTGGAATTTAGCAATTCTTGAATGAAAACGTTTTTTACTCTAAGTGCTAAGTAATAAGTTATCACAAATATTTCTTTTCGCATGTAGCATACCGCAGTTTTATTTTTTTTTAGATTTCTTATTTAGACTTTGGATAAAAATATGAATGTACATATCTAGTATTGGGAAATAGTAATCAAAACTTATGCTATAATATTAAAAATTACAACAACTCTCATACACGGTCGCAAAGCGTTTGTGTTTGGAGTTTTTTTAGTCTTCCTCGTACAATGTCATGTTTTTGGAGTAAACCTTACGAAATATAGAAAGAATTATCATAATAAGTTCACATTTGATGGAGATGTCGCGTAACATACATAAAACCAAAACATATTATACAGATGAATTGGGAATACACTTTTTGGAACCCCAGAACTGGTTTAAAATCCAAATTCCCAGACTTGCAGGCACGAAAACTTTCACGTTTTTAATATTAATAGTATACATAATATTACCTTTGTTCACCAAATCTGAGAACAAGAGGTTGTTTCGTTTTCTCTTACATCTTTATTCATTCAGATACTTTGATTGCATTAATGCATTTCGTAGTTATTGACACTTCGATATTATCTCTATTAATCAGCAATGACCTTGGAAAGTCTTCCTCATCTCATTAAAATAGCACTCTGTTAATACGCAATGTTTTAGCCAAGTGCTTGGCTGAATAACAATAATAACATCAATCAATCGGGTCCCTCAGTGGCGTCAAATCATAGAAATTAATAGCTCTATCGGAAACGATACTGTATTAATGCCAAAATCTACAGGTAGATAAACGGAACATTGTTTGATTGGCAGTATGCCATTTCACGTGTATTATGGCGCGGCTAAGAAAAATAAAACTCGAATAGCTTTTAACGTGGCATAAAACTTTCCGAACGGTGATTTTGTGTACATAAAACTGAAGTACGATTAATGTTACAAATATAAATTCGCAGATAACAGGATGTTAATGTCAGTAACACGCAAATTTTCCTCTCAGAATATATTATGCTTTCTTCTGTAGATTTTATTTTTGTACGTCTCCATTATGTTCGTCTTCGTAAAAGGCGTATTTCTAAATAAACTAGACAAACTTAAGCTCCCTGTTTTACATACACACATACCTACATAAGCCCGGGCTAATGCTGAATAGAAAAACTTTAAATTCGAAATATGTGATTCAAAACATTAGGTATGTGGATGAACAATAATACCAAATTTTAGATAAATTGGACCAAACATAAATCCCATACAAACTTTGCTTCACGCAAAATGAAAAATGAAATGTATAGAAAGATAGGAAATTGTCTAGGCTAGGTTAGCTGGCCCACCGCCATGCAACATGCCGATGGTTAGACACATCCTTTTCCTTCGATGCAATATGATGTCAGAATAAAACAATAGACTTGTGATGTCTTCAACAATAATTATAGACGTAAGGTCATTGTAGCAATCGATTGATGCAATAATGTATTCATGCATTTTTGTAATTACTTGCTAAGTGGCTGATAAATATATAAAACTGACCGTTAACATCGAACATTTATCAGTTATAACCATTTTTATGAGCTTTTGAAATACCGACACCGTCTTTTGTTGTAGTTAGACTAAGTACACTAAAGATCAAAAGTCGGAAAGATCTAAAGGAAACGGCAAAAGGTCTTCCACAACTAACTGTTCACTAGAAAATAAAGTATTTTAGCCATCATACTATTAAATGATCTAGTCGTCAGCATTTAATCTTACTAACAAACTACTTCGAAGTAAGTTTTCCAAAGAATCAAATACTAGAGTTACTTTGTTGAAGGAAAATGTAGAAACATAAAATCTAATTGATCAAAAGAGTTTCTGCATACTGGATATATACCGTATATTATAACTTCATGATAACCATGACGTACCGTAATTAAGTTTCGTTATCCATTGGATCCGCGGCATTTAATGTAATACAAAGTAAACCACGTTATTATCTAAAATACCTGATAATTACAGCGTCCATTACAGGTTGAGAGCAAAGAAAGCATGTAGATAACCTGAGTACACAAACTGGTCCTATAAAGGCAACCGAGGTTCATTCATACTCATGGTATTTCCAAACGTATTTTGCACATAAGATTCACGAATCCGACGACTGAATGTAAATTGTACTTTAACATCAAAGCAAACAGTGTTTGGAATTAGTCGCTATGCGAAATTTCATCGGGGAACGTGTCCGAAATTTCATTGCGCAATATCAGACGGAATGGGACTACAAAAGCTCACATCGGTCCGTGTCTACACACGTCCGTGATCATTGTGAATTGCAAAATTATTCGCGTACGTGAATTCTTTTTAAAAATGTATCCATACATTTTAATTGGTTTAAAATGGAGTACGATTAGCTGCAATAAACCTATTAGTATGCTGCGAGGTTGGCTTGACACGATCTGATCTGGTCTTTCCTAACATCGGCCCATGGCATTACAATGTGGCACTGTTGTACGGCTTATATTTTGAACGAAATTATACGACATTTCTATTATAATCAAGTAATTTAGCAATTGAGTTTCAAGCAGCTCAAATACTAAAAGTAAATCATTTTCCGTTGACATTGTTATTGGATATAATCTTAGAACTACGACTCAATTAATGCTTTGGTTCTGAAAGATTATTTTCTAGAAGTTGGGTTCACCATAATCTATCTAAATCTGGGATGACAATACTATTGATTAAGATATGGGACCTTTGTCCAATACTTCCATCGATACGGTCTTCACAAATAAAACATAATGTTCTTATAAATCGCCTCATTAATTTATGTGAAATGAATCCAGGGGAAATGTGCATCTTGGCTTCAAAATCTAGGTTAATTGAATAAAATTACAATTTATGTTTGCTTTAATTTGATTATAACAAAAACATGGATGTAATATCAGATGAAACTAGTCACATATCTGACTAGTGCTTACCTCCCTCTGATATGCAGACTTGATTCGCTTAATTACTTTAATGCTTAAATGACACCTATGTATACAATAAAGTGTTTGACAGCAGTTATGTATTAAATATTAAAAATATATTTTAACTAGATAGCATCTAAATATTTTTAGTCTATTTTACAGTTCATTTGAATAATTAAATATTAAGTAACATGAAATAAGATATCACTGTTGCATTACCATTTTTGCTCTCGGAGCATTTTCTACTAACCAATGAGTAGAGGCCACAGCTGGTTTAGATTATGCATCCTTATCTGAGAAATAATACATTACTAAACTGGCCGAACAATGATTCTAAATTAACTCCTCTTTGAGAATACAAGTCTTATATTGTGATGAAAAAGGCCGATCGTCCAGCAGTAAAGGAATACCGAATTAAAATTCGGGGTCAGTGTATATTCAGTGACTTAAATTCAAACAGAATTATCGTCTGCTAAGACTCGTAAAACCGAATAATATATCGATGCGCCTTAGTGTTACAAGGAGTTGGTTACTGTTAAAGATATGAAAGTATAGTGCCTGTTATATCTACATAATAGGTTTCCTAATCCAATATCGATTGTATAAAAATATTTTACCATACCATTTTGCCATTCGACACACGTTAGTACCTCGAATGGTTGTTGTTTACTCGAGTCACGTGTACTGACGAAGTAATACATTACATGTTTTGCATAGTTGCATTATTCATACGGCATACCGACTTAGGGTGCCATTCGAAAGAAAAATTAGGTTGCTTTGTAGTTTTTTAGGAGTAGGAACGTGTGTTTTGGAACACTAAAGTATGCAAACAGTGTTGTAACCGAATCGCTTAAAATACGTATTGCGGTAACTGGACGAAATGTGACATCATTCGCTTTTGGAAGTGAATGAAAGAATATTGTGACTTTAATGATATTATTTATTTATAACTATGTATAAGAATAATAATTGTATTATTATCTACAATCAATCGTGATACATTATTGGGTTTGGTAGTGATTTTTGTGGATGAAGGTAATAAAAGAGACACTGGTGTTATTGCATTTTAAAGTGATATTATAAGTAATAAAATTAACAAAATCGTCGTATTAGATTCGAACAGGAAAGCATACTTTACCTACTACAAAAATACTTTAAAAATGGCACCTCCCCGGTTCAATTAACAATACTCTGTAAATACAAAGGAAGTAGTAAAAGTTAAGAGATTGTATGTTTTATGTTACATTACTTTGTTTTTATGACTTCATTAATGACAAACGTGACAAGTGGCGGTTAAGTTAAAATAACAGCTTCAATCTATTTTTAACGCGCCAGTAACCGTACGACAGACCTTGATACCAGTTGAAAACGCTCATCTATTTTTAATATCAATATCAGCGGTCAAAGCAACTAAGATGACCTTTTTACAATAAATAGATTCACTGCGGTTTCACAGCCAGACGAGATTATTCAAACGAGAATTTAATATGATAGTATTTAGGTGATATAGATGTTTTATTGAAATTACTTGTTCTTAAAATGTTTTATCTGTTTTGAACCGCACTAACACTAAATTTTATTTTAGACCATGTCGTAAGGTTAGTTAACCTTATTTCATTTTCATATATTTCAAGAACTATAGTAATACATTCTATGCATATGATTAAACAGTCACTTCATACATAATATGTAATTTCTTTAATATTATATCATTTTTTTTTTAAATAAATACACCCATACAGTCACACACCTAGTCCTGACCCCACACTAGGTATAACTATATCAGAGACAATGAAAGACTTTCGGTCTCACAACACCCAGACTTGAAACAAATATCTGTGGGCCACACAAACATTTGTCTCAATGCGGGAATCGAACCCGCGGCCTCTTGCTTCACAACCGGCTACTTGCCCGCTGCGCCACGGAGGCTGTCAAACACATTCACATTCACATCACACTCACATCACATTTCGATACTATTTCCAATCGTCAGCTTGCTAACTATACATACTTTCATGAAGCTTACTTCATTGGTAAGAAAGAAAAGGTTCTTCCCCATCTTTATGAAGATTCTCATTTAAGTGCTACCAATGTTGCCGTTGCCAAATTGCGTCGTGACATAAGAGAAAAACGATTTCTTTAAAGAGATAGGTACTTTTGAGGTTCTAGTTTTGAAACATACAGGCAATATTACTTACACCAATGACGTTTTAGAATTATACATTGTAAAAGTCATACTTCAGTATTGTAATAAAAATAATATAGCACCAACCTTAGATTAATAAAGTCAGCACCAACATAGAAGCTATTAGTTAAAATGTAGTTGCAATGGCTATATAACGCCACCACACAAAATTAAATATAACGTATAGATAAACAAATATTTCAAATTATAAACATCAAAGCTGCCGTTACGCAGTTGATAATGGCGAGAGGTTGATAATGTATCGTACATTTATTGATTTGCACCGTATCTTGTCAAACGTATCCACAGTATATCAGGTAACTTCCATACAGTATTTCAAGGATACCAAATTATGTGCAAAACGATGAATTGACGCAACAAGTTAATAAATACATTCTAATCTGTAAATTGAACTGACGGTCAATAACCGTCGATTTCACTGTTTCTACCGATTTCAATAAAATTAGATTAATTTATTCGATTATATTAATAGCATGACCTTTCGTGAAAACAATAGTCGTAGTCAAACTCCAACAAGCGATAATTCATGGTTTGGTATTAGCTACGGAAAAATTCGCAATGATAAAGCAGTATCGATCGTTCACGAAACACGAATGTCTGATAGGACATAATAAAAATCTTTGATTAATTTAGGTATGCGTTTAATGATATCTAAAGATACCGAAAGAGCAGAGCGAATTTCGAGTTCTCTAGGCACGTTGTAGACAGTAACGTCTACAGCACGAATGGGCTGGCTCGACCAGTTTGATACCACTGTCTCATGGAAAACAGCCGTAAAGTAGCAGCTCGCTGTTACATTTCGAGCGGAGAATATAATTTTCGGTGTCCCAAATCCCCACGCCTTCTCAATACCAATACCCATCATTTAAGGTTGTTAAGACACTCATACCAAAAGAATCATGGGTGCGATAACAATGATTATTTTGGTGTCATGGATGTCTTTGGGCGGTGGAGACCACTTATCATCAGGTGACCCATCTGTTTCTTTATCAGTCTCTGTTATAAAAAAACGCATACATCAAAATATTTCGCAACCATTTTCGTTGGTTGTAAAAATAGAGTTAATGATCGTCGATTACAGCAAGTGTGATATATCATAAACTGACAAATTATTGCGGAACTTGGCACAAATACAGTAGTTACGATAATGTTGCTTTTTAGTAAGCTAGCTTCAGCTCGCGGCATCGGTACTTTCTGTTGTTTCTTTTGATAAAAATTTACTTGTTACTAAGGGATTGTGTAGCTTATTTTTTTAATCCGTTTATTTGTTCCAAATACAGAATATAGTTAATTTACTACACATTTATATTTCGTAGCTGTTTCGTTCTGTTTCATAGCAAATTAAAGGAACCCTTATTGTAGAACACCCAGTACCAACATGCCCATTAATTGTAATTCACACAAATTGTTGCCATATTATCCTACTAGACGTATACCAGCAAAGTTATCAAGAGAAAGTATCCCAGAGATTTTGTTATAATATCAGATCCATATTCACTATAGGCTTTCCTACTAGGTACTGTAACCTTTTCTAAATGAGAGGGGTTAAGCCTAGGACTAATCCCCTACTTCAGATTATATGGATTTCGATGAAATCTAAGAAAATGTTGAGTAGATACGTGCAAGAACGCATGATATAATTTTATAAAATTAACAGTAATTATGTAAATGATATAACATAACATAACATAAGCTCACGCCTGTATCCCCGAAGGAGTAGGCAGAGGCGCACTAGCGAACTAGTACACCCACGTTTCGCCGAGCTTAGTTTCGTCCCAGATGTGATAGGGGGCGAGCCTATCGCCATATCGGGCACAAATTCCAGACTCCGGGCTGATATGGAAAAATCCAATATCACTTTGCCCGACCCGGGGATCGAACCCGAGACCTCAGAACCGTAGTCGTATCGAAATACCACCACGCCACCGAGGCAGTGATATAAAGAAACATAATCACCAAGATAATGCTTACATTGCTTTAGTCGCAACAGCTACTACTGAACTTTGCAGTGCAAAGTTGCAAACCATGCACAAACCACCAGACAACGGACATACTTATCGTAAGTATGAAAAAAAAAGGAAAATATCTGAGGGTGCTCACACTGAGGGACTAATAACAGGTAGATCAAGTCCGTCATATAATGGTGGAAAAGAAGATACTAAATATCTTGCGACAGATCATCAGCCCAACAACCTGACGATGTGATAAGAGATGTCTCTTAAACATATAGATAGAAATAGGCTAGATGATATGCTTCTACCAATCAACACTACCAACTGTGGGTGGTTACGGGAAATACGATAATCTAAGAATACAAGTAAACAGAAGTAGATAGATTAAGACTTGACAACCATGAATTTTAAAAACAAGGAAATATCTATCAACCTAAAAACTTGAAACTGAATGAAACTATTCGTCGAGAATCAAGAAATGTACATTGTGCGCCATTAATCATAGTTGTTATTCATTCTCATTTCCTTGATTTATTCACATTTCAAGCGTCTGTTTACCAATGGTCTTATGAGCGTTAATTAATACAAAAATACAAGTTTGTAATAAATGTCGACAGTAAACAACGTGCGCTCCGGTAAAATAGTGGCAACGGAGCTTAAACCGAGAGCAAACTGCTGATTAACCGCCATTACACTGTGTACTATTTTTAGAATCTGCACAGAGATCACGTCTTTGTCTGCTGTAATATAAATGACTATCAACCGTTTCATGTCTCCGCTTGGAGCGGCCGCGACACTCGGCACGTCGCGTTGCGTCGCGCATCTCATCAAAACAATACGTTACATAACCTAAAAACATAGGTTAAGACTTAAGACGATAAGTACAACGTAGACATCACTCACCCAACTTGTCTCGTTGTATCTTCATTTTTCCAACGTTCAATGCACTAAAAAAATAAAACTAACAGTGAGGTTATAAACACGATTGTCTTAATGTCATTTTGACAGGCGACGTGCGGTGTCACCGCCGTGACGCGTTAGGGACGCACGGGAGAATTCCCGGCGTTGTGGTGTGTTTTGTCACGGAAAGGCATAGTTTGGGCAGCTAAGTGAGCTGAGGAACGTAACTCGTCTTGGCTTCACGCGGCCAATGAACGGAACGGGCCGATGCTCCAAGGTCACCTATCGGACCGGCAGCCGACGCCGGCAGAGGGCAGCACGCGTAATGACGACGAATACGAGCAGCCTGTACGCTGCCCGTATGGCAACTAACAGAAACACGCCACACGGTAGGTACGGTCTGCATGATGCTCCGATAAGCGGTATTATAGAATAAATAAAAACGCGACGAGATGTGAATAATGAATGAATGTGCAGCGAACTTTACGTCATTATTTTAGGTGCTGCAGAAATTCGATAGCCAACATCGTTTAAAGACGAAATGTTTAAATGCATAACTAAACTGGCTTAGAATGAGTTGTACCCACAGATAACATTTTGGTTTTGTTCTTGCACATTCGTATTTTTAATAACAATCATACTATTATTCTCATTGTATTACATAATAAACAAAACACAGTTCAAATGCAAGATAAACATTCGATCTTAGAAAATAATGTTTGCAAATCTAGCACTGAAGCCTTTACTACTAGACGTTAGATGGCGCCATTCCTTTCAGTAGGCACTACTAATCGCAGATCTTATCCGAAGCTAAGGTAAAAAGTTAAAAATTACATTACTGGAAGCGATTGATAGTCTAATGTGAATTGTCTTTGAATTCGACATGGAAGTTCATCATGTTCAAATGTTTGTATAGGGAACTTTATAGTGAGTATCTGATAAGTTACCCAGAATAAAAAATAAACAAATCCTAACGAAAGTAAAGTTGTCTCTTCCACTGTAGATGATACAGTATAGCATGGCGCCAACACCGATAAAAGAAAGGCTCGTTCCAGAGCTCTTCTTTTCATGTCATGTACAGCCTTGGATTCGACCCAGATAACTTTGTCTACAATAATACTATACTAATTAAACTACCTACTATACTAATTAAATCCTGACCGCAGTAAGGGCACCAATGGGCTATTCCATTTAAAAACAGCCTACTGTTACGGTGAAACTGCGACCAGCTGACAAAAATTATGACAATGTCGTCAGTATAAACCAAAATATTCTCCACACTCCGAAGAAGAAAGAAGCAATACGAGAGGCCTCCGATAGGATGTAACCATATACGCACTCCAGCCAACCATCAAGTCAACGCGAAACTTTCGGTAGAACAGGATATACACTGGCTGATCCTGGAACGCAAGATCATAGCAGGGCTGCGTCCCCGTGGACAGCCCAAAAAGCGCTGGCTGGACGTTTTGGAGGAAGATAATTATGAGCACCATTGGTCTCACTGTGGAGGATGCTTAAGACCGGGCGATGTGGAAGTGATTAAGTAAGAAAGCGGACCCTGGTACTACGCCGCTATAACACCAGGCAGAAAGAAATATAATGGAACATGAACTAGATACTGTGGGTCTCTATGCCACGTTTTACGGTGGAGAGGTAACATGTACGGAGATGTAAAAAAAACCTAATTCCACTTAGGCTGAGATCTATAGAGCGAACTGCGACTAAGTCTAAGTCGAAGAAACGACCTCAGAGAGGATATGGTGTGTATAGTAGAAATTGTAAATCGAACTTTGGCGTAGTCATATTTTACAATAAAGTCTTTGCTTAGTCTGTCTGTCAGTCTGTTTTTCTTTGACTTAGACTTAGTCGAAGTTATAGATAGCCTATAGATTTCAGCTATAATCTTTGGCAAACGGTTCACAGGACACAATGCCATCTAAAAATCCAGCGCCCAATGGTTTGCGAGTAAAACGTAATACCTTTTTTTATAGCAATGACAGACAAACAAGCAGGTGGATCAGTAAGTGGTCTCCACCGCCCATAGACACCCAAGGCACAAATGATCATGGGTGCGTTGCCAATCGAAAAGGATGGGAATAAGGATTGGAAAAGGGAGGTGGTAATTGAGCCACCGGAAATCTTACTCACTCATCGAAACGCAACAGCGAGCTGCCACTTTACATCGGTTTTCAGTGAGACAGTGGTATCAAACCGGTCGAGTCGGCCCATTCGTGCTGTAGACATTACGGTCTACAGCGTGGCTCTACCACTCAAAAATGCTGTGACATAATATAGGCATTTTGATAAATTTGGAAAACCAAAAAAAAATTAAAAAGTTGAATAACCTAGTTTTTAAACGTTAGTTACACTTGAAATAAATATAACAATATTACCTCTTCATTTGCATAGAAAAAATGAGGTTTTAGTGTCGGTTGAGAAAGTAATGACATCGTTTCCAAAAATAAAAACCACATTTAGCCACATTTACATTTTTGCAAATTAATATGTCAATATAGCCGTGTTATTTTCTGGGTAAACGAATCTATATATAATTTTATCTTATTATAAAATCGTAACCAGGTCATTTTTTTCACCAATTTTGAGGTCTTTGAACCCGAATGTTTTAGAATTTCTACCTGTTTTATACATGCATAATGTAAACTACGGTGTATATTTCCAAATCTTAGCACGTTCAAAGCCTGTTTGATCGGTATATGTTATTGCGAACTTTTAATAACATTGGAACAACCTTAATCATATCCATAGTATTTGTCCATCTTTAGTTAGCAGGATTCGGTAATGGTACCTTCAGTGACTGCCTCGGTGGCGTGGTGGTATTTCGGTACGACTACGGTTCTGAGGTCTCGGGTTCGATCCCCGGGTCGGGCAAAGTGATATTGGATTTTTCCATATCAGCTCCGAGTCTGGAATTTGTGTTCGATATAGCGATAGGCTCGCCCCCTAATACATCTTAGATGATGAAGACCAGACGCAGAAGGTAATTGGGCCACTGGAAATCTCACTCACCGAACTAAATGCAACAGCGAGCTGCCAATTTACATCGGTTTTCTGGGAGACAGTGGTATCAAACCCGTCGAGCCGGCCCATTCGTGCTGTAGACGTAATGTCCTACAGCGTGGTTCTACCACTCAACTCTACTTCTATACGACCATAATTTGAATCACTGAAGTTTATTTTGATATATCATCAAATTATTTGTATGTCTAATAAGTTTCATTACGAGGTTAATAATATAATTTAGGTATTCACTATAGTTGCCGCGAACTATTTTGCGTTGGCGAAATATACGTGGGCTGCATACTAGATAGTCTCCATCAATAAAGTCTATAAATTGTATTTCATAAACTATAATTTCAAACGTAGGTTATTTTATTGAGTTGTTTTAGGCATAAAAGGTGCTTTGCAGACGAGCGAATTTAGTTGTCGCAACCGTAAATCCGTATACCTCTATAACCGTAAATCTTACGAAATTTTACGGTAGTAGTATAGGGATTAACCGTACCCAGAGCAAGTATGGAGACCTTTGAATGTATGGGACGAGGTACCTCCATAGTCTGCACCAGTGTCGGTCATAGGTACTGCCCGCGGATAAACTTAATTAGGTCGCGAATTAACTTGATTGGGCCGCGGATTAAATTAATTGAGCCGCGGATTAAATTAATTGACTCGCGGATTAAATTAATTGACTCGCGGAAAAATCTTATTGGTTCCCATTCTTATTGGAGCGCGAAAAATTATTCTGCTGTGGGTTACTTTTATTGGACCACGGATTTCTTTAATGAAATCGTATATAAAACTATTATTTCCCATATAAATCTTATTGGATTATAAGGATATTGGTGTTACATTGTTATTGCATATCGGTTCATTGTATTGGTTCCACGGCATTGTTTTGTCAGACCCCCATGGAAAAGTTGTTAGGTCCACGTGTTATAGGATCGCGGATAATCTTGATTACGTCGCGAATCTAAATCGCGGGTTTTATGTTATTACCTCATGACTCAGTATGTTACGTTACTTTTCACCGGAACGCGATCACATACAGAACTTTATACTTTGAACATGCTTTTTGTATCACATAATAATTGCGTCATCAATCAATTTAATCCAACTGCCGACTACTTTATTACGACGTGAGTCGTTTAGGTAGCGTCTCAATTGCAAAACCTCGCAATATTCCGCGGGCTAGATACGGGCGGTGTTTCATTTGTGACAGGTTACTACATATAGGTAATAGGTATTGCATTGATTCGCAATACGATCAACATATTCTGCGTCCCTTGAAGGTGAATTAACCTTATATCAAGTTAATACCTATTATTGATTACATTTATAAATATCCAATTAAATTTATACCTAGTGCAGATTAGTTTTATAATGGTCTTCATTTTAATTTATTCTTTCGACTCCACACGTGGCCTGCCGAGAGGCAATTTGTCCTTCTAAAAGGTTTATAATTCAAATATTCGAACAAAAGACACATTTTTGTATCACCCTTTTTATAAACAATTAACTGAAGTTTCTTATTGTTATAAGAGAAATCGGGTCTTCATTGTTTAAATGAACAAAGAATTCATGACGCATATTAACGTCGAGTCGTGTTTAAACGTGTTTGTCTGTTAAAATTAAGGATACTCATGGAATTTTGTACCTGTTTTTATTGTGCAATTTATATTTATTACCTCCCAACTCCACATGTGGTCTCCTTAGAGGCAATTTGTCCTTCTAAATGGCTCATAATTCCAAGATTCAAACAAAAGATTGACACATTTTTGTATCGCTCTTTTTATAAACAATCAACCGAAGTTTCTCATTGTCATAAGAGAAATCGGGTCTTTTATTTAACCGAACAAAGAATTCATAACGCATCTTAACGTTTGGGTCATGTCTATACGTGTTTGTCTGGTAAAATAACCATTTCTTCCCCATATAAAAGACACACCGAAATTATTTTGCACCGTATTCCAAGCTGTGCTCTACACTACATAACATCTCCAAAGTTCCTGACCAGTGAAGTGTTAAAAGAGTGACGCTGCTATAAAATGAATGTAAGTAACTATTATACATGTTTCTTATACTGTTGATATTGTTTTGTACAAAGGACATCATATGTGTAATACTTAGTATTAAAATACTTCTGTTATCTGATTACTGTATTGATTGTAATTATTTTAACATACATTATTCCATGTTTATACTTATCTCTAAACTGTTATTTAATATACTGTTTTCTATTGTTTCAGTTCTCTGAAAACACCTTTAAGAATTATTATTATGAAGATAATGTCGACGAACCAAGTGATCAAGAGGAAGGAACTCTCGCTTTCAAAGTAAAAAAGGCGATATCAAAAAGACCTCACAGCATTGACGAGTTTTTTGAAAAACCCAAGAAGAAGAAACTTACAAAAAAGTCATCGAGTGTTGGTCGATCTACGAGTGGTGGAATATCGTACATAACGTCGAACAAAGACGACAGTGCTGACGCGTCGCATCTTATCAAAATTGAAGTTTATGATGTGAACAAAATAAAAAATGTCGCACAAACGGAGCAATGGAAACACGCTGACGTGCGTGTTAAATTTTTTACGGAGAGTGAAGCCGACCGAAATTTGCTAAGTGTGAGAGACATTATATATAATATCACCAAACAATTGGCTACCCAAGAAGAGTGTAAAAAGTTTTTTATAGATACCGACAAATAAGCTAGCGTTATATTTTTATTTTAATATTCTTTGTAATCATTTTAATAGTGTATAGAGGTATAAGTATTGTTTTGTAATTAATTGATTTGTCTTTTTGCTATATGAAATAATTGTCTTATTGAAAAAGTTGTTGTACAGGATTATAATTTTTTAGAGTAAGGATATATGATCATTATCGTAATTTGAATTGTAAAGTAATATAAGATTTTCGAAATTGAATAAAAAGTTCAATAAACTCTATATATTTGGATTTCATTTATTTATTTCAAAACATGATTGAAACAAATCAGATAATAATACATCATTTAACATAGTATCATTACAAAATAAATGTTGAAAATCTTTCAAACTCATATCATGATATTTGTAATACAAATACATTACACAGTATTCACCACAAACTGTAGTCCAGTCATTTTGAATTCGATTAGTATTATAATTCCACATTCTTGAATTTCTTGTTAAAAACATCCTATGATATCCTTGAGGCGGTCGCCCATATGAATCAAAATACTGACCAAAACCATTCTTATCGATATGTATGGCGATCCAGTGGGATCCTGGTTTATTATCAGTATCCAAATTACTTACTATGTAAGTGGGATTTACAACATATATTGGCAAACGATTAGCTGCATATACGTTATATTCGATACTTGAATCAATTTTCTTTAAGTAGGTCTGTATTTCTAATGTATTCATGTTATTTCACGGAATTGTTGCAGAATTCTTATCCAGTTGAAAGACAAAGAAGTAATGTCATCAATAATGTTAGCAACTGATTATAATAGTACTTTCTATTTTAAAATATGTATCTCAATTTGTGGGGTTACAAGGACTAATAACAGTAAAACAAATAACTTATTTAGTTTCGTATTTTATTAAACAGTTCAAAGTGAGTACAGGAAAGACCGTGGAGACAATTAATAAAAGTAATTTATACTTAATCTATAAACATTTCTTGCTTAACTACTATAGTCCACTGAAATATTACGGTTTTTATCTATTTCTATAACATTATCAAACTCTGCATACACAATACAGTTAATGGTTTGTATCAAAGCTGTTTCAAAACGAACCTCTAATCGTACACTTCCATGTTTAATCAGATTCCAATGATTGGAAGAATTCGCTGATAAATCAGGTGTTAAGTCGAATGCTAACATACAATATCCCTTAGCATATTGTTCTCGGGATATCCCATTACCTTCATTAAGAAAATGAATACCTGTACCAGAAAACAGTGTATGATAGACCGATGTATAAATATTGCTCTCAAATGATGGTTGTAGAGCTTTTGATGGTATTTGATTGCCATCTATATATAAACAAAATGTATTGATATCATAATTTTCAAAGTTAAATGGGTTCTTAGTTAGGTTTCCATTGAAAGCAGCATTATTTACAAATCCTACTATACACCTTTTAGGTACTTGTCCCAGAAAAATGTTGTCAAGAGTTTTTCCTTGAACACCTGATGGTATAGTTAAAACTTTTACTTCAGCCCGTGTGATTGGATATTTAGCTGAAGTAGATGCTAACACTTTTTGATGTGCAAGCAACACGGTTGGATTGATTCGAGCTCTACGAATAATAAGAGTTGCATCTGTAATCGATACTTTTAATTTAGTATCAGCTAAAGAAGCCATTAAATTGAAGTTTTCCCTAGAACGAACTAATTTAACACACATATCAACACCGTTAATTAAAAATTTTTCTTGGTTGAATAAATCACCATGTAAGTGTCCAATCATTTCTATTTCTTTACTTTCACTTGCCAATTCTTGTCTTTTAATAAATCCTTTATTGGTTTCATCAGTAGAATCCATTTTTCCAGCTGTAACTTCATACCATAGTCCACAAGTAAGATGAGACTTTTTAGCTGCAGGAGCATAGTTCAGCAAATTTTCAATATATGCACGATAGGCATATGTATTATTGGGTGGCGATACTAGTTTTTGATTTAAATAAACATCAAGTTGACTGAAGAGTGAATGCAACCAGTTATTAACTGGAGCCACAACTGTTGATGACATTAATTTAGTATTATCTTGATGCAATATCTTAGCTTTTACATGGATCAGTGTATGAGATAGATCTATATAGTCATCACCTGCTCCGGGCACTTGAAATTCTATGGGACCATCATCAGCAAGAGATGAAATAGGTTTGTAATGGATCCATATTCCACTTTCGATACTAGTTTGAGTAGATGGTAATGCAAACAAATCCAATTCTGACTTAATGCATTCACAAGAGTGACTATGTAAAAATGACATATTTCTTAATTAGAAAAAATATCTTTGATTTGTTTCGAGTTAAATTTTGATTTTTTGGTAGCTTTCAGTTTGGAAGTCAACGATGGACTGAATGCAGACAAACGTTTTCGTTTTGTTATATATCCCGATCCAGACATATTGATCCTGTCTATTTTTTCATCAGCTTTTCGTTTTAAATTTGAACCAGCTTCCTTTAGACGTGTCTTAATCGAATCTTCCATGGGTCGTGCACTAACCATATCTGTCAAAAGACCTACACCGGCACTTAATGCTTCTTTACCAATAGCTCGAACACCACCAGATAGTAATGGTAAAACTGATCTAAATAATCCTCCAAGAAAACTACCAATTCCATGACCCTTTTGGTATGGTGCTCCTTTATAAACCACTCCTATACCAGAACCAGCTTGATGAGAATAATAGCGTTCATAAGGACAAGTAATATTATTATGTTGAGAATGCATTATAATTTTTTGAAATGAAGTTTAACACACACAGTTCCAAATTGGAATGGTATCTTTTGACCCGTGTCTGATCTTATATCTATTTCGATGGTGTCAAATTGTCTACGCATTACAGATAAATAATGAGGCGGTGATAAAACATGCATTTTATTTGCACCATAGATGTAGTTTGAAAGATCTAATGGTATAATTCTTAGAAGGGGAGTCATTACGTCACCAACAATTTGTGGTTCCACTATATCACAGTAGACAAATAGTTGAGATGGTAAGCCCAAATGTAAATTTGCAGGACTTGTTGCATAATTGTTTTCTACAAGGTCTCTATTTGGCTCAAATCCTAGTTGTAAACTTAATTTAGGTGATAATTTTAAAGACTTTATGGAGTCGTCTAACACAGAAACCGATACAAACTTAGAAAATTCATCATAATTAAAATCAATTTTTTCCTTAACGTTGTTCAATGCTGTTAGTAGATGGTGAATGTTATCATAGTTTGTGATAGGTATATACATCTGTTTGTGACAGGATACTGTAGATTCTTGATTAGGCATTGTAGTCATTCTTGTAATGTACACAATGTTTTCATGATCTTGAACAGTAAGCATGGTACATGGATATTGAAATTCAACAATTCCTACACACCATTCCCCCTCCAATATTATAGGTTTAGGTAATTTTGTTGAAAATCTTGCTGTTTTGTTATCAGGAAAATATTCCACTGAACTATTACTAAGTAAAGTTAAATAGAAATCTTTATTCATATTTGTTTTATACTAGAAGCTGAAATCCAACTATTAAACTTATTCGGATAACCTTTCCACTTAACTAACACTTCGCGTCTGTTACCAGTGTAACGAGAGCGAATTATTTTATCTATCTTATGTTCTATGGTGGGGTCATAAATTACGTTTTGTAACTCTCGTTCATAAAAGGTTCCTACTACCTCTTCTCCATCTAAATCTTTAATAGTGTAAACAACCCAAGGTTTTCGTTCTATTACAGAAGATATTATAAATATTTCGTCACTCCAATTAGATTCATAACCTTTTTGAAATATATGTTTATATTTGGTTATTCTTACATGATCACCAACATTTAACTTAGGTTGGATAGTTTCATATGATTTATAATTGTTTTTCCTATCATATAAATTTGTCCAAACTGTCATTATATTGTTAAAATTAACATCACAAGGACACATTTTTATACTAGAATGGAAACTATGGTTATAAGAGTGTATCAAATCCTGCAAAACATCAATATATTTATGAGTATTTTTATGCGTGAAATAACGCCACATCTTCATTTTAAGAGTTCTTTGAAATCTTTCTACAATACTTGCTTTAATATCAGGATTATTTGTTGTATAGTAATTTATATTTTTTGATTTAAAGTATCTCTGTACATCTTTTGAAATGAACTCAGTACCTTTATCAGATTGTATGTGTGTTGGAGTTGTATTCGCTTCTTTAAATATACTATCAAAACATTGTTTTATTGTTTCCGAATTTTTCTTCTTCATGGGTCTAGCAAATGCGTATTTACTGAATACATCAATAACACAAAGGATGTAATTAAAACCTTTATTATCGTTAGAATAAGTTCTCATATCACTTAAATCAGCTTGCCAAAGTTCATTTAAATTAGATAGAATGTATCTGTTACGAGGGAATTTTCTTTGTACTGGTTTATGAAGTGTATACGTTTCCTGGGTCTGTAACCATTTTTTAACATCTTCTTTATTCATTTTACCTTTCATTGCTTTTGATAATTTTTCAATACTGCCATATCCAGCCGGGTGTGATACATCATAGTACATGCGATTTATTTCTAATAAGGGGTCCATTTTTCCCAATCAATTTTTTTCTTTATTTTTTTTATATGCTTATCGTTGCCTCTTGGTGATAAAAATATATCTTTGTTTTTTGTAAGAGATTCTCCGATATCTTTTTGAATTTGAACAATGTATTCACGTCTTTTGGGGTTTCCAATATAGGTTAATGGTATTTTTAAGTCTTTTAACGCTTTAGCAAATTTTTCCCAACCTACTGGATCATTTCTTTTTAATGGTCGTAACATATCATTCACTAAATCTATAATATTACTTTCGGGGATTACTTCATTATCTATCATAACTGTACCATCATCGTTCCAGAAAATTTTATTTTTACTTAATGACACGGAATCCAATAATAACTCACCTTTTTTCAAATATGATTTAGGTATCAAGCTTAGAATTTTATTTTTTGTATAAGGAGGGTTTCTTTCTAGTAAAGTACTTTCTTCTTGATTATCTTCATTATTCAATGTCTGGACGGCAACTAGATCTTTATTTTTGATGTCATTGCTTATATTTGAATTTTTTAAAGTTTCAACCGCGGTTTCATCAAAATCATTATTTGAAATTACAGGAATCTCAAACGGTCGACGATTTTCTTCCATAAAGTGGAGATATCTATGTAAAATTTGTAAGTACAATTTACATTTTTTTCTATCATCCATATCACTATCCAAAATATTTTGCATTTCCACGTCCAAGCGAGAGGAAGGATTTTCATTTCTTTTTTTATTTATTTTATCGATTAAGCCTGGTTCAACCAGCAGCATTTTTTTTGCGTGTTCCATTTTAAATCAATCCACTCACTAATCCACTCAATATGGAACCCAATATAATCGGTAGAAATGCACCACCCTTTTGGACTATTATAGTCTTGCGTATTTTATTTGTACTTTTACGTACTAACTTCCGTAATAAATTTTTAAACTTTTTTAGTTTATTCTTTGATTTTTCTTCGAGAATTATATTTCCTTGTAAAACGTTGTGTATACACTCACAGATAAAATTAATTTCGTTTTCGCTACAGGATTTTAAAAGAGCTTGTTGATGTTTTGGTTTTAGTTTATATAGAGCGGATAACAAATCTTTATGCGTCTTGAGGCGTCGATCCATCATTTGTAAATGATGGGTATTTCTTGGTTCTTGACGTATTTAAACTCTTTCTTGGGAATATATACTGTACAATAACCTTCAGAAGGAAATATTTTGGATTTAATTCGACACATATCAAAAGTGTCTTGTTTTAAATCAATCATCAAATATCCATGTGCTTCTTTAGTAGCATCTTTATATGCATCTTCGATGAATTTGCTGTTTTCAGGTGAAACTTGACGTGCTAAATATCTAATTTGAGTTTTATCTCGAGGGTTTTTGAAATAAATTATATAACTTGAATTTAAAGAAATGTCTCTTTGACCTTTACCCTGATGAAATAAATTTTGAGTAATGTAAAATACACTTAAGTTTCTATGATGACTACCTTTAGTAAATATATCGACAATGCGACCGTCAGATTCTCTCATAAGATCATCAATGATAATAAGGTTTGCTTCGTTTCCATCGAACATGTTCAAATCTGGTATACCTTGAAAATAGTTCACGTTCGGTAAATTATACAATGGTTGCATTTCATCAAAACACCAAGTTATTTGGTTGAAAGTTCTGTTACATAACTCTTTATTGTATTTAATGAAGTTTGTCACAAAATTAGACTTTCCACAACCACTCGGACCTGCGACTATTGCAGTAAAAGGATGAATAAAATGGAACATTTTATATACACGTGTAATCCTTTGGGCGATATTGGAATGAATAAAACACATTAGTGAAAATAATATCTTATATATGTATAATAATTTCTAAAATATTACCTAGGTGTACATATTTCAGTTGTTCACAAAATCGCATAAAAATTAAAACTAATATAAATCAATATAGACACATACGTAATGTTATAAATTTATTTTACCAGCTACAATATTATTTTATGCTACAAAAAATATTCACTATAACGGTTCCATACTTTATTTGTACAGAAAGTCATGATGAAATTAAATGTCCTTTATTTTGTAATGTCCCCATGCAAGTGTATCAGTAGAATTTTTTAATATATAACGTTTTGTATCATTATAAGATAAAGATATTTTATTAATTTTTTGTGTATATATAACATGTTTTATTGATTTAAATCTTAACATTTCACTATACAACGTTTTGTTATCATATAAACAAGACCTATAATCAGAAAGACAAAAATTTTTCGTAACACTTTTATTAACACCCTTTGCTTTACATATACATTTATTTTGTACATCCATTGCATACATTTTTGAACGTAGGCCTACGAATTCCTTAAGAATATTTCCATTGTTTTCATCTTTGAAGAATCCTAACTTCTTTTTGTTAATTAATGGTATTCCATATTCATTATCAGGAGGATAGTCAGATGTGTCAAAATAATTTTCTAAGTCAATTTTAATATCGTTATAGAAATTTTCAGTAAATATTTGATATATTAAGCTATCAGTGTCCGTATAGAGTAACTTGAGATTGTCTCGATATTTCGATTTCATGTAATCATAATGAAATTCGTACATTAATGTCTTTGATAGATCCAATATACAAAAACCGAGGTATATTGGTTTATTATATAAAACTTTTGTCTTCTTTAATTGAACAGCAACTAAATTTTCCGAAAATATTGTAAGACTATGGAATTCAGGTCTAGCTATTAAAGATTGAGCTCCTTGAGATTTCCCATGGTTTAACCAATGGTTAACTAATTTAACATTCACTCTTTTCATTACATTCTCCATTGTTTTACCAAAAACGGAATTGTTCATAAGTTTAAAAAAATCTTTTTCGAAGTCTGAAGTTGCTAACGAACGCATATGTGTGTTTAAATCTATATAGCATTTTAACCACGGAGATTGTTGAAACTTAAGAACTCTGTGAACTTTAAGTAATCGTAGACCATTTTTTATACATTGTTTAAGATTTCTATAATGGATAACATAGTTCTTTTTATTATTTAAATTGGGGATTAGTTTTCTATGTTTGCTATTTCCTAAACATATGTTTTCAGGACAAAAGGGAAAATCTGAGTGGATATCATGTAACAATTCGGGATACTCCAAATCTACTTCTAAAATATAACCATGTTCAGCATCATCAGGGACGTTAAAATCTGTTTTTACATCTACCCATTCAAATTTAGCAGTTGGAAGACACTGAGACATAGCCCACCCATAAAGATTGTTTGCATCTAGGTACATGAGAAAAGAGGATGGTTTATTACAATCATAATCTATCATAAATAAATTATTAGCCTTAGCATGTCTATTACTGCATTGTGAAATACCACCCCTAATATTATTCGCGATAAAAGTAATTTTATTGATATCTGTTAGGAGCTCTAAATTAATTTTAGTGTAAATTAACATAGCATCCCAACTCAATCCGGGAGCTGTAAAGTAATGAGCAGGATCTAAGCCATACGTTTTAAGACACACATTCCTAAAATTTTCAAATACGTCCGCCAGTAGTAATACATCAGTTTTTAAATAAAGGTTAGAATAATCACCCATATTTTTACAATTAAAGTGATTCCATACATCTTGAGCATGATTGTAATCATTTTCAGAAATGTTATTATCATTTAAAGAACTATAAAATTTATTGCGTGTAGGAAGGTAAGTTATGTTTAATGAATCAAATGAAGTCATGTACTCGTATGGATAAACACCTTTCCGTATTAATCGTTTAAAGTCTTCATGAGATGGATATTGTAAGTGAAGTTCATGAAATTGTTCAGGCAGTAAGTTTTGAGCTAATTTATCAAGACTACTGGACATGAATTTATAAGAATCAAGAAATCGTAATTTTATAACTCGGTTATTAATATGCAAAACTTTAGAAAAAGAAATATATTTCTCCTTATTCTCTGGAATAAGTTCTATTTCACCACCCTCAAAATTGAGACCATGTACTATAAAATGAGCATCATAATTACTCAAATTATGAAAAAATATTGGTACAAAATTAGGTGTCTTGTACTTCTCGGAACAAAGTTGATGAGCGACACCTTCATACATACCAGTATGCCAATTATAACAAATTGTGACATCTTCATTTAAATAATTATTACAGATATAACATGTCTTGCTTTGTTTGATCTTCATTTTATTTTCATTGGTTAATGGTAGTGGTGATTTGTTAAATGAATTCTTTTTACATATATTTTCTAAATCTTCTTTAATTAATTTCATAAATGTTTGTGCGCACTCTCTTCCGGTATACGATCTATACACTGATAAATTATCATTGTACGAACACTTAACATAATAACCAAAACTATACATTTCATGTTTTTGTATACTAGCAGTTGAAGATTTATTTGGATTATTAGAACAACTTTGTATTGGGTTTAAAAAGGCTTCAAAGTCAGCATATATCACAAATGGAACTCTTAACTTACGTTCATAATTATTAAATGAGATTTGATTCGTTGGAATTAGTTCATTAAACCAATTTCTTTTCTTATCATTTTCCGATGGTAAATCTGTGCAAACGTTAAAACAATCATTTTCTTGATGGCGTTGTAAATTTTTGGATGATGTGAAATGTAACAAACAACCATCACAAATATGAACTGCATGTTCTGATGTTGATAATTGTTTAGATACTAATCTCGAAAGGTTTTTAATATAACAATAATGACCGTTACTCCCTTTAGTTATGTACAATAAGTTTAAATGAGTATTTCTTCTATGTTTTGTTAAATGTAATGGACCTACTACATTATTAATCTTTCTCTTTGAATCATAATGCAACCCAAAAACAATTATACTTATATTGTTTAGTTTCTCAAATTTATGAATTTCATTGATTTTTATAGGAAAACATAAATTACCAAATTTTAACTTGTTTTTATGCAGTATATAAGATGATACCCTATTAGAGCTATGAGTGGCTGGGTATAAACCCGACAATACTGCCCAACGAAAACATTCATGATCAGTATTTTTTACATTGATTATAGCCTTCTTACGTTTAATATCTAAGGGTAAATCTATATATGATGATCCACGTAATGGGTTGAATCTGTTAACATTTATATCCAAGTGATTTATTTTAACTAAACTCCACCCACTACCTTTTTTTTCAAAATTTGATATTTTCTTAATTATTTCAGAAGCTATAAACGGAAAAATAATATCTTTATCATCTCCTTGACAAATAAGATAATTAGAAATCTGAAAGTCAAAATTATTAGATATATTTTTGGTTTCTTGTATAAAGTCTGCATTAAGAATGAAATTAACTTTCAAGACTAAGTGTTCTGAGATGGATCGTTCTAATAATTTATATATTAAATCTTTAGTCTTTTGTAAAAACAACTCGGGTGTTTCAAATGTTTGACCAGAAGTTCCGTTAGATTTTATTCTATACGTAAGAATTCTATTACCGAATGCACTATCAATTATTTGAACGTTTGCGAATTCATTATCTCTCCTTATGAAATTATTTTTATGTGTATTACTTTTTAAATGATTCATCATATACTTTTTTGATACAAGTATATGACACTCAGGACATAGAACTTTATCACTGTTTTCTGTACTTACATTTTGTATGGAGCTAGCTGACGGTGATGATGATAAAGGAGCTTCAAGTTCAAGATTTATCCTCTTTCTTGCAGGTTCACCCTCAATCAATATCGATTGCGCTGGCCTCTTCATTGTACCTCCATTTTGTTTAGATCTAATAAGAAAATGAAACAAAAAAATTATCAAACCTTACCATCCCATAACATCAGACATTATAAATAAATTGAATTTACTAACATTTTTTTTTATTTAAGTACATCGTGAACAATATGCTTGCATTGGCAAAACACCATCAATCTCATCTTCATTGAATCTACTAACACTTGCAGTTCTATGTCCTTTACATGGTGTGTAATACGGAATAATATCAGGATCGTCCAACATTGATTTCGGTAAAACATTTTGTAGATACCAAAGTCGTATAAATCGATTAAATTTTTTTAAAATAAGATTTTTATTTAAACTCGCAATGTCACTTTGGGATAAACTATTAATGTCAAGGGTGTGATACATTTTTGGATAGTTTTAGAAAGAAATTGCTACTCGAAAAATTAAGAAATGACATTAAGATACGTCCTTGTCTTTTTAAATACTCAATAGACGTATCCCCTCCTGATACTACTAAAACATGTAATAACAAGTTTACTTACGTTTCAGTATGATTTTGTTCTGTTTCGACACAAAGCCCGTAGAGTTCAGCATCGAATAATGTTGACATCAGATCCATTGATTCGATGTTGTCAAGAAGGGCGACGAGATGCCAGTCGTAGAAATCACAGTTTAAATTATCCATGGTGATAATTGTTTGTTGTGCAGTTAATTTCGATTTTTAGTTAATTTATAAACATTTGCAATTGCTCTACTATTCAAATTACGATAATGATCATATATCCTTACTCTAAAAAATTATAATCCTGTACAACAACTTTTTCAATAAGACAATTATTTCATATAGCAAAAAGACAAATCAATTAATTACAAAACAATACTTATACCTCTATACACTATTAAAATGATTACAAAGAATATTAAAATAAAAATATAACGCTAGCTTATTTGTCGGTATCTATAAAAAACTTTTTACACTCTTCTTGGGTAGCCAATTGTTTGGTGATATTATATATAATGTCTCTCACACTTAGCAAATTTCGGTCGGCTTCACTCTCCGTAAAAAATTTAACACGCACGTCAGCGTGTTTCCATTGCTCCGTTTGTGCGACATTTTTTATTTTGTTCACATCATAAACTTCAATTTTGATAAGATGCGACGCGTCAGCACTGTCGTCTTTGTTCGACGTTATGTACGATATTCCACCACTCGTAGATCGACCAACACTCGATGACTTTTTTGTAAGTTTCTTCTTCTTGGGTTTTTCAAAAAACTCGTCAATGCTGTGAGGTCTTTTTGATATCGCCTTTTTTACTTTGAAAGCGAGAGTTCCTTCCTCTTGATCACTTGGTTCGTCGACATTATCTTCATAATAATAATTCTTAAAGGTGTTTTCAGAGAACTGAAACAATAGAAAACAGTATATTAAATAACAGTTTAGAGATAAGTATAAACATGGAATAATGTATGTTAAAATAATTACAATCAATACAGTAATCAGATAACAGAAGTATTTTAATACTAAGTATTACACATATGATGTCCTTTGTACAAAACAATATCAACAGTATAAGAAACATGTATAATAGTTACTTACATTCATTTTATAGCAGCGTCACTCTTTTAACACTTCACTGGTCAGGAACTTTGGAGATGTTATGTAGTGTAGAGCACAGCTTGGAATACGGTGCAAAATAATTTCGGTGTGTCTTTTATATGGGGAAGAAATGGTTATTTTACCAGACAAACACGTATAGACATGACCCAAACGTTAAGATGCGTTATGAATTCTTTGTTCGGTTAAATAAAAGACCCGATTTCTCTTATGACAATGAGAAACTTCGGTTGATTGTTTATAAAAAGAGCGATACAAAAATGTGTCAATCTTTTGTTTGAATCTTGGAATTATGAGCCATTTAGAAGGACAAATTGCCTCTAAGGAGACCACATGTGGAGTTGGGAGGTAATAAATATAAATTGCACAATAAAAACAGGTACAAAATTCCATGAGTATCCTTAATTTTAACAGACAAACACGTTTAAACACGACTCGACGTTAATATGCGTCATGAATTCTTTGTTCATTTAAACAATGAAGACCCGATTTCTCTTATAACAATAAGAAACTTCAGTTAATTGTTTATAAAAAGGGTGATACAAAAATGTGTCTTTTGTTCGAATATTTGAATTATAAACCTTTTAGAAGGACAAATTGCCTCTCGGCAGGCCACGTGTGGAGTCGAAAGAATAAATTAAAATGAAGACCATTATAAAACTAATCTGCACTAGGTATAAATTTAATTGGATATTTATAAATGTAATCAATAATAGGTATTAACTTGATATAAGGTTAATTCACCTTCAAGGGACGCAGAATATGTTGATCGTATTGCGAATCAATGCAATACCTATTACCTATATGTAGTAACCTGTCACAAATGAAACACCGCCCGTATCTAGCCCGCGGAATATTGCGAGGTTTTGCAATTGAGACGCTACCTAAACGACTCACGTCGTAATAAAGTAGTCGGCAGTTGGATTAAATTGATTGATGACGCAATTATTATGTGATACAAAAAGCATGTTCAAAGTATAAAGTTCTGTATGTGATCGCGTTCCGGTGAAAAGTAACGTAACATACTGAGTCATGAGGTAATAACATAAAACCCGCGATTTAGATTCGCGACGTAATCAAGATTATCCGCGATCCTATAACACGTGGACCTAACAACTTTTCCATGGGGGTCTGAAAAAACAATGCCGTGGAACCAATACAATGAACCGATATGCAATAACAATGTAACACCAATATCCTTATAATCCAATAAGATTTATATGGGAAATAATAGTTTTATATACGATTTCATTAAAGAAATCCGTGGTCCAATAAAAGTAACCCACAGCAGAATAATTTTTCGCGCTCCAATAAGAATGGGAACCAATAAGATTTTTCCGCGAGTCAATTAATTTAATCCGCGAGTCAATTAATTTAATCCGCGGCTCAATTAATTTAATCCGCGGCCCAATCAAGTTAATTCGCGACCTAATTAAGTTTATCCGCGGGCAGTACCTATGACCGACACTGGTGCAGACTATGGAGGTACCTCGTCCCATACATTCAAAGGTCTCCATACTTGCTCTGGGTACGGTTAATCCCTATACTACTACCGTAAAATTTCGTAAGATTTACGGTTATAGAGGTATACGGATTTACGGTTGCGACAACTAAATTCGCTCGTCTGCAAAGCACCTTTTATGCCTAAAACAACTCAATAAAATAACCTACGTTTGAAATTATAGTTTATGAAATACAATTTATAGACTTTATTGATGGAGACTATCTAGTATGCAGCCCACGTATATTTCGCCAACGCAAAATAGTTCGCGGCAACTATAGTGAATACCTAAATTATATATCCAAAGCCGCCTTTTCCGCCAAGCCTAACCATGGTATTGTGTACTGTACACCACCTAACCATGGTACTGTGTACTGTACGTACACAACCTAATCATGGTACTGTAAACCACCTAACTATGGTACTGTACTGTCAATAGTAAAATATTTCGAAGGAAATGTTGTCTCACACTTGTCTTGGTCAAGTGGCAACGTATTAAGCTGGACACAAGGTCCTAGCTTCGAATCACAGGTAGGGCAGCACTTGGAGAATTTAAATATCGTGATATGTGCGGGATTGAACCTGCTGAGAAGTTGGCTTCAGACTGGCGGCCGGTTGTAAAAGATGAACCGAATTTCTACCAAAGACTTGAAAAGTACCTATACAGGATAGTAACATGTCAGCTCATGCATGTATCTTCAGGGGGTAGGCAGAGGCGAACTAGGGAACTAGAACACCCACATTTCGCCGAGCTTAATTAAGTTAAAAGTACATATTATTATTAAAAAGTGTATAGTATTACGCCAAGGCCAACCCTTAAATTGAAGTGGGATAAAGGCAGATAAAAGATGAGTTTTCACACTTATGTACTTGTCTTTCCAAAGCCATAGTAAAAAGTGCACTTATTGTAATTAAAGTTCTGAGAGCTTAATTATTTCATGTCCTAATGCGATGAGCGATAAATCTATCTTCAAATTAGACAAAAAATACAATTCCACAAATGGTGTGATTTCCTAAATAAGAAACTTGAGCATAATTTGTGCTAGCCTGATCTATATTTGAACCTTTTCTCGGATTACTCTCGACTTCTAGAAACCACTAAAACGATAAAATCATCATTACAAAGTCAAAAATATTCTATGTTTTTCGAGTAGGTTTTTTATCAGGGACGCATTAACTTTTTGAAAGCAGTTAAAATCCACGATGTAAGTAGATATGACTGATATTTTCAATTTGCTTTACAAATGACTCACACGTCGTGTTTCACGTACTTTATGTTTTAACTCATAAAAAAATAAAATAAAACATGTCTTAATTGGAGTCTTAATAAAAAAGAAATTAAAATGTTTATATTGCACCTTACCTTATACGCTGAATGATTTTTTTTTATTCATGTCCTTCTTAAAACTTACTTTGTTCAGTGCTTTTACATTTCCTTGGTTGAATGATGCCGATGAGGTCATAATGACTCATATGTCCCAAAAAAATTTGAAAACATGCGTTTATTTAACACCATAATAAAAATCGTAATTCTCGCAAGCTCGACATTTATGTCACTATCCAATAAGAGATTGCAAAATAAAATACGAATAAAATGCAAAACATTTTTGAAATTTTTATTTAAAAATAAATTATTGTAGTACTCGCTCGATAACAACAAAATTTTGGTTTGAACAACACGAAACTACAACGTTTGCACAAAGCATCGATCAATTTATTAAGAATATAAAATTACACTACACGGTGCGAGTTTCACCTAGGACTATTAGATTTATAACTAAGTATAATTATTTAATTCCATCGTGAAAAACTCACTAATCTCTCACTGCAACATCAACACGAGTTTTGAGATTATATCAATATCATATTCAGTCAGATCATAAACTACATTCCGTTTAAATGTATCGATTGTCGATGAAAACTGCAGCATAATATGCATGCATCCCTAGTATAACATGCATGTTTAGGCTGAGATCTATAGAGCGAACTTCGACTAAGTCTGAATCAAAGTAACGAACTCAGTGAAGATTTGGGATTATTAAATCGAACTTCGATTTAGTCTGAGTCATTTTTTACAACAAAAACAGACTGACAGACAGATTAAGCAAAGATTTTCTTGTAAAAAATGACTCGGACTAAGTAAAAATGCTCACTGAGTTCGTTTCTTTGACTTAGACTTAGTCGGAGTTCGCTCTATAGATCTCAGCCCAAGTCACCGAAATCTTAGCGACATTCTGTTACCTACCGATACTTGTATTCGATTTGTAGTTAGTTGTATTATCCAAATGATATTGATGAAACCCCAAACACACCATTCACTCAGTGCACAAACACAACAATGCAAAACAAAAGAAACACAACACTTAGCAAGTAACACAAAGGAAATTTTCTCGTGTATACATTTATTAACGTATGGTTTTGTATGGGCGTCCATCGTATTGCAGATAATAGATGACGTTCGTATCGTAACTTAAAATTAAGTGGTCGATTAAATTGCGTGATATACGTGACATTTGAATAACTCGGGCCGGCCCTACCATATTCTACTCGAGACGCTAAGCCTCGGCAAAAGAGCCTCTACATTACTATTCTCAGAGTTCAGTAGCTCAACCATGAGTTTGTTGCACGTATTTATGCGAGCGAGGACGTAAAATATTTGTTTGGAAAACGTCAGTTCCCCGCGTAACCGCTAGAAGCGTTCGGGTGTTTGTCATACAAATATTTTACGGAGTCGATAGCGAGTAATGTCAAAAAGCTCATGGTTGGCCTACAGATACTAAATAAGGGTCAAGGGGCCTATTCTTTCATCTTACTTCAACCTTAGATCACCCTCGAGCCGGCACTGTTAATTACTTACCTATAGGTATTGGCTATATTGCAAATATTTTCACTAAGTTACTTTTAAAGGACGCGGGCATGGCATTTTTCATAACTTTATATTTTCAGTACTCATTTGCATTACATTAAAGCTATTCAATTGCTGTATCTTCGATCTAAATTTATTTATCAATTATAAGTAATTTAATATTCATTTAAATAAAGAAAGATTACGCTATGTCATGCTCTGTGATTATTATTTGACTTTATTTTGGTAGTTTCTACTGAGTAGAGCGTCTTGCTTTCTTTCTGCTTACCCTCATGGTATTGCACTTTAATTGACTTTTGTTATGATTATAGTGAGACATGAAATGAGATGTTTCTTTTATCAGAAATAGCATAAAACGGTCCCTTTAGTAGTTAAAAGATATGAGCGGCATTAATTTCTTCAGAATTTAACAATCAATGTGCATTGGCCGGAGGTACAACTTTATATTAGGCCAATTTGAGTCCGTTTTCGTACGCTCGATTCAGAATGGTCTCAGCGAGACAACTCCAGGGTGTGTTTTATCCTCCGCTTTATTTATTAGGAATTAGTTTCATATTTACATCAATCATAGTGACGAAAGACGTAAAACTCAACATTCAAATACACATGCGTTGCTTACTACAACTACGTTACCAAGTTGTTTGGATGAAAATATTTTATTGCTCAAATTTTTTGCTTATTCTAACATAAACAATATAGCCTGGTCGATTCTATTTATAGCACAAAATGCAATGATTATCATATAAAGATAAAGTATTGTCTGTATTCCAGTTGACAATAATAAAATTGGTGATCAGGCTAACAGGTCAGATGCAATGTGTATAACAATACGTCCATTTAAAAAACATATAAGTGAGGACTTTGTTAGACATAGATTTCTGTTTACTTACATTCCACTTTCGTTACTCGTAGAACTAAGAGAAATGTACATAAAATATATACAAAAATCTACGCATACCAAAGATCCCACATGAGTATTGTTCTTGGATACGGGCGTAATACAAGTAGCAAATTTAATATAGTACTCTATTCGAATAATTTATAATTGTTTCTAAAACCGTCTACGAATCAGCATAGCACAAGTTAATATTAAAGTTAGTAATAAAGGTCATTAATAAAACACAAGTCCATTGTATGCAAAATGCTCTCTTGGAAGATACCTATATTTTAATTGACCGTAAGAAACGAGGTTTCTCAATTTTATTGCATTTGATAAGAAAGTATCACTAGAAACTAATCGAATTATGTACAATTCCAAATCTACAAATGATTACAATTAAACTTTTGCTTTTGTTGTTTTGAAAAAAGTGTAATACAAGCTTAGCAAAGTGAAAATAGACTACAGCTACCGTCAACTTGTACTGTGATAGGATTTTCACTGAATTTATCACTTTCTGATAAACTGGCCAATTACAAATGTCTGTACATAATCAACTACCACATATGTTAACTAAATCAACTCCCAGATGGTTATGGTTGCAATACTTTATTTAGCTATTTAAATTATAAAATTACAGATACCATCATTTTACCTCCAATTGACTCCTAACTTCATGAACTCTCAAGAATAAAAAGACGTCTAAATTCAGAAAGTGATAAACTAGGGACATAGGCAAAATATTTTTGTGACGTTATACACCACGTTTCTCCTAATTCATTAAAAATAATACTAATTTTGGTAAGATTAACTTCCTAATATTGAAAGGAGTTATGTTTGTCATTAAAACCAATAGTGTTATATTTTTCATTTATTCTGTATTTCGTTCCATATTTTCATTTATTAGGATGTTACAGAATACAAACTCAACACATAAAAGAATTCCATCATTTTTAAATATTTTGTTACGAACGTAAAAATATTAATAATATGGTGTTCCTAGAGTACAGGCGATGCTTATACTATAAATGACACGTTAATCTTATCAAAATCAGTCATCGCATCATCTTCTGAACGAACCGTTACAGCCGTCCGAAAAGATCTTGCAACAAGTGTACGTGATCCTTATAATTAAGTCAGTGCACTGCGTTGGCTACTGTTATTCGAGTTGCTTGTACATGTCCTCTATTTGAGGTTTGAAGTAGTTTCGTATCTCAGGTCTCTTCGCCTTCATAGTCGGTGTCAGCAAGCCGTTTTGTACCGAGAACGGATCCGGGTGAAGATAAATATCTTTTACCTGAAACAAACAAAATTGTTGATCAAGATAAATAATTCAAAAAATGCTTAAAAAATTTAATTTATGCCATAAATTATAAATAAACTTTTCGGTGAGTTGGTCACATTATCAAAGAGAGTAAATAGTAAGGAACTCCTAATACATAAATGCATGCCCGACATACATGCATGAGAAAAGTTTCAAGCTTTATTACACTGACAACACAGAGCCATATACGGATAAAGTAATGACAGTTGAAATTATAATGTTATCCTACTTGCGGTACGTATGTGATTCATGCTAATTGAAAATTATCAAAGCATTGCATTAAATTTTATAACTTCCGAGACTATGCACAATTTCTGTTATCACATCTACGCAATAAACATTTTTTTATCATATCGCCGTACCGAATATTGATTAACTTATATAATTTTATCAGCTGCTATTTTTATTCGTAGCTGATAACATTTGAAAAAGCGACATAAGCATATGGAGTTCAATGACAACAATAATCTTAAATAAAGAATGGTTGATAAGACTTGTTGTTTTGCAAGTGCGACTGTTAAGTATATCGATTATAATGATTTCTTAGGTTACGCGAATGTTATTCATTGAAATGAAACTAGTTTTTACGGATTTTATCGCGATTTGTTTCGTCCGACCCGTGACAACGAAGGCTGTAAAAATTTTGAAACGTCGTCAGGAAAAATTAAAAATAATCGCCCTGAAATCCGTAAAAACTAGTTTCATTTTTATAAATCTATCTCTAATCTAATCGATTATATTATTATTACAACACAATTTTATTCAGTAATTTTAAAAAGAAAAAATGTGGCATATTGATGACTTCATCGAGACATAATAGGGTTAAATGTTGATTTCGATGTAGATATGACGACAACGAAAAACATATTACGAGATCAATGAATGGTCTTGATAAGATAAGATACAGGAAAAGATAGACAGGTTGTTAGAGTAAGAAGTGTGAGCGATGGAGAGGTAAAAGATATGAAAGATAAAATACACAAAGTGTCGCCTATATTCTTGAAAGGCTAGGCAGATATGAACTAGAGAACCAGAACCCTCATAATACACCCTAGCTTATTTATATTCTAGATACGATACGACGCGAGCATACCAAGCACAAATTACAAAATTCATACAGATATGAAAGATGAAGTTGGTTAACCTAATACGAGATGTTATGACCATTACAAAAAGAAAAGTAAAACTTAATATCTCAATAATCCAGAGATGTGATGACATCAGGCACGCAGCCGATCGTAAAAAACTAAGCCAAATTCTTTATGCAACATGCTTGACAAAGTGTGTTGCACCGACCGTGGGGTCGGATTAATGTGGATTAAGGTGGGATAAAGGCAGGTAGAAAGAAAGAATGATATCTCATCTTTACGCGAATGTTATACATACTTTACCTAAATAAAACTAGATTTATTTTAAAGTTAAACTTGCTGTACCATCTTCAAATAACTAGCATCGTAAATGTATAAGGGCAGGAAAGTTCGAGGTGGAGGATAGTCCTGGGTTATCCAACATCGGGGATGTGGTTCCTTCACTTTTGTCAAAATATACACTGGCCTTACCTGCTCAAAAGTCTTTAGGCCTGCTGTCCTGCCCCACTGCAGCATGTCTTCTAAGATGACCTTCTTGATGCGCTCGTCCTCGCACAGTTCAGAGAAGGTTCCCTTGATGCCATTCTCCAGCGCCCAACACTTTACCACATCCACGTCTGGTACCACGATGGCGACCACGCACGACTAAACAACAAACAAATTGATTATAAAATAGGTGCCTTCGTCATCTTACCTATTCCACTGTTTCCGTTACGATCTACCGCTAGTTTTAATTCATCCCATTGACTCCATACATCAAATTTACTTGCTTATATTATGCCTTTCTAATTTAGCATTTTTTACAGCCTTTCTGTTGCAGGCGAATTTGCCGGTTCTGAATCGAAAGGTCGTCGGTTCGCCCCGTATTCAATGTTGTCTAGGTTAAAAATATTTCGTAGTTTTTGATTATGCAAGAATTTACTGTGGAGTCACTAGTCATGACTGTGTGTGTGGCTATTATAATAATAATATTAGCACTGTAATATTACTGTCTCACTGCTGGGCACGGGCCTCTTTTAGTAATGAGAGGGGGTAGGCCTTAGTCTACCACGCTGGCCTAATGCGGGTTGGTAGAATTCTCATACCTTCGAAATTCCTGTAAAGAAATTCTCGGGTATGCAGGTTTCCTTACGATGTTTTCCTTCACCGTTATAGCAAGCGATATTTCACAATGATAATACACTTAATGTGATGTCACGTTATGTAATGTGTGTGACTATTGGATGTTATTTATTAATTTTAAATCTAAATCGTTCTATTTTGTTTTAGCGAATAAGAGGAGATCACTTTTCCTCCAAATATCTTCAATGAATACAAACATATTTGTGCCCCTCACCTTCAATGACTCGCCGTGCACGAACACCTGTTCAACGTACTGACTCCTGATGTAAATGTTCTCTATCTTCTCCGGCACTATGTACTCGCCTTGCGACAGCTTGAAAATGTGTTTTCTTCTATCGATAATTTTGAGGGTGCCGTTCTGTAACACAAACAAATAAATAAATCATTTGCGTTTTTTTAGCTGGCAAACAAGCTGATGGTAAATAATCTTCGTCGCCCATAGACAACGTTGATACCAAAAGAGTCAATGGTATGTTGACAACGTTGAAGGGAAATAAGGATTGGGAAGATGAGGGGGAAGTGGGCCACAGGAAATCTCACTCATCGAAAGAATCGCAACAGCAATCGCTTACGTCGATTTTCTACGAGACAATGATATCTATCAAACCAGCTCGACGCTCGCTCATTCGTATTGTAGACATTATTGTCTACAGTGTACGTCCACCTTACTTTGTCAAATATCTATAGTAGTATAATTTAAAGATCTCAAAATCTATTTGTAGTAGCCCAAATAACTTGGGAAAACTCAATATTTATTCTTCAGCAATCTATCCCAAAATAGAATTATGACCAAATGACGAAATTAATGATGCAAGTTATATTATAATTCAGATCAAGACTCAATCAACTTTAGTGTTTGATCTTAGTATTAAAAAGATGGTGACGCAGAAAAATTTATGTAGATTAATGGAGCTACCAACAGGTCGATCTGGAAATCTTTGAGGGAGGGCTGTGTCCAGCAGTGGACGTCCTGTGGCTGATGATGATGATGATGATGATGAATAGAGCTACATTTTTTAAAGTTTTTTCACGAAAACCGTCAAAATGCAACAATATTGCATACTTGAACAGTTCTTGGCAGTTTTGGAGTTTAGTCAAAGGAAAGGCTAAGAATCAATCTTCTGTTACTTTGAAAACAACCAGACACGAAAGTTATTCTTGAATCACCTCTAATATGAAGTTAAGTACTGTTTTATGCATAACAAATTCATTAATTATGACATTGTGTAATAGTTTTCGTACCGGTAGCCACTTGCCGACGTCGCCGGTGTGATGCCATCCGTCTTGATCGATCACCTCGCGCGTCTTTTCCGGCTCCTTGAAGTATCCCTTGAACACGTTGGCGCCCTGCACGCACACCTCGCCGTGCCCCTGCGCCGCGTAGTACTCCATCTCGGGCACGTCCACTAGCTGCAAACACACATACACATACATAACATGAGCCGTATTGAAACAAAGGAGGCACTCTGATAAATGAGGGTCATTCTGAAAAATGAGTGGCAAATTGTACATAATAGGTACATTTAAAATGTTGTATACGGCGCAAACAAAGAAACTGCACTATTACCCTTGGTACATGACTAGAACTCAGTTAACAAACCATCGAAGTTATTTTTGATGTAATGAATATAATACGAGACAGATATTGCGAGATGTGAAAAAATCTATTAGAATACTTTATTGCGATTATGTTACATTCATAATGATAGAAAATATTTTTTTGATGTTTCTATTGCTCTTATTTATAAGATAAATTGCCATAGACGTAATAGTATAGACTCCAACTCAAACTTATCGAAGTTTACGTGTATATTAACAGTAATAGAAAGTTTATCTGTACTATGTTTATAATAGCATTGCTTTATAAATAATATCGATTAGTAGGTACACCTACACATGAAAACCACTCGGCAACCGAATCTCATACAAAACTATTTACTTTTATTTATCGTCCATTAAATGCTTTTACTCTCGTCATAAAAACTCAAAATAAATCGGATATCATTCAGTCGTACAATTCCGATCGATCGTATCATTTTTGCTTCGGTTTCAAGAAGCAGTAATGTATGAATTAGTAAATGTGAATAAATATAATCACAAGTTTAAAAATTTTACAGACCAACTTCAAATCCAATCGTGACAAAATTTATATGGGACCACCATTGAAATAAGTTATATCGAACACTAAAGAATTTGGAAAATCGGTTCACATTTGGTGGAGATATCGCGTAACATACACAAAAAAATACAGACGAATTGAGGACCTTCTCCTTTTTGGAAGCCAGTTGAAAATAATAGGTTTTGGAATACACAACAACAAACAGTATCCATTCACTATCCATTATTCGAAAATTAAATGATGTAGGTACATATTTTGGTGGAGTAACACAAATCAATAATATCACCTTTAGTGAAACTAAATATAAGAATCCTAAAGAACATCCATCCCAAATCATTTTGATTTTATTGTAGGAACAATTTATACAGAAATGACTCATAAAGAAAATAATTTTAGTTAACATATAAAGGTTTTGTTATTTCAAGATCTACATCACACCTTCTACAAATAAAGACATTCGTCATCAAACGCGTTGGGATGGAAGTAGACTACTTCTAAGAAACCTTTTGATTTCAGTTAATTAGTCACCTTCAAAATGTGTTTATATTATAACTGAGTAAGTAAATAAACGTTTTGTATCATCTAAATAAATTAAACGGAATGAAAATGTTATACTTGTAAAATTCCGACTGAAAGCATCAGCAGTTCCCAAAACTATACCACAAGTTACCATCAGCTGCGTATTTGTCTTAGGATTTTTATATATCCAAACAGAATTTACCGATTATAAACTATAATAATAATAATAATATTAGCCCTGTAATATTACTGTCCCACTGCTGGGCACGGGCCTCCTCTACTAATGAGAGGGATTAGGCCTTAGTCTACCACGCTGGCCTAATGCGGATTATAAACTCAATGACAAAATTTGGCAAAACAACACTGCAGCCGCTAGTTGTTACTAAATTATTCTCTACAATTATTATGTTGAAAAACAATCCAGAATTCTGGTTTAGTGTCATAATAACTTACTGAATTAAGGGTAAAGTAAAATACGCTGGTGAAATAACCCTGCATTAATTATGTTGTTAATTCGAGTGTAATCATTGTTAATATCCCGAAGACTTGTCTCATGTCGTCATCAATTATTGAAATAAATTTAGCAGATACATCAATGAATTACAAAATTTGTGTGAAGAATAAGTATTTTCACCTGTATCCCAGATTCCCAGTATTCTCTGTCCAAACTCAAAAGCTTTTTAAAGCCTTCTGATGCTTGTTTTGGCAGCTGCCAATATTTTTGATTGAACGTAATATAAATCAACACTTTATATTCATTTTATTTGGCTCAAACATTTTGATCGTTTTCCAGATTTAATAGATCGTTAATAGTTAAATCCGGGTTCTAATTTTGTGTAGTATTTTATTACGCTTTTACCACATACTTGTAAACGAATGCGTTTGTAGAAGTAAACCGTATTCAATTAAATACTTACATAATTATTATACTGTATCTACATAAGCTTCTACCAAATCTATTATATGTAACTTAAAAATATTTTTTAACAATGTTATTATAGTCATTATAATTAGTTTATAACTAGGTATAAAAGTGTACCTATCATATCAATAAAATCAACATTTTTATTAACGATAGTAATTTTATTAACATGTTTTTATAAACGACGACAATATGATGCGCAGATCGATGCCAAATTAGCCAATAAGAACATCATTTAAACACGACACAATCAGATTAATTTAATTGGTTTGTTTTCTGCACACTTGATTATTACGCTACATAATAATGTGGTATATATAGTAAGAGTATCTCACCTTCACTTTGCAACAAGCGACGGGAGGCCCGACGTGTTCAGGCACGTGGTCGCCCTGAACCGTGAGAGTCACCGGCGCGGTGCACTCCGTCTGACCGTAGCCTTCTACGATCTGACAACAACCAAAAATACCTAATTGTACAACCGCTGAACGAGTACGTGAATAAAACCGAGTATCTTCGTCTTCAGGCAAACTGAAGCTGCTTATACAGGTGCCTCCACATTCTTACTAAAGGCGCAAATTGGTTGGAGCACAAAAAAGTCGTCAAAATATTTCTCACTTTGTGGTGATAAGTGGCAAGATCTAAACTTGAGTTGCCTTCTTCCAAAACGATGTTTCCAGTCAAGGCTGTATCTATACATTTATCTGAAGATTTAGACCAAATTACTTCGCTGTAGAATAATTTTGTACAGATAGGTACAGCATATGATATGAGAAAAGCCTATGCCCAGTAGTGGGACCGTACAGGCTGTGGATGATGATGATGATTATGAGGTACAACATAAATGAGCTGGCTAGTTCGGGACAGTTAACAATCTTCCAAAAAACAATGTTATTGTAGACGCCATCTCCATTTAGTACTATGCTCATTTTAGCTGGTTCCCCCATATTATTTTCTTAGGGTGACAACGCATCCATGATTCGTTTCGAATTGTATATATTCATGGATGATTTAGATCCCTTACCATCAAGTAACGTACTTTGTCGTTTTATGGCTTCTATAAAAAATAATCTCGGAAACATATATTGATGGGTGTCTGTAATAGAACATGTCTATCGATCAAGTGACCCACTTGCTTATATACCGGTTTGCTACTCGAAAAAACGAGATGTTCTTTGTGATATCATAGTTAGGTACTGTTTAGATCGACTCAACTAGAACGGGAGCATTAAACTTAGATGTATGCTATAATACCCCAATTGGTTATATTCGTTTATTGCATTAAATATGATTATATGTAACGCCTGAATATATCCTACTAGCTTTTACTCACAGCAGCGCCGAGTATCACGAGATAAAATAAGGCTAATTCCAGAATTTTAAAAAATATTCCGACTTTTCGGGGCCTATGATAAACAGAGATAGTGTAACTAGTCTAATACCACCAGAAATAAAAAATATCACTTCATAATATTTTTATAGAAGTACAGAAGTAGAATTTATCGTGCACAAGTTAACTTCGACAAAGTACAATGATGTATTAACTGTAAATATGACTACAAACTACAATAATTTGTCCCACACAAACTTCAATCTTATAACGATCCGCTTCATTAAGACTCGATCTAGAACACGACGAGTCATCGAATCCAACGTCATAACAAAGAGAAAACCACTTCTATAACTACAAGATTTCGCATTCGAATGGCAAGAACCATAAAGCAATCTAGAAGCAATCAGCTTGATTATGAACTTGTTCAAAGGCTTTATACAACCGCAGCTGCAATTAGAGGTCAGTCACTCCAAAGTGGGTGTAATGATTAAGTCAAAAGATACCAACGATTATGATTCATTAAAACAACAATGGATGAAATATAAATAGAAATGAAGTAAAGAAGAAACATCTGAAACGCTAATACGCGATGAATTATTTAATAACAGCGTAAATACACGAAACGTAACACTTAAACGATTCAAAAAACAAACAAACGATTTTGGTACAAAATTAGCCACTCATGATTATGATGAAATATTATTATCTGGCCTCGTGGTGTATATTGCGTCGGTTTATACCCATCACGATTTTAACAGCTATCGTCGATCTTAAAATATCAACAAGCTCTTTTGGCGGTTTTCCACAACAGCTGAATAACTTTTCAGATGTAAGTCGAAATTTTATTGATGCGCTTGCAATGTCGAGTGGCGTTGATAATTAAAAAGTCATCATCATCAATCTTTTAAATGGTAATTTTGCAGTTTGTACAATTACAAACATTTTATAAATCGTGAAGCTTTTATTAGACACCGCGATGTTTAAACAAAATTACAACAACATCATGTAAATGTCACCTTTGATCATAATTAACCTAGAATCATACGTTGTGTACTAAAGCCCTGAAACGTTTCTAAAACAATAGTAATGGACTTTTAATGAAATACCGTGGTAAAAGTAAACACCTCTAAAATCAATGACTTTTGTTATGAAAAGTGAAATAGACATAACACATTCCAACTTTTTATTTGAAAATCAATGTCTCGTGATACCGTAAGTTTCTTCTGCTTTTGACGTCAAAGGATTTCCCACACAATTCATACCGATGATGACGGTTTTAGAATTTGATATAGTGATCACGTGCTTATTAAATTTAATAATAGTACATACCAAGCATCCGAGGGCACATCGTGCGAAGGTCAGGACGTTGCCAGCAAGCGGAGCAGACCCGACCACCATGATGCGGAGCCTGCCGCCCATGCCCTCGCGCACCTTACGGAACACCAGCTTATCCCAGATGGAATCGCTTCGGATGATACCCCTAGATAATAAATAACAGCATGTTATGATATCGATATTGCTCTTATGTTGTTATGGCAGTGCATATTGGGTTCGATTTTTTAGTCGGACGTGTTGTTCTAACACTATTTACCCGCGACGGTATCCCCCAGACGATGGGGGTTGACGTCAGACAGCAGCCGGTCATAAAAAAATAAGCCAAGTCTTTTTTATAACATGCTTAAATAAGTGTGTTGCTCCGAGCCCACATGAAGGTGGGATAAGGACCGAGTTAAAAAATAAAGTATAAGAATGATTTTATTTTTAAACAACACAGTCACGATTTGGAGGACAAAAAGTATTGAACTAATAAAAATGGTGTTGATATTTGATTTTATCAAAGTAACAAACACATTAATCTGGATTTGGAACAATCTTGTAAATGCTATTTAGCCTTTTATTCTGATGAAACTCCTTAAAATTCAAATTGTTAGTTATTTTATTATTAAATTGTACCTTTTCAGTTCAGATTCCTTCGCAGACAAGGCCATATTGAATAAGAGCTTCTTGATCTTTGAGTTGGCGACTTCTGACTGCGCCTTGTCGTAAAGTCGGTTCAGTAATCGCGGCACGGCCGGCAGCATGGTTGGCTTCAACGCACTCAGATCCTCGCCCAGCCTCCTGATGTCGCCGCTGTAGAAACCCACAGCTCCTCCTACCATGTAGAGAGCGTTCTGGAAGTAAAACCGTCGGTTTGGTAATTGCTCTTTGGTTCACTAAAGGCGCGTCTCCTGCTCATGTTTTTCACGAAACACCACATAAAGAAATATTTCTGTTTCGACACACTTTGTCTCCTGCTCATTAAACAATATACCACGGACAAAATTTGTTGCGAAACCATGTTTTGTGTAGGTGTTTGTGATTTTTTCCAGAAAAACATGAGCAAGGGCCGCGTCTAATGGGCATCTTTGAAAATTATATTTTGTGCTTACGAACAGTCCTATCTTTTGTACCCTAGTTACCTAACTAAATACTCTTATCACGCATTATTAGTATAACAATAGCTTGAGACAACACATAATGTATGTATGTGTTTCTAGGCACCTCATGATCATAAAGTGTTTGTTAGGAACTTTATTCAAATGAAAGTAAACTTGACGTAGAGCGCAAAATATTTGATTAATGGTGTTAATATAATAAGTGTGCAAGTAGGTACTTATATCTGTGTCGATGCATTACGAAACATGCATTTATGTTTCAAATAAAACGTATCGGACTTGGTAACTGAGAAAGTCTTACTAGTTATTTATTTTATTGTACATGGTTGTGCTCAATCATTATTCCTTTATGGCAAGCCCTTCGAACACATTTTTTTCTCCTTGAGGTACCTCCATTAATCAGTTCTATAAAAGTCAGTCTCGGTTATCTAGAATCGTTTCACTTGCATTCCTTTCGTATGGAGGACTATGATTTGTTCATTTTTGTTTTACTACACATATGGGCAAAGCCAAATAGGATAAATAAGACTCGCTTCTATTCTTTCTTTCTATGACGAATGATGAATTATAAATTGATAGACAAGTGCTTCATATTCTTCAATAACTTTAGACCATTATTTTGATTTTCCCCGTACTAGTTCAGGATTGATTATATGGGTTAAAAATTTAAATAGCATAGGTGGTATAATGAAACAACCGCAGTTAATCCTCGTTCCTGATGATCGTGTAAAAAGTGATAATGGCAATGATGATAACCTAGATTGATGAGTATACCTCGCAACACCGCTCGAGCATATGGGCCAGAGGCAGGAAGGAGATCATGACGTCATGCTTGGTGGGTCTGTGTTCGCCCAACTGCATGGTGACGCTGCACACGGACGCCACCACGTTCTCGTGCGTCAGCATCACACCCTTGGGCATGCCGGTCGTGCCGGAGGTGTAGCAGATTGTGCACAGGTTCTCCGGTCTCGGTGGCTGTGGTAAATTAAAATATTTTATTAATTTGTTTCTTATGCACTATTGAATCATGGACTAAGAAGCGAAACTAGCTTATGTTGGGGAAACACGTACAATGGTAATGAGATCTAAATAACTTTGATCGTATTGCATAGAATCAATCGGATATTTTAAGTTGAATAATAGAAACAATTGACCATGCAGATGATTACCTTGTCGATTTTTGTTTCAGCACTATAATGGAAATCAATATCACCACGGCTCTAAGAAAACCCAAATCAGATTGTTTTGTAATCCGTTGATGGCTCTTTGCGGCTTTTCAAAATGGCCAAGTTATTATTAATAAGCAAATCAAGACGCAATACCTAGTAATGATAAATCTAAATTGAATGTATACAACAAATTAATCCGAGTTTTAAAATTACGGTTTAATTAGTTAAAATAATATTAGTCTAAGAAGAAAGAAGTGAAATATATCTTCATATTATTTTAATAACCCTGATACGAATATTAAGACTAGTCCCCAAGGTCAAAATAATAGAAATTAAATTTAAACATTTTGAAGCTAAATTTAAACTTAACGTCGTCATTTTGACGGGATACATTATTTCTGAGCCATTGATATTGCACACAGAAAAAATAATATGCAAATCACATTAAATAGTATTTTAAACATCTCATTTCCACGTCACGAGCACGGAAGTGATAATTTAAACAAACATTGCGATGAAATTTGCGATTTCAAAAATATTTACGCAGTAGGCGAAATCACATTTCATATAATTTGATACATCTATCAGTTGTATGAATGAGTCACAACAATTTTTAGAGTTGTTTACACTTTTGAATGTGAAAAACACCCGAAATTACAACGTCCATTACTCACGACACATGGATGGTCCTTTTGAGCGCCTTGGAATTCCACGTCAGAGTATCTCAAGATCTCGACGCCTCGACTCTTTGCCCTTTGGTACGTGGACGGCGACACCTCTCTGATCGTGATGAGTTTCCTGAGGCAGCGAGGCGACTGGTCCAACAAAAGGTTGGCCTTCTTGTCGTCTTCACATACGACAACGGCCATTTCGGCTGGAAAGGGGAAATACAAAATCAATTTAAGTAAATTTAATTCTGGGTAACAAAACAAGAAAATTAAATAAACAACAATGTTATTTAACTAGATGCATTCATATTTTTTTACAGGAAATGCGAATAATGACGATCTAATAAATAATGCAGATAACACAATACGCATGGTGAACTTTCAATGGATACATATTGATATAATCATACGTACTTTGGTTAACAATGAAGGCACATGCGTTTGCACCCAACGTGTCATACAACGGCACTATAACCATTGAATAGCAGTAGGCCGCCTGTTCCGTCATGATCCATTCTGGACAATTCTGTGAATAAATACCTGTAAACAAGATACATATTAAATGTAAACATAAATAATCATAAATTTGACATTACTGATATCGCAAACTCACCAACAAAAGTACTTTGTCCGGGTACAAGGCCTTGGCATATAAGCCCTGCCCCGAAGTTCTTCGCTCGTAACAGAGTCTCATTGTATGTCTGCCATACGTATGGCTTGTTTGGTCCCTCACGCCAACCGAGACAATTGCCATTATCTGTAAAGGTAGTAAGGAATTGTCATTTGACATTGACTTTATCTTCACCATTTATCATGTCCACGATCTCATAAACCGACCCACACTTCACTGTAGTTAAATGGCGGAATATTCCACGTTGTGTTAAACACGCTCCAACTTTCCTATGTTTTATTTTTGATTCAGGCAATAAGTACACTTGTCGCGGTGAAGCAAAACAACATAAAAAAGTGGTCTGTCGCGACTACTCTAGTGGCACAAATTACGTTTAACTGTATCCTGTAAACCAGTTCGTGAGTGATGTTAGCAATATTTTGTAATACACGGGTATTATCGTACTTATCGTTAACGAGCGGAAATGTAAGGAAATGAAGTGGGCCTTATGTAGAATTACGCTCGAGGCACTCCCACTTGCAACTGTATGCGAACATTTTGTTACTGGGCCTAGAGGCAACTCAACTTACCTATGTAAATAATAGAGACTTTAACACTATATTGTGAAGTCGTAATCGTTGTAATGTAATTGTACCTCGAGGGTGTTTATCTCTAAGCTTTACAACTTTATTTTCGACCGACTTCAAAAAAGGAGGATGTCCTCAATTCATCTATTTTTAGTGGAGGTATCTAGCTGAAATTCATATCAAATACTCAGGTCTACTGTCCCTTGGAGCTGTGAAAAAAATCAAACTTCTAAGCCAACGCAGTCAGAAGATACAGCCGTTAATGCCGCAAATTTTCGACACTCACAAAGGAATCAAAACCTACAGGGTACTTCCCGTGAACTTAGAATCTTGAAATTTGGTACGAAGCAACGTCTTATAGCACAGATAAAGGAAAAATTGCGAAATTCATTTATACCTACAGGTTTGTACGGAACCCTCGGTACGTGAGTCCGACTCGAACTTGACCGGTTTTTATGTATGTTACGCGATATCTCCACCAAATGTGGGCCGATTTTCAAAAATCTTTTTATGTAGAGCTTATTTCAAGGGTGGTCTGTATTAATATAATTTGGTCACGATCGGATTTGAAGTTTTGAAGTCCGTTATGTAATTCTAATATTAGGGTAGCGTCTCACTTACTTGACTCTTTCACTCCTCGTCGAAATGTCTCGTAAAGTGTGCGTGTATCTTCATGTAGATAACGTAAGAAACGACCGTTCTTTGCTTCTTTGTAAAATTTTGACACTCGCACCATTTCAGGTCCCTGTAATGAAAACGAAATAAAAAATATATTTTTTTATAGCAGTAAGTTGCAAACGAGCAGATGGGTCACCTGTTGGTAAGTGATCTCCACCGCCCATAGACACCCAAGACACAAAAATAATCATGTGTGCGTTGCCACCCTAAAAGGATGGAATGGAAGGGGAGGGAAAAGGGATTGGGAAAGGGAGGGGGAATTGGGCTACCGGAAATCTTACTCACCGAACGAAACGCGACAGCGAGCTGCTACTTTCCGTCGGTTTTCTGTGAGACAGTGGTATCAAAACGGTCGAGCCGACCTATTCCTGCTGTAGATGTAATTGTCTACAGCGTGGCTCTGCCATTCAAAATATTTCTGTTATAATATCAACGACCAATATCAACGAGGAAATGTTACGGTTGATTGTAATTAATGAAAGGTCCGGGGTCATTGCACGGAATCCTTTCAACGGAAAATCAGTTGTAATCTTATTAACGAGTTCACGTACAACAAAGCACTCGTAATGACGAGGACATAATATTAAAACCGAGTACTTCCACGGATAATGACTAATACAAAAACGTTCAGCTCAGAAATTTGGACGCCCGAAAGCGATTTCGCTCGCAGCATAAAGATACTAAAGCTATATGCAAATACCTTTCCGTTAACCTAATGACATAGTTGGCCCACTAACTCAGAATCTTGGCTCCGTACATGGAGCACTCTTACAAATTACGGTATATTATTATTACAGTTTGTACAATGATAAAATGGAACGACGAACGGGTCAAAGTCACTTGTGGGAAAGAAGAAACAAGATCGCTGAATCAGAATTGACGTGACATGAAATGTTATGTCATTAAAGCGACGAAAGGTGCTAATTTATGTTGGCAAGGAGAACATCCAACTTTTTAACGTACATTTTAAAAACGTTTGTTATTGCCTTAATGACTGCCTCGGTGGCGTGGTTGTATTTCGGTACGACTACGGTTCTGAGGTCTCGGGTTCGATCCCCGGGTCGAGCAAAGTGATATTGGATTTTTCCATATCAGCCCGGAGTCTGGAATTTGTGCCCGATATGGCGATAGGCTCGCCCCCTATCACATCTGGGACGGAACTAAGCTCGGCGAAATGTGGGTGTTCTAGTTCGCTAGTGCGCCTCTGCCTACCCCTTCTGGGATACAGGCGTGAGCTTATGTTATGTTATGTAAAATTATTTAAAAAAATGTAGTTATTACCCAATTATTTACGTTTTTTTGGAACATCTAAAAAAATTTACATCTAGAATCTAAATTAGAAAGGTCTTAATTGTAATTCGACTGTATGCTGCCAATACCTCCTAACTAACATTTTATCAAAATATTGTTTTTTGCGCTATCTGTTAGCCCTAATGGAACATGATGTAAATATTTTCTTATAGCAATACTAAACTATTGTAAAATTAATAAACTTTACAATTTTGGGTGCATAAATTTCATCGATATTTTTTAATATAACTAGTTTTTATAAGTTTTTATTGTCTCCTATAAACTTGATCTCAAAGCACTTAGGAGGTATTGGCGGCTTACGGGCGAATTATTAACTAGATAAGAAATATATAATACGATAAGGATGGATATATAAGAAATAAGCACTCACTCAGTGAAGGGTAAAAATTGAACTCGCTGAAACAGTGATAGATTATTATTAAAACGTACTAGTTTTGGAATATAGCGCTTCAATTTATCATCACCTTGTTCAATTATTGTTATCTCTAACTTGTCCTTTGGTGATAACTTTAAACAATTTTAAAATACTGTAATCAATCACTGTTTTAGCGAATGTGAACGTTTTTAACAAAAAAATCAATTCGTGAAACATCAAGCAATCTGATCATGATTTTACTATGCAAGGTCAGAAGGAAACTGGTCACACGACGCGAAGTCAAAAATGTGCTTGTGTGACCGAGTATTTTTAACAAACTAACGTGACACACCGACAGTTGACGCTCCTTCTAAATTTACTAATGCATTAAGACAGCTTTAGAATCACATTGTGTGGTTTAGCCGTCGAGGCTTGTTAATGTGAAGGTGCTCATAAAACGTTATATCTTCATTCAGAAATGTTACTAGGGAGGTTATGAAAGACATTCTATGAGTCACTTCTATTACTATCTCGCGTACATTTCTTTGATATGATCACGGGTTAAATACTTGAGTGATCTGACGTTTGTGATGCGTCACTGATATTTCTATATATATTGCAGGAAAGCCCTGAAGAGGGCGTTCCTGCGACGTGGGTTTTCTTGGCAAGTGAAAATAAGATGTGGCTGAAATAGTTGACATTGCCGACACGCCATACACGATACTATTTCCGCGTAAGATGTTCTTGAACGGCAGCTGCCTGTCGACAGCAAGTTAAACAATCTAAAAACTTTCTACATTCGTAATTTTTTTATTCAATTCTTGGCCTAAAATAGTTTTCATTATTAAGAATGGTGTAGCTTTTTGATTGGTAGATCCATGCTGTAGACAGTAATGTCTATAACACGGATGGGCCGGCTCGACTCGTTTGATACCAATGTCTCACAGAAAACCGATGTAAAGTTGCTACTCTACGTAGAAGCGAGCTGCTGCTCGCTGTTGCGTTTCGTTCTGTGAGCGTTCGGTGGCTCAATTCCCTCCTCCCTTTCCTAATCTCTATTCCCCTCCTTGCTGGTTGGCAACGCACAAATGATATGATGTATATGGGCGGTGGAGATCACATACTATCAGCTGACCGACATGCTTGTTTGCCATTCACTGCTATTTAAAAAAAAAAGAAGACAAACTAAACTAATAAAAGTGTAAGCACTTCTGTAATGGATGACAATAAAACAAGCTTATGTTATATTACGTTATATTACCGTTGCTTAGCTTTTACTTAACTTATAATAATTTATGTGTGTGAAGCGTTGAGATTATTTTATTGCTCAGTCACCATTTATTGTATAATTATCCGTTCTTTAATAGTCTTCGAATTTAATGAAGTGGCTTTGACCTCAAACTTGACTAAATTAAAAAGTACTTAATTTGTTTAAGTTTAGTCCGATGGCAACATAACTGCTACCAATGTAGTTTTTTTATTACTTTGGTCAGTTACCTTGTTGCCTTTAATTAAGTTGTATTTGGACAGTAGCCCGAGCACGAAAAACTAATGTAAATGTAAATGTATTCGAGTTCGCTGCGCACTGATGACGTTTGGTTAATATTTCATACAAATTTCATAGACGCGCATCGAGCTGAAATACATTTACGGTTGTCAGAAATTTTCCTGCTCAGGCCGCAGATCAATAAAGCATTTCGCCGTAGTAACAAGCAAGCTACATAATATTTTCGTTTCGTCAATCCCTCAGCATTTGATAGAGACAAGAGGGAGTTCGGATCCACTAGTTCAAAACGATATGAGACCGAGTTAAGTAATTTGTGTAATTGTGGTTATTTGAATTACAGTTAGTTACACATGTATTTTTTATAGCACTGACTGGCTGACGAACAGGTGTGTTATTTGATGGTAAGTATCTCTACCGCCCAAAGATATCCAAGACAATAAGAATCATGGGTGTGTTACCAGCCTAAAAGGATGGGGAACAGAGATTGGGAAAGGATTGAAACGCCGAAAATCACACACCCAACGAAATGCAGCAGTGAACTTCCACTTTCCATCGGTTTTCTGTGAGATAGTGGTACCAAACCGAGCTGGCCCATTTGTGCTGTACACGTAACTGCCTACAGCGTGGCTCTACCACTCAAAGTAATTTATTCAATTAATATTTTATCGAGCAAGAAAATGAATAACAAAATGTAAATATCACTATTTGACTTTTATTTAACTGAATGCTCAGAAGTGTAGTACCTATAAAGTGTCTATTGATAATAATGTTTATTGTTTAGTTTACATAATGCAATTGGATTGCGTTCCGTTTTACGTCATCAATATTCTATTTGTATGTGAACGATCACATAAATTTTCCCTAATGTGTTGCTAAAAAAATAATCAACAAAAATTATGGTCGAAATACATCGTTGTCTATGCTCAGCAGATTTATATGCATACAGAGAGTGAAATGGAATTTATTGCAATGGATTGTAAGAAGCGAAATCTATTATTAAGTCTACCACCATGAAAGCTGTTGAAAGGTTTATAATGAAGTTACTCTTGCAACTTTGCTCTCATAAAATATTCTTAGCAATACAAAGAAGATATCGTGTTTAAGGATTAACGATTAAGATGAAATTTTACGTAAGTTTAAGTTAAGACTGCTTTGGTGGCGTGGTTGTATTTCGGTACGACTACTGTTCTCTCGTTCTCGGGTCTAGGTCTCGGGTTCGATCACCGGGTCGGGCAAAGTGATATTGGATTTTTCCATATCAGCCCGGAGTCTGGAATTTGTGCCCGATGTGGCGATAGGCTCGCCCCCTATTACATCTGAGACGGAACTAAGCTCGGCGAAATGTGGGTGTTCTAGTTCGCTAGTGCGCCTCTGCCTATCCCTTCGGGGATACAGGCGTGAGCTTATGTATGTATGTAGTATGTACTTATAACGTTTTATCTGTTACTAAAACGATATTAATCTTTCGTACACACAATTTGGGAAAACTACCAACGAACAAATCATATTGAGTCTCATAAAAATGTCATTTCACCTTGTTTTGGTGTAAAATTGCACTCTACTGACTAAACCGAGTCAACAGTGTATTAATGACACATATCACTCGTCGACAATTACGGACGCTGCGTTAAAAATTGGCTACCGATCAAATATGTCACGGGATAGCACCTTACCGGGTTATTGTTCTATGCAAATTAATATGTAACTGCCAAATGTTGTCCATCCATCACATGAGCTCACGTGAGGGATAAGACCAGATTTTTTAGTATTGACAGACATTCCAATTTTGTATGTCCAAGTCATGAATCTAATGATGCACATTTTTATTTCAGCACGGCAGAGACTACACTAATACAAGAGGTGAATGCAATGCAGTCCAATGGTCAAACGGTTAAAAATCTAATTGGAGACTCCATCATATCTTGAAGAAATTTATATACAAAGAGTAAGCTCTAAGAATCACAAAGAATCTTGAAAATCGATCCTCATTTGCCGAAGATAACAACCCGTTATTATTGTTTTTTTTTTATCCGGGCACGATGAAGTGACTACACTGCACCTGACGGTAAGCGTAGTGCAGAGTCCAAAAAAACAAATAATGGGTTTATCACTGGTCGCCAGAATCATGCCGGCCTTTAAGCTTCTTCACACTCGGAATCCGAAGAGGGAAGAAGCAAATCGAGGGGTTTGCGACAGGCGGATGACCAATGCAGACACAGGGATACCCCCATACCCGTCCCAACCAACCATCAAGTCATGCCGCAAGCCCTCGAGATTTATAATTAACAAGTAACGTATATAAAAAGTCGCCTCCTTGGTCTAGTAGCATTGTAGTAGTAGCATGCATCGGCTGTCGACGGGAGGAGTCCTGGGTTCGATTCCCAGGTCGGGCAATGCAAATTTTCTAATTTAATTTGTTCGGGACTGGATCCCTCATAGGAGGTTGACGTCAGGCGGCCGGTCGTAAAAACTTTGCCGTATCCTCTCTACAACATGCTTGAAAAAGTTGCGCCGACCCCACATTATGGTGGGATAAGGGCAGATAGAAAGAAAGTACATAAAAAGGCAGAATGACGACAGATAAATGGTCAAATGAACAGTTTATCGGAAGTCCTCAGAATGACGCTGGATAAATGCTTATTCCTAGTCCGAAGAGGGAATACACCAATCGAGGGGCCTGTGTCAACACAGGCGGATGACCGCTGCAAGCACAGGGACACACGTACGCCTATATACCTCAACTAAACATGAAAACTGCAAACCCCTCAAAGAAGAGAACAAATACGGGCTGATCTCGAAACACCATCCATAAGCTATGTGGGTTACTGTGGCAAGTATGGACACCACGTTTGTGGTTATCCGGGCGGATATGGATATCCTACCACTAAGACCATTGACGTCAAATCCTGTTTGTTTTTATAGTGGCTTGGGAAAGTGACTAATGGGGAACTTGCACAAAAATTATAACGAGAAATTGTGTTGATAAATCAATAAACAAAGCCATGAAATGTGCTATCTTAATATTTCTAGTATAAAATAATTGATATTTTACTAAATATCCTACTTATAAATTACGCATAATGGAACGTAATTGCAAAACCCAAGTGACGTCATTGCATAAAGAATCATAGAGCAGTGTTTCCAAGTTAGGGTAATTTCGGAGGTCCTTCTCTTCTTTCTTCCTAATTTTTACTTCTTTATTTATAGAAATAGCTTTGACATTTCTACGCGGTGACATCACGTCCTTTTTAGCGCGGGGTTTCGTAAGTCATATTTTGACTTGCGATAATTAAATGATTTGTGCATATTTTAATGTTTTTATTTCTGGTGTGTTTATTTGAGACCTAGTTCTTTACAATAAACTAAAAAGAATTACATGCAAGGTCTCTATTATTCTGCACAAGATGCTACATCCACATGTATACCTCTAGTTTTGGATAAATTGAGCAAAATGACATTGTTGTGTCGTTTCTGATTGTGTCATGTCATTTGCATTCATTTCATGTGGCTATTGCTATAGGTAATTGAACATGAATTGAAATGGGTTATTTGTTTATAGCTAAAACTAGAAAACGATCAGTCGGTTCACTTGATGGTAAGTGATCTCGTTTATATGCAATAAAAATAATTCCGAAATGTAATAGAAAAATAATAACTTCAAAAAATTCAACCCAATCCAATTCGAAATGTAGTGCATTTTCCGTTGATGAGACTTGTCTAATTTTCCTCGCAATTGGGACCCCATCGTCCGTGTGCCTTTTTTATTTCGCGGGGAAAATTGTTTTACCACTACCGCGACGTTTGAGGGAAGACGTAACGGTTATGTTGGATTCGCCGGTCTTACGACCCAATGCCATACCGCCTGGGAGAGATGGTGAAAATCCGGGCGGCACTGAGCCTAGTTCCTCTCGCTATGTATATATATCCTACACCGGCAATACCGACTAAAAACCTAGCAGTGACCCTCTTCGGCGCATTAGGAATGGCTCTGGGTTTCCCTAGGGGAGAAGCGCCCAGGCTTCAGCCGGAACCGACCCTGCGTAGTGCCGCCTTGCGGCCCGTCTCTATTGTGGGATGGTCAGTGTGCCTAGTGTAACTCGTTTTCCCGTGCTTTATGTATTTTTATTTACATTTACAGTATGGATGAAATTAATAAAGGTAATTTAGGGAACTATATTTTAACAAAAAAAATTGCTGTTTTGTTAACGCAGTGTAAAATAGAAGAAAAATTTAGTCTTTTTCACATCCACGTATAACGTCTGTGCTTTTTCATCCAGCATGCACACTGGCTGTACAATATAACATGTTTTTATTTATTCGTTTTGTTAAAATAATTTTCGACACCGAACCTTAATTACTTTTCTAAATTTATTTTAACAACTGTATTACGTTTAAATTCATTTTTACGAATAACAACAACAAATCTATTCTATTCGTCACATGACCGAACTATAATAATAAAACGCCTAAAATATACGAAACCTGTGACAATGGTAATAAAAAAACTAAAATACCTCGGATACGTATTTTCAGATGTAATACCTATATTTATATCGACTTACGAAATACGTTGAGTTAAAAAAAATCGATTGTCTCTCGCTATATAGAAACCGTATGCCGTCTGGTTTGTGTGCCAAAATACTTGAAAAATTGCCAATGATACAATTATATTTACGTTCATTCAACTAGCATTTCCCGCGACTTTGTCCTTGCACAATTGATTAAGTTAATAGCATCACTAGTCACTACTGATTTTTTGTTCATGTCATGCAAAAAAAAATCAATTTCAGAAACATTTTGGACTCCTAACTTCAGCTATTGAATATTGATATTATTTACCAGCGCTATAGAGGTATATCATAAAGGTGAAAAGGAAACAAGGATTTGAAAATCATTTCACTGTTACAATACCTGTTTCCTAGAAAAGCCTTTTAACGCGAGCGAAGCCGCGTCAACAGCTAATCTAATGTGAAATAAAGACAGGCAGTAGCACTTTATATATATTTAATTTTAGCAACATTTTAGTCTCCGCATTTATGTTTATGTAAATGTTTCGTCACCATTTACCGATGATTTATTACATAATATATTTTATCTGTTTCTGAACTATATGTTAAAACGTCATTTTAGACTTTAATATATTATTCAAATTGTTGAATGTCCATCCATATTATTACCTACAAGTTACAACATTTTGTCAACGGAATTATGCTGACAACCTACTAATGTTTCGACTATTACTAAGAACCATATTTTGCTGAAATTATATTTTCTATTTGAGAATATTTTACCAATGTTAATTAATTATTATCTTTAATAATATTTATATTTAAATTGTTGAGTTTCAGTTTTTATAAACGTGCATTGCAAAAATTATTGCAATTTTGTATTACCTATCACTTATTTTATATTTTCGCTGACATAAGTTCATTTAATTTACAAATACACGTTTGAGTAGCGACATATTAATACATATATGTATCTAAAACCATACTTAATAAGAAATTAAAACAACTCTACGCACAAAAAATATTTGCGATATTATATTTTATAAAAAGTTTTAATGAGAAAATTGAGCAAGAAAATATAAACAAATATTTTCTTTTTAATATTAAAAAAATAAAACATAACTAGGTAAAAAACATTTAAAAAATACATAACTCTTCCGGTAGTAATCACGTCTCAATATGAAACAGAAATTTTACGAAAAAATATTTAAATAAATTATCTAGGTGTACGACACGGCAAAGGCCGACTTTAATGAATTAAAAAACAACTTCTAGAATGTGTTGTTTCTATTTCTAATCAGTCGCACATGTATATTCGACAGAGAGACTTCTAAATGATCCGAATCTAAATGTTACGGAGCTCTGCCAACTGTTGGGACGTGACAATCATCCAACAGTGTTTCGACCTCTCTAAAAGCAATTATATTTTACGCAATACTTTACATAAATAATACTTGCAACTTGCCGTGTCGCTTGCTCTCACGTTTACATTTTCAGCTGCGTTTCTTTTCCCATAAAATGTAATTTACAGCTTCATATCGACGGTCATTGTGGAACATCTAACCAAAGTATTTAAAAATTGATGTCTTTTTTACGATTCCCCAGCATTAGAGAGATTCAAATCGCGTTGTTGCAATCAATTCGTGTTAATCGCCCTATTGTATTGTTAATAGCAATTAGTTTGTAAATCATATCGGTGTTACTTACTCTGATGGAATCGGACTGGTCGTTCAGATTTATCGGAGGTCGGATCGGGGCGACCCCGACGCAGCAATCACAACACGCCATTGTTAAATATGACCGTTATTGCACCACGTAATGCACCTATTATTTTGAATATTCAAGCAATTTCACATTGCGCAACCATTGCCGTTCGTATCGCGAAACTTTTCATCGAGTTCACTAATCACAGGTGGTCCGCGTTTGTCCAAATTCGATTGTTCCGTGCAATCGTTCTTGGCTGCGACGGTATTTGGCGCGGTTTTCGAGTAACTCGTCACTTTCGCTAAAGTCTTTTGGGTACTAACAGGAGAGCAGCGAGCTGAGCCGCCCGACGTACAATGAGTTAAAAATATCGCTCGAAGATGCGCTGCCAACTCGAAATCGTTGGCGGTTGAGATTAGGACAATTCGAACTTTGATACGACGACATTACGAGTTTACCTTTCGAGTATCTTTTATAGTGTTTTTTTTTAATAATACAAGTCTCAAAACGTATTATGACTAGAATTTGTAAATCTAGTAATAACTTGCTTCTACGTTTTTAATATAAATATCAATTATCATAAATAGTTTTAATGAATTTTTATTAACGGTCATTGTCCGATAAATTGGCGTCATGACACATTCAGTCTTTAGTACTATCTTAGTGAAGGTGACAACTAAATTGTTGATAAACACGAACATTTGTGTAAAAATTCGTGAATATATAACTATCAATAAAACAATAATAATCCATACGATATATCGTGTATAGCAACAAACGATCATAGATAAAAACAAAGTTATTGATACAAATGAAATACCAATTGAAAAAATAAAGAACTAACAACCTATAAAGCTAAGTGTATAAAAATACAATATAATTTACATTGAAACTGAATGCGGAAATGCAACCGGAAGGAAGGTAGGGCGAGCTCCGTTAACTGGCACAATTAGTAGATCGTTGAAACCTTAATTTAAAAAATCCGTTTAAGTTTCCGGTGACTAACCGTTTTTGTAGACGGCAATCAAGAAAACAAGTACGGAAGGTTTAGGTACGGAAAATAACTGGTGTTATTATGATGTGTCTTGGCTCAGCGCTATACACTGCTATGTAGTTAATACTATGTAGGTACCTAGAATGGCAATCCCACAACCATGGATCCGACTGATACTCTATGCGAAACAAATGCTTTAACCTACCACATCGAGTTAATACAAATTGACATACAGAATACATACACATATGAACTTAGTAGCGAATAAAGGTTTTAATAACATAATACCTCTATATTCACAGAAAGAAGATATTGTGTGTGTATGTATGTTAGAAGTTAGAATATTACTAAATGTGGAAATGCTTCAGAGATTGGAGTTGTCATTTAGTTTATTCCTATATTAGTGTTTTTAATGGCCACGCTGTAGACAATTACGTCTACATGGGACATGGGCCGGCACGACCGATTTAATACCAATGTCTTACAAAAAACCGACTTAAAGTGGCAGTTTGCTGTAGCGTTTCATTCGGTGAGAAACATTTCCGGTAGCCCAATTCCACCTTCCTTTCACAATCCTTATTCCCTTTCTTTTAGGTTGGCAACTCACCCATGATTTATTTAATGTCTTGGGTGTGTATTGTGTTTACCATCAGGTGACCCCCGTTTGCCAGCCTCTGCTATAAAAAAACATTAATTTAACCCACCGGCTCGAGCAAGCTCTGTTCGTGCAGTGTCACGAGGGGTTTCTCCGGCTTGGGCCTCGTGCTGAGGTAGAAGGCCGACGCGGCTGCCACGCCAGTCAGCGCGAGCGCGCCCGCTGAACCCCCTACCATCCATAGGTACTGGTCGATCTCGCTCACTGGGGACAAAACAATATGTTATTTGAAATAGTCAATGTCTCATTGTAATTTTGTCCGCCAAAAGGACCACAGACGGATGAAGGCTGTCACGGATTAGTGGCCCAGAGAGGCGAAAAGGAAAATAGGGTGACCACCAGCCAGACGAGAAGATGACATCATAAAAGTTTAAGGCAGAACGTCGTTGAGACTGGCGCAGGAGAAAAAATGTTGGTGTGACAAAGAAGAGGCCTATGTCCAGTGAATAACATAGGGCTGATATGATGATGATGATGATGATGATGATAGTCAATGTTTCAGAAAAATCCGTGGTCAAGGATGATGGACAATATAAATCAAGTATGTTTGTAAATGTTTGAATAAGACATGTTTTTCGATACGCTGCTGCTATATTTGAAAATAAATCTTCGTAATTTATGCTACATACTTCCAATCGTACAATGCATTAAAAACAGAAATAATAATAAACCGTCCAAATTAAAGGCATTGCGCTCTTCTAAAAGTCTATAGTGCTATCCCGACTTATTGTTACTGGAATCTGAATACACCACTGTCTATCCAGATTCAGATCCCAAAACACGACTCGCTTGAACAAGCCTTTATAATAGACATTTTGTGACATAAAAAATAGTCATTGGGACCTAAAGCGGTACTTTCATTGACCTCATGCTGGGCAAGCAAACGCTGTTAATTAAACAATGTAGAACATCACGAACAATATATGGCACGCTTAAATATCTCCGTAATTATGATGCGAAATCACGAAATTATACGTTACGACAACTGAATGAACATTATGGATCGTAATTTAATTATATTCTTCGTACGTGACACATGTAAAAAATATTAATCGTATAGAACCTCAGAGGCAGCAATCGGTAGTATTTTAATAAATCGTCAACACCGTATATGGTGTCGATAATATTGACGCTAAAAAAACACGACAAATTTATCTGTGAGGCAGGTACTTTCGATAATGACCCGGCTGGTGCGACCTTCGTTGTCAATCTGAACGTGGCTAATGAAGATTGAAGTACATCGAGAAATTTTATTTCCTCATCGATAAAAAAATATTGGACTTCAGGGACACGCCGTGCTGCGATGATTTAATTATGTTTGAAGTAGTTTGAACCCAGCATTGTGATAATCGGTTGAAGTTTTGAATATCCACATTGAAACCTATAGAGAGTACTTGAGAGTACAAACACATGCCTGTTAAGTCAAAGAAGTACGCAGAGATGAATAAGATGGCATAAAAAAGCATGGGTGTGAACAATTATGTCTATGTGCCAATTAAGAATGATATATCTCTTTTTCGACTAGTTTATTTACAACACATGATGATATAGAAGGCAAGCCTATCAATCAATAACACAAATCCTAGTATCCGGGCTGATACAGAGCAGAGTAACCCAATATCACTTTACCAGACATGGAGATCGAACTCGAAGGTTCAGGCCGGTGATTGTACAGCGTAAACAAAAAAACTAGGTACACCACCGAGGCGGCACTGGTGTAGTAGTGTTTTTATTTATTTTAATTTGCGAGCAAACAAGTCTATAAAATCATAAAACAGATTGCAAACTTCAAAACATGACTACAAATATTGTCGGAAAAATATAAAAATTGAAGAAAATACATCAATATTGCATACTGTCGAAATCACCCACAGATGAAATACAAAACATTAACAAAGCCGTTGCTACGTCTACCACAACGATATTACAATCTCATGCACAAGGAAATGTCAGTAAGACAACTTTCATGCAGCCAAGCGAGGAACAGTTCCTGGATTATAAACTGCGTGCAGTCTAGCCAGTTTAGAAAGTGGAAACCGGGGAGCGCGTGCGCAGACAACGTATTAGCGCACACGATTTCTCGGGATTCTCTCGCGCTTTCCACTGACACACTTTTACCACGGTCCACAGCAAAAATGAACATACTTGTTCAATAATAATTAGTACTTGTCCAAGATATTAATAGATAAAATGAAAGCTGTATAAAAGACAAAATAGTTGCAAGTTCCAATAACGTTAATAATCCCATTTTACGTGATAATTATCAATCATTTTTTGCTTAGACTGCCTCGGTGGCGTGGTGGTATTTCGGTACGACTACGGTACTGAGGTCTCGGGTTCGATCCCCTGGTCGGGCAAAGTGATATTGGATTTTTCCATATTAGCCCGGAGTCTGGAATTTGTGCCCGATATGGCGATAGGCTCGCCCCCTATCACATCTGGGACGGAACTAAGCTCGGCGAAATGTGGGTGTTCTAGTTCGCTAGTGCGCCTCTGCCTACCCCTTCGGGGATACAGGCGTGAGCTTATGTCTATGTCTATTTTTTGCTTAGATATTATTTACATCGCAAAGAGACCAATGACTACTAATATAATAAATAAAGAATAAGGTAGAGTAAAAATATATTAACACTAACTAACAGACATAGCCTAAGCCAGTGCATCTAGATAAATAAAATTATGCAACGTTCTTTAAACTAATCATAGGTAAGCATTAAAATACGGAGGGAGTTGGTAAAATAAGAATGAAAGTTGTATGGAAAGATTACAACACACGACAAGTTCCTATATTAAAACGACTTTTAATCTATTTCAATTATAAAATGCTGACCGAACCCCATTAACCTAGAACCTTTTTATTTTTAACTAGGTAATAAATCAACTTAGGCAATAGGTTCTTGGATTTTATGTTAAATGGTGGTTGGGGTCCATGCAGGTAGCAAAATATCCAACAAGCAGGGGCCATTATACATTTTATAATAACCATGAGATTAGCTCCAAGAAAGAGTAGCTATTATTTTTCGGGACCTACACTCGCAATGATTTAATACAGCCCAAAAATAAACTTTTGTTTTAATAAAATATCAAACGTATTAAATATTCTATACCTGAGAAAGACTGATCAAAACTAGCCGCGATAAATGCAGATGAAGTGAAGCAAACCCATGTTAAATTAGGCACAGGGCTACACGAATCGCAAAAGTCAATGTCGTAATCAACATTTCAATCATTAGAAGGGCTCACATATAATTTGAAGGTAACGTTTAAGGTCGCATTGCTGGCCTCGATACCTTGTCTCTTGTATAACCGAAGGTACTTGTCGATTTCAAAAGTTAGAACCTTGGTGCTCTAATTTCCCCTCATTGTGCATTCAAAGGGCGTAACAAGCATGACGGCCCTTGAAGGGCCTCTCGGTCTTTCAACAATAGAAACGAATAATCGTTTATTTTCATTAGATGATATCGGTTCTCATGGGGCACGGCAGTTTTAAATCTCGTTTAAACTATCATTGTGTGCAAAATTGTTAACGGAGCCATGCGAAATTATTCATGTCCCGCCCAGTCAATCTTTTATAATCATAACGATTATGAGATGCCACTGCATCTTATAATAAAGCGAATAAATAAACGTTGTGTAGATTTTTTTTATAGCAGAGACTGGCAAACGAACAGATGGGTCACCTGATGGTAAGTGATCTCCACCGCCCATAGACACCCAAGACATAATAAGAATCATGGGTGCATTGCCAACCTAAAAGGAAGAAATGTAAAGGGAGGGTAAAGGGATTGAGAAAGGGAGGGGGGAATGGGCCTCCGGAAATCTCACTCACCGAACGAAACGCGACCGCAAGCTGCCACTTTTCGTTGGTTTTCTATGATCTGAATATTCATAATTATCGGTTATAACTATACACCAATACACGTCCCGATGTAATTCGTTTGTAATAATTGTGCAGTAATAAAATCACTTACAGCTGTTGCATTGGTTCCACCATATGGTTTTCTCCTGTGGATCCACTTCAGTCTTCTTTTTTTCCATTTTTTTAAGCTTCTTTTGTATCTTGTGGCATTTTTCCTTAACACTAATTTCAGTCTTGACCTCAGTTGCAGTTTTCACTTTGTCCTTTTTAACGTTAAAACCGAACTTTCCACTGCCCATTTTGTTATTTTGTCACGAAGTTACTTGTCTTTATTTTACCATACTACTGGTGCGTGCGTTTGCATAATCATTTTCATCGATGCCTAAGCCATAGGCTGCTTCGCTGCATGGTTTTAAAATGTTAAACTTAATACAAGCCGCGCTTGTACCGTCCGCCACTCGCGTGTCGTAAAGATATTCGATATCTTACAATGATGTCGCGACATTAATCGAATCTATAAAAACTAAAGGTTTTTATAGAATTATCTGAAGGCTTTGGCCTTGCAACGTTCAATAACACAAAGATTTTGATAACCGATAGCGTCTGATTCAGTCGCTTATCGAATTCAGGCCGTGGTCATTGAACGGATTACGAAAAGATTACATTGAAAAAATTACTGGATAGTCAGCAATTGTTAGCTAGGCCTATTGGTGTATTGCTTTGGAATTGCCTGAAGGTTTTTAAGGAAGTGGAAACCGCAACAATTTACGCGGCCACTCAAGTAAATCGCAGACATTTACCACGTCAGTGAAGCGAGACCTCTGGACGCTGTACCTAGCATTATCTGCTTGATGACCAACCATAAGCACACAATTTGTTGTCACATAACACTTTTCGAAATTGTAACCGCAAATAACTTTATAGGCACCGAATTGTTTCATAAATAGAGCAAAATAAATATACTGCTAAAACTATTTTGAATTGCAGTTACACGTTGATATTTGTATAAGAAATGGACACCTAAGTAGCAGCGATAGCTCAGTTAGAAATGGCACAGACTGCTGAGACGAGTGTCGGAGGTTCGAGACCAAACCTAAAAAAAGAGCGCACACCCCTGACTTTTCTATCTTAAGTGTGTTTTCATTGTGAAATATCGCATGCTTTTAGCTAGTCAGTAATCATACTGGTTAAGTTGCAGACATTTTCTTGTCAATTGAGTTATTTGAACACTACGGCCTTTATTCATAATAAAACACTTATCGAAGATATAAACTCATATTGGTAAAAATGCATTTTAAGCCTATCGAAGGTTCAATAAAATTCTTTATTCATAATAGTTTACTATAGCTTCAGTAACTAAAATATATTTACCGTGTCACAATGTTGCTAGTACATAGATAAAACGTGATTTTAACAAGTTTTGTCTCTGGAAAGTCATGGAGCGATGGCCTAAAAAAAAACAATCATTCGCGCGCGACCATGGCAACCATGGCGACCAGTTTAGTTTGTTTATATATTTATTTAATTAATTTAATCAAAGTAAAACTATGTTTGTTGCATGTGAAGTGATTTTGTTTTATGCAATACCTAAACATCAACGAAGATGGGTAGATTATGGATATTTGGAAATGAAATTTAGATTTGGAGGATATTCCTTGGAGCGTATGAATGAAAAGAAAGGGGGCTTTCAAATCGTGTAAGAAAAATACCCTGCCTTCTCTGAGAATGGAATTCAGGACCGGACTTTCCAGTTCACAGCGGCTTCAACAGAACCGTCTAAAACCCATTGTATTGAAGAATAATTAGGCAACATGCGTGCATAAGTATTTTTTGTTAAATCAGATTTAATAAAATTCATCATTGTATTTTTGAAGTGTTTTATTTCTCATGATTTATTCATGTGACGCTATATTCGTGTTTAGATAATGATGATATTGAAGAAAAATATGTTTTGTTGAAATCAAGGTATGTAATTAAATACCACACGGACAATATTAAATACTAGCTGACTTCAAACAAATCTATCCTACGGAGACCCTACATTTTCTGGAAAAAAGTAGCCTATGTGTTATTCCTTTATAAATAAATACATCCTCGAATGTTCTGTGAATGGTGAAGAATCACTTAAGACAAGTTTATCCTCTCAATATTATTACGCTGTCCGACCTGGCGCGCGTATATTTCAAATAAACTGAGCGACTTATGACATGAGGTCATAACTTTTGCATCACATTTATTTGTCTTGTTGTCCTAGACATTTTTATTCTAGACTATAATCCATTTCGTTACCGAATTAAATTCAGATCCGTTCAACCATTCTGGTGTGAAAGAGTAACAAAACATCCACACAACCTCACAAACTATCGTGTTTATAACATTAATTGCATTTGATAGAAGTCTCTCTGAAGTCTAGAAGACTGCCTTGATGGCGTGGTGGTATTTCGGTACGACTACGGTTCTGAGGTCTCGGGTTCGATCCCCGGGTCGGGCAAAGTGATATTGGATTTTTCCGTATCAGCCCGGAATCTGGAATTTGTGCCCGATATGGCGATAGGGGGGGCCTATCACATCTGGGACGGAACTAAGCTCGGCGAAATGTGGGTGTTCTAGTTCGCTAGTACGCCTCTGCCTACCCCTTCGGGGATACAGGCGTGAGCTTATTTTTTAATGTTTATGATAGAAGTCGCAGGCACCCTCAAATTAATCCCAACCAAAACTGGTGGAGCGTCAAATACGAATCAGTTGATCGAAATCGGCCATATTTTTTGCTATTGAAGCGTTAAAGTAGGGTGCCAGCTTCTATAAATTGCAGACATTTTATGGAAGATTTTGGGAACGTTTTAACGCTATTGAGCTATTATGAATAACAATTTTTCGCAAACGGCCTACAGCGGTATTATAGCGTCCCACTAAGTTATTATGAATAAAGGCCTTAATTTGCATAAACAAAATTAGAATTAAAGTAACCTCTATAACGGGCTGACTTAATAAATTCATTAAGAGAAAACGGAAACTTTATGTAAATGTGAACATGGCATGAAATGTAAATACGGTTTGCAATCTCTGACTAATTGTAATTCGCTGGAGGCTTCGGTTTTCGAGTTAACAACCCAAAAGCTTACAATGTTGAGTATCCATGGCACTGTATAAGCAGGTGAAACAAATTTTTCGACAACATTATTCAATTAATCGGATAAATCCAAAGATATTCCATGTCTGTCTGTCCTTCATTATCAACAGTAAGTACATTTTATGTGCGAAATTTGATAAATCTAGCGTTACTTATAAATGAGTGTGCGTTATCAATTTATTGTTAATTAATTTTATGTGTGATTGATTTACTAGGATAGATACGATGTCGAGGTCTTCAATATTTTACTGTATCTGATTACAAAGAGTTATACATACATAATATCACGCCTGCATCCAATAGGGATAGGCTGAAATTATGGATTACCAGTTTGCCGTATTCTGACATACTACTGACTGCCTCGGTGGCGTGGTTGTATTTCGGTACGACTACAGTCCTGAGGTCTCGGGTTCGATCCCCGGATCGGGCAAAGTGATATTGGATTTTTCCATATCAGCCCGGAGTCTGGAATTTGTACCCGATATAGCGATAGGCTCGCCCCCTATCACAACTGGAACGAAACTAAGCTCGGCGAAATGTGGGTGTACTAATTGGCTAGTGCGCCTCTGCCTACCCCTTCGGGGATACAGGCGTGAGCTTATGTATGTGTGTATGTATGTATGACATACTACTTTCACTTCATCTATTTCCATCAATCATTTCAGGCATTCGCGTTGCCTTAGGGTACCTACTCTTGACCTGTCCTTTATTTGTCATACAAAACCGTATACAGTAAATCATATGCTATATAAATGTCAGTGATATGGACCTGTTACTACAGTGCAGCTAGCCCTATAAGCATAACTTCATGAATACAAAGTGCATAACAGTCCGCACCAAATAATTCACTACAGTTCTCACTACAGAAACTTGTAATCTTTCCATCGAATGCGCGACGCCGTGCTGACCTAATAACTTGGAGCCACCCACGCAACCGAACACACTGACGACGTGCAGGAACAAACAATTGGATTATTAATCTATACGTAATATAAAGACTGCCTCGGTGGCGTGGTGGTATTTCGGTACGACTACGGTTCTGAGGTCTCGGGTTAGATCCCCGGGTCGGGCAAAGTGATATTGGGTTTTTCCATATCAGCCCGGAGTCTGAAATTTGTGCCCGTTATGGCGATAGGCTCGCCCCCTATCACATCTGGGACGGAACTAAGCTCGGCGAAATGTGGGTGTTCTAGTCCGCTAGTGCGCCTCTGACTACCCCTTCGGGGATACAGGCGTGAGCTTATGTTATGTGTTTTGTTATGTTATGTTATGTAATATAAAGCTGTATATCCTGACAGCAGTCTGTTAATTAATAATAATAGGGCCTATTATTAAATAATTAATAAAAGGGCCGCTTCCAACAGGTTTGAATCAGTATTCAAACCTGTTGGAAGCGGCCCTATTATTAATAATAATGCATTTTACATTAACCGCTCGGCAGCCGGTAGCCGAGCCGCTTCTGAGGGGTCCTATGTGAAAGAAAATAAAGAAACTGAATTTTCATGATATATTCTTATTAAATCATCAATAAAGGATTTCTTAATACTCCACCCATAGAGAGGTGAGAAAGTTTTACAAAGTTTATACGCTAAAGACTGATCTAACGTAATAATTGCATACATTTTTGAAGTATGAAGTTTCAAGTAAAATAAATGTGTAAAGAAATCGTAAAGTGAGTACGTAAAAACTAAGCCAAATCCTTTCTGCAAAATGCTTGAAAACGTTATTTCGCCGACCCCACAATATTAAGGTGGGATAATGGCAGTTAAAAAGCGAAGTGAAATTGCGAAATAATTTTTAGATGAAACTGAATGAATTCTCTCTGTGTCAGTAAAAAAATAATCTGTTACAATACACTGCAGGGAGGAAAGAGAAAGAAAATATTTTTGTTTAATTACGGGCGGATCAGAGATCAGAAAACTAATTGCTGCATAAACACCGGCTTATTAATTAAAAGGGAAACTTATGAAACGTTTCGATGTTGAAAAACTAATATGATTTATTGGGTCGACATTTAGCGTCATGTGACCGCTGTTTTGGAAACACTAGGTGACTGTTCGGCGCAGAAGTGATGTGATATGTAAACATGACCTACTGATGTGCGCGTTGTAGATTTCACACCTCGACCGCTGAAAGTTGTTAGCATAAACTACACCAAAACACAACCACGCTAAACGCAAATGTAGTTCAGCACTAAAAAGTGTTCTATATTTTTTGTTTGTCATACAAATTATAAAGTGCAGTTCAGTTTTGTTGAAGGCCAACTCACTGGGTAAGTGAGTGATATTGAAAAAATAATAAATCCACCTCAAATGAATTTAATATGGATTATCATTAGTTGATCCACATGCTTGTTTCTCAGGAAAACATAACCAACTCTTATAACAGTATTATTATAATTTTACTTATACCGATTCCCATACAAAACAAAACGAAGGACGTTTATAATAATACTGCTATAAGAGGTGGTGGTAAGTGGTAACCCTGCTGTTCTTAGTTTAACAAATAAATAATACCTATCTATTAAACGACAATTTGGCAAAGGCTATACTGCCTTTACAAACGGTAAAAAACGGTACAAACGTTTTGCCGGTACAAACTGTATTATATAGATTTCCCGGCTCTGGAGTCCAGTAGGTAGCTAATAACACAGGGCTGATATTATGCTCAACTACGTAACTTGACAAATCGGTCACGCTTCATCGCTCCAACAACAAGTCACTACAGTCACTAGGGACTAATAAAATTGACGGACGTTTCCTCTATCGGCACATTCACACCTAACGGTTGTTCAGTTTTGATCTGGTTCACGAAACAATAAAATTACGTCTACCACGGAAGCATGTGCTACTGTAGGCGTATTGCGGGGTCATCACCCCTTGCGTGCATCCAATATCATAGACCAGGGGTTAATGCACATTCAGTAAATGGGGATTATTTCATTATTTAAATTAAACGCAAATAAAATCCCGTTTTTACTAAATAAATTGGACATACCCCTTATAATCAATCTGACCGTGGAGACAATGTTCTCATATTGATTGTTATGTACCTACTTAATGTTATGTGTTCTGCTTTACTAAGTAAATGGATTCGTCAATACCCATACTAAACACCTGGATCTTAATAAAGTTGAAATTTTCACAGGAAAGATCCGGCGAGTTCAACAAATATAATATAAAACACTTCATCATCATCGTCAGCCATAAGACGTCCACTGCTGAACATAGGCCTCCCCCAAAGATAAAAAAGATTAAACACTTATTTCAGCATATTTTAAAGCGCAACCCCTGTAGAAGGGAGGGTAGTAAAAAAGTTACAACGTGGATGAAACGCGCGAAAACTTGACGAATCATAAAATATTATTACCAACAGCATAATGAAATCGCGATGTGACGTCACACCGTACGGTACACAAAACTGCAACGTGATTCGATCTACGTTAAGTAGGTATCCGCTACGAACGTAGTATTAGACCGGGCAACAACAAAACGAGAGTTCAACGAACTCTGAACGCAGCGTGTTTTGATAAGGTCGCCAATTCGCCACCCGCCAATTTTTTCTCCGAGAGAACCGCGGTTACAGTTAAAAAAAGTGCTACGCGGTCAAACGCGAACCGTTTTAATTACTTCATAGTCACGTAGTCGTAGTAAACCGTTAATGGAAAGTGATATGACAAACCGGACGGGGATTTTTATTAAACCACCACATTTGTTAAAACTTATGTTGTGAGACTATACTAGACTTAGGCTAAGATCTATACTAGAGATCTATAGAGCGAACCTCAATTAAATCTGAGTCAAAGAAACAACCTTAGTTTAGATCGAACGAAACTTAGTTTAGTTTAAATCGAACTTAACAGTCCTTAAAAACGATACTCAGTCCGAGCCATTTTTTACAAGAAAAACAGACTGACAGACTAAGCAAATATTTTTTTGTAAAAATTTAATCGGCCCATGTTAAAGTTCGATTTAAAAATTCCAAATCCTCACTGAGTTCGTTTCTTTGACTAAGGCTTAGTCGAAGTTCGCTCTATAGATCTCCGCCTAAGTCTTACGATAAGTTTGAGCTAAGTCAGAGCAAAGTCTAAGTGCGCTCTATAAATTGCAACCTAAAAGACACGATACAAGACTCATTTTACACTTGGTTCATAAAAGTCTGATTAACGACAAAGCTTAGTCTAAAGTCTTTCTCAAGTTTAAATCATTGATTTATTAAGAAGCATGATCAACTCTTCGCATAATGCAACCTACGGTCACCAATCAATCACATTCAATTCAACGAACTCAATGCTTTACGCCCGGTTCCAATAAACAATCTCAGTTCGAAGGTGCAGATAGATCACAAAAATTAGTCAATAAGAACACAGTTTGAACATGACTCCGTCAAATGACTTGATTTGATTGGTTCATAATCGCGATCTATCTGCGCTCTAAACTGAGATCGTTTATTGAAACCGGCCGTAAGTGAATACTGACAGGGGTATCAAAACCGATCTCTATAACACGATGGAACCCGACGAAAATAAGCTATGATGTGCGGCTTCTAGTCCTGTAATTCAGCTATCACCTCTAATCAACTCTTAATTATTCAAGAACTAAACATTCAATCCAATTTCATGAAATCAAAACAAATCAGCGCGGCGTGTCGCCGTGAACACGCGTGATTAAACTGGTAAACGTTTTTATTATAGTTCGTGTAAGTTAATGTGTCGATCGGTACTGTTTTAATGCAAATTAAACTATCGCCATTCCGTTCGCACCGCAACGCGTGTACTGTCTCACACAAAAACAAAACATGAAATAGATAAGTGTTTAAAAAAACAATAATAACATAATCACAAGTTTAAAAACTTAACAGACGGACTTCAAATCCGGTCGCGACCAAATTTATATGGGACCACCCTTGAAATAAGCTCTATCGAACACAAAAATAATTTTGAAAATCGATCCACATTTAGCGGAGATATCGCGTAACATACATAAAAAGTTCAAGTGGTAGAGTCACGCTGTAGACAGTCACGTCTATAGCACGAATGGGCCGGATCGACCGGTTAGATACCACTGTCTCACAGAAAACCGACGTAAAGTGGCAGCTTGCTGTCGTGTTTCGTTCGGTGAGTGAGATTTCCGGTGGCCCATTTCCCCACTCCCTTTCCCAATCCCCTTCCCTCCCATTCTATTCCCTCCTTTTAGGTTGGCAACTCACCCATGATTCTTTTTGTGTCCTGGGTGTCTATGGGCGGTGGAGATCACTTAGCATCAGGTGACCCATCTGCTCGTTTGCCAATCTCTGCTATAAAAAAAAAAAAATACGGACGAATTAAGGACGTCCTCCTTTTTGGAAATCGGACGATAATGAATTAAGAGCATCCGTGCCCATCAATAGAAAAAATGTAATATAGGTTTGATATTTTCCACCTGCTCGTAATGCACGCCAATGTAGTTTAACATGGTATAGAACAGATTCGGCTTAGTTCTTACGACAGACTGCCTACCTGATGTCAATTTCCTTTATGGGAAACAGTCCAGGGTACATCGTATTAAAAAAATTACTGACTTCGAGCCTAGTAACTCCCAGTTCACATCCCAAATCCGCTTCCATCAGAGCACAAGGCATCTCATATACAGCCAAAACTTAAAAAGTTGCCATTTCTACCAAATTATAAAAACAACGTTTTATTGCCCAAAATACTATTAAGCCCATTTAAAATCTATAAAACGTATTTTATTGACCCGCTGTGCGACGTCACAGAACGGTAATATTTCTCGTGATTAAACACGTCCAAATAACTCAAAACAAACGGTATAATCAACGAATATTTCACGATCCTATTACTTTTGAGGCACTTGTAGACGAATCTTAAGAATAAATAATAAATAAATACACCCAACAGTCACACACCTAGTCCCGACCCCACACTAGGTATAACCTGTATCGGTGGTGTCAGATACTATGAGAGACTTTCGGTCTCACAACACCCAGACTTGAAACAAATATCTGTGGGCCACACAAACATTTGTAACAAATATCTGTGGGCCACACAAGAATTTTCTTTAGTGATTGACTCTGATATTTGACTTGTAACAGGGATGCGTCTACGTGGAAGTCGCATAAAGTGCTGGCAGTACTGGATCTAGAGTTTTTCAAAGCGGGAGCAAGCTGCCAACTTGACTAATTTTACCGCCTCCAACTTGAGGCGCCCTCCAGATTTTACCGCCTCTCAAATCTCGCCGCCCGGGGCACCTGCACCCTCTCTTCCCCCTCCCAAGATCCTGTACTGAGCGCGTACTGGTTTTGGAGGAAGATATGAGAGCCAATGGATCTACTGCGGAGGATGCTCCAGACCGAGCGAAATGGAGACGTTTAAGTAGATAGGCGTACTCTGGGATAACGCAAAGAAAGAAAGAAAGATAGATCGACTTGGGAATGTCAAAAGTAACATAAAATGAAATAAGTAACTTACATTAGTCGGAGAAACAAACTGTGAACACTACCTATGCAGTTATGCACGAATGGTACAGTTCGACTGGAGTAGCACAAATTTGACAAAAAACTGGCCTGAATCCATAATTCATCAATGCATTTAAAATATTCTCAATAAAATAGCAATGCGTAAGAGACCAACATTTGGTGACAAAAATACTCATTTGCTATAAACTATTTAAAGGAACCGAACAACCACCAAGACGCAATTTGATCCCCAGTTAAATTTGGAACAGGTAAATCCGTGCTGAATTGGTATTAACTGCGAATCTTCGACATAAAACCGCTATAAACCTTTCGTGCCCGATGTTACGCAAGCCAGTACCTATGTACGTACACGAATGCACTTCCTAGCCGCTGCGCCTGCGCATACAAATCTATACGCCCACTATGTGAGTCACAGTGAGTATACACGGCGAGTGCTTGGAAACCTACTTATTATTGTAAGTTGCATATTGTTAACAACAATATTTATTACGACGTATACGAAAACTACAGAATGACAGGATGTCTTCACTGTTACTGAGAAAGATTTTATTGTTAGAAACGTTTGGGAATGTGAATCTATTTCGCGATATTATGGTAATCGAAATGCATTAACGTTCTCTATAATAACTTCGAATAAATGGAAGACTAGGATTTAAAACATTTTTTTTTTCTACCTCGCCTTATCCCACCTTAATGTGGGGTCGGCACAACACACTTTTTCAAGCATGTTGCAGAGAGGACTTCGCATAGTTTTTACGACCGGACGCATCCAGTACCGGGCAAATTAAATTAGAAAATTTGCTTTACCCGACCTGAGAATCGAACCCAGCACCTCCCGGTCCACAGCCCATTCATGCTGCCACTAGACCAAAGAGGTGACTAAGATTTAAAACAACAAACTGCATAAATTGACTTGTGAATAAGAGCTCTTTATAATAATTATTGTCCCACTGCTGGGTTCGGGCTTCTTACACTACTAATAAAAAGAGTTAGACCTCAGTCCTTTACGTTGGCCTAACGTAAGTTGATAGGCTCCACATTCCTTCCAAATTAGAATAAAGAAAGAAATAACAGTTTGTCTAAATTACACGATAATCATCAATTCATCGCATATTAAAAAGAATATCTATTATTTGAACGGTCACTCAAACGCCAGATGCTTCTCAATAAAGGTGAAGGTCACATACTATTAGGGGCGAGTTGATAAAAGGTTGGTCTCTCATGGCCATACATGCGGCCCCTTCGTTTTGTGTGAGGTAACCTTCGGGGCCAGCAGGGCATCAAGGCAACATTGTATAATTTGTCTTCGTTACCGCGGACGTGACGCTCAGAGGCTTGGGCGCTGACTTTTGACACTCAAACCGAAGTCAAATTCGATTCGGTTTCATTTATCGACAGACTTCCAATAAAGAGGAGGTACTCAATTAGTCTTTTTTATGTATCTTACGCGATATCTACGCCAAATGTGGACAGATTTCCAAAATCTTTTTGTGTTCGATGGAGCTTATGTCAAGGGTGGTCCCATATAAATTTGATCGATCGGATTTGAAGTCGGTCCTTTAAGTTTTAAAACTTGTGATTATTGACTGAAAATTCCACCGAAATAGAGTTACAAAGTTCACTAATGTCAACTTAAAAATTACCAAATGACAAGGCTGATTTTCTATGCTCAAAGATCAATATAAGCTTGCAACGCACCTCATCGCATTTTTTTAAAGAAAATGGCATAAAGAACACTTTTCCATACAAATTTAGTTAAATTAACACGACTTAGTGCGTTAAATGTACGTTTGGTCATAGAGAATAAGGGCCCTGTACGTTGCAGTTACTTCGAAAATGTTGAAGGTCTATAAACGACCTAACAATTAATTATTAAAATAGCTCACAACGTAACGTTATTATTGCCAGCTTTATAAGGAATGATGTGCAGAAAACTAGCTGTCTCAAACATGGAAGCACATTTGTCAATCTGCATCTTGATGAGCAAATAACAACCCTTATTTTCCCTAACCGTTACTTTACTTTTAAGTGGATTTAAAGTACCTACAAGTACAACACTAAAGTATAACAGATAGATCTCAATAGTGAGCCTGAGATCTATAGAGCGAACTTCGACCGTGTCAAAATCAAAGAAACCAACTCAGTGAGGATTTGGAATTTTTAAATCGAATTCTGACTTAGTTCGAGCCATTTTTTACAAGAGAAATAGACTGAAAGACAGGCTAAGCAAAAATGTTCTTGTAAAGAATGACTGACTAATCAAAGTTCTATTTAAAAATTCCAAATACTCGCTGAGTTCGTTTCTTTGACTTAGACTTAGTCGAAGTTTGCACTATACCTCTGAATTACCAGTATGATAAACCTACTTCCAATATGGAAAAAAACTGTCAAATATTACTTCCATTATCCTCAAATAGATCGTGAAGGGATTGAATAAACATTTTCCTTGAGAGCAGGCGTGCTTGACTACTCCGCTCTTTAAAACGAACACCATTAATTGTCTATCCTTACGTTAAGCAATCTTATTATGCATCTAAAAGTTCTAAAAATACACGCTAAAAACTTTGGTTAATAATCATCCTCATCATCATCATCGTCAGCCATAGGACGTCCACATAGGCCTCCTCCAAAGATTTCCAGATCGACCTGTTGGAAGCGCAGCGTAGGATGATCACCTACAAGGTAGACCGACGACCTGACAAAGGTCGCACGAAGTCGCTGGATGGTTAATAATACGACATACAAATTTACGCTTGTATCCCCAAAGGGTTAGGTAGAGGTGAATTTGTGAATTAGAACACCCACATTTCGCTGAGCTTATTCCGGTCCCATGTGATACGATCCTACTGCCACATCAGGCACAAACTCCAGTCTCCGGACTAATACTGAGTAGAAAAAATCAATATCACTTCACCCGACCAGGGGATTGAACCCAAGGCCTCAGGACAATGGTCGTACCGCGCACTCAGTACCACGACGCCACCGAGGTGGTCATAATATACCACGTACGTCAAACAAAAAAGAAAGCAAATTAAAGCAGAAATATAAATGCAATAATTTCAACATTTACGTACAATATTCATGAAACAAATTACAGCTTGACACCAAAAACTACTTCAACAATCATAGTAAGATTTATCGGCACCGCCTCTGTACACACAGCGGGTTAAATATCCGCTAAGGTATTTCTTGGTAGTCCGTGCCCATGGTCTATACGGGTAAATACCATTAATGTAGGTCTTGTTTGTCCTTTTATAGATATCCAAGCATTTTGAGTCGGCAGCATTCAGCGGAGAGACATTTTATGATTTGATCTCGTGAGTCATTGTACTTAGGCTGATTATTCTGAGTATACTAGTTTCACGGATGTAAAGAAAAAGAAGGATACAATCTCGCAGTTAAACGGACGCCACAGAGAAGCCACGCACACAAACGCGCCTGTACAAAAGTGCCGTACGCATACACACACATTACATGTCGATAGATCGAATGTGCCGAAAACCCTGCTTCACTTTAAGTGGTAGAGCCACGCTGTAGACAGTAACGTCTACAGCACGAATAGGCCGGCTCGACCGGTTTGATACCACTGTCTCACAGAAAGCGACGTAAAGTGGCAGCTTGCTGTCGCGTTTCGTTCGGTGAATGAGATTTCCGGTGGCCTAAAAAAAACATTTTCAATATACCTAACACTCCGTCCATCTTTCTTTTTACGTCCGTGACTAGTTTGTAAGGATAATAGACGAAGGCTCCCTTTAGTGTTGTGACCCAAAAACACACAGTGGCTATCAAATTTCTACCATAGATGCGAAGCGGTGAGCGAGTCGTGATCGCCTGGAGCACGATCGCCTATCGCTTTTTGTACCTCGGTTGCTATTAAAATAATAATAGCCCCTTTGCTTAAGCCCTTTAGAGTAATAAATGGTTATTTGGAAATTGGAACCCATTTAATGTGGCAAATATGATTTATGTATTTTGTTCCATTTTACGAGTGTAATATCGATCTATGTTTTGTTATGAATACTAATTATAGTAACACAATATTGAATCAATGAGATTAAAAATACTTTGGCAATAAAAGCATGTTGTAATGATAGAAATAATCAATTCTGATACCTAGTCTCTACATTATCAGCTATTGAAAGTAGTCTCGAGATATCTAAAGTCTGCACCGATTGCAAATGCAAATTGCCTCTTAACCCTTACATAGGCATAATAAAAAATCTGGATGCAAATACAAATATTTGTTGAGATTTCAGTATAGATACTCAACACAACTTATCCAATCACATTACCATTATTTGCGTTGTGACAACAAAATAGTAAACATTTAGGTCTTTGTTTTAATAAGAACTCGGGACTTGCGTTTAAACCACCATAGAGTTTTATCTATTCACCGCAAATTTAAAAACCTCCAGCCAACAAACACGAGCATAATGTTTACGAACCGGAGAACAATGACATGTGCAATTTTATTACAACATCGTAACAATGAATCAAAAAACGCACAAAATAAACGAACACGATGCGGTTTTCGACACGCGAGTGGCTGTACGTACACACAGGGAGCGAACACAGTGCCTAGCGTCGTAAACTGTAAACACAGATTTTCGTTATCACGTTTCGAAAATGTGTATCGAACTCTATCGGTAGAGGTCGGTGACGCGACGTATAAACGCGTGCGCAAGTTTCCGCGCGGCCGTTGCGCCGGCCGTCCGTTGCGACAATGCGGTCCCATGTTACCGTGCACTGCCTCCCCCATTCTCTCTACTTAACCACCTCTCTCTTTTGAACGGTCCGCCTGAACCCACTAGTTGTGCCTTTTAAGCGGCACTATAAGTCAAAGGACTCTATATGTACTCGTGAACACGACGTGTGCTATCAATGTTTTGATTTGCGACTAATTGGGACTTAAGCAATTATAGCTTGTTAGCGACAGTTTATCAACGTGCAAACATTTGTCTAGAATGTAAATCAATAATTCATCTTTAGAAATTAATATCTACAACTTTTATATTATATTTGTTTGTTAATGTGTATGTTAGTTTGTAATATATGTAGTAATTAAAACTTTGTGAACATCAAAAACTGTGTTTATGTTATTTCAATAAATCATCGAAATACATCTCATTGCCCAGCAGTGGGACACAATAGGATAGAAAAGAAAAGAAAGAATCATCCGACATATTTTATCTATCTACTTATTTGGTATCTTAATAAGAAAGTTATGATAGTACTTAGGTACTTTTAATTTTATTATAGTAGTTTATCATGATATAGCATGAAATTGTCTAAAGTAAGATTTATTCTAAAAACTCTTCCCATTTGAACGAAGTCGCGCATCCGATTAGTTTATACGTAAGTAAACAGAAGCATTTAATCGCTCTCAAATAATGTCATTTCACTATTTAATTGAAGTTGATAATTTATATGATGCAACGTGACTCACGTGACATGACGTGATTTCACGAATCACCCAAATACAGTACACACAAACAAAATCAATACAGTATCATCATCATCATGACAGCCTCCCTGGCGCAGTGGGCAGTAGCCGGCTGTGAAGTGAGAGGCCGCGGGTTCGATTCCCGCATTGAGACAAATGTTTGTCTGGTCCACAAATATTTGTTTCAAGTCTGGGTGTTGTGAGACCGAAAATCTCTCATAGTTTCTGATACCCACGATACATACGTTATACCTAGTGTGGGGTCAGGACTAAGTGTGTGACTGTTGGGTGTATTATTTATTTATTATTATTTATCATCATCAGCCATAGGCCTATGTTCAGCGGTGGACGTCCTATGGAATTACAGTATACACAAACAAAAACCCATAGTTTATGAAAATTGAGATATCGCTTTATTAAAAAAAGGTGTCTTTACGTAGTTCATTAAGGGCGACTTGCAGCACAATTACTATTCCAGAGTTAGACTCGATGTAACTTACAAGTCATTTCTATATTTAACTCGAGATTTAAAATAAATAGAGATTTATCGTGGTGCTAAATATCAACATTTTTGGGGGTTCTTCATGAAGGTCGCGTCTGTCCTGAAAACCGTGAATGGAGTCTTTGACGAGCTGCTTTCATATCACTCTGTCTTTGGCTTATCTCAAGGCGGTGGTAATATTGATTCCGGTTATGGCTTTGATCTGATCAGACCAGCGGGTTTAAGATCGCCCTCGAGGCCTTTTACCATCTACTTTCCCGACTACAACCCCTTTGTCCAAATGATCTGATAGTCTTTGGGCAATATGGTCATAATGGCTAAGGGCTCGTTGATAGAATATATTGAAGGGACTATTCTTTATTTACAGTTCGCTGAGAATGGACTTATTATTATGTTTTGCAGTCCATGGTATTCGTAGCATTCTCATTAATTCCACTTAAACTCTTATTGAGCATTTTATGTCGATCCAACATAGCCTTGAGTGGCAAAGCCACGCTGTAGACAGTAACGTCTACCGCACGAATGGGCCGGTTCGATCAGTTTGATATCGCTGTCTCACAGAAAACCGACGTAAAGTGGCAACTTGCTGTCGCGTTACGTTCGGTGAGAGAGATTTCCGGTGGTCCATTTCCCCCTTCCCAATTCTTTTTTCCCTCCCCTTCCATTTCCTCCTTTTAGATTGGCAACGCACCCATGATTCTTTTTGGGTCTTGGGTGTCTATGGGCGGTGGAGATCACTTACCATCAGGTGACCCATCTGCTCGTTAGCCAGTCTCTGCTAATAAAAAAAAGTCACAAAATAATAATTATGTCATAACAAATTAACGCTATATTAATTAACTTCTAAATGTGTTTTCTATTGTGAACGACACGACGCGAGGCGCTAATATTCTAATCCATAGTTTATTGATTAACCTAATATAATAGGTGATTATTTATTTCACAACTTTAAATACCCAGGTATCAAACATTAACAATAAACTGTGTCAATACTCAATAGTCACATCCGTTATTAATTTAAAAAAGCATTAAATAGCCATTGTGTTACTAGCTTGTTGGACACAGACCTTTTCCTTAAGTATGCCCAAGCTATGTTTTTATCAGAGACTGGCAAATAAGCTGGTGTGATCCCCATCGCCCATAGAGACCCATAATACCAAAATAATCATGGGTGCTTGCTCATGGTAGAGGGACTGGCAAGCGAAACTCAAAGGGGGAATTGAGGCACGAGAATTCCCACTCCCGAACAAAACGCAACAAGCTGCCACTTTACGTCGGTTTTTTGTGAGTGTATCAAACGGTCGAGCCGGCCCATTCATGCTGTAGACGTTACTGTTTACAACGAGGCTCTACCACTCAAGGCTATGTTGGATTGACTATAATGCACTCAAAAGATACAGAACAACATCGGACAAAGACCTTTACTTAAATATATTCAGCTTGTGTAATTTGACTCTTTGATTAATTTGACTTTCTTTCTACCTGCCCTTATCCCGCCTTAATGTGGGGTCGGCGCAACATTTTTCTGACGTCAACCCCCTCGTAAAGGATCCAGTCCCAGGCAAATTAAATTAGAAAATTCGGTTTGCACGACCTGGGAATCGAACCCAGGACTTCCCGATCCACAGCCCATATATGCTGCCACTAGACCAAGGAGGCGACTAATAATATGTTTCACCTAATAAGTAGACCATCACTGCAATTAAACCTCCGTTTAATTAAACATGCCATCGAACACAAAGTACATTAACAACTGACGAGAAGTGGAAATCCACTGTCTCTACCTACCTCTATGAGATACAGGCGTGATGTTATGTTTGTATCAAATCATCGGGAGGAAAGCATCAGTTATTGTTTTTCCCATTATTACCACACATTTTTGTACATCACACAAACAATCTAAAAGTTTGTATTGAAATAATTTAAATCATTACGAATTTTGTTTTTATTTTAGTCTCTACATTTCGAAAGCGTTTTCAGCCTTCATGGTCACGGGGTATCTGATCGTCTGCCTTCTTGGATCATAAAAAATATTAATACTCGTCAGTAATTGTTGGGCATTATGGGACTTTATGCATTACGCGATGATTAACAAGAGCATATCATGTAGTCCTTTATAATTAAATGTGATTTTACTACTGTCATTGAACAGAGTACTTAACATGATGGAAATGATATATGCTTTGTTATTCAAGCAAGAAATAAAGGTTTTAGACTAAGAATCTTTCTTTCTTTCTTTTAATGTGGGGTCGGCGCAATACACTTTTTCAAGCAAGTTTCAGAAAGGATTTAGCTAAGATTTTACGACCGGCTGCCTGCCTGACGTAAACCTCCTTTTTTTATAGCAAAAACTGGCAAACGAGCATATGGGTCACCTGATGGTAAGTGAACTCCACCCATAGACACCCACGACGCAAAAAGAATCATGGGTGCGTTGCCAACCTAAAAGGAGGGTATGGAACCACGACCTTCCGGTTCACAGCCCATGTATGCTGCCACTAGACCAATGAGGCGACTAAACTTTTTAGAATAAAGATAATTAACAATATTTAACATTGCACATATTTCGTAAAGATGATAAATCAGAAAATCGAGGTATGCGTCGATAATGCAGTATCAATAAAAAAACAACCAAATATAGAAATCACTAATGTATGCGCAATTCTTACGAAATCAGTTTTATTTACACACTGACGAACAAACATTGCTCGTGTGACGTGTCGTTGCAGTAAAACAAACAAAACTCGTACAGTCCGCAAGGGCGTCGAACTAGACCGTAAATTGCGCAGGCCACTATAAAATTTGCAATGTAATTTAATATTTAAATCATAAATATTGTAAGTTACAGAAATAAAGTACAGTGAATAATAGTAAAAAACTCAAAGAAAGTACTAGCATGTTACAAACAATACTGATTGCCATAACTATGATAAAATGTATGTATAATGTAAAAAATGTGGTAATATACATGCATATCAATAATAAAATAAATCTACAAAAGTTTATGTTAGAGAAAACATAATATAAATTACATATTCATTCAGTCGTTTTTGAAAAATTGGGAATACCCACATAAGCCATAGAAAGCAGAAACTACCAAAGATTTTTCTGTTTTTCCCGAAATACTTAGCAAAATCAATGGTTTTTGTTTAGACACACGTTGTCACCTGCTCATGAAACATTGAACCATAGAAAGAAAGAGAGAAAAGACCTTTATTTGTGTATTACGACAAGGACACAAATAGAAAAAAAATGTGTAGAGAAACCATGTTTTGTTTAGGTGTTTTCGTGTACTGCTTCGAGAAAAACATGAGACGCGAACGGAAATGGCGAATAGAGAACACGCCTTTACTCCATCCCAAACTTTGTTGCGGACTATGAAATTTTCTCCAAATAAGGAACCTAAACCTCTTATACTTTTCAATTCACTAGTAGTTCAGTACGCCACGATGATTATCATATAGCACTGGTAATTGGATGCACATTATGTTCGTATACAATGTAAGGCACCGAGCCAATGTGCAATGGTAGTATTGACTAAAATAGAGAGACATTTATTCGATGTTTTGTGGGCAGGGATGCTGCTATTTTACAATGTTTATTTACAACCTAATACAACTTTATTAGGGTCATCGTCCAATATAACGCCTTGGCATCAGACCAGTAACACATCGCCCATCAAATAACGAATGATAATGACTAAGTTGTGTGGCAAATAATGTATTTTAGATTTACTTTATTTTATTTACTAATTGAAATTAGTGGATAAGGAAAGAGCAGCCGCGTTATCCATTCTACCTACATATAATTGTATAAAATGTGTAACAAAATTAATTCATAGACTGAAGTTTTAATATGAAAATTTTAAAATATTTTTGTAGACTTTTATAACTATTGGCGTAGAGTTCATTATTTTTATTAATTATAGGATTTTGCTTATTATTTCATTTGTATTTAAAAAAAGGCCTTATCGTCTGTCAATACTTTATAATTTCGTTTGTTGGGATACTTTATCAAAGGGTGTTATTTACTTACTTTTAATTAATTTTAAGATATAAAATACCTCTTTAAAAAAATACCAAAATCTATTCAGAAGCCTATTCTGCATAAACTACTATCAGGGTGTGCGTTAATTATGTTACACGTTGTATATCATAGACATTTATGTATTGTATATACTTCATCGTTTATGACATTCTGAACAAGACGTGCTGAAGCGTTGCACCTTGTATATTATAGACATGTATGTATTTTATATACTTCATCATTTGTGACAATTCTGAACAAGACGCGCTGCAATAGTCGGTGAGTGGTTACACCTTATCATTAGTCTTCTTTAGTAATTCTAGACTACTTGAGTGTGTTTCAAATGTGATCACTGTGTTTCTGCTGTATGAAGTATGCATAAACACAAACAAATCCTAACATAGTAGACGGCGATAACGACATAAGTGCATGACAATTATCATATTTTTTAAAAACTAATGATACCATGGAGCACGTACGTCGAATATCTAGGATGTTGTGATTTTAAATCAGTCACAAAGTAACAGACAAGATTTTTTTTGCATAGTTTTAGTTAAGGATTTATACAAAACAAGCATGTCTGCTAAAACATACATTTTACGCACTAAAAAGTGGGCTTTTATAATTTGTTCATGGTCAACGTTATTTTTTGACTTAACATAATATTATGTAGATGTTTTGGGCATATGAAGAGCCCTAACCTCCCTGTTTAATCTCTTAAAAGAGTATTCCTCAAAGCACATCGTTACTAAACCTCCATTTAAACGTTTGTTCATTAATTACATTAGGTACGATTACAACACGTAATTTACTCAAACGGTAAAAGCCACATTTGTTAGGCAACAGCTATAAGATTGAATGTACCACTGAACATCAATATTCCGACCGGAGTACGAACAAGTGCTAATTAACAAGGTTGCTAGCGTTTCTAACTGGCAAACTCCGAAATGGAGGAAATTGATGCGAGAGCGTAATTGGTTCCGAGATTCCATTTCCGATCAAACTGTCCAGGTATGGCAGATTTACGTCGATGGCAGGCTACGTAGGATACAATACGCAGGTGACTATACATGCGGAAAAGTAAAAAATGAATTGCCCCTACCCAGAGTTATTCCAACTTCATATGCTTAAATTGAACATTAAGGTTCAACCGCCTGTACAGCTACCCAAGGCAAGTATGCAATCAGCTGGTCGCTTCTCTAAGAAACGCCATAACGTTGCGATCGACGACGAGCTCCCGCAACACACATCTTTGAGATCGACGGAGCGTTCAACGTTGTTGGGTCATAGAGAATACCATTTTCCAAATATTTATGTCAAACGCCTCGCTCGAGAGAGCTAGTTCGCATAAGCGCTGTCATCACGTATAACGCTAGTGCGTGCGCTTTGTACCTTACTGAATACAAAAATGAAAACAACGATGCCGCAACGTTGTTTTCACAAATGAAACCTTAGAGAATCGACCTGCTGGTCGGCATATCATTATTTAGGTCGATAGACCAAATTGAAATTTTATGATCATCATCATCGTCATCATGATTGTAAGTTTTTGTCTAGCCTACGTCTACGTGCACGTCGTAATCACAACATTCTTGATGGCTAGATCCTTACCACATCATAGAAATTTTACTGTCTATTACCAATCTTTGCTTATTCTTGATGAAGGAAGCTTGAGGGTAAAATCTGGAGAAGTCATGATACATAATAATCAACGATCTATCACATACGCCTTTCGTGACGACTCAATATTAATGGGGAGGAATTGAATCACCAACATCGCTATAAATATTACATTCAGCAGTATGTTAACCCTAACTATTCATTCGGGGTTGCTTCAAGTAAATACCCAGCAAATGCACTATGTAAACTGCATACGTTTGGCGCAACGCCGGACCGTGTGACTGTCTAAAATGCAAGGTTAAACGCACGCGGCGATTCACAAAGAATCGTTTATACGGCAACACTTTACGAGCCGGCGGAATTGGATGCACACGTGTGGGACTGGTACCACACCCCTGCGGATATGGTACAATGTATCGCTCAAAGCATGTGAATTAAAGAGCTAAATGACAGAGGACATGAAATATTAGATGCGTGTAGATTTTTTTCTACCGGTCCTTATAGCACTTTAATGTGAGGTATGTGCAACATACTTTTACAGCCATGTTGCGGAAATCATTTACTATTTACGACCTGCCTGACGTCAACCTCGTTCTCGAAGATCCAGTTCCGGGAAAATACTGTCAGAAAAACACCACACTCCCCTGGTGAATCAAACCCAAGACCCCCCGGTTCACAGTAAATATACTCTGCCATTAAGTCAAGAAGACGACAATGTGTTTTGATTTATCAAAAATATCTTTTTTCGTAATCGTTATTATGGAGGACGATGTTAATCATGTTTTTAAGTTCTAGCCACCTTGAGCTAAAGCGCATATAATGGCATCTAATCTAAAACAACTGGTCGAGGCTCTACTAATTTGGACAATTACCCAGGGGCCAGGTAGGTAATATGAGCTCAAATCATATAGTTTTAAGCCACGTTAGGTATATCATACAATACAAAGGCCAATAAAGTCACGAGGTACAGAAGCGATCAAATTAAAAAGAAAAAGAAGACCAGGATGTGAAAAGGAAGCTTGTTTACAGAAGAATGAACGTTAGTCGATAATCGACACCCAATTAGGTATAATAAAAGCACGTTGTAATACAAAACACTAGTGATACTTACAAGGAAGTGCGCTGCCGTGCAAATGCGTAAACAGTTTAAAATTATTTTTTAATGCAATTAACAAGTTTTTTTATTTAAGCATATTAAATACCTCGTGACTTTTGAACACAAGTCAACACTTAAATGTAGACAATATTATACGCTTTAGGTTTGCTAGATTTTGTATTAAACTGATATTTAAAGTAACAATGTACGAAATAGCATGTCATGAATTCGAGACTTATCTTCCATTAGGTGTTTTAAGTTACGTTTATGTGAAACCTGAAGTAAGATGATTGTAAAGTGCATTGATATGTGAATCTTGGACTAAACGTGTATTAAACATAGGTGTTAACTGCCTTCGTAACAAATTTTGAATAATGTTGACTACGTAAAGGATATTTGGAAATCCAAACGATGCGTACATAAGATATTTTCCGCCTATCGCTATTTTTTGGCTAATGAAGGCAAACGCGTGGAGGTCTTACCTAATCGTAATATCATTATCGATACTAACAGAAATTCCAGAAGTATAGTCAAGGCGCTACCCTGGAGAGGAAAGGAATTGAAAAATCGAGAGGTTACTGGGGCTTTTGGAAATCTAACTTACGGCACGAAACGCAACGGCAATCTTCTACTCTACATTAGTTTTCTGACTCTTAATCCGGGTATCTCTACTAAAATAAGCAATACGAACCCTGAATAATTAGGAAATAACTGCCCTTCTATAGTAATTCTTGTAATTTCTACTTAAAGAATTTGAGTTATTTGTTGACATGCAAAGACTGCAAACAGTATTTGTTCACATAACATAAGTTATGTATGAACATAGCTTATGTTCTGAGAATGAACAGCTGAGGATCGAGCCCAAAACCTCAGGACGGTAGACATACCGAAATACAACTACGCCAACGAGGCTGTCATTGTTCAGATCACATAATAGCAAAACAATTTTCCTGTTACGAAAATATAGCTAGGAAACACATTTGTTTTGCATACAGCTGGCGTTTTATCCCTTAGCAACAGTGGCAACCAGACCTCGGGCCATAAAACGGCCCGCACAGTGTACGTGAACGAGCGTCGAGCGTAGGCTGCAGTTGGTGGCAGAAAAATGAAAGACACGAGCACAACTCCCCCCACAATAATGTCATTAATCCTTTATGGGTGCCTCGACCCCGCTGCACGGCTGATAGACAATGGTGGTAGTTGCGTTTGTGAGCTGAATTAATGCGTTTGCACATTCAGGATCATAGTGTTATGTGGGATTTTAAACCCCTTATGCGATACCTGTTGTACGTGACGGCAACAGTTTGTAATGGAGTAGGAAATTTTTTGAAATTAGATTTCATTTGGATGTGATGTTAGTGGTGCAACATCTACACTCTTTCGGTCTTATGAGATTTAATTAAGGATGTATTTTTTTTTATTCAACCATTAAATTTGCCTTTATTACAACTAGTCTTTGCGACTTTTACTTCAGTTTTAATGGTTTAGGGCGACTTGCAGCTCTATTAATAAACTAGAGTTACACCTTATTTCAATTTATCCTACAGTTCAATCCTATCTTTAAATCATTTTTTGAGATAAATAGAGATTTGTCGCGGTGCTGCAAGTGGTCCTTAAAGTTTAAACCTTTCATACTTTCATAGAGCTAACTAAGTTCCAAGGTGTTTCTATTTCATTATATATTAGGTACCATGAAGGAATTCATATTATTTATAAATAAACAAATGTAATTACCACTGAATTCACCACATGTCCAATCCGACCTACATGCGCATGGAAGCATAACTTCAATGCCAGAGAAATGATGCCAGTTACTTATTTCTTAATTTTTCGTTTAGAATAAAACGATAAGTATAATTGCATTATTTTACATTCACAATTCTACTTATAAAATCTACATAGGTAGGTATATTAAATTCAATACTATCAAATAAGTTAAAGTAATTGTCAATTAAATAGCTACAAAACAATTTGTATCAATATTATTTACAAGGCACATTTGTAAAATTATGTTGTTTAATTTGTCGCGTCGACTACTGTAATTTTAGTTGTAACTTCCAAAATACCGAAGGATTATTAAAGTTTGTTTCCTTTCTTTGTAGTTTCAGCAACAAATCAAAAACATCATCGTGAACTATTGATAGATTTACAATGATATTTACCGACATACACACCAACCTACGTAAAGCGCTGCAATTTCTATGACCAAAATCGGAGTAGAGTCCATCCTTATTTTTAAATTCTGGTTACACGCCTGCGCATGTGCAATGGGAAGCGAGCCTCGATTCGACCAGCCTTGAACTTGCACACGCAGTTCTATGCAAGCGTTGAATGCGAAAGCACTCGCCATTTCTAGTCACCAAACGGCACGTCATGTAAAATACGCTTGTCGTTTTCCAATCACTACACACAACAATTTTAAACATTGCCGACTATTTATGGACACTGCACATCGAAGCGAAATGTTGACAACCGGAGACATTTATTATGTTGAGACTTGAATAGGAATTAATTATATCGATAGAAACGATGCAACAAAGTGTATTGATCGGCTATAACATCAGCCCTATACGGCTGCCCCATTTCAAAACCTAGTGAAGACTTAAAATGAAAGAGCGCATAAACGTAAAATAGATCAGCTTTTTTTAGATCTCTCCATGCCAGAGCATGGAGGTATGTCGGACTCACTGGCCCTAAAGCCGTGCTACCGACTAAACCCCGCGGTGTTCCTCTTTTTCCCTATTACGAAGGTCATGGGAACGCAGTTGCATTCAGCTGCAACCTCCGCAGGAGTTGGCTCTTTAGCAGGGCCACTCGCGGTCTGAGGACTGCTTAGACGGAGCGCAGTCATAAACGCGTTCCACGTTACCCTTACAGGCCTTATTGCAAGGTGACGGGCTGGTCTAGGCATTCGCCACCAGCAGCCCAGAAAATAGATCATAGACCATAGATAGAGAATAGATCAGCCTATGACAAGTATTTATGTTAGGTAAAAAAAATGCTATTGATTGTAAAAAATACAAAATGATAAACACATAATACTAGAGAAAAAAAATACATGTGTATATTACATATTTAAACCCCTTGCTAACTTTGATACAACATAATCAAATTTATGTAGCAATTCGTTTCATAACATATATTACGTATATTTGGCCATTTTAAAACCTAGTATGTCCAGTGACTTACTAGGATTTGGATTGGTTAAAGTGATTTAGAAAAAAAAGTATAAGTTCGCGCTTGAATCTAAAGTTGCAACAAATTTTCAAGTCTAGCAATACTAAATACGGATACCCCGCACTATTTGGCGGTGAATATTACCTAATAATAATAATATTATCTATAATCTTTGGGGGAGGCCTATGTTCAGCAGTGGACGTCCTATGGCTGATGATGATGATGATTTCTTAAGTTTACGCGAATATTATACATACATTTTATAATTATACATACTTTTTATAACTTTTTACTAACTTTTAATCAACTTGAATGTACTTATTGCGCTTGGATGTATATCTGTTAGCAGTAATGTTCATAATAAATAAATAAATAAATAAACATTGTCTGACCCGTGACGACGAAGACTGCAAAGCCTTCGAAACGTCGGGAATAAAAATTAAGACCTAATCGTGATAGAATCCGTAAAAATAGTTTTATTTCAATGATTATGATGATGATGATGATTATGTAATACGAGTTGATAGATTTTATCGACAATCGAAATTCTCCTGGAGTATGCTAAGATACGCAGGTTTTCTTATCTTTAGAACATTTTCCTTCACCGTTGTTGTTTTGGTTAATCAATATTCCATTAATATTACGCCTATATACCTCTACAGTTAACGTAATGCACATTTCTGGAAATTCCATTAGTGGAACACAGTTTAGACTATTTATCAGATTCAAATAAACATTAGCATTATATTTCTCTCTGCAGCAAGAATTCCGCTATACTGTGCCTGGCTTGCCAGCTCCTGGCTTGATGTTGATGCATCAACCTCCACCATATAACTTCAGGGAAATCTAACTCAACGTTCTAACTGACTATTAGTTATTTGGCTCAAACAAGCTGCTTATAAGTTCCGATCTTCTCCCATACGCTAGTGATGGTAAAGCGTAGATCTTATTCATTCTATATAGGTTGTGTCACCAGATCTTGACTTTTTATATGCTAATAGTCATAACAATAGGTCTTCATGAAGAAAGAAATACTGTTTTATTTCCAAAATCATAAACACTCAAAAATGAAACAACAAATAACCATTCATGTTGGAATTTTAATCCACATTTCTGTCTCCGGCGTAAAATATGTTAATTTAGAATATATGACGCTGCGCCTGAGTGCAGTCGCGACTCGTCAGATAAACATAAAACACTGACCACCGACCACTACCACGTTTTTACGATGCATTCAGCTCATTTAAATGCGTATTGTAATCATCCTTGTTTATTCACCAATATATTTCATGTTGCCTAATTGACACTTTCGTTTATTTTAGTTTACATTTGATTTAGCATCGTTTAAAAAAAAACGTAAATGTTCGCGCTTGAATGTAAAGTTTCGGCAAATTTTCTCATTAATTTGCCCGGGACTGAATCCCTCAGAGGGAGTTGATGTCAGGCAGGCAGCCGGTCGTAAAACTAAACCAAAGCTATTCTACAACATGCTTGCAAACGTGTGTTCCGTCGACCCCACATTAAGGTGGGATAAGGGCAAGTAGAAAGAAAGAAAGAAATTCTAAATTAGTAATATATGAGATTGGCGAATGGCAAGACTATTAGCGTGTGCTTGTCAATTCCGATCGGGGAGGGAAATCGGAAATATGGAAAGAAAGAAAGAAATAAAATTAATAAATATGGAATATGGAATAATCTCCGACTCATCAACTGTAGTAGACTGCTAGACCACTAACGTGATTGTTATTTGCTGGTTGGTGAGGTAACCCCGCCATAAAACTGCATTGTTTCCTACGTGACTTACACGGCGTAGGCCGCATTACTGAGCCTGCACCTCTCTTTTCGCAACTTCCAAAGAGTGACAAATCAGTACTTACCTACTTTCGAAATAATTATATTTTTCTGCTTATTAATTCCCTCCGTAGCGTAGATGTATGTGCGAACGACCACTGGCCTGAAGTTTTTTCTACTGCGCATCAGCCTACAGTTTGGAATTTGTGACCCATATCGCGATAGGCTTGCCCTTATCACATGTGGAACGCAAATGAACTCGGCGAAATTTGGATGGTTTAGTTCGCTAGTTCACCACTGCCAACCCCTTCACAGATACAGGCTATCGATTCCGCAAAAGAATTAAGGATGAAACTATACTAATCAATACTTTTCAACTTATAAAATGGCACATGCACACAATTCAGAAATAGCAAATGCTAGCAAATAGTACGAAATTTCGAAGTACTAATAAAACAGTTATGTGTTTTACACTAACGTTTTCAAGAAGATAAAAGTCAACATGAAGGTAAATTATTGCCACGATTTTAATGAGTATTCGCTCTCAGTACATCCGAATGTCTTTGTTAACAACATGCATAGAACTCGGGTAATTTATGGCTAATAGAGAATAGATTCATGACGGTGTTATGGAGTAACTTTTATACAAATAATAGCTTATTAATATTATTATAGGAAATATTTTTGAAGAAATCAAAGGAGTACGTCGTTCGCAGGTGCCTCGCCCAGAGTGTACCAGGGGTGTGTTCCCGTTGACGGCGGCAAATAGGTTGGACGTTTTAGAGGAAGATATCAGAGCCCAATACTCTCACTGCGGAGGATATTAAAGACCGGGCGAAGTGTAAGGGGCTTTCTTATAAAAACAGTTTAACTGAGCAATTGATAAAGAATAGCCTGTCCCTGTTTTCCTTGTGTCACATCGTTTGAAAATAAAAGGGACAGACTATTGTTTACCATTTGCTCAGCTAAACAGTTTTTTAAGTAAGGCCCTATGTGTTTAAGTAGGAAGGCAGACCATGCATAAGGCTGGAATAACATCAGGCAATAAGAAATATTATATTAAAGTATCTACCAGCAATAGCTCAGTTATTCTGTCTCTTTGGTCTAGTGGCAGCATGTATGGGCTGTGAACCGGGAAATTCTGGGTTCGATTCCCAGGTGTTTTCTACCACTATTTTCCCGGGACTGGATCCTCCAGATGGGGTTTGACGTCAGCAGACAGTCAGTCGTAAAAACTTAGCTGGAAATTAATCTGGTAACTTGACCCAGTGCTAAGCATATTGCAATTTACAATAGCAAAAGAACGACATGTGGATTTCTATCATAATTCGGACTACGCAAAAACTAGAACCATATTAAAACATCATTTTAATTTTCTACATGATAAAACGGATAAACTCATACAGGTAGGGTATGTTTACCATCCACACTAAGATGCCACTAAGCAATAATTACAAGACACAATACGCAATCAAAGCGTGGCTTTAATAAGCAATGGACACGCTAGATACGTATAATTGCAACGGTATACTATGCCTCGGGAGGGTGACGTCACTCGGTGGGCCAGTCATGAAACCATAGGCAACAATGTTGCAACATGGGCAAATATAGGGGCATTAGGTTCGTAATGAAGTTTTGACAAAAACTTAACTGACCGACTTCCAATTTGATACTATTGTGACAATGTGGGTCCACCCTAGAAGTAAGCTCTATCGAACACAAAAATAATTTGGTCATCATCATTATCATCAGCCATAGAACGTCCACTGCTGAACATAGGCCTCCCCCAAAGATTTCCAGATCGACCTGTGACCTACAAGGTGGACCGACGACCTGATAAAGGTCGCAGGAAGTCGCTGGATGCAGGCCGCTTCCAACAGGTCGATCTGGAAATTTGGTCACAATATGGTAATTAATTTTCAATTTGGTTACATCCTTTATTTTATTGGCGGCGTATATGCATAGTACCGGAAGACAACATAAACTCACGTCTGTATCCGCGAAGGGGTAGTCAGAGGTGCACTAGCGAACTAGAACACCCCCATTTCGCGAGCTTAGTTCCGTCCTAGATGTGATAGGGGGCGAGCCTATCACCATATCGGGCACAAATTCCAGACTCCGAGCTGATATTGAAAAATCCAATATGACTTTGCCCGACCTGGGTATCAAACCCGAGACCTCAGGATGGTAGTTGTACCGAAATACAATTACGCCACCGAGGCAGTACCGGAAGATCCTGGGTTCAAATTCCAGAGCTTAGTTTAGCTTTAGTTTTTCTAACATGACTAGTGACGTGTCACCCACAGAAAGTTTATTAAAGGATTAAACACGGATATAAAGCTCAGAAGCCTCCTTGGTCTAGTGGCAGAATATATAGGCTGTGGACCGGGAGATCCTGGGTTCGATTCCCAGGTAAAGCAAAGCGATTTTTCTAATTTGATTTGCCCGGCGCAGGATCTCCTTGAGATGGTTTGAAGTCCAGTAGACAACGGGTTGTAAAAACTAAGCCAAATCATTTCTGCAACTTGGTTGCAAAAGTGTGTTGCGCAGACACCAAATTAAGGGATAAGGGCAGGTAGAACGAAAGATGTAAGCTCAGAAACATACATTAAATAACTTGGCCTACATACCCTTAAGCACAATATTTTGTACTGTTACTATAACCGTACTATCCTTTTACGATCACCAGACATGGCATCGTCATGAATCGGTAGGCTGTTTCTATGCCAGCATTATGCCCCTTACTTATAAAAATATTTGAGCGCTGCTTATCTTTATACCATAGGTTGTCCCTTTCATTTTTAAACAATGTAACGCAAGGAAAAAGTGACAGGTTATTCGTAACCATTTGCTCAGCTAAAAATGCTGTTTTAAGTAAGGCCCTATGATTGCAACCAATGATAATCGCGGTAAAGTTATCTAGACAGTCGCCGCTCTTCTAATAACTTTTAGGCCGCCTTTATAAGTCAGATATTTTTTTATATCATTTTGAAGATATGACTCTGTTTATATATTTTTATTTTAGCTATAATTTTTGCAGATTAATGTGTGTTTTTTCCAACAGGTTGATCTGGAAATCTTTGGGGGCCTATGTCCAGCAGTGGACGTCCTGTGGCTGATGATATTTTTTGTAGTTTCGAGACAATATTAAAAATAACCTGGCTATTGAAAAATTAACCCTTACATTAAGTCGTAGTTTTTCCAGCCATGACAACAGCTCCGTGAATACATTAATGAGATGTATTTTGGCAACAGCTTTAATACATTATTGAAATATATTTTTATTTTTTACAATACAATATTCAAAATAAGTAAAATTAATTAGGTCTACCCTAAAATTGAAAAATAATCAATCTAAAATCATAATATTGTATGCGCATAGTTCATTATAGGATATCCTACTACAAACGTGATAGTAATTGTCGAATCTCGCGAAATGCGCGGGATAAGACAGTAGGTTGCGAGGTCAACGCCCGGCGCAACCGGTCGAACTTTAAGCTTTGCTGAGCTAACATAGAGAGACAAACTTGGCCCACATTTGCAGAACTATTGCGTCGACAGCGCGGCGACCGGCGAGTTATTATAAATGAATTCATTCAATGAATCAAATACCAGTGTGCAAATTTTTTATTGTCAAATATTTGGTGATAACATGACTCCTATTTCGTTTAATGCAGTAAAATATATAGGCTGTGGACTATCCTAGATTTGAAATCGTGCAACACCATGTGTTAACTCCTCAAGTGGAAATGAACATGACACATTCATCATCATCATCATCATCAGCCATAGGACGTCCACTGCTGAACATAGGCCTCCCCCAAAGATTTCCACATCGACTTGTTAGAACCGGCCTGCATCCAGCGACTTCCTGCGACCTTTATCAGGTCGTCGGTCCACCTTGTAGGTGGACGTCCTACGCTGCGGAGTTATGACACATTATAAGGAGTCAATAAGATAAATGGGCTAAGGAGGTCATAGAATGGTATCCTAGGGATAGAAAGAAAAATAGGGGCAGGCAGATGCGGAGATGGCATGATGACATAAAAGCAACAGCAGGAAGTGCATGGATAAGACTGGTACGAGACCGAAACATGTGGAGAAATCTAGAGGAGGCCTATGCTCTTAAACAAGACAGCCAGATGAATACGGATGCGGCATAATAAAAACGAAATGTAATAAATAACTCACTGTAATAACAGCTGTAATATTGTTACAAAAAGGCCAAATGTTCTTACAAAAAGAATTACTTGCAGTTTTGAGAGATAATGTATGAAATATAGTCCTTGATTACAGTTTCGCTAGTACTAGATCAATCAGGGGAGGCTAGGTGGTGTCAATGACGTTAAAATGAACGTTAAAAATTATGTTGCGCCGACCCCACTTATTGGAATGGGATAAGGGTTGTGAGACTACAAAAGCCTTTGATAGTTTCTGATTCCCACGATACAACTCGTATCCAAATATGAGTTAAGACTATTATGAGTTAATTAAAAAATAACGACTGCGTATCGGCAAAAGAAGTAAACCCATAAATCGATAAATAAATAGCAATCTAATATTAACCGCATAAAACTAAATAAAGAAATCCGGGATACATTTCCTCATACTAAAATCACACTAGAAAATCTTGTATAAAACTCAGTGTACAAAATAAATATTGTACGAATAAAGCTAAGCATGCAATTTACACGAGCACTCGAAGTGGCTTTATAATGACGTGCGAATTTCCTCAACACATCTTCCTATATGATAGACAGCAATTGATGGCTTTCGAAATTGCCTTCACGTTAGAATTATGTGCGTACTTTCTAATGATGTATTTCCTGATACTATGTTGTATTTTAGCAAACATGAGTTTGAGGTAAATATTCTAATTTATGTACAAGGAAACTTAGATTTACGACTATAAAGGAATCGTAGAGTACAAAGTACGGAACGAGATCAAAACTAAGCTGAATATATACTAAATTTTAGACTGGAAACCCAAAGTGGAAACCGCAATGTCAAAGAAAATCACGGTCAAAAACTAGTAGTACTTTACGACCTCAATTATAAAAACATCCACGCCATGGAACATTTTCGGGGAATGCGGAATAATCTCATACAAGTTTTTTATTTCCTTGTGTAATCTCGAGATCTTAATAAACAGTAGTACGATATCCTAGTAATTACGGTTGGAAGAGTGTCAATGCTATAGTAATAAAAATCTTGTGATGCTCCCAAGGAAGTGAGGCGAAGTGATGCGATTCAGGAAACGCTCGACAGCGTTATAATTTACGATCGACATCGCTCGAGGACGATGAATGATCAAAGTACAGTCATTACGTAATTAAATATGAAAATATGCACAAAACCATTACGTTTATAAAATAAATGACAAAAGGACGCGTTATTTCGGGTTATTTCGACTGTGTCTAGTTATATTGAACCGAATAAAAAGAGAGAACACACTCAGGGTTTTAGATTTTAGTATAAAGATAGTTCTGCATTCCCAGAGACTCACTGTGCTTCATGGCCCGGTATCGATAAATGCCTGCCGTTGTTGATCCTAGCTTACAGGAGTTGTAGTGACGGGTGTGTGGGTGGTATAGTCTCGTAACACAAGAAACTAATGAGGATTTATAACTCCTACTTGTCATTGAAATAAAACTATTTTTACGGATTCTATCACGATTTGGTTATAATTTGTATGCCCGACGTTTCGTTTTGTTTTTCGTTTCCTACTTGTCATTTCTTTAAGGCGTAATTTTGTTTTGATGGCTCAATACGATCATAGATAACGTTCAGTGTTCGGATGTTGATATGATCGAAGTACTCTCGTATTATGTATTTGACATACACGATACTAGCCGCGTAGTGCCTTAATGTGAGATCAGAAGCCATCGTGTGTGTAAATATTGTGTGGTATTTTTTTTTACAGCAGCGACTGAAAAGCGAGCAGGTGGGTCACCTGATGATAAGTGGTCTCCACCACCCATAGAAACCCGTGATATCAAAAGAATCAAGAGTGCGTTACCAACCTTAAAGGAAGGAAATAGTGATCGGGAAGGGAGGTATTGGGCCACGGAAATGTCACTCACCAAACGAAACGCAACAGCGAGCTGCCACTAAGTGACCCTTAGGGGTTGTGAAGGACCTTCCCCTTAAAGTGGGAAATTGGGCTACTGCAAATGTCATTCACTAAACGAAACGCAAAAGTAAGTTGCCACTTCACGTCGGTTTTCTGTGAGACAGTGGTATCAAGCCCATCTGTAGACTTTACTGTCTACAGTACGGCTCTACCACTCATTATTTATTTGCCAATCGGAGCGACAATCACGCCATCCCGCAGCTGCCCCCTATGCTGTGCAGACTGGTTACATTAATCTCCCGTTTGCGGTTAGTGTGTCGACTAACGGTACAGCGGCAGATGGAGCCCGCCGCAGCCGCGCCTACACAGCGACAAAGATCATTGCGTTCGCTAAATAGAAATTGTTTTAATCTAGCTCGTATAGCAACTTAATGTGAGGCTGAGGCTTCCACCCTGCTGCAGCGCATCAGGTATGTCGCCGATGCACACACGGACGATTTTTTCGCGATAATGCGCAAAAAAGTAGCGTCCATTATACGCAGAGTGAGGGAGAGTACCAATAGTGTCCTTAAGGTTTTTGATCAAAGCTTAGATGGGTCTACTATGAGTAGATTTATCAAACTGCATGTCTTACATGGAGTTTGATAAACCATACTATTTCTATTTTGTGTGCTATTTATTATTGTTTTATTACTAACATAGATAATAAGACATTTTGTTGACTAACACTATGGGTCATTGAAGCCTGAAAATTAAATATTTTTATTTTTTTTAATGTCAAACCTCTATCTGTAATACAAGCCGCTGTAGTCACAAGCTTCCTCAGGCCCGGCAAACTGACTGGATCAGATGCAAATATAGTGCAGAAGAACCATTGCGTCGTTGACGATCTCTAGGATGAATTTAGAAGATTGAAAGTTAAAGTTACTGGATTCATAATACCTGACTGTTGCTCGCAGCGTAGTGGTACAAGTATTTTAAAGTATAATGTCATCTGAGTCACTAAGCGAAGATCATCGTAGTGCCATCGCACTGGAAGAAATTATCGCCATAATCCCAGCAGGACCTTGAGATCATCCACGTCTGGGTCTAATGGTCATTGTGATTTGTGTAAATATAATTGCTCAATTTACCTACCTTGACATTGGCTATATCATCGCATATGCGTGGAATCCATTATTTTTAAAAGAAGAAGGAGAAAACATTTTCGAAATCAGTTTCGCAGGTCCAGAGCCCAGCGTGTTCAAACAAAGAAAATTCTGAAAACATACGTGGTTGTACTGATTACTGGTGTAGGCAATTCGTAAGTGACTGGACATACCCTGACTCTAGCTTTAATTTTGACTTTATCTTTATCAGCAATAGGGATGAGATAAAGAGTCATGGGGATTGAATCAGAAAATACAAGATGAGGAATGCATTCATGCATTGACAATATTTATTTATGGGAGAAACGAGCTCGACAGCGAACAAAAGCTACTAACCAATTAATGTCGCTTAAAATCATAGTATAACCGTAACGTATTTATAAAAATACGGTGTTCTAAGTATATTTGAGAAAAACAAAATTTCGTCGAGATTGGAAAACTTGTACCTATAACTCCAGAACTCAACAAACATAAAAGAAATGCCCCGATACATTTACCGCCATAATATTAAAACTGGCAAAAACTCTTATAATGGCGCAAAACCATCTTCAACATAACGGTATAGATATCACAAACTTGTCCAACAGAGAGCAGACCATCTGCAAACAAAATGACCATCTTTGCCGGCTCCGGGCTAACGCGATACCGAAGTATTGGACTTGCTCGCCGTATTGTGTCATGAGCAGTTATGTGATGCTTGTGACACACTTTGATAATCGGACAAAAAATCACATCATTGACCATTGTTCGCCGTTGATTGTTCGCAAATGTTTGCAATAGGCTTTTGAATAGGTATCACTATTTATAAAGTAAATAGCTTTTGCTCGTGAATCTGTTCTCGTGAAATAAAGTAATAAGTTTTTGCTTGCGGCACCGCTTGTGTGATAGGTTTTTCTGAAATCATTCCCTTTATATCAGCTTTAGGTTGATTTGCATAATTGCGGATAATATTTTGGCAGGCGCTGTTTTTAAACAACTTCAATCCCCCGTATTAAGTACTTCTGTCAGGTTTTTTAAGACTAAAGGTGGCATATGTTTTTCTGTAAGGATCAGGCTTTCTCCATCTAAAATTTTATCAAAATTATCAGTGGTTTACCAGTGAAACGTCACGACCGGCAGGCAGTCACTTTTATATTAATAATTTTGGTATGGATGCGACGGTGTGTTTGTTTCTTTGCCGTCGGAGGCGGCACATACATACATATATATGTTACATAAGCGTATGGGCCACCGGACGCCGAGCCGCTCGTGACTATCTACCACATGGCGATGACCGGCATATTTCGTATAAAGATGTCTAAGGGCCACTTGCAGCTCCGCAATAAATCTCTATTTATCCCAAATATTGATTTAAAGATAGAAGTGAGCTGTAGGATAATTCGAGTTTAGGTTTAACAATTGATTAGATATAGCGCTGCGAGTCGCCCTTAATAGGCTAGATCATCCTACATAACTTTAATCCTGGGATTAGTTAAGGATTTAGTGCAGACTTATGACGTGAAAGACATCCACCGAAGCCATGTGTCATAGTTCAACATAAAATTAATAACACTAATTATTACTACGGTAAAATCATAATATAACAAAATAACGGCAATATTTTATTACTTTTGTTGAATGCAGTCGAGATAATAACTATAATGTAAGTGTGACGTGTCTTTTGCCAGTTTCCACGGTTTTGTACGTTATAATTATGTATTTAATTAGCATAAAGAAATATTCAAGCGAGCCACCCAATTACTCGATTTAAACCCGTGATTAAGAGCGGAAATGTCGATTTACATTTAAGATAATAAAATTATTCATAAATAAACATTATAATGTGTGCGTGTGTCGTATATTCTAATAGCTCCACAATTTATCAAATAGAAAAGACACATAAGACAAATTTGTTAGAGATAATAAAACTGTGAACGCAAAAAAGAATCTAAAAGCAATCATCAGTCAATTTCACCAACGATTATATTATAATTATATCCTCGTTGTCATAAAATGGACGTGTATTCCAATCAAACACGTCACAAACAAACAGTTACAACTCACAACATATAAAGAGACCATTTACTAAGATAAAAAAAAGAGTTCGAGCACGAATCAAATGCACAACCCAGTTTTGGTTGTAATAAAAAAATCTATACAGTTATCTATCGAATAATATCTACTTTGAGGCAGGACCGGACCGACGGGGTCAACGACCGCCGCATCTTAAAAATTCGGTTTACTACTCGGAATTATAGACTTTTGAAGTGGTAGGAAAGAATTTACGAATAAACAACTTTAGGCGTATATTTGAGAGCATTATAAGATATTCGAACTTTTAACAATACTACATTAAGGAATACCAAGAATTTGTAAGTTATTGCAAGAATGTTATTATTTTTAATGGAAAGAAAAAACTATACAGCTATTAATGAATTGACCTCAAAATACAAGTCTTAATAATTTCTGTTAAGCGATAACTCAATAATTAGTCAGTACTCTATTCGCAACTGAAAAGTAGCATGACGGAACAAAAAAAATATCATTTTACTAAATATATTGTAGAAAGGATGTGGCTTCATTTAAAACGATAGAACATAAAACGTCAACTCTAGGAGTAATGTCTATTATAGTGTTGATGATTCAAGTGCACTTATATTTTTTTTAAATAAAATATAATGTTCACTGCCCCACATTAGGGAACGTACCCATACTACGTGACCCATTTTTTATATTTTTATAAAGTATAATGTCATCTGAGTCACTAAGCGAAGGTCATCTGAGGGGCATCACACTGGAAGGAATTACCGCCATAATCCTAGCAGGACCTTGAGATCATCCACGTCTGGGTCAAATGGTCATTGTGATTTGTGTAAACATAGAGGTAATTGCTCAATTTACCTACCTTGACATTGGCTAAATCATCGCATATGCGTGGAATCCATTATTTTTTAAAGAAGAAGAAGAAAACATTTGATTAACTCTGTCACCACCTCCACTCCACCTCCCCCCCTCTGTGACCACCCGTAGTATAAGCTTAGACCTCCCCCCTCCGCCTCTAGTTTTCACGTAGTAATTTATAAAATAAGCTCACGCTTGCATCCACGCAGGGGTAGGCAGAGGCGAACTAGCCAACTAGTACTCCAACATTTCGACAAGCTTAGTTCCGTCCCAGATATGATAGGGGGCGACCCTATCGCCATATCGGGCACAAATTTCAGTACCAAAGTTCCAAAGTACAAACACGCCACCGAGGCAGTCAATTATTAATATGGTTTTAAATTATTTTTTGTCGAAGAAAAGTAAAAAAAAACATAATATGATGTGTTGCCACCTGTGAGTTTAAAAAGTGCTAAACGCTGCGTTCCATATATGTATATAGCTCGAAAAATCACGATATCTTCCTACAGGATATTGATGACGTGACGAAAAGCTAAGACCTCCCTCCTCTGTGAGCAAGCATGGTATTTTGAGGACCCATTTGCCCCCACCCCACCCCCAGAACGAATAAGAGTACTCCGCATATAGTGTAATCTTATGTCATTCCCATACATTTATTCTATTCGACTAGCGCATAAGCCTCTTGTCTAAGCCCGCTGGTCACATAGTATGGGTACATCCCCTAACCTACATACGAACACCATACATTATCCAGACGAAGTTGGCATTATTAGTGAGATTACTCTGTGGCGACCATATGTGATCACATCTGACAACCGATGTAATAACATAGATTGTGTTCTCGTATTTCTTACACTAAATTACGATCATCAGACTGGAAATGCTGCAGAAATAATAAATACTTCGCGTATCGGTACAGTGACATTGCACGCAATCTTGATCGCTATATTCGGAAACGACGTCGTTTGGGGACAATGGATTTGTCGTGTCGAAAATGTCAAAAAAATCAACAATTAATATAGAATTAGTTTGATTTATAGAATTTCATTCCAATGCACATATCAGTTGACGCCGACAATAGCTACAAAATGAAGAGATACAATTACTGTATTCATATTTTCCGATCTTTCTTTATTATATCAACTCAAATTGTAATTACCCAACCTCGGAATTGAACCTAGAACTTTAAGCTAGTACGAGGCACTAGAGCAACAAGACAGATTCCAAATCATAAGTGATACAAAATAACAACCTTATTAGAGGTATGGCCCATTTCCCCACTCCCTTTCCCAATCCCTTTTCCCTCCCCTTCCATTCCGTCCTTTTATGTTGGCAACGCACCCATGATCCTTCTTGTGTCTTGGTGAAGATCACTTACCTTCAGGTGACCCATCTGCTCGTATGCCAATCTCTGCTATAAAAATAAAGAGCAATTTCGTTTGATCACGAAAGGAAGCACAACGACCGCACCGTAGATTAATAATAAGAAATGTGTTACTACGGATGTTAAAATTGGACATAAAATGCAGGTCCGGTTGTGCTGACACAGAAACCCCGTGCTCGGCCCTCGCTGACCGACAACCGATGCGCTCTCACTGTAATTGCACGCGGTGCAATGACCGACAATCTCTTTCGGCCGATCGCGAAAACAAACATTACCTACCGTCTATTGTCAAGTCGGCTGAATGTAGGTGGGCTTGGACTCTCGAGTAATGTTGGGATTCTTCTCGGATAAATACCCAACTAGGCCGCTTCCAACAGGTCAATCTGGAAATCTTTGGGGGAGGCCTATATCCAGCAGTGGACGTCCTATGGCTGATAATGATGATGATGAAATGCCCAAGCGCGAGTAAATATCCATAAACACCCATTTCTACTGACAATTTACTGCGAATTTCTTTATAGTTTTTTTAGCAATGATTCTTTGAAGATTTAAACTAAATCAAACATGAAATTAAGCTTATGCTAAGGCTTATGCATAATTTATACTTATAAAATAACAACAAAGAAGCTAGTTTTCGCGTGTTTCTACATAGATTTTATACATATGAAAAAAGTTATAGTTACTGTTATAGTATAGTCGCCTCCTTGGTCTAGTGGCAGCATGTATGGGCTGGGTACCGGGAGGTCCTGGGTTCGATTCCCAGGTCGGGCAAAGCGACTATTCTAATTTAATTTGCCCGGGACTGGATCCCTCAGAGGGGGTTGACGTCAGGCAGGCAGCTGGTCGTAAAAATTAAGCCAAATCATTTCTGCGACATACTTGAAAAGGTATGTTGCGCCGACCCCACATTAAGGTGGGATAAGGGCAGGTAGAAAGAAAAGTAACTGTTATAGTATAAAACTTCAATCACAACATTGCAAGAAAAACTCTATAAAGAAATGCGCAGTAAATATTCAGTAGAAACGAGTGTTTATGGATATTTACTCGCGCTTAGATATTTATCCGAGAAGAATCCCATCACTACCTCGAGCCATTATAACTTCGTTCAGATCGTTTAAAACTGCTTTTGTCATGTTCGCTGATATTATGTTTACGAGGTTCAAGTTTCTGTGATATTAAAACGGGATATTGTATACGTTAAAAGCACAATCGAATCGTTTGGGTTAGTAGCATTCCAGTCTGTTTCACTGTACATTAAGTCTTTGGGTATGCATAAAATGATAATAGAATAATCTCAGAGGAACGTGATGTCCCAACGAATTATCGGCCCGGGTTCTAATAATTTCAACCCTTGGAAATACGTTGTGTTATTCACAATAATGCGGATTTCTACGTGCCATTGTATTACTCGTTTTCTTGGGAATATTCTAATTTCCATGTCGTGATGTCGATAATCCAAATAGCCCAATCACGACGACGAGTTATAATTTAAAAGATTTAATTATCAAATTCTTACCGACTACGGTACATAAAAGTGGTCAAAGAAATATAAAAACTTGCGGTGCACGCCAAGGCTACAAGAAATTAAACGATGGTAAAGCATTCGTGGTAGTTTATTTTTCCGAGCCGAACAAATGGCTGACATTTCACTCGATTGCCTCCAACTCACATATTAAGCAAAGCCCACGATGCTAAGGCTCGGTACAGTTAAGATCCATTTTGGTACAAATATCTACATTTTAAGAAATACTGACTCTCGGAACATAAAAAATCGTGTGATGTACAAGTACGATTAGTCGTAGTCAGACATAAGCGTACGGTTAATCGTGTCGGTACGTATTGGGCCTTACTTATAAACACAGTTTAGCTGAGTAAATGGCTAAGATTAGCCTGTCACTTTTTTCCTTGTGTCACATTGTTTGAAAATAAAAGGGACAGGCTATTCTTTACCATTTGCTTAGTTAAACTGTTTTTATAAGTAAGGCCCATAATGTTTAGCGTTCCGACAATATGGTTGTGTTGAAATCGTAAAAACGAATGTCATAAGTTAAACCTTGGCAAATGTTATCGAAACAAGAAACCTCATGTTCTTAGCTCATATCCTACAGCTGGACAAAAGCCAGTTGAAAAAATTACTACGACCGACGATATTGTCGATCAGTGGACATTTAAACTCTGACTGCCTCGGTGGCGTGGTGGTATTTCGGTATGATTACGTTTCTGAGGTCTCGGGTTCGATCCCCGGGTCTGGCAAAGTGATATTGGATTTTCCATATCAGCCCGGAGTCTGGAATTTGTGCCCGATATGGCGATAGGCTCGCCCCCTATCACATCTGGGACCGAACTAAGCTCGGCGAAATGTGGGTGTTCTAGTTCGCTAGTGCGCCTCTGCCTACCCCTTCGGGGATACAGGCGTGAGCTTATGTTATGTTATGGACATTTAAATCATTATCTTTAAATGAGACAATTCTATCTAACGATTTCTTATGTAGTGTGTCATACACAAGAAATAATAATGGTACAGTATCTGGCTTCATTTTCCAAACTATAATTTCATAGGACTTATAACTATTGTACTCGGCCTTAAGCCCCCGCGATACCGTGACTCAAAGCGAACACGTGATGCTATAGCGGTATCGAATGGGCCCCGTATTGATTGCCTGTCCACCGACAACGCCACCGCGGAATTTATGGACGCAGTGACGGACGTAAAAAAAGATGGACGGAGCGCTAGGAACATTGAAAGTGAAGCAGGGTTTTAGGCCCATTCGAGCTATCGACACGTAATGGCGTATGTGTGTGTAGGGCACTATTGTACAGGCACGTTTGTGTGCGTGGCTTCTTTGTCAAGTTCGTTTAACTATAGGTGAGTTGGTGTCCTTCTTTTTCTTTACGTCCGTGGAACGCAGCTCACTATCTGTCAATATTAGATGTATTTATTATCAGGCGTTTTAAGGGTATTGGATGAGTATTTTAACTATACATAGTTTTTTATTACAGGTACTTATTTATTGTTATTTTATTGAATAACATAAGTATGGCGAAGACAGAGCCCAAAGCCACAAGGAATACAGTATACTCAGTATGAAGCACCAAGAATCTGAGCATAGCTGTTTAATTCTTGATTTCATTTTACTACATATTTGCATGTTTAACATAACAAATTGGATTCAAAGATGGATGCTATACATATAGGTATAGACAGTTTATAGTGATCCCTATGCAGTCTTAACCCATACGTGTTTTGGAAATGTACTGAAGCTAACCCAATGACCCTGATTTTATTTTGTCACAAATTCAAGTTTCCATTCAAAAAACATAACATAACATACATAACATAAGCTCACGCCTGTATCCCCGAAGGGGTAGGCAGAGGCGCACTAGCGAACTAGAACACCCACATTTCGCCGAGCTTAGTTCCGTCCCAGATGTGATAGGGGGCGAGCCTATCGCCATATCGGGCACAAATTCCAGACTCCGAGCTGATATGGAAAAATCCAATATCACTTTGCCCGACCCGGGGATCGAACCCGGGACCTCAGAACCGTAGTCGTACCGAAATACCACCACGCCACCGAGGCATTCAAAAAATATACTAAAAATAAACTTTACTGCTAAGATTGTTAGCCGTCCTCTCTTTAAAGGCCCTAACAAAAATTTGGTTTCGTTCTCGTTTGATGTATCGATTGTGTATATAATATAGGTGTAATTACCTACTCGTTTGATGATAGCCTCGAATCGCCACATAATCGGATATGTATGTATAAACTAGTGGGAGTTAAGTATATCGATTTTATGAATGTACTGTCATTGTGATATAAAAGTCTACAAAGTTGTAGATATAACGATTGGAGTTGTAGATTGCTGGTGGTAGGATATTCGTATCCGACAGGATGGCGACCACCGTACACATGGTGCTAAAACCTGGCATAGTGACCCACACTCCGCGTGTGGATCGCGTTCCAGGATCAGGCAGTGTACTTCCGGTTCTCCCGAGGGGCTTGCGGCATGACTTGATGGTTGGTTGAGACGGGTATGCGGGTATCCCTGTATCTGCATAGGTCATCCGCCTGTCTTGTCGCAAGCCCCTCGATTTGCTTCTTCCCGCTTCGGATCCGGAGTGTGAAGAAGCATAAATAGGCCGGCATGATTCTGAGGACCACTGATAAACTCATTGTTTGTCAGTTTTTTTTTTGGACTGCGCTACGCTTACCATCAGGTGCAGTGTAGTCATTTTGCCGTGCCCGGATATAAAAAAAAAAAACACGTGTAGAACACAAGCCAGGATTCATTTATGATGACTAGATTAGTACACACGACATTTAATCGCGCACCGCATGCTATATACGTAATTAATTACTTTAGTCCACGATATGACCGTATGAATGAACCAGTTCAACAGAAGTGGTTTTGGTAAACAGAACAAAAACATGATGCAACTTTGATGACTTTTCGACGGGACAATATAAGGCTGAGATCTATAGAGCGAACTTCGACTAAGTCTGAGTCAAAGAAACGAACTCAGTGAGGATTTGGAATTTTTAAATCGAACTTTGACTTAGTCCGAGACATTTTTACAAGAAAACCAGACCGACTGATAGACGAAGCAAAGATTTTCTTATAAAAAATGACTCGGACAAAGTCAAAGTTCCATTTATTAATTCTAAATCCTCACTAAGTTCGTTTCTTTGACTCAGACTTAGTCGAAGTTCGCTCTTTAGATTTCAGCCTTAGATCCCGCAGAACCGACTTTAGAAATCGCAGTACGTAGTTATATCAGTGATTATGTGATTATGTGTGTTATCAATTGTGATCTGAAGAGCATAAACCACTCAAATGTGAGATGCCAGGTTGATGCAGTTGGTAAACCTAGAAAAAAGATCAATGATTGTCCTATAGAGCTAGCTACAGACTTCTTGTCCAACAATGTCAAACTCAACTTCTCATACACGACGTTCGTCGTTCATCATCACTACATATTATAAAACAAACTCCTCCGCCGCGTATGTCTGTCTGTTCGCGATAAACTCAAAAACTACTGAACAGATTTTCATGCAATTTTCACCAATAGATAAAGTAATTCTTGGCGTAAGTTTTGGTGTATAATTTTGTACTTTAATACTCGGGAGAACCTGCGAGCAAACGCTAGTAAACCAATATAATATTACTATCAGAAATATCAGACCAACGAAGCCATATCTATTGTTTTAAGACAAGTACTGTTCCGTAATAACAAGGAAAAAATACAAAAACCAACTCACGTTTTGACATGTTGCTTCTTGCGCCCAACAATCAGTACGGAACCTTTAACAAAAAGTTAATTTAATAACAAACACATTCAAATACACGACCATTCAAAACAATGTATTTTGAATGTATGACAAATTATTTTGTAAATGCGGGTCGGTGTATATCAGGTAGGTAGTTTTTGATCAAACTATAATTATGATTATGCTAATGATTGCAATTTTGACATTATATAAAATTGTTTATAAGACCTTGATATTAAATTGGGTACGATCAAATAAATATGTTGGATCCGATCCCTATGTTAATATTTATTACAAAAACAATAACAGATTAGAATACATTGTATTTAGTTAAAACGCACTTTAGACTCTTTTAACAGTTTTGCTAAATATTGATAATCCACGCATCCATATCACTTGAAGAACATTGATACGAAATAGTCTATTATAATGATTAGCAGAGACTTATTTGCTTATATTGCCTGTTCTGTTTTCACCGTATTGGTGCACTTAGCACAAGTACAGTGGAAGCTCAGAAATGACGAAACCTAAATGCACGTAGACAACTGTCTAACCGTGGTAGAGCCATTCTGTAGACAGCTACGTCTACAGCACGAATGGGCCGGCTCGACCGGTTTGATACCAATGTCTCACAGAAAACCGACGTAAAGTGGCAGCTCGTTTGCCAGTCGCCGCTATAAAAAAGTTGTAGTTAGTAAAACAATATGGCAACTAGCCTATCATCTCACATTAAAAACAATTTAATATAAAAGGTGAAAATATGTACTTATGTTTTTTTTTATTCCTTAAATTTTACATTATTATTATTAGTCCTGTAATATTACTGTCCCACTGCTGGGCACGGGCCTCCTCTACTAATGAGAGGGGTTAGGCCTTAGTCTACCACGCTGGCCTAATGCGGATTGTTAGACTTCACATACCTTCGAAGTTCTTATGTAGAAACTAGAAAGTGTGTGCTCTTTTTGGAGTTAGTCTCGAACCTCCGACACTCATCTCAGCAGTCCGTACTATGAGCTTTCGCTGCTTTTTTATATTATTTGGGTTAAAATAAATTTGATATTATTTAAATTATTTAGGTCACTTACGGACGGTAGATTCACTAACTGTGAAACCAAATGACTTGTAGAGCACAGCACAATATAATTTTTCGTTTTTTTTTATCACTGTGTCGTTTTTACGGCTCCCTCTACTAATGAATCGGCTTCTTTTAAAACCAGGTCTAATGGGGCTGGGTAATGGTTATATAAACAATCAAAATGTATCCAAATACATTACAAATAATATCTCCAAAGAATCTAAATACTGTCATCAACTTCTACTTCAAATTTCATAATATTTGCATTATCAAATATCAACAACACAAATGACCTTAGTAATTGCTTCAACATCATATTATTTGCGTTGTTTATCAAAATAATGATTAAATACTAGCTATTTACCTAAATATTATGAAATCGGTGGGAGGCCTATGATCAGCAGTGATTATTCCGTAGCTGATGATAATGATGATTTACCTAAATGGACTAACATTGTACTTAGGATTTTACAAAACATATTAAACTTTTTATAAATTTCGCGTGACACATAAAAAACATAGACAAATTGAGGATTTCCTTTTTTAATGCGGCCGAAAAGTAATAAAATGTTTGGGGGCACAAAACCTTTGGAGCCTCTACATATCTTGAAGGGCTTTGCAAATAGGAAAGCGGACAATGGACACAAATAAGAAGTCGAATGTTATCAAATAATGAACAAACAATTAAAGTCAAGATGAGCCTAACGTGCTTTACAGCATAAACATCTGTCTCATTTCATAAAGGATTACTACAACACTTATCTAGATTGCTAGACAGTAGACACTCTACAGCATAAACTGTTTTTTGAGAGGAAGCGGCCTTAGGCCCTCAAGTTTCTATACCTAACATAAATTACCACAGATTTAAAATCGATGACATTTACTACCCTTTCAGGTTGTTTTGTTGAAAGCGAAGAGAAATAGGTAATCTTTGCTCAGGAATCACAAACCTTTTTGGTTGAATTCAATTTTGCAACTTACGTACTGAAACACAAAGCACATGTGTTTGGACCAGATGCGAAATCAGCGAGGTAATTACTGACCACCGTAATCATATATTTACGTAAATGCATAACATTTTAAAATCGATTGTGACGAACGTGATTAGCGTAAAGCGTTTACCTTGAAAACTGCTGGTGTTTCACAAAACTTCATTTATGTATAAAAATGTTATGCCGCTTATTATATCTATAAATTATATTAATTCGCTTTAACAAATAAACAAAAATGCTGCAAATAAACACAATCGTCCCTTCGAGTCACTTCAATCGTCAATTGCTTTTCTTTTTTGCTAGAATTAATAACAGATCGTTAATGGCCAGTATTTTATGTATATAATATAAGAAGTAAATCAATAAAAAGGTAAAAGTTTAAGACACAAAAAATACTTTGCACCAGTTCTCTTACAACATTCGTTACTTAGAAATTCTAAATAAATTCACGTCTTTGAATAAGGTCATGCCTGAGGTTTATTTTTTATTCATTGTCTTGACCCTTCAGTCTTGGGAACTTGTCACGTGTCTCAGCTGGGAAACATGAACGTGCTACAAAAGTTGGTAAAGATAATAAAATATCTATAGGTTTATTCGTGGCGATAGGTAGAGACAACTAGTACGTAGTAGTAGACGCAACTAGTAACATCTTATAAGATTCCGATTGGAATTTATTTTTTCATCATCCTCAATACAGTAATTCGTTGAAATAAAACTATTTTTACAGATTCGATCACGATTAGGTTTTAATTATTATTCCCGACGTTTTGAAGGCTTTGTCTGACCCGTGACAACGAAGACTGCAAAGCCTTCAAAACGTCGGGAATCATAATTAAAACCTAATCGTGATAGAATCCGTAAAAATAGTTTTATTTCAATGTATAATATTCGCGTAAACTTAAGAAATCAGTACAGTAATTCGTGTAAATACTTGTAAATTATATAAGTATATCCTGTAATATTAAAGAACACGGTCGATAGTCTTAACAAAACACTTTTCATTTATTATTTATTACACATATTATAAAAAAAAAACAAATATGATTACGTGTTCTAGTTCGTCTTTGCCTACCACTTCGGAGATACAGGGATGAGCTTATGTTTATAATTACGTTAAAACTTAACGAAATATTTGCCGCAAAAGGCCTCGTCTGAACTGAATATATTGATCGCTTCGTTTGATTAGGCAGACGGAATGCGTATAAATTTTGGAGATTGGATCGCACGTACAAGATGTTTGTTAATGTATTGTTACAATTATAAACAGTTTTGACGAGGTCGGCATCAAAATAGCTTATCCATAGTACTTTATTCAAATATTTTAGGCTTGTTGAATTTTTTGTGTCTACATTCTACGTATTATGTAAAGGGTCGAACTGATAAAGGTCAAAGGAATGTTTGGAAGGGCACCGCTAAATTCTTATATAAAATACCTATAGGACATTCTAGGCATGGTTTTTTAAACTGACTTATTATTTTAATAATCGTCTAATCAAAAGCTGTAATAAAGCCCAAACTACTGATAATAAGTATTAACCGTATACCTATTATACTATCATATATACAACACACAAAAATATTGCTTGAATTTTAATACGCATCGTAATATAGACGTATTTTACGGTATTCAAGAATTTATTGATGTGCCTTAAAAATAATGCGTAAAAATATTATGCTTACCTTGTTTGAGTAAAGTACAGTTAAATGCTAATGTTAAATCACATAAATTTCTTCGGAATTATATAAACATTTTTATAAAATGAGTCCGTTGTATCTAGTTTCTTTTAAATTATCCTTTTAATATTTTTTATTAACACTAAAATTTATTTACAATTTGTACTTGATTTATAATCATGTTTTTATATACAATAATTATTATCTTTACAATATTCTATAGTACGTTTTGGATTACTGCATTATACTATGACCGCCGCATTTCCACTACGGCGTGTTAGAAAAACGCAGCGCGTTTCACCCCTAATTATTTAGCGCATGCGCGGGTATTCCATTAGGTTATCGATACTCTCTTTCCGTTTAACTATCGTGTGAAAGAGATGGCACGAGGATAGAGAATCATGCGTAGTGTTATTGATGGAAACGTTGGCGGGAAATTGTGGGGTACGAATGTATGCTATAACTGGCTATAACAGGATCTTAACTAGGCAGCACAGCATATATTCAGGATATTATAAGGGACTTTTCACAAAACGGTAGGTATCAATATTTTATTGAGTCTAATGATTAACACATTTTATAGTTCGGTACCAATAATTGGATTTGGAATGAATATGTGCATAATATATGGCATGCATAATATTATTGTTAAGGGCTTTTCTTACTATCAATTTCTTTATTTTATTTATTTCGATACGAAATATTTTTCTATATATTGCGTAAACTTACAATTACCTATCTATCAAACTGATATGTCCTATAAGTAATAAATACTAATATTAAATGTTTGAATTAAAATAACAAGATATTTAATTTTATTCATAAACCTTTATTGTTTATAAGTAACCTAAGGTATCTAAAAATACACAAAAATAACAATTTAAACTAAATAGAAAATGAATAAAATTAATTCATTACAAATTATATGTATTAAAAACTTAAGAAGTAGTAGAAGAAACACGTTAAATATAAAATAGCGGTAGCACAATATTTGATAGAAATTAAAACAGCGCCATCTATATGCCATCACAGTGAGACCGTTCTGGTGGGATGGAAGACTTGTAATGTATGGGGTCAGGTTGCGGGCCAACACGGCTTTTTAATGTTTTCGTCAGATGCCAGCACCGGCCAAACATAGGCTTGTCTTTTAATTTACTATCACATAGTCTCCAGCCATACGTCCAACCGCTACATTCCGGTAAGTAATATCTCTTTTCAGGCAATATTTTACCACGTTGTTCCATGTACTTCATATTACCGAAGTCTGGTTTGGACTTATAAATAATTTCAGTTAGTTTAGGGTCCACTGGGCGCATGATCGGATCGCTTGTGAGATCCGTGTCTGGTCGGACTAGCTTAGGATCAACTTTGGGATCACCCAGACCGATATCTACAATGGAATCACCTTTTCTAAGATACTTAATACCCGGTATGCAGATAGCGTCACGTATTGGTTTCTTCCTCCTGTTGTGTCCAGCGACTACATGGCTTATAGAGACAGTGCTCATGCCTGCGACCATGGGATGTGCTGTTACATCAGATTCGAAATAATTCGTCGGTGGCCTGGTGAGTGTGGCTGCTTGTTCAATTTTCTTACGATGCTTTGTTATCCAGTTGAGCCTCAATCGATTTTCTTTCTCATAACTTTCTACAAGAAATATGATCACCGCGGGATCGGATATGTCCATGGTGGTTGATTAATATTTATTCTTTAAAAATATTTGGGCAATTGAAGACAAAGATAATGTATAGAAGATGGCACTGACTTTGAAGTAGACTTTTTAAATTCCGTCAAGTGGGATTGTTTTTTTTTTTATAAAATAAGTCTTTATGGATTATCATAAATCAATTTTCTGGGAAAGGTACGTAGTAATATCTCCGCCAAATATAGACCGATTTCCAAAATTCTTTTTGTATTCGAGAGCTTATTTCAAGGGTGGTCCATATAAAATCACGGTCACGATCGAATTTAAAGTCTGTATGTCAAGTTTTTAAACTTGTGATAATGTGATACTTATTTTGAAATTTTGATATACCCATTTTTGCCTAGTTGATGAAATGAGCGAATGCCTGAGTGCAATTCAGAAAATAAGTTTTAAATCGAGCTCACTGTGCACTATTTAACACATAACATAACATAAGCTTACGCCTGTATCCCCGAAGGGGTAGGCAGAGGCGCACTAGCGAACTAGTACACCCACATTTCGCCGAGCTTAGTTCCGTCCCAGATGTGATAGGGGGCGAGCCTATCGCCATATCGGGCACAAATTCCAGACTCCGGGCTGATATAGAAAAATCCAATATCACTTTGCCCGATCCGGGGATCGAACCCGAGACCTCATAACCGTAGTCGTACCGAAATACCGCAACCCCACCGAGGCAGTCAACTATTTAATTTTAAATAACTATTTAAATAATTATAAATAACACCCAAGAGTCACACACATAGTCCTGACGCCACACTAAGATGGAGTCTTGTGTCGTGGGTATCAAGAACTATGAGAGATTTTCGGTCTCACAACACCCAGACCCGAAACCCACCAACCCACACAAACATTTGCCTCGGTGCGGGAATCGAACCCGCGGCCTCTCGCTTCACAGTCGGCTACTCATCCGGCCATATATGGCATATATGGCTAGTGGTGCCTATTATTTTTGCACAAGAATGATGTATCTGTTACGTAGTAACCATAACATAATCTGTGGTTAGAGATCTTTCGTTATATAAAAAAGCTGTCTCTATTTCAAAATTTGTTTAATCATAAATAAATAACATTTTTTGTTTGGAACAAAACAACCTCCATAATTATTCACACACCATACAACTCGTCATTTAGCGAATTACAATTATTAATTTTCTAATTACTTTCTAATAATACTTACAGCAATCTTATATTAACGTTGTACACATTTTTATTACCACAATTGAGATTTTTCATCGTGTAAATATCTAATTTTTATTAGAGAGAATTGGAAAATATTTTTTTATAGATATATTTTATACCAAGGTATTTATTTGGTCACATTGTTATATGAAATAGGTAGGCATTACACCACGTGTAAACATCGCCTTATATTTTGTTAAATATTATAAACCCCAGTACATGACAGCGGATTTTTGACATATTCGCAACATATTTTGCTATACAAAAAAATCATTCAATTAATTATTGACCTAGTGATGTAAAAAGGATAATTTTATGTAAAGTCCGCCGCAAATAATGTCTTAAAACTGTTACTCAACCATGAATTTTTTTAAGTTCTAACTAAATATTTGTATGACAACGCCCCTAGCGGTTACATGGGGAATTATATGTCATACAAATTATTTTACGCAGTGTAACAATGCATATAGGAATTCGGATCGGTACATCGATAGTCAAAATCATTGACAATCGCGTAATTGCAGTGAAACTTAACTAACTTAAGAATGGATACGACTGGAATGAATTGGCGGAAGCCGTAACGGACATTCTATTAAAATAATGCGAGGCGACCGTTCCCAAGCGGACTAAAGAAAACAAAATGATCATACGACACAGCGATTCGATAAAACCCGAATATAATTGTAAGTACTTACCAAAATTACAACTTGTTAGTATTTATAAAATCGATTATTTACAAAATATGTTGTGCGAATAAAATGTACGTTTTTCTTGCAAATTACCGATATGATATTCCGAAGTTATATGTAGGCGTATTTCAATTCATTATTATTAAGTTTTAGCACTAGAACTATAGGATGTCCACAGAAATTTTGGAACAAAAAGGTGCTACAAACCATTACTTACCGTATAGGATATGATTTATTAGATACAACATTAAGAGCGAATATTAAAAAACTGAGATGTTCATACTAAATCAATACGTAACATCTCGAATACGATTTTTAACTTTTTTCAATTAAAAATATCTAATAATCGTCATTGTGGTATCTAAAATATCATATCTTTCATACGCAGAAAATTTATATGGAATATGTTATGAAAATATTTACACTCTTATCCCAAGAAAATCTCGATAATGATTCCCATATTGGCACACGAAACGTACAATACTGCCATCATAAAAAAAGACATATCTGACAGTGAGTCTCAAGAGAAAAAAGACTTACATTTTTCCCGAAACAGATAAGTCTCTTTTCTTTTATGACTCAATTTCAGATACGTTTTTTTATCTTATGACAGCAGATTTTTTCATAAGAAAATGGTTAAAGATCTTTAGAAGATTAATAGCTATTCTTGATGTGGACACCCTTAACTAATGACTGTTTAACTTCACGCCAAACACTAACATTAACATTATTTTATGATGATGAATATCCATGACCGAAAAATAGAACTATACAATTTTAGTACATTAACTAGATGAAACATTTTTTGGTATCTTGGTCATATTTAATAGCTATGTGACAATCGTTAGGCCCTGTTTTAAAATGTATTTAGAGTATTCAATCCGAAAATATTATTTTTCTATGAGAAATCGAATATTTCGGCTACAATAAACGTATCTGTATTGATACCAAAACTATTCACACACAAATACATGCAACCCGCTATAGGAATAGACGAATGAGGTAAAAATAAAACATTACGTTACCTACTTGTAAATTTTCACTTATTTAGTTACTTAATGTAAAGCTACTTAATGAAGTGTACAAAAATAGTGCCCGGGCGGTCATGATACTTACTGTATATACGCCTTGCGTTAGATGAATTTCAAATTCGACTAAGGGCCTGTTTCATTATGTCCGAGAAAAAATATCTATTGAGAAACCTCTTAGATAAATCTCGACTTATTTAAAAATAAACTCGATCCAAGCTTAAATTAATTAAATATAAAGCTAGACTTAACCTCGATTTAACTTACATCTGAATCATATACCTATTTAAAAACAGAACAGAACTGTTCAATGTAACTCGATTTAAATATGTGATTCAGATGTAAGTTAAATCGAGTTTAGGTGTAACTTTAGATTTAAATAAATTAAGATTTTAGTATACTGCAAGTCGCTCTAAGTGTAACACAGTTTCACAAGAACCACATTGAATGTGACCAAATGTGGGAATTGGCGCCAAATGTCACTACCATTTATACTGTCTGACGAATATATTGACCACAACGCCCTCATTTAGCAGTTATCTACTTTCATTATGGTGATTGTCAAACTGAAATAATATTAAAAGTTGCTTTTTAGCTTTGTAAATTATCGCCTTTAGTATAATCTTGCGCTTAAAATAAGCGTAGTTTAAATTAAAAATAATGCTAACAATGATGGTAAGAATGACATGTCATTTGTGACATGACATTTTTACAACAGTCTAAACTCGGCTTAATTTCGTCGATATATACGGCCAAGCGATTTTGAACGATAAATACTTTCTCGAACATTGTGGAACAAACGGAACACCATCTATTTACTAAATATCACTCTCAGTTAACGCACACTAAGACACAAACGTTCACACAACGTCACGAACTGACCGATACCAGTCAGTGTATCAGTACGGAAAATGCAAATGTCGACTTAACTAAAAACAATGACAATAAAATAAAGGACTTGGCATGACTATGAAAAAAACGTTTACGTCTCTGGACGCTCGACAGAAGTGGTAACTTAAGCTAGTCTAAGTTGAACTATTTAATATTGAAATTGTTTAACTTGAGAAAAGCTTAGGTTATTACTTAAACTTTATGTACATTAATATGATAAGAAGCCAGAGTGGCGCCGTAACGCGTTACGTTACGAAGCGGTTTACCCTCCCATAAAAACTTATCATTTTAAATCGTGTATGCCTAACGTATGGAGATAAACCAAAATGGCTATTTGGCAAAAGAAAGATCCCAGTTATATAGCACTTAGGATCTTCACATTCCGATTATTTTAAATTTAAAACTGTACTCATATTAAAATCAAATCAAATTGGGCGTTCCAGTTCGCTAGTGCGCCTCTGCCTACCCCTTCGGGGATACATGCGTGAGCTTATGTTATGTTAAAATCAATAAGTATTTACACGTTATTGAAGGTGACAACTTACATATAAATAGATCGAGAAACATAACTGGCGGAACCGGCCTCAAAGTAAATTTTTTTTTCAGTACTGGCAAGTCCTTATTTTCTTTTGTCATTGACTAAAACCGACGTGACTCTATCGACCCAGCCGTGACGTCACACTACACAATTAATTTAATTCGCTTATATGACAAAACTTGTTCGGCTCTCTGGGCATAGACAACGCGTTGTTGCACACGAGGCCGACGACTGGATTCTCGAGATTTTCGTATTTCGAATTGGTCTCTGAAGAGAGACTGACGGCGCCGCTGCTGTCTCCCTCGTACGTGTTCTCGGTATCGTCGACGTGCGAGCTGATGCTTGATTTGTCATTTTTCTCGATAGCGTCTTTGTCTAGCGAGTAGTCGAGTTTCTCGCCGGTGTACTTGTCGTTGTTAGATAGCTCGATCCAGTGAGCGCGATTGCTTTTCACTCGGTCGAGCATCGGCTGTAAAGCTGGTGATAGTACTGCGAAAGCCTGGAATGTTGATTGGTTCTTTGTTTTAATCATTTCTAACATTAGATGCTTCAGAAAATGATAAAAGATTATATATACTTTACAATCATTGTTGATAATAAGGATGTTCACAACTTTTGAATGCCGTATTTATACTAATAAATATAGTATAAGACTGTTTTGATGGCGTTGTTGTATTTCGATACGACTACCGTTCTGGGGTCTCGAGTTCGATCCCCGGGTCGGGCAATGTGATATTGGATTTTTCCAGTCCGGAGTCTGGAATTTGTGCCCGATATGGCGATAGGCTCGCCCCCTATCACAGCTGGGACGGAACTAAGCTCGGCGAAATATGGTTGTTCTAGTTCGCTAGTGCGCCTCTGCTTACCCCCTCGGGGATACAGGCCTGAGCTTATGTTATGTTACAATAGAGTATCGATAAAAACATCGATATACAAATTACAAAAATATAAATTCGATATCGATCGATACAAAAAAAAATATAAATTACCTCGTAAATTGGTAAACAGATGGTGTCGATAAACTTAACTTGCATCGCTGGAAGTTGGTCTTCCTTGTCTCTGTTCATTATGTCCTGAAATAAAAAAGAAAGTGTTTTTTATAATAACTTAGTTGAAACTTTTATAAATATGAAATTAGAGCTATGCAATAGTTGTTTAATTGGTCCCACTACCATGTGGGATAAATAGTTAGGTAGAGAGAGAGAGAGCGCAAAAATAAACGCAAGAAAAGTTGTCATTATAAGAGTCACTCTTAGCAACAATGCCGCCCGCCGTCGGGACGTAAATATTGCCATTCATCACCATCATCATCATCATCAGCCATAGGACGTCCACTGCTGAACATAGGCCTCCCCCAAAGATTTCCAGATCGACCCGTTGGAAGCGGCTTGCATCCAGCGACTTCCTGCAACCTTTATCAGGTCGTCGGTCCACCTTGTCGATATTGCCATTGGAGCAGTGTATTTAGTATTAGCTGTGGTTTGCGCCTGCGTTGGCTTGACAATTTAATTTACCTCGATTTACCATCTAATCTATCACCATACAAAATTTCATTAAAATTGGTCAAGTTGTTTGAGCGTGAAAAATTAACTAACATAAAACCACAGACGCAGAAAATAAGATGGACGGAGCGCTAGGAACATTGAAAGTGAAGCAGGATTTTCGACTCATTCGATCTATCGACACGTATTAGCGGCGGCCGGCGACTCCACTCGCGTTTATATAAATAAATAAATAAATAACATTGAAATAAAACTAATTTTACGGATTCTATCACGATTTGGTTTTAATTTTTATTCCCGACGTTTCGAAGGCTTTGCAGTCTTCGTGAGAAAATTAAAACCAAATCGTGATAAAATCCGGTAAAAATAATTTTATTTCAATGACATAGGGTGACCTTTAAATAGTCACGGGCGGCTCGGCCTCCGGTGGCCCATACGCTTATGCAATATATATATGTTCCGCCTCCGACAGGTTTAAGTGTATGAACATTCGGCGGTTAGTATGGTTCACTCACAATGGGTGTCAGGTTGAGGTTCTGCCGCTCGAGGTCGCCCTGTCTGAAGAACTCTCCGGCGACGAGCGCGGCCACGCGGCGCTCCACCGGCCACGGCTTGGTGATGGCGGCCAGGTCGCACGCCGTCATCAGCATGGCGCGCAGCAGCCCGCGCCGCCCCGCGCACGAGCTCCACGTCACCACACCCCCTCCCCCCCCTCCCGCCGCACCCGCCGCACCACCCGCACCCGCACCCGCACCGCCCCCGCACACGCTCCCCGCTGAACTCACCACTTCGATGAACGCTGAACGCTTACTACAATAAAAAAAAACAAATAATAACCTGGCAGTATGACTGACGTACTGACTGTAGACTGCCTCGGTGGCGTGGTGGTATTTCGGTACGACTACGGTTCTGAGGTCTCGGGTTCGATCCCCGGGTCGGGCAAAGTGATATTGGATTTTTCCATATCAGCCCGGAGTCTGGAATTTGTGCCCGATATGGCGATAGGCTCGCCCCCTATCACATCTGGGACGGAACTAAGCTCGGCGAAACGTGGGTATTCTAGTTCGCTAGTGCGCCTATGCCTACCCCTTCAGGGATACAGGCGTGAGCTTATGTTTCTATGACTTTGGAACTTAGGTCTTAGGACCTTGTGGAACAAATTTATAAGAAAAATGATTAAAGTGACATAATGGAACGTGATTGGTTTTTACAGTCACGTAACAGATAAAAAATTAAGTATTTAAATTACTAAAATAAAATTATAATAATTATAGTCAAGTACCCAATTGATTTTTATGGCACAGACTGAAACAGCGATAGATCTGTTGGGAATGGTACAGACTGCCGAGACAAGTGTCGGAGGTTCGAGACCAAGCCCAAAATGGAGCATACACCTCTGACTTTTCTATGTTAAGTGTATTTTCATTGTGAAATAACGCTTGCTTTAACGGTGAAGGAAAACATCGTGAGGAAACCTGCATATCCGAGAATTTCTCCACAAGAAATTCGAAGGTATGTGTTGCGGACGAATAGCCGGTCTCGTAGATTTTAAGTGTCTTTTCCTCGTAATTCGTTGTCTTGTAGTCTAATTTAAAGTGTATAGAATCATAGTAATATTTCGGTAGGTTAGTGAGCGAGCTCATACAGCATACTCGGGAATTTCTTTACAGGATTTTCGAAGGTATGTGAAGTCTATCAACCCGCATTAGGCCAGCGTTGTAGACTGAGGCCTTACCACTCTCATTGGGATCTCAGTGGGACAGTAATATTACAGGGCTAATATTATTATTAGCACAGACTGATAAACAAACTGATGGGTTACCTGATGGTAAGTGATCTCCACCGCCCATAGACACCCAAGACACAAAAAGAGTCATGGGTGCGTTGCCAACTTATAAGGAGGGGATGGAAGGGAAGGGAAAAGAGATTGGGAAAGGGAGAGGGGAATTGGGCCTCCGGAAATCTCACTCACAGAACGAAACGCGATAGCGGTTTTCTACAAGTCAGTGGTATCTCAAAGTAAAAATAATTCAATATTACAAACCTGAAATAAACAGCCAGATCGGTGGAGAGAATAGCGTCTTCGAGCACTTTGACGACTTTCTCGTAATCGTCGGAGGAGAGGTTGAGCAGGATCTGATTTCCAGGAGAGTTGAGGATCATGAGGCACTGGTCGAAGTGGTGGTGCTCCATCGTTGACGTCGAGTACAACTGGGCTAATGGTGACGATGCCCTGGTACCAAAAATGAGACAATGTGTTTATGGGGAGAAGGATTCTATTAAAATATAGTCTGTAAGGGATTGCACGTAATTTAGCTGACGATGATGATAGCGTTGATGATGATGAATGGATTGTTCGCTTTACGTTATCTGATTAAACTAAAAAGTTATTGCAGATAGAAATATACTTTTATTGTGAAAGTGCAGATGAACAATGTAAATAAAACAGAATAAAGTATTTGTATAATACAGTAAATCAGAATAAATAATTTTTATAGATTTATTTTAAATTTATCGGCCATTTACCAGGAATGGAGCCTTAGTGTCTTCGGAAACATTATGCGATCTCCTAGGCATAGTTTGGAGAAACTCATTTTACTGGGACGAGTTAAAGGGAAACAGCCCAAGGGAAGAGCCCCCTCTAGATGGTCAGATGCCAAAAAAAAGGTTGCTAGAAGTAGCATCTATCGAGCAGTCCAGATGTCCAATGACCGCTCAACTTGGCGAGGGACTGTATGTGGGCGCAATCCTCATCATTGAGGGACCGACGAAGAAGAAGAAGAATTTTAAATTCAAAATAATAGCTAAATATTACTTACTTGATCTGAAAAGAGTTATTGGTCCCCCGGTGATCAAGGTCGTGGCACAAACACCCAATTATTAAAGCCAAACACTCCAACTCGCCAAATATCTTCCACCACTGCGTCTCCTGGAATTAATTAAAACTCAACTTAATTTAAAACAAACATCATCATTATGAAATTATGTTCCTCCTGTGTTAGTTGTACTTATGAGGAAATCAAATAATAATTATTATTGTATCTTACATTCAACTATATCTGAGATGTTGATAGTTCATTTTCACCGCCGATGATGCGTAATCTAGTTAATATATTAATATACAATTTTAATATCATTTTAGTATGAACTGATGATTTTACTGATCGAAAGATAGACAAAGGCAATGTCAGGGGTACAACGAAGCCGCTGCCTTCCGTGGTAAATAATCAGAAAATAAAACGGAACAAACAAAATAAATCAGGAAAACAGAGATCGAAAATATTATGAGCTAATAAGGCCCCAGAAACCTTCGGCCTTCATCTGGCAATAATGCCTAGTACCGGTAGTATATCTATAGTTCTTTATAATCGCAAATATAATACTGTAGTACGACGTGACGTACAAAAATATGAGTATATATGTATATTCTTACCGTGAGTATCGCAAACATCATCTGCGCCACGTTGAACGCATGCCTCCAATTGTGGTAAGTGACATTGCGATAGTTCTTCTTCACGCTGAGCAACCACCTACACAACACGCCGTAGTCGATGTGAAACCTCTCAACAAAGTCCAAGTCGAGGAACATTCGCAGACAGGCCCGTAACGTGTCGTCATCGGACATGTCGATGTCATCGAACGCCAGCTCGTGCAGACTGAAGTGCGCCGACGACGGTATCCTCAGCGACTGTAAACAGGACTGTCACATTGATTGTATAACCTGGGATCTAAAGAAAATAAAAGAAGGAAACTGAAAAATAAAAGTAAAAAAATAGCCTATACTAGAATATCGTTACGATGATATCGAATAAGAGTAATAAATAGAAACAGGTACATATGTAGTCGATTGTACGAAACTTTTGGGACTCTATCAAGAGTTTATTTTTGGTCCGGATGTTTTTAGAACTCCAAATAACCGTTTTATATTATATATCGCTGTTGGTCCTAAATCAATAGCAAAATTATTCTTAGACTCTCGAACAATATTGCTATCCTAAAAACACAAGATGCTACGAAACAAAAATATTATAACAATAATATCTATGACTACACAAATAGGTACTGAAGTATAAATAATAAAGATAAAAGGAATGAAAATACAGAAAGGACTACTAAGATAAAATGTAACAATACCAAACACAAACGAACTGTAAAACGATAACAAACCATCAAAGTCTTACGTTAAATGCCCTGCGAATTTTCTACGCCAGTAATTACACATTGAAACTCCTGTTTCGTAAGATAAGTTAAGAAACTGGCTTGACGCTGAGCGTGTTCATCACATTACAAGTTTGTTAATTATATTGTTGTTTGAGGCATCTCGAGATGAGAACTTTGCACAGAACAACGTTACGTCTTAGTTTATATAAATTGGCTAGTGTGAACTTACCCGTAATCGTTGCGCGTCGTCCAATGAAGCTGACGCGTGGTAACTTAGTACCTGCAACGGAATACGTTAAATAATAAACCAATCCACACATTACACACGTGCTTGATGCGAACAGACAGGAAAGTAAAAGCTTGGGTTTTTATAGTTCTGTAAGAATAGATTCAATAACTTTCGCTTTTCTGTCAATGTAATATGATTAAGATCGATGCTAAAATAATGCTTGTTGTAGACTAGCCAACGATGAACTCATGAGTTCATCAATCAATATGACTACTATTGGTAACTTTCTTCTTTAATGTAAGAGCAAACAAAAGCCCACCATTGTAACATGATCAGACTAACTCAGTCTTTCAAGGGAAATAAAATTCCACGATCTTTTAGCCGAACAGTGTCGAACATGAGTACTTTTACTAATCCGTTTTATTAGCTTCTTCCGCGTAAAATTGTGCTGGTAATCGGTTCAATTGTTCGCCACGTCGAGTCGCGTCGTTAACTGTGATAACATTGTTTCAAGTACTCTGTACACCAAGTATGAGTCAATACTTATCGATAACGATGATAGTAATTCTTTAAACTCCATAGATTTGACTAATAGCGCCTCTGCGGAAGCTACAATAAACTAAAATAAAAGACCATAAATATCATCGTTATCGATAAAACGACCTTTGTCTCACAGAAAACCGATAAAAAAATTGCATTTCGCTGCTGCGATTCGTTCGGTGAGTGAGAATTCATTTAAGGCCACGCACCCATGGGTATATGGTGTCTTGAGTGGAAATCAATTACCATCAGATGACCCACCTGCTCGTTTGCCAGTCTGCTATTAAAATATTAACTCGTACTAGTAGACTAGTAGTCGTCCTGTCGCCGATGATGACGATAATTATAACTAGAGATTCGGTATACTCACGTCAAGTGTCACACTCTGCTTGGCCATAGCCGTGATCGCCTTCTCGTACATATGAGTGTTGTGAATGCCCATACCGCAGAAAATTGCGAATGCCTCCACGAAATTCTCATCGTTCTTCGTAAACAGAAGGTCGTCGAACTTGTTGATAAGCTGAAACGAAAATACACGTAAGTCGGTTCTGACGATTCAAAGATTTACGAGGACGATGAACGATTTAGTCGCAAACAACGTTTTTTGCGGAGTTTCGATGACACTGATTAATGACGACTGCCCTTCACTGCTAACTCCGAAATGGGCAAATTAAAGTGCTAATCCAATCGGCGACAGAGCGGAGCGCGTCAAAACATTTGCATCTTAAAAATTATCTTTTAAATGAATGAAGTTTCGAGAGATAATTCAGAGTCGGGCACGCTGAGCAACTCAACAGACAACGGACTCTATGAATACCAAATGGATTGCCAAGCCGAGGAGATTATGTCTGACAACGTACTCTTTTAGCGATCGGGTTTAAACGAGATGAAAAAGGAATAACATATTTTACGAAAGAGTACACAATTTGAATACAAATTTTGTTTCATAGCAAGGAATTTAATAATAATATTATATTGTACCTCTATAAAAAATAATAATAATAATATTAGCCCTGTAATATTACTGTCCCATTGCTGGGCACGGGCCTCCTCTACTACTGAGAGGAGTTAGGCCTTAGTCTACCACGCTGGCCTAGTGCGGGTTGGTAGAATTCACATATCTTCGAAATTCCTGTGGAGAAATTCTCAGGTATGCAGGTTTCCTCACGATGTTTTTCTTTACCGTTATAGCAAGCGATATTTCACAATGAAAATACACTTAACACAGAAATGTCAGAGGTGTATTTGTATTTCATTTTGGGGTTGGTCTCGAACCTCCGACACTTGTCTCGGCAGTCCGTACCATTCCCAACTGAGCTATCGTTACTATATATATATTGTATACGTAATTTGAAATAATCAGGTAAATGCCAAGACGATTCGATGAGTGATCGTGCTGCTTATGGGGTTCTAAAGGGCTGGGGAAGCCACAAGTTGTTGTTTCAAGCTGGTCGCAAGGCTGTTTTTTAGCGGAACGCGACTTACAGGAGTCATTTTTGATGGGATGACTAAATTCCTATTCGATAGTTCGATAGGTCGTCGAGGTTAATAAAAAATATATTTCGGAAATCCAACAATTGCGCCTCCTGACGTCGTGGGTCTTGAGTGGCTACTCTCAATAGATGTACGTTCTACATAGTAACAGTTCCTTCCTTTCCATCTGCCCTTATCCTACCCTAATGTGGTGTCGACGCAGCACACTTTTTCAAGCATGTTGCAGAAAGGATTTGTGTTAGTTTTTACGTCCGGCTGATACTGATACAACATAAAATAATATTATACTTATGTATTTTTTAAATCCACAAATCTGTTGTGGTCTAGTTAAAGAAATTTAATATTATTAACTATACAGGGACTATCAAGCAAGTTTCCATAGAAAAAAATGATCTCAAACCTCAATAACGATGGCGTTATAATGTTTAGACAATAACATTGTCTTACGTGATTCTTGAACATTCACAGTACATTTCTGGTTTAAATTGTAATAAATGCGAGGGGCATTGTAATATGAGGTATCCATATACCACATGGCAAGACCTTGCGCGCGTATGTTTTAAATACGACTGAGTGACTTATGAGCTCGAGGACACAACTTTAGGATCACAAGTTTCGCGCTGATGTTCCGTCTATGTACTGTTGAATGGTTTAATTGATGTTTGAAACACTAATGACTTTGTATATGTAATTATTAAAGATCGTGAACGCCGAAGTAATAATAAAAGTTTCAAGTTTCTATAAATATTAGACCAAAAAATATACGATACTAAAATAAAGAAAATCTCCAAAACTCATATAATTTTTTGCCAAGAACTTTATTAGATATGCGTTCTCTAAAAACTATTTTTTCATAAAAGGCATGACTTATTCAATAGAAAAGTAAAGAAAATCTAACTAAAAAACTGGATTGCAGGACTAACGAATTAACTTTATACAAAGTTTAAAAAGATTCTCGTAAGTTTGCGCATTTGTTAAAATTTCAAGAATAATAAATCTTCATGAAATCTTCGGCACAAATGAAAAAGACAGGTAGAGACGGGGGTTAATAAGTTTTAAAGTAAATTTTAGTAAGGTAGCGTTGGCTTTTATTAATATTTTAGTAGTCTTATTTATAATTTATTTATAGCAAAGGTCGACAAACGAGTAAGTGGGTCACCAGATTGTGACAAGAAACTTTTATGGGTGGACGTTAAGCCGCGTCTCCTGCACTAAAACATTACACAAAACACCTACACAAACATGTATTTTTTATCTATGGTCCATTATTTTACAAGCAGGAGACAGACGACATACAGATTACAGCCTCCGTGGCGCAGCGGGCGAGTAGCCTGTGTAGAAGGCTGTGAACCGAGAGGCCTCGTGTTCGATTCCCGCACCGAGACAAATGTTTGTATGGCCTACAGATATTTATTTCGGGTCTGGGTGTTGTGAGACCGAAAGTCTCTCGTAGTTCCTGATACCCACGACGCAAGACTCGATCTTAGTGTGGGGTCAGTACTATGTATGTGACTGTATATGAAAATATATGTGAAAATCTTTGTTTTGCATTTTGTTTTTGTGTAATGTTTCGAGAAAAACTAGTGCAGGAGACGCGGCTTTAGTTACTCAGTCACGCCAGAACTGCTGAAGATCTCGATGAAGTTTGATACTGACATACATAGATTATAGTCTGTAGTAGAGAGGCTACTTTTATCCCGGAAAAATGTACGGTTTTTCGTGCGATAGATTTGTAAATAAATTTCCACGCGAACGAAGTCACAGGTAACAGCTATTTAATAGATATACGTTAAGTATAGCTAGTTGTAGTTACATAGAAATCTCACTTACCGACAGAAACGCAATAGCGATATGCCTACTTTCATCATCATCATCAACCACAGGACGTCCACTGCTGGACATAGGCTGCCCACTTTACTTCGGTTTTATTTATGACAGTGATATCAAACCAGTCATACTGGCACATTCGTGCTGTAGACGTTTCTATCTACAGCATGACTCTACCAATCAATTAGTAATAATAATAATAATATTAGCCCTGTAATATTACTGTCCCACTGCTGGCCACGGGCCTTCTTTACTAATGAGAAGGGTTAGGCCTTAGTAGACTAAGGACAAAGTGGTAGACCACGTTGTTTTAATGCGGGTTGGTAGACTTCACATACCTTCGCAATTCTCGCGTAGAAATTCCCGGGTATGGTCTTAAAAAATAACCCTGTATAAATACGAACTATTTAGGCATTTTTGATACTCAACGCGGCGGTATCTATGTAAATGAGAACATAAATAAGCAAAGCACTCGACGCCGATGTGCGTAATCCCAGCCATTTTAGTGTCCACGTATGGATTGTCGCATACGGCCGCATTGCGCTACTGTTCCCTCTCTTTACTACATTTAGACCGTTTTGAATTTTTCATTAATACCCAGTGTCCGAGGTTAGAAAAAGCACGTCTGTTCCATTATTTACTCGGCATTACAAAACACATTTGTTACGAGATTTGTTTCTGCAAATATTGGACTCGACATTTTATTTTGCTCTACACGCTTTTTTTCGAACTTCATTATTTAAACATGACAAGAACTAGTCCAGACCTATTCGAAGTCAAACGTTGGATTTTCTATTTTTTGTGTTGTATTATGTACCTAAGTCAAATGTAATATTAACTTCTTCTTTCTGCTTGCCCTTATCCCACCTTAATGTAAGATCGGCGCAACACAGTTTTTCAAGTATGTTGCAGAAAGGACTTGGCTTAGTCTTTACGACCGACTGCCTGACGTCAACCCCCTTTGAGGGATCCAGTCCAGGGCAAATTAAATTTGAAAATCGGCTTTGCCTGACCTGGGAATCGAAACCAGGATCTCTCGCTCCACAGCACATAAATGCTGCCACTACATGCCAAGGAGGTGACAAGATGTAATTTTAACAATTTGTATGAAATGCATTGATGTATGGGCATGTATATGTATGTACAGGCGGTAGAGTTAAAATTTCACGGAATCTAAATAATGTTTGAACATTTCATGGATTCAATAAATTATTTGATTTGATTTGATATGTAGAATATACGATAAAATAGGCGCGACGGCCGCAGATACTATATATTTGACTAATGCGTGGCCTGTGCTGATAAAAGGTTGCCGACCACAGATTTACAATTTGCGTCGAAATGTGAATTAAAAAAACCCCGCTTTATTCCACAAAGGAACAATCGTTTAAAATTTAACGCTCACCTGAATTACTCCGATAATCCTGCCCTCTGAATTCTTAATGGCCATGCAGAGGATTGTGTTGTGCTTGAATCCGGTGCCCTCGTCGACTGAAGGATCAAACCTCGGGTCTAAATAGGCATCCGCTATGTTCACCGTCTGTGAAATGTCCAAACAATTTGTTAAAATGAACAACCATTATTCCCGTTTCTTGCAAACATTTAGCGTTTGTAATTTTCTTTTTGCTGTTAAATTACAATCATTAAATATAATCGCTTCAATGGTTTAGCGGCGGCTTGGGTGACCTGCGGGCTTAGCCAAGTGGCTTATGCGCTAGTCGAATAGAATAGTAAATGTATGGGAATGAGATAAGAGTACGCTATATAGCGTACTCGGGTCTGGGTGTTGTGAGACCGAAAGTCTCTCATAGTTCCTGATACCCACTAGACAATACTCGATCTTAGTGTGGGGTTCTTTGTGGGTCTATGTATGTGACTGTTGGGTGTTATTTATTTATTTATTTATCCACTGTCATCGGTCTTTATTTACCCGTTCGTCTTTACACACACTCAGTATCATCTAAGAGTCTGGAATTTGTGCCCGATATGGCGATAGACTCGCTCCCTATAACCTCTGGGCCGGAAATGAGATCAGCGTATTGTGGGTGTTCTAGTTTTCTAGTTCGCCTCTGTCTACCCCTTCGGGGATATAAGCGTGAATCTATGTATGTGTATATTTTTTATCTAAAGTTTCTTCACTAAATAGTAAATAACCTACAGAAATACACCCAAGCGTAAATCAGATTTAAAGTTAGTTTTTAAATCCAAAAATCTAAAACTAGATTAATGCCTGAGTATCGTTCCATAATACGTGCCTAGATCTATTTCGTATCTAAGAAGCGTGCTTCAAGCCTAATTCATCCTTTGGATATAACATTAATTTTAATAAAGTGCCGAGACATAAAATTTAACATCGCTTTGAGACTATTTAATGTAATAAACAAGATTTTACAATTGTTAAGGAAAATTGGTTACGTAAAATACATAACATAACATAAGCTCACGCATGTATCCCCGAAGGGGTAGGCAGAGGCGCACTAGCGAACTAGTACAGCCACATTTCGCCGAGCTTAGTTCCGTCCCAGATGTGATAGGGGGCGAGCCTATCGCCATATCGGGCACAAATTCCAGACTCCGGGCTGATATGGAAAAATCCAATATCACTTTGCCCGACCCGGGGATCGAACCCGAGACCTCAGAACCGTAGTCGTACCGAAATACCACCACGCCACCGAGGCAGTATAAAATAAAATACAGTGAAATATTTTCCGTTTTACGCGCAGTCCATAGTTTATTGCGTTTTAATGAAATACAATTTAATTGTTGGAACGAAATAAAGCGGACAATTAAAATATCTGCGCCCATTGCAATATGGCTGATATTATAGAATTGTAATTTATAATTATATCGTAACTGACGTGGCCCAGTGCGCGAGCGTAATGCGTAAATTAGCGTAAAATTGAAATTTCGAAAAATCCTCCCGTAACTGATGCTTATGTTATAAAATTAATCTATGGTCCAAACTCCAAACAGATTTCTAGACTTAATAGTTCTTGTGCTTCGATAGTCAGAACAAACTATTTTATAAGTACATACATAGACTCGCCTGTATCCCCAAAGGGGTAGGCAGAGGCAAACTAGAACACCCACAATTCGCCGCGCTAATTTCCATCCTAGATGTGATATGGGGCGATCTTATCGTCATATCGCGAACAAGTTCCAAACTCCGAGCTGATACTGTATAGAAAAAATCAATACTGACCGACCCGGTGATCAAACCAGAGACCTCAGGACGGTAGTCGTAAGTCGTAACTCGTACCCCAATACAACTACGCCACCGAGACAGTCGTTTTATAAGTAAACATAGATTACGTAAGTACTTAATAATTTACAGAATCAAACATATAGGAAATGTCTAGTGGCAGAATATATGGGCTGTGGACCTGGAAGTCATGGGTTCGATTCCCAGGTCGGGCAAAGCGATTTTTTCCAATTTGCTTTTCCCGGATCATGATTCTCTCAGAGGGGGGTGGATTAGGCAGGTGGTCGTAAAAACTAAGCCAAATACTGAAACATGCTTGAAAAAGTAAATAATAATAATAAATACACCCAACAGTCCAACACCTAGTCCTGACCCCACACTAGGTATAACCTGTATCGTAGGTATCAGAAACTATGAGAGACTTTCGGTCTCACAACACCCAGACTTGAAACAAATATCTGTGGGTCACATAAACATTTGTCTCAATGCGGGAATCGAACCCGCGGCCTCTCGCTTTACAGTCGGCTACACGCCCACTGCGCCACGAAGGCTGTAAGTTGGAATAAGGGCAGGTAGAAAGAAAAGAAATATAGGAAAATCTCCCTCACCTCGCCCGTCGTAGCGACGTATCCCGTTATACCAATGTTGATTGGAAATCGACTCTCGTACGGCGACGTCCTCGGTGGGTCAGGGTCTGTGTCGTCGCCGGCCTCCAAGTCGAACACACGCGAAAAACTACCCTTCGACGCTTCGTGTACTAAGAGTACCTGGAAAATGCAATTCATTAAATATTTGTATTGTGCAACTAGCAATGGCGAAGGGTTTTACGAAGAAGAGTATTACGTTTTACTGACTTGGCCAAAAAAAAATATAAAGATCAGCATGACGGCTCATTTCATTTTTCCAACTCCTCAAAATTATATAATAATACATAAATAACACCCAACAGTCACATACATAGTCCTGACCCCACACTAAGATCGAGTCTTGTGCCGTGAGTATCAGGAACTACGAGAGACTTTCGGTCTCACAACACCCAGACCCGAAACAAATATCTGTAGGCCATACAAACATTTGTCTTGGTGCGGGGATCGAACCCGCAGCCTCTTGCTTCACAGCCCGCTACTCGCCCGCTGCGCCAGGGAGGCTGGATAACAAACTTAACGGACCGACTTCAAAATTCATCCGATCGTGACCAAATTTCTATGGGACCACGCATGGAATAAGCTCTATTGAACATAGTCTTGAAAAATGGTCCACATTTGACGGAGATATCGAGTAACATACATAAAAAATATAGACGAATTGAGGACCTTCTCCTTTTTTGAAGTCAGTCGGTAATACCATTAATACTTATACTATGTGATGAAAGCCCTCTTCACATTGGGTTTAACTTCAAGTCTGGCAAACTTTCTTTTTTATTCAGTACGGTTCTCAATTTAAGCAGATGCTTCTTTTAACACCTACGTAACATTCGCTGAACAGAATTAACAAAAAAAAATTCATATAAAATAAGACTCAGAAAAGCGTATTAATAAATGCAATAAAATTCCAAATAACAGTATCCGTCGTCTATCACGTTACGAAGTCAATAACCCTCCACATTCGTTCTTCCCTAACCAAACTTGTACAAGTTGCAATTATTTGTTTAGATCACAAGACACTTCATACTTGTGCGTGGCCTTCCATTCATTAGTCTTAATTCTTGTCGAATGTTAGTCATTAAGGCGTGTGCGCAACACTATGGTAGAATTTAACATCGTGACCTTAGAATGAACAGTGGCTAAGTAATTCAAACGCAGGCTTGAGTAATTGCTCTGTACATTCAGATAATCAAAGACGCAATATTTGTTCATTGCTTTGTTAGTATCAGGGCAGGATATTTATGCAAATACGTTATCCTCCTTCCGAGACAGTTGGGTTAAAAACTATGGGATCAACTTTATCGAAGAATCCCAATAATTCGTAAGTCGTGTTTTGAATGCAAATGTAAAAATTTCATGATAGCTTAGTTGCATTGCGTATGCGACACGACTAGTAGTCGTAGTCGTACCGTACAACCACGACACCGAGGCAATTAACCTATACATGAACCTACAAATATTATAATTACGCATCTTTCAACCTTGTTTATCTTTGCCCATCCCCCTCGGAGATACAAGCACGAACTTATGTAATGTATAACTCACAATACAGACTAGCCGCACTAAATATTCAAAGTAACTAAAGCCAAATTAAACTCCAATATTGTTCAACAAACAAAGGCAATAGGGAGTGAAACAAAATTCATATCGGACCGCGCACACTTCTCACTGACCCTCGTAGACTTAAATTGATTTTGTAGGGAGTCTATCTGAATGCTAATTTTATTGTAGATTATATCGTTGAAAACAATTAACTGCGTAAACTTAATACATCTTAAACACCTGTTACTGCTATAAACTATTCGCTAATGTACAGCCGTTAATTTGAGCCGTAACTGTAACCGATTTTTAAAATGAGGTTATTAATTCATAACATAACATAAGCTCACGCCTGTATCCCCGAAGGGGTAGGCAGAGGCGCACTAGCCAACTAGTACACCCACATTTCGCCGAGCTTAGTTCCGTTCCAGATGTGATAGGGGGCGAGCCTATCGCCATATCGGGCACAAATTCCAGACTTCGGGCTGACATGGAAAAATCCAATATCACTTATCCCGACCCGGGGATCGAACCTGAAACCCCAGGACAGTAGTCGTACCGAAATACAACCACGCCACCGAGGCAGTCAAGTTATTAATCCATTCATATTTTTAATGGCAAAGTTACTACACTGCAATTTGTGCCCGATATGGCGCTAGGCTCACCCCCTATCACTTTTGAGACGGTAATAAGATCAGCGAAACGTGAGTGTTCTAATTCTCTATTACGACTTTGCCTACCCCTTTAGAGATACAGGCATGATGCATGACAGGCTTATGTATGTAGACTGGTTAATAAATTTTTAAAGAACGAAAAAGCTTTATTTGACCATTTCCACAAGGACACAAATACGCATAAAACAATTTATCTAAAATTGCGAGGAAAAATGAAACAGTTATAAATAATAAAATAGGGTATAAGCTAGTGGTGATCGGGACACCTAAGAATAATATTATCTTTGGTTGTGCCCCTCGAATGTACAAAAAGGCCACGAGTTCAGCATTCGCCAGGTAGTAAAGTCTAAAGTCGCGGACACGAACTCAGCGGGAGCGGCGCGGCAACGTATTGCTAGACCGGTAGTCGTGCAGCTCTCCGCGTCGCCTTCGAGGCTAGTTTCATTTAAATCTATGCATTGAAACGCACCGCTGCCCGCGCCGCCGCCGCTTCGCTCCCGCTGAGTTCGTGTCCGCAGCCTAATAAATAGTTAGTTAGTAGACGTGCGAGAGGTGACCGCACGTGAACCGTTACACTTTGCCATGTAGTGACCGCACCCACTCTGCGTCAACTCTCCACGCCAAGGTATTAATTGGATTATGAATTTGAAAATTAATGATTAAACCCAGCGCAGGCTGTGCGCAACACGGCTGGCTCATTAATAAAATAATTGTATTTTAATATAAACGGGGTGATTGTTCAAATGATTACCCTTTTCTGAAATTGATTACTTCGAACTACAAAGTATGTATGATTTGCATAAATCTAAATAACCGGTTAAACATATTGGGCCTTACTTATAAAAACTGTTTAACTGAGCAATAGTAAAGACAGGCTAGTCCCTTTTATTTTCAAACAATGTGAGTTATGTGACACAAAGAAAGTGACAGGCTATTAATGTGTTATAGGAGTATGTTAGTGGTCAGATGTCTTTATCGAAAATCTATGGTATTTAAAAGAATCAGAAGTTTAAAAACTTAACGGGCCTATATCAACATTTATCCGATCGCGACCAAGGTGGACCGACGACCTGATAAAGGTTGCAGGAAGTCGCTGGATGCAGGCCGCTTCCAACAGGTCGATCTGGAAATCTTTGGGGGAGGCCTATGTTTAGCAGTGGACGTCCTATGGCTGATGATGATGATGATAATGATGACCAAATTCATAGGGGACCACCCTTGGAATAAGCTCTATCGAACACAAAACGAATCTCGAAAATCGATCCATATTTGGTGAAGATATCGCATAACATTCATAAAATAAAATACAGACGAATTGAGGACCTTTTTTTAAGTCGGTCAAAAATGTATCAAATACATGAAATATAATTATCTCAATCAAATATTAAATATCCAAAGACATCAAGCACTGATATTTGATAAATGCGTGGTACATATTATTATTAGGTTATTCCTGATTATTTATTGATCAAATCGAAGTAATGCTTTCCACATACAGTAAACAATTAATTATACTCCATTTATCCCATCGTAAGCCTCAAACAATCACCATCTTTTCTACCGCGACTCACGACTAACCACGGACGTAAAAAAAGATGGACGGAGCGCTAGGAATATTGAAAGTGAAGCAGAGTTTTCGGCCCATTCGATCTATCGACACGTAATGGCGTGTGTGTGCGTAGGGTACTTTAGTACAGGCGCGTTTGTGTCCGTTACTTTTCTGTAGCGTCCGCTTAACTATAGGCGAGATGGTGTCCTTCTTGTTTTTACGTCCATGCGACTAACCTAATGATTGTACAAGTACGATCCGAACTTCCATTAGAGGGCGCGAGTTATTTCTGCACATTGTCCCGTCATAATTAAGTTTTCCTTGGAAAATATCCAATAAAGTATTGCCCGAGGGATTATTCTGTACGAACGGACATACGTCATTCGTTTCTACTCGAATGTTAGATAATCTCCACATGTTATAAGTAAATATTCCGATTGTCACTGTTTGATCACATTTATTTTTATACACATCGTATTTTCTCTATGCTACGATTATTGTATCAATATTTCTATTTTTTATAGCAGACTGGCAAACAAGCAGATGGGTCACCTGGTAAGTGATTACCACCGCCCAGACATTCAATACACAAACGAATCATGAATGCGTTGCCAACCTAAAAGGAAATAGGGATGGGGAAAGGGAGGGGAGGAATTAGGCTACCGAAAATCTCACTTACCAAACGAAACGCGACAGCCAGCTGTACTTTACGTCGGTTTTCTGTGAGACAGTGGTATCAAACCAGTCGAGCCGGCTCATTCGTGCTGTAGATGTAACTGTCTACAGCGTGGCTCTACCACTCAAAAATCAGTATAGTTTATTTATACACGCCTAAATTTGACGATCTAATTAACTTTATAAGTGAGTATTTTTACTAAACTGCCTCCTTATGGCAATAATTCTTAACGAAAATATAGGAAAATTGATTCTTGCTTCTTTTCCCTCTTGTGCAAAAAAATCTTCATGATATAAATCAATCCATTTTTAACAATAGTCAACTGCCCAATCGGAACTGCTGAAACGCCAAAAACCTTTTCGGAGTATTTCCCATGGGGCACAGATTGTGTGGCCGCTTTTATCGTTTTCCATTCCCATTAGATGGTCATGGCTTTTATCTCTATGGTACGGTTTGAGTGCGTCACGTTTTTAATTTAGTTTATTTCATGGGATTAATTTTGTGTGTCCATACAATTATGAGTATGGCCGAAATAATTTAAATTTTGTTTACGCGTCGATATCACTTGTTTATCGACGTTCGGTGAACGCTGACTGGACTCGACAAACCAAGCTTACAATGTGGTAAAAATATCCGAAAATATGAACTTTTAATAGGTACTTTCATATATTTTATCTTCTAGTAATTAAACATTGCTTAGTTTTAAGCAAACTTACGACGTCTAGTAGTTATGAATTCTCTCTCAGAGTACTTCTAGTCAAACAACTTATGTAAAGACGTTACTTTATTAGTATAGTTTGTTTGCAAATATTTGCTAGAACGATACAAATGTTACAACTGCTCCAATGTTTTATTACAATTCGTACAATACCCTCAAAACTCATCCACTTTGGCGTATTTCCAATAAAGTATTTCGTTGGTTATTTTCTATCCTAAAATATCAAGATGAAGCAGTCATTGGACAACTGTTAGGACACCAAGGACATTGTTATCAAACCACTTATCGGAAAAAAGCGTATGTGATATACAAATAAGCCGCACTTAAGCCCTTTTATCACTGCTGTTACATACGTCCTTTTACGTCGTATCACTCGCTAAAAGCTTTCGGTATTATACATTAGTGTTATCTTGTGTTGCGCACATCACAGCATAGACAATGCTCAGTCGGTGTCCTTTATTCTGCGAATATAATCCGCTTGTGGTGCAATATTTACTCGTACTGCCTCGGTGCCCGGTGGCGTGGTTGTATTTCGGTACGACTACCGTCCTGACATCTCGGGTTCGAATCCCGGGTCGGGCAGTGATACTTTTCCAGCGCGGAGTCTGGAATTTGTGCCCGCTACGTCGATAGACTCGCCCTCTATCACATCTGGGACGGATTTAAGCTCGGCGAAATGTGGGTGTTCTAGTTCGCGCGTTCTGCCTATCCCTTCGGGATACAGGCGTGAGCTTATGTTATTTACTCGTACATACCTTGATACGAGAATCCACTGTTATTAGAAGTGGAAAAGCAAAGATAGCGTTCAGATTGTAAAAGCTAAGACAAGGTCTCCATATGAAACTTCTTTGTTCTGACTTGTGAGCAAATAGAGCGACAACTAGGGTTCATTTCAACAAACTATTTCTACTTGCATCCGCCCTTATCCCATTTAAATGTGGGTATATTTAATTTTTTAAGCATGTTGTTGAAAGGATTCGGCTTAAGATTTCTGGAGGATCCAATTCCAGGCAAATTGTATGAGTAAAACCGCGTTGCCCGTAACGACCGAAATTCGAATCCAGGATCATCCGGTCCACAACCCATATACGCAGCCACTAGAAGCAACATCTCGAGGAACAAACATTTTTAATAAAATTCTATGGCCTTTATTCATAATGACTTAGTGGGACGCTATAATACCGCTGTAGGACGTTTCCGAAAAATTGTTATTCATAATAGCTCAATAGCGTTAAAACGTTCCCAAAATCTTCCATAAAATGTCTGCAATTTATAGAAGCTGGCACCCTACTTTAACGCTTCAATAGCAAAAAATATGGCCGATTTCGATCAACTGATTCGTATTTGACGTTCCACCAGTTTTGGTTGGGATTAATTTGAGGGTGCCTGCGACTTCTATCATAAACATTAAAAAATAAGCTCACGCCTGTATCCCCGAAGGGGTAGGCAGAGGCGTACTAGCGAACTAGAACACCCACATTTCGCCGAGCTTATTTCCGTCCCAGATGTGATAGGGGGGGAGCCTATCGCCATATCGGGCACAAATTCCAGACTCCGGGCTGATACGGAAAAATCCAATATCACTTTGGGGATCGAACCCGAGACCTCAGAACCGTAGTTGTACCGAAATACCACCACGCCACCGAGGCAGTCTTCTAGACTTCAGAGAGACTTCTATCAAATGCAATTAATGTTATAAACACGATAGTTTGTGAGGTTGTATGGATGTTTTGTTACTCTTTCACACCAGAATGGTTGATCGGATTTGAATTTAATTCGGTAAAGAAATGGATTATAGTCTAGAATAAAAATGTCTAGGATAACAGGACAAATAAAAGTGATGCAAAAGTTATGACCTCATGGTCATAAGTCGCTCAGTTTATTTGAAATATACGCGCGCCAGGTCGGACAGCGTAATAATATTGAGAGAATAAACTTGTCTTAAGTGATTCTTCACCATTCACAGAACATTACATTCTAGGATGTATTTATTTATAGAGGAATAGGCTACTTTTTTCCAGAAAATGTAGGGTCTCCGTAGGATAGATTTGTTTGAAGTCAGCTTGTATTTAATATTTTCCGTGTGATATTTAATTACATACCTTGATTTCAACAAAACATATTTTTCTTCAATAGCATCATTATCTAAGCACGAATAAATCAAGAGAAATAAAACACTTCAAAAATACAATGATGAATTTTATTAAATCTGATTCAACAAAAAATACTTATACACGCATGTTGCCTAATTATTCTTCAATACAATGTTATGTTAAAGCCGCTGTGAACTGGAAAGTCCGGTCCTGAATTCCATTCTCAAAGAAGGCAGGGTATTTTTCTTACACGATTTGCAAAGACTGGAAGCTACCTTTCATTCATACGCTCCAAGGAATATCCTCCAAATCTAAATTTCATTTCCAAATATCCATAATCTACCCATCTTTGTTGATGTTTAGGTATTGCATAAAACAAAATCACTTCACATGCAACAAACATAGTTTTACTTTGATTAAATTAATTAAATAAATATATAAACAAACTAAACTGGTCGCCATGGTCGCCATTTGCCATTTCGAATTGCGCGCGCAAGACGCGCGTGAATGATTGTTTTTTTTATTAGGCCATCGTTCCATGACTTTCCAGAGACAAAACTTGTTAAAATTACGTTTTATCTATGTACTAGCAACATTGTGACACGGTAAATATATTTTAGGTAATGGAGCTATAGTAAACTATTATGAATAAAGAATTTTATCGAACCTTCGATAGGCTTAAAATGCATTTTTACCAATATGAGTTTATATCTTCATTAGGGGTTTTATTATGAATAAAGGCCTATATGTTTTTAATGTTTTTTTAGACTTGAAAAACTTACCCGATAGTGACCAATATATAGGGTCCACCCTTGGAATAAGCTCTTTTGAATACAAAGCACCTAGAAAATCGGTCTACATTTAGCGGAGATATCGCGTAACATACATAAAAAAAAAAACTAATTGAGAACCTTCCCATTTTTTTGAAGTCGGTCGATAAGAAGGAGGTATGTTATAGAGATATGTTATTACGGTATTTATATCTGGTGAATGTGGACCGATTATGGCGGTTACTATCATTCAAAAGGCCTTACTCCAAGGATTATCCCAGTATGATTAAGACCTGCTTATACACAAGAGAAGTTGAGAAACATAGTTAACGCAAACGCATCGCAAGTCCGATTTTGCTGTTGTATTAACTTTTATTCGATTTGCGTATTAGAAAGGGCAAGAGAACATGCTAATGACACATAAATCTCAATTAGCATCGACTCGTTTACGTGATGAGTGCGATAAGCCGGTCACTGGCGCCACTTACAGGCGACGTTTCAATCATCATTAGATAGCGTCGATTAAACATCTCCATTGCGCAGTACACAAAAATACAGTACAGCAACGTTAATACCAATCTCGTAAAATCGCCTATTAAAATGCTAACAGCTTTTTTATGACGCTATTTGTGAAAAGTAATTGATTCACAAATTATTATTATATTAAAAACGCCGTACGTTTAGGTACACAATAGAGTGGCGCAAGGATAAAACGGATAATTTAAAAGGATAAATTAATAAATACCACAAAGTCATCGTATAGGTGTTCAGTTATTTAATTTGATATTCAAATTCAAATAATTTATTTTGCAAATAGGATATTTTATTCCACTTTTTAACCCGTCAGAGGCGGCACATATATATGTTCCATAAGCGTATGGGCCACCGGAGGCCGAGCCGCCCGTGACTATCTACCGTCAAATATTAGGTTTTGCATTCTAAGCCAAATCATTTACAGTGCGTCTATCATTGTACTTGGATTTTGTTCGATTGGTATGCACTATACAAATCTATGTAGGTATATTAAACTAGCTGACCCGCGCAACTTCGTTTGCGTCACATAAGAGGGAGAGAGGGCGTAGTACGCTATTAAATCCACAATTCTGATAGAGCTGAAACTTTCTTTGTTTTACCTACGAACCACTTGAGGACCATTAAACAAAATTTCATAAAATTTTCGTACCTACAGTGCTAATTTAAAATCACGCGGATGAAAGTAAGCGTATAACATAGGCTACTAAATTAAACTTCGAGAAAAAGTACGTCACTTCGGTCATTGCGGCAGTCACCCCGTCAGTCCCTACGTCAGTATCAATGGTTAAGTAACATAGTATTATCTTAAGATTATTATTAACTGTGTTGTACATAATAATAGGAACGCCACCCAATTCTAGAGACGTGTCCGCAAGCGTCAACAGATGTAATTCATTATATTTTGGATTGCCCTGCAATACAACCTGCTTACAATTTGGTGTAGTAAAAACATGCATTTCAAATGAACCCGTGTAATATAATCATTTTCCACGAACAGTAACATAACTTTCTAATCGTAACCCGTAAACGATTAAAAATGCTATAAAGTTTAATAAGCAGTTTCCGTACTGCGCTTATTAATGTTGAGTTAATGGCGTCGGATAGCCGGAGTTGTTGAGGCGACACACAAATCTAATATACTAATTGAGGGAACAGTTTCTAACGGGTACAATAAGCGCACGCAGCGGGTATCGAGGCGGGGCCGTGTCGAGACTAGAGTCTTCGATGCGTGCTGTTAAAATGACTAAAGAAAAAATAAAATAAGACAAATTAAAAAATATGTGTTTAGTTTGAAGCAAATTCCGCCATTTTAGTTTCGCAATCTATTTACATAGGCCTTTATTCATAATAAAACCCCTAATGAAGATATAAACTCATATTGGTAAAAATGCATTTTAAGCCTATCGAAGGTTCGATAAAATTCTTTATTCATAATAGTTTACTATAGCTCCATTACCTAAAATATATTTACCGTGTCACAATGTTGCTAGTACATAGATAAAACGTAATTTAACAAGTTTTGTCTCTGGAAAGTCATGGAACGATGGCCTAATAAAAAAAACAATCATTCACGCGCGTCTTGCGCGCGCAATTCGAAATGGCAAATGGCGACCATGGCGACCAGTTTAGTTTGTTTATATATTTATTTAATTAATTTAATCAAAGTAAAACTATGTTTGTTGCATGTGAAGTGATTTTGTTTTATGCAATACCTAAACATCAACGAAGATGGGTAGATTATGGATATTTGGAAATGAAATTTAGATTTGGAGGATATTCCTTGGAGCATATGAATGAAAGGAGGCTTCCAGTCTTTGCAAATCGTGTAAGAAAAATACCCTGCCTTCTCTGAGAATGGAATTCAGGACCGGACTTTCCAGTTTACAGCGGCTTCAACAGAACCGTCTAAAACCCATTGTATTGAAGAATAATTAGGCAACATGCGTGCATAAGTATTCTTTGTTGAATCAGATTTAATAAAATTCATCATTGTATTTTTGAAGTGTTTTATTTCTCTTGATTTATTCATGTGACGCTTTATTCGTGTTTAGATAATGATGATATTGAAGAAAAATATGTTATGTTGAAATCAAGGTATGTAATTAAATACCACACGGGGAATATTAAATACTAGCTGACTCCATTCGCGTGAAAATTTATTAAATCGAACAAATCTATCCTACGGAGACCCTACATTTTCTGGAAAAAAGTAGCCTACGTGTTATCAGTTATTCCTTTATAAATAAAACCGCTCGCCAACCCGCCTGCCAAGCGTGGCGAGTACCTAATGGCAAAACCCCCCTATATGATTTTACAGAGAAAGGCCAGGCCCCCAGTCCCCGCCAGCCCTGCTATTCCTGGCCTCGGTAGCGTCTACGGTAACGGCGGGGCAGGGGGTGCTAAGAATCCCCGGGTAAGATCCCGCTACCACCCCCGACGACGACTGGCTCTGGTAACACACAACATTCGCACTTTGAGGACAGACGAGGAGATTTTTGAGCTGGAAGAAGAAATGAGTAGGTTACGCTGGGATATCTTGGGGTTATCGGAAGTCCGAAGAAACGGGGAGGACACGGTAATCCTCAAGTCTGGTAACCTGCTCTACTACCGGGGGGGCGACCAACAGTCCCAAGGCGGTGTCGGATTTCTCGTCAACAACATCGTATCCATTGAAAATGTGTCGAGCAGGGTCGTATACCTTATACTCAGAATATCCAATAGGTATTCGCTGAAGGTCATATAGGTATACGCGCCGACCTTGACACACCCAGATCAGGAAGTAGAGGAGATGTATGAAGACATTAGTCGGGCCATACACACCTCCGAAACCTACTTCAATGTTGTTCGGGTTCGATCCCCGGGTCGGGCAAAGTGATATGGCGATAGGCTCACCCCCTATCATATCTGGGACGGAACTAAGCTCGGCGAAATGTGGGTGTTCTAGTTCGCTAGTACGCCTCTGCCTACCCCTTCGGGGATACAGGCGTGAGATACAGGCGTTTTTATGTTTATGATGGAAGTCGCAGGCACCCTCAAATTAATCTCAACCAAAACGGGTGGAACGTCAAATACGAATCAGCTGATCGAAATCGGACATATTTTTTGCTATTGCAGCGTTAAAGTAGGGTGCCAGCTTCTATAAATTGCAGATATTTTATGGGAGATTTTGGGAACGTTTTAACGCTATTGAGCTATTATGAATAACAATTTTTAGGAAACGTCCTTCAGCGGTACTATAGCGTCCCATTAAGTTATTATGAATAAAGGCCATAGGCTTTAATTACATAATTTGACATCGACAGCCTCCGTAGCGCAGCGGGCGAGTAGCCGGTTGTGAAACGTGAGGTCGCGGGTTCGATTCCCGCACCAAGACAAATGTCAGTGTGGCCCACAGATATTTGTTTCGGGTCTGGGTGTTGTGAGACCGAAAGTCTCTCGTAGTTCCTGATACCCACGACACAAGACTCGATCTTAGTGTGGGGTCAGGACTATGTGTGTGACTGTTGGGTGTATTATTATTATAAAATTAATATAAGTTTGCACAAGCCAGCCAACCACCAAAGATTAACAAAATTGTAATAGCACAAACCATGTCTATCTTCGCTCAAAATATAACGCGAGAGATTCTAAACCTTTGTTGTGTTAACACCGTAATTACCATTTCAATGTAATCTTCGTAATTCAGATTGGGGCCCGCCGCTTCGGATTCTGCGGTCGTTCGGCGGTTTGTTATTACATTTCGTTTATAGTGACATTAAATTGTCCGACACAATGACAAAATACGGTTTGCGTTGTTTATGAGCGAGAAGTCTATGCATAAATTGTGTAAAACCTGTGTACGATTACGAAACACTAACGACAAAGAGATCGATAGTTGTAGACTTATTTATATATAAAAACGTTTTCGCTTATCTTTTCGCTAAGAATAGCATAAAAATTAAAGGGACAACCTATGGTTAAAGATAAGCAGCGCTTAAATATTTTTATAAGTAAAGGGCAAGTAAGTACATTTTTTTTTTAGAAATGGGGGGAGGCCTTTGCCCAGCAGTGGGACAGTAACAGCTGATAAAAAAAGGGCATAAAGTATAATCTTAACCTCACTGGATTAAGCTTATTTATCACTACTCATTCTAGAAAATTCTATGTTTATCACGTTTTATGCTTTACCCTTTCTCAGACGACACTCTTCTCAAATAATCAAAATCCGAGAATAGAATCAGAAATGTCATATGATGTGCATTTTGCTATTGCGGTTAAAATTCCGAAATTCCCAAATTACCCCTCTCCTTGCTATGATAACCACTTACCATCAGATAGACAATAAAAGACAAGTCCAGAACTGTTCAAATACGTGATATTAAATGTAGATTGATCTGTTCATCAAAATAATAGTCTATGTCATGATTAATAATAATTCCGCGTGTATTATGAAGTAACATCGCAATATATTTGGAAACTCTTGATGGAACTCATAATAAATGATTCAGTTCGTGCTCACATTGCGTTGGCGTTTATAATATATAGGATTTACCATCAAATTCCATCCGCTGCTTCATTAAGGAAAACCGTGACGTGCTCTCATCAATTCCTGTAGAATTTGGCGTGATTCTGTTGGTTTACATAAAAATAATATCCTTTATGTTGTTTATATTTTCACCTTTATTTTTAATTTAGATAATTTTAATTTAGTATTAAGTCCTTCTATTTTCTTTAGTGATTGATAACCACTAGTGCGTTCGCGAAAACAACTTTAGACTAGTAATACAATATTATTATATAGTCAAGTTATATGTATTAACATAAAACAATATCAGAAACTTCGATTTGCCTTCACAAGCATCTCCCAATTGTCAAGCCCTCCAGTTACAAGTATGTATATTATAATAGTAGTAGTATTATTGCGCGGTACTATTACCACCTTGGGGGAGGCCTATGTTCAGCAGTGGACGTCCTATGGCTGATGATGATGATGATTACCACCTTGAAGTCTCGGGTTCAATCCCCGGGTCGGGTAAAGTGATTATTGGTTCTTCTACACAGTATCAGCCCGGAGTCTGGAATTTGTGCCCGATATGACGATTAGGCTCGCCCCCTATCATGTATAGCACGGAAATAAGTTCGGTAAAATGTGGGTGTTCTAGTTCGACTGTACCTACCCCTTCGACGATACACGGCGACAGCGATGGCTTGAGCTTATCTTATGTATACCAACCGAATCCATACAAACTTGATTAGCTTAACAATATTTGATGGGATAATTCGATCAGAACTCCGTGACGTGCTCTTGAAAGCAGTGAACTGAAGTAGGCTGATAGTGCTATTATCAGAACACCCACAGACGCCAAGATGTTGTAGGTGGCATGGATATTAAGATAGAATAATAAAACGAGTGAAAGTGCTCCCAAATTCAAAAGCCAGTGAGGGTTAAGTATCGATTCTAATATAAGAGTTATATACATTGTACAGGTTAAGCTAAGAGCTTTTAGACAATGAACATTGAGGTAATATGAACATTCCATCTACAAAATATGATAATGACTTTTAGAAGACGTTACTATTGGTAACATGGACATGGAAAAAATCTAGGCAGATTTGATTTAAGTTTTAACGACAAATAAACAAAATTACTATATGGCAGTAAATCATGAGTTTTATAACTTATATTCCAATAATATTTAAAAGTATAATAACACGGGAGCCCTCCATAAATAAAGCCCTCGTTTTGTAGAAAATATTCGCTAACATGATAAATACCCACGAAACAAGGAAAATGTTAAACTGATTGCCGTAATTCACTAAGAATTTCCACTCAGAGGGAAAGGAAATAAGAATAACAGAGTTAACATTCACCTGCGTGAAATTATAAAAGCTTGAACAGACCATGTCTGCATTTAAACATAACAATATTACTCGTCTATGGAACAATTTTTGTGTAATTTTTAAACGCGTCTGTTTCGACGAAGACTTTTACTAGCAGAAATTCTTGGATAAATTTTCACGAATTCTAATATAATTTTTTTATGTTTTTTGATAGCATAGAGTGGCAAAAGCTCTGTAATTAGCTTTACTGTTACTAATGACATAGCTTTACTGTTTTACATGTAGTTAAGGATATAATATATATTTGTATCGCTGTTGGATTTCTAAACAAATAAAGTGATCCACCTGCTCGTTTTCGTTTTCCTTGATTAACCCAAAACCTCTACAATATCTCTAATTATCTGTGAGTAGTCAGCGATGCATATAATTTTATCCATTATAATAATATTAGCCCTGTAATATTACTGTCCCACTGCTGGGCACGGGCCTCCTCTACTAATGAGAGGGGTTAGGCCTTAGTCTACCACGCTGGCCTAATGCGGGTTGGTAGACTTCACATACATTCGAAATTCCTGTGAAGAAATTCTCGGGTATGCAGGTTTCCTCACGATGTTTTCCTTCACCGTTATAGCAAGCGATATTTCACAATGAAAATACACTTAACATAGAAAAGTCAGAGGTGTATGCTCCATTTTGGGGTTGGTCTCGAACCTCCGACACTTGTCTCGGCAGTCCGTACCATTCCCAACTGAGCTATCGCTGCTTTTAATTTTTATCCATTACTGAGTTTAATTTGATAAAGAAGTACGTAGCTTGAAAATTATTTGCATCACTGTCCGTTTTACAATGATTTTAAAGGATTAATAATTTAAAATATATATATCTTCATTATATCTTAAAATATATTTATCTTGTGTACGTAAAAAAGTAATTTAAGCTTATGAATGAGCTGTATAAATACGCTTGTCCCTCTTGTTTGGAAGTGAATCTCAACGCCCACAAACATCCACAATGTTTATAGATTCATGTGTGCGAAGTTGCTAACCTCTAAATAGGAAGGGAATACGAATTGAGAAAGGGAGCTGTGATTTAGACCACTAAAATCTTACTCACCGAAGATAACACTAACGTTTTCTGTGATACAGTGTTACGTAATCGTTGAAGATGTGGCTTTCTATTGTCTACGCGTGACTATCACTCAGAACATGTCTTCCATTTTCAACTTTAGTAAAGGTAAATTTTCAGACGAGTACATCGTGACGATATAGTAAAACAGTTGGTATACGTCATGTAATTTGAAAGAAACATGTCTTCATTTAAAATCTAGAGTTCACATTTGGCGTCGACAAATAAAGATATGAACCCACATCAAAATTGACATCGAAAGCAACAGCCTACGTGTCTCAAGTTTTTTGTTAAGATATTTTATTTTAAGCACACCGAAGTACAAACAGATTTCATCACATGTTTCTTTGAATAACTTTTTTTATATTTCCCAGTAAAATGACTAACAGAGAGTGATGCTAAGTTTTCTAACCTATATCGGAAACTAAAATTTCTATAATCAGTCAAAATTCCAGTTTTAGTATAGAAATTGTTGTTTACAAATTATTGACATTAAGCATCGGCCATTTTCTTCAATCCAGGCTTTCCCTCTTTCATACCGTTACTTAAACGCCTTTCGCAAATGATCACGCCATCTGGCTGAGAGTATACCGTGTACATACAATTTAATCTGCCAGAGTGCGACATCCCATTATACAAATCGGATGCTTTGTTGATGATCAGTGCGTTTGTAGACACAACCACCTCCCTATATTACATTTATTTTGCTAATTTCAAGCAATTTCTTATAAATTAATATTACCCAAAATGTGCTGTACCTACTACTGTTGATTGCCCGACCCCCAGGATTTGAACGTAGAATCATTTCCACGCTAAGTACATTATCACTAGCCTGATGGAATGGTACACTAGTTTCAGCGCAATCAATATTTTGAGGAATTGGGTGGGTGAGATTTAAATCAATAGGTATGTTGTGTTCACAATAACGCGCAAAATTGGTTACGTAGATTGTATTCACTAGATTACAATAGCGGAACTTGCCTTTGATACCGATACTGATTTATTGAACAATACCAATAATCTAATACATACGAGTATCATTGATAACTCCCGTGATATATACGATTAACCAGAGCCTATATTACATAGTGTACTAGTACAGAACCAATATGGAAGCGGTATAACGGCGAACAAACAGTTTTGAATTCAATGTACCGAATCGTAATTAAGGTATTATTAATGACCAGATAATTAAACTAAAGCCCGAGTTATTTGCAGAATATGTAAATTTGTACAACAATAAGCTACAACAACTAATAATATTATTGTGATTTCGATGCCAAACGATGAAGTGAAAATTCAGTAAGAATCATTTTACTTTAGAAATTGTTCATATCTCACACTCCTACATAATTAATCCTACGGCGTTTCGAGAGCTAAGTCGTGATTGAGTTGCGTGTTCGTGCCATCATCGGATTACGTGTAATACTGAGAACTGGAAACATAATCGAATCAATTCCTACCACAAAGCTGCTCCTTGCTTTTCTTTGAAATAATTGACACCGGATAGTGAAAACATCATAGACATCGCACAATAGCCAATATTTTCATAACTGATCAATATGAGAGAAAAATTGGTTCAATCTATTTTTATCCTGACATAATTTTAAGACTGTTATACCAAATTCATTTGATTTCGTTAAAATATTTGCAGTAATCTAAAAACGAATACCAAATTGGTATTTTACAAAATAATGAATATTCAAAGGTTTAAATGTTAATACTGCTGATGTAAATTTAACACCTCTCTCATCCCCTTTTTGACGTTCATTTACAAAGCCACCAGATACGTTAGAACCGAAAAGGGATTAATTTTCATATAAATGTGTAACAAAGCCACACGTCTGAATAAAATTGTTTAAATTCATATTATCTGCAGCAAATGTTTTTATTTCATCCACAAAAGTCCGGTTCAATCACATTTACTAGGGGATGCAGTGCAGCACTGGATAAAAGCGTTCATCAGCTAAAGTAGTACAATAAATGAGAGTCTCCAAGTGAGCCAAAAAGTCATTTAATTGTTTTACTTTGTTTGCTTGATCGATATTCCAACCAAGACGATCAATACGCTTTTTAGAATGATGCAATGGTTGAACATTATCCACCAATAATATTATTTGAAATAACCACAACCAAATCCAACAGGTGGTTTAACGTGATGGAGAATAGAAGCAATAAAAAAGAAAAAGAAAGCTATTGGCAACTTATCGGGCGGTTACTAATGTTAATTGCTGAAACAATGTTGAATCAGCAATGGAACGCAATAAAATCGTCAAAATTCGACGCACCATCTGTGCTCGCTATTTATATATAGCTGATGCTAAAAATATTGTGAGTGGTGTAACTTTTAGCGATAAATAGATGCTTAATTCAGACCATGTTTACGCCGGCTATGCTTATTTCAGGCGACGTACCCTCTATGGAGGTCACCCGCCAAAGCTATTTTGATTATGTTCTTAGAAATGGATTGAGCCCAATAGAGCTTAAGTAAGACGAAGTAAATACCATTATAAAACATCCCACTGATAGCAATCTATTTATAAATGCTTTGATATTCACCGAGATTTTACAAAGACCGAAGGCACTAAACACCAAATTAATAAAACAATTCTAAAAATAGTTAAGTTTAAAAGTCCTTTGAATCAAACAAACTATGTTACATATTTAACGAGTCTTATTATACCAAGGTTAAGACGATATGAGAATAAAATATGAAAGCGTGAAGGGCTGGTTTTGACGTATTCTACGCGCACACCGGTGCGCGCATCAGCACGGTAATGCCCGCGACATATTAACTTGTCAGCACAAAGACATTAAACAGTTTAGCCTAAGAGCCAAGATGCTAACGCGCGTCATGACCTCTTGGATTATGAAGATTAGATGCTCAAAAGAAAAAAAAGGTTGTGTCTTATATATTATGTTAACATTTATAAACTAGCCTAAATAGATAACTGAACGATCTGCAACTCGTTTAAATTAATAATTAATTATTAATTACCCGTGCACAGCAATGGAGCAGTAATATTACAGGGTTAATATTATTATATTGACCAACAATTTTGAAACTTTTAACATATACCACTATTATAGAAATGTTGTTTTGGAATAATCTTAAAATTCTTAAGTGGTCTATTTGACAAAATGAACCTATTTCGATGAATTTGGGTATGAGGATAATCTTAGCCATCTCAATCTGCAGACAGGATATTTTTATGAATTCAGGCCTAATAGGGATGAAATAATTGTTTAATCACAATTTAATTCAGTTGCCTCCTTGGTCTAGTGGCATATATGGGCTGTGAACCGAGAGGTTCTGGGTTCGATTCCCAGATCGATCAAAGCTAATTTAATTTAATAGATTTCGATGAAATTTTATATGAGGATACACTTGTCTTTAGGGACTCAAATGAGGTACTTAATTTTTTTTATTAACCCCTAAAGGGATGAAATACATGTTGAAAGTTTGGTTGGGCATTCGGAAACCTTAAAAGATTTTGATGAAATTTGGTATGAGGATACATTTGACCGTAGGGACTCAAATGGGGTACTTCATTTTTTTAACCCCTAAAAGGACGAAATAAGGGATGAAAGTTTGTATGGGAGTTCAGAATCCACTTAATGGATTTTTTTAAATTTGGTATGAGGATATCTTTGGTCTGAGGACAGACACAAGGGACACAAGGGTTTATTTTTTTAAATCAACACCTATAGGCATGAATTGCTTTTCTTTCTTTCTTAAAAAAAAATAGATGATAAAAGTTTATATCGGAAATTAGAAACCGCTGATTATACGGATTTTGATATAAGTTGGTATGAGGATGTGATGTTTTGCAAACATGTGTTTATCTGCAAAAAGGGATGAATCTTGTCCAATGTCCAAAATACTGTAGTCAGCAAAGGGATGAAATAGGGGTTGAAATTAGTTTTTTTTAATCTTTGATCCGATTGACTTTAAAATCGATATCTGAGTCCCCCCGTAGTTCCAAACGTCGAAACCGCTCTTAAAAGTGACAAAAGTGACCGCCATTTTGTACTTCTTTGTTTTTGTGCCAATTGACTTCAATATCGATATCTGAGTCACCCCGTGGTTCCGAACGACAGAACCACTGTCAAACCGGTCAAAAGGGGCCGCCCTTTTTGTTTTTCTTTGTTTTTGGGCCGATTTACTTCAAAATAGATATTTGGGTCGCCCCGTGGTTCCAAACGACGGAACCGATGTCAAAACAGTCAAAAGTGGCCGCCATTTTGTTTTTCTTTGTTTTGGGGCGATTGACTTCAAAACTGATATCTGGGTCGCCCCGTGGTTTTGTACGACGGAACCGATGTAAAACTGTCAAAAGTGGCCGCCATTTTGTTTTTCTTTGTTTTTTGGGCAGATTTATTTTAAAATCGATATCTGAGTCGTCCCGTTGTAGAATATTTAGACTAAAACGACAGGGTGGATCGAAAAATTAATAGTTTTTACCGTTGGCCCTACAAAATACGCGTGCGAAGCAGCGGGCAAAAGCTAGTATAAAATATGCTGCGACATGCCCAAATAAAATGGCGGCCACTTTTGACAGTTTTGACATCAGTTCCGTCATTAGAAACTACGGGGCGGCCTGGTATCGATTTTGTAGTCAATCGGCCCAAAAACAAAGAAAAACAAAATGGCGGCCACTTTTGACAGTTTTGACATCGGTTCGGTCGTTAGCAACTACGGGGCGACCCAGATATCGATTTTGAAGTCAATCGGCCCGAAACAAAGAAAAACCAAATGGTGGCCATTTTTGACAGTTTTGACATCGGTTTCATCGTTAGCAACAACGGGGCGACCCAGATATCGTTTTTGAAGTCAATCGGCCCTGAAACAAAGAAAAACAAAATGGCGGCCACTTTTGACAGTTTTGACATTGGTTCGGTCGTTAGCAACTACGGGGCGACCCAGATATCGATTTTGAAGTCAATCGGCCCAAAAACAAAGAAAAACAAAATGGCGGACACTTTTCTTGAGTTTGACCTTGGATCTGTCCTTAAAAACTACGAGGTGACCCAGATATATTGAAGTAAATCGAATTAAGGACAAAAAACAAATTTTCCATCCCCATTTCATTCCTTTATATGTAGGTTGAAATAGGGATCATGCCAGACATCCACCCCTTCTGGGGATCAAGTCCCAAATTAAATTACAAAATTCGCTTTGCCCTACATGGGAATCGAACTCACAACCTCCCGGTTCACAGCCTATATATTATTATGTTGCCACTAGATCAAGGAGGCGACTAGAAATACTCATACCAACTTTCTTAAAAATCCGTTCAGCCGTTTCTGCAATCCCATATAAACTTTTACCCCTTTAGGGTTGTTAAATTTGTGTCCTTTTGGTCAAAAGTATCCTCATACTAAATTTCATCGAAATCCATCAAGGAGTTTCAAAATGGATTGACTCCTAGACTATCAATGTCTAATATTTGACACAAAGAACTGAATAAACGTAATATCAGAGTTGAAAATGTCGAGCACGTCCCTCCCCTTCAATGGTTACCGGACGACTGAGATCAACACGGGCCGTCTCAGAAAACAATGATGTAATGCCACAGCGTATGTGCAAAACCAATTTTTTCCTTATTGTGATAAAACTATTTAACTTGATGAAATTTTTTTTTCGACACAATGAAATTAATATTGATGTCTACGTTTTAAATCAAGTTACAAATTTATATCGTTCGCCGTACGGAAGATTCAAGCTTTTCAAAAACAGATGAGAGGTAACTTTGGAATTTTTTTCTATCGAGAAAACTTTTAGTAATTATGTTTTTGCTCACGACAGAATTTAAGTTAAATGGTCTATTAATACATTTCCAAAAATTACCTTCGTAATCTTAGTACTTTAGGACACCCAAGCTCGTGAAAATCCTTATTTTGTTCTCATATCCTCTTAATTGAATAAAACAAATTATTCTAATTCCTTCTATTTTAAAAACCTTCTAAAAACTTCGTGAAATTGATGAATTAGCTAGACAAAGTTACATTCAATATTTCATTATGGAGGTAATTAAAATACGATAACTTTGAAGCCACCACAGTCATCAGGGATCTCGTTTAAATAGAGCTCAACATAATTCCATTTTATGCTAATATCTGTACATTATAGATGTTATGTATTTTGCTCTGCAAATAAATTAAGAATTTTCCGTTATGCTCACTTAATGTCATGGATTACAGAATTGAATTTACTTTATTTCTTCTTTCTTCGTTTCGCTTTCGACCTTTCGGCCAAATATATTTGTTGAAGAAGATTGATGCTTCATGAATTAATTCATCGTTTTTCCTTGATAAATCTTTGCGTCATTTCGCTTTATCTGATGTAATCTTTTAGAAAGATTTTAAAGATTTTAATAATTATGTTATGAACAAACTTTACTTATTACCCCTATAAATTGTTAGATTGTGAATGATACATGTCTGAACTTTAATAAGTCTATTATGTCGAAGCTGTGACAACATTAACATATTAGGTATCTTTAATGATTGAAGACAATGCTAGCTTTACTCGTAGTATTTGTATAATAACTTCAGCAACATGAGACGTGTATGCAAACACAATGCAAAATAAGTTACTACAGAAAATACTATTTACGTATATAAATATTTAGATACAAAAATATAAGGAGAAACATCGCAGAAACCCTAAGTAGTTTTGTTTTCATGGAATAACGAAGCACAGGATATAAGAAATTATAATTATTATTATAATCACGAATTTATTAACAATATTATTAAAATCTAAACGACTAATTGAAAAATGAACACCGATTTTTATCGCGACTGAATGGACTCAAAACACGTAACATCATAACTTAAATACTGGTATGTTTAGAAATTCAAATTAGTATCCAAGTCATTTAAAATGTTATAAAACAAGAATAACATTATTAAAGACTTCATTTTTCGAGTACGTAAAAATGTCAAACCTAATAAGTCTGAGATGGCTGTTATTACTAATATTATTAATGTAGATTCATCAGCTTGCCCAGATTTAATACTTATATTATTTGTGTCGTTCTCATCTCCTTTACCTACAACCATTCCAAGATCTAGAATCATCATCATCATCATAATGAGCCATAGGACGTCCACTGCTGAACAAAGGCTTCCCCAAATATTTCCAGATTGACCTGTTGGAAGCGGCCTGCATCCAGCGACTTCCTGCGACCTTTATCAGGTTCTCGGTCCACCTTGTAGGTGGACCTCCTACGCTGCGCTCCCCGGTACATAGAAAGTCACCGACATAGCACACAGGATTAGCAAGTTGAAGTGGCAGTGTGCAAGGCACATAGCTCGTAGAACTGATAGCCGATGGGGCAGAAAAGTTCTCGAGTGGAGACCACGTACCGGCAAGATCTAGAATATTGTAGAATAAATAGTTAGAACTCACCTGTACCCGTTGGCAGCGTATTAAGCTCTGTGTGTGCGTAAGTATTCGTAACACCATGTGCTCTATCGTGCTCTGTTCTTCGAACACCATCCTGGCGAGGTCGAGCAACACCTGGTTCCTCTTCACCTCCAGCTGAGAGCGTTCGTACAGCTGCGCGTTCCTCAACCCTATGCCGCAGAACTGTAGGTACGACGCGAACACTTTCTCATCGTTCGCAGTGAAAGGTCCGTCATTCTGTTTGTTTATCACCTGTAATGATAACATCATTACAACATATTTAAGTTCAGGAATGAAGATATTATCGCAGAGGATTCAAAAAGCGGCTTCGGTTAAGAGAAAGGTCTGACAACTATGCGTCTCAATAACTAATTTATCAATTTTCCATAAATAAGGTCCGCGATCTTAAAATATATTAACCAAAAAATGAAAAAAACAAAGCGCAAGATATTCAAATGGACTGCTAACAAATATCAAGCAAATTAGTTTTCAGACTACTGACACTGCCGACAGATGTCGAAAGATAATTTTAAATTAACTCGTAGCTTACAAGCTACATTTTAGCGAGACGCAAAAATTACACGTAGAGGCTAATTTAGTGATATAACTACTTGCTTTCTTTAATGTTGCAAATTAAAATTTTAGTTATAGACATTGTCTTTATTACATAGTTAATCTTTCAATTCAACCACAAATAAGATACTTTAACATCCACTGTATACACATGTAAAATGACATGTCCTGAGTCCTGACTAACATTTGAAGTTCAGACTAAGTTTCTTAAGATGGAAAGCTGTTTTACAGTAGATTTCTCTTTTAACAAATACTTTACTTTCCACCTGCCCTTATCGCATTCAGTGTGGAGTTAGCGGTCCTGACAATTCATTGATACTTAGAAGTCTGAAACCTCTGCGAAGTAAAATGAGGTAGAAATGTGGTCAGGCAAAGCAGCGTGCAAAAAGCTAGCTTATACTTTTAAAAATAACGTCTCCAATCCAGATAAATTTGTAAACACAGGAAAAGGTAAAGTTGTGTGCGTACCTGTGCAACACCGATAACCTCGCCATTGATGTCCTTTATCGGCATACACAGGAGGGATCTCGTCTTGTAACCCGTCTGCTGATCGATATCATGGTTGAACCTCTCGTCCTGCAACAAAAACATTATTCATTGAATTGTTATTCTTCTCCCACCTGCCCTTATCCTACTCCAAGATGGAACTCCACTGTTTCAATTTGCAAAAGATTGGAATGCAACTTTTTTTTTTGCAAAATTTGCAAAAAGGATACGGATTACTTTTAAGTAGCCGATAAGCCGTCTGCCCCTCTAAACAATCAAGTGTTAGGAAACAGTATTGGAAAAAATCTGATCGTAACCAAATTTATATGGCACCACCCTTGAAATAAGCCTTATCGAAGACGAAAATAATTTTGAAAATTGGTCCACATTTGGCTGAGATATCGCGTAACATACATGAAAAAAATACATACGAATCAGTCGATAATAGTCATTATTATTTTTGGGATATGGCTCTGTGCTTTAGGACAATTCTGTGAACATCAAGTGTGACAAGTAGACGCCAATACATAAAGAGCATAAACCAATCAAACGCGAGATGCCCGAGATTTGATAAACCCAAATCGAATACAACTGAATTGTGGTTCGCAAATGCTGCAATATATACTTAGTTACTCATTACACATCCACCACGAAATAAGTATTTGTAAATAATAGATAAAGAGATATTTGGCACAATATAAATCACTACAGCCTCCAAATTGCACCAAAAGAATCCCCAAAAATAACATATGTCGCTAATCCAATATTAATTACACGAGTCTCTAATTGATCTATTAGTTACAGTCTAGAACAGAGTCACTTCTAAATAAAGCCACATTTATAGGAACTGCGTTGGGAGTGTAATCAGAGGAGGGCCGGCGACCGCAACCGCAACTGTCCTCCACATCCCGACTGCCTCGATTCTATTACTTTAGTCGATACATTCCAATAGTGGCAAGCGTGTTTACATTTAGAGACAAATGTAAACACGCTTGCCACTACAAGACTACTATAGTTCCAACAGTAACGGGCACAAACATTTCAATAATAATCTTTTCTTTCTACCTGCCCTTATCCCACCTTAATGAGGGGTCAGCGCAACACACTTTTAGAATCATGTTGCAGAGAAGATTTGGCTTAGTTTTTACGACCGGCTGCCTGACGGACGTCAACCCCCTCTGAGGGATACAGTCCCGGCCAAATTAAATTAGAAAATTTGCTTTTGCCGACCTGGGAATCGAACCCAGGACCTCCTGATCCACAGCCCATACATGCTACCACTAGACCACTGAGGCCACAAACATTGCAATAATAATCACAAGTGTAAAAATTTAACGGACCTACTTCAAAGCTTATCAGATCGTGACTAAATTAATATCAGACCACCTTTAGAATAAGTTTATCGGACATAGAAAGAATCTTGAAAAGCGGTCCATACATGGCAGAGATATCGCGTACGGCGTAACATACACAAAAAATACCTAGTATATAATAAAGGCGGTCGATAAAAATAAGCATTTTTTAAATTCTTATATCACCATCTAGTGATGGACTACCACCATGATTGTTTGTTGATTTTAAAATAACCTAAGCGTGGAAATTTTGATGTGATTTTGTTTTTATTGTTAGTATATTGTTAGGGACGTCAGAATACAGTGTATCTTTATCTATAGGGACTGCACGTCACTGAAGACCAGTTGAGTCGTTACACAACCACCAGACTGCATATATCATTGTACGAAATCTTCATATATTCCCACACAACGTCTCGACATACTCATACCCGTCAACAAAAATGCAATGTTGTTGGAACGTTTCCATACAACTTTGTTAAAATAAAGTATATTTCAGAACGAACCGAGGAATGCAATGTATTCTTCAATTTACTACGGAATGAATGAACTTGTGCGACCGTACCATATATCGCATTTATGAACGTGGACATCTCGTCGGGGAACCGCATTGAAGTGCATGGCTCTGTGCCAATACTGAAGTTACATATCGAAAGTTACCGTTCATTACACACGCCTGTCACTGGCCGGGTCTTGGATTCGATTGTTGCTTTCGTACACAATAATTAAAGCCAACATATTTGTTATTGGAATCACAAACAACTGTTCAACATAAATCATGATTCTGCTGAACTTGGGAGTGACTGGATATATTTTACAAAAGTTGTTTTTAATAAAATTGATGTTATGAATCTAGAATAAATGACTGTTAAGTTTCATACATAAACATAAGCTCACGCCTGTATCCCCGAAGGGGTGGGCAGAGGCGCACTAGCGAACTAGAACACCCACATTTCGCCGAGCTTAGTTCCGTCCCAGATGTGATAGGGGGCGAGCCTATCGCCATATCGAGCACAAATTCCAGACTCCGGGCTGATATGGAAAAATCCAATATCACTTTGCCCGACCCGGGGATCGAACCCGAGACCTCAGAACCGTAGTCGTACCGAAATACCACCACGCCACCGAGGCAGAGAGGTAAGTTTCATAGTTTTATGACAATGTTCAACGTCAAAAAGTAATTATTGAACAACACATTTCAATGAAAATCTAATGGAGCTCAGATGAAACCATAACTATACACTGATTACGAAAAATATCTGTTGTTTCGGTTTTAAAAATTCCAGTTAGCGTTAATTTGAATAACACCTCAGTACAACGATTTAATAATTTATACTCACTCACGTACAAAATTTATTTGTTCTTTTTTTTGTATTTCAACTAAATTGACTTATTCTAATACATTCTCTCTGGTTAAAGTGTTAATAAATAAAATAATTTACACATGATAGCAGAAAGTTTATTTATCCAGTCATGGATAATGTATCTAGTAACAATAAATTTAAATAATTTTGGGTAACCGAAACGGTATAACTCATCATAGACGTCCATTTTTGAACTTGTATCATTTATATATTCCAGTTGAATATAACTTTTGTACAACATAATACAATTTCTATTTGATTCCAATATTGAAGATGTCAAGAAACAATCAAGTGAAAAATTTTGTTTTAAGAAGCCACAAAATAGCTGCATGCAGCTGAGTCTCAGTACCACTTTCCCGGTTTATTTAATTATATTTAATAGGAATATTTCGTACATAACTTTTAAGCATACGGTCAAAACTTCCTGGGTTTAGTTTTGACGACCGGTTGCCAGCTCGACATCAACCCACTCTGGGGGTTGAATGGACAAATCGTGTGTTAAAACCACTGCCCGAGATGGGATTTGTACCCAACACCACCCAATCTATTATATATTGTGAGTGATGCATAATACATATACACTCTCATTGGACCAAGGAAGTAACTTGTTCAGTACATATTGGCTTAATTAAATTATTTATGTACTTATTTTTACGCTCCGTATGTAAGCTACAGGATTACATCGCTCGCAAGTGTCTGACCCAGATCGTACCAGGGGTGCGTTCCCGTGGACGGCCCAAAAAGCGCTGAATAGACGTTATGGAGAAAGATATAAGAGCCAATGGTCTCACTATGGAGGATGCTCAAGACCGAGGAAAGGGGAAGCGTTTAAGTAGGAAGGCGAAAGGACCCTAGCAGAAGGCCGAAATAACGCCACGCAGAAAGAAAGAAAGTTTCCGCTCCGTATGTACGTGTTGAATATACACCACTGACCACATAGTGTCAATACAAACAATATCCCGCCCACATACAAAACGTGCAATTTGCAAATATACATCAAGCAAAATTACTTATCCGTGAAAAGAACAACCATAAAGACATTAAACTTACGACTCGTAGAAGCTCTTCAATAAACGAACAAGTAAAATCCAAACTAAAGTTTCATCCCGGAAAAGTAACACCAACAACTATAAATGGAACACTTAAACTACGAAATGATGTGCTATTTCGTTTTCATTGTTGCAGACGCAGTGTTAACGCAGAAATCGTAACTTTCTGTTATTGTCTTTACAATATTAACAACACAAACCAGAATAAACCACAGCCTGGGGGCATTACGTTCCATCAACAAACTTGTACTTACTTAAACTGTAACACTTATGACTTTTTAATTATTTTGCTTCCAATAAGAATTCGTTTGATGTTGAAATCAGAACAAACAATAGTTTAATGAAATGTGACACGAAAGGCTAGGATGATTTTCTTATTATATTGATGATGGGGACATCTGCAGTTTCATAAATGGGTGACCAAATTTCCTTTTTTAGAACTATTTCACGCTAAGGTAAGGATGTGGGACACAAATGTTAATTTTCCAACCAAGTTGGTAGATGAAGCGTATGCCAACAGCGCGCACCATCAACGTCCTGTCCGCCTCAAACAAAACATGTATGAATGGAACCCTCCGCCACACCATTCTAATTGCTATTACACATGCATAGAGTTGCGAATAGGATTAACCATATCTCTGTGGCGGTAGGTCTCTTATGCACTATCTGTTTTGCGCCATCATCCAGAGGCATTTGTATGCAAATTGTTTTCATAAACCGCGGGTACGTGAGCTCGCACCGACTGCCTATCTTGGCAAGGTCACGGTTTTGGAGGCGGGCCAGGATGTGACGCCTTAGTTGTTCAGAAGATACCATCGGCAACAAAGACATAATGTATTCAGCTGATTCTTTTGAAGGGAGCATGGCCATGAACTTGAATGCGTAGGAAACACAATCATTAATTACATAAGAAACGGCTGAGAAATTGACGTAACTGCTGGAGAATAGGAAATTCGGTCCAGTAGAATAGATGAATCACGGTCATAATTTAAGCGCGGATGGTATCTTTAAAACCGTAATTGCTAGAATATTCAACACCAGAAGGTTCCACAGAGTAGCCAGCGTGCCAGTGTACATTAAGGCGCGTCTCCTGCACTAGTTTTTCTCGAAACATTACACAAAAACACATACGCAAAACAACGATTTTAGCTGTCATGTGCTAGTAGAACAATGTACCATAGAAAAAAAATACATGTTTATTCGAGGAAATTATATGACAGTTGTACTTTACTTAAGTCAAAGACATACAACAGTATACACACAGGACAACAGCATAAAACTTGTGATCCAAAAGTTATGACCTAGTGCCTAGTGGTCATAAGTCGCTCAATTTATTTGAAATTTACGCGCGCCAGGTCGGCCAGCATAATATTGAGAGAATAAACTTATCTTACATGAATCTTAACCATTCACAAAACATTCTAGGTTGTAAATTGTAATCATCGCTCTCGCATTGTAATAAGTGGTTAATGGAGGTACAGAAGCTTGACATCATGTTTTTTGTATGGAAACTTGCTTGATAGCACCGCTATATTAAATCCATTATTTTTCCATATCAGCCCTGAGTCTGGAATTTGTGCCCGATATGGCGATAGGCTCGCCCCCTATCACATCTTGGACAGAACTAAGCTCGGCGAAATGTGAGTGTACTAGTTCGCTAGTGCGCCTCTGCCTACCTCTTCGGGGATACAGGCGTGAGCTTATGTTATGTTATGAAATTTTCAATTTACTAGAACTGCGAATCTTAATGATTTATTGTCAACAAACGAAATGGAAAACATTTAAAGTTTTATACAAAACATTTTCATAATTTATCACGTTTGCTTAACAAATAAATCAGTGTGATATACGATTTACGTCCATAATCATTTCTAAAAGCATTTTATTATAAACAGTATTCTAGGTTTGTTTCATTTTTGCTGTTGTAATAAATTCTTGTCAATAGAACAAAGCGGAGATACACATCTAGCGTATGTTCTAAGATTACATTAGCTTGATGAACGGAAGCGCTGTATCTATAATTAAATAACGTATCAGTAAATACTTGCATTATAACGCATTTGAACATGTCTTTATTATTGTCAATGTTTTAATGAATAAAGTATACGTAAATAATAATAGATAATTAATTCATGGACGGATAAAAACACATTTTTTGGTTATTGTTAGACTGAATTAAAATCAAATAAAGAGTTAAACCAAAAGATAGATCAAAATTGTCAATTATTTAAAAGGACACTATTTAAATCTATTACGAATTTGCATTTAGTTATACTGATAGCCGATGAGGCAGAAAAGTTGTCGAGTGGATACCACGTACTGGCAAGCGCAGCGTAGGACGTCCACCTACAAGGGGGACCGACAACCTGATAAAGGTCGCAAGAAGTCGCAGGCCGCATCCTACAGGTCGATCTGGAAATCTTGAGGGGAGGCCTATGTTCAGCAGTGGACGTCCTATGGCTGATGATGATACTGATTTAGTTCAAAACAAAAAAATGAAAAATGTATCAAAAAACAGTGTTTCGTCGTACAACATCTCTTCCAAAATTTGCAATCCTTAAAACAAAAAAGTAAAAACATGGACCTTCAAAGTTTGTTACATAAAAAGCGCAATAAATATACTTGACGAAGCCCACAAGTGCGGTGCCAACATTGGCCAACATCGGCCAAATATCTAGTCCACATCAGCAAATTCATGAAGTGAGCGAAGAGGGATAGCATTTTTAAGCGCACCATTTATCCACAAGCGGGTCGTGTCCCAGCGAATAATTTATGTGCACTCGTAACTCGTACAGACAAATCTCAGTACTGCACCACGCTCAGAGATTTGCGAAGACTACCACTAAAGTATAAGCTATGGACTTACGAAGAGAATACCGGGTGTTTCATAAAGTTGGTACCAATAACAATTCTACACACACAGGGAGATCGATTTAAATGGTATGGTAATGGTAAAGTTAAATAATAACATCGAACTTATTTTTTTTATATACTGATTTCTTAAGTTTACGCGAATATTATACATTGAAATAAAACTATTCTTACGGATTCTATCACGATTAGGTTTTAATTATTATTATTATTAAAACCTAATCGTGATAGAATCCGTAAGAATAGTTTTATTTTTTTTAATCAATTATTAAGCATGGGTTTATTAAAATCGGAATGCGATCTGTAAATCGTCGCAATTAGCATAGGAATGGCTTTGTGTAAGCTCAAAATTATTATCCCATGGGTAGTTTGCAAATGTACTGCAGCTGACCCAATAAGTCATAAAAAAAATTTTCGTCACAAATTCAAGTTCCATTTATATAAAAAGTATGAGCCTTACGATTTTAAACTTAACCGCTAGATTGCTAGCCATCCCCTTTTTAAGTGTAGCTATTATGGATACCAACTTTATGAAACATCTTGTATACAAATGCCATTAAATATAATATTTACATTGTTCGTGGTGTACTTTCAGTCTGCCCTTATCATTGTTGTGCTGTGGATCACCGGGTTCAAATTTCAGTTTTTTTTATAGCAGACTGGCAATCGAGCAGATGGGTCACCTGATGGTAAGTGATCTCTACCGCCCATAGACACCCTACACACAAAAATAATCATGGATGCGTTTCCAACCTAAAAGGGGGGAATGGGAGGGGAGGGAAAAGGGATTGGGAAAGGGAGGGGATAAAATGGGCCACCGAAAATCTCACTCACCAAACGAAACGCGACAGCAATCTGCCATTTTACGTCAACTTTCTGGGAGACAGTGGTATCAAACCGGTCGAGCTGGCCCATTCATGCTGTAGACGTTACTGTCTACAGCGTGGCTCTACCAGTCATTATCATTGGGTTGGGTTTGGATACACATAAATCTATCACGATGTGCCGGGGACTGGATACCCTACAGGGAATAAACGTCATATAGGCGGCCGGTCGTAATCATTAGAGTCAAATCGTTTCTACATAATCACAAGTTTAAAAACTTAACTGACTAATTTCCAATTTACCGATCTTGACCAAATTATATGGGACTACCCTTGAAATAAGCTCTTTCGAACACAAAAAGAATTTTGAAAATCGGTCCACATTTGGCGGAGATATCGAGTAACATCTATCTATCTATATATATAAAAATGAAACCCGTTTTCCGTTGTCACGCCATCACGCGTGAACGGCTGGACCGATTTCGCTAATTCTTTTTTTAGAATACTCATCGAAGTACGAGGATGGTTCTTACGGAGAGAAAAAAATGAAAAATTGTCTGAAAAAGTCTAAAAACAACACTTTTCTGTACTCCCATACAATCGATTCGTAATAATACTTAAAAGTCAATTTGAACTTTAATACCATACCATAAAGTATTAGTGGAGAGGTTCCGGGAAGGCAAAACAATTGAATGTCGTTAGTATCGTATAAATATTAATGTCAGTATTTGTCAATTGAAAAATTCTTTTTATGTTGGATAGCCCATTTATCGAGGACGGCTATAGGTTATATAACATCACGCTATGACCTAAGGGGTGACTGTCGGGGTGATTGATGGGGTTACTGACGGGGTGACTGATGGGGCGACTGACGGGGTGACTGACGTGAGGAATGACGGGGTGACTGACAGGCTGACTGATGGGGTGACAGACGGGTGACAGACAGGGTGACAGACGGGTGACAGACGGGTGACAGACGAGTGACAGACTGGGTGACCGACGGGTTGACCGACAGGGTGACTGTCGGGGTGATGGACGGGGTGACTGACGGGGGTACTGACTGGGTGACTGACGGGGTGACAAACGGGGTGACAGATGGGTGACAGACGGGTGACAGACGAGTGACAGACGGGTGACAGACGGGTGACAGACTGGGTGACCGACGCGTTGCCCGACAGGGTGACTGTCGTGGTGACCGACGGGGTGATGGACGGGGTGACTGACGGGGTAACCGACAGGGTGCAGGACGGGGTGACTGACGGAGGTACTGACTGGGTGACTGACGGGGTGACTGACGAAACCGGACCGAAGTAGATCATCCCATTACCTTCTTTAGAATTATTGGATTATAGGTGCTTACGACTCATTCTTTCAACCCTCTCTCTCCTACGCAGACGAAGTTGCGCGGGTCAGCTAGTACATTATAAAAAAACAGACGAATTGAGGACCTGCTCCTTTTGTGGAAGTCGATCGAAAATGCTTGAAACATCTATGTTGCGCTAACCCCGCGTTGATTAAGCGCAGTTGGAAGATTAATTGAATATGACAAATCGAATATTAAATTTGCCATGAGTTGTAAGACAAAGACATTCAACAGTATATAGACGGGACAACAGCACAAAACGTGTGATCCAGAAGTTATGAGCACTAGGTTTAGTTTATTTCAAATATACCCGCGCCAGGTCGGCCAGCGTAATAATATTGAGAGAATAAACTTATCTTACATGATTCTTAACCATTCACAAAATATTCTAGGATGTAAATTGTAATAATCGTCCTCGCATTGTAGAGGTAAAAAGTAGTTATGGGGGTACTGAAGTTTGAGAAAAAATTTTTTTTTATAGAAACTTGCTTGATAGCCCCCTAGGCCCTAACTATAGTTAGTAATATTAAATCTCTTTGGTTGTAACGGTAGCGATTAGTGGAACGCCCGGCGCCAAAACCCGGATCATTCACCAACATTCTCGGAAACAAGATGACGCATTCTATGAATAAGAACTCTCTGATCTCTAGGCCTTACGAGAAATCACACCTACAGATAAAACTCGCGCTTGGAAACCGATTGCTGACTAACGCCTACCGAGCCGGATGAAATCGGGAAACATCGGACCGCTTACCGATTCAAACAATTCGCACAAAATATTCGGCATTGGCAGCCATAAATCTTGCGGGGTATCCCTTGTATTAATGTAAATTCATAGACCAATAAATAAAATATTCATGACAAGCTACTATGAAAACAACTATTAGATTATATGATTTGATTTTATAAAAAAAAACAAGCTTTATATCTCATCTGCCTCGCATTCTCATTTGCAGTTTCGTATCAATTTTGAAATTATGCAATACGTGTGCAGCAATCTTGATGTCGTGTAATGTTTACTAAAAATTGCTTTAGGTATTTTTTCCTTCTTCCAATAGATACAAGAAGAAATAATAATAAAACAGCTTATTGGACAAAATCATGATTTTTATTCTATTATCAATAATAGAACATTACTCTTATATAAGGAAACATGTTTAAATGCATTGAAATAAAACTATTTTTACGGATTCTATCACGATTTGGTTTTAATTTTTATGCCCGATATTTCGAAAGCTTTGCAACCTTCGTGGTCACGGGTCAGACGTAAAAATTAATATTAAAATTACGTAGGGCATAAAAATTAAAACCAAATCGTGATAGAATCCGTATTTTTTTTTTATTTCAATGAATAACATTTGCGTAAACCTAAGAAAATGCGTTATGCGTAATGGATAATATAATTATGCAGGTAAATATTTTTAGATGGATACTAATTATTTCACAAAGATAACATTAGGAACATCTCAAGATGACTTTTATACCTCTAAATCAGTTCGTCATAAGAATTCCAATTTCTAGTGCAAACCCCGAAAACACTATGATGTAATACACAAAGGAATAATTCGGCCATTGTAGCGGTTCATCGACGATAAATCATGAGTTCGGTAATGTATCGAAAATCTACTATTCATACGAACGCAATATGCGAATTGTTTTCCTATTACTTCATCGTTTTGTATTAATTCCTTCTGTGGTATTTGTGTTGGATGATTCGTTGTTTGTTGAAAATGTAATTTCGCCAAATATATAAGTAAATTAAAACAACCATTTCATTGCTTTCATAAACAATTACCGTTTGATATCCCAAACCACCGCTTCCAACAGGTCGATCTGGAAATCTTTGGGGGAGGCCTATGTTCAGCAGTGGACGTCCTATGGCTGATGATGATGATCCCAAACCAAACAGGAAAAAGGTAGTCTATTTCCTAAGGTTACCACCACGTGTAAATAAAGGCGCGTCTCCTGCACCTCATTTTGTCGAAACAAAAGCACATACACAAAACAATGATTTTAGCTGTCCCCTGCTCATAGAACAATGGACCATAGAGAAAAATATGTAGCGAAACCATGTTTTGTGTAGGTGTTTGTGTATTAATCAGGAGACGCGCCTTTACACTCTTCTTACTCTACATATTCTTCTTAAAATAACAATAATGCTAAAGACAGCAACGACGCTGCTAGATCAATGGAATATTCTATTATGATCGTCGCGGATTCTATCACGATTTGGTTTTAATTTTTATTCTCGACGTTTCGCTTTGCAGTCTTCGCGACCACGGGTCGGACTATGTCATTTGTCTAAAAAAGTTAGTGTTACAATATCGAAGGTAGATATTGTAACACTAATTTTTTAGTGTTACAATCCGTGAGTGTGATAGAATCCGTAAAATTAGTTTTATTTCAATGTATAACATTCGCGTAAACTAAAGAAATTAGTATCTATTATGATCGTTGAATACATAATTTTACATATACATTATTTTGAATTCGACATAGTTTAAGTCATTGTTCATCATTTATATCCTCGGTGGCGTGGTTGTATTTCGCTACGACTACTGTCCTGAGGTCTCGGGTTCGATCCCCGGGTCGGGCAAAGTGATATTGGATTATTCCATATCAGCCCGGAGTCTGGAATTTGTGCCCGATATGGCGATAGGCACGCCCCCTATCACATCTGAGACGGAACTAAGCTCGGCGAAATGTGGGTGTACTAGTTGGCTAGTGCGCCTCTGCCTACCCCTTCGAGGATACAGGCGTGAGCGTATGTTATGTTATGTTCATCATTTAAGAAAGACTGTAATGCATAAAAAACATTATTGTCATCCTGTCGTATTATACAATATTTTTTCCACGAAGTAGACACAATTATACCACGTACACAATTTTTCGAGAATTTATTTAGTTTATTTATTGTCGGCAGATTTTCATAATAAACCATAATATATTCCACGTTACATTCGCATTAGCAGTGCCCCTCGTATCAAGTTTTGACTGCAAAAAATATCATAACTTTCGTGATAATCATGATCATCATCTGCCAAAAGACGTTCACCGCTGAACACGGACCTCTTGATTTGTATTGTCCATAATACAGTGCCACTTGCAGAAAGGTTAGACAAACTAAAGGAAAGGAAATAAATAAATGAAAGGAAAGTTATCTTTTTTTCTGAGAACGATGATAACTAACTCGTATAAGGATAGATAAACTTAAAGCCTAAAGGGCAAAATAAATGTTGGAACATTTTTAAGTAATGTTGTTTATCAAATTAATCGAAACTAAAATAGAGTTAAAATTTAAATTGTGAAAGTGTCTTTCTTGTCTTTCTGTTACTTTTTCATGCTTAAAGTATTGAAAGATTCAACTCCAGAACATAGAATATCTTTAATACTTGACCGGGGTGCTATAGCACATCAAAGTTATACGCAAGCGCCTAATATAATCACAAGTTTTTTATTGTATTTTTATTGATTATTTTATTGTACGTTAACTTATTAGATAATTTTTAGTATCATAATTTCGAACTGGTTTCTGTTAAACGCTAGCCTATGACAGGTTAATTGTAGCTTGTAGGTTGCGCGACACAAGTTTTAAACTTAGTGCGCAACTTATTATTTTTTTTCGGTAATACTGTTTTATGTAAGTTCAAAATAAATAAATAAAGTTTAAAAACTTAATGGACGAACTTCAATTCCGATCGTAACCAAATTTATATGGGACCACCCATTAAAGAAGCTCTATCGAACACAAATAATTTTGAAAATTCGTCCACATTTGGCGGACATATCGCGTAACATACATAAAAAAAATACAGACGAATTGAGGCCCTTCTCTTTTTGGAAGTCGATCGAAAATGTAATATGCATTCACGCAAGTCACCTACATTTGCCGATATAATTCATCACAGAAAAACTTTCCACGCAGGCAAATCAGCGAGTATAAACTAGCGACTACACAATGTAAGTACATCAGAAACATCGTATAAATGTCACCTACCCCAACCACCCATTTTCAATGTGGTTTGCATACAATTTGGAAACTCGTAAAACATCCATTAAATTCTCGGCAAACGTTAGATAGAAAACATCGCAAACAATTACCGCGCGACGGGGCAGAGGACGAAGTTGTGACAGGTAGAGGCCTGAAATTGATCTACGACGAAAGTTGCCGACGAGCCGTCGAGTCGTGCACTCAAATAATTTGTCTGCCGTATTTGGCAGTATTTTTGCTTACATTTAAATAATAAATTGACGTGGTTTTTTATTTGAGTTTGCATACTTTAATCAATGTTCGCTTGAATTCATTCCAGATCGATATGCCTTAAAAATCAAGTGGACCACGGCCCACTTTAACCAAGCCGAATCAACCGACTAATCCCCAATTACTGAAACGCCACTCCACTTTAATGACTACTTATATTGTTTTGCGTCACTCAATTCTGACACACAAGGCGATCTCGAGCGTTTGAGTTGCGTTTTATACGGGAGTAACTGTGAGTGCGCTTTGAGCCTAAATACGAAAATGTTTTTTGGTTTCCTCCGCATTAGGATAACGAGTACCTATAATATTTACACAGATTTCGGCGGTGAATGATTTTTTATGACAGGAAAAACTTCTACGCCAAAGGAACTGCGATCAAATAATATTTCTGTATCAACTAGATTAAACAGAAAGAGTAGTGTCGGCACTATTTTTTAATAAAATAAACTTCAGAAAATTATATTAAGTTAAAAAATGCGTGAATTGATAAAAACTACGAGTATGTTATACTGCGTGTTAAAGTAGCGATAGCTCAGTTGGGAGTGGTACGGACTGCCGAGACGAGTGTCGGCGGTACGAGACCAACCCCAAAAACGAGTATACACCTCTGAATTTTCTCTGTCAAGTGTATTTTCATTATGAATTATCGCTTGCCATAACTGTGAAGGAAAACACTGTGGTCAACATCACAAGAATTTCAAAGGTATGTGAAGTCTACCAACCCGCACTAGGCCAGCGTGGTAGACTAAGGCCTAACCCTTCTCATTAGTAGAGGAGGCCCGTGCCCAGCAGTGGGACAGTAATATTACAGGGCTAATATAAAATAAATAAAAACGAGTATGTTGGATAAGTTTTATGACCAATTAATTAATAAAAGGATAACATTTTATAACAATGTGTGTTGAGTTACTTAACTAACGTGAGAAATGCAGAACGTTTTTTAAGTCGTAATCAAAGCGAGTAATTAAAATGCGAACATAAACAATGAAGTGGTTTTTACGTAATTTAAATGCGAGATGACAAGTCAGTCGAGTCAAGGACTTTAACTTGATGATATAACCTAATATACGTAACAACTATTGTATACAGATTGTATGCAATGGCCGACAAATTGATTTTTTATTGTATAGGCTTACACGTGCAGTGTTTTTACAACCGATCAGGTGCGTGTTAGATATTTTCAATTATATGTTTTAATCTTTATGACTGCCTCGGTGGCGTGGTTGTATTTCAGTACGACTACTGTCCTGAGGTCTCGGGTTCGATCTCCGGGTCGGGCAAAGTGATATTGGATTTTTCCATATCAGCCCGGAGTCTGGAATTTGTGCCCGATATGGCGATAGGCTCGCCCCCTATCACATCTGGGACGGAACTAAGCTCGGCGAAATGTGGGTGTACTAGTTGGCAAGTGCGCCTCTGCGTACCCTTTCGGGAATACAGGCGTGAGCTTATGTTATATTATGAGCGTATGTTTTAAAATTATGGCGTCGCCTTTCGTTGCTATTCCTGAGAAGAAATCATCTCAAGGGTTTATTTCGGAATTTCTTCTCAATATTTTTTAAGCATTATACAAAAAAAATCAGCTTTTTTTTTTCGAAAAATACTCCGCCCGACCTGGGAATCGAACCCAGGACCTTCCGGTCCACAGCCCATATATGCAGCCACTAGACCAAGGAGGCGCCTAAAAACAGTCATCCGTGAGACATAACGACTTCTTAAAAGCCCCCAACTTTTATATCTGCATTATTACCTAATCACCTAACCTTTTCTCGTACCTTCAAATCTTCGGATTTTGAAAGGGGAGGTCAAAGGTTACCTCGTAGGTAACTAGGGCCTAAGTGATGTAAGTACATGGATTCTACCTTTTTTATCGTCTCCTTTGACAATTTGTCGGCGACCCTTAGCTTATCGAGTCGATGTAGTAAACCCTAGTGAACAAGGCTTAACCGCAAAACAAAACGTTCTAAAATTAAAGTAAGGTTTTGGTACGACGATATTTTTCATAGGATTGACATCTGCGGCCTGAGCAGGAAAATTTCTGGCAACCGTAAATGTATTCGAACTCGATGCGCGTCGATGAAATTTATAAATAAAATAAATACACCCAACAGTCACACACCTAGTCCTGACCACCACTACTGACACACTAGGTATAACCTGTATCGTGGGTATCAGGAACTATGAGAGACTTTTGATCTCACAACACCCAGACTTGAAACAAATATATGTGGGCCATACAAACATTTGTCTCAATGCGGGAATCGAACCCGCGGCCTCTCGCTTCGCAGCCGGCTACTCGCCCACCGCGCCACGGAGGCTGTCGTTTGTATGAAATATTAACCAAACGTCATCAGTGCGCAGCGAACTTGGATACATTTATATTTACATTACTTTTTCGTGCTCGGGCTACAGTATATAGATGGTCAATAGCACGTAGCTTGTGAACCAAAAGTTGTGACCTCGTGGTCATAAGTAAGTCGGTCGTATTTTTCGCATTTAGACTAATTTTCAAAAAGTTTTTCGTGTTCAGTAGAACTTATTCCAAGGCTGGTCTCATATAAATTCGGTCACAAATATACTATAACAGTAACTATAATTTTCATATGTATAAAATCTATGTAGAAACACGCGAAAACTAACTTCTTTGTTGTTACGTTATATGTATAAATTATGCATAAGCTGAATATTATAATACTTGATTTAGTTTAAAACTTCAAACAATTACAACATTGCAAAAAAAACTATAAAGAAATGCGCAGTAAATAAATACTCAGTAGAAACGGGTGTTTATGGATATTTACTCGCGCTTAGGTTTTTATCCGAGAAGAATCCCATGATTAGTCACGTTCGGATAATTTTGAAATCGCTCCGTTATTTAAATATGTTGCAGAAAGGTATATAAATTAAATCGTCAAACAAATTCATACCAAAAAAATATCTAAAAACAGTCACTTTTATATCCTTCTGAATTCCACTTCCCAATATCGATGAGTGCCAAAAAAATGTACCGATGATAACCCAATCACATTCTGCCAATCCATCTTCCCGAATCCTCACAGTAAGCCAAAGCACCACATGCAAACAAGTACTGTACGAAATTACGGGCCCAACCGATGAGTGGGGCACGCTCGGAATTTTTGCGATAACATGGATCGTAAAATTTGAAGCGACATTTAGACCTTACCCTGAAGAATACGTGGTCCGAATTAAATAGCCACTTGTACTAGTTTGTATACCTTACAATGATAAGGTTTATAAAATATTCGTGCCGATGGGACATCATCCGGATATTTTAGCTGTGTAAGATTTTTTTATTAGCCCTGTAATAGTAACTATAATAAAGTTTGTAAGTTCGTTTCTAGGAAGAAATCTCTTGAACTAATGAACCGATTTTACAGCCTCCGTGGCATAGTGGGCGAGTAGCCGGCTGTGAAGCGAGAGGCCGCGGGTTCGATACCCGCATTGAGACAAATGTTTGTGTGGCCCACAAATATTTGTTTCAAGTCTGGGTGTTGTGAGTCCGAAAGTCTCTCATAGTCTCTGACACCCACGACTTAGGTTATACCTAGTGTGGGGACAGGACTAGGTGTGTGACTGTTGGGTGTATTTATTATCATTATTATTTTGAAATTAACCAGTAGAAATCTACATTATTCCAGTAACAGGCTACTTTTTACCCGTAAAAATGTACGGTTCCACGTGAACAGAGTCGCGAGCAACAGCTAGTAATTAATATTACTGGGGACAGTAAACTGCTGGGCACGTGCCTTCTCTGCTAGTGAGAGGTCTTAAGCGGTAGCCACGTTGAACTAATGCTGGTAGACTTCATACACGTGTGGATGATAGAAGTTGTTAAAAAAACTAGCGCAATGAAGTCTGAATATGTATTTTAATGAAATATATTGGAGAGCTTCGAGTGCCCCCTCGACACGGGAGAGCTATGCAACCGTTGTTAATGCAAACGAGAAACGAGGGCCGTTCTCATTAACGAAACCAATCGGGGAGGTTTAATATTGCAAGCATCTTTCTTTATTATATAAACAAGTTTGAACTCTTAAAAGATTTCAAAATTAACAAATTGAGAACCTACTCGTTTAAATTTTACTTCAATTCAAAAGCAAAGTCGTCTGCTTGATTTAGTTAGTGTTTTTATAATACAATAGTGTTAATATAATTCGGTCTATAAATTCCTATGAGAGATTCAGCTCTAGGCAGATCGTGTTAGAAAACTATTTTTTTATACCTGAGATTCGAATTGAGAACCTACCGATCCACAGTCCATAATATTATAGCCAGTAAGAGGTGACACGACCAAGAGTGTTACAATACTATATCAGCTAATATTTGTCTTAAATTGCTTACAAAAAACTTACAAGAAAAATTATCTAACAAACTAGTACAGACAAGATAAACAACAATATTGTTGAAATTCTTCATCAACTGTAAATAAAACACAAGGCAATAATGCATACAACTCGTAAAGTCTGTACTGACGAACTTTTCCCGAGTCTAGCGCGTTCATCGCAAACTGTTTATATAATAGACGGGGGAACTCTAAGCCCTGGTTCTGTCATTGTTTAATGACCAGTCGTAAACGGGTGGGTATTGCAGTTTCGTTTTTTGCTCTCGTCGACAGTTTATAAAGTCGGGAGGTCGAGTATCCGAGAGGTATTGTTACATTTTAATATTAACTTCTGAAACTGTCTTTTTGTACGAGACCGTGATGCTATACAAAAGCTCAATCTCAACTTACTTTTGCTTGACATAAACGTTTCAACGAATGTAGCTTGACCATTCGTTTTTTGTCATTGCTCGCTAGCGACTACGTAAAATAATTTGTATGAAAAACATAAATTACACGTAACCGCTAGAGTTGGGTGTGTTTCTCACGTAGTTGCTAGCGAAAAATGAATTTCAACTAGAATTCATGCATATTCCGTTTGATTTTGATCAAACAAATTGCCCGGTCGTAAATATAAGCAAAACCCTTTCAGCAACATGCTTTAAGTGTCTTGCGTTGATCACATGTATAACGGTATGGGTAAGTGGAAATAAAGATTATCAGTCGAATAATGACTATCTCGTTCTTTACTCTTCTGGGGGGTTACCACCACCTCTTATAGCAGTATTATTATAATTTTACTTGTACCGATTCCCGTACAAAAAACTAAGTAAGATTAAAGAGTTAAGAAGAGAGAGATTAAGAAGTAAGATAATACTGTTATAAGAGATGGTGGTGACCCACCAGAAGTTTTCTTTAAATCAAGATTATTTTAGAAAATATGATACGTGGAGTATTTTTAAACATTAAACATTTTTTTAGGTACTATAATATGGCACATAACACAATCAGAACAAACAAGATGTGCGCAAAGTTTTTGTCCGTAAGCATACAAAGCACCCAAAACCTTGTAACCAGTTCTTGTCAAGCAGTTGTTAGCAATCAATAAATCAAGTCTAAATCCTACATGCCGACTATTTGGAAGCTAGACTTACAAATGTTACGTATAATAAATTATTTTGGGCTGACATGTTGAATACGGACATAATTGCGCCCAAATACGGGATTATGTCTCGACCGAAACTTTAGAAAGAAAATAGACCTTATTGCGCTGATTTATTTATTTAACTTTGCTGTAATCATTATAGTTCACTTAAGCTATTTCAGCCCGGCAAAGCGAAGTTACTTCACAGGTCACTTGATTTGATGATAAGTACAGTAAGGGTGTACGTCCAAATTAAGAGGCAGTGGGTAAATATTAGGTACCTAGCGCTGAACAATTGATAAGCGCTATTCCGATAGCAGGCACGCAGGCCGCTTCCAACAGGTCGATCTGGAAATCTTTGGGGGAGGCCTATGTTCAGCAGTGGACGTCCTATGGCTGATGATGATGATGATTCCGATAGGACGAATTATATTATTTCATTTTCATTCATTTCAAATTTCTTTTCAATTACGTCATGAACACCTGCACCTCCAATTAATTATGCCAAATCTCAGACGCAATATGCATATAAAAGTGTCTGAATTTTGTATGATGATACATTTCATATATTAAATTGATTTTACACTTTCAACCTGACCAAACCTGCTTATAAACTTACTTAATAATAATCTTCGTAACAAAATTATTAGTTTTTAGAGCACACCTGTTACCCTGTTATATTATAATTTATTATATTTTGCGCTGCTGGAGGTATTCTAGAGATAATTTTACATAAGGATTTAGGATTTTCACAACAGTCCCAAATTTAAATCCCAAAGACACATGTCACCTAGCAGCAAAAATATGTGACAATTTGGTTTTCAATTATGATAAAAATTAATACGTAATTAAAGCTCTACAATATGTTGATGACCGACAGATGTTGCAAAACCAATTATAAGAACTTGGAAAAACCGGAACTGCTAAGAGCTTCATAAGACACATAGCGATTAAAGACTTGACGTGTTAAGTCAGCATCCGGGATACAAAAACGTCACCCGATCGTGGTGGTCGCAATCCTTATCAACGAAATTAAGATTCTATTAAAGATAAGCTAATACTAGTAGTCCTTTCACATATCAACAAACCAACATTGTTCAAAGTGACTACACAACAGTCAACACCTGACGGCAAAAGAAATCCACTTAAAAAATTAGCAACAACCTATAAATGTCTGATTATCGGGTTGACCAGAATCATAACAGCCTGCATGGATACTTTTTCATAGTCTGAAAAAGGAAGCAAATCCAAAGGTCTGCGGCAGAACAGGCAGATGACCGACGTTGTAGGCACTGAGACATAAGGATGTATCTCTATACAAGTCATGTCACAACCCGCAGGTCCTTCAAAAGCATCGGATATACACTGGCTGATCCTAGAACGCGATCCACACAATGTGAGTATCTATAGAAGCTTTCAATATCATGATGATGGTGGTGGTCACTATTACAGCGGATATTAATATTCTACAGCCAGCAAAGTGCAAACATTGTAAAAAGGTACGCTAGGAAGAAAACGCACGCGAGCAGAGCCAGAAGATAAAGCTATATTAATATAACATAATGTAATACAAAACAAGGCTGAGACATAAGCCGATTACCATGCCGGTCCTTTTGTACCAGATACAACTGTTATTATGAAAATGGCCTAAAAGCTTTTAGTTGGGTCACGTCTAGGTTTTATTTTGGCAAAAGTGTTTTGAATATCCACTTATGTGTTTGGCACAGTTTTTAATGAGACTATCAAACCGTTATCTAGGATTCAAAAAAGGTAGTAAGTTCCTAATTATCTATGCTACATAATGAACCTGGCGAAAGTGTACCGATTTTTATATCCTTTTTGGGTGGTCATTTAAAAGAAAATATATGATGACAAATGTAACTAGATAAATTTATATTTTATATAACTTTGGGTCAATAAAACGACAATGTCATTATTCTTAGAATAACATTCATGTTGAAAGTGTTTGATGATTGAAAGCGTAGGTTGCTGTAACTAATATCTCAGACAGGTTTTCTAGTAACTCAAAACGATTGACATCTACAAAACTCGAAATGGATAGGCACTTTGATATTTTTATTTATAAAAATAAATAATTCGTCCTTCACGCTATCAGAGCCGACATTGCTGTCGCGAGGACGACTTCAAATCGTTTAAACGAGACTCATTTCCACGGAACGGGCCATTGACATTGTACCTAATTCTATAATAACTCAATGAGAGCTTCAAAAGTAATCAAGTGTCAATTATCTATCGAGATTCCGGGAATGAGTTAAAACGCTTGTCCAAAGATATAATCATATTAAAACGAGACGTCAGATTAATCGCGACCACTCACTCTTATCAAACATTGTTTTAGATCATGTCACACATTATAATGCGGAATAGCATCAAGTTTTTGCCTTTTCGACCGAATTTAGACACGTCTGATTTAGATCTGCTTTGTAATTTTAAATGAGCACGTAGACTCTTATTTCATCGTAATCCATTGTTTATAACCAAGTAACTATTTATTATCTTAGGGCGACTTGCAGGGATTTCACTATAATCGCCATTTTATTAGTCCCCGACTTTGTCCTAAACTTGATTAAAATCAAATGTCATATTAGTTGTTCCGAATTCACTCGCAGCTCCGCAGTAAACCACGATGAATCTTTTACGTCTTGCACGTCGTCGATTTACCCCTTATCTGGATTAAAATAAACGACAAAGTTAAATCATCGGGGCCGCCGGTTTAAATGGCTAATCGCGATTATTGAATGTCACACAACATAACATTTTCATATTATATCTTGTTGTTTTATGAAAATAATAATAATAATAACACTCAACAGTCACAAACATAGTCCTGACCCCACACTTGTGTCGTGGGTATCAGGAACTACGAGATACTTTCGGTCTCACAACACCCAGACTCGAAACAAATATCTGTAGGTCATACAAACATTTGTCTCGGTGCGAGATCGAACCCGCGGCCTCTCGCTTCACAGCCGGCTACTCGCCCGCTGCGCCACGGAGGCTATCGGCTGTGTGGTCGTCGCGTCGCCACGGCACGGAGGAGTACGCTATATGCGGCGTAACCTTATGTCATTTCCATACATTTGCCACTTGTCCTGCGCGGCGATCAGAATTCGGCACACGCACACAAACGCCTCAAAATTGGTGCACGTCTTATAGTCAATAGTCAAGACTACGGTTCTGAGGTCTCGGGTTCGATCCCCGGGTCGGGCAGTGATATTGGATTATTCCATATCAGCCCGGAGTCTGGAATTTGTGTCCGATATGGCGATAGACTCGCCCCCTATCACATCTGGGACGGAACTAAGCTCGGCGAAATGTGGGTGTTCTAGTTCGCTAGTGCGCCTCTGCCTACCCCTTCGGGGATACAGGCGTGAGCTTATATTATGTTTTCTACCATGACACCCAGCTCACCAGTTTCAACAAGTAGGTACCTCGTTTTCTGATTCACGCATGTACTCCGCGATGTTCTCCTATTTTTAGGAGACAGGGGGGTTACCACCACCTCGTATAGCAGTATTATTATAATTTTACTTGTACCGATTCCCATACAAAACAAACGAAGAACGATTATAATAATACTGCTATAAGAGGTGGTGTTAACCCTGCAGTTGTTTACGAGATGATAAATTCCGCTTGAGCTAACAAAGTGCAAAGTTACTCCTGGTAAATAGCCTCATCATATGTGAGTTCGTATTACATGTAAACATTTGACGACTATTGACTTAAGAGAATCTATTGAAAAATCATATAAAACAAACTAGAATTCGTTTTATGCGAAATTGTTATGATAGATGTTTTGAGACGGAACTTTAGATATGAATCTAACGGAACGTAAAGAATGAGTAGTAGTAATGAAATCGCGGATCATTAATCTACACTCGGATTTCTTAAATCGAACCAGAAATGTGTATGTGCAAGACAACTAATGGGACATTTGATTTAAATGACATTTAGGACTGACTCGTGTATTAATAAAACGGCGAATAGAGTAAGATGCAGTGTTGCAAAAGTGTAAAATTAAAAATCGTTAGATTTGGCATCTGAAAATCGGGAGATTTTTATTCGGAATGAAGCACAAGTATTTTATGTTAATATAGTGCGAGCTCTTCGTAACTAAGTTTTAACCTTGGATACTGACGCCGTGCAACGTAGTGAGACAATAATGTCTCACTTGGAAAGCCTTCACGCCGTGGCCGTGTACTGTCGTTCTATGTGTTATATTTCTATGACATGTGCATGCGATTCTATGAATGGACTATAATGAACGACTAAAGTAAGTATAAGTTATCCAATTTGGGAAACAACCCGAACGAAGTTATCTTTAGAGACATTTGACAGCCTCCGCAGCGCAGAGGGCGAGTAGCCGGCTGTGAAGCGAGAGGCCGCGGGTTCGATCCCCGCACCGAGACAAATATTTGTGTGACTCACAGATATTTTTTCCGGGTCTGGGTGTTGTGAGACCGAAAGTATCTAGTAGTTCCTGATACCCACGACACAAGACTCGATCTTAGTGTGGGGTTAGGACTATGTATGTGACAGATGGGTGTTATTTATTTATTTTCCCTTGTATACTCACCAGACAATAATAAACTCTATTATAGGTATTTCAGTGCAATTTGCTTTAATGTACCGCGAAGTTGAATGGTCGTATTTTATTGTATGTAGAGGTAGTATTGTCGTATAGGCCGTATTGTATTGTATTGTATTACAGGTTTCTTTTAGTTTTGCAGTATTAATAATATTATTTTCCATTTTTTATAAGATTATTATTTCACATTAGTTGAAAATTCAAAAAATCGGCAGATAGGACTGCTACATCGGGACATCGTGAGACAATGACCAAAATCAGTAGATATCCCGATAAATCGGGAACTTTTGCAACGCGGGCAAGATGCTTGCAAGTCTCCACTACTCCAAGTTAATAAGTTCCGTTTCACAAAATATATATAACCACAATCAAAATTCCGCATAAAAAAATATTTTTTGCATTTTAAAATAAAATAAATCCCAACAATGACTCATTATTTATGTTCCGTAAATTTCATTTTATTATCTATAATGCCGTCTCGCAACATCTATCATCACAATTTCGCGTAGAAAGAATTGTATTTTATTTTATATGATATTTCAATAGATTCTCTTGTGTCAATAGTTGTCAAATATTTAGTTTTAATTCAGTTTGAATACATGTAATATAAACACACATACGACGAGGCTGTATGTGCTTGCTTCCTTTGCCTAACTCATGAAAGGCAAAATTGAAAAAAATAAATCAGTGTCAATTGTCTGGATTACGACTTGTCAACTAGACATACGTATAATATTTTGCGATAAGGAATGGTCACTTTAGTTCGCGGCTCCTGAACGAACTAGTTCGTTCTTTTAGTTCTCGTCTCGAACCAAAGAAAGGCTGAAAAATATTATTTGCACCAATTTTAACTGACTTCAGAAAGGAGGAGGTGAATTAACCGACTTAAAAAAGAGGAGGTTAACAATTCATTGGAATCTTTTTTTATGTATGTTCCCGGATTACTCGAAGACGCCTGGGCCGATTCGTTTTTTTTTTATTCATTCATAATATGCTGCAATTTTTTTTTACTTGTACATACTTGGGGAGCAGTGACATCGTCTAAGGGACAACCCTTACCAAACGAACCCAACGATGACGGTGGCCTACTTACACAGTAGGTCACCAACACCTTTAGGTTTAAGCCAACCTTATCTGCATGTGGTACACTTTTCTGAGTAACAGACTAGGTGCTGGCGAAACCTGGGTTCTTGCCTTGCAGGGTATGGGGGACAGACCATGGACCAAATGTTTGCTATTAAATCGTTTTGCGAGGCATGCATGTTGAAAAAGAAGCTTCTGCATATCGCTTTCCTGGATCTGCAGAAGGCTTTTAACTTTGTGTCCTGACGGGTGGTCTGGTGGGCCCTAAGGTTCAAAGGGGTGCCAGAAGCTTATGTTGACGTTATCGAAGACATGTTCTTCCGATCAAAGTCTTTGATTTGGACTGCTTTTGGCGTCACCAAACCCTTCCCGTTCACTATGGAGGTTCAGCAACCACCGTGGGTGTTCATGTACGCTGATGTCTAAGATAAACAGCGTCTAGGGGCCGCTTGAAAATGGCCGACTGAAAGGAAATGTGCTAAAGATCAAGTACATGAGTTGCGTACACGTAGTATTTTATAAATGTTTTCAAATATTTTTTAGCGAAGAAAGTAAAAGAAAATATTGTGATATGTTGCCATCTGTGAGACTAAAAAGTGCTGCGCACCATATTTGAATATAGCTTGAAAAAGCACCATATTTCCCTAGTGGTTATTGACTACGTTACGAAAACAAGACCATCATTTGGCCAGTACTTCTGTGTACATGTACGATACGTGGTCTGTCAGCGTTATTTTAAGAAAATCCAGACGACCCCAAAAGCGCTGGCTGGACTTTTTAGAGAATGATATGAGGACCAATGGTCTTACTTTGGATGATACTCAAGACTTAGAATCTATCTAACTTATCAAACGAACTAACGAACTAAAGAACGAAAGTTCTGGGACTAGTTCGTTCATTTCTTCTGTGGGAGCTGTCCTCCGCACTAGTTCGTCCGCAAACTATACAAGTCTATTGTCCACAATGGTAATTTCTATAATAGAGGTATAATAAAATTTTATCAAGAAGTAACTTTGCAATTCGTTAACTTAAGTGAAATTTATCATCTCGAAAACAACGCTCTCCTAGAAAATAGAATAACTAATGTACTTTGTAATAGAAGAACATTGCGGAGTGCGAGCGTGCACAAGAAAACAAGGTAGTCGCTGATGGTGGTGAACTAAGTGTGGAGTTGCGCCAGTTTCAAGGCGTTTGTGATGCGTGTGCCGAAGCCTATCCTGCACCGAGGTGCGACGAGACATCGAGGAAAACTTTAGCTGCAGTGCCGGGTCGGGCGTGGGTGGTATACCACTGCTTCCAAGGACTAGTGCCACACGTGCGCACACAAATATCGTGCATAATAGTGAAGTGTTGTAATTATGTGGTTTTTCAAGAGATTATGTACATACAATGTTAGTTTGTAAGGTATATGTATGGGTTATTGATAATAAAGTACTCTTCGTAAAAAAAACTTGAGTTTTTATATATTTTACGAATTCATCATCCTTGTTTGATACCAAATAGTGTTCAGTGTAAAAAACAAAGCCATTTTTATCATAGATTTTCATTAAACAACAATAAATAATGTGAAAAGGCTATGTTGTTTGTCATTATAATCAAGATTAGCGACTTTAAACCGGCGGCCATGCCTATTTAACTTAAACGTTTATTTAAATCGAGATGAAGGGTAAAACCACGACGTGCAAGACGTTGAACTGAAATGATGCCAAAATGGAGTTTATTTTACGATTAAACGTCGTTTATCGCAAAGCTGCAAGTCACCCTTAACCTACCTAGTAAAGGTTTAAAATTTATGTCATTTTTTTTGTTTAATTGTGAAGGAATATCTTTCCCTAAGTAACAGTACCTAACTGTTGCTTTTCGGTGCTTGATTTTAATTACGAGTGTTAGTGATATTCTCAATCAATTATATTCTTAGATCTACCGGCTCATAACCTTCTTAAATAATTTGTTTTACATGAATGTAACTACTATTATCATCGTGGTGTACCATCCTGATTATAAGATGTGGTGGTGGACTGATGGAAGTCCTTGCAGCAGAGGACTTTTCTTTAGTTCGAAATGTAGTTGAGCCTTTCGTATCATTGATGTCTGTTAGGCACTGACCTTATACGCGTCGGGGATGTTGACGGGCTCGCCACTCTCCGCTACGTATCCGACGATGCCGCTGCCCCACGGTATCCTGATCTCCTCGAGCTGTTCCATCTGCTCCGGCGTTGACTTCGAGCACACGTCGAACAACTTCGATACCAGACATCTAAGGACAAATGATGCTTCTGGTTACTAACCTTAATAATATATATTTTTTTAATTTTTTTTCTTTTCACTTGGTCTCGTCCCATCTCAATGTGAGGTCGGCCCAACACACTTTTTCAAATATATTGCATAAAAGATTACGCTTAGTTTATAAAACCGGCTATCTGGATGACGCCAATATCCGTGTGTGAGATCCAGTCCCAGGTAAATTGTGTTACAAGACCAATCGCCCGAACTGGAAATCGAACTTATAGAACTTAGGATCGAAAAATTTCCTCACGACACATATACACTGCCACTAGATCGAGAAGGCGGCGAATTTATTTATTCATAATTGTAGTAAAAAAGCAGCGATAGCTCAGATGGGAATGGTACGGACTGCCGAGGCAAGTATCGGAGGTTCGAGACCAACCCCAAAATGGAGCATACACCTCCTTTTCTATGTTAAGTGTATTTTCATTGTGAAATATCGCTTGCTATAACGGTGGGGGAAAACATCGTGAGGAAACCTGCATACTAGAGAATTTCTTCACAGGGCTTTCGAAGGTATGTGAAATCTACCAACCCGCATTAGGCCAGCATGGTAGACTAAGGCCTAACCCCTATCATTAGTAAAGGAGGCCCGTGCCCAGCAGTGGGACAGTAATAATACAGCGGCCTGAGCAGGAAAATTTCTGACAACCATAAATGTATTTGAACTCGATGCGCGTCTATGAAATTTGTATGAAATATTAACCAAACGTCATCAGTGCGCAGCGAACTCGAATACATTTACATTTACATTAGTTTTTCGTGCTCGGGCTACAGGGCTAATATTATTATTATAATTGTAGTTTAGTTTTAGAATTAGTTGTAACAAAATTATCAAAACATTCCCGGTAAAACGATTTGAAAAACAGATTTAATTATTTTCGTAGAAATCCATTAACGATGACAGATTGATAAGCCATTGTTGTCCGGAGAGGAGATAAGCTTTTCCTTCGTCGTCCGCTCCGAGTTCTATCATTCTGTGACACTTGAGTAACGAGGAAAACCCATTGAGGAAACAGCAAAATTTACAATAGAATATTAGAATGATAATTCTGTATTCCAAATGGTTGTTTGGCAATTTTAATCATCTGTAAATATTTTACCCCATGTTGCCATTGTTCCAAAATGAGAAAATTGGGTTAATATCTATCAGATACGTGATGAATATGTAAACTTAATACTGTTTAGATCTACAATTTGGCTAGAATTTTTTAGACGGTTTTATATCAAAATTCTATACTCTTTTTTTCCTATGTAACCGCATACAGAGTATTCTACTCTTTTCAAGATAATTATATATATATATATATATATATATATATATATATATATATATATATATAAAATTGTTTTTTATAGCAGAGATTGGCAAACGAGCAGATGGGTCACCTGATGGTATGTGATCTCCACCGCCCATAGACACCCAAGACACAAAAAGAATCATGGGTGCGTTGCCAACCTAAAAGGAGGGAATGGAAGGGGAGGGAAGGGGATTGGGAAAGGAAGTGGGGAAATGGGCCACCGGAAATCTCACTCACCGAACGAAACGCGACAGCAAGCTGCCACTTTACGTCGGTTTTCTGTGAGACAGTGGTATCTAACCGGTCAAGCCAGCCCATTCGTGCTGTAGACGTTACTGTCTACAGCGTGTCTCTACTACTTGAAAAATATAATAATATATTTTTGTTCAATCCAAATGTACCTATAAAACAATTGAACACTATAAAGCGGCACCACATTTCATTACTATCAGCATGAGACAAGCTAACAAGACAGCTATACGACAGGCATAATCGAATTCTCGCTGTCGAGTGTCGTCGGCCCGGGGAATTTTCCAATCGGCAAATAGGAAGAAGAATCCGTTTAATAAACCCTAGAGGGCAGCTATCGCCTATGCGTCTAGAACAAGTTCAATGTAACGCTAGTCAGCTAAACAACATGGAAAAACGAAAACCATTAAACGTATTGCTTTCGAGGAACATGAGCGTACTTATTGATGGGGAAACTGCTTCAGAAAGCGCTTTATGCGAATAAATGAAAATGAATTTTTATGCCTTCATTGCATTGCAGTCGCCAAGTGGTTCATATTCCTTACAGGCTTACCTTTGCGAAATAATGTATTCATAAATATGCATGTAATGAATTACACGTGATTCATATAAATTTTTATCAATTTAACTTGAGGTTAGGACTAAGTGTAGGTTAGTAATAGTCGCCTTAATAGTGAGAATCTAACAGATTTATCGCCTGATCGATGACTAAATGAAAATAATTAAACAATCTGTTAAATAATGACTAGATATTTAATCTATACCCGAGATCTATTTTCCATGTTTTTATCTATAACTAAATAATATACACGAATAACATAAAGAAATAAGGTCATCGCATAAAATGTCCAAAGCATACCTACACAAAATGAAAGAGCCCTTTCCATCATGCTAGATCCTTGAAGATTTATATTATTATTCAAATTTTTAGGACACATACCACGCCAGGAAGGCATATTTGGGTCACCTGATATTGCGATATCGTATCTTGCTGTATATTCCTTGTTATATTGGATTTTGATATTCAATATGAATGAGATTAATACTGTTATATCACGTCCTACTTTTAGATTTATTTTTAAGAAGTGAGTGTATGAGTGTATGAGTAAATGACATGAGTTAACTGACTGCCTCAGCGGCTTTGTTGTATTTCCTGTTCGGTACGACTACTGTATGTCTGTCTGTCTCAGGTCTGATGTCTCAGGTTCGATCTTGGGTCGGGTAATGTGATATTGGGTTTTCTCTCAGTTTGGCCCGAAGTATATAATTCATGCCCGATATGGTGATATGCTCGCCACTTTTTTTTTATCGCGGGGAAAAGTGTTTTACCACTACCGCCACGCCTAGGGGGAAGACGCGACGGTTATGTCAGAGTCGCCCCCTACCTCATCTGAGATGGAAATAAGCGCAGTGAAATGTGGGTGTTCTAGTTCTGTAGTTCTGCTTACTCCTTCGGAAATCTCGGCGTGAGCTTTTGTATTTTTAATTAAAAAAATATAAAGTATACGCGAAATTAAACATCGGTAAAATAAGTTTGAGCTAACTCTTAGTGCGGTCTATTTTCAGCCACAGGCTTGAAGAGTTCGCCCGAACTCAAATAAAATGCCTGAGGTCCGAGACCTAAGTGAACACTTCACACGAAGTAACTTCATTTCTACTCATTGAAGATGATAAATGGCTGTGAATAATGTATTGGGATCCCTTCTTTATACTATAAAGACGCTGGTTGATTTTCATCGGTAAAAGAATTTTATTATTCTATCTTGTTCTCTATAACGTAAAAAGAGCAATTCTTTGTAAATATCTTGATCATTGAAGACATTTGCTAGCTATAATCGTATAGACGGTTTGAATTGAAACTGTCTCCATCCGGTGAAACTTGCTAAATTATCCGATGTTTCCAATTGGTCTTATTTTCCGCATTCCACCCTCGTCTATCCGCTCTCCGCAGGCGACCTCGACCTCCGCTCCCATGGGTACAGCTATGAAAGTATTTCGCCCAAAAAGCCCGGCAAGTTTTGAAATTTTTTGAGTTGCAGAGTCAAGACGTAGACAGCACGAATGGAACGGCTTGTCTGGTTCATACAACTGTCTGCAGAAAACCCATGTAACTCTACATGGTTGTTGTTTCGTTCGGTAAGCAACCTGTCTAATTCCCCCTTGTCATCATGACATAAGCTCACGCCTGTATCACCGAAGAGGTAGGTAGAGGCGCACTAGCCGACTAGTACACCCACATTTCGCCGAGCTTAGTTCTGTCCCAGATGTGATAGGGGGCGAGTCTATCGCCATATCGGGCATAAATTCCAGACTCCGGGCTGATATGGAAAAATCCAATATCACTATGCCCGTCCCGGAGATCGAACCCGAAACCTCAGGACAGTAGTCGTACCGAAATACAACCACGCCACCGAGGCAGTCTTCCCCCTTGTCTGGTAGTCTAATTCCCGCCTCCCCTTCTTAATCGCTATTCCACTACTTTAAATTTGGCAACGTACCTATGATTTCATTGGTATCATGAGTGGCTATGCAGGCCGTTGCTCTGGAAATCTTGAGGGGAAGCTTATGTCCAGCAGTGGACGTCCTGTGGCTGATGATGATGATGCACTCATCATAGGACACTTCCTATGGGCGGTGGAAATCGTACCATCACTGTGCTCGTTTGCTGGTATCGGCGATAAAAAAATGTAATTTTTCATTTATGATTCTGCCAATGTCAAGGGGTTAGTTCCACAGAACAGCTGCCGATCTTTTTTGTGAACACAGCTGTTTTGCGATTAATATTTTTTTACGAACGACGTCGCGAATTTAATCATATCAACCAATTATGGCGGAAAACACGTTGCAGATGTTATAAGGACACGTGGTCTTCATAAAAAATAATACTACGTATGCCGAATTTTTATGCAAATTATTTTAAATACACATACAATACGTAACATGTTTAAATAACTGGTAACAATGCTATCTTATTATTTATCGACCGACTTCCAAAAAGGAGAAGGTCCTCAATTTGTCTGTATTTTTTTTATTTCTTTACTTATTTTACTTTTTTTTCTTACAAAAGTCAACCGATCGACCAATTTGAAAAGTTTCTTTCTATCTATATATCTAATATCTATACATCTAATCAACTCTGGGTAAAATTTAATAATTAAGAACATTATTTTGACATAGATATAAGGATATTTTGTAAGTATGGATTTATGCATCCTACAATACCGCTATATTATTTCTATCATACTTACGGTACCTTAGACTTTTAGTGGTGTTGAGAATGTATAAATCCATATAAATGTAAAAATTCATTGTATTATAATCTTATGTCATCACAAGTTTAAAAACTTAACAGACCGACTTCAAATCCGATTGTGACTTGATGATGATCCTTGAAATAAGATCTGTCGAACACAAAAGAATTTTGAAAATCGGTCCACATTTGGCGGAGATATCGTGTAACATACATAAAAAAAACAGACGAATTGAGGACCTCCTCCTTTTTGGAAGTCGGTCGAAAATTGAGGAAAAAACATATCAAAGTCTTTCATGTGCTAGACGCTTGTATGCGATATATGGTCATGGTATCATCATCATCATCATCAGCCATAGGACGTCCACTGCTGAACATAGCCCTCCCCCAAAGATTTCCAGATCGACCTGTTGGAAGCGGCATGTATGCTATCAAATCAAATCTTCATACACAGACTCACGCCTGTATCTCTGAAGGGGCAGGCAGAGGCGAACTAGCGCACTAAATTACCCATTTTTTGCCGAGCTCATAGGCACAGACACCAGACTTCCAGGCCGAGTCAAAAAAAACCGATATCACTTTGCCCGACCCGGGGAGCAAACCCGAAATGTAATCTCACTAATAAAATTAGCAAAAATATTTCTGCGTACCAAAACCAACAAACATATTGTAGATTTTTATTTGTGTATATAAAATAAAGTAAATATGTACATTCATTTATTTGAATATTCATATGAACTATTTTGTATAGTTTATATTAGTCCTTTGGCCTTTTCATCCAAATGAAGTTTGTATTTGGGGTAAACTTCACTGAACATGCCAATTTAACGCAAAGGCTATTTTCGGAATAAATTATTCCAATTCCCAATGTTACAAACTAGATTTCAGTTGTATTACGAAAGTGGAATATATGACATTCTACCTCGGTGGCGTAGTGATACGCAGTACGATATATAGGTCTCGGGTTCGATCCCCGGGTCGGGCAAATTAATACTGTTTTTTTTTCAATTCAGAATATATAATATAGAATGATTATATATAATTATTTATTGTTGTGCTATACTATAACCATAGTAAGTTTTTGTGATCTTGTAACTTTAAACAACTTTACTGATTAAGGTCACATACACACCATATATTTCTTTTCCGAGTCAATAATTCACAACGATACACTGATTTATGTATGACATCCCATGTACCACTGGAGCGGAGTTGTTGAAAATGAGTCTTGGAGTTGAATTAAAACTGGTCTGTTACCACTGTTTCATAGAACACCGACGAAAAGTAACAGGTTCTCCTTCACGACTCCTATTCGCTTTCTTAACCCAGGCAACGCATCCTTGGTTCTTTTGAAACCGTGGAAGTCTTTTGATGGTGATACCTCCTCGTTTGCCAATCACTGCGATCATATCGAGTGCCACTTGTTAGTTGGAACAATTGCTATTATAATAATAATAGCCCTATAATATTACTGTCCCACTGCTGGGCACGGGCCTGCTCTACTAATGAGAGGGGGTTAAGCCTAAGTCTACCACGCTGGCATAATGCGGGTTGGTAGACTTCACATACCTTTGAACTTCTTGGGTATGCAGGTTTTCTCACGATGTATTCCTTCACCGTTATAGAAAAGTCAGAGGTGTACGATCTTTTTTGGGGTTGGTCCGAACCTCCGACAGTCGTCTCGGCAGTCCGTACCACACCCAACTGAGCTATCGCTGCTATATTTTTTATATCATCATCAGCCACAGGACGTCCACTGTTGAACATAAGCCTCCCCCGCAAGATTTTCAGATCGACCTGTTGGAAGCGGCCTGCATTCAGCGACCTCCTGCGACCTTTATATATTATTCACTATATTTGTTAATTGCTATTGCCGTCCTCATAGATATATATTTTAGGGTATACTCAACAGCGTATAAACCCGCAGAAAAATATTTAGTGATATAATATTTGATGAAACTTTTCCATTCCGGCCACCTGCACCGTGCCAAATAAAAAATACAATGTTTTTCCAACGCCGACAGTTTTACATTACAGTTCGTTTAATAAAACGAAAATAGAATATCACGTTCATTAAAATCTACAAATACTTGAAAAATGGAAAGAACCAACCACTCAAGTCATTCGTACTTTCTGCGTGTCATTTTTTTAAATGCAGACACTGGGAAACGAGCAGATGGGTCACCTAATTGTAAGTGATCTCCACCGCTCATAAACACCCGAGACACAAAAATAATCAGGGGTGCGTAGCCAACTTTAAACGAAGGGAATATAAGGTAAGGGAAAGGGAGGGTAGGCAAATGGGCTACCGGAATACTCACTCACCAAACGAAACGCGACCAAACTGCCACTTTACGTCGGTTTTCTGTGCGAAGCTGGTATCAAATCGAGCCGGCCCATTCGTGATGTAGACACAACTGTCTACAAAGTGGCTCTACCTCTTAAAAAACCGGTCGGTTTACCCGGCTCCGTGCCATAATCAGTCTTCATACTGGATGATTCCATTCTCTTCAATTTTATGAAAATCCCCCACCAAAGTAAAGCATAGTAAAAGCCTTTAGGAGATAATGCTAGTCACAGCTCACTTTTTTACCCAAAGTTTCTGCATCTGTAGTAAAAGTCAAAAGCAGCAAGAAATAACATAAAAGCAACGACTAAATTAGACAGTTCACTTTTTCAGCAATTGCTTTTATCGACACTTTTACCAGTACTTTTTAAATTATTTTCTTTGTTTGTTGTAATTAATATGTCTGATGTGGTACTGCTCAAAACAAATTACTTACGCCCGAATGGTCAAACGCTTCTCAAATTTAACGGCTTCTTATATTGATTTTTGCCATACAATTTTGACAGATAAGGCGGCCTTACACGAAATAAGGCGACCTTAAGTGTATGAACATTCGGCGGTTAATTCTTTAGCTGTACATGAAGAAAAAGGGTAAGAAAAATTGAGTAAATAGCGAAATCACCGTTCCATTGCGTTGCTACGTAGAGTGTAAACAATTTCGCTTCAGTGCACTAATACTTTACAAGTAATGAATACCAGTAAAAAACCAGCTACTTAAACCCATCTCACAGTTGACCGAGCCATCGATATAGCGGTGTAATCGCGTGTGTAATCGGAGACAGATTCCCGACGATCCTGTATTGTTCGCACTTTATACGATAGGCCGAACACGTACTTTATACGAGTTGGATTATCGCCAAAAGAAGGCACTATACATCCATGAATAAAGAATTTGCAAATGAAACGTTTAGGAATTGTTCTTGCGAGACTATTCGATGTTTGCACGAACTCGGGCGCGTAGATACCGAAACTTTTTAAATATTAACATGAAATTGTTCTGATAGCGGACCGCTGCTTTATTACATGCTAACTTTAAGGTTTACGAAGTTTTACATACTTTTGTTACATTTTTACATTATAAAATGTTTGAAAGTATGGGAAAGTGTAATCTGAGGCATATTTTGTATATAAGTTATTAAAACATTACATTATTTTTGATACTTGTTATAACGGTAAAGGAAATGTCGTGAGGAAACTTGCTTACCCGATAATTTCTCCACAAGAATTTCGAAGGTACTTATGTGAAGTCTATTAACCCGCATTAGGCCAGCGTGGTAGACTAAGGCCTAACCCCTCTCATTAGTAGAGGAGGCCCGTCCCCAGCAGTGAGACAGTAAAATTACAGGGCTAATATTAATTAATTAATTCAATTACTCCTGATATTTGCATAAGTTTTATTAGGTTTAATTAATGCGGAACTAATATTATTCATTAAATTATATAATTTCCACGTGATATCTTAGTGGATATTTATTTATTATTCTACATCTTATCGGTGATAAGCCATTTAAAAATAAAATAAAATATATAAATAAACCCAATAGTCACACACCTAGTCCTGACCCCACACTAGGTATAACCTGTGTCGTGGATTTCAGTGACTATGAGAGACTTTCGATCTCACAACACCCAGACTTGAAACAAATATCTGTGGGCCACACAAACATTTATCTCAATGCGGGAATCGAACCCGCGGCTTCTCGTTTCACAGCCGGCTACTCGCCCACTGCGCCACGGAGGCTGTCAATTAATGTATTACTAAACAGAAGTAAGAGCAAGCAGTAGGCCAGCTACGAGTTTTTGTGACATTTCTCTCTACCGACTTCGTAAAATATTTATATTAAAAAAACACCCGAACGCCTCTAGTGATTACGAGGGGAATTAAGGTTTCCCATACAAATTATTTTACGTAGTCGCTAGAGTGAAATGTCAAAAAACTCATGGTCGAGCATGACGACATTTAACGTCAGGGAAGCGTTTAAAAACTTTACGGACCAACTTCAAATCTATCGGAACCACATTTATGTGGGACCACCCTTGAAATAAGCTCTACCGAACATAAAAATAATTTTGAAAATCGGTCCACATTTGGCGGAGATATCGCGTAACATTAGGGTGGTCCACGCCCATATGGTGAAAAAAATATATTCAAATTTAAGTGTCGCCACCCCCTTGATTTGTTACACCTACCATTCCTATTATATGTGAAAAATTTCAGCCCCCTATAGTATATACAAGGGGGTGCTCATGGAATTGGAAGTTTCCAGGATTTTGGGTAAAACACGTAATTTGAGGTTTATTAATATTACAAGTATTTTAATCAAATAAGTATACAAAGTATTTAAATGTGATCAAATTTTGGTAACAAAGCTATAAATTAAAATAATATTAGTTCATTCTTTCAAAACTATGTTTGTTATGTCCTTTTTGGAAGTTTCAGTAGAGACGATTTTTCTGTTTTGTTCGACAATGTGAAGTAAAAACTGCTTTTCTTCCTCATTCTTAGTGAGTATCGTGTTGTAATCTTCAAATAATTTAACACCTCTCTCAGCTGTATCATTAACAACACGCAAATTTTTTATGCAGCTTTTGCCTTAAAGGTAATCAGCATTATCATTCCAAGTCTCAGGAGGTAATTGCAAGAAAGAGTCCTTGATATCAAGAACTGAGAGAGGTTTCAACGTTCTTTGTGTTGCGAAAGCTTCTAATGTGACTTCTGGGGCAAGTTTAGCAGAATCACCTCATACTGAACAATTACCGCAGTCAGATTTTTTTTTAACATTGGCCTGTTCCTCACCATCGGTCAGCTTGTCAGAAAACAAGGCAAATGCAACTAGTTCATCTGACTAATACCATAAGTGACGCTCTAACACACTCCTAGCTGCTATACCGATTTCGGAATCAATGGCTTCGTACAATTTTAAGCTCTTCCAAAGTAGTAAGTCATTTACTGATGCATCTGCTGCCAAAGGTGCTTCGATCCAAATTTTGGTGTAGATGAGCACAAAATCTAACAAATCGAACAACTTGTTTTTCTTATCTCTTGGTAAGTTTAAATGCTTGTAAATTATTTCGAAGTAAAAAAAACTTCTAAGCATACAGCAATTTCGCCATCCAACAAGCATAATAAATCGGACCTGAAGCGCGCCAATGTATCTTCGCAGGTGGTTTGTTCAAAACAATCATGGTAAGCTTTATTAGCTCTTCGTAATCATCACGAATTTGATTCTCTCCGGATAGAGCGGTTGTGAGGCTCTCGAGAGTATTTTCAGCGAACTGTTCTGCGTTCTTATCGAGGTCAAGACAATCGTAGTGCTCCTTTGGTTATGTTTCTCAAATATCACTGAATCTTTTGAATAGTGGGATTTGAGGAGAGCTTGATAGTCTACAACACATACACATAAGCTCACGCCTGTATCCCCGAAGGGGTAGGCAGAGGCGCACTAGCCAACTAGTACACCCACATTTCGCCGAGCTTAGTTCCGTCTCAGATGTGATAGGGGGCGAGCCTATCGCCATATCGGGCACAAATTCCAGACTCCGGGCTGATATGGAAAAATTCAATATCACAAGTCTAAAACACAGAGTAAATATTTTTGAAAGCATTATTTCAAATACGTGATGACGACAAGCAAGCCACTAAAGATCACGTCTTGTCTTTTCTTCTTAAAGAGAGCAAGCTCCCTTTTTAGCACCGGTGTTAGAAGCAGTAGTGTCATAACTCATAGATGACACATTTTATTACACTGAGTTACTTCACAGTCTAGTAAATAAGTATCAAAACTGTTTAAATTTGTCTATAAAACTCTCTAATAGTTAATTTTAATGTATATTTACTAATTTAACACACAAAAATATCTTGTAATAAAAAGTAAAAATTAAGCATTTTACACAAGAAAATCAAAAACAACATTCGATTGAGCACTCCTTTCTACTTGAGCTATCTCGCTGAAATTTTACTATGTTTTTACTATGAATACATGTAACAAATTTACGGGGTGGCCAAAGGAAAAATAATAAAAAAAATTTTTTGGACCACCCTACGTAACATACATAAAAAAAAACAAACAAAATAATCACAAGTTTAAAAACTTAACTTACTTCCAATTTACCTATCGTAACCAAATTTATACGGGACCACCCTTGAAATAAGGTCAATCAAACACAAAATCAATTTTGAAAATCGGTCCACATTTGGCGGAGATATCGCGTAACATATGTACATAAAAAAATACCGACGAATTGAGGACCTCCTCCTTTTTGGGAAATCGGTCGAAAAACAGCCGAATAGAGGACCTTCTCTTTTTGGAAGTCGGTCGATAAGAATTAAGCCAAATATCATTCTGCGATGTGCTTGAAAAGGTGTGTTGCGCCGATCCCATATTGGAGTGGGATTTTTTTTTAATTAGAAAAATCTTTTTTCCGGACCTGGAAATCGAATCCAGGACCTCCCGGTCCACAGCCCATATATGCTGCCACTAGACCAAAGAGGCGGCTTCATTGTAGCACACTAAGCTCATATATTCAGAAATAGTATTATCATATGCATCGCTATACCCCATAGCAATTTCTTACAAGCAGCCTCAATTCCTAAATAGTTATGCCAGGAAATACAAACGATGATATTCTTCTGTACAATACGCTAGATATTTTGGCATGAAGCCAAATAGAAGCGAACGTTATTCAAGTTGTGCGGAAACGTAGAATTACTTTTGGTTACACGGTAGGGTAGTTCAAAACGGCAAGCGATATCATTTATTTATTATAATTTAACTTAATGTGTATTCGGCAATGAAAACAACAATACTATAACCCTGTATTAATTTCTGGAAATATTTAACTGGAGATGACGATACAAATACCTTCATAATGAGTTACAATCGATGTAAAAGGATGTCGCCTCCTTGGTCTAGGCAGCTGGTCGTAAAAACTAAGCCAAATTGATTTTGTAACATACTTGAAAACGTGTGTTCCGCCGACCCCATATTATGGTGGGATAAGGGCAGGTAGGAAGAAAGAAAAGTAAAAGGATGTAACAGGAGTAAAGGAAGGTGTTGATATAAGATTCTGAAAAGTAAGTACATACTTGTAATTACAAAAAGAAACACTTGTATATGCAAATGATAATTGTGTAGAGAACCAATACACGACTGTAAAATTGGATGACTGTAAATCACTGGTATCTAAATACTATCCAACGCTAATCAAAAGAAAGGTGACACGTCGGCGACAAAACGTGAGTGACAGAGGCGACGCGCCGGTTAATAACAAAAGTATCCAATCACTAAGTATTATATAGTTCGATGTGTTATATTTACTGCGGAATACTGTACTGGATAATAGGTACACCTATTTATCCCTATACGATACACCACAATAGTTACAAATTACAATAACCAGAAGAACACTACAAAAGGAAATCCAACGTATACTTTAAGTTTCCTACAGTAATAAAATGAAATATGTTGCGAGGATAAAATGTAATTTATGTACATTCTGTGGAGACTGCACTGCATCGCGCCCGTATCGTTACGAAAGAAAACCGTATCGGAAATAATATCAGAAATACAATGTATGTAGATATCAAACGTTAGGGAATACATTCATACAAGTATCTTTCCAATTTTGCATACCTACATACATATCCTGCTTCTCTTGCAATAACTTTATCTTATATTTCAACTTTTATTCCGTTGCTATCTACGAATTTACTTTATTTCTGGTTGTTACCATATCAGATACGAAACGTCTGCAAAGAAGAAATGTGTAAAATAGAATCATCATAAAATGTCTCGCACGCTATTAACTTATGGCCTGTTGAACAAACGATGTCAATCCCATAGTGTAGATAGATCACAAAAATTAGCCAATAAGAGAGAAGTTTGAACATGACGTCATCAAATGTCTTCATTTGATTGGTTCATTTTCGCGATATATCTGCACACTTGGATTGATCGCTTATAGGAACCAGCCATTAGTCATCCTTTGCCGTATCACGTATGTAACTCGGCTCGGTTGCACGGAATACTGTACGGTGCGCATTTTGTTGGATGCGCTGCGAGCTGTCAATCAATCCATACCTTTGATATATCGACCGGAAGCCGCCAATACCTCCTAAGTGCTTTGAGATCATATATATTATTATTATATCAAAACTAAATATACTGATTTCTTAAGTTTACGCGAATATTATACATTGAAATAAAACTATTCTTACGGATTCTATCACGATTATGTTTTAATTATTATTCCCGACGTTTCGAAGGCTTTGCAGTCTTCGTTGTCACGGGTCAGACTGAGGTGTCATTTGTCCAAAAAAGGTTAGTGTTACAATATCTACCATCATTAAAAAATTATACAAAATTAAAAAAGGTTAATTATTTGTGTTCCGATGATAATTAAAATAATAATAATTAAAACATAATCGTGATAGAATCCGTAAGAATAGTTTTATTTCAAAACTAAATATAATAAAAAATATACATGATATTTATGCACCCAAAACCCAAAAAAAAAACAAGTTTATTAATTTTACAATAGTTTAATATTGCTAATAAGAAAATATTTACATCATTCCATTAGGACTAACAGATAGCGCAAAAAACAAGATTTTGGTAAAAATGTTAGGAGGTATTGGCAGCATACGGTCGAAATGCACTACAGCATGCGTCAATCTGCAAAAACGCAACATGCACATAAAATATCCGGACAGTGTGTTTACGGCGCGGTGGGAAGTCTGCAGTTGCACCGACACATAACATAACATAAGCTCACGCCTGTATCCCCGAAGGGGTAGGCAGAGGCGCACTAGCGAACTAGAACACCCACATTTCGCCGAGCTTAGTTCCGTCCCAGATGTGATAGGGGGCGAGCCTATCGCCATATCGGGCACAAATTCCAGACTCCGGGCTGATATGGAAAAATCCAATATCACTTTGCCCGACCCGGGGATCGAACCCGAGACCTCAGAACCATAGTCGTACCGAAATACCACCACGCCACGGAGGCAGTCTGCACCGACACATGACTTTGAATAATTTCACACTAAAACCATTGTCAAGAAAAATATTACAAGTAATTTTATTTGACTGCCTCGGTGGCGTAGTGGTATCGCGTGAGCGGTACAGCTACCGTCCTGAGGTCTCGATTCCCGGGTCGGGCAAAGTGATATGAGATTTTTCCGAATCAGCCCGGACTCTAGAATTTGTGCCCGATATGGCGATAGTCTCGCCCCCTTTTACATCTGGGACGGAACTAAGCTCTGCGAAATGTGGGTTTTCTAGTTCGCCTCTGTCAACCCCTTCGGGGATACAGGCTTGAGCTTATGTTATGTAATTTTATTTCGAATTCCAACTTAGCACACAAACCTTTAACAAACATTTTTACTAACGACCAATCAAATTTTAAAAATAGAAATCTCTCATCAGTTTCTGTAGTCGCATAAAATTAAATTTTCGTAATTATTTCTTAGGTTTACGAGAAAGTCCCCGGGTCGGGCAAAGTGATATTGGATTTTTCCATATCAGCCCGGAGTCTGGAATTTGTGCCCGATATGGCGATAGGCTCGCCCCCTATCACATCTGGGACGGAACTAAGCTCGGCGAAATGTGGGTGTTCTAGTTCGCTAGTACGCCTCTGCCTACCCCTTCGGGGATACAGGCGTGAGCTTATGTTATGTGTTATGTTTACGAGAATGTTAGTCATTGAAATAAAACTATTTTTACGGATTCTATCACGATTTGTTTTTAATTTTTATGCCCGACATTTCGAAAGCGGACCCGTGACCACGAAGGCTGCAAACCTTTCGAAACGTCGGGCATAAAAATTAAAACCAAATCGTGACAGAATCCGTAAAAATAGTGTTTTTGGTGTACTTAATAAATACTACTAAAATTCCGATAACTAAAATACCCATAAGTTATAGATCTCATAAGTCAAACAACGAGGAATTAAACCGAGCATGAAGCGGTATAACATAAATAACACTCTGTCCCGCAGTGCCATATTTGTTATATTAATACGTTATGCAAACTGTATCGATATTTCACATTAAACGGCTGTTAACTATCGGCCGACGATAAATTGTTTATCGAGAGTACGACTGCGCTCAAGGGCGACATTTCACATTAATATCACTCTCCTATGGGAAATATAAATTTATTGTGCGGCACGACGGCTGGTGTCAAGCTTAAAAGCGTTTGCCAGCAGACTCATGTACCAGTTAGCCGTTGATGGAATGACTTTTACTTTCAACACAGTATTTTTTTCGTGTAAAATGTTTACAAAACCACACACATACCGAAGCATGCAGGTGCTTTTAAAATTAAAACATGTCTCGTTAAAAAAGCTGTTAAAAATAAACAACTTTAATTAGCATCGCGGCGCGACGAACGGGGTAGTACAGAAAAAATGTATGTCTGTCCCACCTTTCCCGATGAGTTGCCCAACGACGGGACTAGTGAGACTAATTCATCCCACTAGTCCCGCGGAACTAGTGAGACCAATATTTCGGTGCCACTAGTCCTGTTACTGACATCGTCGTGTTATCTCTTTATCCTTTCATACGTATGGTTACTGTGAGTTTATTATTTTACGCCCGGTTTCAATAAACAATCATAGTTCGAATGTGCAGATAGATTACAAAAAATAGCCAATAAGAACACTTTGGATATGACTTCGTCAAATGACGAGATTTGATTGGTTCATAATCGCGATCTATCTACACTCTAAACTAAGTTCGTTTATTGAAACCGGCCGTAAATCGTGCCATATCATTGTTTCTTTCTACCTGAATTTATATCAGGGTTTGGTGACATCAAGTATTGCCTGGCACGCTAATCGATGTACTAACACAACCAAAGACTTCTAAATATATATATCTGCTACTAGACAGGCTGTTCAGTACATAGAATTTGCGCATTAAGTTTCCGTCAATTGACCGCAACTCACTATAGACATAAAATAACATAAGCTCACGGCTGTATCCCCGAAGGGGTAGGCAAAGGAGCACTAGCCAACTAGTACACCCACATTTCGCCGAGCTTAGTTCCGTCCCAGATGTGATAGGGGGCGAGCCTATCGCCATATCGGGCACAAATTCCAGACTCCGGGCTGATATGGAAAAATCCAAATCACTTTGCCCGACCCGGGGATCGAACCCGAGACCTCAGGACAGTAGCCGTACCGAAATACAACCACGCCACCGAGGCAGTCACTATAGACATTTTCTCTTTTCCTTAGCCGTCAAAGTCAAACATTCGCCATAATGTGACACCATTTTATTTCTAAAAAGCTTGTCTAGTAGTATAAATAGTAGTATTTGCACACAACTAAAGTCACGATGACATAGGGTGTCCTCATTTAAAGTACATCATGTTCCGAAGCTAAGCCCAAAGTTAAACAAGAACCAAGTTAACCAACACACAAATTAATTAAACTTACGACGCCAGTAGGTGTTTCGGGATGAATTACTAAGGTAAACCCTGGGCTATTTTAAGCACAGAACATTTGGGTAGAAAAGCATGTTATATTTAGAATAACTTATTAGATTTAGACTGCCTCCGTGGCGTGGTGATGACTAAGGTTCTGAGGTCTCGGGTTCGATCCCCGGGTCGGGCAAAGTGATATTAGATTTTTCCATATCAGCCCGGTGTCTGGAATTTGTGCCCGATATGGCGATAGGCTCGCCCCTATCACATCTGGGACGAAACTAAGCTCGGCGAAATGTAGGTGTTCTAGTTCGCTAGTGCGTCTCTGCCTACCCCTTCGGGGATACAGGCGTGAGCTTTTGTTATGTTATGTTATTAGATTTAGAATGAATTAGACTTTAGAGGCAAAAGAGGTGTGTCAGGATCGTAGCTTGTGGCGCTCAATTGACTCTGCCTACCTCCATGGGATGCAGGCGTGAGTGTGTATATAAGTATGTATGTAGACTTTAGAGAGACTGCCTCTGTGGCGTAGTTATAATGTGTGCACGGCAAAACTACCTTCCCGAGGTTCCGGGTTCAATGCCCGGTTCGGGTAGTGATATTGGATTTTTCAATATCATCCCGGAGTCTGGAATTCGTACCCGATATAGCGATAGGCTCGCCCCCAATACATCTGGGACGGAACTAAGCTCAAAGAAATGTAGTTGTTTTAGTTCGCTATTGCGCCTCTGCCTACTCCTTCGAGGATAGAAGCGTCAGCTTATGGGTAAACTATTCAAATAAAATCATTTATTGAATCCATGAAATGTTCAAACATTATTTAGATTCCGTCAAATTTTAACTCACCGCCTGCTCGGAAGGCTGTTTCGCCAGAAAAGAACGGCCAAGAAACTCTGACGTTGCTCTTTTTAACACCAAGTTATAGTCAGCTACTAATACAATACAGTCCAGTACAGTATTTAATGGAAAGCGGTCATAGTCCCTGGCATGCTTAGACCTCATCATGTTAAGAACGATGCGGGAAAATGTTAGCTTCATCATAATAATAAAATAATTCCACAATAGTCATAGAAACGTCTGTAATACAAGACGGTAGTAAAAGGAAATACGACGACAAATGTACCTAATGGTTTTGCACAAGACGGTAGCTTGACGAAAGTGGTTGTTGTATTGCCAACACAGCCGCTTTATCCCCTTTGTCACGACTCACGACCTACGGCCCGTTGACGGGACGTTGTGATGAATGCCAATGACGACAGAACTTTTATTGTTGCTACCCAAAAATACGAATACTGAACAATACATATTTTCATATTAATGATCCTAACTGCCTCGGTGACGTGGTTGTATTTCGGTACGAGTACCGTCCTGTGGTCTCGGGTTCGATCCTCGGGTCAGGCAAAGTGATATTGATTTTTTCCATATCAGCTCGGAGTCTGCAATTTGTGCCCGATATGGCGACAGGCTCGCCCCCTATCACATCTGGAACGAAACTAAGCTCGGCGAAATGTGGGTGTTCTAGTTCACTAGTGCGCCTCTGCCTACTCCTTCGCGGATACAGGTGTGAACTTATGAGCTTGCATATTTTCGACAGACATCAAAAAAGGAGAAGGTCCTCAATTCGTTTGTTTTTATGTATGTTCCGCGATATCTCCGCCAAATATCGACAGATTATCAATATTATTTGTGTGTTCGATAGAGCTTACATCAATGGACAAATGGTTGGTAATGATGGATTAAGTTTTGAAGCCGGTCCGTTAAGTTTTTCATCACAGAGACTGACGAACAACCAGATCACCTAATAATAGCGATCATCACAAATAACGCATACCATAGGTACAAAAAAAACCTAAGTGAAAAAATACCTTAAAGGATGGGTATAGGGCTTGGAAGAGGGAGTTGGAATTTGGGCTGCCAGAAATCTCATTCATCGAACGAAAAGAAACAGCGACACACCACTTTGTCTGTTTTCTTTGAGAAAACCAATGAGTTTTGAGAGTTTAATCAAGACGTCGACGGGGCTCAGTCGTGTTTGGATATAACTGTATACAGCGTGGCTCTAACTTTTTCTTCTACCTGCTTCTAGTCCTCCTCAATGTCGTTCAAAGGGTTGGTGGACAAAATTTTTTTTCAAGCATGTTGCAGAAACCTTAGTTTTTCGACCGTCGCTTGCTCCGCTCGACGTCAACCCCACTCTGAGGATCAGCCCCAGAGAAATCGTATTAAAAATACCCACCTAACATGGGAATTGAACCCAGGACCTTCCAGTCCACAGTCCGTATACATTACCACTAGACCAAGGACCGTTTAAAAAACCCAATTTAAATGATCCTAATATAAGTACCTACCTCCATTTGAAACGAATACACATCAAAGAGGTTAAAGTTTCGTACGACCTTCAACCATTTCTTTCATTCTGTCAACATTATTCGATACATTATAAATGAATATCAAAGTGAAAATTCCATTTTACAGTAACCTCCAAGGGGCAAATGTTATGAATATTAAAATCGAGAAAAAAATATACGAATGTGCGTACTGGGAAATGGGGGGAATGTTGTGGGTGTGCTTACTGTTTTTGTACGTTATGTATGTGGATTCGTGAAGCTAAAGTATGCACCTTGTGTGTGGGGTCCTCGTTATAAAATTAAATACATACACATAGGCACCGGCTTGCCGCAAAACCTGGCGTTGAAAAATAGACTTAAGCGTGATGACATATAGCACATTATGCTGTACACAGGAGTTCATCAAGTTGATTTGAAAATAAAATATTAAAACAATGTATGTAAAATCTGCTCCACTCCACATAGAGAATATATTTTAGAAAGCAACGAATCCATGATTCTTTTGGTATCTCGAATGGTAAAAGGTTACCAGTAAACACTAACCATGAAGTAACTAACCTGCTCATTAGTCCATCGTCAGAATCTGCTGAATAGAACATAATTAAAATGAATTTCTAAATACTCAATTTGCGGCAATCGGTTGGCAGATTGTCCTCTCAGAATAGCATAGCTATAATTCACATACACTAATGTAGATGAGTGCAGTATCCAAACGTTCATTACTGAAATAAACTGAGATAAAATATTCTATCTTTTACGACAATATCAGTAGTAAACGACCGTGTAATTTAGGACAGCTAGTTCGATATTCGTAGGCTTGTGACTTTGTCTTACGTCGCCTTTCAACTATCTAGCGCATTGACCTAGCAGAGCCTTTTTTCCAATTATTTACATTTATGAAAACAAAATACACTATTTATATTATTCATAATCCTAATCCCAACTCCATTTCAAATATCAGTAATATGAGTGTATCTTATAAATAATGTATTTCGAAATAAGAGTACGTTCTTTTACGCAGTACATAACAGTAAAACAAAGTAAGTTTTCACAGCAATACTCCGTGACTGTATTCGCTCTGACCTATATGGATGTGTGCCATCGCGATATTAATTTTTTATTTTTCGTAACATCGTACGAGATGTAATGTTCATACGCTGTAAGCCAACAATGAAATTCTTTGCTGGGGTTCGTTGACTTTAGATTTTTGTGAATTTTACTATAGATTTTGGTTAATTTTGATGTTATTTAATTTATATTATGGCATAGGCCGGCAAAGACCAAGCAAGGGTCGTCTGATGGTACTCTTCGAGATTTATCAAAATCATTATATTCAGGGCTTAGTTACCGACTTTCAAGCAAAGGTCTTGTATGGGATAACATAACATAAGCTCACGCCTGTATCCCCGAAGGGATAGGCAGAGGCGCACTAGCGAAATAGAGCACCCACATTTCGCCGAGCTTAGTTCCGTCCCAGATGTGATAGGGGGCGAGCCTATCGCCATATCGGGCACAAATTCCAGACTCTGGGCTGATATGAAAAAAATCCAATATCACTTTGCCCGCCCCGGGGATGGAACCCGAGACCTCAGGACAGTAGTCGTATCGAAATACAACCACGCCACCGAGGCATTGGGATAAGGTATTTAAAATAAATAATTAAATCGCGAAGAGTGGGTTGACGTCAGGCAGGCGGCCGGTCGTAAAAACTAAGCCAAATCACCCCATTTCAAGGTGGGATAAAGGGCAGGTGGGTAGAAAAATAATCAAACATAATAATAACTAATTTCCTAAGTTGCACATCTTGTAAAAATTAAACACAAAAATAATTACTCGTAAGTCCCACGATGATTTAATTTCTGGTTATGTTAATTCTCGCGTGGTAGGGTTTGTAGCTTAATTAATAAGATCGCGCATTGCGGTTGAGTTTAATTGAAATTTTACGGAAATGTAGGCTGAATCGTGAATTTGCATACGAATAAATTATAGAAAACCTCAATTATTTCAAAAAGTGTGTAGTAAAGGTGAAGCTGTGAGCAAAAGTTAGCACTTAATCTATGTATAATTAATAAACTTTATAAGCTCTTTTCCAACAGGTCGATCTGGACATCTTTGGGGGAGGCCTATGTTCAGCAGTGGACGTCCTATGGCTGATGATGATGATGATGATGATGATATATAGACTAACGCATGTATCCCTGCAAGTATAGGTAGATACAAATTACAGAACTAGGAGCCATTTGTAGTTCCGCGATACATCTCTATTTATCCCAAATCACGATTTAAATATAGGACTGAGCTATAGGACAAATTGAGTTCAGGTTTAATTCTAGATTAGTAATAGCGCTACAAGTCGCCCTAGAACACCTACATCCGGCGAGCTCATGTCCGTCCCATATTGATAGGTACCTATCATTTGTGTCAATCGCCATATCGGGCACAAATTCCAGACTCCGAGCTGATAGTGAATAGAAAAACTTCTTATCACTTTGCTCGACCCGGGAATCAAACCCGAGACATCAGGATGGAAGTCGTATCGCATTACATCTACGACTCCGAGCCCGTCATGTTTGGTTAAATATCTATGTTACCTACCTACCGAGCCTATATATTCCTTTAGAATAATTTAGCATAATAAACAGTTTGTAGAGTTCATTCATACTGTATTTTATCTCATAATATACGCATCCGAAAAAAATACGATAATATTTGTATTCAGCTTAAGCTTCCATTTAGCTATAAAGATAATAAGACATCAAGTTCAATCATAATACGAATCGAAGTTTTAGCAAACACAAAGAGGAATTTTCATAAGCCGCAACGGGGGAAGAAATTCAATATGCAAAAACTTTACCGTCAAAGACATCGATATATTATTTACCTAGATGCACAGTTGACGCTCGCAAAATGGGACAGCAAAGGAGTGCTTAAGCACTTCTTTTACCTACAGTCGGACGCCGATAGAATTCTAAATTTCAAAATTCAAATTTAAGAACGCTTGCTCATGTCAATTAAAAATCTACTTTATAACACATGCATAGAGTTATATTTGTGTTGATGGAATTTGAACTTGTGACCTTTTTCTTTGTTTTGTTCCTGAGACCACTTTTTAGGAGGATATTTGCAAAGAACTGTGCATCTAGAGTATATTATATTGATGGTCAAAGATTAACGACGCCGCGCGAGTGTTGTCACACGTGTCAGCCTTTTACATAAAAACGTAGAAATAAAGAAAGAAAGAAACTTTATTCAGCCAATGTCTCAAACAACAATGAAGAAAAGGGCTGATACTAAAGAAAAACCCAATATCACTGTCCGACCCGGGGATCGAACCTGAGACGTCAGGACGGTAGTCGTAACTAAATGCAACTACGCCACCGAGCCAGTATTTGTTCTTTCGTACCATTATTCATTTACGGAGGAGGCTAGGAATGGTTCACAGACATCTCCAAGATGGTTGGAATTACACGGGCATCCGTCTCGACGGCGCAAACTCGTTCCGAAAGCAATAAATTCTGATTACAAACCGTCCGACTTGCATTCGAGTGCAAATTCCCATTTCTATTTGCATCTTTTATATTGGCGTATAGCTTTTTCCAACAAAGATATAATAGGTTTCAACAATAAATATATGACTTTATCTATCTCATTGTATAAGTACCTCAGCTTGTTTTGAATAATATGGTATTTTTTAAATACATTTTATACTCCTTACACTTCTGTAACATAATAATCTGCGTAGTGAATTTCTCATAATCCTTAAGATTTTTATTTAGCAAATTAAGTAATTGTGTTATGGGCACTTGCATATATTCGAATAGTTGCAAAAATCTCCAAATAACAACCCGATTTGATAACTGTGAAGCGAGGGGCCGCGGATTCGATTCCCGCACCGAGACAATTAATGTGATCCACAGATATTTGCTTCTAGTCTGGTGTGAGACCGCATTTCTCGTAGTTCTTAATTGGACCGTGTTACGCAGGAATGATCCAACCCACAAAAAAAAACAAAAAACTTCATGACACCTATATGGTCTATTAATGGTTTAGAACATGTTGGCATCAATAACATTTTTAACAAAAAAATTGTAGGTTGGATCATTTTTGCGTAACACGGTCCAATTAGGTCTTAGGCGGTGATCTATAGAGCGAACATCGACTAAGTCTAACTAACGAACTCAGTGAGCATTTTGACTTAGTCCGAGTAATTTTTTACAAGAAAACCTTTGCTTAGTCTGTCTGTCAGTCTGTTTTTCTTATAAATAATGACTGGGACTAAGTCAAAATCCTCACTGAGTTAGTTACTCTGACATATACTTAGTCGAAGTTCGCTCTATAGATCTCAGCCTTAGAGTGGGATCTACGTGTGGACTGTTGGGTGTATCTATTTAAATAAATAAATAAATACACCCAACAGTCACACACCTAGTCCTGACCCCACACTAGGTATAACCTGTATCGTGGGTGTCAGAGACTATGAGAGACTTCCGGTCTCACAACACCCAGACTTGAAGCAAATATCTATGGGCCACACAAACATTTGTCTCAATGCGGGAATCAAACCCGCGGCCTCTCGCTTCACAGCCGGCTACTTGCCCGCTGCGCCACGGAGACTGATTTATATGGAATGAATAGTTTTCTAGTTATTCCGGTAATAGCAAATCAATTCCGAATAATCGTCACGAATGCGTCCAACAACGGCAACGAGTATGCGTAGTTGGAGCAAACTTTGTCAAACAGTGCGTATCTAGCCCCGGAGGATAGACATTCGAAAGCAGACAATCGTATTGGCCCGCGGGGACGGCAAGTGCGTCGGAGACATATATCAACCAATGAGTATAGAAAAAAATAAGGACCTGACATAACTACAAAAAATTAGTGTATATTTTCAAACCGGTTGTCATTTTAGTTCCACGACATATTTACATGTAAATAGTCATCGCATCATAAGAATGAAATACTTATTGATTTTATTACAAATACGGTGTTTTATTGAAAATAATACTAAATTCGGAATATGAAGAAGATGCCTAACTGCTATATTAATGGGAATTTCCTTTCGCAGTCACCATTTTGGTTTCGTTCCATACATTAGGAATGCTTAATTTATTCGTAGTTATATCTCGTCCTCTTATTTTTCTTAAGTCATTGATATCAACAGAAGTACTGTACCCTCAAATGGCGTAAATTTGTCTGCCATTTCCCGCCTTCCCCGAGGGCTTAGTGACTTGCGTCTTTGTTTTTATCACTTGACTACACGAGGATAGAGAGTTTTAAGAACGCTTCCATGCTTTCGTATATATAAATCATAGAAAATATTTGCCTTTATTTTCGACCGACTTCCAAAAAGGAGGTCCTCAATTCGTCTATATATATTTTGTATGTACGTTACGCGATATCTCCGCCGAATGTGGACCGATTTTCAAAATTATTTGTGTTCGATAGAGCTTATTTAAGGTGGTCCCACATAAATTTGGTCACCATTGGATTTAAAGTCGGTCAGTTAAGTTTTTAAATTTGTGATTATTTTCGACCTGGTACCTCTTGTGATCGTGAAATCGTGTTAAGGAACCGTTATATCGGACCTGGATTTTCAACGCAGAACGCTTGCGTCTAAACCAAGGCGTTCATAAATCCACCTCCTATTAAAAAAAAATTAAGACCTTCCGCAAACCGCAGACCTGTATCGGCTGATAGTTTAATCGGGCTGTTAATCAGTATGAACAGTATCGGCCGGCAAATAAGTTTGATGGACTTCACAACTGTCTTTAAACTGAACTGAATAGGCAAACTATCGGTAGATAAAAAAATTATAATTTGTGGGGGCTCTTAAACGCGTATTAAAAAATAAAAATAAAATAAAAAATGTAAACTGTATTACCAACCTGCCATTCTGCGGATGAGGTGAGGAGGCTCTTTCCCCTTGCACCAAGAAGAGGGAGCCCCGATCAGCGTCGAGCAGTATTGACACGTTCTGCAGTATCTTGTGGCATAACACCCGCACCTCGAGCTCGTTGCATATGTCCTTCACCTGCGACAATGGGGTATTTGCATGAGTAAGGAGTCGAAAAATTTCGACCTATCCAAAGAATCAAATTACAATATGATAATGAATCGAAAATGCTTTTTTATTTTTCTGAGCTTAAATTGACCTGTATACTTAGCTAGTATATATTTTTTTAAGCTATGTCATAATTTAACTTGTTATTTAGAGGCTAGGTTAGAGGCAGACAATACAGAAGATGGAAAGATAAACTCAAACTCACAGCAGGTCCTAACTGGAGAACGTTAAATACTATTTATTAAAACAAAACACAGCTCCCCTTTTAAGCTGCCACTTTACGTCCGTTTTCTGTGAGACAGCGGTATCAAACTGGTTGAGCCGGCCCATTCGTGCTGTAGACGTAACTGTCTACAGCGTGGCTCTACCACTCAAAAAAATTAAGTATATCAAGGGAAAGATTTCGCGGAGCTGCAAGGAACTGTATGTTTCTATAAATAAACACGAGCCTTATTCAAGACGAAGTGAATTATAGCCTCAAGGCGTCAAGTGTCCACCCACGCTAAGCACGCCTTTATATCCCAAACGCCGTCTTACTCTCGAGCATGATTTCCGAACTAATTTCCGGCGAACATTCCTCTCAGTTGAGTATTTACATTGACTAATGTAATTTGCAACGTAGTCGAATCAGAAGTACACTCCTGATCCAATACGAATATCATGTTTTTTTTTGGATCAAATATGTAATATTTAAGCGTTGCTTATCTTTAAGAATAGCAATATAAATAGTTCCTTTAATTTTCCAACAATGTGATGCAAGGAAAAATAGTCAAAATTTCTTATAGATAAGATAATCGAAAATGTTTTTATAAGGCCCATCATGTCATAGGTAATTAAATGTGTGACGTCCTTGGTCTAAAGGCAGCAACATGGGCTGTGAACCGGGAGGTCATGTGATACACGGGGATATGTGCAAAGATATATCTTCGTTTGGACAAGGACCATTCGAGACTAATTGCAAAACAAGCCGCGTAAACACAATACGCTCCAAACCCTCGGGGATTTCACGTAGCCAAGTGGAGCGTGATGCTGTTTGAGTGTGGACAAAGACAGGGGCTGTATTGAGCACAGGCTGTGGAAACGTACATAAACCTACTCCTGCACCCCAGAAGAGGAAGCAAAGGCATATTAGAGACACCCACATCTCGCCAAACTTATTTCCGTCCCAGTTGCGATAATGGGAGTCTATCACCATATCACAAATTCCAGACTGAGTAGATATTGAGCAGAAATCGAATATAAATTTTCCCAACTAGGGCATCGATCCCGACACATCAGGACGGTAGTCGTACCTGATATGCGATACAACGACGTCAACGAAGAAGCATTTACGTCCATAGGTACTTATTCCTCAGATAAACGGGTCTTTAGCAGACGTCAACCATCAATGAATGCACTATGAATATGTATTTACGGACGCCCACGTACGCACTCGTACCCGCCGTCCGTACTCCAACCGCGTTCGTCGTTGTCCTGTCAATAGCCCTACAATGCTGGCACATTATTCACGTGTTTGATCTACCCAACGGCGGCATAGCCTAAAGCCGTGTTTGCACTAAAACAGTACACAAAACACCTACACACAAAACATGGTGTTTTTACATTTATTTTGTCTATGGTCCATTGTTATATGAGCAGGAGGCAATAAAAAACAACTTGTGTAGTTGTTTTAGTGTTTTGTTTAAAAAAAACATGTGCAGGACACGCGACTTAATAAAAACCTGCTTATTTTAACTACACCGCCGCGCCATGTCATACAAGGATGCATTATACCTCTAATATATTTTTTTTTTATTAGCTTTACAGCTCGGAGATGTGGTCGAATCTGCAGGTCAATTCTCTAAGGTTTGATTTGTGAAACAACGTTGCGGCATCGTTGTGGCAACGATGTTTTCATTTTTGTATTCAGTAAGGTACAAAGCGCACGCACTAGCGCTATGCGTGATGACGGCGCTTATGCGAACTAGCTCTCTCGAGCGAGGCGTTTGACATAAATATATGTAAAATTCTCTAAAACCCAACAACGTTGAACGCTCCGTCGATCTCAACGATGTGCGCTGCGGGAGCTCGTAGTCGATCGCAACGTCGCGTTGTGGCGTTTCTAAGAATCGATCTGCAGATTTGAATTTATTGATTGAGCGGACCGCGTTGTCAGATGTCAGTCGCCTGTAATATGACATCTATAGTGACGTTTCGTCTTTCGTCTTGTCCAGTCAATAGCCCCACAATGCTGACACATCATACACGTGATTGGTCTACATCATAGTCATACTTACAAACGGGAGCAAAAAACGCTTATGACATCACATTGACGCATTTGAAGAAAAAACTACAAAGGCGATTACGTTTATCATTGTTACACAGCGAGGTACATGGTGACTGGCGTCATTTTTATGGATAAGAAGATTATTCAGGAATAAGTGAATAACAATTTCATTTTATAGCAAAGTTAATACAGTAAGCACTATAAAAATTTACATTTGCAATGGAACCTGTTACCGTCACATTTCGTTAGAAAAATAATTAGTATCAATATTTTTGCCCTTATCCTACCTTAATGTGGGGTCGGCGTAACACACTTTTTCAACAAAACAGTCCCAAACATTTCACGTATACCAACGTCGCGTCGGATTGCATCGCGTTGGATAGCATCGCGTCGGATAGCATCGCGTCGGATAGACTAGCGTCGTTTATCAAATTCGGGCAAGTCCTCACACTATCGCTCCGTAGTCACACATTCACTGGAAACGTCAAACCAAGGCGCAATTGTCTTACGAATTTCGGACGCGGTTCGCATTAATCAATTGGTCACATAAACGATTTGATCCACGAAAAAGGTACGTGACAAGTTTATAGAGGTGAAATAAAAAAATCGATGGAATGATACGAGACAGCGCGGCGGTAAATCGACGAAGCACTAGGTTAAACAATAACGGCCTTCACTTCAGCAATGAATCACATTCACAACTCAAAACTCATGACTGTTATTAATCAAAGATTTATTCAAATCCACTATGGGTTTACTTGAACAGACAGAAGTTACGAACAAACAAAGCAAATAGAAAGGCTTTTGTTTATTTATCAATGACCCGATAGCAATGGCGTGCAGCCCATATAGACAAAGAGACAACGTCTACCCTAACAACATACCAATTACATCTTTCTTTCTTTCTACTTGTCCTTATCCCACTTTAATGTGGGGTCGGCGCAACACACTTTTTCAAGCATGTTGCAGAGAGGATTTGGCTTAGTTATTACGACCGGCCGAACTTGCCGAAGGCCGAACAACTTGCCAATAACATCATTAAAAACACAATAGGAGCACTTGGCTTATATTTTAAACCAACACGTAGATTATATTGATGGTTGTAGTGAAGCAAGAACTGAAGAACATAATTATGAAAGTTTTTTGTCTACCCTAATCGGAATGTCTGTGCACGTCACTGATTTTACGGTACTCAGATTAAGGTGTTTTAAAACGATCACCACTCGTATTTGTTGGTATGCATCAACGGTTTTTCGTCTCATGATGTGATAGGGACGAACGTGTCATCAATAAGAAATGTATTTTAGATTTATTTCGCAAAAAGACATTCAACAGTATATAGACGGGACAACAGCACAAAAATTGTGATCCAAAAGTTATGACCTAGTGGTCATAAGTCGCTCAGTTTATTTGAAATATACGCGTACCAGGTCGGCCAGCGAAATAATATTGAGAGAATAAACTTATCTTACGTGATTATTTACCATTCTCAAAATATTCTAGGGTATAAATTGTAATACTCGCCCTCGCATTGTAATAAGTACTTGATGGCGGTACTGAAGTTTGATATATTTTTTTTGTATGGAATCTTGCTTGATAGCCCCTTTATAGTTAGTAATATTAAATCTCTTTGATTTCGCACTTTCCTTTAAGATAATAAGTCACGTGTTGCAGATACTTATCATGATGGATGAGGGTGATTGCCGTGTCCAATAAAAATTGCTGAAAGGCGCGACACGCCGAAATGTCAAAAAACTGATTACTTAAAGCGGGATTTCGTGCTTCAAAAGTACTTTGATTGATATGCGGATTTTTCGCGAGTTTAACAAATGCAAGCGTTTTGTTTTGAAATATTATCACGTATGTACTTTATATTCAAGTTATTACGGCCTCGCTTTTCTAGTAACAGCATAAATATGCTCAAAGCCACGGAGTCCTAAGTTTCAAATCCCAAAACGACCAATGGCAATTTGTTTTCGAATTTTAAATTCTAAAATTCACGTATAAGTTGGCTGCGTTGAATTTGCCCGGTATTCCGAAGGGCACACCGCCTAGTGACCGCCTGATAACTGCCTGGTTACTACTAGTTGCGTCTGCCTAACCCTTTGAAGATGTAGGCGTGATTTTATATATGTAGCTGTAAATGCTGAACTTGTGGCCGTTTTGGTCAAGCTTGAGACACAGACGGTGGGGGATATAGGAATAAGTTTACATAGTATAGTTTTAAATGAAGGTTTTTACTACTTGGCGTGTTGTCAAATACATTAATTATAGGTTACTATTTTTTTTCGTTGTTTACGGCTGGTCTCAAGTGTTGGCTAAATAAAGTTTCTTTCTTTCTTTCTTTTCTTTCTTTATTTCCAGAATGCGAGTCATAAGTAATTGACTGAAAACCTCAACGTAGCCAGCTTTTATCAATCCCTTTGATTATGTAAAACGAATTTTGCGGTTTTAGATTCTTACACGATTACGCTCGGAGAAAGGCGGGTAAAAAGCGGTAAACACAATAAGAGAGCGTGGAAGCCGAACGAATTTAATTAATTAGGTGCCCCTTCCATCGAGTTAAGGGTAGCTCTACGGACGATGTTTACATGTAATTATCGGGATGGGTTGTTTTATCGACGCTGACCTGTGTCCGAGTGGCCGACAGAGGCCCAATTTAGATCCAATAATGTGCGTACACCCGATCGTGTTTCGCAAATTGACTTTTAATGATATCACGAGAGCGTCCGATCGACCCTGACGCGTCTGGATAAGTATAACGATGCGTGGACGCTATATAAGTGTTTATCATCACACTGAGTCTGCCTTTGGTAGGCGATTTTCAATATATTTACTAAACGTTTGTGTTTTAATTTAATATCTGTACATTCATTGACTGGAAGTTGGCTGGCTATTGGAAAATCGGCCTTAACTTAAACTACATTGTTTTGAATATTGAGTCTTGATAAAATGATTTATTGTATCGTATATCATAATTAAAATTGGATATTTTATTTAATGTCTTATCAACATTTGTCGCTGTAAGCTCAGATACTTACTTCTAAACATAAAACTAATCAAACATTTTTATCGTAACTAGGGATAAAACTATACCAAAAAGTCGTTCCGAAGTCTTCAACTTTTATGTCAAAGCCAAAATTGAAAACTGTCCATAAAGGCAAAATATAAACTTCTATTAAATTTTCAGGACAGATTTTAAATAATGATAAACTGATATCGCCCCGCCGACGAAAGTCAGGACATCGCGATAAAGTTGTGGAGAGACCGATGCCAAAACATGTTTTTATCACGAAGATTTTGAGTAATTCAGTATCAATTAATGTTATTATGTCATTCAATCGAAACTGATTAAATAAATTCGCTGATAAAACTTGATAATAATTTTAATATCATACCAAGTTGAAAGTGTAAAGTCTTAAGGCTTCAAGTGATTTCTTAGAAGCATTACAGTTTACTGTAATTACTAAAACTGTTTTAGGCTTCAGTCTGGCTACTACTCGAAGGACATTTGCTATTACCGAAAGAAGAGTTTCACAGCTCCGCTGGAGAAATTGGCGAGCGCATTTAACACTATTTCGTTAAAATATTTTTTGGCAACGACTAGTGAAGGGCACTTATGTGGCTTCGACTTCCCCTTGAGACACTGATGTGTAACTGGACAAAGTGGTTGTTGGAATTGTATGTAGGATTTGTTGAGATGTGATATTTAATTCTATCCTCGAATTTCTACGTCATTGAGGTTTTCCACCAAAATGTGTTGGTGCTAGGTGTCATACTTAATGATATGTTGCCATGGCAACATGGATGAAATTAACAAGATATCGAACCTAACTATGATAACGCGATTCGACAACAGAGGGCGCTTAAAGAAAATAAATACATTTCTAGAATCATCTAAGAAAAAATATATTTTATTATTTTTCAAAAGTACCTAGTACACTATTTATTACGAAGATAAAACTATAGTTGGGTCCATCTTTTTGCCTTAATGTAACTTGCAAGGTCGTCCTGTCGCATGGATGTATCAAACTGTACTGTGTGACTAATGACCACTTGTCACAAGTTTTGGATCATGATTTTTGTGGTGATGCCCCGTCTAGTACTGTTTAATGTCTTTGGTTTTTACTGAGATTAATCAAAGAAACCGTAAAATGCTTTGTGTTTAAAGTAACAGTTTTTTTTTTTATTTAATGACATAAGAATAAAATGTAGTTAATGGGCTGATGATTTCGTTCACACGTGACATAATAATGCCGAATAAAAAATTATAGACGAGCAATAAAATTATATTAGAGTTCCGTTTTTTGCTTTTTTAAATGTTTTGAGTTAAATAACCCATAGAATAAAAATTACAATAGAATATTTAAAGTTGATAATTTTTAAGTAAAAAAGATTTTAACGGTTCGTTAATTGGATCAAACGATATGCGCTTTAACCTCTGGAGCTCGGCCAACTGAGGATTATTCAATGAGTTAACAATAAAATCAGTATATTTTAACGTTATAAGTTTAAACGTGAATAGAGTTAATATACCGTATTCAATTCTATTGTCGCCTCTGTCTGTCTAGGGTGTATGGGCTGTGGACCAGAAGGTCCTGGGTTTGATTTGAGTCCCAGTGGTGGTTCCCAGGTCAGGCAAAACAAATTTGCTCGGGACTGGATCCTTCATAGAGGGTTGACGTCAGGCAGGCGGTCGGTCGTAAAAACTATGCCAAACCTCCTGCCTGCCTCTCTACAACATACTTGAAAATGTGTGTTGCGCCGACTCCACATTGAGGTGGGATAAGAGCAGGATAAGGGATAGAAAGATTCAATTCTATTGTCATTATGTGTAAAATATTAGCGAACAAATATTAATTAAAAATCATTTAAATGTTAATGTTTTATGAATACTAATGTTTCTTTATTAAGCGAAATTAACATTTAGGTGTATAATAATTAACAGTTATATAAAAAAATATAATAAAGAATAACAATAGCAGAATTTATAACCCATAAAAAGGTACGGTTCGGAGTATTAATACGAGTGCCACGTTAAAACATTAAGCGAGTTAAACGAACTGAAAATGAGTGTAATATAAGGGTTGCGAAATTAAATTTCTATCAACCTCGTATACCTAATTAATGAAAAATTTCGGCCTACAGACTGTTTCGCTATTCATGTTTAATTTCTTAACATCGTATTTTAAACAAAAAGGGTTGCTTTTAAATTCTATTTCGTTTTTGCCTACATTTTTGTGCAATAAATATTTTTATTAAACGTGATACTTTAGACTCGATTTTCTAGTTGCAAACGTTTGGTCAGATTTCATAGAAAATGAATTATAATTATCAAGAATCTAAACATATGGATTGCATAACTGTTAGCTATTGATGCAGATGTCGCTCATTTGCGACAACAGTGTCATATCTAAAAAACCTCGATTATACAAAAACAGTTTTTAAACTTTATTTTAAAAGCGTTTTCTGCAAAATCGAGGCTTTCGAGATAGGACACTCTTGTCGCAAATGAGCGATGTGTCAACTACAAAACTTGAATTACAATATCAGTTTTGAAGCTCCTGTACAATCTTAAATACAGCCCGTTTAGACTCTTATACATTTTTATCCATTTCTGCATCAGTAAGTTATGACGATAGAATAGATACATTTACATTAATAGTTCACGCCTGTTTAGTTCTGACATTGTATTATGGCTTATTAGTGAAGTTATAACGATAGGGAATAAAAGTATTTATATACATGGACTATTCTGGTAGTTAGAGAAATATATTGCAGTGTCGATTCAAGAGGTGTCTATAACAGCATTTCTCCTATCCTATTCAAATTCCTAAACTTTCTTACAGTCTGACGTTATCCCGTGTTAATTCCAGCGTCCGCCTTCCTACTTAAACGCTTCCATTTCTCCCGGCCTTGAGCTTCTTCCATGGTAATTGGTTCCCATATCTTCCTCCAACACATCCAGCCAGTGCCTTTTGGTCGATCCACGGGGACGTACCTTACTCCCTATATCATCATCATCAGCCATAGGACGTCCACTGCTGAACATAGACCTCCCCCAAAGATTTCCAGATCGACCTGTTGGAAGCGGCCTGCAACTCCCTATATACTAACCTACAAATGAGTACTCACTAGTTCAAATATAAGCTCTTTCTCGTCGAGCTGTCTAAGTTCGTGCCTTGATCGCCGCTGCGGCCTGGACGGCGTGGCGTGCGGGGGCTGGTCCCCGAGGAAGGTGGGCGTCCCGTCCACCGTCGTCACCAACGGCTTCAGAAGACCGCCGCGCTCGAACTCGTGCGCTGAGATCTTCCTGTCGACACATTACTGCGTTATACATTATTAATGTGGACAACAAGGCGTTGTGGGTGTTGCTAAACTAAAGTCAGGAATAAGATTTATGTACCGTTTGTGTTATACCACCAATTGCTTTGGTGGTTTTTGTTTGATGCGTGTTCAAACATAGAGACAAAAATGCACCTATTTTATTACTAACTAGCTTTTTAGCTACGCCCGCGTGAGAGTCTTAGCCAACATGGGGAAAACCTTTAGGGGATGAATTTATGCATGTATTATACATAAAAATCACTTTATCGATTAAAAAAAACTTATCAAAATCTGTTTTAAAGACCTACGCATACATTATGGCCATAGGCACAGATAGCGGGAAGTGACTTCTTTTTATACTATGTAAAGATTCTAAGCCCTGGTAATCAGTTCTCTTTTGCAAATGTAAGCAATGTACAGACATAACATAATATACGCTCACGCCTGTATCCCCGAAGGAGTAGCCAGAGGCGCACTAGCCAACTAGTACACCCACATATCGCCGAGCTTAGTTCCGTCCCAGATGTGATAGGGGACGAGCCTATCGCCATATCGCGAAATTTACATTCTTATAATATGGATTGATTGATATTTGTTTGATGTTTTGTCGTAGTAAAAACCGTAATGTGTCTTTAGTTTATAAAAAACAAGTTGGAAATGGTAGGAACTAGAAGTTATAAAAGGAGTATAGAACGTGTAGTATTTATAACTCAATCGATATCGATAAAAGCACCCATAGGGAACTAATGTGTCTGATCTTCAATACGGTTCATATTTTCTGAGATATATGTGTTAATACTGATCAAGATTAAATACTAATGTAGGTTTCTCTTTGATGTGTAATATCTAGAATCTTCGATCCTCAGTGACACGATTTTAGAGTTCGATCTGTATAAGATTATAGAGGTACATAGTTATACGATTGAAACGAAAGGAGCAAATGATTGCTTTACGGCATCATATTATTTAATAACGATTTATAAACATTATTCCACACAATATGCAATGACAGCCTCCGTGGCGCAGTGGGCGAGTAGCCAGCTGTGAAACGAGAGACCGCGGGTTCGATTTCCGCACCAAGGCAAATATTTGTGCGACCCACAGATAATTGTTTCCGCTCAGGGTGTTGTGAGACCAGAAGTCTCTCGTAGTTTCTGATACCCACGATACAGATTATACCTAGTGTCGGGTCAGGACTATGTGTGTGACTGTTGGGTGTATTTATGTATGTATTTAACTATTACCACTGTAGCAAAATAGACAAGAAATCGAGAGTGTGCCTGATTAAAACATAAGCTTAAAACTTTGATGCAGACTCAACATTAAATACATCAATCAGCACTTTAAGATGTAAAATAAGATGTAAGATTTGCATCAACAAATACTTACTCATAAAAAGTAAACATACTAGACTTTTCACACTCTATACAAGATTATAAAGTGTGAAAAATGTCTAGATGACTGGTTATTTCTATTTCTAAACGCAACATCCAACAAGACGATTAATTCACACGATTTAATAATAACTAGTCATTTTAATACGAGGCACAACGTCGGTCACTTCATTTATAACGAACAACAAACTTCACGATCTAGTGGAAGTTTCCGAAGTATAGCCGAGGTTACATCATCAGTTAAAAGTTCGGGAAGTCATTTTGAAGTAGCCTCGTATTATGTGAATACAAATTTGTTCTTACGGAACAAAATTAGGTGTTTGGACGGAAACTTATTTGAACAGACCGCCAACTTTTCAAAGATAATGAAAGGAGGGTGCTTTTGGTTCATTTCATCACTTTTTTACACGACACAGATATTTTCGGCTTAATGATGTCGTTATAGAGATCAAGTCTGTCGACGCGACGGCCTTACGTATCGGAAGTGTTATGCATATTTTCATAAAAGTGTCATTAAAATGAATATCACGATTTTTGTGATTCATACGCTAAGATAAAGAGACAAGCGCCTGCCAAGAACGTCCGAAACACAATTTTATATTCTCGTTTCGCCTGTATATACTGTAGTCCAAGGTCAATTCTTAACTTCAAAATTATAATAATAGTTGAATAATATCAGCGAATGAGGAAACCACAGGCGTACGTCGGCTGCAGGTACCAGGGGTGCGTTCCCGTCGACGGCCCAAAAAGCGCTGGCTGGACGTTCAGGAGGAACATATGAGCCAATGGCCTCACTATGAAGGATGTTCAAGAACGGGCGAAGTGGAAGCGTTTAAGTAGGAAGGCGACCCTGGCAGAAGGCCGGGATAACGCCAGGCAGAAAGAAAGAAATACTTGAATAATATTAGCAGTCGGTAAGTTTTAAAACTCGCAAACTACATTTAAGCATAAATAGTGACGGGCGGCTTGGCTTCCGGAGGCCGAGACACTTATGTAACATATATATGTGCCGCCTCCAATTGGTTAATAAAAATTACATATAAACCAGTCCATATAACGAAAAGTTAATCTTTTCCTTATTCCATGTTACAAATGTATAATAAAACCCGTTATGTAAACATTAATATAACAAGATTTAGGAACAGCGAGTAAAGTCCTCGTAATCTATTCAAAGGAGGGTTCTTGTGCCGTCGGATGGTTCGTACGAACAAGACGGCGACACAAGATTGATGGAGGCACTCGCGTTTCCGCCTCTTGGATAAGGAAAATTTATTGAAGCACCAATATTTCGCTGAAACTATACTTTTAATAATTCCAACATTACTTTTTAATGTTCAAACTTTAAACTTTTTTATTTTTTATATAAATAATAAGTAGCTATAGCTCAGTTGGGAATTGCCGAGACGAATGTCGGGGGTTCAACACCAACCCCAATAAAAACGCATACACCTCTGACTTTTCTATGTAAAGTTGAGTTTTCATTGTGATTTCTCGCTTGCTATAACGGTGATGGAAAAATCATCGTGAGGAAACCGGCATATAACCGCCGTATAATCATAATCCATAATCCCATAACCATAATCCCATGCCATCCATAAGGGCATGTAGAAAGAAAGATTCCATACGTTTTTTATTATTTGTAGAAATAATAGAATTTTTCATACAATATGAGTTTTAACCATCAATATATTATACCCTAGATGCACAGTTCTTTGCAAGTGTCCTCCTTAAAATTGGTCTCAGAAATAAAACAAACAAAACGATCACAAGTTGTTATTAAATCAATACAAATATAACCCTAAGCACGTGCTATAAAATAGGTTTTTAAACGAAATAGGCAAGCGTTCTTTAATTTGAATTTTGAAATTTAGAATTCTATCGACGTCCGACTGTAGGCGAAACAAGTGCTTAAGCACTTCTTTGCTGTCCCATTTTCCGAGCGTCAACTGTGCATCTAGGTCATCGATATATTATTTACCTAGATGCACAGTTGACGCTCGGAAAATGGGACAGCAAAGAATTGCTTAAGCACTCCTTTTGCATACAGTCGGACGCCGATAGAATTCTAAATTTCAAAATTCAAATTTAAGAACGCTTGCTCATGTCAATTAAAAAGCTATTTTATACCACGTGCATAGGGTTATATTAGTGTTGATTGAATTAGAACTTGTGATCTTTTTCTTTTGTTTGTTTCTGAGACCATTTTTAGGAGGAAATTTGCAAAGAACTGTGCATCTAGGGTATATTATATTGATGATCTAGGTATATAATATATCGATGGTTTTAACCCATACTGGAGCTGAGGAAGGAAACGTGTTTCACTCAAATTGTTCTAGTTATCGACAGCTGAGCATTCGAAGTTTAACGACCGCTGGGCGCTGTGTAAACAGAATCCACGTTTATCTAACGCGTCTTCTGCTCATGTACTTCTCGAAACACTACACAAAACAATGTTTAGCTACATTTTTTTGTCTTTGTTGCATTGTTCCATAATAGTAGGGGAGCCCAAGCGGGGATTTCGGGATTTACTAAAGCGCGACAGATTAATATACAGGGGGATACCTTGTACCCGGTTAAGTACCTCCACAAAACATGAGGCCCATATATAAGGCCGCCCGTGAAGGATACAGAATCAGATTAGTAAAAAAAAATTGACCATCAGAAATTCTCGAGCGCGTCACATTAAGGTAGGGTGATATAATTACATCCTAAAAAGTGTATATTCCACTAATCTGACAATTTGAGAGTGATGTAAAAAAAGGGGAGGGCAACAAAGTTGTAAAAAAAAAAACGTCATCTCGACATTCTCGAGCGTAGCTGAATTTTTTTTTATTTTGAAGGAAATAATTCAAGAATAATGAAAAATATATAATCTGACGATTTCCGCAAGCCGAAATAATAAAAATTCGTCGATAAAGTTAAATGCGTGCAGTTGCGTGATGCCTACATTTCTTTCTCCGCGCTTCTATTCCTCTCTCACTCTTTCTCTATCTATTACTCTCTCACTCCGTCCCCACTCTGGTTTCTGCTTCCTGAGCTTTTCAATTAATTAAGTTCAATGATTTAAAAAAAAAAAAAATTTTGAAAGTGTTTTTTTTGGAATAACTTTTAACCGGCTTTATCGATCAACTTCAAAAACTAATCCGCCTTTGAGCTTGAAAAACCACGTCGATCGCCACCTAGCTGGTCAAAAGCGGTTGATTCGTTCGAGAGATATCGTGAACGAAAGAAACCCGAAAAAGGGTTTTTTCGGGATTACTCCGAAATTTGTGGTTCGATCAATTAAAATTGCAAAATTACTTATGAGGATGATAAAACTGCGTCGAATGCCGCCAACCGCGTGAAAATCGGTTGATCCATTCAAAAGTTATTGCGGTTTGAAAATTCCAAAAATAGTGTTCTATGAAATTTCTATTTCTTTGAACTCAGCGAGCTCAAAATATCACATAAATTATATTTTGAGCTCAAAAATGTCATAAGTACAATTTTAAGAGCCCAAGAATGGAATTAGCGGGAAGTTGCAGGGATGGCCTTTAAGGTGAACCGTTTTTCTAATTTTTTTTTTGTCAAATCAGGCCAATCCCTCTAGATAATCGTCAGATTATGAGACAGTACGTTTAGAACATAAAGATGAACCATATATATCTTAATCTGACGCGCTTGAGTATTTCAAAATGGCGAATTTTTTTTGCACATTATGAAAATGGCCGCGAGTTTGCGTCCCATCGAAATCGTCAGATTAGTGAATGAGAGCTTTTTTTTGGTGCACTTAACACTCCGTTAGAAAATCTGACGCGCTCGATAATTTTTTTTTTTTTCATTTTCAACCCTTAAATACAACCACTCGCATCATGCAAACGATCAGATTAACATACGTACATTATTAAAAATACGTAGGGCATTGATGCTATCAATATCTGACGCGCTCGAGGATGTCCATGCAACAGTTTTTTTTTACATATTTAAAAATCTATAGCCGCTTCCCCCACCGATGTAAAGGTATATATCATATAACATTTTTTTCTTCATATCATCTAAGCTTTGCATCCCAATAGGTCTCTACGACGCTCGAGTAAATCCCCATTTAGCATCGTGGGCTCCCCTACTATAAGCAGCAGGCAACGTGTGTCTAAACAAAAATATTTTTTGTGTAGGTGTTTTTGATTTGTATTATTTCGAGAAAATTTTACAGGAAACGCGTCTTAGGAACAACATGTAGACAAAAAAAATTTAAATCCAATTCTACTTATAATCATTAATCATCAAAATAATATTAATTCTACAATAACAAAAGTGTGAGCAAGTTTTGGATTTTCCATTACCGCGTACTTTTTTTATCATGAGAAAAACAAAACTTAAGTACCTATGTAAATCCCAAAACAACAAAAACGTGATTTCACCAGAAAAAATATACTAAATCAAAAATCAACAACAAGAACATATGAAAAGTAATCATTACACATCACGACAACAAATGCTATTTGTGTTTAAAAATCTAAGTCATATTGTTTAGCCAGTTTTAAATATAAATAAATAAATAAAAGTAACACATAACAACATAAGCTCACGCCTGTATCCCCGAAGGGGTAGGCAGAGGCGGACTAGCGAACTAGAACACCCACATTTCGCCAAGCTTAGTTCCGTCCCAGATGTGATAGGGGGCGAGCCTATCGCCATATTGGGCACAAATTCCAGACTCCGGGCTGATTTGGAAAAATCCAATATCACTTTGCCCGACCCGGGGATCGAACCCGAGACCTCAGAACCGTAGTCGTACCGAAATACCACCACGCCACCGAGGCAGTCAATAATAAATAAAAGTTTTTAAATATAATTAACTATAATATACGGAACAAGAGACATAAATCCCCAGTAATATGAATATGGAGCGATTTTATCGCACTAGCGAAGGGAGAAAATACACTTAATAGGAATACCTATAGCCGGGACTCCATATTTGAGGAGACACAGCAGCCTCGAAAGGAGCAGCTGCCTCAACTCAGCTCATAAATAATAAATCACACAAACATTTGTCTCGGTGCAAGAATCGAACCCGCAGCGTTACGCTTCAATTTGAAAATAGAATTTTATGGCCTTGTTCGTAAGTGACAGTTTTCTGTTATGTTTTCTTCTGCGTTGTACAAGAATGTCTCTTCGGTCTCATTCGCACGAGAGCTTTTTCAATGCGCGTTAAAACAGCGTTGAAATGTAACATATGAGTTCTAGTATAGTTATTCACACGCCGGCGTTTATGTAACACCGCGCGTTGGGTGGTATGTAAAATATACCTTATTAGAAACAGGACGAAAATTATTTTCAAACACTCATAATGAACGACGTTGAGACGCTTTTTAACGAGGGTTGAATAAACTCTCGTGCGAATGTGGCCTTCATGTAAATGGCGATTAAACGTTAATTGAATTTTAATAATTATTCTGTACACTTTCAATTACTTCCCATTTTTTTTATCTGCTAACTTTTGTTTGGTCATCTGTAAACAACGGGTTTACTTAAATTAATTGACGCTAATGCGAGAGGCGCCAAGGCTAGTCTTGTAGTGCCAATTAATGGTCTTAGTACCATCTACCAACAGACATAAGACTATTAGGATTAGTAAATTACAAAGCAATGTTATGTATTTACTACTTAGATCCAAATATAAAATTTACTTCAACGTTATTTCTTTCTTTCTATCTGCCCTTATCCCAACTTAATGTGGAGTCTACACACTTTTTCAAGCATGTTTCAGAAAGGATTTGGCTAAGTTTTTACGACCGGCTGCCTGCCTGACGTCAACTCCCTTTGGGGGATCCAGTCCCGGGCAAATTAAATTAGAAAATTCGCTTTGCCCGACCTGGGAACCACCACTGGGACCACGACCTCTCGGTCCACAGCCCATTTAAGCTGCCTCTAGATCAAGGAGGCGACTAACGTTTTTATGGTAAAAAACATTTTTTTGCGGGTTGGTTCATTCCGGCAAAACACGGCCCGTTTAATATGTAATCCTTCAGTTATTACCTGACAGGTGTGGTGGCCCCTGATCCGGAGCCTGCGCGCGACGGCGACGCGAGCTCGGCGCTGGGCGGCGTCGCGTGCGACACCAGCCACGCGTCAACCACTTGTCGCGTCGCTTTCCTGTGGACAAAATACAAAATAATAACACATCCATCAATACAAGCTGACAACATTGGTACAATATTATATTATTTTCTCTCAATTCGTGGTTCTCAATTCGTCTGATTTTTTTTGTATGTATGTTACACGATATCTCCGCAAATGTGGATCGATTTTAATTTTTTTTGTGTTCGATAGAGCTTATTTCAAGGGTGGTCCCATATAAATTTGGTTACGTTCGGATTTGAAGTGGGTCCGTTAAGTTTTTAAACAGTCTATTAGTTCCTTAAGATATAATAGGCACAAAAGACATGTAAAAAATGACGTCATCATCACCTCATGGCGAATAACGATGTGATGCAAGAATTTAAAAAAAATCTAATTTTTTGTCTATACTAATCTGAATTTCTGTGCACGTCACTAATGACGTTACATGCGTTTCGGATAACAGTGTAGAACTGTACATGATTTTCTCTTCGTTGGTCTACGAAGGTGCAAATATAGTGCAACTTTTCGGATGATACTTCGAAAGTTAAACGACCTGAAAGGGACTAATAATAACTTTCTAATGGCCTTTCTTAAGAAAGCAAAATCTTCGCGCAACAATTTGAATGAGGGTACTTAATATTAAGGAGACCGATTTTGCTGAAAACCTCAAACGTTTTCTTAATTTTCTTCGTCAAGTCCGTGCCATTTGTACAGGCCATTAGCGATTAGTGTCATGTAAATAATTAATATGAAGATTTAGGTTTTCATGATTTAAAAACCTTATCATTCATTTTACTTCGTACCGTCGCAATGCGGGCTTTATCTGGAGACTATATTAACGTTAAATCGTTTTATCTTTTAAGACGACAACTGTAGAATAAGTTAAGCTTAAAGCGCCTACGCACTTCCACGTTAAAAAAATCGTAATTCAAAGTTTAGGTCTTTGCAAACTGCCATATGCAAATTGTAGAAAAATTAGGAATAAATTAGTCAAATTTTTAAATGTACAAATTACAAAATACACAACGAAACATAGATGTTCACAAAAGGTTACTTCAACGAAACAAAAGGCTAAATTAAGCTAATTAAAGCCTTGCTTCTTGAATATACGGTAAAAGTAGTAATTCTAAAACCAACGCAGATGTATGAATAAACGGTGAAGTTTGTGAACTAATTACGGAATAGAAATAAGATAGTAAAATCTTTTCATTTAAATCCAACATGCCATAAACTGTATACAGTTTTTACAGCATTGACATTTAATTAATTTTTGACATTTAAATCGAACTCGAACTCGATCAGCTTGAATGAAGTTATAGATTATTGTGTAATAAAATCTTATGCGAATGTGAACTTTATCCGAATGGTATGCAGAGGTCTCGATCAAATAAATAATTTTAAAGGCAAGGATCAAACTATAAAACACCCTATAATATGTATTTATTCAAGGTGATAAAAATGAAGCACGCTTTTTATACGCAATAAAATTCATATTTATAATCACAAGTTTCAAAACTTAACTGACTGACTTCTAATTTACCGATCGTGACCAAATTTATATAGGACCACCCTTGAAATAAGCCCTATCGAACACAAAAAGAATTTTGAAAATCGGTCCACATTTTGCGGAGATATCGAGTAACATACATAAAAAACAGACGAATTGAGAACCTCCTCCTTTTGTGGAAGTCAGCCGAAAACTACCTTTAGAATCTAGATTCAAGCCAGAGTGTCGTTATGTAATATGGACCTTGCATGTTATTTGATCTCTACCAAATAAAGTAAGGATAATTTTGATGATCGATTGTTTTCTATTGGATAGGGATTTTTCCAAGGTCCCTTAAAAACACTATCCTCTTTTCAGTTCTCAGGTAAAAAGTTAAACAATTCTTCAACAAACAACAGTAAATGCATCGTTAGTAATTTGAGATTGTTTTTTTCAGTCAGGTTAAATAATAACAAATTCAAAGTTTGGGAATTGTTTGCGCAATATATGTGTCTAGGACGACATGAATGTAAATTTAATTGCTATTATATATCTATAACCTAGATCCATAATTCCATGAACCAGCTTCGTTAAGTTTTTCCTGTAATAAAAACAGTAATTAAAAGCAGTCATATATTATAGTCTAATTGGAACTTCAGTGCAATTGATTTGCATTTATTATTTAAATATGTCCGAAATTTTATATTCAGTGTCAGAATTCGGTGTTAAGTATATGTCTGAGAATTGGTTGCTTGACAATTTTTTTTATTGATTTTATACGAAATTTACGTCATGTAAAACGTAGCACAGGAATAAATATTTAAATATTCTCAAAAATAAAAAAGTTATAAGCCTTTGTAGTTTGGTGTTACCTTAAAACTGCGGAAAAGGGAAGTATCAGTAAAATCACGTCACGTCCATAACGGTGCGTGCGTTGGAAACGGATAGTAAGATATCCCCACTACATCCCCACTCATGCTCATTGTAGAATTTAAAATATGAATTACTGACTCATTTTTCAACCAATTTCGATGCGTTTTTAGAGAAGGATTTGTTCTTTGTTTTTCTTGCTATTACATATAATAATGTGTATGAAATGAAACATAGTTAAGTACCCAATTATCAAATTATTATGATTATAAGAATGTTCTAAATATCACAGATAATTAAGAGCGTTAAGCATTTTCCTGGAACACCATTTTTTTCCTCATTAAACACAACAGAACCTTACGCTGATGTCCCCAATCGAGTAGGGAGAGCTGCAGCTACGCCTACATTCCGTAAAATTTTCCGACTCATTTTTACGATAGACGGCGCGCCCAAACCTTACATGGGACACATGTAATACACGTAAATTTTTAAAGTAAAAACCACCTTCCCTTAAAAATAACCCTTCTTCTGATGCCATCAGTTAAAAAACAAATTGTAATTACCCGGTTCTGAAACCAAATACATTGCCACTAGCCGAATGAGAAATCTTTTTTTTTATAGCAGAGACTGGCCAACGAGCAGATGGGTCACCTGATGGTAAGTGATCTCCACCGCCCATAGACACCCAAGACACAAAAAGAATCATGGATCGTTGCCAACCTAAAAAGAGGGAATGGAATGGGAAGAAAAAGGGATTGGAAAAGGGAGAGGGTGGGCGGTCAAATGGGTCACCGGAAATCTCACTCACCGAAAGAAACGCGACAGGCAAGGTGCCACTTTACGTCGGTTCTGTGAGACAGTGGTATCAAACCGGTCGAGCCGGCCCATTCGTGCTGTAGACGTAACTGACTACAGCGTGGCTCTACCACTCAAGAACACTCACTCTTATTACTACACACCGCTTTACGTATCGGTATACATCCCCAATTTACAGTAGCACGTAGTCACTTCACTCGATATATGCAAAAAACCACAGTGGGGGTGATAAAATGGTGTAAACCAAATTACACACACTCTTTACGGCTTGCAGTAAAAGTGTTGATATTCCCCTTTCCATTTTCAGGTCGTCGAACCGAGAGGGTTGAATGGAAATTCTTGGTTGTGACATTTGCACGCAAATAGCCGAACGGCACGTTGCGTTGATAACAAAGAAATTCCACAGTTCTAGACGTAATAACAGCACGAAACTCGTGATCTAAAAGTTATGACCTCGTGGTCATAAGTCAGTCGTATTTGAAACATACACGCGCAAGGTCGTGCCAGCGTAATAATGTTTAGAGTTTAGATATTAACATTGTCTTACGTGATTCTTGAACATTCACAGAACATTCTAGGGTGTAAACTGTAAACTGTAATACGCTCCCTCGCATTGTAATAAGTGATAGAAGGCGTTACTGTCGTTTGAGATAATTTTTTATGTTTGGAAACTTTTAGTTAGTAATATTCTTCTTCTTTTAAAAATAATGGCTTCTACACATTTGCGATGATTTAGCTAACGTCAAGGTAAGTATAGCAATTATCAAGTTTTCACAATGACCATGAGAATGAACGAAGAAAGTATTTTTAAAAGTAACGCCATTATGTCTACTGTCACAAAATTGTTGGTTATTGTACTGCATCACTCACACCTACATTTATGAGAGATATCAAACGTTTTATCAAGTTTTATGATACGTATCAAAACGGACGAACACGTAATCATTTCAACTACTTGCAATAACTTCATTTATAACAAGTTACTGAAACCAGCGCATACTACTATGCACCGGACAAAGGTTGTTTCCGACTGTATATTCATAACTTTATAACTAGTTTAACGACAGTTACGAGCATCGGTAAGTTTCAAACTGCCCAGCTTCCTTAATAAGAGTTCTCGGTTTATGTCCAGTTTGCCCGGAAATGATTAAAAAGGCAAAATTTATTGCAATTTTACTACACTCACCTTGAGGAGAACTAATTGTATGCAAGCTTTAAAATTGCACGTGTCCGATGTCACATAAACCTTTCGTAATAAACCTCAAGAGAAGCCTGAGTACCTACTACAAGTAATTTCCTTAATTTCTTTACATAAATTAATCCGTCAACTGTGATTGTCAATTAATTTCCTGTAATTTCTTGTAACTGGTCACCGGGATTTATGTATTAACCCGTTGGAAGCGGCATAATACACATTACACTACGTCTCGGTCACCGGTGGCCGAGCCTGTCACTATTTCGTGAGTATGTATCACCCCTACGAGACCCCAATAAATAAAAAATATGTTAAATTTAAACTTCACAGTATCGAACATGGACCTAGAAAAAGAGCTACGTCTCATAAGTACCTAATGTAATGATTTCTTAGGTTTACGCGAATGTTATTCGTTGAAATAAAACTATTTTTATGGATTCTATTACGATTTTAATTTTGGTGGTCACGGGTCGGACTGGATCACGAAGGCTATAATGTAATAATAAGTACCTAATGTATGAATTCTGTCATACGTTTTTGTTCTGTTCTTTTTCAACAGAACGAGAAGCGATACCAACAAAACTAATGTCGACATGATTGATTGTTCAAGTTGACTTTTCATTCATTAATGGAATTTTGCCTCTGCTACAGAGCAGAGAACTAATTTCTTTTAAGCACGCTCGATTGCGTCCTGTTTGCATACAGACTGCATATTGCTAGATTAAAAATGTAGTGAAATAAAGATTATCAGCATGAACGTTTAAATTAATTAACTCACAGGTACACTGTGCGCTCCTTACCTAATAATAATAATATATATTAATGTACAAAGAAATATACACCATTTGATTTTTAATTCTAAAATATACATAATAATAATAAATGATGTAATTATACTAGTACATAAGAAACATAACAGTTAAACTGTTTAACGTTTATAGGCAATGTGGAAATTTGTACGAGACGTAGCACATGACACGACAGCAAGTTTCGCAAACATCATTAAAGTGTACCTCTCAACCTAAATAAACTGAAGTTTGGCGATAAAGCCGGAGGTTTTAAACAATGGGGGCAGTAATTAACAGTCCTAAACAAAAGCCATTTTCGCTGCTGAAAAGCAAATACAAAATTCCTCCCTTGATAGCTAACATAAAATATCTACAGCCGTAACACATTTCGTTTGTGAGACATTTTAACAGAAAACATCGCAAAGCTTTATATTTAAACACAGTATTTGGCTAACGTTTCAGTGAAACAAAACGAATAACTTCCAATACATTATACACGTACCGAACGAGACAGAATGTGGTTGAATAGGAACGCTAGGAATCCAACTAAGATAACCAAGAGTTGGGAACATCAAAGTTAGAAATAACTCTGGAATCAAGTTGAAGTTGACGTAGGACCTAACGAGTGCCAAGTTGCTAATTTGATGCAGAGGAATTTTGCATAGCCCCTCGAAACAATGGACTTGCCAGATCATAATGGCAAGTCTCCAAGTTAGCTTAGTCCTCTAAAATAATACATTTTATAATCATTAATTTCTTTAACTGTGAATTTGGCATCATTAACTAACTCACACTAAGATAATTTAAAAGCAATTAAAATACGATTTAACATTTTGCGGAGATAAAAACTTATAAATGATGAATAAGCAAGAAAGATTAAATAAATAGATAAAGTTACTTATAAGAAGAATGAATATTACAGATTACCTTAATCCACTGGTTAAGGTCAATGAAAATACAGTTTCTTGTGATCAAATTTTGTTATAATTGATCAGGAAACTTCAGAGTTACGAACAACGCTAAAGGCAGTGGGCGAAACTAAGGAGTTCCGTTATCAACGTTGGCTCAATTAGGAACTCGGCGGAAAACCGAGTCTAATGACTGTAATTTTCATTAAGACAGCATTCACGGCCTCACAGAATTATTCACAAAATTGTTGAAGACGACCTTGGCTATCTATTGGAAAAACAAAGTGTCAATACAGTACAAGTTCAAATTCTGAATTGGGCTCTCATAATAATCGTCTCATATTAGAAACAAGAAAATACCCATCCAAAACAACGCTGAGTTGTATTGTTTATTAGAGTTCTTCCTCATAAATGATTGATGCTTATGCTGTTTACTATAATTATGGATTGTAAACATCACATAGCGGTTACCTTCCGTAATTCCAACTATTCTGCCAAACGTAAATATTTGTACATTTCATATTTTTCTGCTTTTGCGAATCCCTCAGCACCTCAGCACACACGTAGTATATTATTGTAATTCCCGGTGACAGGCAAAAATATGAGGGGTGGAAACGTTTCGCAAATCGTAGCACCTCTCGAGGCCCGTGTCAATCGTCTACGATATGTAATACATGTCGCCGACCTACTTGGCACTGTTTATGTTTTAGCGGTATCGTTTCTCCATTCTGTCGTCTATAGTACATCTGTCATCTCATCGTTAAATTCGCGAATGGTTAATAATCGACACCATTATTTGTTCTTTTGAATACATACATACATAGACTTATGCCTTTTTCCCATAGGGGTAGGCAGAGACAACAGATTTCCATTTGCTACGATCCTTACACACCTCTTTCGCCTCATTCAGTCTCATTACATTCTTTATGCATGCACGTTGGTTTAGGGTACTTTTAACTTGACCTTTCTCGAGTAAATCTCTGACTTGTTCAGAGAATGTTCGATGAGGTCTTCCCCTTCCAACTCTACCATTCACACTTGCCATATATATTTGCTTTGTCAACCTCCTTTCATCCATCCTTTCTACATGCCCAAACCACCGCAACATTCCTTTCTCAATCCTCGTTATTATTTCCTCTTTCAATCTTTTGAATACAGTACATAAAATACGATGAATGTAACGGTACGTGAACAATTTCATACAACTGTATAAACATCGGATAGTAATCATCGAATAATCTTACACTAAGCCTTTCGAACATTATGATTCATTCGATAGACTGACCCTGTTTCGTTGTAAAAGGCACTTGACAGCTTTTGTAGAAAAGGGGGCATATGTTTGTGAGATTATTGGTGTTCTACATAATATTGTACTTGAACAAACTCTCGGATTTGCGTCGTTTAGATATAGATGTCTTAAACGGAATTATGGAACCATCGAGATTTCACGAGCATTTGCCTACCACTTGCCTTATCATTTCTTATTGAAAGGATAACATTGAGGACTGAAACAGCTATACCAACAAGTAAAATAATAATCACAAGTTTAAAAACTTAACCGACCGACTTCAAATCCGATCATGACCAAATTTATATGGGACCACCCTTGAAATAAGCTCTATCACAAAAATAATTTTGTAAATCGGTCCACATTTAGCGGAGATATCACATAAAATACATATAAAAAAATACAGACGAATTGAGGACCTCCTCCTTTTTGGAAGTCGGTAGTTTAACAAAGGTTAAGGAGTGTTTTCTACTTTCATAATGACTCGTAGATCATCTTTACATTAAAATTAAAATATATGTATCGACCAACTAAACAAAGCGCAACCACAGCGTTCACGGCATACAATAAAACAATTAAATCCAATACGCCCAATGATTGTTTGGAAGTAATATAAAGTAAATGAATAAATAACATTCGCGAGGAAATACATAACACATTCGCACGTCATATAAATGAGGGGATTATGCGGAACGGCGACATTAAATGTGGAAACGTGTTCATCGTAACAAACGCATAATCCGTTAATCAATTGGGATTTCACTAGAGGGACCGGATAGATGACAGTGATTGAATTTGTACAATATAATTATTAAACTAAAAAAAAAAAAGAAACAACACGGAATTCATTGATTAAATGAGGCCGCAGATAACACTTATGCTATGAGTAAAGTTGGACGCGAACAAAATATATCTCACTTTTTCTCTTGCACATCTATAACGTAATGGTCATTCAAATTAGTGACGTTACTTAGATAAGTACGAGTATATTTTTCTACAGATAGGTGCTCTTTAATTTGAATGTAGTCATTTGTTAATTTTTCATCAGATTTATAATTGCTTTACTATTTGTGATAGATGTTAAATACCGTAAGTGCTCAAAGTGGTAGAACCATGATGTAGACAACTTTACCTACAGCTTGTAATGCCAATGCGATCAGATATTATACACCATTATCCTACAGAAAGCCACCGTGAAGGCAGCTAGCTGTTGCATTTCGCACGGCGCCGTGCATTAAATATCCCCTGACTTTTTCAATATCCACACTTTTTTTACAGGAAGTATTAGCGACGGTAACCCTTTACGATTAGGGTCTGTCTGCTCATCCGCCAGAATGAAAACAACCAAAAAGGACTTCGATAAACAAATCAGCAAAATGAAACGATACTTCTGGGGGATAAATAAATAAATAAGAATGTACCTACCGCATAAATGAAACACACTCCTCTGTATCGTTTAAGATTGATCGAAAGACGAACACGTGATGTCTATTACATTTTGGACCTTATTTATAAAAACAGTTTAACTGAGAAAATGGTAAAGAGTAGCCTGTCCCTTTTATTTTCAAAAAACGTGACACAAGGAAAAAAGTGACAGACAGACATTCTTAGCCATTTGCTCAGCTAAACTGTTTTTTATAAATAAGGCCCCTTGTGACGTCACATCGACCAATCACAGTTAAACGACACAAAGGTGTTTCGTTTTTACGGAACATTGTCGGGGGCTGGCTGTTTTTCGATCGACTTTAAAAATAGGAGAATGCCCACGATTCATCTGTATTTTCTTTAATGTATGTTACGCGGTATAGACCGATATTCAAGGTTCTTTTTCTGTTCGATAGAGCTTATTTCAAGGGTGGTCTCATATACATTTGGTCATGCTCGGCTAAGTTTTGAAGTCGGACCATCGATATATTATTTATCTAGATGCACAGTTGACGCTCGGAAAATGGGACAGCAAAGAAGTGCTTAAGCACTCCTTGTGCATACATTCGGACGCCGATAGAATTCTAAATTTCAAAAATACCAAATTTAAAAACGCTTGCTCATTTCGTTTAAAAAGCTACTTTATAACACGTGCATAGGGTTATAATTGTGCTGATTTAATCAGAACCATTGATCTTTTTTTGTTTTATTGCTGAGACCACTTTTCAGGAGGATATTTGCAAAGACCTGTGCATCTAGGGTATATTATATTGATGAGTCGGACCGTTAAGTTATTAAACATTTGCTTATACTTACGCACCGCTCAATTTACTCTCACATCTCTGGTGGAAACAGGGCTTTAGTAACGAGTTTGTGCTAAGCGGTGAACATTGAACAGTGAAGTGCAACCGCGGTCTCAACCGAATAATTAACACCGCCTAGATTTATTGCGACTGGATTTTCGGTGTCTCTGACCCCGTAACATGGTGAACGGTGAGGTGATTCACGATGTAATGACTAGCTGTTGCCCGCGGCTTTGCCCGCTGGAAATATCCTACCGTAACCGTTCATTTGTAAAGTTTCATCAAAATTCATTTAATAGTTTTTGCGTGAAAGAGTAACAAACATTCATACTCAATAATATTTCAATTCAGTATTATCTAGGGTTATTTTCACTTTTCATTAAATTGCGTCTATTTGCATAATATTATATCCACTATCGTTGGGTATTAATATATTTCGCACATTCACAAAGCTTTTCTAACCGACTTCAAATCCAATCGTGACACTATCGAACAACAATAATACAAAAACAAGTTTAAAAATTTAACGGACCGACTTTTAAACTTATCCGATCGTGACCAAATTTACATGGGACCACCCTTGAAATAAGCTCTATCGAAAACAAAAAGAATTTTGAAAATCGGTCCACATTTGGCGGAGATATCGCGTAATATACATAAAAAACACGAATTGAGGACCTTCTTCTTGTAAGTCGCTCGAAAAGTACTACTCACAAAGTGTCACGTTTATAATATTAGATTAGATTTATATTAAATACAATAATTTTATTTATTTGAATGGTAGAGCCACGCTGTAGACAGTTACGTCTACAGCAAGAATGGGTCGGTTCCACCGGTTTAATACCACTGTCTCACAAAAAACCGACGTAAAGTGGCATCTCGCTGTTGCGTTTCGATCTATATCTATAAAAAAAGTGTTGGAAATTGGAATTCTACGATGTTACAATTTCAAATACTTTATCCTGCCATTGTTCAATTAGGTTGAGTAACAATGTATTAGGGAAATAATTAAAACAAATAATAACCTCTATGACCTTAACTAAACTGAAAGTTCAGTGAACTTGCTAATCAAAGGCCTATATAAGCTTAAATAATAATTTATATTCTGTTGTCACCAACTAAAGCAAAGTAAATTAAATTTATTTTATTAAAAATGCGAAAGTAACTAAATTAAATCAGTATTAAGTTGAATAGGTCACTTATTTTAGTTTAGTCAGTTTAGTAGTCATAGAATTGTTAAACTTTAAACCAAAACTATAATCACAGTTAGATTTATTTAGGTGTCATAGCTACTAGTATTATCGATTCGCTTTCACCTGTCGCCTTCTTGGTCTAGTGGCGGTATTTATGGGCTGACCCATGTATAGATCCTGGGTTCGGTTCCCAGGTCGAGCAAAGCGACTTTCTAATTTGATTTTTCGTAAAAACTAAGCCAAATAATTTCTACAACATGCTTGAAGAAATGTGTTGCAATGACCCCACATTGGCGTGGGATAAAAGGATTTGTCGCCTCCTTGGTCTAGTGGCAGCATATATGGGCTGTGGACCGAGAGGTCGTGGGTTCCCAGGCCGGGCAAAGCTAATTTTCTTATTTAATTTGCCAGGGATTGAATCCCCCGGCATGGGTTCACGTCAGACAGACAGCCGGTCGTAAAAACTTAACCAAATCCTTTCTGTAACATGCTTGAAAAAACTGTGTTGCGCCGACCCCACATTAAGGTGGGATAAGGGCAGGTAGAAAGAAAGAAGCTTAACAATTAATCTAAGGAAGGATAGCATCTCATCTATTACTTTAGCCAAAGAAAGGCCTATCTTAACTGGCAGTTACAATCGTCTGATGGCGCCTACAGACCGGGCCAAACGAAGGCAAACGAATCATGCCTGTTTAATTCCCACAACAGCGAAAGTTTGTTTGTGTGAACGGAACAGGTATAGATTCGTTCGCCTTCGTTCGGCCGGTGTGTACCGGCCATCATACGAAGCCTGCATATCAACCGCCACGCCGATCAAATTGTGCTAGCGCGATAAAGACTTCATTTAACGAGTTTGACGTCAATGTAATCCGATGCAATGCTTATGTAGTTGACGCAACGCTGTCGGCGAGGTTCTGTTACAATCCGAGTAATTTTTTACAAGAAAATTTTTGCTTTGTCTGTCAGTGTTTTTATTTTGTAAAAAATGACTCGGATAAAGTCGAAGTTCGATTTAAAAATTCCAAATCCTCACCGAGTTCGTTTCTTTGACTTAGAATTAGTCGAAGTTCGCTCCATAGATCTCAGCCCAAATGGAAGCGTTCAAATAGGAAGGCGTTCCTATTTGAACGTTTCTACTTCGTCCGGCCACGGTCACCTCATCATTACGTACGTAGTTAGTACCGAGTCTAGTAGTCTAGTCCTTTTAAGTCCGCCGACCCTGACGCTGACCTACCAGGTCGGGATAACGCCAGGAAAAAAAACAGAAAGACGTTGAGTAATAACGTATGTTACAAAGAATGTTTATTTACCTACCTCAAGAAGTAGTCGTGCACAAACTCCTGGTTCTCATCGAGCCATGCTTCTGTGCGTGCACACTCGGCGTCGTAGCAGGTGGGCGCGGGCATGCCGCCGCCCGCGCCACCTGCCGGCTCTTCTATGCTCCGCAATTGAAGACCTGCAACAACAGAAATCCGTGTAAGTCAAAGACATTCAACAGTATACGGGACAACAGCACAAAACTTGTGATCCACAAAAGTTATGACCTAGTGGTCATAAGTCGCTCAGTTTATTTGAAATATACGCACGCCAGGTCGGCCAGCGTAATAATATTGAGAGAATAAACTTATCTTACGTGATTCTTAACCATTCACAAAATATTCTGGGGTGTAAATTGTAATAATCGCCCTCGCATTGTAATAAGTGGTTGATGGTGGTACTGAAGTTTGAGATCAATTTTTATGTATGGAAACTCGCTTGATAGCCCCTCTATAGTTAGTAATATTAAATCTCTGTAAGTACTAACCATACACGTTTTTTAGTTAAAGTTAATGATATAGGGCGACTTACTAATCTAGAGTTACACCTTATCTCAATTTATCTTACAGATCTCTCTTATCTTTAAATCCAGATTTGGAATAAATAAAAATTGATCGCGGAGCTCCAAGTAGCCCTTAATATATTTTTTTAGTTAAAATAAAGGACAGATAAGACGTACGCTAAGCTGACGAGAATGTATGAAAATACTGATAAAGCAAAAGTAATATAACAGAATCGGGGAGGTTGAAATCTATAATCTCTGGGATTCAGGCGTGATAAAACGTATAATAGACACAACTCAAGTAAAATTCTACAAAAGGGATAAAGTTTAACTCAAGTAACGCAGCGCCTTGGGATTTTCACATTCGCGAAAACTAAAGGTTGATAATATTTTGGGATATTGGCTTGGCTCTGAAACTGAAATAAACTAGTATTTTAAATGTATATGTTACTAGCTTATAACAAGTAGAGGTATATTATGTTTCATGTTTGTTAGCTTTTGCCTGAAAAAATAACGTGGATATACAGTATACTTTATCCTAACTCGTAGTCCAAATCTCGCTTTAGTTGGGTGCCAAACTAATCCGTTGTCTTTAATACACAACTGATTATACAATCGTTCAAACTCACAAACATTAGTAGGATTGTTTTACCTACTTAAAAAATGTCTTCGCGTCTACATTTCATCGCGTCTTTTTGCATTCGATACACACATCTTGATTTCACATTTGTATTAAAGATAGAATAATTTTCGAGGCATCAGTTGGGTTAATTTACGTATGTAGCTGCAAATTGTAAAGACTAAGGCTGAGATCTATAGAGCTAACTTCAACTAAGTCTGAGACTTCCACTGAGACCCAGTCATATAAACGAACTCACTGAGGATTTGGAATTTTTAAATCGAACTTTTACTTAGTTCGAGCCAGTTTTTACAAGAAAAACAGACTGACAGACAGACTAAGCAAGGATTATGTCGAAAAATATGACTGGAACTAAACCAAATTTCTATTTAAAAATTCCAAATCCTCAGTCGAACTTAGACTTAGTCGAAGTTCGCTCTATAGATCTGAGCCTAAATGCTACGCTAAGTCTGAGTTCGGTTGGTGGAGGAACACAAAAACAAACCTAAAATTACAAAAGTTTATATCATCATAGTCATTATATGTATGAACATGTATGATCTATCGATGCCCGTGTCTTCGTGAGCGTTGATATTATCCCACGGGGAATTTTCATTATCACTGTATAAAATTCCTATATTCCTCTGACACAAACTATGCCACGAATTGCTAGCTGAGACAAAAGGCAACAAGCGTGTATATGTATGGTATGTAATAATAGTAATTTTATAGAATAGAGGAATAAAACTACCTTTGGAAAGTACCAATTTTCAAGTAACATATACGGTGTAAAAGGACCGACTCATTTATCTCACAGATAACAGAGGCAAAGACAGCTCGCTGTTGCGTTTCATTCTTATGATTTCCAGAGCTCAAATCCAATCCCTCCCCTTCCCAATCCCTATGAGGGGAATAGGGATTCCTTTAAGATTAGCATCCTTTGAAGTGGAAATCAAAGTATAAGATTGATTTATTTGCTAATAAGTAGATACTAGAGTACTAAAAGATATCATATTGTGCCAAGATTAAATAATGTGAGGCCGTCTCTTTAGAAATTAAAGGTCTATGATGATCAAATTAGCTGTTTTACGTTTTTACTTGTCCTTAAAATGACTCGAAATTAACTCGATACCAAGTTCAAAGAGAACAAAAAAGTAGACAATTATGTACCAAAGCCTGGACCTTCTCGACGGAAGTCGCCATTCTTACAAGTAACGAGATAACTTACTCCGAAACGTGATTCATAGTAGACAGTCATTTTAACAGGTTTCTCACAATTGTTTGATGGTCATTAACCAGACGTGGGGTTCCCAATACGGTAAGATGGTGATGTGGTTAAAAAAAAACTAGCAAAGTTGACGAGTCTTAATTCATATTACTTCGTGATAAAAGACCCAATATAAACTAGGTATAGGCAGAGGTGCAACTAATACGCTTCATCATCATCAATCATAGGACGACCACTGTTGGAGATAGGCCTCCCCCAATACAGGTATTCCTGTTGGGGGATTTAAGCTTCATTCAGTTGAAATGTTTGACCGTCTCATTAGGGCTTAGATTCTTCGTGCTTGGTACAGATGGAGTTCTTATATTCATGGATGAGACATACGGTCCCATGATAGGGATGCTCCCCGAAAGAATCCTACCTAATAAATATTTTCTATTATGTGGGAAGCACCTACCTAATACATCTGAGTTTCCTCTGTTCCATAATTTACAACAACCACATAAACTAAAACTCATTCAGAAAATCACAGAAACCACCTATATCAAATTATTAAACGTCATAAAACGTCAAACCTGACGGACAGTCAGAACTCAGACCAGTATCAGTGGCTAACTAATAAAAAGTTTTAATATCAGACCTATGTGATAGTTTTTATTTCTCAGTATGAGTCAGTCTCAAAAAATTGGAGCTGTGGTTGAACCAAAAAGGAAAGGGGAACAGTATAGATCGAAAAGTAAATTGATGATGTCGATTAACAACCTAATGCTACAAATTCTGGTATGCTTAGGACTATGCTCTCGAAGTAATACTTTATAGCTCTACACAGTGTTCCACGACAGACTCCAAGACAGAGGCCCAGTGGTATACAGACCAGTCGCACGAGCCTCGTACGATCTCTTGCAATCTATAGTGCCATCATTTGTAACATTTACTTACATAACTAAATCGCTCGTCCTTGTTCTTTACCATTAATTACAATTCGACCTCTTACCAGTGTTCCCTTCAAAACAATCGAACGTGATTGACTTATATATTTAGTGTGTACGTGCTTAGATTCACGACCTCCTTCAGCCATTCGGTGATCACCTGTGTATTGTTTGCTTAAAACTATGCGTAACCTTCCTCATCTAAATAAGTACATGTTTTATTGTGTCTTAACTATCATTGCTGCCGATACTAATGGTATTGACATTATTACTTCTATAGTTAGCGTGACTAATGTTGTTTACCATTAATTCTTATGTAAACATGGACATAATCAGTTTCAATTTAATCAAGATTGTGTTTAACAAAAGTGCACCTTGTTCAATATTAATTGACGAAAAACTTCCATTCACGTGTCAGACAGGTGAATTTTAGTAATATTGTCGAAGAAATGAATCAATTTTGAAGAATCTTTGAAATTATTGAGTGGTAGAGCCATTCGCGTTGTAGATAGTTACGTCAGTTGTCGAGTTTCTTGGTGCTTGTTCTCAGACCAATATACTTTTTCGACGCACCGGTAGATTCAACGACGCGTAAATGTGCTCTTTCCTTCTATCTACCCTTATCCCACCCTAATGTGGGGTCGGTGCAACACACTTTTTCAACATGTTGTAGAAAGGATTTGGCTTAGTTTTTACGACCGGCTGCCTGCCTCACATCCACCCCCTCTGAGGGTAGTAAACTGTAAATGTGCCCCAGTGGCCTATTTACTCAATAAGACTTGAATTTGAATTTCACCATGAATGAAAAATTATTTATCACCGGTATCATGGGCAGTGCTGATGACTTACTATCAGATGATTCAGGTCCATCCAGGTAATTTATCGGTCTCTATTATAAAAAGTTACTAGTCTCAGCGTACGTAATTGATAGGTTGATGGCCATGATGTGGATTGAGGGACAACACAACACATCCGACAATTCGTATTCCCCGCTGGCTGCTGGGATGTTTTATGTAAATTTTTTCTCATTAGCAAAAATACAACCCCAGTTTCTTCATCAAATTCAAAATTCAAATAATCAATGTTTTATCTTTATTTTTGCTTCTCTTAGAACCGTCATTCATATCCATAATGCCAAGTAAAATATATTGTTTTTACTTCAGCTAAGTTACTATAGCTGTACATGAAGAAACTGGGTGTTAGTGATTCAAAATAAGCGGCCGTACTACACAGCATGGCATCAAATATTCAGTTCATACAATACGTATAATTGGTAGTAGACTCTATGCCCCATTAAAGACAACACAAAATAGCCACGACAACAAGTCCTTAATTGCAATAGACATGGCCGATGACTATCACATCATAGCTGTTGATATCATCGCGTGTTGTTAATTAAACCCAGCAAGGATAAATGTTTGCTTTCGCCTAATTGAAATTGACACAAGGTGGCTCGCACGAGGATTCAGTGGTTATTGGATATCGAGTGCGTATATTATGTGGATTCGATGATGCGTGTATAATCCATACGTTGTTATTTCGAAATATATTTTTGAGTGGTAGAGCCACGCTGTAGACAGTTACGTATACAGCACGAACGGGCCGACTCGACCAGTTTGATACAACTGTCTCACAGAAAACCGACGTAAAGTGACAACTCTCTGCCGCGTTTCGTTTGGTGAGTGAGATTTCCGGTGAACCAATTGCCCGCCTCCATTTCCCAATCCCTATTTATCTCCTTTCAGGTTGGCAATGCACCCACGATTTTCTTGGGTGTCTATGGACGATGGAGATCACTTACCGTCAGGTGACCTATCTGCTCGTTTGCCAGTAGCTGCTATAAAAAAAAATTTAGATCGTGCTACCAATCAATTCGTTCAGACCTTCCTTTCGCAAACCGTTATAACAAGGTTATACCCAAGGTTTCCCACAAAGAGCGGATAGCGGTAAGCCCAGCGTTGGACGTCTACCTAAAAGCTGGATACAGGCTCTGATACAGGTTGCAGGAAGTCGCTGGATGCAGGCCGCTTCCAACAGCTCGATCTGGATGCCCATATAGTCCAGGTTAATCTACAATCCTATATCCTATATTCTCTATTTCTTATTACAGTCTATTCTAGTAACTCAAAACACAAAGTTTAATTATTATTATTGGGAATAATAATTAAAACCTAATCGTGATAGAATCCATAAAAATAGTTTTATTTCAATAGTGAAAAACCTTTAATTAAACTTTGTGTTTTGAGTTACTAGAATAGACTGTAATAAGAAATAGAGAATTAGTCCTAGGTTTTCTTAGCACTTAAGCTTTTTCTTAGACGTTTCCAACAGATTTTATACTTGCTTCGACCTTCAAAAAAGGAGATTCTTCATTCGTCTGTATGTGTTTTGTATGTATGTTACGCGATATATTCGTCGAATGTCGACCGATTTTCAAGATTATTTTTGTTTCGGTAGAGCTTATTTCAAGGGCTGTCCCATATAAATTTAGTTACGATCGGATTTTGAAGTCAGTCCGTAAGATGTTTTATTATTATTATAGGTTGTTGCTCGGTGGCGTGGTTGTATTTCGGTACGACTACTGTACTGAGGGCTCGGGTTCGATCCCCGGGTCGGGCAAAGTGACATTGGATTTTTCCATATCAGCCCGGAGTCTGGAATTTGTGCCATTATTGGGAATAATAATTAAAACCTAATCGTGATAGAATCCGTAAAAATAGTTTTATTTCAATGTATAATATTCGCGTAAACTTAAGAAATCAGTATTTTTCACTATTCCTAAATATATAATACGAAAGAAATAAATAATGTCTTTGTAGTGACAATTTATAAAGAATTGTCTCCTATAATGGAGGAAGATTGCGATGCGACTCGCGGCGAACTGATATTCATTATCTACCAACAACTGTTTGCCGTTATTTTTTCGTTTAATATTATGGCAAGAAAAATTTACGGCCATTAGGGCGTTACTTACTGCGCAGAGCAATCAATCTTCTGTTTTTATCTGCACAATTACATTATTTTCATGCACAATGAATTACTAAAAGTTTATGTTTTGGGACCTGTCCAAGATAATTGTATTTTCCTAATTACGCGTAGTTACGGTTTTTGTAAAAACTTTTCACCTTAGACCAAACAACTAAGAAGAGTTTTTAATTCATCTGTTATTTTTCTAATGTAAGTTTCGTGGTATTTCTTCTATCAATTTAACTGCTAAGGGGTGCCCCATATACAATGGATATTTTAAGATCTGATGGCGGAATGCCAGTAAAATAAAAAAAATTAAGCCTCTTCTACAAACAATTTTTGATAACATACACACCATCAATTAAGTTTTAAGCCTCACATGCATTATTAATCGACATTAAAAAAGGAGGAGGTTAACAATTAGACGGAATATTTTTTTATGTATGTTTCCCGATTATTCGAAGACGCCTGTGCCGATTTGAGAAATTCCTTTTTTTTTGTCTCCCAGATGGTCCCATTGGCACAAGTCAAGATCTAAAGATGAAATCCCAGAAAAATCGAGGGCAACTCTTAAGTTTTATAGAGACCCATAATGTTTTTATATATTTTTTAAAGCTATTCAGATATTTGCGTCTGATACTCATGATCTCATGTTGCTGAGCTGATTCTTTCTTTCTACCTGCCCTTATCCTGCGTTAATGTGGGGTAGGCGAAACACACTTTTTGAAGTATGTTGCAGAAAGGATTTGGCTTAGTTTTTACGACCAGCCGCCTGCCTGACGTCAACCCTCTCTGAGAAATCCAGTCCCGAGCAAATTAAATTAGAAAATTTGCTTTGCCCGATCTGGGAATCGAAAACAGGACCTCCCAGTCTCCAGCCCATACATTGTCATTAAAGGCGAGCCGATGTTGGAAATATAACTCCTTAATTATTAGGATTTGGTGGATAAATCTTTCGATATTATAGGCTCGTATAGACCGCTACTTAAGTTCCTTTGAGCTTTGCAGGTGAGCTGATGATGGAAGGAACACTCCTTGTTAGGAGTTACTGTATAATTCTTAAAGTACCAGATAGACAACTATTTCGGTGATTGCGTCGAGAGTCTCGATTTTATGCTACTGAACACTGATATTTAGCCCCTTACTTATAAAAATATTTAAGCGCTGCTTATCTTTATACCATAGGTTGTCCCTTTCATTTTTAAACAATGTAACGCAAGGAAAAAAGTGATAGGCTATTCTTAACCATTTGCTCAGCAAAAAAGGCTTTTTTAAGTAAGGCCCATTATGACCACTAAAAATAGATAAATAATAATTACAATTTAACAAAACTGAAAACCGACTTCAAAAATAATTTTCATTTATTCTGCTTCTGCTTTAATAATAAGAAATTGTTGTTATTTTTTACTTTAAGTTTCCATTTTTGAAGTCGTTTTTAAGTTTTTGTTATTGTTAATATAAATAACTACGTAAGACTTTTAAAAGTTGTTTACTTCTGTACATAAACATTCAGAAATACTTTCAAACTTTAATAATTGACAGTGACACGCGCATAATAAACGAGTCTGCTAGACTCTTTTCGTATTAATGAAATTACCATATTTCAAACTACATATTATGAGACTTCGCGTACAATTTGCATATTTATTATATTATTTAAACAACGACCGCTTATCGATTAAAATTTGATTAAGCACATATAAATTTAAATTTTAAAATCCGATACATTGACTTGTTAGTCATAATATTAAAATACATGTTTATTCATGTAGGTATAGCTCATCATATCTGAATCAGAATGATAAGTCTAGTGTAACGCCACGCTCCTGCTTCGTTTCTAATAAAATTCTTATCCGTTTGAACAAAAATAAACCATGTATTTAATTGAAAACGTATATACACACACGTGCACACACGCCTGGGTCAATTGGAGTACACAGAGACTGTTGAGCACCACAAGCTACGATCCTGACACACCTCTTTTGCCTTTTCAATACTCAATTCAACAGTAATAATGCTGCAAAATCCAGTTACAAACTGTCTCGTGTGAGAATTTTGTTAAATTAGTCCTTCGTCCTATGTAACGTTTGATCTACGAATCCCTAAAGATTTTCATAAAATACAATGCATAAGCCTGGCAAATATTTAAATATCGTTATTGCAGACACATTCACTTAACTATTTATATCAATCTAAGTACTATTTACAATCGAATATGTAATACTGAGTGTCTGTGTTTTATTGCCTCGGTGGCGTGGTTGTGTTTCGGTACGACTACCGTCCTGAGGTCTCGAATTCGATCCCCGGGTCGGGCAAAGTGATATTAGATTTTTCCATATCTGCCCGGAGTCTGGAATTTGTGCCCGATATGGCGATAGGCTCGCCCCCTATCGCATCTGGGACGGAACTAAGCTCGGCGAAATGTGGGTGTACTAGTTCGCTAGTGCGCCTCTGCCTACCCCTTCGGGGATACAGGCGTGAGCTTACGTTATGTTATATTTTAGTTTCAACTACTTCGCATAAGGAACTAAGAAGAAGGTAAAAAGTTTGCTAATTTTATATCTATGCAGAAACAATAGTATATACTAAATACATTACTGATTTCTTAAGTTTACGCGAATATTATACATTGAAATAAAACTATTCTTACGGATTCTATCACGATTAGGTTTTAATTATTATTCCCGACGTTTTCGTGATAGAATCCGTAAGAATAGTTTTATTTCAATCTAAATACATTAGTTTAAAATTTAGATATGTTTCATGAATAAATGAATATAAAATTATTATTGAATATTTAAAATAAGAAATATCGTTATTTTATTTTCATAAAAAAAATGTCAAAAATCTTATTGGTCTCTAATTAATTACGAGTAGGAAGCCGAAATATTATAATAAGCTTGAGTAACAAGCCAGAAAAAAAAAGAGTTGGCAATCCAAAAATACAAGTCATAAAATCAGAATTTTACGATCTACTTATTCATTTTTCATATAACACGTTACATCACTATCAAAATATTTAATACACCGGTAAGTTTATATAGTCAGTTTATTTTATTCTCGTCTATCCAGGGGGGTTACCACCACCTCTTATAGCAGGATTATTATAATGTTACTTGTACCGATTCCCATACAAAACAAACGAAGAAGGATTATAATAATACTGCTATAAGAGGTGGTACTTACCCTGCAGTAGTTTATCATAGAACATGTTTGTACGCACAAAGCGGCGCAGCGCGAGCAACCATAAATACCGAACAGTTAAACTTGCAGAATCCTTATGTCAGGAAGCAAATATTTCAACATTCCGGGGGTTAAGTTAAAATGTCTCCTCTAACCCCCATGTTATGTAAATGTTAGCAATTGTGCCCTCATTGCTGAGAGCGTTATGCAAACCACTCAAAAGTTCACCAACAATTTTACGTATGCACGCAATGTTGTTATAAAGACTTTGATGCTGTGTCTCTCTCTAATTTGAAACATTTACAATCCATTTAATTTAACAAGCCCATTTCGAGGACGTTCCGCTGTAACTATGCTGGCACTTAGCGAGATTGTCTCGTATGAAATTATAGTGAAAACGTGGATCATTGTCGCGTAATACAATATTCACGGACCATTGTAACGAGTAATGAGGTTTTATCATAATTAGATATTAAACGCGTAAATGTTGCTAAAAGTTTACGCTCGAATAAATTGTGACTTCTGAAGGACGCTTATAAATAAACGCCACGTGTTTGCTCAAAGCTTATTGAATCCAGAAATACTTAGAAGACGACGCGACGTTTATATCATATATGAATAGGAAGACGCGCTCGAAATAATAAAGGATCGGCTTAGACAGACTTGTATGCTTTGTTCAATAATAACCTCTATGTAGATGCTATTACATAATCGTCCACAACAAAGAAGAATGAAATTAGTAATTTATTTTCCATTAAGACATAACGTGATATGAAAAGAGTTCATACACGAGAAGATATACTGGCTCTTTTTGTTCCGTTTTATTCCAGATATCAAATATCAGTGACGCAAGATTTGAAGCGGCTTATTCACTGGGGAACTACGTAACCTCACTTGTACAGTGATAATGTACACATGTTTTAAGCGCTTGTCGCTTTGAAGACACGCGTGGATTATGTTATGAAAGATTATTACATTAGGCCTCATTCGCAACGAGCGCTTTTTCAACGCGCGTTAAAAAAGCGTGGTAATATAACAAATTAATTTTAGTATAGTTATTCAAATGCCGCGCCGGTCCATTTAAAACACGGCGATTTTTTGGGGAGCGGTATGTAGAATACAGATTAACCTTATTACAAACAAGATAAGAATGATTTTGAAGTACCCATATGAACAGACATTTTTTTAAATTTATCTTTAGTCTTCGTCTCTTAGCGACCATATCGCCTAGTTTTAAAAACAAAAATATACAAAACAAAACAATAAGTTAATGTTGAGACGCTTTTTTTAACGCGCGTTGAAAAAGCTCTCGTGCGCATGAGACCTTATGATGAAACAACGTAGTAAAACAGACGAAACTATAACAATGTCTGTAATTTTAAGCCCATATATACTAACTATATCGATAAAAATAACACAAAAAACGCCCTTGTATTATGAGGTTTTGCTAAATCAAAGTAAGTACAAAAAAATGTAGCACCGTTTATTTTGTAAGGCTTTAAGAAGTTATCATTTAATCTTATTAGAGGAGTTCGCAGTGTAGGTAATGTGCTAATAAAAATTAACTATGTAGTTAATGGTGTGTAACTGCGGTCTGCGACATTAAAAATAATATTTACAACGACTTAAAATATAGAAAGATATTAGGAACTCTACGATTACAAGTTTCATTTACAACTCACTTTAGTATTGTAGTTTCATATATTACAAGACCCGAGTTTTTAGGCATTTCACGCTAGCGACTACGTAACGGCGCGTACACACCGGACCGAATGAAGGCGAACGATTCATGTCTGTTTCATTCCCACAACAGCGAGTTTGTTTGTGTGAACGGAACAGGTATAGATTCGTTCGCCTTCGCTCGGCCGGTGTGAACCCACCGTAAAATATTAGTATAACAAACGTCAATTCTCCACGTGACCGTCAGCATTCGGGTGTTTGTCAAACGCAAAGAATTTAAACGCGTCAAACGTATATTTTTCCGTAATCACTAGCGTGATTTATCAAAACCTTTGATCGAGCTACTGCTGCGGCCTGAGCAGGAAAATTTCAGACAATCGTAAATGTATTCGAGCTCGCTGCGCACTGATGACATGGTTAATATTTCATACAACTTTCATAGACGCGCATCAAGTTCGCATACATTTATGATTGTCAGAATTTTTCCTGCTCGGGCCACTGGTCTTTTATGATGCATACTCCCTACCATCCATATCATCATCATCATCATCAGCCACAGGACGTCCACTGCTGGGCATAGGCCTCCTCCAAAGAAAAAGAAATCCCATACATATAAATTCAAGTAAATAAGCAAACGTAGTTCATTCAGCCAGACAGCCTCCGTGGCGCAGCAGGCGAGCAGCCGGCTGTGAAGCGAGAGGCCGCGGGTTCGATTCCTGCATTGAGGCAAATGTTTGTGTGGCCCACTGGTATTTGTTTCAAGTCTGGGTGCTGTGAGACCGAAAGTCTCTCATAGTGTGGGGTCAGGATTTATTTACAGGTTATCATAAAGAAGAACACGTCATACATACATAAGCAAATAAGCTGGATCTGCAAAAAATATTGACCATTGTTAAAAAACCTTACGACATATTGTTTAAACTTTGTTTGAACTGTATTCTTTGCATAGGTGTTATAAGAATGTATAATAAAATATATACAACACTAACTTATGCTGCTATGGGCTTTAAAAATGTTGAATCGAAGGAAAAACATAAAATTTCATATTTTACAAATTTAATCAATTAGAACACCCACATTTTGCCACGCTTAGTTCTGTCTCATATGTGATAGTGGGAGAACCCATCGTCATATCGGGCACAAATTCTGGAATTTGATATTGCATTTTTCAATTTCAGCCCGGACTTATCACTTTGCCCGACCCGGGATCGAACCCAAGACCTCAAGACGATAATCGTATCGCGCACGCAATACCACTACGCCACGCCACCGAAGCAGACCTGTCTTCCCGAAGGAGTAGGCAAATAGCGAACTAGAAGACCTTCATTTCGCCTAGCTCTTTTCTGTCCTAGGTGTGATAGGGAGGAGGCTATCGCCATATCGGGCACAAATTCCAGACCCCGTAATACTGAGTCGAAAAATCTAATATGACTTTATCCGACCCGGGGATCGAACCCGAAACCTCAAGACGGTAGTTGTACAACAAAAGTTATACAACTACTCCGCCGAGCAGCCGCCGATTTCAGATTTTTTAATGTATTTAAAGTTAAGTTTAAAACTTTTTTTCTTTCTACCTGCTCTTATTTCACCTCAATGTAGGATCGGCGCAACACAATTTATCAAGCGTGTAGCAGAAAATGTTTGGCTTAATATTTACCACCGGCTGCCAGCCTGACGTCAATCCCCTCTGGGGGATCGAGTCCCGGGAAAATCGTGTTAGAAAAATACCTCGCCCGACCTCGAACCCAGGAACTCTCGATCCAAAGCCCATATACGCAGCCGCAAGTCCAAAAAGGCTACAATAGTTTAACATAAGCCGCATCTCCCGCACTAAAGTATTGCACAAAACACCTACACAAAACATGGTTGTGCTACATATTGTTATCTACGGTCCAATGTTCTATGAGCAGGAGACAGTGAAATCATTGTTTTTTTTTATAGCAGAAATTGGCAAAAGATGCGTCACCTGATGGTAAGTGATCTCCACCGCCCATAGACATCCAAGACACAAAAAGAATCATGGGTGTGTTGTCAACCTAAAAGAAGGGAAGGGGTGGAAAAAGGGATCGGGAAAGGGAGGGGGAAATGGGCCACTGGAAATATCACTCACCGAACGAAACCCGACAGCAAGCTGCCACTTTACGTCGGTTTTATTGTTTTGAGTATGTGTTTTTGTGTTTTGTTTCGAGAAAAACAAGTGCAGAAGACGCCTTTAATTATACACAATACCTGGTATGTACATATATCAACTTACATACGTACACCACACAGTTTTATGTAATTTGTGACGCGAGTGTAGACTGTGGGGTACCGCCCGCCCACATATTGACGTAGATGACTTCTAACAATAATCCTTTAACGTGGTAAATTGTTCCAGACACGAGAGCTATACCGCATATTATAGGTAACATTGAGCAATTGCAAAGCACACGATATTCCAATAGAACATCGCAATATAAAAAAAAAATAACACCCAACAATCACACACATAGTCCTGAGTCCTGACTCCACACTAAGATGAAATCCTGTGTCGCAGGTATCAGGAACTACGACAGACTTTCGGACACAAAACATTTGTCTCGGTGCGAGCATCGAACCTGCAGCCTCTTGCTTCACAGCCGGCGATTCACCAGCTACGCCACAGAGGCTGTTTTAAAATAATGATCCGAAATATAATTTTACTGTTCCATGAAAATTAATACATTACCTATTTGATTTTATTTTATTTTATTTGTAAAGACAAGTCATTGGCTTATCACTATACACTTAAATCATAATATCATAATATTATTATTATAACCGTAGTTTTACCGCCGAATGTTCATACACATAAGGTCGCCTTATGTCATTTAAGGCCGCCTTATCTGTCAAAATTGTGTGGCGAAAATCAATATAAGAAGCCGTTAAAGTTGAGCAGCGTTTGACCATTCGGGCGTTGGTCTAGTCTAAGACTACCGTTATTATAATATGATTAATGTATGTGTCTAGACTAAGACTAATAGCTTCTTTTTTCGAAAAGACAAGAAACCCACAAAATCTAAGGATACATATAAATATTAAAATAATAACTGTACCTTTTTAGTTTTCACACAAACGCAGTCACAAAATATCCACACATGTAACATCAATACGATTTATGAATATCGAATTACCTACATACTAATGGATATCTGTAGAATATTTTAGAACAGCAACGGGAAATACTAACTCAAATGTCAAATATATTAATCTAGAAAAGATACATTGTAATCCTGTAATGGCGCGTACACACCGGCCGAACGAAGGCGAAAGAATCTATACCTGTTGCGTTCACACAAATAAACTTTCTCTGTTGTGGGAATGAAACAAGCATGATTCGTTCGCCTTCGTTCGGCCCAGTGTGTACCCGCCATGATGGGTTTCGTAAAAGCGTGGTACTATATTTGTATTATTGTCTACATTACGGGAGCCATCGCGTATCCAGCCACGGAGAAAGATAAAACATCCACTCCAAAATGTACATATAGTGGTCCACACAAACATTTGTCTCAATGCGGGAATCGAACCCGCGGCCTCTCGCTTCACAGCCGGCTTCTCACCCGCTGCGATACGGAGGCTGTTATTTATCTGTGGAAAATAATCAGATTCATATCAGCTAGCCCAAAAAGGTGTTACTTCTATCGCATTGACTGTGATGCTACTCTCGTCTGGTCTAGGCTTAGGGCCTCGTTCACCACCCTCGAGTAAAGTGTCAAGTAGGCTAATCGTCAGTTAAAGTCACCCGTAACTGCATGTGTGAATTTCACGACGTTCGAGTAGCATGCATCTTGTGATTAAACTGGCCAGTAAGCTACTTGCCACGTCGTCTGCCAAGTAGCGCGTTTACTTGACGGTTAAAGTTTAGAGTAGGCAGTTAATTGTACATTTTATCGTAGTTAAATAAACTATAAAATCAAAATATAGTAGTCATACCTTAATAACGATGTTTAACGTTTTAAATGAACGTGTTAACTGTAAAATAGTCTTTCATTTAAAAATCAAGTAGTTTCAACAAAAACAAACTGTAATTCGGGCGAAGCGAACACCGATGTCCGGAGGGGGTCACGCAAAACTCGACCTTATGGACACACGATTTAGTACCTGTGTAACTATTTATATAGCAAAAAAAGGGTCCGGTAGGTTTTTGTGTCATGTGGTGCGCACCTGGGACGAGTCACGAGTGTTTTTTTGCCAAAATAAGATACTTTTGACGTAATATTGAACGAATGGGACGCAGCATTTGTGATATCATTCACTTAACCAGCAAGTTGCTACTCAGAGCTCTAATTTTGCTTGTGAAATTAACAGAAGTTACTCGGAACTCTTATTTGTCAATTAACGCTAGTCAGAAAGTAACTAATCAACACTTTTACTTGGAGTTGGTGAACGAGGCCCTTAGGGTCTAAGTAAAAATTTTCTCCATGTAAATTATTCACTAGAATACTCACTCAATTGGGTAGGTACTTGACTGATTTTTTTATTAATTTTATAAGAAATTTCCATCACCTAAAATATAGCACAGAAAGAAATATTCTTAAAAATAAAAAAGGTAAAAGCCTTTGAAGTTTGATGTAACCTTCAACTGCAGGAAAGATAAACATCCGTATAATCACGTCACAGCCATAACGGTACTTTAGTTGGAAAGGGACAACAAGATATCCCCACTACGGCCCTATTCTTGGTCAAAGCAAAATTTAAAATTACTGCCTCATTTTTCAACCAATTTCGATGCAGTTTTTACAAAAGGATTTAATTTCTAGCTCATTTACATATAAAAAACGCGTATAAAATCAAACATAGTCAAGTACCCAATTGTCACGTCTTATCATGCGTGCCATCTGCTGCACATACTAATATTCTCTTGCGCGTACTAACATATGTATGTACATATCGACCTATCCAAAGAATAAAGTTACATATGATAATGAATCGAAATTGCTTTCTTATTTTTCTGAGCTAATATTGACCTGTATATTTAATTAGTAAATATTTTTAAGCTATGTCATAATTTAACTTATTATTACGCTATAACTTAAAAAAAAAACATTTGCTAGTTAAATATATAGGTCAATATAAGCTCAGAAAAATAAGAAAGCAATTTCGATTCATTATCATATGTAACTTTATTCTTTGGATAGGTCGATATATGGCCTTACTTATAAAAACAGTTTAGCTGCGCAAATGGCTAAGAATAGTTTGTCACTTTTTTCCTTGTGTCACATTGTTTAAAAATAAAAGGGACAGACTATTCTTTACCATTTGCTCAGTTAAACTGTTTTTATAAGTGTCATTATACCGTTGCTTATGATAGATAATATGTGCCTTACTAATAAAAGCATTTTTAGCTGAGCAAATGGTTAAGAATAACCTGTCACTTTTTTCCTTGCGTTAAATTGTTTAAAAATGAAAGGGACAACCTATGCTATAAAGATAAGCTGCGCTTAAATATTTTTATAAGTAAGGGGCTAAGTTACTCGACTAACGGCCGGTTTCAACAAATGATCTCAGTAGAGTGCAGATAGAGCGCTATTATGAACCAATCAAATCACGTCATTTGACGGAGTCATGTTCAAACGGTGTTCTTATTGGTTAATTTTTGTAATCTATCTGCACATTCGAACTGAGATTGTTTATTAAAACCGGCCGTAAGTGACTGTTGTAATCTATTTTGTATTAAAATGTTCACGGCACGTGAGCAGGCGATAGCTTATCAATTCCCAACAAGAGTGCCATGATAACCTCATGCTCAAATATATGACATCGTAAACTGTACTCTGTTTTATTCATCATAAAACTTCGTTCAATAGAGGAAATTAAGTTGACCATAAAAGCAGTATCTAAAAGTGTACCGAATGGTATTTTTAAGCCGCCTTTAGCTCGAACCTGAGAATATATAGCCTCGTAAAAGTGTAACAGCATCTGTATTTTAAACGTTAAATAAAATGGTAAATTATGTGCACACACACAGTAATGTTGCGATAACAAAACAACAAAATAATACTCCATTCAGAGCAAGTTACAATTTCCTACTTTATAAACAAATATTCTTTGTTAGTCGTATGTAGACACTTATGTTTTTAGTTTATACAGATAATTATTTATAATGATAATTTTGAGTAGACAAATTATCCACCATTTGGAATTTCCCAGCACGCCAAAAACTTGAAATGAAGAATTCTTATTACTACACATTTATTAGCTTTCATTTGCATAATTTCAATCCAAAATTTTTGACTTGGCATTTATTTTATCTTTATTTGAATTGGTTAGATTTACCCATTTAGGTGCGTTTTTATGTTACTAAAATATTTTATTATACATTTAACTCACGTAACTCATAACATAAGCTCACGCCTGTATCCCCGAAGGGGTAGGCAGAGGCGCACTAGCGAACTAGAACACCCACATTTCGCCGAGCTAAGTTCCGTCTCAGATGTGATAGGGGACGAGCCTATCGCCATATCGGGCACAAATTCCAGACTCCGGGATGATATGGAAAAATCCAATATCACTTTGCCCGACCAGGGGATCGAACCCGAGACCTCAGAATCGGAGTCGTACCGAAATACCACCACGCCACCGAGGCAGTCTAATCAAGTCTAATTTAACTCACCTAAGACATACATAAACCATTAATATAATTTCGAAGATAGAAAATATGTATTGAAATAAAACTATTCTTACGGATTCTATAACCTAATCGTAGGTTTTAATTATTATCCCGACGTTTCGAAGGCTTTGCAGTCTTCGTTGTCACAGGTCAGACTGACTGCAAAGCCTTCGAAACGTCGGGAATGATAATTAAAACCTAATCGTGATAGAATCCGTAAGAATAGTTTTATTTCAATGTATAATATTCGCGTAAACTTAAGAAATCAGTAGAAAATATGTAAATATCTCTTTAGTTTATTAACTATTTACATACTTGTGTTTCCGAATTCACAGAGTTAAATTAATTAAACACGGCTAAAGGTCAACGTTTCAACGTAACACCGAGTACATACAACAACGAAATGTTGTTCTGTGCAAAAATAGTTTTAATAACAATATTGTGCAAGAATCTTAAAAGTTGGTCGTAAGTTACCGAGACCAAGAGCTCTGTTGTAATTCAATTCTGTGTGAGTGCACCAGAAAATAAAGTTAGCTTAAGTTGAGTGAAATGAAAATATTTCGCAGTTCCCCGCTATATAGACGGATGGAATTATACTATGATACAAAATTTAAATGCATCAAAAAAATCGGTTGTTCATCTTGTATTCATCATAAAATCATAATAAAATTGTAACACAGTTGCAGTCATTTTAGTCGAATATTAATTTTTAGTTTGACAGCGTTCGTGGCGCTGTGGGCGAGTAGCCGGCTGTGAAGCGTGAGGCCGCGGGTTCGATTCCCGCACCAAGACAAATGTTTGTATGGACTACAGATATTTGTTTCGGGTCAGGATGTTGTGAGACCGAAAGTCTCTCGTAGATCCTGATACCCACGACGCAAGACTCGATCTTAATGTGGGATCAGCGGCCTGAGCAGGAAGATTTCTGACAACCGTAAATGTATTCGAACTCGATGCGCGTCTATGAAATTTGTATGAAATATTAACCAAACGTCATCAGTGCGCAGCGAACTCGAATACATTTACATTTACATTAGTTTTTCGTGCTCGGGCTACGGACTTTGTATGTGACAGTTGGGCGTTATTTATTTAGTTGCTACAGAAAAATATCCCACACAAGTTTTTGTAAAATTTTATCTAAATGCCTATGAACGGCACTGCAATCTAGTGCTAAAACTTTCAAGCATTTCGTACAATTCCACACATCTTAATTTCAGTCGCGATTTAGAAAATGTTGAAAGGTTTACCGTGCTCCCTCGAGGCACTCGAGATTTTAACTACAAAACATGTATGCTTTAAATCCTAAACTTCATCGCTGTTAGTCTTACAAGAATAAGTTGGTTTCACAAAATATTTCGATAATTAAAATAAATTGCAAATGAAGGGTACTGTACGTGTGTAAGTGTACTGCAGGGTTACCACGACCTCTTATAGCAGTATTATTATAATCGTTCTTCGTTTGTTTTGTATGGGAATCGGTACAAGTAAAATTATAATAATACTGCTATAAGAGGTGATGGTAACCCTCCTGTAGGTACATAAAATGACAAAACATAAAACCTATTATAAATATTAACAGTGAAAAGCATACCGAAAAATTTATAAATAAATAACAATATTATATTTTTTTACACAAACTATATTAAAATAGACAAATTGTGTGAATACACGGTAGATAAACCTTGTTAACCCGTCGGAGGCGGCACATATACCTCTATATATATGTTACATAAGTGTATGGGCCACCGGAGCCCGAGCCGCCCGTGACTATTAATATGTTTTCCACTGAAATCAGTTCTGCACAGTGTATGGCAGAATAATAGAAAAAATGAGCATCAAATATTATTTTATGAGCCATCGTTTTTTGTGATAAGCGGAAGGAGGAGAATGAGCCCTTTGCCCAGCAGTGGGAAACAAATGGCTAAAATAAAATAATAAATAATAGTTCTGAATTAAAAATCTGCCGTGGCTACTTGTATATCCCCTCTTATCCACGTAAATTATACAAACTAACGCAACGACAATAACATTAGCATCCAAAACGACGCAAACCCGAGGTGGACCGATGAAACATCACCGCTAATTCAACTGGATACGTCGGGGGCAATTTGTTTCTCAAGTTTAAATTGCTTTGTGGCGAGGCGACCGTTCAGAACAGGTGGGAGTTATCAACCCTGCGCCCGACCTCCATTATGGCTTTTCAATTCCATTAACCGTCCACTAATGAGATACCGTTCACTGATAACACCTCAAAACAATTCTAATTGTATAACAACAGCAATTTGTGGAAAAGTTGTGTCGTTTGTTGCAACCTGTGATAGACGAGTTAATTTACACAATGGGTGCGCTAAGTAATATGTATTTTAGATTATTGGAGTGATAATATACGAGCAGTTATGTAAGCCATAGCACTATATTTTAAAGGTTTTATGTCGCTTGAGATGGTATGGTCATGTTTTGAGGAAACCTCAGGAGTACATCGGTAGCAGGTGTCTGGACCAGATCGTACTATCTCTGTGGATGGCCCCGAAAACGCTGACTGAACGTTTTGGAGAAAGATATGAGAACCAATGGTCTGACTGTGGAGGATGCTCAAGTCTGCGATGTGGAAGCGTTTGAGTAGGAAAGCGAACACCGTCATTAAGCCAGGATAACGCCCGGTGGAAATAAGACTATAGAATCTATAAAATAAGATAATACAGTTAACGAAGATCGAGATCTTAAAGTTAATATTCCAAAAGTCTCTAAGCAATATACAAACTGCTCACTAGCGCTCGATGCTATAACATCTTATAAAGATATTGACTCGGAAAATAAACATCATAAACAAGTCAAGACGATGTAAAGAGAAAACTGAATAGGAATTTGTATTAGTTAAAACGGTTCTGTAGCCAGTACAAGATCTTAGAACACGTAATGGCTTGTAGGCTTTTTACGAGCCTGTCATAAAACCACGCCAAAGGAAATCCCAAGCCACCCGACTTAAACATTACCAAGACATTAACAGACAAAAGCGGAAAATGTCACAGTTACGGTTTCACTTTAATGGAAGGGGCAAACGCTCTGAATACAAATAAAGCGAAAAGTTGTTTTTCTATAAAATGAACAATGCGATGGTATGATATTAAATTTAAAATACAAAACTCAGCTGCCAAGGGAAAAAAGAAGACGCTGCGAAATAACTCGGGGTTTTTAGCTAAGTTTTCCTTCTGTCTTTTGGTTCTTGAACTGACTGCAATTAAATAACCAAAGCACGTACTTTGAGCAATATTTCGTTTTTATCATCCAGACGTTTCTTTAAATGAAAGTATTTTTGTCAAAAAATATGTATTTATTTTGTTAATTTAATCAGCTTCTATAACCATTCATCATAATGGCATCAAGTAAACACGATTTATTGTCAGCGTGTGCGACAATCGAATCAATTTAAGCCACTTGACCTCTATATTCAGTTCAATAATATTATTTTGAAAGGCCTTTTTTCCTGGGGATTTTATTATTGTCAATATCTACTGCCAAATTGACAATTAAATTGGCTCAACGGAGAGAGTTGCCTAGTGTCAGGGATTATGCACAATCACTTCTGACTATTCAAGTTAGATAGCGCCCGAATGGTCAAACGCCTCTCAACTTTAACGGCTTCTTAGATTGATTTTCGCCATACAATTTTGACAGATAAGACGGTCTTAAACGTCATAAGGCGATCTTAAGTGTATGAACATTCGGCGGTAAATCTTTCTACTTTCTGCCCTCGGCGCAACACACTTTTTCAAGCATGCTGCAGATAGGATTTGGCTTAGTTTTTACGACTGGCCGCCTGCCTGACCTCAACCTCTGAGGGATCCAGTCCCGGGCAAATTAAATGATAAAATTTGCTTTGCCCGACCTGGCAATCGAACCCACGACCTCCCGGTCCACAGCCCAAACACGCTACCACTAGACCAAGGAGGCGACTTTTAAATTCAGATTCAAGTTAGATAGTTAGACAGTAATAACTATGTAACTATTGTCAACTAATGCTGCAGATTGATGCTAAAGGAAATCGTTTTGGAGTAACCTGAGTATTCCCCGTAATCATTTCAAAGATGTGAGGTTTACTAACCTATATGAAGGTATTGTAGATTATGTGGACTAAAGCAATTTAAAATTTCTTAATTTTACGCGAATGTTATCCCACGAAGACTGCAAAGCCAAAGTCGGGCATATAAAAAAAAATAAAACAAATCGTGATAGAATCCGTAAAAATAGTTTTATTTCAATGCAAACCTTCCTTATCAAATGTAGTTATTTTGAAAGAAAATAAAATAAGTATAAAAATATAACAATATAAGAGGTTATAAAATAAATCTTTTGCTTTTAATGTTTCGTAAAACGGCAAATTGTGTTTGCTTCAAGCACAAGGTGCTAAAGAATGTTTAATAAAATACGTCAATACTGGTGAACAGAATTCCTTGCCTCTTTGTTTTTGATATTGTTCACATATCTTGTTGGATCTCGCACATTATTTCGATTTTTTTTCATGTCATTCAATGTAGTACCATCAACTTTAATCAAAGTGGTTTTCATGTTGTCGCCTCTTTAGTCTAGTGTCAGCATATATGAACTGTGGACCGGGAGGTCCAAGGTTCGTTTCCCGGGTAAGCAAAGCTAATTTTCGAATTTTATTTGCCCCGCACTGGATCCCTCAGAGGGGGTTGACGTCAGTCCGGCAGCCGGTCGTAAAAAGATTTAGCTTAGGTGAATCCTTTCTGCAACATGCTTGAAAAAGTGGGTTGCGCCGATCCCACATAAGGTGGGATAACGGCAGGAAGAAAAAAAGAAAAAAGTGGTTTTAATGTTGCCTACTATATCCATTTTCAGAGTTGGGACCAAAATAAGCGAACCCTTTGGATGGGTTACTTCAGCAACAAAGCCTGCAAAACAGGTCACCGTTAAAGACACAAAAACTAGAAAAAAGCATTGCAGAGTGTGTCAAGGGCAAGCATAATGTATGAATGTAGACAACGAAACACTGATACAGTCTCTAATGCAAGCTGTGCTATGCTTTTATTAAAGTGGTATAGTTTACACATTTCCCGATGACGCGTGCTTTTCAAATGTCAAGCTCCATACTACTTATATTTTATTGCTGCGGATTACTATGCTGCTGTTTATTACTAGTTACGCAGTAAAATTAGGCAGCATCAAGCACTATGTGCGCTGCAGCTCGGATTTCGGACGTCCTTTTAAAAATCACAATATAATAAACTCCGTATTTCACGTATTACATCTAGTTACAGCGATTAAATCCACTCTAAATCACCAATATTAATTTACAATGTATTATAGAATCCGTATACAAACTCTAAAACACCATTAACAACTTTTCTGTAAATACTTAATATGATATATTCACTTTCTCTGAGTAATATTTTTGTTCTTTTTCTGGCATTACAACAATTATTAGTTTTTCATATTATTATACAATCTTATGGTCACGTCATTGCACAAGTGAAAGTCTTCCCCGTCATTTTCTGAAATAAAGCTACACAAAATCCCGAAATAGCATAAATGAATGTAGAACTATTCCAATTAGCAGTAACCACGAATTATAGTTAATTTCACGAATAAGGAAGTGTACACAACGCATGCACGCGTCAGGCCATAAACTCTTCCGATTATAGATCACTGTTTTACAACGCAATAAACTAGATCTGCCCACGTGCTCTCGTAAAACGTGATCTGAAAAAGCAGTACATCACGACGCCGCGATAAATTCATAGTTGAACGCGAAATATTGTGTTCCCCGAGTCCACCTGAGAAAACCTCGTGGAAATCATTCTCTCGAATATATTTCTTACACATTGAAGTTGAATGTCTTGGTGAATCGCTACTGTTATCGGATGAGGAATGTTATATACAATACAGTAAGTATTGAGTTTTCTGTGGTATAGGCTAATTATTTACAAAAAACTGTATTATGAGGCTGCGGAATACTTTGTCTTGAATGATGTTAAATTCTTGTTTCTTTACGATAATTTGTATCTAATGAAACTCAGAGTAAAATTTTTGATTTCTTTATAATACAAATATATTTATTACGCTTTCTATATACTTACTCCTTCTATATATTTAATAGCTGAGGCACCAAACAAGATTTCCGTCGATCAACATATAAACACTAAAGATGCTGATACTAAGTACCTGTTTCGCGTATTTTCATCTAGAAATAGCCTGCATTCATGTCAAGTGTCATGAGAATTCCAAAAGGATTTATTCAACAATAGGAAATACGACGGAACCATCTATCTTGCGAATGTCAACCTTTGCTTTTCACATCTTACTTCAAATACGCGACATATTACCACTATTTATGAAGAACGATATTTTTGGCTCGATATTTCCGAATCTAATTATAACTATCATAGGAGTATGTACGTACAATGAGGCGACCGTAGGTGTTATTAATCTCAGCATTCGTATAACACTTGGATTCTGATATTGTTATGGGCTATAGTTTCTTAAGACTATGTTTTATTGCCTATTGCAAAGTCTGTGATAACATATCGATAAATCCGCCTCAATAAAAAATCGGTCGCCTGCTTGGTCTAGTCGCACCATATGTGTATAGGCTGAGGACCGAGAGGTCCTGGGTTCAATTCCCAGGTCGGACAAACTGAATTTTATAATTTAATACGCCCGGGACTGGATCCTCCCAGTCGGGAGTTGACGTCAGGCAGGCAGCCGGTCTAAACTAAGCCAAATCCTTTCTGCAACATACTTGAACACACTTTGTGTTGCGCCGACCCTACATTAAGGTGGTATAAAGGCAGGTAGAAAGAAATTCTGTAACTGGATACATTATTTAGCAACAAAACGACAAACGGACCGTACATCCGTATTAGTTTTCGACCAATTTATGCACCCACGTTATCTCGTCTCTGCATCATCCACAGGTATACTAGTAGAGAATGTCAATGGCATAAATTTTACCTTTATACCTACATATTTTATTCGTAATTTGTATAATTATCACAGCCTATCGCCGTCCACTGCTGAACGTAGGCCTCCCCAAGTGAGCCCCAACCATCCCGGTGTTGCGTGGCGGGGTGAGCGCACACCGAGCTCGTCGGGGTAGCTTAGACTGAGCACAAACGAAGAGACGACAGCCGCCATAACAGGTGACGACCGTCACCCAATCGCTGTCAGTTCTTAGCCGTGGTCACGGACGAAGGCAGACGTCCGTCTTCGTCCGTGACCGCCGTTGCCCAGGGTGCACCACGCGGAGGTTTCCTGACTTCGCACCCCCGCTACCGTCCGCTGCCGTCACATTTCTCAAGTCGTCGGTCTATCGTGCATCGTGTTTTGAAAGCGCCAGGGTGTGAATACCTATTTTAGAACTCATTTGTTCAATTTTATTTTTTAATGAACTTTGAAAAAGTTCTCAAATGAGGCCTAACTTGAAATTTCAATTTTTAATGCATGATCTCTTGACCCACAGTTCATATACGCTGCCATTAGACCAACTTGCAGGTACTGCATAATTGCTAACTACATACATAGTATCAAGATTATACAGCCTTCGTGACGCAGTGGGCAAGTAGTCAGCTGTGAAGCGAGAGGCCGCGGGTTAGATTTCCGCATTGAGATAAAATATTTGTGTGGTACACAGATATTTCTTTCAAGTCTGGGTGTTGTGAGACCGAAAGTCGCTCATGGTTTCTGACACCCACGATAAAGGTTACATCTAGTGTGGATTCAGAACTAGGTGTGTGACTGTTAGATGTATTTATTATTAAAACATTATTTTTAGTACATACATACATAATATACTATGCTATATAATTTTGTGACTACGTGATCAACTGTTTAGTATGCTTGTCTAACGCAACCTGTTGTAAAACCGACTAATCATAACTTTAATGTCTCAAGAAGCTATTTCGATACGAAACTTAATATTAATTTTTATATCTATGCAATATCTGAAACGGCACTTTCTCATCTCATACCACCGAAAATGGATAAAAGCTAGTTCTCCAAAGGGATACAAGAAACACATTTGAAGCAACGGAAAAGGCCGCATTTCTCGTGGTAAGTAACCTATTGTGCGATATGATTAATGATTGGTTACATAAAACATGGAGGAAAATATACACTACCACTTGATTCACATTATATATATCAAAAATATTAAGTAAACCGATATATTTCTTGTACTTTTATCTTTATTTGGTTTTTCTTACACGGGCCATGAAATATGACAAGACAAGAAAAGTATATTAGGATTATTCTGTATTATCCAAGTAGAATATTGGAGATAACAAATAAGTTGGGTGAATCGTGCTTCTTATATAAGCGCTATGTTCTAAATAAGTACAGCCCGGGGTCTGGAATTTGTGCCTGATATGGCGATAGGCTCGCCCCCTATCACATCTGAGGCGGAACTAAGCTCGGCGAAATGTGGCTATACTAGTTCGCTAGCGCGCCTCTGCCTACCCTTTAGGGGGTACAGGCGTGAGCTTATGTTCTAAGTATAAAAAATACAAAAAGAAATGATAATTAATGCGACCTTGTCCTTAACCGTAACATTACAGAATGGAAGATTCCTTTCCGCGGATTACTATGAAGTACGAATTATTTAATAAAGATCGAGAACACGCGACCGGCGGCGCGGCACGGTGCGGCGGGACACTCATGCAATTCAAATGTTATGTAATGCTATTACAATCGCCTCATAAATTGACCGGCTTTATGGTGATTGAAATCCATGAAACAATCACATTCAAGCAATCTTTCTTTGTGGCTAGCGTTATTTCGGCCTAGTGCCAGGGTCCGTCCGTCTTCTTACTTTTACGTTTTCACTTCGCTCGGCCTTGAGCATCCGCCACATCCACATTCAAGCAATGCTGATAATAATATGCCACTTGCTTATAAAGTTCTTTAAGCAATACTAAAAGTATTTGTTTCCTCCACTTTCAACAATTTGACGTAAGAAAGAATGGATTTTCCCTTTCTTTCATTTTTATTTAGTTTTAAGTTAATCGCTATCTTTTTTTACTAGTAAAAGGAATAATGGCTTCCGATAAAACCGTCAAATATTTATTGTTATAATAGTGGCGAAATATCACGATTTTCTCAACAATGCGAAATATACATTTTTATTAAATTGTCAGGACTAATTTGGCTTCAGAAAGGCATAACCTACTGAAAATAAAGAATAAATAATTATTTGAAACCTAATGCATCTAACATGACTGTGGCTGGATGTGAGGGCTTCTAAACTACATTTAAGCAAAAAGTGATTAATGGGATCTACAATGTTTTTTGCTATACGATCTGAGAGGTTCTGATGCTTAATTAATTGCTGAAATTTTTAACTCAATCTAAACACTGACCTATACATATCCAAAATTGTGGCAATAGAAGCCGCACTGCCTGCGAGTTACAACAAAATCACTAGGTTTTATCATTTTTTGGGTTCACATGTTATAACGTGACACTATACAAATATGCGACAGAAAACTCGAAAGGTAAAAAAAATATGTGGGAAAAGTGCAGTAAACCGGGAAACATTACATCAGCATATTCTATCTTCACTATTTATTATAACTAAAGCTTGTAACCAACGCCTAGCACAGTAACTCAATTTACACGTACTAAAAACAGTACCCACTTACCGATGTAGTAAAGCATGCATACAACGCTACATACGTACTTTTCTTGTGGTGAAGACATGATCCGTGCAGGCGACACATACTCGCCGTTTGCCCCATGCGGGCGCTACCGTGCGCTACCCTCCATCGGCGCGTCTTCACTCGGCGCCGGCAACACTTTACATTTCGGTATCGAGTATCAACACTCCATCTGTTTTCACTTCACAATAACACTTTTCTTCCACCTTACATCGTATGCACATTGAGGACTGACGATTGATTTACGACACCAAATAAATAAATACACTACTGTCACATAAAACTCGGACCCTACCATATGATACAGATCCTGTGACGTATCAGAATTTACGGGCTATAGATCTCACAACTATATTATACAAGACAATCTTTTTTTATTCGAACACTGCAAAATAACTGCACCACATTTGATGGTAAGCGCAGTGCAATCCAAAAAACAGCATCCACCGACAAACAATGAGTTTCTTGGTAGACACCAGAATCATGTAAATTTGCATACATGCTTCTTCACATTCTGAAGAGGGAAGAAGCAAACCGAGGGATCTGGGACAGGACAGGTGGATGACCGATGCAGGCATAGAGACAAAATAAGGCCCCAACGAATCATCCAGCTTTGAAGATCACACAAACATTTGTCTCGATGCGGGATTTTGACCCAGAACCAATTTTTTTTACAACTGGCTACTCGCCGCTGTATTGTGGAGGCGAACAAATGTATGGTTATGACTATTTTAATTAATTTGTGTCAATTCACACATTCTAATAGCGAGTTATCTATATAATCGAGTACACGTCTTATCTTCAAGTGTTTCTATTGATTTATGTATTATTTAGACAATCGGTCGAAACTTATCACAGAATCTCGGTTGAGATATATGATAAGATAAAATTGTTTAAAGATATCAATGTTATGCTTTTCTAAATAGTAAACATAAAAATCGTTATATACCTACATACATGCTATAATATTAAAGTACCTATGTAGTAGTTTATATGTCATAATGTATTTTTGTTGTTGTTGTATGTGTGTATAAAAATTAATGGTTTAAATTATTTATTATGGTAAAAGTGGTACGCTTTGTCAAAATTCTCTTGGTTCGTAAATACGATCGCGCGTTTAGGATCATCTAATATAGAGGTATAATGAAATATACCTCTAGGGAAGTTTTATTAAATTCTTACTTCTTTTGAGTGAATAGCCATACTTGGTCGGCCGTTCAATCCTGTATAAATCCATCATAATCCGTTAAAAAACGAAGATGAGCTATGTGTATTATTTTTACTCTTATTGTCGTACTGTTGTTTCGATCAAACCATTTTTATACACTAAATTTTTTGTTTTATATACGGTAAAATTATGACGCAGCTAGCAGATTTCACATCATAACATCTCACGTAATATGTATATGGTTGATTAAATTACCGCACCTAAGCTCAGCCAGCACCATCTAAAATAATGTAGAGATAACAAAAGACGTTGTAGGATATTCTCAAGACTCCGACAAAAAGTTCTACACACCGATATAAGAGCATAAGTTATGCAGATTTTAATCTCCTTAAAAGCAGGCGCGAGATACGGCGTGCGTACTAATGTATGGTCTCTTAGTTTAAACGTTACTGCGAGCTAAACGTCCATTAAAGTGCCACTTGCTTCATTTGCAGCCATATTCAACAATTTGAAAATTTTGCACGAGTTTGCTAGTGAAATTATTACTATGAAAGTTATAATAGTTTCAGTGAACGTTACACTTTAATATTTTAACAGCTTAGCATACTTAAAATATATTGCGTTATAGCATATTTATTCTATTAGACAAGCGATATATATTTTTTTTTACAGCAGAGATCGGCATATGAGCAGATTGGTCACCTGATGGTAAGTGATCTCCACCGCCCATAGATATCCAAGACACAAAAAGAATCATGGGTGCGTTGCCAACCTAAAAGGAGGTAATGGAAGGGGAAGGAAGGGGATTGGGAAAGGGAATGGGGAAATGGGCCACCGGAAATCTCACTCACCGAACGAAACGCGACAGCAAGCTGCCACTTTACGTCGGTTTTCTGTGAGACAGTGGTATCTAACCGGTCGAGCCGGCCTACAGCGTGGCTCTACCACTAGTAGACTATACTTTGATGTATTGGATTTGAATAAACATTGTTTGATTTATGATCAGACGACATGGCAAAGGTAAGGTCACTGGGGGAGGCGTATGTCCAGCAGTGGATGGCGACAGGCTGAGATTATTATTATGACAGGACATTGGATGCAGGTCGATTCGGTCTGGAAATATTTAGATAAGGCCTATTTTCAGCAGTGGAGATATGGCTGATGATATTACTGTTTCATATTCAAATATTATATGGCACAGTTTTTATCTTATTTAATGTTACCTGTTTTGTGTGTGTCTTCAGTAAAAAGTTACTATCTATCTATTATTGAATTTTCTAATGCCACTATTGCCTCAAGCCTTATTCATAATGTAGTATCTAGGGTGTATCGTCGAATAACTTACAAGGCAAAATGTCTCATATTTTGAAAGAACATCGAATACTGATATCGTCTTTCAATATGTCCTATGATTAACCAGACACCCTGTATATATTATGTAGACATGAATTTACTTAACGTTGAAGAAAAGATCCCTAGTGGTTTCAATAATTAAACCCTAAAATCTTAGTTTCAAGGTCCCAAAAGCGTAAAAGGATCCGTTCTGTGTTTCGTGTAATAAATCGTCGTCGTTATTAAAATTTATTTATACCGTGACATTTATTGCCCCATTTTGATGCGAATTGTTGTCAGTTTTGATTTATTGGCCTGCCCGCTGTACTTTTATAACAGCACTTGCAATATATTGAATCGATATAAACTTCAATTATTTTCAACTTTCAATACCATAGAATGATAAGTGGTTAACAATAATGATACATTTGATTTTAATGCTTAAATTTTTCAACGATTATTCAACTTCATATTGATGTATGTGTGATGTGGTTCTATGGAAATAATGTGTGTGTGCCAAAGTAAATTTAGGCATTACGTTTAGCCATATAATACATTGTCAGTGGTATGTAGAGACTCGCCGGAGCCATTAATGTCTCGGGCTTGGTTGGCGTGATACGACTCTCGCTAAAAAAAACGAGACGAATAGCGGCTTGATGTTGTCTTTCAGCATCCGTATGGTCTGTAGATTTATCGGCATGCATGGATTTACCGGCAGCCATAAAAAATAAACACCAGCTTTTTCCCTTCAAATATTGGAACCACATTAATTCTTTTGGTATTGTACGTCATGGCGATACCAAAGCACGTACTATCATCACTATGTTTGCATTCTGCTTTTATACGACAGCCTCCGTGGCGCATCGGGCGAGGAGCCGGCTGTGAAGCGGGAGGCCGCGGGTTCGATTCCCGCATTGAGACAAATGTTTGTGTTGCCCACAGACATTTGTTTCAAGTCTGGGTGTTTTGAGACCGAAAGTCTCTCTTAGTCTTTAACACCCACGATACAGGTTATACGTAGTGTAGGGTCAGGACTAGATGTGTGACTGTTAGGTGTATTTATTTATTATTTATTTATAGCATAAAATTTGCCCTAATGTCGTGAGAGCCTCTGCCTCTAAAATTCCAACCTAATACATATAAACTGTTAATTCTTTGGGTACGGACGTTGGCTCTTGATAAATTATTGGTTTCAACTTAAAAATCCACGCTATCTTCATCGATTTGACATTAAATGACACTTCTAGATGTAACTAACCAGAAATAAAGTTTCTAATGCTCGTAAATCATCGCATTGACTATTACTTTTTTATGCATGGGTATACATATTTTTATATGGAAATCTTACCTACTAATTCTCCCATGAAATTTGATTTTCATATTAAGAAAACTAAGAATTAAACTATCCAACGCAGTTAAAACAATCCCGAATATGAATATTCCATTCGGAACAGCAAATATGCATTCAAAATTGAAAATTCGAACAAACAAGCACGAGTTTTATTTACCATCCGAGATGTGTTGTCAAATATCGATATGAAACAGATACGACACAAATAGGTACCCATTTCTCGTTGTGTAGGGCATTAAGGACGGTTGGTACATTTAGGGCGATGCGTGGGCCCGTCTGAATTGTCGTTACGTCTGCCTCCGTGACTGCATTGCAATTGTAATTAATGACTTCTTTAGAGGTTACAACGGTTGTGTTTATTGAATCCCACACACTATTATATAGCGTTTATACAGAGTTATCTCTTATGTGAGTCTAATTAAATAATAAAGAAAGATTTACGCGGGAGTCGGGAGTCAGGACTGATTCTCTCAGAAAGAGTTATATAATAACAAATACACCCAACAGTCACACACATAGTCCTGACCCCACACTAGGTGTAACCTGTATCATGGGTATCAGAAACTACGGGACTTTCGGTCTCATAGCACTCAGACCCGAAACAAATATCTAAGGGCCACACAGACATTTGTCTCGGTGCGGGAATTAAACCCGCGGCCTCTCGCTTCACAGCCGGCTACTCGCCCGCTGCGCCACGGAGGCTCATGTAGGCCAAATCTTTTTTACAACATGCTTGAAAAAGTACATTGTGCCACGAGTCGATCCCACGGGATTGTATAGGTAGACTCCTGCTTCAGAAACACAAAAGAAAACACTATGAGAATTAAAGTATGTGGAAAACTAAATTCGGTCTTAAAATTTATTTTCATATGCAGCTTTGATAAATGGGACAATTCGTTGCAATTTGATAGGAAGTCTGAGAATATGAGCAATAGCCTGATCAAATAACAAATAACAAACACCTAAGCACTAAAAAGCGATCTATTACAATATCAAATCACAAAATGAAATCACAATTTTATTTACGTTGATAGTTTATGTAATGAGATATTGATATAAAATTGAGATAATACCAAGGATGAATAACTTCATTTATAGTTTAATACGTATACGAAATGCGACACTACACATCGGCTTTGTAAATAAAGCAAAGAAAAGGTAGAATGGAATCCGCTACTTCTTCTCCATTATATAATAGTATCAATAGTTTATAAAGCACGTATGAAGTGCAAACTATTAGGAGGTACTTAAATGTTTTATTCGTAAATTGTATTTCATTTTTCATAAACATGTTTATATCATTGATATAAACATTGGCCATTTGCTTTTGCAAGACCATTGGCTCTCGTATGATCTGGCTGACTATTGAGTCAGCCAGATCATACGAGAGCCAATGGTCTTTATGTGGAGGATGCTCAAGACCGGGCAAAATAGGAAGGCGGACCCTGCTATTAGGCCGGGATAACGGCTGGCCGAAAGAAAAAATGTTTTTATATCAATAGCTTTAAAGAATTATTACATTATTGTGCCAACTCTAAACTTAGCGTATTACTTTTTATTACTTTCAACCTATGGGTTTTTCATTTATTAGAACGTACAGGAATGATTTTTATTTTGCAAGTGTTTATTGGTTGATTTATTTATCGAAGTTAGAAGGCGGTATTTAGTTGATACTTCGAAGGTTTGTTTAGTATTCATGGTTGTAATTAATAGAGAAAAGGAAAATGTATTGAGAAATTATTATATTTAGTGGTAGAGCCACGCTGTAGACAGTAACGTCTACAGCACGATTGGGCCGGCTCGACCGGTTTGATACCACTGTCTCACAGAAAACCGCCGTAAAAGTGGCAGCTCGCTGTCATGTTTCGTTCGGTGAGTGAGATTTCCGGTAGCCCATTCCCCCCCTCCTCCCTTTCCAATCCTTTTCCTTCTCCTTTCATTCCCTCCTTTTAGGTTGGAAACGCACCCATGATTCTTTTTGTCTTGGGTTTCTATGGGCGATGGAGATTACTTACCATCAGGTGACCCATCTTTTCGTTTGCCAGTCTCTGCTATAAAAAAAAATGAAAATTTGTTCTTTTGTCTAACGAAAAATATATTACATACATGTCTGCGATATTACACACCCTTTTGTCAAAAAGGCACAGTATGTGGAATCTAATTGTAAGCAAAATTAAATACGCGATAGTGCTTTCCCTTTGAGCGGCTTTGAAACACTTTACAGCTAAAATTATTTAGATTATTATGTCTATTAATACCAGTACGAAGGAGTAAACATTATTTGATGCTTACGGTATTAAACTTTTCATATAAGAATTACAAACTTACCTAAAATTGTTGAAGGAAATAGAGCGCCATAATCCTGTTTCGTAGGTAATAAATACCCACTAGGTAATATAAAATTACATAACTTTTAATCAACGTTGATTAAAATTATTTTATGTGCGTTATGGTTATAATACACATAAAATAAATAAATGAAATATAATATAATATGTAAATGAAATATATTAGAAGTATATACCTCTATATACGAATGCTATTTATATAATGAATGGAACAAAAGTGGTGATAATGGTCCGCTGAATATTTTGTACCAAAGTATTAACTAAGCACATTTATCACAAGGAAAAAATAAAGAGTCGGACAGTTTTTTATTTTATTTTGCAGGTTTAGTTATTTTATTATAATGAAAAAAGTATTTCTTTTGTATTTTAGTAGCCTCCTTGGTCTAGTGGCAGCATGTATGGGCTGTATGGGATCGGTTCGAGCTCGAGAAATTTTCTAGTTTAATTTGCCCGGGACTGGATCCCTCATAGGGGTTTGACGTCAGGCAGACGGCTGCTCGTAAAACTAAGCCCAATCCTCTCTGCAACATGCTTGAAAAAGTGTGTTGCGCCGAACCCATATTAAGGTGGGATAACGGCAGGTCGAAAGAAATAATGAACAAAGTATTATAATTAAGAAGAGAAATGTGAGGTGTACCTACTAAGTTCAACAAACTGACGTTGCAAATAAAAACTACAAAGTAAACCACTTTTATCAACTGAAAATACAACTATATTCCGCCGACTGCAATAGAAAAACACACAAGCCTTAAATTCCATCAAACAAATTGTGGCCGAGAGCTGCAGATGTTTTCTATTCACATTTTTCCATCAAAGAAGCTGACAGCGAACCGTGCGACTTTCATAGAAGCACTGGAGTAATTCACCCTCAGGCGTAGCGATATGCAATGCGGGAAGAGACAAGGTAACGCAATCTTAGACTTCAGGATGGAATACTAAGCGAGTGTAATGTATTCATCCGGGAAAAATCGTGGCTTACACGCTTCGGCCATACGCGGTTTGCATTCTGCCTCCACAAAACTAACCGGTTATGTTGATTTACTAACCATTTATTGCGATACAATAAATAATCTAAATTAACGTCAGAAACCAGTTAATTAGAAGAATAGTCGATAGTAGATGGATATAAAATGTGTTACATTCATGATAAATTATTCATGTCGACAGCAATTAATCATAACATAACATTAGCTCACGCCTGTATCCCCGATGGGGTAGGCAGAGGTGCACTAGCCAAGTAGTACACCCACATTTCGCCGAGCTTAGTTCGCGTTAAGAGAACGCCGCATACAGCGTACTCTTATGTCATTCCCATACATTTATTATTCTATTCGACTAGCGCATAAGCCACTCGTCTAAGCCCACAGGTATTCTGCATACAAGGAAAAGTGAGATCGGGATTTGTCCAATTAAGTGTTTTAATAACCAACAAGGTACGGGAATATACAGATATGGAAAAGAATGTTGCACCTTTTATACTTTCAATGAAAGTAGAAGGAAACTAATTTCCGCTTATACACGCCTTTCACACCGCAAGATAATTGATAAGCGTTGAATAAAACACTGGTATAGTTTTCTACAAATCGTGATTGTTTACCCTTTTTCCTTCTTGCCTCGGTGGCGTGGTTGTATTTCGCTACGACTGCCGTCCTGAGGTCTCGGGTTCGATCCCCGGGTTGGGCAAAGTGATATTAAATTTTTTGATATCAGCCCGGAGTCTGGAAATTGTGCCCGATATGGCGATAGGCTCGCTCCCTATCACATCTGGAACGGAACTAAGCTCGAAATGTGGGTGTACTAGTTCGCTAGTGCGCCTCTGCCTACCCCTTCGGGGATACAGGCGTGAGCTTATGTTGTGTTATGTTTTCCTTCTTTTCCACGTTTATTTATATTACAGAAGTAGAGCCACTCTATGTAAAAATTTAGCCTACAACATAAATGGACCGCATCAAATCCGTAGCGTGGTTTTAAAAATCTAAACATATACAGGGACATAGGGACAGACAGACAGCAGGAAGCTACTTTGTTTTATACTATGTTAAGATTACTACTTAACTAGGACCATATAAATGTAGTCTCCCGTTATTAATCTGTTGACTTAATATATCTTTATGAGATTTATTTCGCAAAGGTAGCAGACTAAACAATATTACCTATTTAATTAACCTCGATATTATGTCAATAATATATGTAATCAGATGGGACGAGGCGAAGAAACCAATTTCCGCTTATGTTTGCGTACGGTCAGATCAGAAACTCATTTTGTGTACAAATATCCTGTATGTTCTTTTCCGAAGGGAAATCCGGATAAATGGACTTAGCTACATATCTGTATAAGCAAATGTCTTTCCTCGAAAACTTCAAAATGTTATTATAACTTTAAGATTTTGTACTATATAAGATAATTCAACTTACTTGAACCGATTTTGATGTTTGATTTGAAAACTTCGAATAGAATACAGGATATAAACTATATTTTGCCTCGAAAAAATAAAGGAGTGTATGTTATGTTATGTATTGACAGTTCTTTAAAAGTGCCTATTAATTTTCCATAATTAATTTTTCCCTCATATTCCACAATTTTACATAAAACCCTTCCCAGTGGGCCGTATCTGCCCGTATGGAAGGAAGGCATTAAGGTCTGAGCAAAAACGAATCACACACACTAATATTAAAAAATGCACAAGTTAGTGAGTGTGTGTGTGTGTTACAAACACACTGTTTGTTACTTCTTCACGCGCAAACGGCTGGACTAATTTTAATGTAATTTGGTATGGATGTAGCTGACACCATGGGTTAACATGCTAATTTTATCCTAGAAAATAAATTTTACCCCGGTAAATAAATTTAGGTAATTTAGGTAGATCTGGAAATCTTTGAGGGAGGCCTATGTTCAGCAGTGGACGTCCTATGGCTGATGATGTTGATGATGAAATAAATTTTGAAGCGAACGGAGTTGCGGGTAACAGCTAGTAATTAGGCTCATAAAAAAATATATATTACAATTAATCTTGAGATTAAACTGTTTAGTTTTATATCCTCGTATAGGTAACAAACACAGTAAATCTTTTTTATCCAGAAACAACGGCCTCTGCAATTTGCTACCAAGAAACACCGAGGAGTCGAGCAAATTACGTACAGTTGTAAATCCCTGCAGATACCACTCTTGGCGCCAATGGCAATAAATTTTGCAAGCGAAAACATTAAAATCTCGTTAAAAGCCTTTCCAGCATTGGCAATGGTGTCTGTACTTATTATTACACTATATAAAATGACTTGAAAATATTGGAAAAGGGTAATTATAGACACGTCTAATGGAATAACGAACGAAGTAAAACGATCCTTATTCTTTCTACCTGCTCGTATCCCACCGTAATGTGGGGTCGGCGCAACACACTTTTTCAAACATGCTGCAGAGAGGATTTGGCTTAGTTTTTACGACCGGCCGCCTGCCTACGTCAACCCCCTATGAGGGATCCAGTCCCGTGCAAATTAAATTCGAAAATTTGCTTTGCCCGACCTGGGAATCGAACCCAGGGACTTCCTGGTCCACAGTCCATACATGCTGCGACCAAGGAGGCTACTGTCCTTACTTCCTAAACGATCCTTATTAAGACTTAAAATTGTAAATAAATCCCCTTCTTGTACTAAGACAAATGAGACTTGCTCGGACAGTTTCATTACTTTGTATTACAGAGTCGGTATGGCGCTGACTCGGGTGTCGGGAGTTACAACTGCTACCCCGACACTAATTACAAAGAAATACTAAAATTAAAGAAGGAAAGTACAATTATTTTAAAAGTAAATAAATAATAATAATAAATACACCCAACAGTCACACACCTAGTCTTGACCCCACACTAGGTATAACCTGTATCGTGGTTGTCAGATATGAGAGACTTTCGGTCTCACAACACCCAAACTTGAAACAAATATCTGTGGGCCACACAAACATTTGTCTCAATGCGGGAATCGAACCCGCGGCCTCTCGCTTCACAGTCGGCTACTCGCCCGCTCCGACACGGAGGCTGTCAAAGTGAAAAAGAGGCAAAGTGAAAAATGTATGTTGTAACAGTAGATATGTTTAATAATGTATGTAACAACCCTAGTGGAAACTTGTCAGGGCTGTGGTTAATGTATCGTGATGGAACGAGCGACATCTCGATGGACGTGAACGTTACTACGCGCGTTCTATCCCAAGCGCAACAAGTGAACTCATACAATAAATCGCTAGACCTGTCGCTTGAACATAACAACAGATTAGGGAAATGGTATAAGAGGAAAACATTGGCAATACTCTTACGTTAAGTTGAAATAAGTTTTGTCCTGTTCGTTACGGCTTGAAAAGTAATAAGAAACAACAATGGTCAATTTATCACCTCGTTAGTAAAACGATTTGTGTTACATAGATTGGTACTATGAACTACGACCACATTACTTGTAATTCATCATTGTATACATACTGTCATAGTTATACAATGTTTTCTTCCTTGAAGTTGAATGCATTGACGTAAAAAATTATAGCTGATTGTCACGCATCATAGCCAGATATAAGGCCTCGACTGCATCCTTGAAGGGTTAGGCGAACTAGAGCAGCCCACATTTCGCCAAGCTTACTCCATCCCAGATGTTATAGGAGCGAGCCTATCAAACGATATCTTAGGGAAAAATTATACCAAATTTATTTGAAATGCAAAAGGTACGTATAGAGGTATAATATGTATATAGACATTCACATTCCGTCGCGGAACTGAGCAAATCGAAGCATGACTCACGGCGTGGTGCGGCCACAAATCGGGTTTTCAACAGATTTTTTGTTTGCTTGCGATCGTCCCGCTAAGGTAACCGGGATATTTCCAGTGACTAGTCTTAATAAACTGAACTTAACGTTCGTATTACCAAATATTTCTACTAAAACTTCCTAAAGACAATTATAATGGTGCCATTGTCTGTATGCAATTTGCTATAACAATGAACAATCATTACCATTTTGGAAATACAGACATTATATGCAAACGTTCTGGAACAATCTGTATTTTGTATTCTAAACGTCTTGTGAAACAGGGGCTCTCGAGGGGTTTGCAACGGCACTTCACTTGTTGGTTGGTTGGGGCGGTTAGAGGGGTACATCCCTGTGTTAGCTTCTATCATCCGCCTATAGTGTCCCGTGGATTGACTTATCTTCCCTTCGGTATGGAGAAGCACAAACAAGCCGGAAATATTTTGGTGACCACATTTAAACCCAGTGTCAAACCCAGTGTATAGGTGGTCACTGTATTTTTGGACTGTTTGAAATTCAAATAATGCACTTACTATCAGTAGCTCGACCATGAGTTTTTTTGACATTTCACGCGAACGGTTGCGTAAAATAATTTATATGAAAAACGTCAGTTCCCCGCGTAACCGCTAGAGGCGTTCAGGTGTTTACCATACAAATATTTCACGGAGTCGCTAGCGAGTAAAGTCAAAAAACTCATGGTTGGCCTACAAGGTCTAGAGTTATGCAGTCATTTTGCCGTCAAATTGGAACTTAAATTATCAAGAGATAAAATTGAATATCGCTGACATGGTCAGCTGACACAAAACTCAAAATATGAGGCAAACCAAAAAACCAAGAACTCATTATACGTAATTATTAAACAAAATTACTATATTTTCTGCTATCATCATTCAAATTTAATTTTCGATGATCCTGTTCCAGAAAATTAGAAACTATATTTTGAAACACTTTAAAATTATATTATTGGAAAATGGCTGCACCAGCAATATGGATAATTAAGAGGTTCGGTTAGAACTGCAAACAAAAAACTAACATAACATAACATAAGCTCACACCTCTATCCCCGAAGGGGTAGGCAGAGACGCACTAGCGAACTAGTACATCCACATTTCGCCGAGCTTAGTTCCGTCCCAGATGTGATAGGGGGCGAGCCTATCGCCATATCGTGCACAAATTCCAGACTCCGAGCCGATATGGAAAAATCCAATATCACTTTGCCCGACCCGGGGATCGAACCCGAGACCTCAGGACGGTAGTCGTACCGAAATACAAACACGCCACCGAGGCAGTTAGCACAAAAAACTACGCAGAGTAATTAAATGTTATTGATCTACTGATAGAAATGACGTCTGGAACTAATCAATGAATCGCAAATCGCAATAGATAAACGACATACATAGACAGTGGCATTCTTTTAAAGATTGAGAATGATAAACAATGGATAGACGTACCATTGCGTAATAGGTAATCAATAACCTGAACAAAACATATGATAAATAGAAATCACAATGATATCACATCGGTGATAACTACAGTTGATAACTATAGAAACCGATTCATTTAAAGACCAACTTTAATGGAAGTAGTTTATCTTCGCATGCTGAAGAGGAATAACAGAAACCCTGCATGTAAAACATAAATCTAGTGCCGCAAATAACAGTATCTGCATATGTATGTGTATGCATAACCTGTATCCCGAAGGGGTATAGCAAAGGCGAACTTGCTAACTAAATCACCCACATTTCGAACCCAAGACATCAGGACGGTAGTAGTCATGCACGCAATACCACTACGCCACTGAAGAAGTCTAGTACATATGTATAAATAAATACACCAACAGTCACATACCTAGTCCTGACCCCACACTAGGTTATAACCTGTATCGTGGGTGTCAGGAACTATAAGAGACTTTTGGTCTCACAACACCGAGACTTTTTTTTTTTTTTTTTTTTTTTTTTTTATAGCAGAGGTTGGCAAACGAGCAGATGGGTCACCTGATGGTAAGTGATCTCCACCGCCCATAGACACCCAAGACAAAAAAAATCATGGGTGCGTTGCCGACCTAAAAGGAGGGAATGGAAGGGGAGGGAAGGGGATTGGGAAAGGCAGTGGGGAAATGGGCCATCGGAAATCTCACTCACCGAGCGAAACGCGACGGCAAGCTGCCACTTTACGTCGGTTTTCTGTGAGACAGTGGTATCTAACCGGTCGAGCCGGCCCATTCGTGCTATAGACGTTACTGTCTACAGCGTGGCTCTACCACCTGGGATGAACTGATGACTTGAAACAAATATCTGTGGGTCACACAAACATTTGTCTCAATGCGGGAATCGAACCCGCTCTCTCGCTTTACAGCTGGTTACTCGCCCACTGCGCCACGGAGGCTGGTTTCTTCACACACCGACGACGAAAACAGAAAACTAACATTTAAAACGGCCACAGCTTAGATTAATTGGAAACACTGTGATCCGCGAATTAAAACGGCGTCGATGGGACGAGTCTGCAATCGAGCAGTCAATCGAGACGGCGGAGGAATGCCGCCCGCCGCAAGGTCGGGTACGTTCATCGGCCGTGGATCGTCAGATTTCCATTGCACAAACTTAATGGACCATCAAGCGCCATTAGACGACGCAGCCAACGTAGAAATATAGACACGATAATTGAAAACAAAAATATGTCAGTATTGAATTAATAAGTAGAGATTAAAGTCTGTCCAACCACAACTCAGAAAACTGACGTAAGGTGGCAGCTCGCTGTTGCGGATCGTTTGGTGAATGAGATTTCTGGTGGCCCAATTGCCCCCTCTCCTTTTTAATCCCTAATTGGAAACGTGATAATAATTCTTTTGGTGAGTTGGAAAATAATTCAACATAATAAAACGATTATAGTGAACCAATAAATAAATAAGTAGGTATATCAAGTTTTAGATGTGAAATATTATTATCACCATTCACATGGCCAGAATATTGTGGATCTAAACATTTGTTTATTATGTTAATATCAAGAATTGGTATGATTAATTTTCTTTCTTTAGTTGCATCGAGGCATTGGCTACACACACACACACACAAACACACACACACACACACACACACACATACACACAAACGCACACACACACACACACACACACACACACACACATCACACACCGAAAGTTCCGTTATAGTGACTCACTCCTGCAAATTACGTTTTGGTATCAGCCCGTAGGCGACTGACCTTTGTAAGTTTTGTGAGGCCAAACCTATGACGTTTAAAACTACTTTATGCACAGAAAAATAACATAAGCTCACGCCTGTATCCTCGAAGGGATAGGCAGAAGTGCACTAGCGAACTAGAACACCCACATTTCGCCGAGCTTAGTTCCGTCCCAGATGTCATAGAGGGCGAGCCTATTTATGCACAGCTGATTAAAAAACATAAGACAACAATAATAAAGATGGATAACCAAATCGTGATAAAGTAAATAAGACTATATAAGATGTCATAGAATAATTTTCATACAGAAAATATCTTAAATGTATTTAAATCACGCAAAATATGGTAATTATTATTATGTTTATCATATATAGAGGTACATTACTTTCTATATACAATGTTATATACAGTAAACAGCTACTCGTACATAAGTTAAATATACAACAAAGGTGTGAAATTGCGTCAACCGCATGAATTTGCATCTAGAATTGGAATTTTTCGAATGAACATCTACTCACTAGTCACTACTGCACTTGTACTTCCCATTATCAGTTATCTTATCATTGTTTGCTCTTTGCCTGTGATTTAATACAATAAACATTGATAAGATTGTATCAGATGTTTCAATTTTATGATGATTACTTGTTACCGTTAATTTGTCAGTGCTTCAATTTTTTTATTTGCATTAAATTATTATTTGCATGTATACTATGCAACCTAAACCTGTTAAATTTACAACAAAAAATAAATAATAAATCAATGAATAAAAATAAAGAAAAATAAATAAAAATACTGTACCAAAACATTTTCTAACGAGTGGGCAATTCATCAAGTACTTCCAGGGCGTATGCGGGGCTTGCTTCTTCTTCTTACAGCCCCTATGGGGGTGGGGATGGTGGCACCGCTCAGCGGTCTTGCCGTGCTTCGTAAACATTCCGGGCGCACCCTGACGCTTCCATAGACTGTCACATCACTAGCACTACTGGCAACACTAATCACACTTGCAATGGCTGAGAAGTAATCTCGCCGCCAACCACTCACTAGCACCGATCACAAACAAACCACTAAATCAAGGTCATCCGTTGCCATCACCGCCCGAGCGAAACACTACATGGGCGAGGCCCCGTGCAATTGTAACTGAAAAGAAAAAAAAAGAAAACTGTAGTTTTAAGCCCCTCCCCTCGGCAGAAGAAACAAAAATAAAAGCAACATGAAATTAGACGGCAGCTCGAATAAAGTGGTGCAGACATATTGTATAGCTCAAGCTGAGTGCTCCATAATCTACGGTTGTTTCCGTTGTCGGTCATCGCGAAAGAACGGAACAAAAAATCCATTTGTGAGACGATTCAGTGAGTTTTTGCGCCGTTATAATATGAAAGTGGAAGTCTTCAAAGTTGTCCGATCATTACATTGACAGGACTTGTTTGTTATTGTAGGCGAAATCTATAATACGAATTATGAAGACACGACGAAAAAAAATGGAAATCGAGGACATGTTTGCACAACCGGTGTAGCGTGACATTAACATGTATGTTTTAATAGGTCATTCTAATGTTGAATACATGTTTATAAAATTGATAAAATTGAGAATTGGCAAAGTAAATAAACTTTATTATCTCTGCGTATAAAAAAATATTGTAATCGTGATTGGTGAAGTTCTAGTTAGGTATTATCAGTTTATTTCTCACGTTATTTCAAATCTCCACCAATCAATCAATTTAAACAAACTTCAGGCGTAAGATATAGTTCTTATTAAGTTAAAATTACTTGCTCAGAAATACAGTCTAATGTAACAAAAAATGTCATCATTTAAATCAAATTCAAATCTGGTTCCTCAAAATGTAGATATCAAATCTTAGCAAATAAAAAAAAAAAACAAAAACGTGATGTCGTTAAGTTATATAAGATGTTTGAATGCTTCAAGCATAACCTGTTTCATTTTTTTAATATTAATCGTTCACAAAGCGAGGTCACGTGTGTTTTAAACGAGACCTATCAGAATATAAATGACACATTTCAGTTGTAGAGCCAAGACCTATCGGAATATAACTAAACATTTTAGGTGATACGAGCCAAAATCTATCGGAATACAATGACACATTTAAGGTGATAGAACCAAGTCCTATCGGAATATAACTACACATTTTAGGTAATAGAGCCAAGACTAAACGGAATATAACAACACATTATATGTAGGTGATAGTCAACACTTATCGGAATATAATGACACATTTTAGGTGATAGAATCAAGACCTATCAGAATATAACGACACATTTTAGGTGATAGAGCTAAAATCTATCGGAATATAATGACACATTTCAGTTGTAGAGCCAAGACCTATCGGAATATAACTACACATTTTAGGTGATAGAGCTAAAATCTATCGGAATATAATGACACATTTCAGTTGTAGAGCCAAGACCTATCGGAATATAACTACACATTTTAGGTAATAGAGCCAAGACTTAACGGAATATAACAACACATTATATGTAGGTGATAGTCAACACTTACCGGAATATAATGACACATTTTAGGTGACAGAATCAAGACCTATCAGAATATAACGACAGTTTAGGTGATAGAGCTAAAATCTATCGGAATATAATGACAATGACACTTTTGTTTTGTTACTTCTTTTCTATAGTGTGTTTGCCGATATTATGGACAATTGTAATGGCTTACCACCACGTGGGCCATCAGCTTGTTTGTAAGGAAAAACTATAATATACGACGTTATTTCTGTATATGTCTATTATATTATTTACGCTTTTCAGTTATAAACCACAATATTCATGATAATATCATTCCTAATACTAGTATTTACCTTTACAATTTAATATTACTTCGATAACAAGTTATTGATTATTTCCACTGTATGGGGAAACAGTTCACTGACTTCGACTAATCGAGTACAGAATATTGAAATACTACACATTTTATTAGATTTTTGTGTGGTAGAGCCACGTCTAGACTGTTATGTCTATAGTATGAACAGACTGGCTCGACCGGTTTGATACCACCGTTTTACAGAATTCCGATGGCTTGTGGCAGCTCGCTGCTACGTGTCGTTCGGTGAGAAAGATTTTTGGTGGCCTACACTGCATCCCTATCTCGATCCCCATTCCCATCCTCTAAGGTTAGCAACGCACTCATAATTATTTTGATATAAATGACAGTCCTTGGCGCAGCGGGCGAGTAGCCGGCTGTGAAGCGAGAGGCCGCGGGTTCTATTCCCGCATGTTTGTGTGTCGCACAGATATTTATCTCAAGTCCAAAAGTCTCGAGACCGAAAGTCTCTCATAGTTTCTGACACCCACGATACAGGTTAAACCTAGTGTGGGGTTAGGACTAGGTGTGTGACTGTTCGGTGTATTTATTTGCTTATTTATTTATATATTGGGTGTCTATGGGCGATAAAGATTACTTATGGCGATGACTTAGATTCTACACCGTCACACTTAATGTATTTTATAAAAAGATAATATAATAAAATATCTTTGCCACGGAAACGATTCTGTGTAATAGTATAATACTTAGTGGAAAATTATATGCTTCATTACGCATATTGAAAGCATTATCTTTAAAACGTTTTTGCTTTCATAAAATAAACGGAAGGCAGATAACGCTGGCCTTATGTAAAGAAACATGTATGCTGTACGGATAATACATGAACGTATGTATGTATGGAAATGCCTTGACCTTACACAGCCGGTCTGTGACCGCACCACAGACAAAGACTACGATTCGCAGAGTGTACACTATGGCAGTGACGTGCACACACATTACAATCAAGGTAGACAAAAAAACTTGCAAAATTATTCATCAACTTTACATCAATATTAGTATCATCGTCCTCATGTCAATTTTAATAATAATTTAAAAAAAATACACTCAACAGTCACACATCTAGTCCTGACCCCACACTAGGTATAACCTGTATCGTATGTGTAAGAAACTAGAGGTATGAGAGACTTTCGGTCTCACAACACCCAGACTTGAAACAAATATCTGTGGGCCACACAAACATTTGTCTCAATGCGGGAATCGAACCCGCGACCTCACGTTTCACAGCCGGCTACTCGCCCGCTGCGCCACGGAGGCTGTATATTTAAAATATAAGCTATTTTGAAATTTTATTTTCGTCATCTTTTTTAGTTATGATAGCGAAGCAAATTGTCAGGATGAATGTATTTTTGTACGACTGCAAGGAACTGTGGATTTCTATTACTACTAGACATAAACAACACCTAGGCCCATAACACATACTAAGTATTTACATGATTAGCATGTATGCTATTTAAATTACTAATAAAACGAGGAGTACACTGTGACATGGGCATTTAAAATTATATTCCAATGTCGATTTCCTCACGATATTTTCCTGCTCACCTAGAGAACAATAACACATGTTTTTGTACTAAGTTCATTAATGTACCAATACTAAATGCTGCGGACATGGACATAGAACAGCGGGTAACAGATTTATTTAAATGAAGAGTGTGACCCTGGTGGGAGTTACTGAATAAAGATTTGAGTTTGAATTTGCGATTTCAATATATTATTGTAGAGTAATAAAATGCATCATTAATATAACCGTGAAATGTCATCCAAGTGTTGATGTGTAGCGTATCGTTTCATCAAGATTATTTACACTAACGGCATAATCACACAACATAACATAAGCTCACGCCTGTATCCCCGAAGAGGTAGGCAGAGACGCACTAGCGAACTAGAACACCCACATTTCGCTGAACTTAGTTGCGTCCCAGATGTGATAGGGGCGAGCCTATCGCCATATCGGGCACAAATTCCAGACTTCGGGCTAATATGGAAAAATCAAATATCACTTTGCCCGAGTCGTCAGGGCGTTAGTCGTACTAAAATACAACGACGTCACCAAAGCTAAGCAGTCGGCAGGCATTGATTCAAATGAGGGATAAGGGAGTGTCAAAAGGGTCCGAGTATATTACTATTACGTTCATGTGTTTTGATTCGCGTGTGTGCAGTTTACAGTGAAGCCATCTAGTGGACAGTTACGTCCGCTCACTTCATAGAAGCGATGTCATGTGTTCGTACAAGGAACCGATGTGGAATGGCTTCCAAGAATCGGTGGGCGTTAAGGAAGCTGCCACGTCATTGCGCCCTTAACATTATAGATCAACAAGTTTTAGCTGCCATAAACAGATGGACCTTTTGATAAATATTCGAATTTTCATTAAATATTTAAGCATGTTGCAGAAAGGCTTCCGATTGGTTTTACGACCGGCTTTCCTCAATGCGGTTTAAAGTGTCCAGTCTCAGAAAAAATTAGTTAAACAATTGCTTTTCCAGATATGGGGTTCGAACCCAGGACCCGATCCACAGCCCATTATACGCTGCCACTAGCCGAAGGAGGCGACAAGTAGTCCGTTCGCTATGCTCTATATTTAATACTGATTTAACATTGAATTCATGACTGTCCTGTGGGCTTAGCCAAGTGGCTTATGCGCTAGTTGAGTAGAATAGTAAATGTATAGGAATGACATAAGAGTACAATTTAAATAGCGTACTCTTATGTCATTCCAATACATTTATTCTATTCGATTACTCTATTCGACTAGCGCATAAGCCACTTGGTTAAGCCCGCTGAGGTCAGGTCAAGTCACGTTAATCTTTCTTCAAAAATGTGTACGGAACGGTAAACACAAAAAACACAAGAAAGAATCAACCAGAAAGCAACTACGCTATCCTCAAAATAAGCTTCAATTGCGCAGAAAAGGATTCTAAAAGTCAATTATTATGTGTTGAAAGTTTAGAATCAATACAGAAAACACGTATGCAACAAAGGAAAAGTTCGCCCAACGAAGGACTGCCCACATGACAGATGGGAATGTCTGTGGGGTTACTCAACGTTCATCCATCAATGCTTGCCTTGCTCAAATCGATTTTGTTACATTTAACACGATAGTATTGTATGGACGTCCTCTTTATACATCACGATTATTTTAACTTAATGCTAACAATAAAAATGTTTAAAAAAGTCTATCGTGCCATCTGAAGGCGTTTTTATTCCTTTATATGTAGACGTATTTTTAAATATTTTAAATAACCTTTGAAATTCAACTAAGGTAATAAAACGAAATGTTTATAACAACTAGGTACATCAATACTTATTTGTGGAATCCACCCAAATTGGTTGATATTGGTTGTAATAAAAAAATAAATAAATGTCTATATCAACGTAAATAAAGTGCTTATTATGGTAACTAGAATGCAGCAAAACGCTTATTTAGGAACAAAGAGTGGAAAATACCGTAACATCGCACCGTATTCGTTTAAGATCGTTCGTCTCGTAATAGGTCTGCTTAGGTCCTTAAATCGAGTTTAGTTCTTGTGTGCACTCAGCTACAACGATGACTCACCAGAGGCCAAATATGGAATGGCGACCGACCGAGACCTCAGACGTATACGGCGCGGAGTGGCACCGGGCTCAGAATCGCAATCATTAGTATTTCTTCTGATTTAAACAAGGATACAATCTAGCTAATATTTTTAACCATAATAATATTAAAATAAAACTATTTTTACGGATTCTATCACGATTAGGTTTTAAACAACCTTTTTTGGACAAATGACACCTCAGTCTGACCCGTGACAATGAAGACTGCAAAGCCTTCGAAACGACGGAAATAATAATTAAAACCTAATCGTGATAGAATCCGTAAAAATAGTTTTATTTCAATGTATAATATTCGCGTAAACTTAAGAAATCAATACATAATAATATTAATTGACGTGAAACAAAGACATTCAACAGTATATAGACGGGACAACAGCACAAAACTTGTGATCCAAAAATTATGACCTAGTGGTCATAAGTCGTTCAGTTTATTTGAAATATACGCGCTCCAGGTCGGCGAAATAAAATTGACAGAATAAATTTATCTTACGCGATTCTTAACCATTCACAAAATATTTTAGAGTGAAAATTGTAATAATCGCCCTCGTATTGTAATAAGTAGTTGATGGCGGTACTGAAGTTTGAGATAATTTTTTTTGTATGAAAACTTGCTCGATAGCCCCTCTATAGATAAATAAAAGATGTTCTACATTCCGACATGAAAGGCTTTTGTTACCAAAGTAACATTGTGTGCTTTCAAAAAGTACATGGTTGTTTGAATATTATTGGATTTATAAAATTTTTATTGCAACGTGAACAATAATGAAGTATTTTAAAACAAACGCGTACAAGTCCTGTCAAACATTTTGTAATCTGAATTCTTTCACGTGCAGTTGTATCTGTAACACTCAAAAATTTTAATCCAAATACAAGATTTAAACACATCAAAGTGTCGTTTCTGAAATACGTTTCGTTGGAAAGAATTTTCTCATTATTCGAGAACTTTCGGATTCTACGAAAACATTGTCCGAGGGGAAAAGTGAATTCGACACTGGACGACAGATGTTTCGGTGGCGATATTGAAGCTCATCGCTTGTGTAAAACTGACCGTCGGGTGGGGGTGGGTGGGTGACCGTGGGGGGATGTTCATTCATCTGGAGTATGACGTCACGAGCGAGGTTATGCCCTCGGGAGTACAAAACGACAAAAACTAACTGAATATCAACATGACCTTTCAGGTAAGTGGAGTTGACAATGCGGTCGCGTTGCGATTGAGGCCATAACTGTACTTCATAAGGTTAGCTTATGCATACGAGCGCAACAAACATGTTCACGCTTTGAAATAAAACTATTCTTACGGATTCTATCACGATTAGATAATAATTAATCGATTAGATTAATCGTGATAGAATCCGTAAGAATAGTTTTATTTCAATGTATAATATTCGCGTAAACTTAAGAAATCAGTATGTTCACGCTTTATACTTTTCATTCGCGAATAGTAAGAAACGTATTGAATATATTTACTGCCTCGGTGGCGTGCTTGTATTTAGGTATAACTACCGTTCTGAGTTCTCGGATTTGATCCCCGGGTCAGGCAGTGTTATTGGATTTTTTCATATCAACCCGGAGTCTGGAATGTGTGCCCGATATGGCGATAGACTCGCCCCCTGCCACATCTGGGACGGAACTAAGCTCGGCGAAATCTTGGTGTTACAGTTCGATAGTGCAGCTTATGTTATGTGTTATGAATATATTTATGTAGTTGTGGTGTACATTGGCCCTAAACACTTGATCGATTCAAAGGTTGGGTTTTTGTGATATTGTTTTGTTTCGTGCTGCCTCGATGGCATGGTACTATTGCGTGTGCAGTACGAATATCGACCTGAGGTCTCAGGTTCGATCCCCTGGTCGGTAGTGTTTGTCTACTTAGTATCAGCCTGGAGTCTACCCCATTAGGCATACAGGCGTGAATCTATGTATGTATTCATTATATCTATCCATGATCCCCTGGCATTGTGGATGTTTATGGGCGACGGTGATCACTTAACATCAGATGACCCACTTGCTCGATTGCCACCTCTTTTCTTTTAACATTTTTCTTGCCTCAATCACCATAATTAACGGACCGACTTCTAAACTTGCCCAACCAAATTTATATGGGACCAGCCTTGAAATAAACTATCGAACACAAAATGAATCTTGAAAATCCGTCTACATTTGGCGGAGATACTGCGTAACATATGTACATAAAAAAATACAGATTTTTTTTGACGTCGGTCGATAAAACAAGCAGCACAAGACGATAATTTTGTTGTTCAAAATATAGTGGAATAAATATACTTGGGAAACTTGTAATCTGTTTTCCAAATGATCAAAGGCACACTTATCACACATTTAATTTTAAATGTAATAACACACAAACCCAAGTCGACCTTTATGCAAGTTCAATAACATGACCAGCCATTGAAAAGGCCAGCCATACAGTGCAATCAATCATATTGATCGTAAGGTTTCCCTGTACATAAGGCTTTGATCATACCAGCTGTACTTAATGATTGAATTAGAAATAGCTGGAGTGCAGGACTAAAATTACCTGTATGATTTTAATATCATCATCAATACTGATTTCTTAAGTTTACGCGAATATATACATTGAAATAAAACTATTTTTACGGATTCTATCACGATTAGGTTTTAATTTTTATTCCCGACGTTTCGAAGGCTTTGCAGTCTTTGTCTGACCCGTGACAACAAAGATACAACAGGTTGTAATACCTGCCCTTATCCCACCTTAATGTGGGGTCGGTGCAACACACCTTTTCAAGCATGTTGCATAAAGTATTTGGGTTAGTTTTTACTACTGGCTGCCTGTCTGACGTCAACCCCCTCTGAGGGATCCAGTCCCAGGCCAATTAAATTAAAAATATCGCTTTGCCTTACCTGGGAATCGAACCCAGGAACTCCCGGTCCATAGCCCATATATGCTGCCAGTAGACCAAGGAGGCTGTCTGTCTAATATTATAATTAATGTGAAAGTAAATGTTTCGATTTGTTTCGATGTTTCTTAATCAATCACGCCTTGACGGGTGAAAGGATTTAGAATAAAACAAAGACCTGGCCTAGGCCACTGGATAGGTGCTTTCATTCCAGTAGTATGTACGCTCCATAAAGGTGGAACTACTGGAATGAAAGCTAGTAGTCCTCAAACAGTAATAATTACGTTCTACGTTTCAATTAACATATAGCCTTAGAGTAATCATCAGTAACTGACTGACGAATCAGCGTACAGCCAAAAACTATTGGAATTGGAACGTGAATTTTACAGACGACTTTCTTTTTTGACGTGGGCGAGCACTAGGAAAGGATTTTTGGAAATTCATCCGCAAGGTGAAAATAGAAATACGGCGGGAGAGACTCTCACGCGGGCGTAGCTGCGGGCAAAAGCTAGTATACCTTAAAAGCCCACTTTGATATGCGTAATTAAGTATGTTTGTATTAATAACACATTTATTTAGTCTCAATAACGTATTCCATATGAGACCTTCACCTAGTGAAATTAATGAGGTTCCTTAAAATTATACGTTTATTATGTGCATATGAGGCATATTATCAAGCTAATGCATTTATAATGTTCTTTAAATTATATCGTCTGCGGAAATAGCAGAAGCAGTTTGTGCTGAATTGCCAACAATCCGCCAAATCTGGACCGATTTTCAAAATTCTTTTTGTGTTCGATAGAGCTTATTACAAGGGTGGTTCCATATAAATTTGGTCACGATCGGATTTGAAGTCGGTCTGTTAAGTTTTTAAACTTGTGATTATTAAGTATATAGCACTACACAGAGGAAAGGCGCAGAATCGAAACTAGCCTCATGGGTATACGAGTATCTCTAAGTGTATATTGATTGTGAATTATCGAATGATTTGTTAGTTAAGAAAAAATTATGAGGTATAAGAATTCTACAATTTTGAAGGCATGTAAACTCTCTCAATTTGCGTTAGAACAGCGTGATGAACTGAGGCCTAACCCTTCTCTTAGTATATGAAGCAAAGCATAAAGCATTAGCCAGTAGTGAGGCAAAATAATACAATGCTATAATATAAACGTGGCTAGTATTAGGGCAAAAGGCATTCAACAATACATAGACGGCCGGTGTCCTCGACTAATAACCTCGTGGTCATAAGTCGCTCAGTCGTATTTGAAACATACGCGCGCAAGGTCCTGCCAACGTAATAATGTTTAGACATTAAAATTTCTTTACGTTATTTTTGAACATTCGCAGAACATTCTAGTGTGTAAATTGTAATAAACGCCCTCGCATTGTAATAAGTGGTAGATGGAGTTACTGACGTTTGAGAAAAAAAAAGTATGGAAACTTGCTTGATATCCCTTCTACAGTTAATGATATTAAATCTCTTTGATTAGGGCTTTACATCAAAAGCATCGCTGTATTCTAACCATAAGAAGTAAAAACAACCATTACATTTAAGGAGCCAGTTTCACCATAAGAGCTCACTTGGAGATATGGCATCTGAACTTAACCGGTTTCCACAGCAATAAAGTAGTGTACAGTGTTAGCTACATAATGTTTTAGTGAGGGCGTATCGATTGCATTAATGAGATGTGGGCGCACGTGTGGTCCGTGTGTAGAATAGTGTATACGGTCTCAATGGGCCGGCTTATCATTTTAAGGAGATTTTATGGCTCCTTTATGATTTAGGAACAATAGTTGGTTGATCTATGGTAACGTTTTATGGCCACGTTATTCGATAACTTTAAATTAATGCGCAGTTTTTGTGCGCCAAATTACATGCGCTCCATAAAATATTTAGCTAGTGTGAATTGAACTCCGTTTAGGAAGTTCGGGTGTTTTATCCCGACAGAGTGTTGATGGGACCGATGTCCTCCCTGATCTCTGAAGACTTAATACCTAATGACAAAATAAAAATAAGGACTTGATATAACTACGTGTTTACTTTGAAGCCGGTTCCGCTATTTTAATTTCGCAGTACATTTACATGTAAATTGTCACCATGTCATAAAACTTAAAACGTCTAATGCTTATTGATTTTACTATATGTGTTTTATTTACAATCATACTAATTTCGGAATGTGAAGATAAGCCTAACTAATATATTAACGGGATCTTTCTTGCGCAGTCGCCATTTTGGTTTCGCTCCTTACATTAGGCATGTTTAATTTTTTCGTAGTTAGGCCTCGTCCTTACTCTTCTTTTGACTAAGTTAATACCGCAGCCCGCAGGTAAATATCGTTGTCGGGGAAGCAAATCCGTTCTGTATAAGCGAGGGAAATTTATATTCCGCGCACATTTTTCCCCAACAAAAAGTTATCCCCTTTTAAAAAACGTCAATCACGATATTGACACTAACAAACGTCAATCAGTGTGCGTAAAACTTTGGAGAAATGGTTCCGTAAATTATTTTCTAGGCAAAGTTGTGGCAAAGTTTGTACTCAAAGTATCACATTGAGTTGTTTCAAAGTTTATTGCCTCTCTAAAAGGCAGTGCGATTTAGTAACTTGTTTCATTGGACCACCCGCAAGTTATTACTGTATTGTTACTTTGTAACTTACGGTACTACTTTAACGACATTTATTAACACAATAATTAGTACCCATTTTGGACTTCCAGCTTGGGTATTCTTGTTCTTATGAAAGACTTTCTAAAAGATCATTTGAAGTACATATGTACAAAAAATACTTCGTTTGAATTTTCGTTTTAATATAAGCTTTTGCTCGCGGAACCTTCCATATCCATACCAAATCTTAGGGAAATCGAAGAGATTTAACTAAAAATAAACTTACAAACATGCTGTTAATTTTTTTATTGATTTGATGATGCTTAATGTTACAACTACGTATAATGTAAAAAAGTAAGTGCGAGCGCAGTGTAGTTCTACTTAGTGATTTATTTATTCGGGCGTTGCTTTTGTGCATGAGTGGGCAAGCGGATTGCTAGTCTCGCCATGGCAATAAAACAACATTCATAGCTTGCAAAATAAAACATGAAAAAACAACTACTATTTTGCAACGTCACCAGACCGACAGTGATAAGAGATAACTTGAGTGGCGTTCGGTACACACGACACACAATGGAGGAGGCTTGCCACGATAACACGAGGTCAAACATTCAACCAAACTGTAGCGTTTTACAATTGTGTTAATAATATAATACCGCCACTACACGGTCACCCAATCCTCCCTTATTATTCTAGAAAATACATAACATAAGCACACACCTGTATCCCAGAAGGGGTGGGCAGAGGTGCACTAGCGAACTAGAACACCCACATTTCGCCGAGCTTAATTCCATCCCAGATGTGATAGTGGGCGAGCCTATCGCTATATCGGGCACAAATTCTAGACTCCGAGCTTATATGGAAAAATACAATATCACTTTGCCCGACCCGGGATCGAACACGAGGCCTCAGGACGGTAGTCGTACCTCAATACAACCACGCCACCGAGGCAGTAAGGCAATTTAGTAAGAGTAATGAAATATTTATACTTTGAAATTGTAATGAAGATTTCTCTGGTGATTTCCTCACGATATTGTCCTAAGCCATCGAGACAATACAAACGGAATGTTACAGGTGAATGTTTTCGTGGCATACATTAAATATTTAACGTACGTTTTCATTACATTCGGCTAGCCATTAATCGTTTGAGAAGCAACACGAGCTAAGTGCTTATTTACGGCTCATAAACAGGACAACTAGAAGCAGACGTTGAAACCATTAAAGCGACATAAACAATGCATAGAATACACTACTATACATATCTATAGTAATCATTATCCTCAGCCACAGGACGTCCACTGCTGGACACAGGCCTCCCCCAAAGATTTCCAGATCGACCTGTTGGAAGCCTGCATCCAGCGATTTCCTGCGACCTTTATCGGGTGAAGTGGCAGTGGGCAGGGCATACAACTCGTAGAACCGATCGCCGATGGGGCAGGAAAGTTCTCGAGTGGAGACCTGGTACCGGCAAGCACAGCGTTGGACGTCTACCCGCTAGGTGGACAGACGACCTGCCCGCCTAGCATGCGCGCCACGAGAGCATTTTGTCTACGCTTTTGGTCCTGTTATAACCGGTTCTCCCTATTTGTCGACGGACACTAACATGAGGCTGATGACAGGCATCAGGCTATGATGAGATAAGACACGAAAGGAAGAATTGTTAAATTAACTATAATTTTTTATGCAAATGAAAATACACGTACCCACCTCAGTACGTATCGAAGAACTTGCAATTCACACGCCAAACACAAAATAGGTGTATTGTTAAGACTGGAAATGTACATACAGGTCGGGTCATTTGAATTTTTGGAAGTTTCCTCAATTCGTTGTGATTTATGTGGTCGTTGACTCAAAACAGTGAAACCTAGCAAAGTTTTCAAAGCAACAATAATAATTACTATTCCAGACGAGATGCCTTCGAGAACGTCGAAGGTTGTTCACCCGTTAAAGAATTAATGGCACGTCTTACTAAAGCCTTAGAGGTACTTAATCTTGGTTTCCTCAAGGGATTTCACGCAAATAATATTAAAAGGTTTAAAGTCTGGTGACTTCAAGTAAGGTCGTTGATAGTGCATTCAAATGTCATACAATTTCTTTGGCAACATATTTACCGCCAAAAATAATCCGCTTTTTATATTCAACACCTATTGCAAATTTTTTGACAGGGCATACAAATTGAACTTTTTATAATACTAGAAAGTCGGAATGATACTCTACGTACTATTATTCTCTACCTAGAATATATCCTCTGATTGAACCTTTGAACGCCTCATTATGAATTTATAGCACAACTAGAAGAAGCGAAGAGACTAGAATACAAAAAACCTGAGTTTCTAAGCATGAATTAGTATATGACAATATTCTGCCTTATTCTCATCTCTATTATTCAAGAAACTCTGGCACTCGAGTAGATCACACTGAGCGAGATGAGTGCGCTGTTGTAACTTACTTTATGGTAGGTTAGTAGCCCATACGTAGCAAATTCATTTCATGATAGTTCCTACATTTGGCGACGTTCTTTATGATAGTTAGGTAGAGGTTTGAGAGTTGTTACCGCGTAGCGATAATGATAAAGATATGAAGAGTAAAGCACGTGCCTAATGTTTACCTTAACAAGCAACAGATATGTGGTATTGCGTATCGGTGGGAGCGGGCGCGGCGGTGCGACGGAGTAGCGAGCACGCGAACTGATAATAATTATGTTCATGGCAATTAAGAGGCGCCAGATATACGCCATGGACGAGATATCGGCACGGTTGAAAGGAAATAGAGGACGGTTAGCGAGAACTACTGTGTCATAATGTGTAGATTCACGCTTTGTTATCTTTCCCAAGTTTTCCATGGATGAACATGTATTAAAACTACTTCGGCTATTTTATTTATCAGGCAATTAGAAGTTTTAATACCACAAGATCAAGATTTGTGAAGTGATCAAGACTCTAGATATGTTTTGGGAACAGATTTACAGTAAATGTATAATGCCGTTTATTTAATTTATAACAATATTGGCGTTCGGCGTAATTCTGCTTACGCTGTGCAATATCACATTTCCAAACAAAATATAGCTAAAATTTCTGCATGTTGAGAATTTAAACAAGACGTCACAACTATAGTTTTTAAACATATTCTTGAACCATCGATACATGTCTTGCTTGACATCGTAACGAACAATAACCATGCACAACTGTCCCATCTCTAGATCAATTAATCTAAGTGTTCGTGAAAGCGTTACGAGAATAAGTAAACAATTTTCTCTGTGGAAAATTTAATACTAAGTATTCTTGTTACTGTTGTGAATTCATAGTAAAGAATTGTGTTGTGACGTAATTAATCAAGATATTTAAATTGAATAACTTATATGAAAGCAAACATAAGTCTCTTCTGGTGTGACGTCAGAATGTGTCTGGCTTCATAATGTCCGTACCAAGTGTGTATAACTTGACAAGTGGACTTGCAATATTATATGAAAGTATCCCTTTGATTGCCTTATTTGTATTATGGTGATTAAATTACTAGATCTATAGGTCTTTCGTTATTGACTCTATATAGGATAACCTGTGGAAAACGATATTTGTTGGCCATAATAAAAAATGCGCAATCTGGGTGCCAGATTTTATACAAAATAGTAAGTCGACTTGTCCACTTATTCACGCCTCCGTTTGGTTTCAATAGACGCTTTGACGCATCATCCTATCCCTAATGTGTTCGGTCGCATTATTATTACTAGTTTTATGAAATGAATGCAAAAAACAGATTTTCGACAGCAGTTGTCTACATTATTCCCATAGGTCCCCAATTCGTCTGTATTTTTTTTATGTATGTTACGCGATAACTCCGCCAAATGTGGACCGATATTCAAAATTATTTTTGTGTTAGATAGAGCTTATTTCAATTTGATCACGATCGGATCGAAGTCGGTCCGTTAAGTTTTTAAACTTGTGGTTATTCCTTATAGCAGGTAACATGATCGAATTGACCAACTCACACAAAGTACATATATCAACACCACTATAATACGAATCCGCCTTAACACAGCTTGCGTGACTATACACATTACGGCTCGTCGGATACTACCGACCACTTTTAATAGAATGGTTTTTCTGTATTATTAAACAGAAAACGTGTTGACATCACATGCTCGCACTTAAATAGGGGAAAGTTTGTAACTTGTTATTAATATTCATAGTCGGTGCTTATGTACCAATGAGTGCGCATGGCCCCAAGCGATTTTGATACCTTGATGGTGCCATTACGTGACGGCAATCTTTCGCTCGTTTACTGGTAGATACGATAACAAACTGAGCCCTTTTGCAAATTACGGTACTATTTTATTAGAATTGACTGTTCTTTATTCAGTGTATAGAAACAAGTTACTTACTATCTGTTATGTAATTGGTAATTAAATTAATATTACCTATATGATTATTTTCCAACGAAAATCTTGTACGTTAGTCCGTACTTGGCAAACTTAGATTTTTTTCTGTTTTTTTTTTTCTAATTGTTAGTAATAGCATTGGGTTTAATCGTCGTTATTTATTGAAATTACGATAAATCTTCGGCAGTAGTAACTTCCGGGGCATAACCTGACCAAGATAGACAACTTTCTGGGACTTTCCCGGATCATTCCCGGGAAGGTTCAGGTCCTCATGGACCTGGGAAAAACACTATAATCTAAATATATCTACAACAGTATAAAAAAACATGCTACACAGTACGCATGTTTTTCATGCCATAAAATATATTTACAACATTAGATTAACAACGGACGTGACAAAAACAACGTGACTATAAAGAATGAAAATAATTACTATTCCAATTGTTTCTACCTAGTTACACGGAAATAATCATCCGTGTCAATTTAATATTAAATATAAATTGATTTCAATAAAATACCATTTTGTGAACACTGTCAAGCCACGCAAAGCCATCAGGAATCGTTTAGGCCTAAAAGGAACCTCATCAACAATACATTTTGTCTTGGTATACAAGAGTAATATTTGTATAAACATTTACAGTGGCATTTTGAGCAATAAAACTTAATCGCTCGGTCAATTAAACAAGGGTCCGAGTTAAATTGTCAATAATCGGCGGTGCCGCATTGTCTTTACATTGTAAACACTGCTCCACGAACAATTTGGATTGTTTTGACTCAACTACAAATAGAAATTAGTGGAAAATAGGTTTAGGAAAATTACTCACGAATATGTAATTTGTACAGTATAGAGGTATTTACAACAGGTCGATCTGGAAATCTTTGGGCGAGGTCTATGGCTGATGATGATGATGATTTACAACCTTAAGTAAAGTATTATTAGAGTTGAGTCTAGAGTTTGATAATATCCGTTATAATATTTATTTAAAAGGTACATTTATTTTCTTCGTGTTCCTTAAACCTTGAAAACACGTGCCTTGTTTATTATCTACACTCCCCAGAGGTTGACTGGTAAAGAATGCGTACATCCGTACAATATGTATAAAGTATTTTAGATAAATAAATAGCAACATCGGGGAAATATTCAAAACCCCAAGTCGTGGAAAGTACCTACACTCCAGACTTTTTACACTTTATATTATATTCGTCTGAAAATAATATAATTAGTTATTAGGGGCACAACCTCTGCTACCATTATATAAATTACAGATGGAGTTAGAACTATTGATTTCAGATGCAACGATTCGAGACTTTTTCGAAAAAAAATTAGCGCTCATCAATCTCGATTCGAATAGGTAGTCGAAAATTATTCCTACTACGGCCTCAGTTCACAGTTGTCAGGGAACTAGATAATCCTGGGTAATCCTAACCTACCGTTCATATTGCTTTTATTTATTTCCTTTTACGAAACGTTTCCAAACAATTTTGGAGATACCCTAAAGTAATAGAGAGTCATTAATCAAAGCGATTACTTAACTCATCAGTTACATTTGGATTGAACGATCAATCGTTCGATTAGATAGAGTGGACATTAATTTAATACATACAAAATCTTCAGAACTTTGAGATATTTAACAACATCCACTGTAAGATACCAAATTCCATCGAATATTTTGCTACCGACTTCCAAGGTCCTCAATTCGTTTGTATAGAGGTATATATTTTTAATGTATGTTACGCGATATCTACGCCAAATGTGGACCGATTACGAAATTTTTTGTTCGATGGAGCATATTTCTAGGGTGGTCCCATATAAATTTGGTTAAGATCGGATTTGAAGTGGGTCTGTTAAGTTTTTAAACATGCGACTATCTTTCTTTCTACCTGCCGTCATCCCAAGCTCCAAACCCTCATAAGTTTGACGTCCGGCTGCTGCCTGACGTCAACGTGTTTCTGAGGGTTTCATTCCCGGGCAAATAGTGTTAGAAAAGCTAGTTTATTGGATTTTCCAATATCAGCCCAGTCTGGAATTTGTGCCCGATATAGCGATAGGCTCGTCCCGTATCACATCTGGGACAGAACTAAGCTCGGCGAAATGTGGGTGTTCTAGTTCGCTAGAGCGCCTCTGCCGACCCCTTCGGGGATACATGCGTGAGCTTATGTGTTGTTCGTTCAATACAGGATACTCTCATCATCAGCCTGTACCGATACGTAATACGTCAAGATATTCTTTTGACGTTATTTAAAATCCATTTCAATATCATAATGTACAATTAACTTGCAAATTTCACGCGAACCGCAGAGGACGCGGTTTTATTAATTTACTTCGAGATGTTCTCATTTTTTTACTTAGTTACCGAGCCGCGTTCGTGTACCGTACCAATTTCCCGGCATAATGTGGTTTAAAAATAGAACCTCATTCATTCGCTATGATTACACCCCAACTCGCTTGATTAATTTATATTGATATGAAAGTCTTTGGTTCTCGGGATCGATCATGATTGGTACGAAAATATCGCGGTATTATTACGAATTACCAAATTACTCCTTATTTATGATTTAATTCTGAATAATATATTATCGTAAAGCTTAAAGGTATTTTCGAGAAGTAAGAATATAAACAGGTATATAATATATAGAAATAGATTTTTTAATTATGCAAAAAAAAATACTGTTGGCAGTTTCTGCAGCGAACTATTTGAAACAAAAATGTACAACAAAACTTTATTGATTATAAATTATATTTTACTATTGCATAAAATATAAATATTAAATATTTGCATGAGATTATAATCATTATTGTACACATAATCAATACTGGGAAGTTATATATTTGAAGTTAAAACAATAAAATTTAAAGTAGAGTTCACACTGAATTCCATCGCAATAAGGAATCGGAAAGCTGGGCAAACGAGCAAATGGGTCCCCTGATGGTAAGCGATCTCCACCGCCCATAGACACTCAAGACACAAAAATAATCATGGGTGCGTTGCCAACCTAAAAGGATGGAATGGAAGGGGAGGGGAGGGAAAAGGGACTGGAAAAGGGAGGGAGAATTGGGCTACCATCTCACTCACCGAACGAAACGCGACGGCGAGCTGGCACTTTACGTCGGTTTTCTGTGAGACAGTGGAATCAAACCGGTCGAGCCGGCTCATTCGTGCTGTAGACGTATTGTCTACCGCGTGGCTCTACCACTCAAAGAACATCTATTATTCATTTATAACATCTATTTCAAAATCTATAACTCATAACTTAATATTTTCTGAGAAGAAATATTAGTTACGAACATAAACCATACAGCATATGAACAAAGGCCTTTTTACAGTACTTACACAGTACAACAGTACAAAACTAGCGATCCAAAAGCTGTGACTATTAATTATCTTATTATATGAACATTATGAACATATGAACAACTAAAACGTGAATATAGATGATTTGAGAATTAAATAAGAAAATAAAAGGTCGTCTCTATTAATCTCATCAATAATTAATGCATAAAATAACATAAAACCACCAGTTGACCTTGTATAAATTAATTTTGAAAAATAAAACCTGTTTAATTTGGAATTCATTTACGAAATTTTGTAATGTAAATTTTGGTCTTTACTCTGGACGACTATTATTAATTTGAAATTTGACGTGTTCCGGCTTAGTGATCCAAAATATTTTTACAAATCAATTTATATTTGCACTAGCTATTACCCGCGACGTCGCACAGACTGGTATTTAACCCAAAAAGCTGGCCATAAATCAAAATTGTAAATATCAATGCTTGGTGTTACCGTTGGGTCTCAAAACAGGTAGATAAATATGACTTCATGGGATAGCATTCCCACTCAAGACGGCTTTAAGAAACAGATTTAATGTCAGTTATTTCGCAGCACTCACTTGATACGATCAGTCTTTGTTCCCGGTGTTACCGTACTCTACCAAAGTTTCGTTGCATTTTTTTAATGTTAAAAGTGATTTTAGTGAAAAAAGTTAATATGGATGTGTCCGACCAAGGTATGTACTCTATACTTAAGCTATTTTTTCTTACTTTTTATGGTTATTTTGTATGTTTTGCCGTTCCATAGACTCTACTATAATTTAATGCACTTTAGCCATGATTTTTAAAATGTGTAAGTGTTTTTAATAACCTTGTACTCACTTTTACTATATGAAAGTTACATCATAGGATATGTTAAAGTCTCTATTTTGATAAAACAAAACAGAAGTTTTCCCCGATTGTCACAAAAATCAAATAAAGCCGTAAGTATAGTCGTTATATTTATTTTTTGCTTATAATATTTTTTTATTATTTTCAGTTTCTGAAGCTGCAGTCGTGTCTATGAGTCGAAAACAGCGACATGAGTTAATAAGAGGAAGCACAGAAAGACTATTTGATGCAAAACTCAAAGATTTGGACGAAAAAATATTAGCAATTACGAAATAATTGTCGAAAATTTTGCTACGTATACTATGGACACTGCCAAACATTACGTACAGTTGTATGGCTGGCAGCCTGTGTCACCAACAGTCCATAAAATATTAATTCATGCTCCGAATATTATATCGCATGCGCTGTTACCGATTGGACAGTTATCAGAAGAAGCAGCAGAAGCCAGAAATAAACATTTTCGCCAGTACAGGGAAAACTTCGCAAGAAAATTTTCAAGAAGAGAGTGCAATGAGGATGTCTTAAACAGACTATTACTAACCTCAGATCCATATTTAAGTTGTTTGAGACATAATATAAGAAGATATAGACAGTCAATGTCAAAAGAAACGATATCCTTTTTAAAATCAAATGGGTCTGAGGAGAGTGATGAAGATTAAGACTTGCACGTCTTTTTTGTATTTTATATTATAAATATTTTATTTTTGGTTGTATATTTTGTAATTAGGTGTTAAGTAAATGAATAAATATAATTATATATTATATTATAAATATTTTTTGTGCACCCATTTGCAATTAATGTAATTATTAAGGCTTTAGCTTCAATAAAAAGTTAAATTCAATAAAATCAGTATGTGTATACATATAACTATTACGATATTAGTGTTAGTAGTAGCATTATATTGAATTAAAAAAAACTAGATACATTAAAAGCAATAACAATATTTTTGGCCAGCTTTTTGCCTTAAATACCAGTCTGTGCGTCGTTCGCGTGGATCACTTATTTAAAGGTCTATCTCACGAAAACCGTCAGTTTTCCGGGATAGTCTGTGCTATTCCAGTCTATAACATATCTCTGTGCCTAACAGCTAGATACGTTTAGACGTTTCGCCATGATTGAATTACAAATACATGACATATACAGGTGTTTCATAAAGTTTGTATCAATTGTAACTACTAAGAGAGGATGGCGACCGCCAGATCCAGGAGAAATCTGGCGGTAAAGTCTAAAATATAGTACGGGTCATAGTTTTTAAATAATGGAAACATGAATTTGTGAGAAAATAATTGTTTTCACTCATTAGGTCCGCTGTAATATAATTGCAAACCATTTATGGGGTAACTATGTTTAACATACAGAAAGCCATTCTTCTGCTAATTGCGGCGATTTACAGGTTGTATTCAGATTCCCATGCTTAATAACCGATTAAAAAATTTAATTCCAATTTTATTGTTTGACTTTTCCATTGCGCTTTAAATCGTTCTCCTTGTATATGGAATTGTTATTGGTACCAACTTTATGAAACATCCGGTATATCCATCCTATTTTCGCATTTATAATAATAGTAAATGAAGTTACGAGATGGTAGAGTTTGCCTATCTACATAGTTCATTAGTGGGGGAATCGTTGCTACAGTTTTTATAATTTAATTTGCTTTTATAACCAATTTCCGTTATAGCGTAATCATTTTTTCTTATATTACAAAAAATATCCAATAATTTATTTCTGTTAATATTACTTACAGAAATAAATAATCCTGACAAAACTAATTACGCTTATGCTATAACATAATAAATTATTACATGACAAAATTACGAGTTGGTATTTATCTATTTTTGATAACATGAAAAATAACCTCGAAATAAAAAAGTAAAAATAACACAAATTACGTTTAGTTAAAAATTGATTTCCAAAAAGGTAATACCAGGGATAGTACTTTGGAAACATTTTAATACTATCGAGTATGCAGATTTCCTCACCATGTTTTCCCTTATTAAAGCGAGCGTTAAGTCATAATATGTGTATGCACTGTCATGACTCATGAATGTTTTAAGTGTGCTTAAGTCAGAGGTACACTTGTAGCCCTCGTGGGTTTGGGTTGGCACGATCGATTCGAATTTGATTTAGATTTGGTTTTATTTCTTGCCTTAAAATTCCACAGAAATCAAGTTAAAAAGTGCGCTGATGTTTCATTATATCCGAGAACTTGTGATTTGGTAATTTTTAACGTGACATTAGTGCACTCATTAACTCTATTTCGGTGGAATTTTACGTCACTAAATGAAGTCGAATCGAGTTCAAATTCGAATCGAGTGTCGAGAGTCAGCCCCCTGGTTTAGTTTCTAACCTACATTAGTCTCAGTAATTCGTACCACTTCCACCTTAACCATCGCTGGTTCATTCAAATGATTAGCAATTTAATTTTTTCATGGTTTTGTTGGCTGCAACAGTTCATTCATGTAACGTCTGACACGAATGACCTCGGAGGGAGGCAGGGTCCACAATCGCGATGATCACACACGCAACTCATGTGTGTGTTTGCATGTGTGCGTTCTAGTAATAATACACAACTGATAAACCGCGAAACATTACGCGTTAGAATGGAATTGTTTGGGTTAGTTCGTCGCTCATACTAACATAATATTTAGATAGCGTAATAGGTAACGTCAGTTAAACGATAATGTACATATAATATGTTACTTGTACGGGTGTGTAGTGTTGATAAGTTTCATTTCCACTTATTTATTACGCGGCGGATGTCTACGATTCGAATCGCAAGTACTTGTCAATGAAACCGCTAACAGTAGCTCGGCCATACGGTTTTTTTTTAATATTTTCTAGGGAAAACATCAATTTCCCACGTGACTGCTAGAGGCGTTCGAGTGTTTGTCATAAGCCTCGTCGCCTGCACTCAAATATTACACAAAACATGGTTTTGCTACACATTTTTATCTATGGTCCATTCTTCTATGAACGGGAGACTGCCAAATCATTGTTTTGCATATATGTTTTTATGTTTTGTTTCGTGATGCAGATACAGGGGACACGCCTATATAAATATTTTACGAAATGGCTAGCGTGAAATGCAAAAAACTCATGTCCGAGCTACAGAGGAGTTACATGGTTATTAGAAAATTTCACTACAGCACGGTACAACAAACCATTTAGGTCGACAGTTAACCATCAATACATAATAGTCGACACCAAGGGTAGCCAGATTAAGTAGGTCTAGGATCTACTGTTTACTGATGAAGCCCTGCGTGGTCAACCGATTACATGCTGAAACAGTCCCCTGGCTTTTGACTCTCGATTCGATTTCGAAGAATACGATTCGGTTTCATTTTGTGAACTTTCACCGTTTTTTTTTTAAAGTACGTTAATGTCGCATTGGATTTGATGACTTAACATTTGGTAATTTTTAACGGGACATTTGTGCACTTTTTAACTTGATTTCTGTGGAATTTTAAGTCACTAAGTGAAATCAAATCGTAGTCGAAATCGAATCGAGTGTGAAAAGCAGGATTAAAATGATACAAGATTTATAAGACCTTATGAACCGCTTAATTTAGAAGATCCACGATGTTAAGGTCTTTTATGATATCTACGAAACCTGCGCAGAAGGTAGGTTTTTTTTTTATATAGCAGAGATTGGCAAACGAGCAGATGGGTCACCTGATGGTAAGTCATCTCCACCACCCATAGACACCCAAGACACAAAAATAATCATGGGTGCATTGCCAACCTAAAAGGAGGGAATGGAAGGGAGTTGGGAAAGGGAGTGGGGAAATGGGCCACCGGAATTCTCACTCACCGAACGAAACGCGACAGCAAGCTGCCACTTTACGTCGGTTTTCTGTGAGACAGTGGTATCTAACCGGTCGAGCCGGCCCATTCGTGCTACAGACGTTACTGTCTACAGCGTGGCTCTACCACTTTAAAAGTCGAACTATTTCTTTATAAATATGGAAATAATGACCTTTGTACAAAGGATGAGGGGACTGTATTATACATTGCGGTGCATTATATAAGTTGAACAGACATTAGTACACACGCACACATTTCTTTTTACGAGTCCAGTGGTAACCTTTTCAGTGTGACAATCGGATAACTGATTTGCATTTTAACGTAGGTGTAAATTACCATGACATTAAAGTGTTCACGTTTTTTCCAAGAGGACAACTAAAGGGTTGAGTATAATAACACCAGGTAAATAATATAAAATATTATATGCTAAGTACTTGGTAGCGTATATAAAGCCTACCCCAGAAGTAAGTAGACATGACTTAAAAAACCATCCCCCTGATCTTTGTCAGTCGATTCGATTTCACTTAGGGCGACATGCAGCGCTATTACTAATCTGAAGTTATACCTTTTTCGATTTATCCTACAGCTCACTCCTATCTTTAAATCAAGATTTAGGATAAACAAAGGTTTACAACAGAGCTGCAAGTAGTCCTAAGTGGCTTAAAAGTCCACAGAAATCGAGTTAAAAAGTGTGCTAATGTCGCGTTAATATTGTCTGTAGAATAGTAGAGCGGACAATATTGTAAAGAAAACCCTGATAATCGTTATAAAATATTAGGGATGTATCCACAATCTTCGTAGATACATTTTTTTGTTATACTTTCTGTAACATTGTATCCTTCTATTCGTCTTTTCCATCTCACGCTAAAGTAGGGTCCTACAATAGGGTAGCAAGTAGCAACACAATTTTAATGTGTTTTGAAGGAAAGTAAGTCACTTTGCCTGACCTGAGAGCATTATTTTTATAAAATTACTTATGGAACCATCTAAAATTATTAGATTAGAATACATAAATACAGCACATTTGATTTTCAAACACTTAAGCAATGTTTAAAAGATCATTCACTCTAAAATTATTACTTTTTATATTTTGTTCACATTTCAAATTTTTAAATATTCAGTACCAAACTACCTGTTGGATTTTGAATATTGTAAATTACGAAATATGGAAATTTTTCAAAAATATACATAAATGGTAATATAATATTCAAATTACATATGTAAATTTGACAAAATTCATCATGACCGTGAGCGACTCTACCACTCTACATACTCGTATTCGTGCACATAAATAACACTTTTACATACATACATACATAGACTCACGCCTTTTTCCCATAGGGGTAGGCAGAGACAACGGATTTCTACTTGCTACGATCCTTACACACCTCTTCAATAAATAATAATCATTTCTTTTGAATACTTTTGCCAATGCTTTTTATATTCCGATAGACTGAAACACAAAACCAAAAATATTTTTAATTTAGTCATGTAAAATCAATGTCGATCTCCAGAATATTGTGACAATCATAGTTTTGGGTATTGAATAAAAACTGGGTAATTAAATTTTTGGCGCTATTATTTTTTAGTTAACATAAAAACGGAATTGGTAAATACATTCATACATTCATCATATCACGTCTGTATCCCATAGGGGTAGGCAGAGACTATGGATTTCCACTTTGCCCGATTCTGACAGACTACTTTCGCTTCATCTACTTTCATCGATCTCTTCATACCCGCGTCGGTTAAGGGTACTTTTTATCTTCCTTTAGTTAATATATCATCAACTTGATAAATTCTTCATCAATTTCAAATTATGATTCAACTAGCGCCTCGCCCCAGCTTCGCAATGATGATATATGTACATTATTTTGATCTATCTCTTAGGGTTCAGCCAACGCTTACAATGTAAGCGCAAAAAATGTGTTTATTAACATTACATTAGAAACCTCTAAAATTATCAGTGTTACTCTACTACATTACTCATGTATTATACATATAAACCTTCCTCTTTAATCATTCTATCTATTAAAAGTTGCGTAGTTGTAAACATCTAAGCATACATAGGGACATAAGGACATACAGACAGCGGGAAGCGACTTTGTTTTATACTATTTAACGATGTATGATAATTGTTTTCTTTATTTATGCCTGGCCTATCCCGGTGTTTGTGCCAGGGTCCGCCTTTTTACTCCAACAGTTCCATTTATTATATGTCTTATGATATTTGCTTTAAAATACTATATTATTTCATTTCTACTCGATGTGAATTGTTTGCATTTTTCATTACAAGCACAGTGTGAGTGAATCGCTTCGTATTATCTGTCCTTTAGTTCACGAATTATGTTCATTAACACATGCACGATAAACATTCTTATTGGTGGTCAATGACAAATTCGAAATGGTCAAATATGTTCAATAACGAATTGGTCGCATAATGCTTTTCGCCAAATTCATTCAAGTTTTTTCCTCTACTTTAATCTCTTAATACTGTAGTATTATAACACCCCTCTTTTTGGGTCGGGGGTTAATTTTTTTGTGTATCGTCGGAACGTGGACGTCGCTGGATGCAGGCCGCTTCCAACAGGTCGATCTGGAAATCTCTGGGGGAGGCCTATGTTCAGCAGTGGACGTCCTATGGCTGATGATGATGATGATGATGATTCGCTTAATATCTTGTATTGTGATTGAAAGGATGTTACGATTTACAAATTATTTCAAGGAATATTTTGCTACATATTTGTTTTTTGTAGTGTAAAGATAAAGCCCTCAGATGGGGTTGACGTCAGGCAGACAGCCGGTCGTAAAAGCTAAGCCAAATTATTTCTGCAACATGCTTGAAAAAGTGTGTTATGTGACCCCAAATTAAGGTGGGATAAGGGCAGGTAGAAAGAAAGTGCAAAAATAAAGCGTATTTGATTGAATGTGTGTGATTATTCACTTCTGTTGTTTCTATATTACTGATTTTGTTGTTGGGTAGTGACTGCTGTCTAGTGATATTTTAGCGTTTACACTTGTTTTTGACTATTTATAAATGTTTAGTTTAGTGTAAGAGAACACGAAGCTGAATATATAGTAAAAAAATCACAGTATAAAATATCCAACGTTTATTTTTCATAACATCAAAATGCGTATAAGCAACTGATGTGAGCTAGTCAGAAAATAACTGGTGTTCGCCGATCTACCTTATTTTGTGATAAAAGCCTAATTTTCGGTATAAATACATACATAGTTTGTTATTTAGAGAGCGCAGCCTTTGATTATCGAAGAGGGCAACTTTCTAATGAACCATTTTCATAATAGTTTTAGTAGGTAAGCACTTCCAGAGACAAGCGCATTCCAAAATATTTTTTTTCAGTTCTATAAATAACATTTTGGAAATTAGTGTACATTTAAGACTTGTCATACAGGTTTCCGATGGTTTTATATGTATTAGCTAAGTTAATTTCAAAAAAATGAAAATATCAAAATACATACATAGAATCACAAGGCTCAAAATTTGTATTAAGTAAAAATAATTTAAATATTTGCATAATGAAATCGTTGTATTTCGTATTTTTGTATATCGTAACGTAATGTAATGAGACTGAATGAGGCGAAAGAGGTGTGTATGGATCGTAGCAAGTGGAAATCCGTTGTCTCTACCTACCCCTATGGGAAAAAGGCGTGAGTCTATGTATGTATGTATTTGCATAATACTCATCGCTGTTGATTATGCAAATTTACGATACATCTAAACGTGTACCGATCAAATAGAAGGTGTTGTATTAGGTACGGTGTTTACATAAACATATGAGATTTATAAGTTTCGGCCGAAGTTCCCCTCACAACATTGTTTATACAATTATGCAGAACAGGCAATGCAATTATGCATAAAGGTTCACGTAATGCTTGATTATATTTGTATGGGACGCAATACACAACAGTACGCTTCGCACATATTTATGTGCGTCTGTGTGCGATACACATACGTGTAATTTGTATATCTACATGGTCTCGCTCAACTCAACACACGTATGAGCCACGATACGAATGTGGTTTTGTTTTTTAGTAAAACATGAAAGTACATTCGATCTTCCTACCTCGTACTTCCACCGCATTGTAAACTATTCATTGCATATTGTAGTTTTCTATCAACGTACGTGCTACGTACAAAAGTATCGCCTTAGTTACAGTTATTAAACAACTACGCTGGTGTCGTAAATCAACCGGGGTCATACTTACAGATAACGTTTCCCGATTATAACTGTGGAGGTTAACAAAAATCCATCAACAAAAACACAAGAGACGTGATGCAGTCGTACTGCATACGCTGCGGCCGTTCACCCGGCTCCGGCGAGCTGCGTTTCGAAAACTTCGCGGCGAAGCGTTTAGAGAATATTCAAAAATAGACCGACAGGCTCGTGTGTACGCGCAACCGTGTTCGCTCGCACGTTGTACACCACAACGCGACTCGAAATTGATAACGTGATTAACGCGCGACCGTCGAATCCTTCGGAAAACGCTTTGAAAAGTTTCCAGTGCACAAAGTTAGGATCGCGATTGAGGGCTCTACGCGGCGTGAGCGCGGCAACCCCGTGGCGCTCAGAACACAACTGGCGGCGCCGAGTGCCGTCACTGGCGACCGCCGCGCTCCGCCGGCCGCGTCCGCCGCGCCTCGCGCCGACAGGAACACGCACACAGTCACACAGACGCACGGCTCACACCGAACACTGTACACCACTGTACACCGATACACACACTACACACTACCACCGCCGCCGACGCGTGCACACACTCGCACACAACACTGATAAACACCACAAAACACATCACTCTGCAACTGCACATTATAAACATACCACGGTTTCCTGATGCGTACCGTTTAGGTACAACTGCTGGACGGAATGCTACTATCGAAAAACACGGCCAAGTCATAATTTTAGTGGAACATAAACCATAATGGATGACTAACAACGAACTAAACAATAACATGGTTTTTATAACAGGTTTTTTGGGCAGATACGTCGTAGACATGAGGATTTGCATGAAGCCACTACATACGGTTAGAGCAGAAGATTCTGTATAATAATAAAGCATACATATAGGCATACGTTAAGACGCACTACGCATTAGCTCTTTCACGTTTAGAAACAGAGCATTGTATTCGCGGAAATTATAAACAAAGACTTGATGTAATTAATGTTTTAAATGTTGCATGCAGCATGCATAATTGCGTAATTAAGAATTATACCTAGAGACACTATGTAGGTATTTAGTTAATAAAAACTGCTCTGCAAAGAATTAGCAGTCTAATTAAGGAAATAAAGGGTCTGCAATGCACATTTCCCCTAGAGAGCTGAGAGACTGACGCCAGAAAGGCAGCCGGCAGGCGGCAGGTTATAAAAACTAAAGCAGAAACTTTTCTGCAATATGCTTTAAAAATGTGTTGCTCTTACGCCACAGTTGAGCGGGATAAAAGCATGTAGAAGGAGAATGCTCCTGCAATATCTCTTCGGCGGGCATGGACTGTGGACAACTACTGGCAGGTGACTTGCCAGCTAATTTCGAGGCCTTCTTTTTTTCTACATGCCCTGATCCCACCTTAATGTAGCGTTGGCACAACAAACTTTTTTAAGCATGTTGCAGAAAGGGTTTGGCTTAGTTTTTACGACCTGCTGCCTGCATGACGTCAATCCCCTTCTGGGGAATTGAGTCCCGGGCAAATTAAATAGACATTAAATCCAGTCCACAGCCCTAACACACATGCCAGCTAATTTCTAGGCCTATTACACAAAAAATTGATAGCAATAATCCCAAAATCATATAATCAACATCTACATATAAACCAGCAGTTAGTCATTATCACATCACATAATCAATGAAATAAAACTTGGATTATGTTTCATATTATAATTCAAACTGAGTCATTGTTGAATCACCATTCAAAAAGTATTTCATAATGACAGAAACTCATTCGTAATACAAGCATTAGAGTTTTCGTAGTCATTTCACACGAACATAAAAAAACTTTACTGTTCAATTATACGGAAATTACAAGAAATTAAAGATAATCACAAGTTTAAAAACTTTTCGGACCGACTTCAAAATGTATCCAATCGTAACCAAATTTATAAAGGACCACCCTTAGAATAAGCTCTATCGAACGCAAAAGGACTTTTAAAAATCGGTCTGCATTTGGCGGAGATATCTGGTAATAAATACAGACGAAATGAGGACCTTCTGCTTTTTTTGAAGTCGGTCAAAAAGGAAGGATACGAACTCAGTCCATGGCAGAAAAGTTTCAATTAGGTTATTTGAAATTTTTCCGAGGTAAAATTATCGAACCTTATACATTGGTATAAAATTATTACTTTACCACACAGACACATACACACACATAAGCTCACGCCTGTATCCCCGAAGGAGTAGGCAGAGGCGCACTAGCGAACTAGAACACCCACATTTCGCCGAGTTTAGTTCAGTCCCAGATGTGATAGGGGGCGAGCCTATTGCCATATCGGGCACAAATTCCGGATTCCGGGCTCATATGGAAAAATCCAATATCACTGCCCGACCCGGGGATCGAACCCGAGACATCAGAACCGTAGTCGTACCGAAATACCACCATGCCACCGAGGCATTTATAAAATAATTCTTTATACACTAACAAACTATAATGACAGAACATATCCGCAACTGCAATATATCCACTTTGAGAAATGAACATAATATTATACTCTACTGAAGTAGAGCGATCTTAAAATACATAACTATAGTAGGATTACTAAATAAACGAAGTAAAACTGACATTTCGAATGTTGCCTCTTTTTTATTAAATTTAAATAGTGCTGCGGTAAAAAGATCAAGATGATTTAAACATTTCAATTCAGTGAACCGTTTCATTCTTTCATTTTCTAAAGTCCAACTCAACGTCGTAATTCCTGCCTAAGGTGTGATTAGTAACTGCATGTCTACTGGAATTATAGTCATGGTTCATCATAAACAAAACTTATAAAAGCTATGAATGTGCCGAACGTATTTTTTCTCAAATAATAAAATTAATATTCGTAATTTTCATTGTTATCATTTAGCGTATCTGTTGTAATTATTTAGTCGAAGGGTTAAGCTGAAATATCTAGAAATACGCATTAAAATTCTAATTTTGCAAGCTAGTGCTGAGTTATTGTTTCTTTGAATGATAATAATTGTACTAGATCAATCACTATCTTTTGAATGTAGGCAACATTATTTTGAAAAGTGACATTCCGATCTGTTTGTTCACTCCGTTTAATTAGCAATCCTACTATACTAAGAAATACAATAAAATATAACAATACAAATAACATTAGTATTCAATTCAATAATCAATTGTTTTACAAAAGTAACTAGAACATAAAGTTCAATGAAAATGAAATGAGAATTGAACCAGTTACGGAATATAGAATACTCTACCTAAATGTAAAGATCTTTTTCGGCCGACTTCAAGAAAGGAGAAGGTCTCCAATTCGTTTTTTTTATGTATGTTCCCCGATATCTCCGCTAAAGATTATTTTTGTGTTCAATATAAATAGCTTATTCCAAGGGTGGTCCCATATAAATGGTCACGATCGGATAAATTTGAAGTCAGTCCGTTAAGTTTTTAAACTTGTTTATGTATTATTGTTGTTCGATAGGTGTCTATCAGTTTAAAACAATACAATAATTGTGGGTATAATACATATTGTTAAACGATTAATAAATAATATAATTTTCCTTATAAGCACGTTTATAAGGAAAATAATTGGTAATCATATTATCATATAATATTGGAGAATACGCAAAAGAATATCTACATATTAGCGGTTACATGTAATAAGTCTTATCTTATCTCAAAATTCTTAGTAATAATCACAAGTTTAAAAACTTAACTTCCAACGAAATCGGATCGTGACCAAATTAATATGGGATCACCCTTGAAATAAGCTCTATCGAACACAAAAATAATTGAAAATCGGTCCACATTTGGCGGAGATATCGCGTAACACACATAAAAAAATCAGAAGATTTGAGGACCTTCACGTTTTCGGAAGTCGGTTGATAAATGAAACCGAATCGTAGTCAAAATAGAATCGAGTGTCAAAAATCAGGGGGCTGGCCACGCCAGCGACGCTGTAGGCAAAAGCTAGTAAGTAAATAATGTTGGAAGATTTTGAAATAAAACTATTTTTACGGATTCTATCACGATTAGGTTTTAATTATTATTCCCGACTTTTCGAAGGCTTTGCAGTCTTCGTTGTCACGGGTCAGACTGAGGTGTCGTTTGTCCAAAAAAGGTTAGTGTTACAATATCTACCATCATTTTTAAATTATACAAAATCAAAAAAGGTTAATTATCTGTTTGGAAGATTTACCAGAAATTTCATATACATGAAGCATCAAGTACTAATCGAGAACACAGTTTTGATACTAAAGGCCAGTTGGAGCTTCGTGATAAAGCTCTATTTATCCCAAATCGTGATGATAGGCGTGAGCTATAGGATATATCGTGATAAGGTGTAATTCTAGATTGGTAATAACGCTACAAGACGCCCTAAGACTATTATCATGAAAAGTTGCGCTGAGTCTGTATGTAAATGTTTTATAGCCTCCGTGGCGCAGCGGGCGAGCAGCCGGCTGAAGCGAGAGGCCACGGATTCGATACCCGCATTGAGACAAATGTTTGTGTGGCCCACAGATATTTGTTTCAAGTCTGGGTGTTGTGAGACCGAGTCTCTCATAATCTCTGACACCCACGATACAGGTTATACCTAGTGTGGGGTCAGGACTAGGTGTTTGACTGTTGGGTGTATTTATTTATTATTTATTAAAATATTTATTTACCTAACTGATTAATGATCTGATAGCACAAGTTACAAGAGGAGTATGATTGATAGATGGACAAAGTCAGAGCCGTGCGCTGCGTTTTTGTACTAAACATTGACACAACTTTCCCTTTCGCCAGTCACGTTTTTGTTACCAATAACTTTACGATCAATGCCAGCACTACACGTGAATAACAAATAGTTTATCATTTTTAGGATTCCGAAGTCAAATAGCAAAAAAAGGTATCCTTATAGTTTCCTGCCTCGGTGGCGTGGTTGTATTTCGATACGACTACCGTCCTGAGGTCTCGTGTTCGATCCCGAAGTGATATTGGATTTTTTCATATCAGCCCGGAGTCTGGAATTTGTGCCCGATATGGCGATAGGCTCGCCCCCTATCACATCTGGGACGGAACTAAGCTCTGCGTAATGTGGGTGTTCTAGTTCGCTAGTGCACCTCTGCCTACCTCTTCGGGGATACAGGCGTGAGCTTATGTTATGTATGTTATGTTATAGTTTGGCCATGTCCGTCCGTCCGTCTGTCGGTCTATCTATTCGCGGTTTATCTCAAAGACCATTAGTACTAGAAAACTGGGTATAAACCATAAAAAAAAGAAAAAATAAAATAAAAAAATAAAAAAAAACATACTATATATATACTATATACCATACTACTATATATTACCATATAAACCACGCTGAGAAAGAGTTTTTTTTTGGGTTGGGTTTTATTTTATTTTTGAGGATTGATATTTTTCGTCCCCTTTACACCTCTATGTGCTAAACGTTTGGTTTTGGATACGTGAAAAATTCACAGTACAATATATAATGGATTTAAAAGAAATGCAGCATGCTCTTGACCGGTTTTTCAATACTGCCTAAAACCCTATGCCTAATATTTACAGTATATGGTCGCCTTCTTGGTTGTTGCCTCGATTTGCCCGGGACCAGAGGAGGTTGACGTCAGGCAGGCAGCCGGTGATAAAAACTAAGCCGAATCTTTCTTACAACATTTTAAAAAAGTGTATTGCATCGACCACACTTTAAGTTAGTAAGGGCTGGTGTGAAATAAATATTATTATACTTGAACTCGTTTAAGCAAAAACGTGTAAAATGGTTTATAATTAATTCGTTATCATAAGCTCACGCCTGTATCCCTGGAGGGGTAAGCAGAGGTGGACTAGATAATGCATGTGTTGCATCTCGCGGAGCTTGTTTGATATTTCCCTTCATGTGATACGGGGCGAGCGTACCGCCATAAACCGCGCCGAATTAAAATTATAACTTACATACGTTCACCGATAGCTTCTATTTTCTAAAATTGAAAAATTTAAACACTACTTAATGTGGAATTCAAAAATTTAAACACATTATCAATTAATTGTCTTCAGTTTAATGGATAGCCGACAACAAATAAGTTATTTTAAAACTGGGAAACATTTGTTGTCTGGAACGTGTATTGCTCTTGGACTACGCAATACTGTGTAGTAAATTACTTTAACTCAAATATTTGTGAAAATTACACCAGATTCAATACACACAAGAAATCACTTAAAGTATAAATTAATTTCAACACTATTTTTATCTGTAAACGTGCCTCGAAACACAAATAGATTTTTGTGAATGTTCAAATTGGATTTCTGAAAGCGACACTCTGAATGGAAACGTTTCACGTAGGGACTGCTCCAGACGCAGAGGCGTGGCAGTGTCAGCTCAGCGTGACGGATACTTGAAGGTAAACTTAGATGTTGATTTTTTTTATAGCAGAGACTGGCAAACGAGCAGATGGGTCAGCTGATGGAAAGTGATCTCCACCGCCCATAGATACAAAAAGAATCATGAGTACGTTGCCAACCTAAAAGAAGAGAATGGACGGGGAGAAAAAAGGAATTGGGAAAGGGAGGAAGGGCAATGAGCCACCGGAAATCCCACTCACCAAACGAAACGCGACAGCAAGCTTCTATTTTACGTCGGTTTTCTGTGAGACAGTGGTATCAAACCGCTCGAGCCGGCCCATTCGTGCTGTAGAAGTTATTGTCTACAGCGTGATTCTATCACTCAAATATACCACTTAATTTATAGCAAACTGCCTCGGTAGCGTAGTTGTATTTCGGTACGACACCATCCTGAGGTCTCGGGTTCGATCCCCGGGTCGGGCAAAGTGATATTGGATTTTTCCGTATCAGCCCAGAGTCTGGAATTTGTGCCCGATAAAGCGATGGCCCCCTATCACATCTGGGACAGAACTAAGCTCGGCGAAGTGTGGTTGTTCTAGTTCGCTAGTGCGCCTCTGCCTACCCCTTCGGGAATATAGGGCGTGAGTTTATGTATGTGTGTATGTATTAATTGTATAGCCCAGATTGTACCAGGGGTGCGTTTCCGTGGACAGCCCAAAAGCTGCTGGCTAGCTAGCTAGTAGGAGGATATGAGAGCCAATGGTCTCACGGTGGAGGATGCACGAAGAAAGAATGGACGAAGTGGACACTTCCAAAGAAAGAATAAAGGCAAGTAATAAAATTAAAAACACAACTTAAGATACTGGGTGTCTTTAGACAACGCTTTTGTTCTGTATCCATACATACGCGTCCTGCTGTGATCTCGAGTTTATGCCCCCATTATGAGAATGGGGTCGGGGCTACCCTATATGGGGAATGTACGCAATTGATGGATTTTTTCCTCGTATTAAGTTAATAATAGTAAGTAGATAAGTCTAGAGAATTTATAGTAATTGCATTTGTTTTAAAGCGAAATGGATGAAATTCAAAATATTTGTTTCAGACAACTTTACGTTGTTCATAGATATATTTCGTTTCTGGTCTAGATTTGAGCGCCATATATGCCTGATACCCTCGATATTATCAGTTAAATGTAGGAAATGTAGGAATGTTAGGACTATGTTGGGCTATTGGGTATATTTAATGAGTTATTAAGATCACGCGCATGTTACACATTGAGAAATAAAATTTGTATTTACGGATTTTATCACTTTTTTTAGAAACAAAAATAAAAACACATCTCGAAATTCGTAAAAACATTTTTTTCCACTGGGGGCATTTATTTATATCTTTTTAAAGTAAACCACATGCCTGGGCTTCACGGAAACATATTTGGTTTAAACAAGCGAATCCCAACCCCCGAAATGTCATAATAACATTAGGACTACGACAAATTACATTGTCGCGTACGGACTTACGAGTGAACAACTTTCCGAACCGTAAGAAATAGGATTGCTAACGTTATTACTTAACTTTGTTTATGAGTTATCCTATTCGAAACAATAAATTCTATATAAGTTCGCACCAAAATTTCATAACAATAGCCTTCAAAAGACGTTAACAAGTTTCGATGCGTCTTACTATTCACGTAATAAAAGCTATTTTCATTATTCATGTATGTGTTACATTGACTGCACATACAAAAATTCTCATGGACTGCGTTGTAAAGAGGATTTTTAGACTGCTTTCAAACCACTAAAAATTTTGGAAAACGATGTTGCTAAATATAGGCCTCCTCCTAAGATTTCCAGATAGACCTTTGAAAAGCGGCCTTTGAGGAGTGCCTATGTTCAGCAGTGGTCGTCGTATGGCTGTCGATGATGATGATAATAATAACATACATACATATGTATATTATGTATGATGGTGATAAAATTAGAGCAAATAGTTTAAAAACTTAATGGAAGGCTGTTACATCGCTTGAATATGCCGATTAACTTCCAATTACTGTACGAACCTACATTTTTTTTCTTTTGAATTAAATTAATTACGTTAACGTATTCTTAGACACTATTCAACAAATCACATTGCACAAAGAGAAACGTTTTACAATATACTTATAAGCAGCAGAGAGCAAAAACCTCTCAATTCTCAATAAAATGAACTTTAGAGATCGAAGTCTGCTAAAGAGAATATTTGATCAAAGAAATGGTACTCAATTTAAACATTAAAATATTTTTGAACCGTTCCAAAACGATTGTAACAAGTCTCTCTCGAGGACACAAAGGATTCAAAAGAAAGCAATAACCAAACTTCACTGAACAATTGATAAGATATTTTATTTTACCTCTACTTAACAAGCAAGAAAAAACTCAATTATTGCCAATGGACAGAATTCATTCAATTTGAAGATTCGAATTTTAGTCCAACAAATGTAAGTTTCGCTGATTTCTTGGCAAAGAAACTAACTTGAATCAGTTTTATCAAATTAGAAATATAGGTCAGTCTGAAACTTGTGTTTTTCACTTTTCAGTAGCGGTTGTGTATCTGCCAAGAAACTGATGAGATTCAAACACAGGATTTGTGCTCGCATTGCTATCATTTATCATGTCCGAGCCAAGAGTCGAGCAAAAACTGCTACGATGCCTATGTTTTCCCACTATATACATGAAAATGTAAATATACAGTCAGATTTATGTTAAAAGGCAATTTTAATTTAAGAAAAAGGTAAATAACGATACAGATAAGATACCTGATAAAGGTAGCAGGAAGTCGCTGGATGCAGGCCGCTTCCGATCTGGAAATTTTTGGGGAGGCCTATGTTCAGCAGTGGAAGTCCTATGGCTGATAATGATGATGATGATACTAAAATATATGCGACATAATAACTGGTATTTTATTTAAATATATTATATAACGATTTTAATGATCAGTCATCAACAACATCACAAGATTTAAGTACCACGTTAATCTATAATATAAAAATGAATCGCTGAATGTGTTGCTAAGCGCAAAGCTCGAGAGCAGCTGAACCGATTTCGCTAATTATTTTTTAGAATATTCCTTGAAGTACGAGGATGGTTCTTACGGAGAGATTTTTTTTAAATGCCTGAAAAAGTCTAAAAACAACACTTTTCTATACTCCCATACAATCGATCCGTAATAATATAAAAGTCAATTTGAACTTTAATACCATACCATAAAGTTAAAGTGTTAGTGTAGAGGTTCCGGGATGGCAAAACAATTGAGTGACGTTAGTATCGTATAAATATTAATGTCAATATTTCTCAAACGCAAACGATGTTGCGCGGGTCAGCTAGTTTACAATATAATTGTCGCAATAATAAAAACTCATACTACGAAAAGCTTTTGACGCCTTTTACAGACATTTTTTTATTCATAAATTCCAAGGAGAGTTTCAAAGGAGATATTTAATAAAGGTCCAAAATAAATAACGACAGTCACTGTCTACTCGTTTTACAAGACGATCCTGAAAAGACGCTTTTAGAAATAATATCGTTTAAATAAATTAGTCTCATTTATCCAGAGTCCGCACCATGCGTCTTCGTTGGGGGCTTAATAAATTATCACGCGATATTTTCTCGACTTATCTCCACAATTCAAAGTAAAATACAGTTTGAAAGACTAGACATTTTTTAAGGGATCAAGTTTACAAAAACGAAAGACGGAGTTTTAAATCTTTTTGTGAACTGATTTTACACATCTTAAGGTACGCGAGTCATGATCACTGTTCCGCATGTGTTTTATATTGTGTTCACGTATAGATTTGTGCAGTTGATAAAATATATCAAGGATTTGTTTACAATAATAAAACACCTCTGCGTCGGTGGCGTGGTGGTATTTCGGTACGACTACGGTTCTGAGGTCTCGGGTTCGATCCCCGGGTCGGGCAAAGGTATATTGGATTTTTCCATATCAGCCCGGAGTCTGGAATTTGTGCCCGATATGGCGATAGGCTCGCCCCCTATCACATCTGGGACGGAACTAAGCTCGGCGAAATGTGGGTGTTCTAGTTCGCTAGTGCGCCTCTGCCTACCCCTTCGAGGATACAGGCGTAAGCTTATGTATGTATGTATGTATGTAATAAAACACAAGTCGCCTCTTTGGTCTAGTGGCAACATTTATGGCCTATAGGTCGGGCAAAGCAAATTTTCTAATTGATTTTTCCCGGAACTGGATCCCTCAGAGGGGGTTGACGTCAGACAGGCACCTGGTCGTAAAAACGAAACCAAATCCTTTCTGCAATATGCTTAACGGCTCCTTACATTGATTTTCGCCATATAATTTTGACAGATAAGGCGGCCTTAAACGACACAAAGCGACCTTAAGTGTATGAACATTCGGCGGTATGTTCGGATGAGTACTGAGCATCCACTTTGTAGTAAAGGCACGTCTCCTGCACTAAAACATTACACAAAACACGTATTTTTTATCTATGGTCCAATGTTCTACGAGGAGACAGCTAAAATCGTTGTTCTGTGTAGGTGTCAACATAACATAAGCTCACGCCTGTATCCCCGAAGGGGTAGGCAGAGGCGTACTAGAGAACTAGAACACCCACATTTCGCTGAGCCTAGTTCGGTCCCAGATGTGATAGGGGGCGAGCCTATCGCCATATCGGGCACAAATTCCAGGTGTAGGTGTCATTAGTGATTTATTTCGAAAAAACATATGCAGGAGAGGCGGCTTTACACGATTCCATCGCAGCAGAGATATCGATCAGCTGTTTGTTTGCATTGCGCCACCGGGGTCGGCAACCCACAGTACCACATGCGTGCCGATGACACCATTCTTAACTGTACGCCTAAAATACATTCGTGAATGAACAGATTCCGCCAATGCCGAACAATCCTGAAGCTGCCGTGGAAAATTTGACATCCGGTATACACTTCAGCCTACATAGGAATTTGACTTTTAACACAATAAAACCAAGATTCAATATTGTGCGCAGTACAGTTTGTAGATTTGCTCTTACGCTAGATTGGCGAAGCGATAAGATATGGAAATTACAATATCTGGTTAAAACTCACTGAAACATGGTAAATAACAAGCAGTAATTTAATTTTCCTGTTTTATTTTAAAGTAATACTAAACGTTGCAGTCTCTTAATAATACGTTTTATTAACATTATTACAAATAAACAATGTACGTTGTACGCATATAAAATTATTTACAAAACAAATTTAGAGGCCATAATAATACACCCAGCAGTCACACACCTAGTCCTGACCCCACACTAGGTATACCTAACCTGTATCGTGGGTGTTAGAGACTATGAGAGACTTTCAGTCTCACAACACCCAGACTTGAAACAAATATCTGTGGGCCACACAAACATTTGTCTCAATGCGGGAATCGAACCCGCGGCCTCTTGCTCCACAGTCGGCTACTCGCCCGCTGCGCCACGGAGGCTGTCATAACAACACTATATGAGTGGTAGAGCCACGCTGTAGACAGTTACGTCCCTATCGATTAAATAAATTATATATATATGACAACACCCAAAGCCTCTCGTTGTTACAAGGAGGATTAATGTTTGTCATACAATTTATTTTACGTAGTTACTAACGAGAAACGTCAAAAAACTCATGGTTGTTTAGATTCAGATTATTGAAAATATTTTTTATTTCAGTGCAGAGCGCCTCGCTGACTTATATGTATAATACTCATGGTAAGCTGGTAGCTAGTAATTTGGGTGTTGATAGCGCTGCAAATGTTAGTAATTTGCGAGGAGCCGGTCGTCTGTCACGATGAGTTGTTTAATTTAAAACTGGACATACCCTAACGGCGAACAGGGGGGTTACCACCATCGCTTATAGCAATATTATTATAATATTGCTTCGTTTTTTTTTGTACGGGAATCGGTACGAGTAAGATTTTAATAATATTGCTATAAGCGGTGGTAGTAACCCCACAGGTTGAAAGCTTTACTTTTTTTTTACAAGTCTGTAAAGTCAAAATTTTTACTACATTAAAAAGAGGGAGTATGAATTGGAAAACGAAAATACAGGGGAATTTGGACCACGGCATTTCTATAGAAATAAAAGGAATAGAATTCCTTGTATGTTGTTTAAACTTTGTGGCTGTTTTTATCCATACAACTAGATTTGTTTTAGATTTAGGATTGACAAGTAATACCACGGGATCTAACAAACAAGTTAGGGTACCTAGAAATGTCATTAGGCGAGGTGTGCGAGTGCCCCAGTTATTCCATACTGATTCATGTAAAAGTAACGCAGGGGCCCGAGCACCACTTCGTCGACTTCTAAGATCATTACAATGCACATTTTGCACATATTGATATTTTTTCCTTCTCAAGCCATAAATTTAAATTAATGGCCACCCTTAAGCTTGCTGATTCAACTTGACGTTAGTTTTTGTTTGTTTGCTAAATAAGTCAAAATTATATTATGTCAATATGAGGGCAATGGTGTGGGTTGTATGTTTATTTATTCGTTTAGTTTAAGATTAATTTATATATATTCTCAACATGCAACCGTTTGTTGTCCCTGTAATAAATAAATAAATAAATAAAATGAAATGGACTCTAGTTATTGGAAGCCAAGGTTTATTATGGGTCGCTGCGTAATGTCAGTAAGGTAGTTAGCTTTATTATGATACCTATACATAAGGTACATTTGTAATAAAGCTTAAACGAACGTGTTCTAAACTGGATTTTACGTAAATCCCAATAAATACGTTAAATTCTATTTTTTCCCTTTTTAGAAGTCAAGTAAACAAAAAGTTCCTTGACCTTAGACCATATATTTTCTTAGGTTGAGATCTATAGAGCGAACTTCGACTGAGTCTAACGCCCGAATGGTCAAACGCTGCTCAACTTTAAAGGCTTCTTATATTGATTTTCGCCATACAATTTTGACAGATAAGGCGGCATTAAAAGACATAAGGCCACCTTAAGTGCATGAACATTCGGCGATAAGTCAAAGTAACGAACTCATTGAAGATTTGGAATTGTTAAATCGAACTTCGATTTAGTCCGAGGCATTTTTTACAACAAAAACAGACTTACAGACAGATTAAGCAAAGATTTTCTTGTAAAAAATGACTCGGACTAAGTCAAAAACCTTATTGAGTTCGTTTCTTTGAATTAGACTTAGTCGAAATTCGCTCTATAGATCTCAGCCATGGTTTAATGATGGGAAGATACTTAATTATTATCATTGTAGGTCATATTTAAACGGGATTCTTTTTAAATAGCAAGATAATATGTATAATGAAAATAAATTGTCGCTTTCCCCGTCAATGTATGAATGAAGAATTTAAGTAATGAAAACCGTGTGGAAATGAAGAAAAAAGTGCATGCTGTATAGCTTCAGTTCCCCGGAACTGATAACAGTTATGCATCTGACAATACACAGTATACGGTACCGAAGTACGGTTAAATATTTTATAAGACACTAGCTTTCAGTTTTTCTGATTCTTTAGGTCCATGACCCTATGTTACTACTTGATAACCTCGCATTCCATGGCTAAAATAATCAAAATCGGTTCAGTAGTTTTTGAGCCTAATCGTTACAAACAAAAATAAGTGGTAGAGTCACGCTGTAGACAGTTACATCTACTGCACGAATAGGCTGTCTCGACCGGTTTGATACCACTGTCTCACAGAATACCGACGTAGTGGCAGCTTCCTGTCGCGTTTCGTGAGATGAATGATATTTCCGGGGCCCATTATCCCCTCCCCCCTTTCCCAATACCTTTTCCCTCCCCTTCCATTCCCTCCTTTTAGATTGCCAACACACCCATGATGCTTTTATGTCTTGTTGTGTGTCTATGAGCGATGGAGAACACTTACCATCAGGTGACCCATCTGCTTGTTTCCCAGTCTGCTATAAAAAATGCCTACATAAATAACCATGTGTAAGCAAACGAAATTAATGCCTCGTTAATCAGCTTTAATTGGCAGCAACATTGTAGAAAACAAGAAATCGAACATGGCAGCATGAATGGCGGAGTAGTCTGAGCTGTGTGAAACGGGACGTATACCACGTCTAAATATGAATTGCGTTGGAGTTGGAGCTTGTGTTTGGGTTGGATGCTTCGACAGCCCGTGGAGATTAGACGTCATCTGGAATTATACCGTAACAAACACGGCCGTCAAAGACATTCAACTTTACACAGACGGGACGCGAACGACACAGCGCGAAACTTGTAATCCAAAAGTTGTAACCGCGTGGTCATAAGTCACTCAGTCGTATCTGAAACATATGGGCGCAAGGTCGTGCCAGCGTAATAATGTTTCGATAATAAAATTGTTTTACGTAATCGTTGAACATTCACAGAACATTCTAGGCTGTAAATTGTAATAAGTGCCCTCGCATTGTTATTGGATTTTTTATTTTGTATGGAAACTTGCTTGATATTCCCTCTATAGCTAGTAGTATTAAATCTCTTTGACGGCCGTCTTGTGCGTACGTATCGGCCACTCTGTGGACGCGTGCTCGGCGTTTTACGAGAACCACGTGCAAAACTCACACATCCATTGACAGATGACTACGATATCAAATAATCTTCCATCTGCTCCTACCAACTCCAAGACAGCCTCCGTGGCACAGCGGGCGAGTAGCCGGCTGTGAAGCGAGAGGCCGCGGGTTCGTTTCCGGTATTGAGACAAATGTTTGTGTGGGCCATAGATATTTGTTTCAAGTCTGGGTGTTGTGAGACCGAAAGTCTCTCATAGTCTCTTATACCCACGATACAGGTTATACCTAGTGTGGGGTCAGGACTAGGTGTGTGACTGTTGGGTGTATTAAAAAAAAATGGATGCAAAAAGCAGAACATACGCTTTTTACGCACGTTTCAAATATTAGGCTTAGTTTTCACGACTGGCCGCATGAGTGACGTCAACCACCTCTGGGAATTTGATTTTGCAAGCATGGTAACCAGACAAAATGGTAAGTATTACTACATGGTGGTCAGCGCAGTGCAGTCCAAAAACTAAAATCTAAAACTAGCATCCACCGACAAACGGCAGGTTATGGAGGTGTACCCGTCATAAAATAAGCGAATAGTTCCGAAAGCAGTCAATATTCTTGAAATCAAGATTTCAGCTATTATCTTTTATTTGGAAAATTAAATATCTCACGTATTTTATCAACGAACATCGAACTCTTTTATATTATTATTGAATGCTATTCTTGCCTTATTTTGCATAATAAAGTGATGTTAAGACCGTTTCTCTTGTAAGAATAAAAAGAAAGGTCTGCAACAAAAATCATAACATGTTTGAGAAAATCATACGCCAAGAATATTAAAACAGTTCATTGTCTTGCAGTTTGAACGAATAAAATATTTTTCATAGTATGTGCAGTGGCGTGCAGTCTATATAGACAAAGAGACACTGTCTACCATAACAATTTGCTATTTTCATAAATAAAATTATGACTAAATACAGATTTTCAAAACAACAATGTTCGGATTATGTTCTAAATCGCCACAAAGATGAAGATGATAATCACTATGATGATGTTTTTTTTTTAATCTCTTTTTTAGGGACTTTTACCCAACAAGGGTATGTCAGTCCCATCGTACCTGCATTAGTACTCTCAACAATATTATTTGACGACAGTTTATAATAAATGCAAAAATACGTCAAATAATGAAGTAGCTGCTTCCGAAGTAGGTTCCGATAAGATACCGATGAAAGTACCCATGTCATATATATTTAACTTAAGTTTACGAATAAGCAACTCTCTTTTTTCTTTGTATTTGGTACAATCCATCAAGATATGTTGCACATCATCAAGAACTCCACATACCTCGCAATTTGGGGAATCAAGATTTTTCATGAGAAATCCATATTTTCTAAAAGGATAATGACCAGAACGTATTCTATGTGCTAAAATTATATAGGACTTGTAATTGTGTAAGATTTTTGTGTACCTTGATCGGAATGTCTATGTACGAATATGTGCTTAGATTAATGAATAAAACACTGTCTAAATTTCTTTTAGTGTGGCGTCAATATGAAACCGAATGTTTTATTTATATCGCAGAATTGTTATTAGTTATAACTGACGTATGTAATTTTAATAAATAGGTAACAGTAAACACATAACAGAGGGGTTACCACCACCTCTTGTAGCAGTATTATTATAATGTTACTTGTACCGAACCCCGTACAAAAAAAATAAGTAAGATTATAATAATACTGCTAATAAGACGTGGTGGTAAAACCCCTGTTCCACAACAAGCCTTATCGTTAAAGCGAGATCTCTTCCAGGCAACTATTAGGTCCAAAAATTACAATATTTACATCTACTGATTTCTTAAGTTTACGCGAATATTATATATTGAAATAAAACTATTTTTACGGATTCTATCATGATTAGGTTTTAATTATTATTCCCGACGTTTCGAAGGCTTTGCAGTCTTCGTTGTCACGGGTCAGACAAACAACAACAAAGACAACGAAGACTGCAAAGCCTTCGAAAAGTCGGGAATAATAATTAAAACCTAATCGTGATAGAATCCGTAAAAATAGTTTTATTTCAATATTTACATCTGCTAAGCAGTCTTACGATAAAAAGTCATGCCGCCGAATGTTCCTACACCTAAGATCGCCTTATGTCATTTAAGGCCGCCTTATCGGTCAAAATTGTATAGTGACAAATTTCAGAAGCCGTTAAAGTTGAGTAGCATTTGACCATTCGGGCGCAAGACGACTAATCCTATTTGAAAATGCACCTGGCTTATTACGAGTGTTAATAAAATTATGAATGTGTGTGTGTGAGTGGCTGTGGACCGGGTTCGGGGTTCGATTCCGAAGTCGGGCAGTAATTTTTCTAATTTAATTTGACTGTGACTGGACCCACCAGCGACAGGTAGCCAGTCGTAAAAACTAAGCCCATTTTTTCTGCTACTTGTTTGAGAAAGTGAATTTTGTTGACCCCACATTGTGGGATAAGGGCATGTCGAAAGAAAGATTAATACCTCTAGGTAATATTGACACATGAACCGCGGTGCAAAATATTTATTTCGTATATATTTCATAGTAGAAAATATTTTAATAGACGTAAACGATCGGCGAAATATCGTTTTCTTACAATTTGTCATCGTCTTCGTAGTGACACTGTAGTAAATCATTTACGCGGTCGTACTTTCTATATGAAATTATTTTCATCGAAAAAGCGGCGGTTTCTTATTCGTTTATCATGAATAATGTTAGTTTCGGTGACGTTCTCGAATATATTTCATAAAAGGCAAATAATGGGACGGTAAAATATAATTCTATATCTTTGGACATTTTGTATGTCTAACGTTACAAACTGGTTGGAAGACAATGCATCTATGTATCTATAATATTCACAATACACTTATTTATATAGATTCTAGATCTATATTTGATATAGATCAAGACTAGTAGATTAAGATAAAATCATGTCTTCATCATTACCGTAAGCCTTACGACGAAGGGGTTTGCTTTGTTTTTCTTGATACAAAACATAAAAACACATTCGCAAAACAATAACTTTCGCTGTTTCCTGCGTATAGAACAATGGACCATAGATAACAATGTGTAGCGAAACCATGTTTTGTGTAATGTTTTGGTGCAAAAAATTACATACATAGACTCACGCCTTTTTCCCATAGGGGTTGGCAGAGACAACGGATTTCCACTTGCTACGATCCTTACATACCTCTTTCGCCTCATTCAGTCTCATTACATTCTTCATGCATGCACGTCGGTTTAGGGTACCTTGACCTTTTTCGAGTATATCTCTGATTTGGTCAGAAAAAGTTCGATGAGGTCTTCCCTTTCCAACAAAAAATTATCCAAAAAAAATATGTTAGAATTGGCCATTTTATATCAATAGAAAGAGAATACAAGTACTTATCATTGTGTGATTTCAAGCAACCATGACGTGCACATGGGGCATCAGGCAATAAAAGTAATAATAGTAAACTATTTTAATTAGAAACTATATAACACAGATAACCCTGAAACATAATAATAAAAATGCTGGGATAATATGTAAAACTCCAATTAAATAAATGCTAATGACGGCAGTTCGTTAAACATATGTGTAGCTAGAAGTTGTATTTCTTGAAAAGGAATTTTGAATAAAAATTACAAATCCAGTTCAGATGTAGATGACGTAACATTTTGTAATCATGTTTTTCCGATAGCAGATACCGGCACGATGGGTCTGTACCCTTGGTACGAGTTTTTCTCGATTCTCGACATCGACGAGAGTTCACAGTTTTTTTTCCTACCTGCACTTATCTCACCTTAGTGTGGGATCGGCGCAAAACACTTTTTCAAGCATGTTGCAGACAGGATTTATTTTTAGAACCGGCCTCCTGCCTGACGTCAACCCCCTATGAGCGATCCAGTCCCGAGCAAATTAAATTAGAAAATTTGCTTTCCCCGACCTGGGCATCGAACCCACGAACTCCCGGTCCACAGCCTATAACATGCTGCCACTGGACCAAGGAGGCGACTCAATTTACAGTATCTCCATATTTTTTTAATTCGTTATAGTTTCCGCAATTTCTTTTTTAAACAGGGGGCACACGTGCAAGTGGCGCTGTTAGTCAAATGTATGGACAAAACGCAAACTGTCGTCGATTTCGAGAACCGAGAACTGTCAAAATAAACTCGTAACTATCGGTACGGATCTCCCCACAGACACCCACGATACCAATAGCATGTCGAGTACATTTTCTCTTTCTAACTGCCCTTAACCCACCTTAATGTGGGGTCGGCGCAACACACTTGTTCAAGCATATTGCAGAAAGGATTGCCTGCCTGACGTCGACCACTTCTAAGGATATAAGCAAAGAATTTAAACACGATATAAGTATTGGCCACAGGAAATCTTACTCTCCGAACGAAACGCAACTACGAGCCGTCACTTTAGATCGGTAAGACATTGGTATTAAACTGGCCGACCTATTCCAGACATAACTGTTTACAACATGGCTGTACCACTCAAATATAATAATACTACCTTAAGTTTTGACATGACTTCCTCCGTGGCGCAGTGGGCGAGTAGTCGATTATGAAGCGAGAGGCCGCGGGTCGATTCCCGCACAGAGACAGACTGAGACCGAAAATCTCTTGTAGTTTCTGATACCCACGATACAGTTTATACCTAGTGTGGGGTCGGGACTATGTGACACTGTTGGACGTATTAATTTATTGTATCACGAACGCCTAATAATAATATTAGCCCTGTAATATTACTGTCCCACAGTTGGGCACGGGACTCCTCTAGTAATGAGAGGGATTAGGCCTTAGTCTACCACACTGGCCTAATGCGGGTTGGTAGACTTCAGTTGGTAGAAATTCAGGTTTCCTCACGATGTTTTTCTTCACCGTTATAGCAAGCGATAATTCACAATAAAAATACACTTAACAGAGAAAAGTCAGAGGTGTATGCCCTTTTTTGTGGTTGGTCTCGAACCTCGACGCTCGTCTCGGTATTCCGTACCACTCCCATCTGAGATATCGCTGCTTGACGAGGATCTAAACTCAACATAAATACTAAGAAAACTCTTAGATGATGAATTGAGGCGATATTAACATAATCCCGCCTCACTCGAATCCCCGGGGAACAAAACGCCTTTCGTCTATTGTGCGAGATAAGAGTGTAATTTATTATTCGCGGCTACTCACCGTGTTGCCGGCTCGCCGTGAGTTCTGCTCTGGCCCACATTAATCATTACAACTAACCAAATTAATTACCAAAGAGCTTCTCCCTCGTCTCGAAAACTACGCAAATGTCTTGTATATATTTGAATTGTTAACAACATTGAACGCGTAATGTTTGCCGCAAATGTTTAAGCCTGCCACAGACAGCTGTTTGTTGCTGCTTTATCGGTGAATGTAGAACGTAGAAGATAAACACAAATGAAACATAAAAAATCCATAAAACACTTCAGCACGAATGTAGTCACCAATTAGTAATTTAGAATATTATAATCAAAACCAAATCATTTTTCCATATCAGCCCGGAGTCTGGAATTTGTGCCCGATATGGCGATAGGCTCGCCCCCTATCACATCTGGGACAGAACTAAGCTCGGCGAAATGTGGGTGTTCTAGTTCGCTAGTACGCCTCTGCCTACCCCTTCGGGGATACAGGCATGAGCTTATGTTTTTATGTTATGTAAAACCAAATCAGTAGCCTGAGCACGAAAAACTAATGTAAATGTAAATGTACATATTCGAGTTCGCTGCGCACTGATTACGTTTGGTTAATATTTCATACAAATTTCCTAGACGTGCATCGAGTTTGAATACATTTACGATTGTCAGAAATTTTCCTAAGGCCGCTGATAAAATAAGCAGGATAAACAAATACACCCCTATACACCCGAAGGGATGGGCAAAGATAATAAATATTAAAATAAATAACACCCAACAGTCACACACATAGTCCTAACCCTACACTAAGATACTAGTCTTGTGTCTTGTGTCGTATGTGTATAAAAAATGAGAGACTTTCGGTCTCACAACACCCAGACCCGAAACAATGAATGAAAAATTTGATTTCGGTTGTAAGTGTATTTAGCAATGTGATCTAATAGAGATCAAATCTTGTGTTAGTATGCCAATTTTATATCGCTTGAGTAAGCAATTTTAATATAAACTTAATTACATTTTCTAAGATACATTAAAAAAAGTAAAAATATTGAATAGCCACAATTCGTTCATTTTTCGGACAAAAAAATCGGACAGAAGGTAATATTTCGAATGAATAACAAAAAATAACGATCTAAGAAATAAGGGATTTTTATCAAGGATTTAGATTAGATACAATGCCACTAGACTTTTCCAGACCAATGAAGCAGTAGGAGATAAAATAAGGTAATTATATGCTACTGCCTGGCTGCCTCGGTGGCGTGGTGGTATTTCGGTACGACTACGGTTCTGAGGTCTCGGGTTCGATCCCCGGGTCGGGCAAAGTGATATTGGATTTTTCCATATCAGCCCGGAGTCTGGAATTTGTGCCCGATATGGAGATAGGTTCGCCCCCTATCACATCTGGGACGGAACTAAGCTCGGCGAAATGTGGGTGTTCTAGTTCGCCAGTGCGCCTCTGCCTACCCCTTCGAGGATACAGGCGTGAGCTTATGTTATGTTATGTTATATGCTACTGGTTTCAACTAATCAACTCTTTGTACTTGGATTTCATTAATCTACTAAAGAGTTAAATGCGAAACCGAACAACAACTTACCTTTAAACAAAAACAAAATATGAAAATACGTTCCTTAAACTTCATTATAATTTCTACCGCGTACAGATCCGCTTCCCAGATTGATGCATTTTAATGAAATAAATAAAATGTGAAACCCTTAAACGAACCTCGCCTGAAGCTAATTTACTTTGTCTATACATATACTTTAGTAAAAACGAAAGGGATGTTTCTCTAAATTAAATTCTCGAAGCGTTCAACAATTCAGTTAAGACTTCATTTACATACATCCGGTAGGTGCGTTAAGAAAATTATACGTCTGCTTTCTGAGAATTACGACTTGACAATTACATTGCACTTTTAACATTATTAGGTACGTTTCAATTTTCTAAAAATAGATTATATTAAATATCAGAAATGTTATACGATGTCGACTGTTTCAGAACAAACCACTTGATCATTTGGACCGTGTTGTGCAGATAAGAACCAGCCCGCATTTTTTTACATCAATATGGTTTATTATTTAGATCACGTTAGCATCAATAAAAAAATGTGGGTTGGCTAATGTATGCACAACACAGTCCATTTATACATCTAGAGGTAGTATGTTTTACGAGTTAATTGGTAGCTATTGCAGGATTTCTTATACATAATCTAACGCCTGTATCCCCCGAAGGGGTAGAAAGAGACGCACTAGCGAACTAGAACACCCACATTCCGCCGAGCTTAATTCCGTCCCAGATGTGATAGGGGACAAGCCTATCACCATGTCGGGAACGAATTACAGGCTCCGGACTGATACTGAATTGAAAAACCAAATATCACTTTGTCCGATCCCGAGATCGTACCCGAGACCTCAGGATGGTAGTCGCACCGATATACAACTACGCTACCGAAGCAGTGTATCTTCTCCTGCACTAAAACATTACACAAAACTCTTACACAAAACATGTTTTTATTATCTATTTCTATAGTCCATTGTCCTACAAGCAGAAGACAGCTAAAATCATTGTTTTGCGTGTTTTTGTCTTTTGTTTCGAAAAAACATGTGCAGGAGACATGGCTTTATATAAACAAAAACAAACAAACACAGCTGACTGCACCCCTTCTAGTGCTAACGATGAGCATTAACTTCATACATTGTAGATAAGAAAACAAGGAAAGCGAGTCACGTATGAGAATTAAACGACTACAGACCACGCACTCTCCACCGACTCTGCTCACTCCGACTCACGTTAACTACCCTTAAGAATAGTTACGATACTCGAATATAATAAACCGATGTTATCAAACAAATGGATAGTCATTTGCGTAGAAAACAAACAGCTCACAGCTGTAGTTTTGTACAAAACAAGTTGTACTATTTTTGCACACATACATAAGGTCATGCCTGTATTCTCGATGGGGTAGGCAGAGGCGTAATAGCGAACTAGTACACCCACATTTCGCAGAGCTTAGTTCCGACCCGGATGTGATGGGGAGCGAGCCTATCGCCATATCGGGCAAAGTGATATTGGATGTTTCCATATCAGCCCGGAGTCTGGAATTTATGCCCGATATGGCGATAGGCTAGCCTCCTAGTAGGAGTATTATATTGTACCACCACGGGACGAAGCTCGGCGAAATGTGTGTGAACTAGTTCGCTAGTGCGCCTCTGCCTACCCCTTCGGAGATACAGGTGTGAGCTTATGTGATGTTATGTTATTAATTAGTAGAAAATACTTTGATATAAACAGGCACATTTCGGTGACGACAGCACGGTGTAGCTAAATATTTTATAGAAAACTTTTATTATATTGAGATACTTTAAAGTTCCAGCTAGCCAGACAAAATCAACAGCAAAGTTTTAAAACTGCTATGTGAAACTCCAAGATACGCGAATTTACGAGTGAGACCAAGTGAGATTTAAATTTCTGGAGATTTCTTACACTATCCAAACTGTCGTTAAATAGTTTAAAGTAGAGTATAGCTTTAATATTTCAAAACATTTTACTTTGTAAATGGATTGAAACATTTGAAACCATTTTGCATTGCAGCGATAGCTCAGTTGGGAATAGTACAGACTGCCGAGACAAGTGTCGGAGGTTCGAGACCAACCCCAAAATGGAGCATACACCTCTGACTTTTCTATGTTAAGTGTATTTTCATTGTGAAATATCGCTTGCTATAACGGTGAAGGAAAACATCATGAGGAAACCTGCATACCCGAGAATTTCTTTACAGGAATTTCGAAGGTATGTGAAGTTTACCAACCCGGATTAGGCCAGCGAGGTAGACTAAAGCCTAACCCCTCTCATTAGTAGAGGAGGCCCGTGCCCAGCAGTGGGACAGTAATATTATAGGGCTAATATTATTATTATAACATTTTTTTGGATTTTAGTTTCTAAGTTTGAGTTAAACTGAAAAATATTTACGCAGTATTTTCAAAAGCTCGCAAGTCGCCCCCCTACCCCATGAAATAAGCTTGCCGAAATGTAAGTCTTCAAGTTCGACAGCCTCCGTGGCGCAGCAGGCGAGTAGCTGGCTGTGAAGCGGGAGGCCGCGGGTTCGATTCCCGCATTGAGATAAATGTTTGTGTGGCCCACATATATTTGTTTCAAGTCTGGGTGTTGTGAGACCGAAAGTCTCACATAGTCTCGTGACACCCACGATATAGGTTATACCTAGCGTGGGGTTAGGACTAGGTGTGTGAATGTTGGGTATATTTGGGTGTATTCTCTACTTACCTCTTTAGGATATAGTTGTGATCTTAGTTCGGTATATTATTTCCATCTTCAAATTAACAGAGAACATAAAAATACAAACAAGGACAATGGAACGCAAAACCCAATTACGTTTGATGCGCATTTTACTATATAACTCAATTCATAACAAACATAAACAAATGAGCTCGCTTGAGACGTGCATACGAAGCAGCAGCTATCAAAACGCATCATAATCTTCACGATAAATAAGGTTTTTATGATTCATGAAACATTTCTAGAGAAAATCGTTCGCCAGTTGGTTTTACGAGTATATTTATCATCGTTTCACGGGAATCGTAAAATGAATCAGTTAAACACGGAATAGTTTAAATAATGGTTGTTTTCATTACAAACGGAATACAAGAAGCAGTAGTACGACGTGTGGGATATGTACCTCTAATTGAAATGTTTCACGTGATTTTCTTGCAATTTTAAACTTTCTGTTTGCACAGCTTTCGTAGGTTTTTCTAAATCTTTTATTTGTGTTACTCAATATGTATTTTGGTTTTTATAAATATTTACTAGCATCATTCACAGTTGTTGTTCTGGAGAGCATCGTCTAAAGCATTTAAAATCTATAATGTAAACATAATGATGGAAATAGTAACGCATTGACTGACTCATTCTTACAGTGAAAAATTTCACTGGAAATTATTTTCTAAATGACATGAGACATTGTATTAAATCTTTCTTTCTGCCTGGCGTTATCCCGGCCTGATGCCAGGGTCCGCCTTCCTACTTAAACGCTTCCACTTCGCCCGGTCCTGAGCATCCTCCACAGTAAGACATGGTATTCAATATTAGCCGTAATATTACTGTCTCACTGCTGGGCATGGGCCAACTCTACTAATCTGAAGGTTTAGACCTTAGTATATCATGCTGGCCCTGTACGGTAGATTTCACATATGACAGCCTCCGTAGCGCAGCGGGCGAATACCCGGCTGTGAAGCGAGACGCCGCAGGTTCGATCCCCGCACCGAAACAAATGTTTGTATGGCCTACAGATATTTGTTTCGGGTCTGGGTGTTGTGAGACCGAAAGTCTCTCGTAGTTCTTGACACCCACGACACAAGATTCGATATTAGTGTGGGGTTAGGACTATGTATGCGACTGTTGGGTGTTATTTATTATTATTATTTATTTATATACCTTCGAAATCCTTGTGAATTCTCAGATATGCGGGTTTCCTCACGATGTTTTCCTTCACCGTCGTAGTGAGCGATCAATTATAATGAAGCATGTTAGACGTGAAATAATATGTAACGCTTGAAGCTCTATCACATTAAATTATATAAGCATGTCAGTTGTAATCCGTGTGTAATTTACGAGGCTCTTAATCACTTGAGAAGATAATATAAGCGTATTCGATTGAGATCACGCACCTTATTATGAAGCCATTAAAAATAACGTTTATCAAGGACTTAGTTAAACTGCGTACTAGTCAAATTAAGATTAAATAATCACAAGTTTAAAAACTTTACAGATCGACTACCAAATCGTGACTAAATTTATATGGGACCAATCTTGAAATAACCTAGAAAAAGAATTTTGAAAATCGCTCCACATTTGCCGGAGATATCGCGTAACATACATAAAAAATACAGACGAATTGAGGACCTTCTCCTTTTTGGAAGTCGGTCGAAAATACTTAAAAACCGACTCCAAAATTGAACCTTTAAAAAACAATAACAACTGAATTTTCCTTTTTTTGTGGATATGCATATCAGAAGAAAATGAACAGACTAAAATAAACAGTCATAGAAATAAAAATATTTATTTACATAGATTTATTTTATGTTTTATTCAGTCTTGAACTATAATTCCATTCAATCTTTCTATCAGTCAAATTCTCCGTATCATAACATTGACATTACCTACATTAAATCTTGAATAAACTAAAAAAAATGTTTAATTCCTTTTAAAATTAGTAACAATTAAATGACTGCCTCGGTGGCGTGGTTGTATTTCGGTATGAGTACTGTCCTGAGCATAAGCAGCGATAGATCTGTTGGGAACGGTACGGACTGCCGAGACAAGTGTCGGAGGTTCGAGACCAACCCCAAAATGGAGCATACACCTCTGACTTTTCTATGTTAAGTGTATTTTCATTGTGAAATGTCGCTTGCTATAACGGTGAAGGAAAACATCGTGAGGAAACCTGCATACCTGAGAATTTCTTCACAGGAATTTCGAAGGTATGTGAAGTCTACCAACCCGCATTAGGCCAGCCTGGTAGACTAAGGCCTAACCCCTCTCATTAGTAGAGGAGGCCCGTGCCCAGCAGTGGGACAGTAATATTACAGGGCTAATATTATTATACTGTCCTGAGGTCTGTGGTTCGATCCCCGGGTCGGGCAAAGTGATATAGGATTTTTTAATATTAGCCCGGAGTCTGAAATTTGTGCCCGATATGGCGATAGGCTCGCCCCCTATCACATCTGGGACGGAACTAAGCTCGGCGAAATGTGGGTGTCCTAGTTCGCTAGTGCACCTCTGCCTATCCCTTCGAGGATACAGCCGTGAGCTTATGTTAAAATGGGTTCTACTACTACAATAACTGCGTAGTATGTGTATAAATTGTAAATGCTCACAAGCCACTGGAGGATCTGTTCCGCGCTGATCATTATCGTTATTACACAATGTAAGCAATGTAAATAAAATATATAATTGTGTACGTAATTACCTTTACCTGGTTTTCTGCGCATGCGCCACTGCACCGGCGGCGGCGCCGGGCTGCCGGGGCCCGACGATGCCAGCTTGATGCCGTCACCTGCAACAATCATACTACTTAGCGTACCATACATTTACCTATATAAACCATACTAAGGCTGAACCATACTGAGATCTATAGAGCGAACTTCAACGAAGTCTAAGTCAAAATAACGAACTCACGGAGAATTTTGACTATCTGAGTCATTTTTTACAAGAAAATCTTTGCTTTGTCTGTTTGCCACTCTGTTTTTCTTGTAAAAAATGACTCGAACAAAGTCAAAATTTGATTTAACAATTCCAAATCCTCAGCGAGTTCGTTACTTTGACTGAGACTTAGTCGAAGTTCGCTTCATAGATCTCAGCTTAACTCAGTGAGGATTTGGAATTTTTAAATCGAACTTCAACTTAGACATAGCCTATTCCTCCGGGGAAATAGACGTGAATCTTTGTATGTTAATATCGAAGATTTGAAATTCGTGCGCATCTTTTTATGTGTCGAATCTTCGGCAGATTAATCAATTTTAATAATTCCTTTTGTATTTAGTTTATTCTTAGTCTATCTTTGTTTCTACCTGCCCTTATCTTGAATGTGGGGTGGGCGCAATACACTTTTTTCGAGCATGTTGCGAAAGGTTTTTTAGTGTTAGAAAACCACCACGCCCGACCTCGGAATCGAACCCAAAACCTCTCGGTTCACAGTCCATATACACTGCCACTAGACCAGAGAGGCGACAGATGCGGTTGAAGCGACAGATCATATTAATTTTACTACAGTCTAATGATAAAGTACGAAGGAGTGTTATTAGACCTAAAGAAAATTTGTAATCAATGGACAATGATGATTACAATTTCCAATTATTGATTTCATGTAATTAACGAAAAAAAAATCATTTTTTGTTGAAACAAAAATATTACCAATTCTATTAAGCTGTAATAAACTATTTCTATTTAGCTTTTAAAAAACAATATCAGGAGAAGGCTATTGTTAGTTGACTTATTCTTATTTGGATATATTGAAAATATAAGATTCAGAGAACAGCGTCATCTATTGACGTTTGTTCAAACTAGTACTCTGCGATGAAAATCAGATCGCACGTGGCCAAACTTTAGCGAATTGAAACAGACTCCTCGCCGTGTTAGTAATTGTTAAATCCGCTAGATGGCAGGATTCGTTTGTTTGTGATACTAGGACTTTACACCAACTAACATTAAAATAGCATTCAGTTTTTAGCGACCGCAGTCTCTGCTGTCTCATGGCACCTGTCGCGCGACCCTTGCATCAACCAGTACTACTTTAATATTCATACAAAGAAATAAGCTGTCGCGGATTGCGGTCGCGCTTCGCGGTCTGTGACCCGAGACGACAATCACAATACACAGTTGCTATTAACGACTGCTACGATCATAATTTAGATGAATAAACGGTTATTTAATTTCGATAGCTAATAAGGAAAATGTTCCTCCTTAGTCTAGTACCAGCGTATATGCCATGTCCTGTGGACTGTGAGGTCCTGTGTTCGATTCCCAGGTCGGGCAAAGCTAATTTTCGTATTTCTTTTTCCCGGGACTGGATCCCTCAGAGGGGGTTGAAGTGAGGCAGGCAGCAGGCATATCCTTTCTGCAACTTGGTTGAAAAGGTGTGTTGCGCCGACCCCACATTAACCCGTCGCGTCGGAGGCAGCACATATGTATATGTTACATAAGCGTATGGGTCACTGGAGGCCGAGCCGCCCGTGACTATTAGGTGGGATAAGGGCAGGTATAAAAAAAGCGAATAAGGAAAATGATTATGTAAAGAACAATATTATTCCAATCCTAAACGACAATAAACGTATCGGGAATGGCGATAAAAAATGGAAAACCATTTCACTGGCAATTCAATAAACTGACGTCTATTAATGGATCTATAAATCGCAAACAAAGGGTTAATTTGAATTTCAATTCGTCGGTGCGTCTAGATAATTAGAGCTCAATTTATAACACGCTAGTTTTCCGCTTGCAGCTTCGCCTGTGTTTATACTTGGTTAACTTTGGTTTTTGGTTCGCATTGCTAGAGACATTTAGACATACCACGGATATAAAAAAGGACACCATCCCGCCTATAGTTAAACGGACGCCACAGAGCAGCCACGCACACAACGGCGCCTGTACAAAAGTTCCCTACGCACACATTAACAATCATACATAACATGCTCAGTCGCCGCCATTTACGTGTCGATAGATCGAATGGGCCGAATACGCAGGGTATTTCAATTTCCTAGCGCTCCGTCCATCTTTTTTCTTACGTCCGTGCCTACAACATACTTGTAACCTGACATCGACCCCCTAGGGAGTAATATCAAATCCTTATCACACCCAAATAATATTGATACAAGATAGCATCGATATAATAATATACCTAGATGCACAGTTCCATACAAATATCATTGTAAACAGTGTCCTCGACAGACAAAACAAATAAACATCACAAATTTAATTAAATTAACACAAATATGACCTTATAGACGCGGCATAAAGTAGCTTTTTAAATTGAATGTTCAAACGTTCTTGTATTCGAAATTTTTGAATTTTTAATCGTTTTTGAATTTGACAATAATTTGACATTATTAAAAGAAACATTCTAGTCACTTGGACAAAGATTGAATGGAGTCGAATAGTTCTTGTATTTATTTGTGAGAAATGTTGAACACGTGGCGTACAATGTAGATGAGAATGGCGATATCTGTATGATAATTTTACTTACATTAAGAGATAGATAGAGATAAATGTTTAGAAGATAACAAAGCTTATTAGTTATGAATATGAAATAAGCACTGTTTTGCCTTAACGTGATTCATAAATAAATAAATAACACCCAACAGTCACATACATAGTCCTGGCCCCACACTAAGATCGTCCTTTGCTCTTTAGATTCTTAATAATTTCTTTTAGACTATCATTTCGTTTTCTCAATCTTTTGTACTGCCTTTTTAAGTTTCGCACTAAATTAGATTTAAGTTTAAATTTTTGGTTGCGTTCTTTCAAATTATCTTTCAAAAGTAACGTCTTAGGTGTGTTAAAGATTGATGAAAATTGTGATGGTATTGGTGATCCTTCATTATTTATTGGTTCAATTGCTGGTTCCTGGAAATGAATATGTTTCCAATAAATGATGACGCCACAATTACTGTTGTAGTAATTATGCCTAACGACCGGTTCCAATAAATGATCTCAATCCGAGAATCCAAGATAAAAATGGAAAATCGCGAGAATGAACCATTAAAATTATTATTTGACAGCGGAATGTTCAACTTTGTTCATGTTGGCAATTTTTTATGATCTGCACACTTTGATTGAAAACATTTATTAGAATTAGCCGCAAATTATTAAATAGTCATTTTACATGGCAGTATGTACCTAGTATATGCTTGCTATTGATGAATTCTGTATCAAATATTTTTCAGCTATTACACTTGTACTGCACCCTGCCTCATTTAAACTTGTAGTTACGACAATCTAAAATAAAGTCAATAAATGTGGCAATATTTATTTATTTATTTATTTATAGGTACACCAACAGCATACATATTGTAAAATTAAATAGTAAACATTAGTTAAGGACAATGTAGCTGATGACAATTTATCACCTTTATTTTTACCCCCTTATTCACCTTTACCTGCATTCTTTTTAATTTTCCTAATCCATTTTTCTGTATAATATCCATCGGAATCGGCAAAATGATCTGAACAAACCACACTTGAGTAATTGGGTTTAAAATTTTCTTCTCTCCTTTCTTCGGAAATAATTTTACGCCATTTATCTCTTACTATTTCATTTCATGGAAATCTGTAATTAATAAATAAAATTAATAAAAAAATCATAAATTTAAAATAAACATAATATATTCACAAAAAAAAAAGACTCCATGTATTTCATTGTTCCAAATCATGATTTCAAAAGGGACAAAATATTTTATTAACTGAATTCGTTAAATTAATTAATTATACACGTTTAATACTTAATTTAACATTATTAAGGTTTTAAGAATCAAGTAAGGGAATTATACTTACTTAAAATATGAAATCCCATGTGTTTTGCGCTTTGTAAGTGTGTTATTTTTGCACTCTTTCACAGAGCATTTAGGCATCTTCACAGGCGAACGGTCGGCGCCCGACTGACAGCCAACAAGTGCTTACTTACATATTAAGCACTCGTTGGCTGTCCCACTTTCTGAGCGTCAACTGTGCATCTAGGTATATTATTATATCGATGCAAGATAGTAAAACTATTATCTGAATATGGATGAATACTTTATATTTGAAACTTCTACGAAACAATAAAAAATAATAAAGAAGAATTAAATGTCGCTGTGATCTAAGAAACCTCGCTTTCATTGTACGCATACTTTCGCATTAGATTTTACATTCGACGCATTCGCAGTATTGTATTATTGTTGCCCTTCTAGCAACCTTATTTTTCTGAATGGTAGAGTCTCGCTGTAGAAAGTGACGTCTAATACGTTAGTTTCTCGGCCGGTTTAATACAGAAAACCTGAAGTGGCAGCTTGCTGTTGCGTTCCGTTAGCTGAGTGAGATTTCCGGTGGCTCATTTCCCCCTCCCTTTCCCAATCCCTTTTCCCTCCCTTTCCCAATCCCTTTTCCCTCTCCTTCCATTCCCTATTTTTAGGGTGACAACGCACCCATGAGTATTTTTGTGTCTTGGGTGTCTACGGGCGGTGGAGATCACTTATCAGGTGACCCATCTGCTCGTTAGCTAGTCTCTGTTATAAAGGATACCATAGAGCCTGACTATACATACATACACTCACGCCTGTAGCCCCGAAGAGGTAGGCAGAGGCGAATTAGAGAACTAAAACTAAGAACACCCACATTTCCACGAGCTCATTTACGTCCCAGATGTAATAATGGGCGAGTCTATCGTCATATTTGAGTGGTAGAGCAACGCTGTAGACAGTTACATCTATGTGTACTTGTGTTTTGTAGCGATGATCACATTGTTATTTCTTTTCTTTCTTAACGAATGGGCCGGCTCGACCGGTTTGATACCACTGTTTCACAGAAAATCGACGTAAAGCGGCTCGCTGTGGCGTTTCGTTCAGTCAGTGCGATTTCCGGTGGCCCAATTAACCCCTCCTCCCTCTCGTCCCAATCCCTATTTCCCTCTTTTTTGGTTGGCAGCGCATCCAAATTTTTTTTGTCTTGGGTATGACCCATCTGCTCGTTTGCCAGTCTCTGCTATAAGAAAAAATATCGGCCCCAAATTCCAGACTCCGGGCTGATATTGAAAAATCCAATATCACTTAGCCCGACTCGGGATCGAACCCCAGACCTCAGGACTGTAGTCGTTCAGCAAACAACTACGCCACCGAGGCAGGCTATACAATAATATTTTATTATTCGATTATGGTTTAGGCATGACAATACGATTCATATAAAGTTAACGCGACAACACGACTACGTGATTTACGCCGACCCTAAATTAGAGCGGGATAAAGTCATGTGGACAAATACAAGTCTATCACGTCAGAGTCAAGACTATAATACAAGTATTTTCACCTGCACAATGCAAAATTATAAAAAATTTGTCAAAATGTAAAAGATGCATCACTTTCTATTCTTTGTGAAGTAAATAAAGCGTGTAAAAAAGGAATCTAATGCTCCCTAATGAGACGATGCCGGGTAATATCGGCTCTCATGTAAATTAGGTTTTTTAATCCACGTAAAAGCATCGGTCCCACTCTAATTGTGCTAAGTCGTTTATAACGAACATTTACATTGGATTAAGCAAGTAAGTTACGTATTTCATTCCGTATTCAAGTTTAGAGTCATAATTTCATCCGTAATGTCTTTCTTTCTACCTGCCCTTATCCCACCTTAATGTGGTGTCGGTGCAACACACTTTTTCAACCATGTTGCAGAAATATTTTGGCTAAGTTTTTACAACCGGCTGCCTGCCTGACGTCAACCCCCTAGGAGGGATCCAGTTCCGGGAAAATCAAATTATAAAATTTGCTTTGCCCGACCTGGAAATCGAACCCACGACCACAGTCCATATATGCTGCCACTAGACCAAGGAGGTGACCATTTCATCCGTAATGTAATGTAGCAAAATACTCATAAGTTATTACTACCAAAATAACTTCTCAGTAAACTCGTTACGCTTTTAGAAGTAACCGGCATCAACATTTATACTCAAGCATACTCAAGTAATGATTTATGCATTTCTCGTCTTTGAGTAAACGTCCCCGCCTTTAAATAAACCTGTTTATACGAATATTCACGTTCTCATATATGAGCTCCGTCACATCTCATGAAAGGTTGAAGTTCAGACCACAGCTAACTGACAACTTCTAGTTATTAACAAGCTACTCCGTGCCAAAATTGAAACTCATAATTAAATACATTAAAACCTCGATGTAACAAAGCTTAAGGAGATTTTAAAATATTGCTTATATCAGGGTTGCAATGAGGTTTGTTACTTACGTTATATTGAGGTTCCAATGTATAACTAAATTATAAAGTAATGAACCTTAATTGTACCACGACCACGACAAGACAAGCGCAGCGTAGGACGTCCACCTTCAAGGTGGACCGACGACCTGATAAAGGTTGCAGGAAGTCGCTGGATGCAGGCCGCTTCCCACAGGAATATCTGGAAATCTTTGTGGGAGGCGTATGTTCAGCAGTTGACGCCCTATGGCTGATGATGATGATGATTAACCTTAAATGGTATCCATTTATTTAATATGTTCCATGAACACTAAGAGAAGACAGACAAGATTTATGTCCACCAGTAAAATCGCATGTATTTTATACAGTCTTGGTCCAATCCAAGGTATGGATGATGTTGAGGTCGATATGACATATGTACTTCAAATTCGTTTAAAGCACGTTGCAGAAAAGATTTATGTTTAGTTTTGCTGCGGACTGATGTCAACTCTTCTGGGGGATCAAGGATCCAAAATCGGGTTATGAAACCAAATCACAGGTGCGTTGCCAACCACAAAGGAGGGGAACATGGATTGGGAAGGTGAGGGGGATTTGGGTCATCGTAAATTACTCACCGAACAAAACGCAACAGCGACCTGCCTTTTTACGTCAGTTTTATGTACCAAACCCTACCACACAAATGACAGTACAGAAACCTTGCTTGTGTGTACCAGATAAAAGTGCACCGGACTATATATCAACCACCATAAATATGTTAAAGCCCACGATATTATGATAACAGTCGAAATAATGCCAGCTGTTACAGCAAACTTTTGTTTCTAACAAAAAATTTGGAATTCTTTGGCTCGTGTCCAAACTCAAGTTCGATTAAAATCAGAGCCAATACTAACATACCTACATTCATAATCATAATTTATCATAACATTCAAAATATTAAAGACTAATAATTCAATTAGATTAGATATGAATATACACGAAAATTGATGTATTTTGAAGCATAATGAAGTTACGTCTCATTTAATAAAAGTTTTAAACAACAATGTAAGAGGAATTTCTCATAAGTCCCCGCATAGTACAGCAATGTAATGCAAAGCTATCTAGATTACGTGAGTGATAAAAATATCTTACTTGCATTTAGAGATGAACATTACTCAGTACGAGATCACCAGGATGAAACAGTAAAAACTAAATAAATGTATCCTAATATTTTGAAAACGACAAGTTTGTGTGAACGAGCTAATTAATCTTTGGAACCAGTGAACTGATTTTGTAAATAATTCCACAATTGGATACCTACAGTCTTTAACACCATCCCTGAGACCCTGAGCGACATATAGTATACTTTTAAAGATAGGTACATACAAACGAATACATTAAATATAATGGTATAACATCAAAAATAACAGAAATGATGAATGAAACATCTAGTAAGTTTGGAATCCTTGGCTGGGTTAATCTTACTTCTCTAACAGTTGACGCGGTTAGGTAACTGGGTCAAGCTTGACTTTGTATTTAACTTCAAATTTGTAAGTACATATATAGACCACACATATGTATACGCAGATACACAGTTACGGTTCTGATTGACATCCGTTAAACGTTTTTTTATCCGGGCACGGCAAAGTGACTACACTGCACCTGATGGTAAGCGTAGTGCAGTCCAATAAAACTAGCGACCACTGACAGACAATGGGTTTAATAGTAGTTGTCAGTATCATGCCGGCCTTTTTATGCTTCTTCACATTCCGAATCCGAAAAGGGAAGAAGCAAATCGAGGTGCTTGCGATAAGACAGGCAGATGACCGATGTAGAAACAGGGATACTCCCATACCCGTCTCAACCAACCATCAAGTCATGCCGCAAGCCACTCTAGAAAAGGAAGTAAGGGCCCAGATGAAAACCAGCGTCTAACATCTAGTGTTGGGCATTTGCTGATCTGATTCTAGGGAACATCAAGACATTGATTCCTTCGAAGACAGAATTAAGCCGACTCTGAACTCATTAAATACGTACATTGATTTCGAAGTTGCACCAATCCAGCACGAATGGCGCCAGATTAGAAACGTTTGCTCTCCAATCTCCATTGTATTGGGGCGAACTCAAGTTAAATCTGCAAGTCATTCTTGTCTTATTTGATCTACCTATTTGATAAATAAAAAAGATTTGCACTAATACCATGACTCTTGAAAATTATTTGTACCACTGTTTTACTGACACGTTTTTTTGTCGTGTCTTGCTTTTCATCCGGGAACTGGGGCTCATTGAGTGTAATTGTTTACCAGTTTTCCCTTTTTCGATCGCGTTAACGGTGACAATGACTCATAAGAGCTTTAAAGGAAAAAATAGTATTTCAAGGAAATAACAAGAATATAGAAAACTCACACTAGGCAGTAGGCGTACATTAAACGTAAATACATTGCTCTGAGAGTACTTCACAGAATCACGACTCAACTCTGTATTCTATATCTTCATCTACCTAGAACTTTTCTTGGTTAATTACAGAACTTTGATTTCACGAGGTATCTCGTGTAGTGATTTATCGAATACGCGTGTTATCTGTCAGTGTATTACACAACTTTATGGGGTTAGAAGCAGTGACAGCTGTGACTTCCACGATATGACTTGTAATAACCGCAAGACTTTGACCTCCAAAAACTGCGATTATAAAAATTGTAATTGTGTAAACATGATTTACCAACCCGCATTAGACCAGTGTAACGTTATAAGGTATACCCAAGTGTATTTAGATGCTGACCCAATCATCATCATCATCATCAGCCACAGGACGTCCACTGATGGACATTGGCCTCCCAATGCGAGGACGCAAACCATACATGCATCCCCACCAAATGCACACTATAAAAGGCCCTGTTCAGCAAGACTACATTTCTTTTGTCGATATTAACACTCATAGCATAACGGAGGATAGCGTCACCTTGCTCCTACACATACACTTTCATCTGCGGTCCCTAAACGCCGCACTAGCCTGGTGAATGCCTAAACCTTCTCATCAGTAGAGGAGGCCTGAGCCCAGCAGAGGGACAGCAATATTACAGGGCTGATATTATTTTTTTATCTATCTATCATATACATAACTATCTACCACTTGTATTATAAAATGCGGAAGCGTCTTTGTTGCTTTTTGTTTCCTTCACGCAGCAAAGAAGCAACTGATCAACATTATTTTTTGAATAGATAATTTGAGGTCTGGAGATTGACAGAGGCTATTTTTTTTCTTGGAAATATAATGGAAATACTTCCAAGCAAGCGGAACGGTGCGCATTTGCTAGGAATAAACAACCGCTTCCGTTTCGTACTAATGAGGCACAAGCGGATAATCTAAAACGTTTTTCAGCCGCCACTCGTTGGCATGTACGAGACGGAATCTTTTATCCTTATTGTTTCTAGTACATATATAGATCGTGACTTTGTCTGAATATTCAGTACGCGACCATAACTTAAACAATGTGTTACGAATTGTACATAACAATCTGAAACGTGATTCCCCTGTCTGTCGAACCGTGGCTGGTACTGGTTTTACGTCAATTATTTTGAATGAAACCTTGAACTATTTGCTTTTGCGTCACTGCACCTGACGTTGTCTTGGTCGATGGCCTTGTCCATCTTTGTACAAGATTTGCACGGTTTTAGGAGCATTGTGTTATAGGCAGTCAGACCAATAGGCTAGTGAGTGATTCTGTTTTTTGCTATGTTAAGAACTTACGACGATGATTTTGTACCATCTAGTAGAAGTCAGAGTATCAGTGATTATTAAGAGTTTTAAACCTTTTCTTATGCTTATAAACAGCGATAGCTTATTTGGGAGTGGTACGGATTGTCGGGACGAAACCAATCTCAAAATAAGAGCATATACGTCTAACTTTTCTTTGTTAATTGTGTTTTCATTATGAATTTTAGCTTACTGTAATGGTAAAGGAAAATATCGTGAGGAAACCTGAAAAAAGGATTTGATACTTTTTCTTTCTTTCTACCTGCCCTTATCCCACCTTAATGTGGGGTCGATGCAACACACTTTTTCAAACATGTTTCAGAAAGGCTTTGGCTTAGTTTTTACGACCGGCTGAGGGAGGAATCTCCTTGTAGGGCCCTCTGAGGGATCCAGTCCCGGGGAAATTCAATAGAAAATTTGACCGACCTGGGAATCGAACTCATCTATATATGCTGCCACTGAACCAAGGAGGGGACTACTACCTACTATATAATACTGTACGTGATGGATACTACATAATAATAAAACTTTGCATATAAAACACTGCCGTCATGACTTTTTATGCATGAGGATAGACCGACGATAGAGCAATTTCCCTTTAGAAGCTTTTTCACTTCCTGCGCATTCAACAACGTTTCATTCACCGTATTCTATTGTTCTTTATAGTAGGGGAGCCCACGATGCTAAATGGGGATTTACTCGAGCGTCGTAGAGACCTATTGGGATGCAAAGCTTAGATGATATGAAGAAAAAAATGTTATATGATATATACCTTTACATCGGTGGGGGAAGCGGCTATAGATTTTTAAATATCTAAAAAAAAACTGTTGCATGGACATCCTCGGGGGCGTCAGATATTGATAGCATCAATGCCCTACGTATTTTTAATAATGTACGTATGTTAATCTGATCGTTTGCATGATGCGAGTGGTTGTATTTAAGGGTTGAAAATGAAAAAAAAAAAAATTTTTATCGAGCGCGTCAGATTTTCTAACGGAGTGTTAAGTGCACCAAAAAAAAGCTCTCATTCACTAATCTGACGATTTCGATGGGACGCAAACTCGCGGCCATTTTCATAATGTGCAAAAAAAATTCGCCATTTTGAAATACTCAAGCGCGTCAGATTAAGATATATATGGTTCATCTTTATGTTCTAAACGTACTGTCTCATAATCTGACGATTATCTAGAGGGATTGGCCTGATCTGACAAAAAAAAATTAGAAAAACGGTTCACCTTAAAGGCCATCCCTGCAACTTCCCGCTAATTCCATTCTTGGGCTCTTAAAATTGTACTTATGACATTTTTGAGCTCAAAATATAATTTATGTGATATTTTGAGCTCGCTGAGTTCAAAGAAATAGAAATTTCATAGAACACTATTTTTGGAATTTTCAAACCGCAATAACTTTTGAATGGATCAACCGATTTTCACGCGGTTGGCGGCATTCAACGCAGTTTTATCATCCTCATAAGTGATTTTGCAATTTTAATTGATCGAACCACAAATTTCGGAGTAATCCCGAAAAAACCCTTTTTCGGGTTTCTTTCGTTCACGATATCTCTCGAACGAATCAACCGCTTTTGACCAGCTAGGTGGCGATCGACGTGGTTTTTCAAGCTCAAAGGCGGATTAGTTTTTGAAGTTGATCGATAAAGCCGGTTAAAAGTTATTCCAAAAAAACCACTTTCAAAATATTTTTTTTTTTTTTTTAATCATTGGACTTAATTAATTGAAAAGCTCAGGAAGCAGAAACCAGAGTGGGGACGGAGTGAGAGAGTAATAGATAGAGAAAGAGTGAGAGAGGAATAGAAGCGCGGAGAAAGAAATGTAGGCATCACGCAACTGCACGCATTTAACTTTATCGACGAATTTTTATTATTTCGGCTTGCGGAAATCGTCAGATTATATATTTTTCATTATTCTTGAATTATTTCCTTCAAAATAAAAAAAAATTTAGCTACGCTCGAGAATGTCGAGATGACGTTTTTTTTTACAACTTTGTTGCCCTCCCCTTTTTTTACGTCACTCTCAAATTGTCAGATTAGTGGAATATACACTTTTTAGGATGTAATTAACTCACCCCACCTTAATCTGACGCGCTCGAGAATTTCTGATGGTCAATTTTTTTTTACTAATCTGATCCTGTATCCTTCACGGGCGGCCTTATATATGGGCCTCATGTTTTGTGGAGGTACTTAACCGGGTACAAGGTATCCCCCTGTATATTAATCTGTCGCGCTTTAGTAAATCCCGAAATCCCCGCTTGGGCTCCCCTACTCTCCCCTCAGCCGAGACTGGGAAAAAGGCCTATTATTTTTAAACTTTGGATGACTATTGGATTTTATTTATTCCGCCAAAATATATTTACTGTTTATATACTGCCTACCATGAAATGAAATGGAAAGGGGTTGGAAAAAGCTGTATTTGGTCATTTTTTTTTAATATAAATAGTTATCTTTAATTTAACAACTGCACTTAATAAATAAAGTATGATATCCTAAAAAAAAGAATACACTTGCAATTTAGAAAAAAAAATTAAACATTCAAGCATAACCGAAATATTTACGAAAACGATTCTCCAAAGTGTAAAATATGAATATAATTTCCATAAAATCCGAATAGAAGTAACATGGCGAGGTCGTTGCTCTATTCAGACGTCATCCATTCTCTATAGTCTAGTATTGGAAGAAGTTCGAACTCATAAAGCATTCGCACATTGAGGCTGAGCTCTACCTCTATAAAGCGAACTTCGACTAAGTCGAAGTCAAAGTAACGAACTCAGTAAGGATTTTGACATAATCCGAGTCCTTTTTTACAAAAAAATCTTTGCTTAGTCGATCTGTCAGTCTGTTTTCTTGTAAAATATGACCAGGGGGGTGACTCCTGACGCTCGATTCGAACTTGAATTCGATTTGGTTTCATTTATTGACTTAAAATCCACCGAAATCGAGTTAAAAAGTGCATTAATGTAACGTTAAAAACTACCAAATGACAAGTTCTCGAATATTATGCAACATTAGCGCACTTTAAAAGTCGATTTCGATGGAATTTTAAGTCCATAAATGAAACCAAATCGAAACCACAATCGAATCGAGTGTCAAGAGTAAGGGGGCTGGGGGGTTACCACCTCTTATCGCAGTATTATTATCATCTTACTTGTACCGATTCCCATACAAAACAAACGAAGAACGATTATAATAATACTGCTATAAGAGGTTGTGGTAACCCTGCTGGACCAAGTCAAAGTTCGATTTAACAATTACAAATCCCCTTTCGTTCTTCGTTCTACTTCGTCTTCTTCGTTCGTGACTTTCACTTAAACTCAGTCGAAGTTAGCTCTATAGACAGTCTGAGATATCAAAACTATCAAACTGTTTAATGGCGACATTCTGGTACGTCGCAGTAAAATAACTACGAACTTACGAGTCAGGGGTTTATTAGCATTAATTGCTATAATTAGGACTTGTTATGAATGTGCGAATTTATAAATCATTTTTACATCCTCATCATCGTTAATCAAGCTATAATTACTCATTTATTTATTTAACATTGGACACATGCTGTATTTCTCATAGTCTCATAGATTTTAGACTCTAGGAAATGCCAGTGGAAATGCGTTCCCTACGGAGTATGTGTGGAGTCACCCTTGCTGATCGTGTGAGGAATAGCATGATAAGGGATCGCTGTAAGCTGAAGGATGATGTGGTGACTAGAATTGATAAAGGAATGTTGAGGTGGTTTGGGCACGTGGAGAGGATGGATGAAAGGCGACTTACGAAAGGTATTTATCGCGCGAAAGTAAATGGAAGGGTCGGAAGAGGGCGCCCGAGGAGAACATACATGGATCAAATAAGTGATCTTCTCCGAAAAGGGCAAGTGAGGAGTACCCTCAACCGGCGGAAATGTATGAAAAGATGCATGAGTGTGGAAGAGGCAAAAGAGGTGTGTCAGGATCGTAGCTTGTGGCGCTCAATAGTCTCTGCCTACCCCCATGGGATACAGGCGTGAGTGTGTATGTATGTATATGTATGAAATGCCAGTAACAAAAAGTATGCAGTAATACTTTTTTAACATTTGTTACCACAAATTCAAATTCAAATCATTTATTCTGCAAATAGTATATTTTATACCATTTTCACATGTCAATTGCGAGTTATATGATTTTAAGATATTGATAAAGTTATAATGGCGTCGGCATTTCTATACCTGAGAAGAAATGCCGAAACAAACTCAAGGGTTATGGCCTCTTTAAAAGTCACAAGCCCACAAAGGGCGTTGATAATAATATATAGTCACTGGTCTTATAGTAGCGAATATGGAGTATAGATCGGAAGATCTTGGGTCACAGATCGGACAGGCTTTTTATAACAGAGGGTTGACACCAGGCAAACCACCGATCGGTTAACTTAGCTGATGTCTTTCTACAAAACGGCTTCAAAATCTGTGGATTTCAAATTACTTTTTATCACAAAAAAATTTAAATGTGTGGTAAACTTGCCTTCAGACAGTTTCATCTACATTAGGAATGGGCGGGGTTTTTAATTATCATCTACCATTTACTATTGTTTCATAGAAAACCAACACGATATGAATGACAACTTGCTGTTATATTTCTTACGGTGAGTGGGCCATCCGGAGGCTATTTTCCCCTTTTTATCCCCGTTATCAATTTGCTTGTCTTTGTGCATGTACGACCACATGCCAATTTGGTTCCTCGTCCACCTTCGTAGTCCGATAAAAAAGATTTAATGTGACTTTCTTACCGCCGAATGTTCATACACTTAAGGTCGCCTTATGTCGTTTAATGCCGCCATATCTGTCAAAATTGTATGGCGAAAATCAATATAAGATGCCATTAAAGTTGAATAGCGTTTGACCATTCGGACGTTAGTCATTTCCAATACGCCAAACAATTAAATTAAGTAAACCGAAATAATATGTCTCGTATTTCAGATGCAAGCTGGCCTCTGGGGGCCTAGTTTGTAAAACGAAATACGCAGTTGCGGACTTTGTTTCGAACGTTTTGCAATTCTATGTGGCTCTCGTGTCCGACCGATATGGGTGCTATAAGTTTCGTTTTGGAGAATGCTATGCTGTAAACCGTTTGACAGCCCACTCTTCAGTGTTTGACATTTATTTGATCCACATACATACATACATACATACACACTCACGCCTGTATCCCATAGGGGTAGGCAGAGACAATTGAGCGCCACAAGCTACGATCCTGACACACCTCTTTTGCCTCATCCACATTCATGCATCGTTTCATACATTTCCGCTGGTTGAGGGTACTCCGAACTTGCCCTTTACGAAGGAGATCGCTTATTTGATCGATATAGGATCGTGTCGGGCGCCCTCTTCTGGCCCTACCATTCACTTTAGCACGATAAATACCTTTCGTAAGTCGCCTTTCATCCATTCTTTCTACATGTCCAAACCACCTCAGCATCCCTTTCTCAATCCTAGTCACCAGTCACCACATCATTCTTCAACTTACAACAACATTATTTGATCCACGTGCATAAATATTAGTCTGTGCGATAGAGTATCGGTCTGATATCGTTCATCCGTTGAAATAAAATTACTTTTACGGATTTTATCACGATTTGGTTTTAATTTTTATTCCCGACGTTTCGAAGGCTTTGCAGTCTTCGTGGTCACGGGTTGGACTCATGGTTGGACCACGAAGACTGCAAAGCCTTCGAAACGTCGGGAATAAAAATTAAAACCAAATCGTGATAAAATCCGTAAAAGTAATTTTATTTCAATGAATAGCATTCGCGTAAACTTAAGAAATCAATCGTTCATCCGACAACGTTTTATAGAATAGACACCCAGGTGCCAGGTATTTTAATGTTGGAAATTCGAAATGGTGTTTGTAAGAAATCTCATAAGTAAATAGTTTTACCGGGAGGTTAGACCGTCAAAGGAAGTCTTGTGAACCAATAGGTATTCAACTTTCTGAGAAAGTAAACTTAGTAAATTGAGTGTTACCGACGCTGAAAATAGGATCGATCTCAATTTTCTACAAACTCGCTAGACAATCGTTGTTTTTGTGAATATTATTTTTACCTTCCCGACAGTAGAAACAGTATTTATTTACCCAATTATATTACAGATATAAAAATAACTTGTTCTATTACTGAATAGTATTAAAAGGGTAGATATAGTACTTAATTGCATTGAACGTCGAAATTGATTTAACTTTTATATAAATAAATAACAAATAAATAACATTTTTTCAAGATCGTTATTCAACACTTTCAAAATTGAATGTGTGCTATGTAGTGAATTTGAAATTTAAATTTAAAGCTAAACACGTTTACTCGCTAGTTTTTAAATCATAGATTTATTGTTAGATAACTGCAACAAAAACTCAAAATTCCGGTGGAACCGGTATGAGGTAAAAAAATGGCCATCATACTTAATTATGTATATAAATTAAAAAAATCGTACAATAACTTTTAGAAGTCAAACGTGTTACTTTTCAATGCATTTACCTTATTTGTGCATATTATGTTAAAATTGCAGACACTAAAGAATTACTTTTAAAACTGATTCAATTATTAATTTTTCACTTTGATTAATGAATGAATGATCTTCGCCGCCTTTATGATTTAGTGGCAGGGTATACAAGTAGCGATAGGTAGGGTTTGAATCCCAGATCAAGCAACGAGATTTCTCCAACACTATTTGCCCGGGACAGATCCTCCAAATTAAGTTGACGTTAAGTTTGTATAAAAATAAAATACATTTTTGCCACATGCTTCATAAGTGTGTTGCGCCAATGTTTGTGCGATAAAACATCTAGGACTATTGAAAACCAACAATACCAGGATTAATGGTCCTAAACGAAATTTCTCCGAATAAAATAGTTGAGACATACGGAGGGACAGACAAACATCATAAAATTATAAGTCTCATGTTTTGGCATATGGAGCCCTATCACCTCACAACATTAATAATTCAATTTCCACCTGTTTTTTAAATCTCCCATCTACTCCCTGCTCGCATTCCTGCTATGTTCTGGGAGCTGATTCATGACACGCGATTCGATTTCATTTAGTGACTTTAATTTCCACCTAAATAGAGTTAAAAAGTGCACTAATGTGACGTTAAAAATTACCAAATGACAAGTTCACGAATCTAATGCAACATTAGCGCACTATTAACTCGATTTCTGTGGAATTTTAAGTCAATAAATGAAACCGAATCGTAGTTAAATTCGAATCGAGTATCAAGAATCAGGGGGCTGTTCCCTTTTCCACAAACCACAACACTTTATTTTAGCCCGATCCTTGTTATTTGACTTGTCATAAGTGAAATAAAACTATTCTTACGGATTCTATCACGATTAGGTTTTAATTATGACAACGAAAACTGCAAAGCTTCGAAACGTCGGGAATAATTAAAACCTAATCGTGATAGAATCCGTAAGAATAGTTTTATTTGTCATAAGTGCTTTTTATATGCCTACGTGAGCGTGATCAATAAAGTTTTTTTTATTTTATTTGTTTATTTTATTGATTCTTGTTTGGTATTTGACTTTAAGTGTAAACTTCGTGTGGCCTAGATTATAAGTTCCTCTCAAATAAAGTACGTCTCCTGTGACCTCATTACTGTTACTCGTGGAGCACGGAGGTACTATCCATTATGTCCTGCCACTCGGCGTTTTGCGTTGTACACTGGTGTTTAATGATCCAAAACGATACGGAGATACGATTGTTTAAAGCGACTATAAAAACGTAAACATAAAATGTTTATGGTATGATTGCATAGACTAGTTTTATATTAAGTTCATCTAAGGAAGGTGTTGGAAAACTTTCTACGTTAGATTTAACAGGCTTCTCTTTGCAGACAACATAATCTTTTAAAATGCCTCCTTGGTCCATTGCCAGCATACATGGGCTGTGGACCGGGAGGTCATAGGTTCTATTCCCGGGTTGGGCAAAGAGATTTTTCTAATTTAATTTGTCCGGGACTGAATGCCTCAGAGGGAGTTGACGTCAGGCAGGCCGGTCGTAAAAACTTGGCCAAATCCTTTCTGCAACATGCTTAAAAAAGTGTGTTGCGCTGATCCCACATTAAGGTGGGATAAGGGCAGGTAGAAAGAAATGCTAATAACATATTTATAAACATTAAGTATACATAATATACATGTTTTATGAACAGAAAACACGACGAATAATAGAACCAATTTTCATCCTTCGCTGAGGAATATATAATACACAGTGAGTGCTCTCATTAAATTTATATCTTAAAGTACCCAATTAAATAAAGTTTACCGCAAAAGTAAAACCACAGCTACAAATTGTAACTCAATGTCTGTAGATACTACACAAGGTGCTACGGCGAAGGGTGGAAAATTCTAAAAGGGAAACCGATCCTAGTTTCTCTTTGAATTAATACATATGTATTAACAACCATTCTGGCAAAAGTAAGCCGGAAGACATGGTATTGTATGGACCTTCGCCACTGTGCCACATCAACCGTAAATTGCTGACAATAACTAATGCTTTTAGAGCACTGCATATAAATGGCAGCATAATAAAATTATGTAAAATAATATATTTAAAATAAAAAGCACTGATAGCTCAGTTGGGAGTAATACGGAATGCCGAGACAATCGCAGGTTCGAATCCCCAAGAGCATGGCACCTCGACTTATCTAAATTACAACTTTTCCTGCATTATAAATTATATCGTGAGGAAACACATATACCTAAGGCTGAGGTCTAAGAAGCGAACTTCGGCTAAGTCTAAGTCAAAGTCACGGACTCAGTAAGGATTTTTACTAAGTCCGAGTCATTTTTTACAAGAAAATCTTTACTAAGTCTGTCTGTCAGTTTGTTTTTCTTGTAAAAAATGACCCGGACTAAGTCAAAGTTCTATTTAACAATTACAAATCCCCCCTGAGTTTGTGACTTTGACTTGGACTTAGACGAAGTTCGCTCTATAAATCTCAGCCTAAGAATCATTCACAAGAATTTCGAAGGTATGTGGAGTCTACCACACCGCATTTTGTCAGCGTGTTAGATTAGTAATATTTATAGGGCTGCTATTATGTCTTTAAAATACTTTAATTTAATTCCAGACTCAGCTCCGGTTTGAACACATAGGGCCTTACCTATAAAAACAGTTTAGCTGAGCAATTGCTTATGAATAGGCTGTCACTTTTTTCCTTGTGTCACATTGTTTGAAAATAAAAGGGACAGGCTATTCTTTCCCACTTTGCTTTATTCTTTGACTGCCTCGGTGGCGTGGTGGTATGTCGGTACGAATACGGTTCTGAGGTCTCGGGTTCGATCCCCGGGTCGGGCAAAGTGATATTTGATTTTTCTGTATCAGCCCAGAGTCTGAAATTTGTGCCCGATATGGCGATAGGCTCGCCCCCTATCACATCTGGGACGGAACTAAGCTCGGCGAAATGTGGGTGTTCTAGTTCGCTATTGCGCCTCGGCCTACACAGGCGTGAGCTTATGTTATGTGTGTTATGTTATTCTTTACCATTTGCTCAGTTAACTGTTTTTATAAGGCCCAAAATTACCAAATTCCTTATGAAGGTTATGGGTACCACTTACGTAGTACAATTATCATGCTATCGTACAATGTATTTACAATATGTACAAATATTATAGTATGCTATATAATAACCAATTGTATTTAAATAGGATAAGAAGAATTTTGCTATTACATAAGCGTCCAACAAATGAAAAAAAATATCACCTGATTAAGTATGTGCGTTTAATTACTCTCATTGTCTTGAAATAATTGTTATTTACATAAATAGGTACTGGAGTCATCTATGTACTTTGTACAATTGTATCTACAGCTGTATACATATATCTACAGCCTTCGTGGCGCAGCGGGCGAGTAGCCGGCTCTGAAACGAGAGGCCGCGGGTTCGATTCCCACATTGAGACAAATGTTTGTGTGGCCCACAGATATGTTTCAAGTCTGGGTGTTGTGAGACCGAAAGTCTCTCATAGACTCTGACACCCACGATACAGGTTATACCTAGTGTGGGTTCAGGACTAGGTGTGTTCAGGACTGTTGGGCGTATTTATTTTATTTATTTATTTACCCATAGGTACTAATACCTACATTCTTGAAATACCATTTCCCCCCTTCCTTTCCCAATCACAATTCCCCTCCTTTGAGGTTGGTAACCCACCCATGATTGTGCCTTGGGCGTCTATTAGCAGTGTAGACTTACCATCAGCTCTCCTGCTCTTTTGCCTTAAAAGTCTGTTATTCATGCGTGGAGGCCACATGTGAGTGGGATGAAGGTAAGAAAAAAAAGAAATTTAGTTCTTTATATTTATGCAGATTTTATGGCAAAATGGGACCAAGTAAGGTTTGATCAGAATGATTTCTTAAGTTACAATACTAAAGTAACTTTCATGTTTCCGAGAGCAATGTTTCTAGGTCACGACCAAACTCCACCAACTAAATGGATGGCAGTTAAAATATTTCGAATTTTAATTACGGGTTACTTAAAAAACAACTTAATATAATTATCAACATATTAAGTTACCTACAATAATACATGGAAAGTCAGGTCGTCTGAGCTGGTTATGTTATGCAATGGTCTAAGTACATAAACATACATGTACTATGTATAGTACATGACTGCCTCGGTGGCGTTGTTGTATTTCGTTACGACTACAGTCCTGAGGTCTCGGGTTCGATCCCCGGGTCGGGCAAAGTGATATTGGATTTTTCCATATCAGCCCGGAGACTGGAATTTGTTGATATGGCGATAGGGTCGCTCCCTCTCACATCTGTGACGGAACTAAGCTCGGCGAAATGTGGGTGTTCTAGTTGGCTAGGGCGCCTCTGCCTACCCCGTTCGGGGATACAGGCGTGAACTTATGTAATTACATAAAGACCATACATAATAAGCAGTAAATTGTACAACAAAAACCACAGCAGTTACTTTACTTTTTTGTAATAATTATACGACTACCTATGGCTGATGATGATGATGATGATGATACGACTACCTCATTGGTCTAGTAGTAGCGTGAGGTCCAGAGTTCAAATCCTAGTTCAAGCAATATTAGTTTTTTTAAATAAAAAAAATCACAAACGAATGAGGTGCCTAGATTCTTAATTCTCAGTTACAGTAATGGAAAAGCTCCACGAATTTTGGGTGGATCTAGTTCTCTAATTCAATCTTCTCTCTACGCCTTCTGGAATATAAACGTGTGCTTTTCAATGAGCCTTAGGGTCACACACACCGTATAAGCATAGTATATTTTACATTCCTTGGTAAAAACGTTAGTTTTCTACAGTTGGCAATACACCAATCACAAAACTGGACCGAGAAATAAAAACTCAAGACGAAGTGACCTACAAAAGCATTGGGTCATGACATTGTATAGTTTATGTAAAAAATAGTGTTACAGTAAAGATTAGGTGACGTGTATGAGTTCACTCAAAGAGATCAAAACAGAAATATTAATGTAGGTACGTATTATACCTCTAACATATTCCTAACGTATTAAGGCCTCGGGATTGATCCTTGGGTCTAATAATGTCGGATTTTTCTGCTCAGTATCAGCGGCTTGAGCAGGAAAATTTCTAACAACCGTAAATGTATTTCAGCTCGATGCGCGTCTATGAAATTTGTATGAAATATTAACCAAATGTCATCAGTGCGCAGCGAACTCGAATACATTTACATTAGTTTTTCGTGCTCGGACTACAGAGTCTGGAATTAGATAAGTTTTTTTTTATGGTAGAGACTGGCAAACGAGCAGATGGGTCACCTGATACTAAGTGATCTCCACCGCCCATAGACACCCGAGACTCAAAAAGAATCATGGGTGCGTTACCAACCTAAAAAGATGGAATGGAAGGGGAGGAAATGGAATTGGGCTATCGGAAATCTTACTCACCGAACGAAACGCGACAGCGAGCTGCCACTTTACGTCGGTTTTCTGTGAGACAGTGGTATCAAACCGGTCGAGTCGGCCCATTCGTGCTGTAGACGTAACTGTCTACAGCGTGGCTCTCCCACTCAAAAGATCATCCCTCATCACGTTATGGGTACTAGTTGCATCTATGCCTCCACTTTTGGGGTTTACTTTTAGCCGATACGAATTCGGCATACACTGCGCCTATAGCTGGGATCCAGGTCCTAAGGTTTGAGCTGGGAGTTGGTTAGTTCAGTAAACGATTCAAAACTTATCTTTATACAGATTCTGCTATAAAAAGATCCTATTTACAAGAGAAAGTTCGAGACTGAATCAAAATTAACCGAAAGCACTTTAAACCAAAGGCTTCGATATTGAAGTAGAGCGCGCGGCACTCTAGGAAAATCAATTTGCCATTAATTACAAGGGTGCTATTAAGTTCCTTGTTAACTCCATGGCAGGGCACAATCTGCGCTTAATTACTAGCCGACTGCGTCTATTGTAATAATGTGGCTGTGGGCCTTCGGCGAGCCAATACACCAGTAATGCCCCATTTAAAGTGTTTTCACGATAATTAACGAAAACAAGCAGCGATAGCTCAGTTGGGAATGGTACGGACTGCTGAAACAAGTGTCGGAAGTTCGAGACCAACCCCAAGATGGAGCATACACCTCTGACTTTTCTATGTTAAGTATATTTTCATTGTGAACTATCGCTTGCTATAACGGTGAATGAAAACATCGTGAGGAAACCTACCCGAGAATTTCTTTACAGGAATTTCGAAGGTATGTGAAGTTTACCAACCCGCATTACGCCAGCGTGGTAAACTAAGGCCCTAACCTCTCTCAATAGTAGAGGGAACCGTGCCCAGCAGTGGGACAGTAATATTACAGGGCTAATATTATTTATTTCACGATAATTATTTCAGAAAGTAGCGATAGCCCAGTTGGGTGTGGTGCGGACTGCCGAAACAAGTGTCGGCGGTTCGAGATCAATCCCAAAAAGGAACAAACAGATCTGACTTTTCTAAATTGAGGACCCTCTTCTTTTTGGAAGTCGGTCGAAAATAATAATACACTAACCATGACTCTGTTATCAAACGAATTTCTAAGCCGAGTGACCTAATACTTCATACAAAACTCACGTGGTTTGTATGTGTCATACTTCGATAAAATATACATACCATAAACCATTCTTTGTGAACACACGTGGCATCACGTTGTATTGAAATTAAAATTTCACAAATTCACTTTATTTTATCAGTATAATCAATTATGCATAAATCGATAGATAGATAACTTAATTTTGTATAAAACCAATACAGATAATTTTAAATTCGTGTGACAATGGGCAATCTTATCGGCAAGCGATTATTACGCTCCGAGACATGCATTATGATAAAATCTAAGCTAAAAATTAAACCCAGGAAATTTATCGGAATTTATCGGAGACGTATCGAATTTACTAGCTATCAAACAAAGAGATTAACGCCCGAATGGTCAAACGCTGCTCAACTTTAACGGCTTCTTACATTGATTTTCGCCATACAATTTTGACAGATAAGGCGGCCTTAAACGACATAAGGCCACCTTAAGTGTATGAACATTCGGCGGTAAATATTACTAACTATAGAGGGGTTATCAAGCAAGTTTCCGTCCGAAAAAAAATATCTCAAAAGACAGTAACACCGTCCAGCGCTTATTACAATTTACACCCTAGGATGTTCTGTGAATGTTCAAGAAAAACGTAAGACAATTTAATTGTCTACACATTATGGTCCTTACTTATAAAAACAGCTGAGCAAATAGCTAAGAATAGCCTGTCCCTTTTTTCCTTGTCACATTGTTTGAAAATAAAAGGGATAGACTATGCTTTATCATTTGGTCAGCTGAACTGTTTTATAAGTAAGGCCCTATTGCGCTGGCACGACCTTGCGCGTGTATGTTTCAAACACGACTGAGTGACTTATGACCACAAGGTCTCAACTGTTGGAACACAAGTTTCGTGTTGTCCCACCTATAGAGGTATACTGTTGAATGTCTTTGCTATCGAATGATACAATAGGCCTGAAATCACAATATGAGAATTTGAACGTAGTAAATAGTAGTAGTTAAATTTTTGTAAATACGAAGTAAATGGCATTGGAGAATAGGTATTCGAAATACGTTCACATTTTTTCATTACAATAAGTAATTTACAATGCTGCTTACATTAGTAAATCCTTCGTAAGTATATTGACTTTGTACAAATGCAAATGAAGCGTCTTACCGCCGAATGTTCATATACTTAAGGTCGCCTTATGTCGTTTAAGGCCACCTTATCTGTCAAAACTGTATGGCGAAATACAATTTAAGAAGCCGTTAAAGTTAGGTAGCGTTTGACCATTCGGGCGTAAGCCTGGTGTGTAGGTAAAGCCGTACATAACTATCGTCAACTGGTCTTCAAAATAATCAGCGGGCTTAGTCAAGTGGCTTATGCGCTAGTAAAATAGAATAAATGTATGGGAATGACATAAGAGTACGCTATATGCGGCGTACTCATAAACCACTTGTCTAAGTCCGCTGTACGTAGAACTTTGTATTGAATTTTTTGGAAAGCAATCGAATAAATCTGTATTTTTTTGTTTTCTGCAAATCTTGTTTAAAAATTCCATATGACTAAGCTGATACTATAAAGGGTCTTTTCTGCATCCCTAATAGAACTCCATATAAAATCTTTCTTTCTACCTGCCCTTATCCCACATTAATGTGGGGTCGGCGCTACACACTTTTTAAGCATATTGTAAAGGATTTGGCTTAGTTTTTAAGACCGGCTGTATGCCTGACGTCAACCACTTCTGGGGACCCAGACCCGGACAAAATTTGAAAATTCACTTTTCCCAACTTGGTAATCTAACCCAGGCCTTCCCGGTTCACAGCCCATATGCTGCCACAGGACCAAGGAGACAACTAAAACTCCACATAAATAATATTCAAAATTCCACTATATCAACGCTACTAGGTGGTTGTTTTGTGACGTCATAAGACCCCTATTATCCCAGCGTATTCGCCAGTTAACGTTGACCTTTATTAACCAAACGGATGGAGATTATGTACTTAGTTTACGTCAATCTCCAACCTTCAGTTTAGTGGACAGTGTAAATATTACGTGTCTTGAGGACTTCGTTCGCTATACACCCTTATCGTTCAACGATAACAGGTAGGTAAACTGAATCATCTCATAATAGGTAGTAAAGCTTGAATTGCTGCAAGTTTTATCGCAACTAAACTATCTTCTCGACAATAAAGGTAAATAACATGTGAATATGAATTGCGCAGAATAATAAGAGATAACATAGCATAAGCTCACGCCTGTATCCTCGAAGGGATAGGCAGAGGTGCACTAGCCAAGTAGTACACCCACATTTCGCCGAGCTTAGTTCCGTCCCGGATGTGATAGGGGGTGAGCCTATCGCCATATCGGGCACAAATTCCAGACTCCGAGCTGATAAGGAAAAATCCAATATCACTTTGCCCGACCCGGGAATCGAACCCGAGACCTCAGGACAGTAGTCGTACCGAAATACAACCACGCCACCGAGGCAATCGAGCCGATAACAGATGAAATGTAGAAATAAATATAGTTGATAAAATTTGAGTACAAAAATACAATGAAGTGCTATTTAATATTCAGCTTTTGATGAAACTTTGGAAATACAATAAATGCTACGGTAGCCAGTTGTGATATGAATATTTTAAATCGTTATTCCCAAAAAAAGATGCCTTCGAAACAATTGAAATAAAATAAAATGAATCATTCAATTTCTTTCGTTACTATATTTAAGGTATCAAACTCCTTCGATAGGATATGGGCTAAAAACTCACAACTCCCATATTACCCCCTCAGTGGCGTAGATGTCTTGAAGTATGGAATTTATAGCCGATATGGCGATAGGCTCGCCCCTACCACATCTGGGACGGAAATAAGCTCGGCGAAACGTTCTAGTTCGCTACTTCGCTTCTGCGTACCCCTCCGCACGTAGGCCAATGTATGAATTATTATAATACACACAAGAAATATAGGTCTACTGAGGGCGGTTGAATCATGAGAAACGTATTTCACGTTTTTCCCAGGATGTCCAAAATTCATAATACATGAGGGATTTTCATCCGTAACTATTCCCCGGCTTACATCCACGTCTGACCTTGCGTCCTTGCTGTCACTTTAATATCGGTCACATTTGTCGTTTCTGAAGCAGTGGCAATCTTATTACATTTACTAAAGCTTCTATCCGTGACTGCCTCGGTGGCGTGGTGGTATTTTGGTACGACTACGGTTCTGAGGTCTCGGGTTCGATCCCCGGGTCGGGCAAAGTGTTATTGGATTTTTCCATATCAGCCCGGAGTCTGGAATTCGTGCCCGATATGGCTATAGGCTCGCCCCCTATCACATCTGGGACGGAACTAGGCTCGGCGAAATGTGGGTGTTCTAGTTCGCTAGTGCGCCTGTGCCTACCCCTTCGGGGATACAGGCGTGAGCTTATGTATGTGTACGTATGTGTCTATACGTGACTTAAGTTATGGTTGCGGACACCCTAGGCAGTGGCGTGAAGTTCGTATAGGCAAAGAGACACTGTCTACCCTGACAATTTACTATTACCCAAATAAAGAATAAAAATCATGTCCAAAAACCATTTTTCAAAATTATAACGCCCAGCTTATATTTTAAATCGACGCGGGGACGACGGTGATGATGATGGTAATGTAATAGTTTTTTTGTCTACCCTGACCGGAATGCACGCCACTGACCCTAGGTAGTAGGTATAAGGCTGGGATCTATCCGAGTCATTTTCAGTCAGTCGCTCGGACTAAGTTAAAGTTCGATTTAAAAATCTTTAATCCTCACCGAGTTCGTTCCTTTGACTCAGACTTACGGCCGGTTTCAATAAACAATCTCAGTTTGAATGTGCAGATAGATTACAAAAATTAGAACACAGTTTGAACATGACTCCGTCAAATGATGTGATTTGATTGGTTCATAATCGCGATCTATCTGCACTCTAAACTAAGATCGTTTATTGAAACCGGCCCTTAGTCGGAGTTCGCTCTACACATCTTCATATTCTATACATCTCAGCGTAAGACCACAACCTAAGTTCGGTTGTATATTTGTTACTGCCCCTACATAATTGGTATTACGTAATTCAACAATTCGGTCAAAGTTAGTCATGGAACCCTTTTTCAGCCACTCTTTAGATGTGATTTTTTTGTTCTACCTGCCCTTATCCCATTTTAATGTGGGGTCGGCGCAACACACTTTTTCAAGCACGTTGCAGAAATGATTTGGCTAAGTTTTTACGACCGGCTGCCTGCCTTACGCCAACCCCCTCTGAGGGGTCCAGTCCCGGGCGAATTAAATTACAAAATTCGCTTTGCCCGACCTGGGAATCGAACCCACGACCTCTCGGTCCACAGCCCATACATGCTGCCACTAGACCAAGGAGGCGAACGTGATGTGGTGTTTAAATCTTCGAAAATTAAAATGAAAACTATATGCGATCGTGCAATCCTACAATTTTAAGTAGAGGTAGATTTTAACTTTACTACTACGTTTTAATATTGATCTCCCTGTATGTGGAATTGTTATTGGTACCTTTCTGCCACACCCGGTACAATGGTTTCTTGAGAAAAACGACAAGAATGTAAATAATTGCCTTACTTATGAATGAAACGCTAACTGCGAGTTATTAGAGACACAGTGTGAAATCGTTCACTTAAAGTAATGTAGAATGATTTAATTACCTCGTGCTATATCGGTAGTCGAGTGGATAAAAAACCAGTTGTGTGAGTTTTAATTCATCACGACTCGTCTAAACTATGGCCACAGTTCTCTCTGTCTAATACTAGCAGCACTCTTAAAGGTTCCTGCCCATTTGACATTCGATTCGATTTTGACTACGATTCGATTTCATTTATTGACTAAAAATTCCATCGAAATCGAGTTAAAAACTGCGCTAATGTCGCATTAGATTTGAGAACTTGTCATTTTAACATCATTACTGTACTTTTTACCTCAATTTCGGTAGAATTTTAAGTCAACAAATGAAACCAAATCGTAGTCGAAATCGAATCGATTGCCAAAAGTTACCCTACAGTAGCCCGAGCACGAAAAACTAATGTAAATGTATTTGAGTTCGCTGCGCACTGATGACGTTTGGTTAATATTTCATACAAATTTCAAAGACGCGCATCGAGTTCGAATACATTTACGGTTGTCAGAAATTTTCCTGGTCAGGCCGCTGGACTAATTCCCAAAGCAAGATGGTGGTTGTATTATGTGATTTAGTTAGTTTAAAATTGTATCATTAACATACAATAATATTAAGAATATCGGTTACAATATGCATATAAAATTAGTACATAAACCACAAGGACAAATGGTTGGGCAGGAAAACTTGTTCACAGATGATGTACTGTGCATAATATAGGTATATTCATATATTTGTGAAATGTTTAAACAGCTGTACTGTTTGTTGGCGAAATATATTTTTAGCCACAATTCACCAAAACTTAAAAAATAACGCCAGCGCGATTTTAACATAACATAACATAAGCTCACACCTGTATCCCCGAAGGGGTAGGCAGAGGCTTATTAGCGAACTAGTACACCCACGTTTGGCCGAGCTTAGTTTCGTCCCAGATGTGATGGGGGCGAGCCTATCACCATATCGGGCACAAATTCCAGACTCCGGGCTGATATGGAAAAATCCAATATCACTTTGCCCAACCCGGGGATCGACACCGAGACCTCAAGATGGTACTCGTATTACCATCAATGAGCGATGGTAACCTTCTACCACCAGATAACCGTCATGTCAGCTCGTCTATATAAATATCGCCATACAAATCAAAAAACATACTATACAGGTAGTATTAGTATCACACAAAAATTCAATATAATCACCATGAATTTTGGATTGCCATTTGCAAAACATGCAGAGTGTAAAGTACTATATCAAACACATCAGAATGGTGGCACCGAAAAAAAATCAAACATCGTAGTAAATCTGGGACATTTTGAAAATTACACATTACAGCGTCAAAAAGAATTTTTAATAGCATTCATTCATTTTTTTATTTAATTTAATTTAAACCATAGAAACTATTACAATGAATAGTATATCTAAACATTTGACACAATATTCAGAAATGCCGCTTAGATCTTACACAACCTTAAAGCTATATTACAAAATTAAAGCAGATAAAGAAAATTCATTCATTAAACATATTCAATGCTTTTTTATAAACCTTTAAACCTTAGACAGGTAAACCGAAATCTGGGGATCAATTCTCTTAATACGACAAATCGAAACGACGACGACTTTAAAGACAAAACATTAAGCATGGGCTATAATTTAAAAAAAAATAGGTAGTGTCCGACCCGTGACCACGAAGGCTACAAAGCCTTTGAAACGTCGGGCTTACGACTACTAAATAAAAACAATCGCGATTGAATCTGCATAAACTAGTTTTACAATTCGTCATGTAGACAGTAACGTCTACAGTACGAATGGGCCGGGTCGACCGGTTTGATACTACTGTCCCACAGGAAACCGACTTAAAGTGGCAGCTTGCTGTCGCGTTTCGTTCGGTGTATGAGATTTCCGGTGGCCCATTTCCCCCTCCCTTTCCCAATCCCTTTTCTCTCCCCTTCCATTCCCTCCTTTTAGGTTGGCAACGCACTCATGACTCTTTTTGTGTCTAGGGTGTCTACGGGCAGTGGAGATCACTTACCATCAGATGACCCATCTGCTCATTTACCAATGGCTGCTATATAAAAAAAACTAAGAAATCAGTAGGCGGAAAATGTGGACATTTGATGTCTGTCGACGAGAGGTAAAAAACATTTTGTAGGTTTGGAAACACTGTTTCGGGATTTACGTGAACTCTGTGCGAGGCTAACATACATAATATGAAAGCTAAATGCAAACGCACGCCCCATAATTCAACATCAAATAAGCAGAACCATGTGTCGTGCATGACTACGACTTTAGTGAAAATTGAATGTACGAGTTGATAGCAACTATGACAACAAACCTAGATAGCATTTATCATTTACGATTTGTATCCTGACTCATGGGTCATGAGTCACGACTTATGATATTTTGTAAACTAGGTACATTGAGTTGAGTCCATGTTGGTTTCTATTTCTTTTTGTAAGTTTATTGTAAAATGACTTTCAAAGGAAAACTTAAATGTAGATATTGATTAGTTTTCAGTTTCCATTTTTGAAGTTATTTCACATTTTTTTTTTAAGTTATTTTGTTTTTTTTAAGATCAAATTTCTGCCTCGGTGGCGTGTTGTATTTCGATACGACTACTGTCCCGAGGTCTTGGGTTCGATCCCCGGGTAGGGCAAAGTGATATTGGATTTTTCCATATCAGCCTGGAGTCTGGAATCTGTGCCCGATATGGCGATAGGCTCGCCCCCTATCACATCTGAGACGGAACTTAGCTCGGCGAAATGTGGGTGTACTAGTTAGCTAGTGCGCCTCTGCCTACCCCTTCGGGGATACAGGCGTGAGCTTATGTTGTGTGTTGTTCAAATTATAAGTTCTCTTTTCACAACCCTTATTCTACCCTGATGTCAGGTCGACGGAACACACTTTGGCACCTGGTGGCGATCTGCGGCAATAACCTCTAGGCATAAACAAATCAAAAGCCAAGCACAATCATTTCTTAGGTCAAAGTAATAAGTGTATTGAACATAGTTATTCAAAATCATTTTAATAAATTAAAACAATACGTTTTTTATACATTTAATTTTACCTATAAATGTTTTTTTTTTACTGAACTAAACTATAAACTTTACATAAGACCAATTTTATAGACTTTGTTACGACTTGCCTTGATGTTTTATTCATAACAGTTTATTTTATGTAAAAACAGTTTTATTGGTTTTTACAATTCCGACTTCTAATGTCAGGCCTGTCGTGATAAATCAATGATGAATCGAAATCCAATCATAATTCAAGAGATTTCTTAGGTTTACGTGAATGTTATTCATTGAAATTAAACTATTTTTACGGATTATATCACGATTTGGTTTTAATTTTTATGCCCGACGTTTGACCCGTGACCACGAAGGCTGCAAAGCTTTCGAAACGTCGGGCATAAAAATTAAAACCAAATCGTGATATAATCCGTAAAAATAGTTTAATTTCAATAATTCAAGAGGTTATTTTCATTATTCGAAGAATCAGCGATAAATAGCTCAATTGCGTAGTGGCAGTTCGAACTCAGAATATAGGAGTATGCACCTCCAACTGTCTAAAATTATAATTTCCACAATTTGGAACACGACTAATTTTTTTTAAATAATTTCATATGCAATTCGCGTCATCTCAAATATAGCACAGAAAGAAATATTGAAGTATTCTTAAAAATAAAAACTTATAAGACTTTAAAAGGTGTATCTTTCAAACTGCAGGAAAGAGAAGAATCAGTATAATCACGTCACGGCCATAACGGTGCGTGCATTGGAAAGGGATAGCAAGATATCTTCACTATGCTCCCTACTCTTGCGCATTGCTGAATTTAAAATATGAATTACTGCTTAATTTTTCAACCATTTCGATGCAGTTTTTACACAAGAGTTTCTTTTTTGTTGTATTTAAAATATAAAATCAAACATAGTCAAGTACCTTATTGGGAAGTGTAACTAAGCTCGACGAAATGTGGGTGTTCTAGCTCTCTAGTGCGATCCTGCCTACCCCTTCGGGGATACAGGCGTGAGCTTATGTAAGCGCGTAAAAGTTTATGTAGGAGGCATGTTTATAAAATGAAAATCTTGGTATAGGTATCTCAGGCATACCTATGCCTTTTATCTACCTATTATAGTTAATTAATACTAAGGGCGACCTGCAGCTCTTAGATAAAGCTTGATTTAAAACATACGAATGACATGTAGCTTAAATCGAGATAAGGACTAACTCTAGATTACCTAGTAATAGATCAGCAAGTCGCCCTAAGTAACAAAATAATCACATATGTAGCTGGTACTAGAGTTAAATTTTACAAACATCGTCATGCGTGACAACTACCGTTTCCAACGCGGGCCTCTGCCTGTGTATGACGTAAGCGGAGCATATTTTTTACGTTTTATTATTTGATATCGTTCTCATAGTATCCATATTCTTTATCATAGGTGCATAGGAAAATATTAAGGAGCTCCGCGATAAATCTCTACTTATCCCAAATATTGATTTAAAGATAGGATTGAGCTGTAGGATAAATCGATGTGATGTATGTAACACGCTCACGCCTGTATCCCCGAAGGGATAGGCAGAGGCGCACTAGCTAACAAATACACCACATTTCGCCGAGCTTAGTTCCATCCCAGATGTGATAGGGGGCGAGCCTATCACCATATCAGACACAAATTCCAGACTCAGTGCTAATATGGAGAAATCCAATATCAATTTGCCCGACCCGGGGATCGAACCCGAGACCTCAGGACGGTAGTCGTACCGAAATACAACCACGCCACCGAGGCAGTCATACATAAGTAGTAACTCTAGATTAGTAATAGCGCTGCAAGTCACCCTTAAATATTTTTGCATAGCCACATATTAACATGGTTAGCCTGGCTTCGTGCCGCCTTCGTAATTACAATGTTCCACTTCGCCCACTCTTAAACTAATAGAAAAATAATAAACGTTGAGTTTTATATATTTTTTAATACGATATACCTATATATTTGATAACATAACTTTCAAGTTTCCAACAATTACCTACATTTTCTTATCTATATTTATTTACATAACATAGTAAAGAACATGACGTCTGTGTTTTAGGATATACTTTATTTGCTATTATTATTAAGATGGCATAGTGTGGTGTGACTTGTGAGTGAGCTCGTTACAAGATTTTAAGGTTGTAGATTTTATTCCGTACATGTATTGTCGTATTCAAATTACGTTCAACGACTGATATTAAGGCTGCGGTCACAGTTGCGGTTAGACAGTTTGTTGCCGACTGTTGAGAAGTGTATGTATGTATGTTGAGGTCGTGTTATGTAATTTTGAACCACCTTATTTATCAAAATTGTATGGCGAAAAACAATGTAAGCAGTCGCTAAAGTTGAGTATCGTTCCAGTTTTAGCGTTACCTATGCAAAATTAAGTTCTGTTGCCACCACTTGAAATAAATTGCATGCGTACTTTCACTAAGTATATCCAGATTATATACTTTGTACTATTGTCTTTCCTATATTTTCGCTGCATATCAGGCGCCCAGTAAATGAATCAGCAAAGACAACATCGTTACAAACTGATACCAAACAGCACGTGCTGTATAAGTAATACATGGGTGGTACCTATCTATACTAATATTATAAAGCTGAAGAGTTTGTTTGTTTGTTTGTTTGATTGAACGCGCTAATCTAATATAACATCACGCTTTGACCAATAGGAGCGGAGCAGAAATGAAAAAAGTTGCAAAATCGGGAAAATTTATATCTCGGACAGAAACTACTGGTTCGAATTGAAAAACTCTTTTTGTGTTGGATAGCCAAATTATCGAGGTTGGCTATAGGCTATATTACATCACGCTATGACAAATAGGAGCGGAGCAGAAATGAAAAATGTTGAAAAGACTATATTTCAGAAACTACTGGTTTGAATTGAAATATTTTTTTTGTGTTGGATAGCCTATTTATCGAGGATGGCTATAGGTTATATAACATCACGCTTTGAGCAATAGGAGCGGAGCAGAAATGCAAAATCTTACCAAATCGGGAAAATTTATATCTCAGACAGAAACTACTGGTTCGAATTGAAAAATTCTTTTTGTGTTGGATAGCCCAATTATCGACGGTGGCTATAGGCTATATAACATCACGCTATGACCAATAGAAGCGGAGCAGTAATGAAAAATGCTGCTAGCGGGGAATTTTATATCTCAGAAACTACCGGTTCGATTTGAAAAAATATTTTAGTGTTGACCAAGGGGATGAATGGTAGGGTGACTAAGGGGTGACTGACGAGGTGAATGACGGGGTGACAGACGGGGTGACAGATGGGGTGACCGACTGGGTGACAGACGGGGTGACAGACGGGTGACAGAAGGGTGACAGACGGGGTGACAGAAGGGTGACAGACGGGGTGACAGATGGGGTGACCGACTGGGTGACAGCCGGGGTGACATATGGGGTGACGGACTGGGTGACAGACGGGGTGACAGACGGGTGACAGAAGGGTGACAGACGGGGTGACAGACTGGGTGACAAGACGAGGTGACAGACTGGGTGACAGACGGGGTGACAGACGGGTGACAGACGGGGTGACAGATGGGGTGACCGACTGGGTGACAGACGGGTGACAGAAGGGTGACAGACGGGGTGACGGACGTGGTAACAGACGTGGTGACAGACGGGGTGACAGACGGGGTGACAGACTGGTGACAGACGGGGTGACCGACTGGGTGACGAGACGAGGTGACAGACTGGGTGACAGACGGGGTGCCAGACGGGGTGACCGACTGGGTGACAGACGGGGTGACAGACCGCTGACAGACGAGGTGATAGACGGGGTGACAGACGGGTGACAGAAGGGGTGACAGACGGGGTGACGGACGTGGTGACAGACGGGGTGATAGACTGGGTGACAGACGGGGTGACCGACTGGGTGACAGACGAGGTGACAGACTGGGTGACCGACTGGGTGACAGACGAGGTGACAAACGGGGTGACAGGCGGAGTGACGGACGTGGTGACAGACGGGTGACCGACTGGGTGACAGAGGGTGTGACTGACGGTTTGACAGACGGTGTGACTGACGGTGTGACTGACGGTGTGAGAGACGGGGTGACTGACGGCCGAAGTAGATCATCCCATTACCTCTTTTAGAATTATTGTGCTATAGGTGCCTACGACTCACTCTTTCAATCCTCTCTCTCATACGCAGACGAAGTTGCGCGGGTCAGCTAGTGTATTATATTATTCAATGTTTAGTCGAGCGATCTGTTTAAGGAGGTCACTCAGTAATCGATTCTCGTCCCAAATATATGTAAAATAGGTACCTTAATAAATACCTAAATGACCATATTTTTTTACGGTAATTTCCATTAAATACTTATTTTTGCTTGTGCTAAGCCAGGTTGGAAGTATGAAGGGAAAATGGATCATACCTAAAGATTATTCATATGTAATGACTAATGACCGATAAGATAGGTCAAACAAGTAGCTGGCACAAGAGCATCGTCACGTTAGGAATCTTTTGAGGAAAAAAGAAAAAAGGTTTACTCTACCATTTATCATTATTTTTGTGCGTAGGTACCTATATTTTTATCAGTTACATGCAAGCATGAACTGAGTTTAAATATGTCCCTCGACTAAAAATACATACTGTATAGTTTCAGTAGCCTAGTGGGTCCAACGCTTTACTTGCCCTACGCTGAAGGTATAGTAATAAAATCTGAATACTCGAAAAGGCTTTTGTTGACCTTCAAAAGGTTTGCCGATACCGGTAAGGAGTTGGAAAACTGTACTTAGAAATTTGCATGCTTGAGAGTTTCGAAGAACTCCTATTCTATAAATGTCAGTGTTATAACTAAAAAGATTAAAATTGGTAGTTAAAGATAAGAAATATTGTACCATTACCTATGTCAGTGCCTACCTACGACTGGCTTGGAATATTTAAATTTCAACGAAGGAATTTAAATAGTCACGGGTGGCGCGGCCTCCGGTGGCCCATACGCTTATGTAACATATATATGTGCCGCCTCCGCCGGGTTAAATAGACAAAAAACAAGCATATTTTGTTTTAACTTTTGTGCTAATCTACTTTGATACTACGGTCGCTGTACAAGCACATATTTATAGATATCTGTTACCTAATCATATCGACCTATGTACATATATATACATTTGAGTGGTAGAGCCACGCTGTAGACTCTACAGTTACGTCTACAGCACATATAGTGTTAAATCTCTTTGACAGCACGACTGGTTTGATGCCACTGTCTCGCAGAAAACCGACGTAAAGTGGCAGCTTGCTTCCGCGTTTCATTCGGTGAATGAGATTTCCGGTGGCCCATTCCCCTCTCCCTCTCCCAATCCCTTTTCCGTCCCCTTCTATTCCCTCCTTTTAGGTTCTATCTACTAGTTTGCCAGTATCTGCTATAAAAGAAAAAACGTCTAAAATGCGCGGAACCAAATAACTACGTGACGACAAACATGGAATTTCCCGGATCGGGGCGACGACATGTAAAATACGACTGTCAACAACTGGGTCAATCGCACCGAAATAGGATCCTTGGTGGCATGTATGTTTGGTATTACGTGCATACCATGGTGGCATTATGGTTATTGTTTTGGTCCGTGTTAATTTTGGCACACAATATTTGAACAGATGGTGAAGAGTTTTCAATTGTGTTGTAATTGTTATCAGACCAGTATAGCAAACGAATGTGTTATTTGTAGAGGTATACCGGATGTTTCATAAAGTTGGTACCTATAACAATTCTATATACAGGGAGAACGATTTAAAGTGCAATGGTAAAGTTAAAAAATAAAAATTTAATTTAATTTTTTTAATCAATATTAACCATGGGAATTTTAAAATCGGAATGTGACCTGTAAATCGTTGCAAATAGCAAAATAATGGCTTTGTGTATGCTAAAAATAATTAATTAACCCATAAGTAGTTTGTAAATGTACCGCAGCTGACCCAGTGAGCCAGCAAAAAGTTTTTCATCACAAATTCGAGTTTCCATTATTCCAAAACTATGAGCCTTACGAAATTTTAAACTTTACCGCTAGATTGGTAGCCATCGTCCCTTTAAGTGAAGTTATTATGGATACCAACTTTATGAAACACCCTGTATAATTATATTATAAGAATTTTCTGATATTTCCTGTATTTAGTGTCGTTTTTATCGATTCGCGTAATTGTGTATAAAAATCTATTAGTTCTTCAACTTTCATCCCCTGTTTGATCCCTATCAGGTTTATGATAAATAAGGTGGTCGATATCCTTCCCAAGGGTCAAACTTTACACCAGAGGTCATCAAAATCAGATCATCATCATCATCATCATCAGCCATAGGACGTCCACTGCTGAACATAGGCCTCCCCCAAAGATTTCCAGATCGACCTGTTGGAAGCGGCCTGCATCCAGCGACTTCCTGCAACCTATAAAATCAGATTAGTATAGAGGTAAATAATATACCGATCAGTATAGATGACAATAGTTCAAAGCTGGAAGTTAAAAATTATATTGAAGACATTCGTGACGTAAATGTGGTTGAAAAATGTTAAAGGAATGTCTGGGGCCGCGCGAGTTCGTTTTCCAAAGTATTTTTCCAGTATTTTTAATTAATTTATCTGCCTCGGTGGCGTGGTTTTATTTCAGTACGACTACCGTCCCGTAGCCCGAGCACGAAAAACAAATGTAAATGCATAGATGTAAATGTAAATGTATTCGAGTTCGCTGCGCACTGATGACGTTTGGTTAATATTTCATACCAATTTCATAGCCGCGCATCGACCTGAAATACATTTACGGTTGTCAGAAATTTTGCTCAGGCCGCTGAGGTCTCGGGTTCGATCGCTGGGTCGGGAAAAGTGATATTGGGATTTTCCCAAATTAACCTGGGGTTTGGAATTTGTGCCCGATATGGCGATAGGCTCGCACATCACAACTGGGACGGAACTAAGCTCAACGAAATGTGGATGTTCTAGTTTCCTACGACTTCGGGGATACAGGCGAGAGCTAATGTTTATGTATGTTTTAATTTCACTATTACGTGATATGTCGCGTAGGATGGAAGGATCACTTGTTAATCAGCGGCATAAGCGTGTTTTTAGATAAAAGAAATTACATGCGTCGAGCTGACTAGCACCACGATTATGATAAATAAATTCATTATCTAAAAACCTTGGCTTATGCATATATTTGATTGTTTATGTTCCTTATCATGTCAGTGGTTTTGGTAAAGATAATAATCTGATGAAAATTGAGGGAAAAAATGTAAACACTCTACTAGATTAATATAAATAATAGACAATGAGTTCCTAGTTAAGTTTTCTTCATATTTTTTTACCCGGCAAAGTGACTATACCACACCTGTAGCTCTACAACGAGTTTTTTGCACGTATTTATGCGAGCGAGGACGTAAAATATTTGTATGGAAAACGTCAGTTGACAGTTTCCCGCGTAACCGCTAGAGGCGTTCGGGTGGTTCTCATACAAATATTTTACGGAATCGCTAGCGAGTAATGTCAAAAAACTGTTGGCCTACTGGTATGGATGGTAAGCGTAGTGCAGACCGATAAATAGCGTCCAGCGACGAACAATGAGTTTGGGTGATCACCAGAATCATGCCGGCCCGCATAAGGCACCGAAGAAGCAAGAAATAGATCGAGGGTCTTGCGGCGAGCTGGTTGACCGATGCAGGCACGGAGATTTTTTTTTTTTGGCCCTACAGCTGGCAGCCCGACCGAGTCAGCTTACTCAGCTTCACCGATCTGATGGGTGAACGCAGGTGCGTTGCGAACCCATAAAGTTAGGTGACCATGCTGAGGGCAACCCACGAACGGGTTACGAACCTCGGCTCAGGACGGCCACTGAGAGAGAGATGTTGAAGGCATCATCGATTAGGGAGCACGGAGACTAGACGCCGCAAGGAACAATTAACCGACCATAACCCGGATCTAATATTCCATAAGCTTAAAGGTTTTATATTAAAACAAAAACAACACAAAACTCTAGCGAAATTCCATTAATTACACCACCCGGTCTAACAACAAACCCCACATGCATTTCCTGACGAACAGAGTGGTACGAACTTTGAACAAGCTCCCAGAGGATGTGGTCTCAGCAGAAAGTGTTAATCAATTCAAAAACCGACTTGACAACTACCTATACTCAAAATAATTTTGAGTGGTAGAGCCACGCTGTAAACAGTTACGTCACAGCACGAATGGGCCGGCTCGACCGGTTTGATACCACTATCTCACAGAAAACCGACGTAAAGTGGCAGCTTGCTGTCGCGTTTCGTTCGGTGACTGAGATTTCCAGTGGCCCTTTTCCCACCCTTCCTTTCCCATTCCCTTTTCATCACCTTCCATTCCCTCCTTTTAGGTCGGCAACGCACCCATGATTCTTTTTGGGTCTTGGTTGTCTATGGGCGGTGAAGATCACTTACCATTAGTCTCTGCTATAAAAAATATATATATATATATGAGAGAAAACCTCAGGATACAGGCATAACAGCTGCCTGCCTGATAATTAATAATAATAATTACAGTTATGTACGACAACAGCAATTCATCTTGTACCAATAAACAACTAAGCTATAAAATGTTTAGTTCGTAAAATGTTCGAAATGAAGGATTATCCCAATCGATCCATTTATAGCAAACAATACGACCCAATTCCCACATACCATCCATCATTTCTCGTGGAAAGTTATAGATCTATACTTAAGCTGGATATTGAAGCGAAGACGTCTCGGAAGGTTCCCCGGGGTGGATAGCCGAAGGAAATAATAGTTCAATATTGTTTACGAGCTATAAAAAGAATATACGTATAGTTCATGAGATTTGCATATTGATGAACAATTTGTTTTTTTTTATAGCGGACTGGCAAACGAGCAGATGGGTCACCTGATGGTAAGTGTTCTCCACCGCCCAAAGACACCCAAGACACAAAAGTAATCATGGGTGCGTTGTCAACCTAAAAGGAGGGAATGAAAGGGGAGGGAAAAGGGATTGGGAAAGGGAGAGGGAAATGGGCCACCGGAAATCTCACTCACCAAACGAAACGCGACAGCAAGCTGTTACTTTACGTCGGTTTTCTGTGAGACAGTGGTATCAAACCGGTCGAGCCGGCCCATTCGTGCTGTAGACGTAACTGTCTACAGCATGGCTCTACCATTCAACCATGAAAACAACAGTTTATAGGACAATAACTTTAAAGTGTGAATCGAGAGGGCAATGAACTCAAACGACGTAGACCAATGGTACATCGGCCCATGATTATAAACACATGCCCAAGATTATTATCATTCTCAAATTCTCATAATCTTCATATCATTACTAATTCGTATGCACACTATTAATTTCAGATCAAGGAATTCATACTAAATACCGTTCTTTACAGTTTCAAGAAACGAAGACCTCCGAATAATTCCTTGTTTTTGTATTTTAATTGTATAGCATTTTATACGCATTTTCTTAGTTTGATGATGTTTTATTTACTATGTGACATATATTCAATGGCTGTTGTATGAACATCTACTTTGGCTTAAAAAACCTGTTGCTTTGTCGACATACTAACTACCTAGTATGTCGAGAAAGCAATAACAATAAAAAAATAATAACACAGCTGCGCCTACCGAAAGGAGGAAGAAAATACCTCCTACTTACTCTGAATTCAAATAAGTTTCTTTTTTCCAAGCCGATAATAGCTACAAGAATTAAAATTACGAAACGATAAATTTCTCTTGCGACTTCCTTAATTAAATGTTAAATATTCGGTATGAGGAAACCACTTCATACAGTTACATAATAAAATTCATGGTGATTGTACAAAACCGTGGTAACCTAATAAATAAATAGATAACACCCAACAGTCACATACATTGTCCTGACCCCACACTAAAATCGAGTCTTGTGTCGTGGGTATCAGAAACTACGAGAGACACTCGATCTCATAACAACCAGACCCGAAACAAATATCTGTAGACCATACAAACATTTGTCTCGGTGAGGGAATCGAACACCGCGGCCTCTCTCTTCACAGCTGGCTACTCGTCCGCTGCGCCACGGAGGCTGTCAAACCTTTACTTACCTATAATATAGAGAAAAATATTTTGATCGGATTTAACCGAACGACGATTTGACGAATATGTACCGAAAAGTTATATTTAAAACGATTTTTTATTATAATAGCCAAAAAAACAATGTACTTAGGACAAATACGTAGTATGCTATGATTGCACGCAATCAAATTCTGGTATTCAGTTACCTACACAACATCATTATCATTATCAACAGCCACAGGACAGGACATCCACTGCTAAACATAGGCCTCCTCAAGATTACCTACTTACATAATAATATTAGCCCTGTAATATTACTGTCCCACTGCTGGGCACGGGCCTCCTCTACTAATGAGAGGGGTTAGGCCTTAGTCTACCACGCTGGCCTAATGCGGGTTGGTAGACTTCACATAACTTCGAAATTCTTGTAAAGAAATTCTCGGGTATGCAGGTTTCCTCACGATGTTTTCCTTCACCGTTATAGCAAGCGATATTTCACAATGAAAACACACTTAACATAGAAAAGTCAGAGGTGTGTGCTCTTTTTGGGGTTGGTCTCGAACCTCCGACAATCGTCTCGGCAGTCCGTACCATTCCCAACTGAGCTATCGCTGCTTCCTACTTACATACTTAACACTTATTTGAATAGAAGCCTCGTACAATAGCACATAGATGGAAGTTCGGTATGTCGTGATCAAAATTAATTTGTTAGTAGGTACATAGTGTATGATTACAACGCGTTCGATGTCGAATTGGCTTCTAACATGAGGTCATCCCTACAACACCAGACACACATAAAATTGTATGTAGATATATGTATTATAGTAGAGGTATATACGTATACGTTTGATAAACTCAATTGAGTTATGCACGAGGTGCTATATAGACTTGTAATTAAATTGATTATATTTGCATGGCAACGACGTGTTAGCCGTAGTATTAAACTAATGTTCACAGATATTGTTTATACAAATGTGCACAAATGATTTATACCATGGCAAAGTTATACCTACATGCTAGCTTAGCTGATAAAGACGCGCTCTTAGGCTGAGATCTATAGAACGAACTTCAACTAAATCTAAGTCAAAGTAACGAACTCAGTGAGGATTTTGACTTAGTTTGAGTCATTTTTATAAGAAAATCTTTGCTTAATCGACAGATTAAGCAAAGACTGATTTATAAAGATTTTATAAAGCAAAGACTGATAGACATATCAGTCTGTTTTTCTTGTAAAAAATAACTCGAACTGAATCAAAGTTCGATTTAACAATCCCAAAGCCTCACTGAGTTCGATACTTTAACTTAGACTTAGTCGAAGTTCGCTCTATAGATCTCAGCCTTAGATTGTACTAAATATGGTTGGTTTGTTTGTGAACTTATTCCCTTAAGGCGTGTCTGCTGCATATGTTTTTTCGAAACAAAACTCTAAAAACACCTACACAAAACAAGGTTTTTCATTGCCTCCTGATTATGCAACAATGGAACATAGGTGAATAATTGTAGAAATACCATGTTTTGTGTACGTGTTTTGTGTAATGTTTTAATTCACGACACGCGGCTTAAGTAAAGGAAAAATTGTTTCGCTACAACATATTTATCTATGATCCATTGTTCTATGAGCAGGGACAGCGAGTTATTATTTTGCCTGTGTTATGTTTCGAGAAAACAAGTGCAAAAGACGCGGGTTTATAAAACATTTACGCTTCTCTTATCTTTGAAACTAGTTTATCACTTTTTTCATTGCGTCACATTGTTTTTTTTTTCTTAAGATCATGTCATCATGTTTGAACAGGAGTCATTTTAGTTTTTGCCATGGTGTCTTTTTTATCTTTTTTATTTTTCTGTTTAATATGTAGAATGAACTGATTTTCTTTCTTTCTTTATTTGTTCGAAAATGAAAGGGACAAACTAGTTTTAATGTCAAGAGGACGGTAAATAATTTTATAAGTAAGGGGCTGTTTACTTTATTATCTTATTGGAACTCTATGTGTCGACCCATTACGTAATAAGGGAACATTCCCAGTTACCACTGATAAAACGTGGGCGACACGAATCGTTATGTTGGACTTATGGTCGGCGAATCACAATCGGCAAAATACAATCTCGTGATATCTTCAAAAGATGTTATGACGCATTGTAATGCTAATACAAAGTCTGAAACGCGTAAACACATTATGGGTACTTTTGACTATTGACTTTACTATATTACTTGTAAGTAGAACAAGGTACGCATATTGTGATATTGGACGTGCTATAATGTTTTGAACTTGTTAACAAGAGTATCTATAAAAATAACCATAAATTAAAACGATATTATAAATAAATATTTTTGTTTAAATTAAAAAGTGCATGAATAAGATAGAACGGCTGTTTTGAGTTAATGCGTAAATTATGACACTAAACTTATTTTCGTCCCCCCACGATGCATCAATAAGCTGACCATAAACATTCTCAAATATCTGAGCAGCTGAGCAACAAGTGAAGGTTATATGGAAATGTGAGAATTCGTTATAACTTAATTGGTATAAATAGTTCCTAAACAAAACAGTAGAGAAGTATTGTATTGCATGTTAATAAGTTTGTTTTTTAGCCTATCTCTGATATCTTACGAGATTTATATCACTGGTGCAAAAAATGTTCAATTTGCCTACATAATATTGGGACGTTAAATATGACCATTATATAAAATTAACTTTGGCATCCATAAATTATTAAAAATAACAATACTTAATGAGTACTTAGGTTCCATCATCATCTTCAGTCACAGGACGTCCACTGCTGGACATAGGCCTCCCCCAAAGATTTCCAGACAGACCTGTTGGTGTTTTTTAGGTTTACGCGAATGTAACTAATTTGAGTCCGACCCGTGACCACGAAGGCTGTAAAGCTTTCGAAACGTCGGGACTAAAAAAATAAATAAAAACAAATCGCAATAGAATCCGAAAAAACTAGTTTTATGTCAGTGAATTACAATGCTCACATTATAGATTCCGTCTTTCTAATATACTGTCAGTTCAGAAGCTTGTTTGTCAGAGAAGGGCGAGAAATACTGGCGTATATAAGAAAGGAATCTTTTAATTTAAATTACAATCACCTGTTAGTTTGTTTTTAAGTGGTAATACCATAAAATAAAAAAAGAAATATGAATTCTCGGGTCTACCCCTTCCATCATCAGGATCATTATGTAGATTTACTTACTGTTACGTGCAAATCTATAAAGAGACCAGTGTTTATTTAATAATATGGTATATGTGCGACAACCAGAAAATGCTCTGTGGATATAAATTTAAGAGACGTCGAGTGACAATTAGATTGAACCTCCACGAAAAAGAATAAAATGGGAACATAAAAAGTTACTGTCTCGGTCTGGTTCGGCCATTTGTTATCAGCGTGGGCGACAGTTGTTACAGACTTTACAAACCAACAAACGGTTTGTATAGGATTTATTTATTGATGGAAAACTTACGGCTAATAACATTTGAGTAAATTACAGTACTTAGCTAACATAGAGCTAATAACAAGTCCTCACTTAAAGAAGTACATAAATTGTTAAACAAATAAATAATAATAAAAATAATATTAGCCCTGTAATATTACTGTCCCACTGCTGGGTACGGGCCTCCTCTACTAATGAGAGGGGTTAGGCCTTAGTCTACCACGCTGGCCTAATGCGGGTTGGTGTTAAACAAATAACTCTATCTAATGCGAGCAAACGTCGTACGAGAATCAAAAATTTAAAGGATAGCCGAAATTATTATTAGGACACTAACGTTAACTATTGAAAAAACTAAGGCTCAAGCTCCTTCTCGTTATCAATTCATCGAACGCTACATCATCATGATTTAAGTCTAACACATCACTTTTGTACTGTAGTTATCCAGACGGTCATAAAGTATATTATTGTAAATGTTCATTTTCCACCATCTAGTTCTCTTTTAAAAACTCATACTAAGCTCGACGAAATGTGGGTGTTCTAGTTCGCTAGTGCACCTCTGCCTACCCCTTCGGGGATACAGGCGCAAGCTTATGTTATGTTATATAATAACTCATAGCAGCACACGTGGGAAGTAGATCCAAAATTTCAACAAAGATTAATCGCGAGGTAGTTGAGTAAAGTAAGGATTGACGAAGAGTGTTATTTAAAGTAAGCACAGCGACTGATGTGTTAACCTTTGTACTCATTAGTATGACATCATTCAGGGCCAACCTCACATAAAGCGATAAGACCTGGACATTAATTGATAGCGCTATTAAGTATTCCGTGCCTCGATATGATTTGAAACTATCAAACATAAATGAATCAGCAGAATCCGGTTCGTACGCAACGGAATCTGCCCCTGACTTTTGACAAAGTTACTCTAATGGACTCTGTTTAAACCTACACTCAAAAATTATAGATTCGAATACGAAATTGAGAATAAAACCGGTGTGTCTGTATCACAGCTCTTAGTCCAAGGACGCGCAGACAACGAACAAAATAAGGACATGTATCGATAATGATGGATATGTTTAAGGCTTTCCTGAAGTGGAATAACTACAGGCAGATGATAATAACAAAATGATCGTTATGTGGATAAAATAAACTCATCTTGAAAAGGAATTTACTGATTTATTAAACATAACTATTGACTAGATTCCTTGAGTTGAATGAAGGTGGATGACATTGAACGCTCAATATTCCTCTGTTTTAGAATCCTTAAATAATATCTGAAATATTTACTACAATACAAGCCAGATACTATCTACATTTCGTCCATACACGCACTACTGAAACATCGGTAAGCCAGGCTTTATAGTATAAAGCAGGTATACCACATAACGCCGAGAAATGAAATAGTGCGATTGGGAAAGGATAACAGGGCCCCCTTGGGAAACATACAGTCTAAGTAAAAGACGAATTATAAGGAAATCGTTTGGTTACGTTTTACAAGAAGGCCCATTACCCTATGTATGTCACATATGGTTTAGCAATAAAAGAAAAATAACTGCTGCTATACAATTGCGGGCATTTACAGACACTACCTTTCATAAAAAAACGGCTAATATACCTTTTTATGGCCGGGTCAGCCCTTATATCGTAATAACGTTGACTTTGTCCTAATAGGAGACATTAAAGGCGTTTTATTATCTTAGCAAGGCGTTGTCGATCGTTACGAACTCCCTTACTGCTTTCGGAGATACTGTTACCGCTTCATGAATGGTGTGTGTACCTATATGATACATTTCACAAGGATAACTGGATGAATAAATACATTCACAAGTAGTGATTACCCAGATAGTGAACGATTTTAATGACTTATGGAATTAATAAACAGATACAGTTAACTGCTATCGGTTTATCAATGTCCAACTTGATTGCGTCGAATGAAAATGTGGCTAAGTATTATTTATTTTGAGAATTTAGTTTTGAAACCAATGGTTTCACTATGGAAGATGCTGAAGACCAGGCGAAGTTTAGCCTTGAAGTGGAAAGGAGGACCCACAGCATTAGGTCCGGATAACAGCAGGACAAAGAAAAGTCCTATTATTTAAAAATGTTATAGAAATCTTATAAAATGCTATAAGTTGGAGAATATAGGTAGCTTAAGTTAATACTGCGGAATCACTCGCTGTGTGCATTGTAACAGCTACTTTTGTTATCGCGGGGAAATGTATTAACCACGCTTTTGTTCGCCATGTCTGGGTGGAGACGTAACGCTTATGTCGGAGTCGCCGATCTTAGGCCCAACGTCATAATGCGTTTCATAATAACACCGGGTTGAGTCCGTAAGACTATGTATGTATAGTGTATACCCTACACCGGCAATACTGAAACCCCCGCGGTGACCCTCTTCGGCGTTTTAGGGACGGCCCTGGTTTCGTAACAGCAAGCTGCTATTTCAAATCAGTTACCTGTAAGTGACAACTCGCTAAAGCCGACCCATCATGCTATTGATAAAATAGTCTACAGTATGTTTTACCTATTGTTTGGCCTCGACAGTTCGCTTTTGTTTTACCACAATGAAAATCTTTCTTACTAGGCCTTTGAGCCGGGCCCACAAACCTGTAACATTTAATGTTGGCAATTTAGCATTGAGTTGATCCTCAGAAATATCCCATTTATGCGTCAAATAATAAATGTAATAAAATCTCTCGTTGCGTAACTCGTAAAATTAACTTTTATATTATGACGGCAGAATACTTTATTCGAAAACATCTAATATAGGACAACTCCTGTATCTTCCATTGGCCTTTACACCACATAATCAGGTTAGTACATTTGTCGTGTATAACGGGAAAATCGTAAACCTAAAACTAGAACAGTGTTTACGTATTTCGTCGTGTTGACGTTCCAAAAATACCATTTTAGCAGTACAATTGGAAATTGGTTGTTTCAAGGTAAAGTATGAAGATATTACATAAACTAAATAACAAATGTACGAATATTTTAAAGCATTCGTTAGATAAGATATTTTGCTTATCGTTCAAACGAGATAACCACGTACATTAGCGGGTAGATAATTGTAAAATGTGTGTGTTAAACTGTAATAAGGAAGTGGATATGATTGATAACGTATTAAGTTTAAGTATAGCGGACCACAGAACTTCACTTTTTTATTCAGGCACGGCAGTCATTCTACATTCGCTACTGTCACCGTTTATGACATTTTCCAGAATAATTAATGGTGACAATGTCGACAGCCGAGATACATTGTTTTTGTGGGGGAAGGGGATATGAAAATAAATTACATTACTGATTCAACTTGACAGCCTCCGAGGCGCAGCCCGGCTGAGATAAATGCTTGTGTGGCCCACAGATAGTTTCAAGTCTGGGTGTTGTGAGACCGCAAGTCTCTCATAGTCTCTGACACCCACGATACAGGCTATACCTAGTGTGGGGTCAGGACTAGGTGTGTGACTGTTGAGTGTATTTATTTATTTATTTTATTTATGACGTTTTCCAGTTTAAAATAATGGTGACTGTCGACAGCCGAGATACCTACTTTGTTTTTGTGTGGGAAGGGGATAAGAAAATAAATTATTACATTACTGACTCAACTGGTAGGTTCGTCCCTTTGGTTGCCAAATTAGATCAGCTTGGAAACTGGCCTTCTTGGAGGCGATGGCTTTTTGTTTAATGATACTTATTTCAATAGCATTTTGAATATCGTTACTTTTGGTTCTCATACCATAGATAGTCTCCAATATCCACAAAACTTCAACAGCTGTACAGCTCTGAGTAATGAAGTTTGAAATGAACATCTCCAAACATTATTCATCGGGGGACAAGTCTTTTCAGTTCGCAAGTTCGACAAGGATCCCTACCATCTATTTGAACTGACACTTCAACTTGCCCCAATTCCATCGAGGTCACAACTCTATTCCAATATTCCAAATAGCGTATACAATAAAATATAAATAGTTGTTGATACTGGCAGGCACAAGCATTATAGGCCAACTTGCCAAACCAGTTTTTACATTCTATCCAAACTCATACACGACAGGACAACTTTACGGACGATTCTTTAGCTCGATACCTACAATAAACGTTATTCGTTGTTGTAAAAACTATTCAAAACTAACGACTCTCAATTTATTACTAATATTAGGTATAACGATTTTATATTTTTAACAAGCTTTTTAAGCTTTTTAAGTAAGAAAATACAAATCATTGCTGCCTGATAAAGATTGTTGGACACAACAAAACAATCCGGTTCATTCTCACTGACTTCATGCCCATGTCGTGAAAGCAGTGTAGCGATTTTTTATCGGCAACCTGTAGATCTATACAGTTAGGCAATTTATAGGAGCAAGTCTATCGTCAGAAGCGTGCAGTCCATATAGACGAAGAGACAATGTTTACCTTGACAAATGGCTAGCATCGAAAAAAAATAAAACGAAAAATAAAATGGTATCGTTTACCCATTTACGCTCGATTCCAATAAACAATCTCAGTTCGAATGTGCAGATAGATTACAAAAATTAGCCAATAAGAACACAGTTTGAACATGACTCCGTCAAATGACTCGATTTGATTGGTTCATAATCGCGATCTATCTGCAATGTTTTCAAAATTCTTTTTGTATTCGATAGAGCTTATTTCAAGGGTGGTCACGATCGGATTTGAAGTAAGTTTTTAAACTTGCGATTATTTACTACACCAGGTTGTAGGTATAATGTTTAAGTAATTTGTTTTGAATGTAGGCCAAACATTAGGGAAACGTTTAGTTAAAACCAAGGCAATCAAGTCGAAGTGCTTTGAGAGCGTAATGAACGAATTAGGGGAGTACGACTTCCGAAATTCTTAGGACATTATTTGCTAGTATACCTACTTAATTACATCTTTTAGCGTTTCTTGTTTAAACCTACCTTTAGTAGAAAAAAATTCACTACGTAGTTACGTATACCTACTCTCTTTTTATTTGAGCCTGTAGGTTTTACACGCAGATTTCATCGTTATCTATAAATAAATCACTTGTAAAGATAAACCAAGAACAAGATAAGACGTCTAGACTATCATAATGTATTTCTAATAAAATGTTTTTTTATCGATATTTTTGCGGAATCCCGATTAGATTTAGTTTCTCAAGCATTCCTTATCTTACTTTGCATGCGAAATTCCTAGCTATTTATGCCTTTTAAGGGCGACTGGCACCACTATGTATTACTAACCTACAGTTAGTCCTAACCACAAGTTAAATTGAAAATAAAATAAAACTTTTACGGATTCTATCACGATTTGTTTTCATTTCTATGCCCGACGTTTCGAAGACTGCAAAGCTCTCCCGTAAAAATAGTTTTATTTCAATGAAAATTAAATATATGAATGACATGTAATTCATAACTAATGTACTAATGACGACATTTAATTACTGACATGTAATGAATTCCATGTCATTCACATATTTCATTTTCAATTTAACTTGAGTTTAGGTCTAACTGTAGGTTAGTAATAGTGGTGCAAGACGCCCTTAGGTACTTCTTCTACGTTTATGACCACCCATTTGTAATATGCGAGAAATAGGTAAGTTGACCCGCCTGACTTTAACATAACTCCTTAAGCTATGGCCATAATTCCTTAAGTGTCTTCACTAATTTCTGAGACAGATCGGCGTTGTGTTCTGCATCTGATGGCGCGTACACACCGAGCCGAACGAAGGCGAACAAATCATACCTGTTTCATTCCCACAACAGCGAAAGGTTGTTTGTGTGAACGCAACAGGTATAGATTCATTCGCCTTCGTTCAGCTGGTGTGTACCGGCCATTACGTATATACAGAAGATTAGTTAGTGACTACACTTCAAAGGCTCACCAAGGGTTATTTTTACAGGCGCTAGGACTACGCCAAATAAAATGTATGACAAACACGAATTACCAACGTAACTTATTGTAGGTACCTAAATAAAATGTTAATTAATTTTGTCTAGATATATGTAGGTTCCTACCTATCGTCTAGCAAACAAGTACGTACCTATACACATTTTTGGCACAATACGAAGGTTATTGGCAGTTAAGTACTTACTTTGTATGAAGATATATTTTGTTTGACTGCCTCGGTGGCGTGGTGGTATTTCGGTACGACTACGGTTCTGAGGTCTCGGGTTCGATCCCGGGGTCGGGCAAAGTGATATTGGATTTTTCCATATCAGCCCGGAGTCTGGAATTTGTGCCCGATATGGCGATAGGCTCGCCCCCTATCACATCTGGGACGGAACTAAGCTCGGCGAAATGTGGGTGTTCTAGTTCGCTAGTGCGCCTCTGCCTACCCCTTCGGGGATACAGGCGTGAGCTTATTATATATTTTGTATATTTTTACATGATAAATAGATTGGTCTCCACTACGCAAATAGCCGAACCTATTATACGATTTTACAACACCCCAACCATCGAATTTTAAGGATCTAATTCAACACCATTCCAATTATTTAGAAACACATAAGTTTATGCAATGAACCTATTTTTATCTTTAGGAACGCAATTTATAAATTATTATATTACTCTATGTAAATTAGCAAGAATAAAATACCTACCTTTTAAACAATGGCTTATAGACTACGTAATAACATAATAATTTTATAACCAACTTAAAATTATGTTTAAAGTATGTATGTGCCTACATATGTAAGTATTAGGTACTACCTAGCTAATGCATTTGATGCATGAATGCAAAGTGTAACAGCCCCATGGCGTTTTACACTCGAAACACGATTAGATTTTGACTAAGATTCGGTTTCAATTATTTACTTTAAATTCGATCGAAATCGAGTTAAAAAGAGCGCGAATGTCGCGTTAGATTCGAGAACTTGTCATTTGGTAATTTTTAACGCGACATTAGTGCACTTTTTTCCCTCGATTTCGGTGTTTGTTTATTTTTTTTCAATAAATCAAAACCAAATCATAGTCGCAATCGAATCAAGTGTCAAAACAAAAGATACCCATAGAAAAAGATACCATCAATAATCAATCATAGTAAAACAGTAGGTACAATACTTACTTTTATTTCTTTCTTTATGGGTAAGTAAGTACGTATATTGTGAATCGTTATCGAAAAATAAACAATAAGGTGTACAACTGTGTGCAGGCACATTTCACGCCCGACTTACCTCAAGCGCCGTTCAAAGCAACAAGTTCACGGTCAGGAACACGCACAAACTACACAAACTGATCAAGTGATCACCACAAAACTATAACAATTCTTTGTAAACACTGGACACACGCGGCTTCAAGCCGAATAAAATGTACTTCTCACTTATATAACTTAGATAGCGTCATATACCGTCTATAAAAAGGGAATCATAGGTACTATTAATATGAAAAAAAAGTCATAAATGAACTGCTTTTGAAAGTTTTTCGCGGTAAAACCGGAGAGGTTATGTTATCACATGAACACAACGTCAACTCAACACGGACTCTGCGATAGTACTGAACGGAATCAACAGAACGAAACGAACAGAATCGAACGAACTAAGTACGAAACTACGGACGAAGTGAATTGCGGAGTTTGTAGATCGCAAAACAGTTCGCATGGCATAAAGCTGGATTTACACTAAGCGCGAGGAGATATAATATTAATATTAAATATTAAGTACTAACCAACTAACTATTTTTTCCTTATAATTATTTTAAATAAATCGTGCTTTACCATATATTATCCTTGCTCATTTCTGATACCCCTACCTTTTTTAACTCTACATAACCCTAAGATTGACTGGAATAATACTTCGGCATGAAGTTTGCCTATACATGTACAATGATGGGTATATAAAATAAAGAAATAGATATATTTAAAGAAATAAAAATAAATACGCAAGTGTGTTTATTGGTTTGTTCTACTTTCACATAACAACGGAGCCATGAATCAACATTCAACATATTTGCATAAATATCATTTAAAGAGTCAGACAATGACATTATATTTAGGCTACTTTTCCTGACAATGTTTTAAAAATAATATCTCTATTAAAACTGTCTCGGTGGCGTAGTGCTATCGGCTGCGCGGTGCGACTACCTCTTGTGGTCTCGGGTTCGGTCCCCGTGTAGAACAAAGTGATATTGGATTTTTATATTCATCCCAACATCAGGAATTTGTGCCCAATATATCAATAGGCTCGCCCTCTAATCTCTATCACATCTGGGACGAAAATAAGCTCGGCGAAATCTGGGTGTTCTAGTAGGTACTTCTAGATGTCTAGTTTTCCTTCCTACCCTTTCTGGGAATATGTATCTAATATCTATGTATGTACAAATATCTCTATTAAAATGCTTTAACTGCAATCGTGAGTAGATACTGCAACCGGATATAGTATAGAGACATACTACTTTCCTGTGTTAGGTACCCGATGGCATAGAAATATAAGGCTGAGGGCTTTGTTAATATGTTTTCGAGAGGAAAAGTATTCCTTGCACGCATATTAAATCTGAGTTTGGCGGTCTTATGCCAAGTCTCCTGCACTAAAACATTACACAAAACTTCTTATACTTGCCCTTAAAACATTACACTAAACACCTACACAAAACATGCATTTTTTATCTATCGTCCATTGTTCTACGAGCAGGTGGCCGCTAAAATCGTTGTTTTGCGTATGTGTTTTTAGTGTTTCGTTTCGAAAAAGCTAGTGCATGAGACCCGGCTTTAGGACTATATGCGACGATTGAGCCATTCCTAGAGTTGGAAAACACAGGACCGTCACATCGTCACAAGAATCGTTTTAGTTTTTATATCCTTTATAAACGCTAGGGCGAAGGTAGGCATTAGAAAGAAGGGACATAAGACTCGGAAGGACATACTTTAACTTTCATATTTAAATATTTTTAGCTAGGCTTGCTTCTTGTCACATCTGGGACGGAACTAAGTTCGACGAAATTTGGGTGTTCTAGTCGCTAGTGCGCCTCTGCCTATCCCTTTGGAGATACAGGCGTGAGCTTATTTTATGTGTTATAATATATAGTTATAATTGTAATATGTATTATTAATAAAGTTATTCAGTCGATAACTTTAGTCGTCTGACCAGTTAGGTAATGTAGGTAAATTTATTAGTTAGCTGATGGTTTTTATCCCAAACTTAGCTTTGATATTATGTATGTTGAAGCCTAAATCGAAAATGAGTTTGGAACCATCTTTTGGCAGGCCTACAAATTAATGCTGTTATTAGTTACTACTTAAATATTATTGTGAGTGGTGTGCCGTGTACCTACGTTAACTAACGTTTATTGTTAACTATCTTTAATAGAGGGCAGTGTAATCAATATCCATAGGTACTATTTGAGATGCTATTGAGAGACCATAATTTTTATATTTTACGGATTCTTTCGATCGACTTCCAAAAAGGAGAAGGTTCTCCATTCGTCTGTATTTTGTTATGTATGTTACTCGATATCTCCGCCAGGTGTGAATTGATTTTCAAGATTATTTTTGTGTTTGATAGAGCTTATTTCAAGGGTGGTCCTATATTTTAGTCAAGCATATTATTAAGATGAGCATATCATGCAATTTCATCGGTGTTCATTATGATCCTTGTATAGTAATACATACACTATAGAAAGTAATAACGGCTTGATATTCAAATGGCAGAATCTTCGGAATTGTTTAGATGCAAACAAACCAAGTGATTAACAATGGATAACGTGATTCCTATTAAGATTTTGCAATGGATAGGAAATCGTAGACCACATCTTGAATTCATATTTGAACAGGCATCGAGAGGGATAGTTTGATAGTGCTCCGTAGTACCGATATTGATGGCTTGCTTAGCACAGGATGACAGGAGTCTACAGTTACGTTGCCTGGAATGCCAGAGTGACCAGGGATCCAAGCTAAAACAACATTGATACCCAGTTGGTGACAATTGTAGAGAGATTCCCTGATTCTGAGGGTAAATGGAATTCTGGATTTGGATTTAAATGGATATGAAAGTATTGATTCTAAACAGCTTTTGGAGTCTTACAGAATTATGGAATTATTTAATTTGTGAGAGGTAGGTTTGGAGTTCTCGATCTCTTGGTGTACAATACTGTCAACTTGACAGCTTACTTGTAGTGGTGATAAATGACACCTATAAATTGCTTAGAATAAATTGTTAATTTAATAAAACACTGCATTACAATATTATGCAATATGGCGAAGGTCCACAACTAACTTTTTAGCCATTACTGTACTTATGCAGCATTGGCAGCATGGCCTGAAATCTTAGCCGGTTCCTTGTAGAACAATAAAAAAAATGTAATTGTCAATTGAGGTGTCAATGAGTTTATGCGAAAGCAAATAACAAAGCAGTGCTTTTCAAAATAACTGCGCAACATATGATAAGCCATTTACGTTGTATGCTTAATCGAAATAAAAACTTATTTATGACAAACATCAACAACATTTTGATACAGTAGTAACATCTGTTAGGATATATAGCTTTAAACGAATTTAATAGGAATAAGCCAACATTTTCATGAAAACCAACCAACCATAAACCAAACGAAGGCGAAAGAATGTTCGGAAATGTTCGCTGTTGCGTCCACACCGAATGAACGCTAGCGAATCACACTGAAGCTTGGCGAACGCAACATTTAGGGTCCCACAGCCAAATGTTAAAAATTTTAAGGGTTCCGTTATAATTTCGTCATGTCGGTCAATCCAAAGGTGGAGTGAAATTAGGAAATATATTATATTGTGAAGAAAAATAGTGTATAAAAAAATCTATATTATGCCTAGAAAAAACATTTTTTACTGTGATCAGATACGCACTTGTTTATTTATGGGTTGTTACCTCTATCTTCAAAAGTTAATTTCACGTTTACGTTTCTCGAAAAATAAGAGTTGATATTACAATTTATAGTATTATGTATTCAGTATAATTTTTTTACTCCTAATTTTATAATCGATTTTTTTAGAACTCTTTACCGTGACTTATCCTAAAAAAATCATTAAGTTACAAAAGTTTGTTATTGGACAAACTCTTTATTTATACAGTGATTGGACTCCATTTTATTTATACAGTGCACAGATCCGCTGTTTATCATCGTTGTTGCTAAATGAACATTGGTGAACATTCACCGATGCGTCCACACCGCATTCGCCGATTCGTTATATTTTCCTTTAATGTACCGACACAGTTGTCCCGCGCACAACCGAACGGGACTTAACGCTTCCGTTCGTTCGTTCGGCTTCGGTGTTGCGTTCACTCCGACCCCTTCGCAAACGTTCTTTCGCCTTCGTTCGGTTGGCGTGTACCCGGCATAAATTAAACGAATGTGTGAACGAAGTGAATAAGCAATTAAGCAAATAAGCATCAAAAATAAGTTGTTATTTAAATAAGCAAATATGTCATGTCTAATTGTCAATTGTTGTCAATGTCATTTCCATAATCTGCCATATTCAAAATCAAAAACCGCTGCAACTCGCCGTTGACCGGCGACATTATTTAAAAGAAGTGTACGCTTGTATGATTAATCTGTGATCTCTGTGATTAAGAGTGAATTGATTGTGAAAAGTTACATTAATTTAGAGTTTCTTAGTATCAAGTTACTAGCCAATACAATGATCAAAACTAAGCCTTGGTGTGGGGGCTCTGACGAAGAATATGAAACGCAGCACTTTGGTTTCGGAGCACAACGACTGAAAATTGCTATGCGAAATATGATCGAGCAGAAAATCACCTCTGGGGTAAAAGACATGGAGAATTATTTGCAAGAGACTCTAGGTTTAAATGATACAGACAAGATTACCTTAACACGGTCTTGCGACAAACTGATACGGTTGTATTGCGAGCGTGCAGGACCTTCCTTGGAAATTATTGACGATGAAATTGATCGTATCATAAAAATTCCGCCAAACACACTTTTGCCGGAAGACGAATGCCAGATTGATCAAATATCTGATGCTGAATACTCACAATTAAAAGAAGACGTTGCCGCGTTAAGGAAACGAGTTGAAAGAGGTGCTTTGATGGAAGCTCTACTAAATGCAGAAGAAGATGAGCTATCGTCAGTGGAAAAAATATGCGAGACTGCGAAGAGAGACTTGGAGGCATTAGACCTAATATTTAAGAACACAGATAATAATGAAATTATGAGATCTGTGCAGAAAGAGACACAGTCCTTGTGTGCAAGTGTTACGTTTATGAAGAAACAGGAAAGTGATGTTTTTAAAAACTAATTAATTGGAAGATGTCCAATACTGTGTTGCTATTAATTTATATATCGAGGGTTGAGTGTTAAAACCCAATAAGTATGAAATTTTTACTTTCGAGATATTCAGTGTTTTAGTTTCAAGGACCAAACTAACTGTTATTCATAGAATATTGTTATAATTAAATATGTAGTGGTAAAAGTGTATACATTCAGTTAGTGTTAAAAAATATTATTAAATGTCCGGGGGTAGTCTAATTTATTATAAAAAATATATAAGGTACAAAGGGTACCGACTTAATGGGTTTTACTTCAAGAGAAATTAAACATGTATTCTACTTTACTAATTAGTGTATCCTCTATAATAACACAAAAAAGGGTAAATCAGTCTTCATTACTGTCTAAGACTGGTAGTTTGGTGTAAGTCTTCATACCACGTATCCATGCCCGTAGTTCCTCGGGTATGATAAGTTTTTCGCACATATTTATGAGGTCTTTCTTTTCAGCAAGGCTGATTGGTAATTGACTGGAATATAAGCGCTCTATTTCAGCTGGAAATTGAACATTAACGGAAGACGGGATAGACCGCCTTTTAACTCTAGTTTTAGGCGTATTTATGGACATTTTACAGACATCTATGCTATGAAAATTCTCAGACATGTCGTAATTAAAATATATTTTTAAGTCTCCCTTAACGTATTATGGCCACTTTCTTGGGTTTTTGCATCAAGTAAATCACATAATACTGTGAATTCCGCTTATTTGATTACACCATTGGACAGAGCGTGAAAAATGCATTAGAATTAATAAATAAAACGTTTTTTGACTTTTTGGCACTTATTGGGTCTTAGCACCCAACCCTCGATATGCTTGTTTTATTTGTAAGTATATGTTTTTGACTATATATGTCTCGTACCGTAATTGGCTGAGTCACAAATAAACTATTTTATAATGTTCAATTTAAAAGCAGTATTAAGTACTCTCAATACTGCTATTATATACTAATTATTAGTACAATAGGATAGATAATATGCTTATTATTAGTAGAGATAGGGCTCAAATCTATAGATTGAACTTTGACTAATTGTGATTCAAAGAAACAAACTCGGTGAATTTGTTCAGTCTTGGATTTTTTTAAATCAAATGTTGATTTAGTCACAGTCATTTTTTACAATACTAACAGACTAAGCAAAGTTTTTCTTGTAAAAAATTACTTGAACGAAGCCCAAGTTTGGTTTAAAAATTCCAAATCCTCACCGAGTTTGTTTCTTTAACTTAGACTTAGTCGAAGTTCGCTTTATCTCAGTCTAGGTCTCTAGTTTAATAAATTACAGAGTAGGTACCGATGTAGTTCTTGTACAATGTGAATAATTCCACTTATATTGTGTTGGGTGTGTTCGCCCTCAACATATCTGTGTTGTTTACGTACTATATAGCTATATATCTAGCAGGTATTTGTCTTATTAGGTGTTTTTTAACCAATTACAAAAGGAGGTAATTAATTTGATCTGTCTGTAATATTGTTAGAATTGCACAAAATTTTCTGTTGGTGACTTTAAAACTTTTTCAATCATTGAATTGAAGTACTTTTTATGCATAATGATTGAAATGTTGGTGTTCTGTTTGTGACCTTACCATACTTCAGTATCAACGAATATAACTTGTAAGTATTGGGAGATTAAGGAATGAAATAAGGGTAAGACAGGAAATATTTCAATAATGCTTTTGGGTGATAGAGTCATGCTATAAACAGTTAAATCTACAGCATGAATGGGCTGTCATGACCAGTTTATTACCAATGTCTCACAGAAAACCAATGTAAAGTGGCAGCTTGACATTTCGTTCGGTGAGTGAGATTTCTAGTGGCTTGTTTCCCCCCTCCCTTTCCCAATCCCTTTTCCCTCCCCTTCCATTCCCTCCTTTTAGGTTGGCAATTCATCCATGATTATTTTTGTGTCTTGGGTATCTATGTGCAGTGGAGATCACTTACCATCAGGTGACCCATCTGCTTGTTTGCTATAAAAATAACACCTTTATAACACGTACATAATGATTAAACACAAGAAGCATTTGACCTGTGCTGGGCAGAACAACTCAGAACATAGCAGAGATGGCAGGATCCACCATGATTGTGACTCTGGGCTTTGATATCTATATTTTAAAATAAGACAATATAAACAGTCACTTTTATTTTAATGTAAAAACAGAATTTACATAAAATTCATCTATAACTGGATTCCAGATAATAACAACACTTGTTACATCAAATATTATAACACCCAATTACAAATTACACCTTACTAGCTACATTATGTGTTTAAAATCACAAAATAAAAACGTCTAATGATTTCCTAGGTATATGTGAATGTTATTCATTGAAATAAAATTATTTTCACAGATTCTATCATGATTTGGTTTTATTTTTTGTACCCGTTGTTTAAAAAGCTTTGCAGCCTTCATGGTCACGGGTCGGACTGGACCACCGACCACAAAGGCTGCAAAGCTTTCAAAACGTTGGGCATATTAATTAAAACCAAATTGTGATAGATTTTGTAGAAATGGTTTTATTTTAATTTAAACAAAACTCATAAAACTCTACAATGATTATTCAAAACTATTAATTGGCACAAAAATGTATATAGTACTTAAATTAGATATACATAGGTACAAGATTTAAATAACTTTTTCACAGTAATATTGACTATTTAACATTTATTTTGTATCACATTTATTCACATTCTACTAATAGATTAACTTACCTTGACAGATTCTTGTTACTTACAACTAATTGGAAAATAATTTTAATAACAGTATTGTAATTATCAGAATCTATTAAATTACATAATTGATTATGTACGTATGTACTTGTTTTGTGATTTCTGAATCTAATTTCACTAATAACAAATAAAAATTTTATTCGGACTATAATATATTATAATTTTTGGGAAACAATTTTTTTATATTGGAGTATACTTATCTGAATAATATAAATAAGAATGTTTGCAGTTTATTAAACAAAATATTTAATTACAAATTATAATAATTTTATGATATTTTTCGTTAATTGTTTAAACCCTTAAAAGCATAGAGGTTACTACTTTTTGATGTTTCATGCTGAGTATATAAAGTTGTACATAAAATATAAATACAAAAAACTGGTTTGAATATAAACAATTTGATAATAATAGATAATAATTCTAATAATTAATATCCATAATGCATTATGTATAACTGTAATTATATTAATACACTAATTTTAAAGAATGATAAGAAATAGGTATTCCATATAGTATCCAACAATAATTACAAAGTGGAAATGCTTAAAAATGGATACATAGCTGAATATCATATCCAAGGACCTGACTAATTTCAATGTATTGTTTATATTTATTAATGTGTTCGGCTCTGCAGGTTTATCGTATGGGCTATTAAATACTAATATACACACAATTGGATATTAATATAGGTGTTACTCTACTAAACTATTACCAAGTAGCTATGAAGTGAGCTAACTAAAATTACACACAAACATAATACTGACTCCTTAGGTTTACGTGAATGATATTCATTGAAATTAAACTATTTTTACGGATTCTATCACGATTTGGTTTTAATTTTTATGCCCGACGTTTCTGACTGTAAAAAAAAATTAAAACCAAATCGTGATAGAATCCGTAAAAATAGTTTAATTTCAATAAACATAATACTGTAGTAATTATCACAGTTTGTAAAATAAAATAGAACCAAATTAATGTCTTATGTACAATGTTTTAGAATTTATGCTTTGATTCATATTTACATTTGATTTTACTCCTATAATATACAAATGGCCAATGAGTAGTAACCTAAATAGTGTTAAATCTGTTGTCACACACTAAACTAATCTTTTTTTTTTATGGCAATTGAAATACATTATGCCAATGTCAACTTAGGGGATTTGTGTTCCTATATCTAAGTTTTCGCAAGTGCAATGAAGTCGGATGTGTTCGATTTCAAGGCCCTGCTGGAGTTTTGGCGTCAATTCCTTCCAGTTTGATGTTTTTAGACGATTTTCTTGCAGCGGAGGAATCGAACATGGTCGACCCATCCACCCGACAAAAAGCATCCAAAATCACTTATTTCAAAACTTCCATACTATCCATCATCGTTGATGTTTATTGCTTAGATACACATCACATTGAAACCACAAACACAACTTTAGACTAAAATATGAAATCATTAAAACAAGCGACCACGCGCACCGTCAGAATTCCCGCCAAAACTCTAAACTAATCTTATGTTTAATTTACATATGTCAAATAATGGTTTGTAACTTAGATTATTCTTGTTTGTAAAGAGCAGAGCCTGTGGAGTCATAAAGGACAAGCAAATAGATGACACTGTAGATTGAATTTCAACAAAAAATTGTTTAGTTTAATTTAGTTTAGTCAGGGAAAACAGAATTGACACTATTCTACGCCTCTTATTTATAAAAATATTTAAGTGCTTCTTATCTTTAAGAATAGCTTGTCCTTTTCATTTTCAAATAATGTGGCGCAAGGAAAAGTGATAAAATATTCTTAAATATGATCAAAAATATTTTCATAAGTAAGGCCATATATTCTTATCCATAACTTAATATTAATTATGATAGACATAAAGTACTTTACTGGAATATGCATTGATTTCTACTTTTCCATTTTTTTTATTTGCGTTATGAAAAATGATCAATTTCAATTTTTATTGTCTATCCATTCATATTATGCAATACCTATGTAACAATCAATCAAACATTATTTTAATATGTAGGTATATGAAAATTTGAGTTTATATAATATCCAGGACCTTATGAAATCAGTAAAGCCCGGATTATGGTATTTAACACTATGTGGGTACCTACCTTCCTATGTAGTTATTACAAGCCTTAAACTTAACAACATAATATCAATTAATGTGTTGCTATTAAATGACATATCAGTTGACTAGCTCTTATACTAGAAATTGCCAAACAAACGAACACATTTATCACCCCAATTAATGAAAAAGTAAATATGCCTAATAGTAATGACCACATAAAAGAAACATTACACATAACAATCAAAAGATATGTTTGAATATGTAGAATATACACCACTGTAATCACAAGTTTAAAAACTTAACAGACCTAATTCAAATCCGATCGTGACCAATTTTTATGGGACCACCCTTAAAATTAGCTCTATCGAATACAAAAAGAATTTTGAAAATCGATCCACATTTGGCGGAGATATCGCGTAACATACATTAAAAAAAATACAGACGAATTGAGGACCTCCTTCTTTTTGGAAGTCTGTCGGAAATAGTGTTTACAAGTCCTATTTTAGATTTGTACTAATAAAAGAATTTAAAAAAAAATAAGCTCACGCCTGTATCCCCGAAGGGGTGGGCAGAGGCGCCTTAGCGAACTAGAACACATAAAAAAAGAATACTTAGAATTGGGTCCATGACTATCTTTTTTAATAATTCTATATGAAATTCACGTCGTCTAAAATATAGAACCGAAAGAAATGTTGTAATATTCTCAAAAATAAAAAAGTGATAAACGTTTGAAGTTTGGTATAACCTTCACACTGCGGGAAAGAGAAGTATCAGTATAATCACGTCACGCTATAACGGTACGTGCGTTGGAAAGGTATAGCAAGATATCTTCACTATGCCCCCACTCCAGAATTTAAAATATGAATAATTGGTTGAAAAATGAGTTCAACCAATTTCGATGCAGATTTTACAGAAAGGTTTCTTTTTTAAATTTGCTATTACATGTAAATATCTCATTTATATTACATGTAATATAAATGAGATCTTTTATTCATTTAGATACCTAGAACTTACTTGGTTGAAGTGGGTAAAATGATAATAGTCTTAGTTTTATTTTAATGACTATTTGGATTAATTCCTACAAAAAGGTACATTTACATTGGCATTAATCTTAATAAAACAAACATAATTAACACTAGCCATTTATAATAGCGCTACTTAAGATCTTTGAGAACTTGTGTAATATTGACTAGTTAATGACTGGGTTTAGTAATAATAATATTTGACATTTGACAAACCGAGAGCCAGGCTTCGGTAGTATTGAACCTTGGTTTTGTAGTAATAGAGGTAGACGAGCAAGTTCTGTCGAGCCCTGAATCTACTATTTGGGTTGCATTTCTACCAGAGATGTGCGATAATATGGCGTCATTTTCCGAGTCACGTTTAGTGTCGGCGAGGCTAAATTTTTTTGCACATCTCTGGTGAAAACAATGCCTTAATCGCAGGTTTACCTGCACCTTATAGTGACCTACTACCTAACATAAAAATAGGGTAGCACAATTTAAAACAAATCTAGTTTCGTATTAGCATTAACAAGATGTTACAATATTTATTAGTCTGGTCCATCACAGATGATAAGCGCCAGACATATCAATCAGCGAATATAAAACGATTTAAAGTTGTAAAAATTCTGAATGCTACAGTACCGCGATTTCGTCCACACGAGTTGTTATTAATATCGTGTTAAGCTTCATTTTGGTCTTTATTTTTAACAATTCAAAACTACAGTATGTACTGTTAATACAACTTAAGTATGTCGTTTGTGATGCATTGACATAAGGACGGGAATATATATTGAAGACTGAGGTCCACATGAAATGATTTTGAAAGCAATTGCCTGATGGCGGGTACACACCAACCGAAGGAATGTTCGCGAATCGTCGCCTGTTGCGTTCACATAAACAAACTTTTGCTGTTTTGTGAATGAAACAGGCATAGATTCGCACAATATCGACCCGCTCGGTAGGCACTGTTTCGTGAGTATGCAGTGTGTGTTATACGAAGGCGGGAGGTCGCCTGTCGAGGTCTGTGATGAGTTTGTCGGCGGCGGGCCCGGGCCAGCGCCAGCCCGACTCGCACAGCGCCACACGTCACACCGGGCCCGACCACTCGGTGCTCTCCTGCACACAACCATGAATAACCATGGTCAATAGGAATCAAGAAACGGATACAGATCAAAATTACGTCGGCTTTCTGTTTCAAATCACACTATAAATATAACTTAATTTTGATAAAATCTAAAACATTTTAAGTTATATAAATTTTGAGTGATAGAGCCATGCTGTAGACAGTAACGTCTAAAGCACGAATGGACCAGCTGGACCGGTTTGATACCACTGTCTCACAGAAAACCGACGTAGTGTGGGAGCTTGCTGTCGTGTTTCGTTCGCTCATTTCTGTCCTCCCTTTCCCAATCCCTTTTCCCTCCACGTCCATTCCCTCCTTTTAAGTTGGCAATACAACCATGATTATTTATGTGTCTTGGGTTACTATGGGCGGTGGAGATCACTTACCATCAGGTGACCCATCTGCTCGTTTGCGAGTCTCTACAATAAAAAAAAGATAGATTACATTAAAGAGAACACCTTATCATAAAGAAATTGAATCACCTGTGAAACGTTAACAGTTTTTGCGTGCATCGGGCTCTGCAGAGCAGGCATGTTGGTATTGGCAGTGAAGTATCCCCCGGGCCGCGGCCGCAGATGGCGGTTATGCATCTCCATCTGCACTATCTTCATGAACTCTATCTGTGCAGCCAGTTTCTGTACTTCTTCCTGGAATGACATGTTTATTAAGCTTTAGAACAGTTTTCCAGTTCACGTATTATCTCCTTCCTACCACAGTTTGCCAGTTCGCGTGTGCCAGTTCCTTATGACATTAGGTCCTTCTAAAGGTCGTGAAGATGATTCTATTGAATATGAACTACACACTTCAATTCTGTTAACTGGTATTTTTAGACCACACTATACTTCCGTCATTACGGCAAAGTGACTAGATAGATAGATAGTAACCCTTTATTGTAGACACACACAGAAAATAGGTACCATTAAATAACATAAAAACTGTGCCACAAGTGGCGGCTTTATCGCTAAAAGCGATCTCTTCCAGGCAACCATACTACTACCTGACTACCATTTTGGTACGCGATCCATATTGACTGTGGAGCATTGTGGTTTAAATACCAAGTATATGTGATTTGTGTCATTTGTTAATTCCCGGGGTCATATTAAAATCCTACATTCAATCACATGTAACTCATGCATGAATAACCAACCATTAAAGTTCAGACGCAAAAGTTGCTCGAAGTCCGCAAAAAGGCTCCCGCGATGCATCACCTACTTTTCAAAACTAGATAGATGTTGCAGATATTTTGCGGTGGTGATCACTTACCATCATAAGACCCACAAAATCGTTTCCTAATTTTAAAACAAAGTAAATCGTTAGTTACTTTTAGCTCCTCGTTTTCCTGGTAGAGGTCAGGAGGCTCGTCAGGCACGAGGCCGATGCCGTTGAGCGAGGACGAGGCGGGCACGCCGCGGGCGCGCGCGCGACTGTCCCACGTGTCGCCCGTCCCTCGCACTACGCGTAACACCTGCAAATACATAAAAAAGACTGAATTTAACTATCGAGATTGCCTCGATGACCTAGTTGTATTTCGGTACGGATACCGTCCTGTGGCCTCTTATTGGATTTTTTCATATCAGCCCGGAGTCTGGAATTTGTGCCCGATATGGCGATAGGCTCGTCCCTACCACATCTGGGACGGATCACGGAACTAGGCTCGGCGAAATGTGGGTGTTCTAGTTCACTAGTGCGCCTCTGCCAATTTCGTCGGGGATACATATGTTATGTATGTATGTATGATGTTTAACTATAGACGGTTTATCCCACTTCTGATATACGGCAGGCTCTCTGAAAACAATCGCTCGTGACTTCGTGAGTACTAACTTCGACCCAGTAAAGTTTTTTTCAACTTACCTTTGGCAAGAATACGAGCAACACCGTCGTCGATGTCGACAGTTGGGTCCTTATAAAACCAAGGAGGTATTTAATATCTGGCCCAGCTCGTGGCAAGATTAATAAGCTGTAAAAACAATATGGTTAGTAATGGTTATAAAGTAATTTATATAGGATTGATTTCACTTTCAAAAATACTGTTTAGTAACTGTTAGTAACCTCGGATGCTTTGGCTATAAAACTGCCTTGCAAGCAGCAGTGAAACAACGAGGTAACTTTAAGTTTTCTTACAAAGAACAATTTGTAGCTGCTTCAGCGTCGACTACAGAGCTGTTTATTAGGCGAAGGCACCACTGGTCTTCAGTAATTGAGATATATTTATAAATTTTATAGTTTTTGGAACTCTGTACATTCAAACACGTTTATTACATATTCAAGAACTTTATAACATTTTAATAGTCAAAACAACTTTGGTATAATTAAAAATTAGACTTACTGAAATGCAATCATCAATGAGTTGACGGTGAATATGTTGTAAATGGCGAATGAGATGAGTTTCGCCTCATTGTACAAACTCTCCGCGTGACGCACGCGATAACACACGCGGACGCCCCACAACAAAAACAATATTTCTCCTAGAACAGAAATAAAATAAAGACATGTTATTTCTTTCCAGTGGGTTATAATGTATGGGTCTAAAAGAAGAGTATATCATTTGACAGATCTATATCAAATAAATAAAACTGGCCTTACCTATTGCTAAACTGTGATCCCACCAATTGTATGTGCATTGTTTAAACTTTAGCCCTTTGTTGTCTGTTATCTGTAAATAATAGACTATTTATTAGTTTTATTAATAATTATTCATTATTCTGGATGTCTACTGCTAAACATAAACCTCCCCTGTGATCGATAGTCTTCCCCATAAATTCCCCAACCGACTTGTTGGAAGCTGCCTAAAACTTGGCTCCTATTAATATCTGATAGCTGACGTAAGAAACTATTTGAAATTAACATACTTCTTCCGCATCAGGTGGTGCAGAAAGTGTCCAAGTACCAAGGTAAACCAACATAATGAGCAATATCGGCGCCATCCACTGCAGAAGTTGTTTGTCCGTCAACTTCAGTTTATGTGCTGACTTTACTCTATACGTGAGAGATACTCTGGAAAGAGACAATATACCTTGTTACTTAATTTATCTAGAATAGTACGAAACCTTATTCAACTGTTCTGTGACTACGAACCAAACTTTAATCAATTTAGCAATAGTTTATTTTTCAGTAATAGTGATTTTCGAAGTAGGTGCCTAGGTATTTATCATATCATAATTACCTCCATGTTTTCATTAACAATGCCGTATATGTGATGCAGAAACCCATGTGACGGGTCCATTTTGTGGCAATACATGAATACATGTCCAGAACTGGAAATATAGCTGCCATCTGTAAATTATTTATTTCATTAAGTATGATTTTATTTAACATAGTTTTGAATGAAACCAATTGTAACAATCTAAACTTAGCTGTAATAAAATTAGTTTAACGCTGTCATGTATGAGTGTCAAAACTGTCACCACTTATCAAGAGACTAATTACTTTAGTTGGGTAAGACTAAAATTAATGAAACATTTGACTGATTTTACAATTTACTTTTAATCGTCGAAGTAACTCTACTATCTATCTATTCACTAACTTCTACTTGGTCTTTTTCTGATAGTTTCTGACAGGACGTCATTTTAGTTTATTTCATTGTGCACTTATTGTTTGAACTAGATTCTCTTAAAAGTTATATAATAAGATGTTGCTTCGGTTAATTTGGCAAAATAATTGCTACTATAAGATAAGATAATAACTATAATTATCTTTCCATTACAGTATTTAAAACAGTATTAATTATATTACCTCCATATACATGATAGCACAGCCCAATAATGTGATGGAGAGGAACACAGGGCTGGCGACTCTGAACACTTTCACTCGGCGATGATGATGTGTGTAGATAGTGAGACACACCGTCAGACCAGCGCAGCTTACTGATATCACCAGTAATGATATCCTGCAAATAGGACCAACGAATGCAATTCAAGTATTACGTAAGCGTTACTGGGCGCGGGGGGTTTCTCTTTGCTTATTTTTGATGACATTTCTGGGTAGTGATTACGTCAACAGTGTTTTTTTACTTTATTGCATTTTCTTTTACTAAAGAAACACGTGGAAAAATTCATGTACCAGTGTTTACGTACCTAAACATTTGGTGAGAGCTTTACTTGCTTTTTCTGACGAGGGGGAGGGAAGGGTTAATAATTGTGAAAAATCTGCTTACGGAATACTTGAACGGCCCCTAAGTACATCCTAAAACCAGTAGGTGCCGACATACTTTCATTGCAGTAATGTGTCTCCATACATGATAGATTCTAGCTCTAATCTCTTGTCTGAAAGGGTTCTGGGATACTGATAGGTACTGAATAAAAATGTTTACTTGATGTTTGAGTGATAGAGCCACGCTGTAGATAGTAACGTCTGATACCACTGTCTCACAAAAAACCGACGTAAGTTGGCAGCTTGCTCTCGCGTTTCATTCGGTGAGTGAGGTTTCCGGTGGCCCATTTCCTCCCCTACGTTTCTCAATCCCTTTTCCCTTCCCTTCCATTCCCTCCTTTTAGGTTGGCAACGCTTGATTCTTTTTGTGTCTTGGGTGTCTATGGGGGTGGAGATCATTAACCATCAGGTGACCCATCTGCACGTTTGCCAGTCTCTGCCATAAAAAAAATTTGATGAATAAATTACACGGTGTAAGTACATAAAGATGAAACTTTGCTACTTGTTTTCTGAAAGGACTCCTATCTTTAGGCGTCTAAACTTCAAACGACCGATGCTTCAAGAGAGCGTAGATTACACGGAAATGTCAAATCGATTCAGCGAGTTAAGTTGCGGTGTAGACTGAAGGAGCAAGATGGTAAATCAAGCTAATCGAAGAGGTTTCTTGATTGGACTAAATGATATAGGTTCACGAAATTGTCATCTAGTTACCTACCGAAAAGGCCAGTTATATGTGGCTAGACATGGCTGTGGGCCTCGGCAGGACTCGCAACCTGGTTGGCATTTTAGACATTCGTAAGGTTCACTCCAATTATCGAGACCGTTTTCTTCAAATTCTTGATACGCAACTGAAATACAATATTTGTTTTATATTATAGATTACACTATTAGTTATGTAATTACTATAGATACCTAACAAGAAAGGAAAGAAAGAAGGCTGATGATGATGATGATGATACCTAACAAAATTTGCTCGCGGTTTTCCTTACGTAAAATAAAATCTGGGTTGCAAAAATCTTGTTGATCCGTCTCGTATAGCGTGAAACACTCATATTTACAAACTGTATTTATAGATATTTGTGTGATTAAAATACACATAAGGAAAACCACAGACATTCCTGTATATATTGCTTATACATTATAATGCTTATACATTATAATGCTTATACTATTATCAAATACAATACTAGATGTATTTTCCCTTTCATCATCATCATCAGCCATAGTCCACTGTTGAACATAGGCCTTCCCCAAAGATTTCCAGATCGACCTGTTTTTGTTCTTTTTCGCTTATTATGACAATTTTGGCCTATGGAAAACATGTTGCTAGCATTGTAGGCTTAGAAGTTACAGCCCATACGGAATATAGTGCAACTGGAGTCGAAACTATTTTGCCAAGTCTAACAAGCTGAAATAAAACAATACCTTCAACAAGAGAGCCGTTAAATCCTTCTGGGTGGTGCACAGAGTAATATCCTTGACGACACCGACAAATATAGGAGCCACGTGCCCAGCCGGCGCGGCGCGCACTCATTTCACGGTTTGGTTTATATTCACACTGAAATAAAACGACAATAATGGCGTTGCGACTGTTTACCTATCATATTGTACATTTTTCAATAATACATTCAGATATTGTTAAAGATCTATGTACAATATGTAGTTTCCAATTCACGAGATTTTTTTATCACGAGATGAATATTTGTTTTCAAACTTTTAATAACACCTAATTTGCCAATTGTAGTATCACTAATTTAGACAAGAAATTGTGTCCTTTGGTACGTCAGTCGATGCGAGTAAGCCACATGCTTGCAGTTATTTATAAGCGACAACAACGACTGCACATCATCAGTCTACCTATTTACTCGTCTGGCTTTGTTTTGCAGATGCTAGCGTTGTATTGAGTAGCACAGACTCACGTTCAATGCATTACCTTTAAACCTTTAGTACAAAACTTATGTATTTTTGTATTACCTAGGTTATATCCACTTACATAGGTAGTTTCATTAGGACATTTATGCGTTCCATGGAATGAATATATTTGGTTGTCGTTTTCTTCTTCGGCAGTGTCTTCGCATTGGTTTATTTCCAAACTAGATATGTCTATGTCAAGCGACACTATACCCTTTAACCTGCAATAAATTGGTTCAATAATATTTTTGTTTTGAGAGACCACAATTCTTGTTGTTTCTTTTCTTTATGTTTAACTAAATCACCCTTTCCTAGCCCGTCGTAGAGTCCATACTCCATGTCTGCCTGCCTTTTGTTTTCGCAGCATTCATTCAGCTATTTTTGTCCTGTCATAGGATCCCTTTTATATATTTGTACCTACGTGACGTGATCAATAAGTAATTTGATACTTGAAATTAAACTTCTGAATTTCCATCGATGAGTCATAAGTTACTTACAGATTATCGATATCTTTAATCTTACCCGCGTATGGTAGAGACAGGTACAGTGTAAGAGAGCAGCCAACGCTTAGCTTCACAACTATAGTAAGGGTAAGTCCACCACCCTTCCATAGTGGCATCTGGAGATGACGGCATAAACTTTGGAGAACGGAGCGTGTCACTGTCGTGAGCAGAAACATACCTGCAAATGAATATTACATAACATAACATACATACATAACATAAGCTCACGCCTGTATCCCCGAAGAGGTAGGCAGAGGCGCAGTAGCGGACTAGTACACCCACATTTCGCCGAGCTTAGTTCCGTCCCAGGTGTGATAGGGGGCGAGCCTATCGCCATATCGGGCACAAATTCCAGACTCCGAGCTGATATGGAAAAATCCAATATCACTTTGCCCGACCCGGGGATCGAACCCGAGACCTCAGGATGGTAGTCGTACCGAAATACAACCACGCCACCAAGGCAGTCAAAAAGGTAAATGAATATTAATATGATTATTATCATCATAGTTCTGATTAATTCCAGAACAATAGCGCCCTCTGATAGTCTAAATAAAAGTGTATGTGGATGTGGATAGAATTTTTTAAGTGGGAGAGCCCTACAATTTTGAATAGATATATGAGGGGATAGAGAAAGAGAAAGATGCATAATTTGGTCGGGCTGACTTGGTTGTATTTTTATGGATTCTTTAGGATCAATATTGATTCAAAACTGACCAGGGATATTCAGGATCTGGTGGCTTCTCCAATTGTGGTGACACAACAGCAATGGGCTCTGCTGAACCATACCGCTCCCACGCAACGGCACTATTCACAAGCCCATCAGTCCTCAAAGCAAGTGCACGTGACCCCACTGCCCGTTCCGAAGGACTTGCCCCCATCACCAATCCTTGTGAAACGGCCATGAGCACCTCTACAAAAGAAAACAGTTGCTTAATATATTTAGTTTGTACTGGATGTTACCCAGCAATATTCAAACAACAACAAACTTGTATAATAGATACTGTGTTAACTTAGTTTAGCTTAGTTGCCCGTGTGAAGTGTTAGTGTGTATATAATTGTCGGTATGATATAGCTAGCTAAGTGGTAGAGCCACGCTGTAGACAGTAATGTCTATAGCACGAATGGGCCGGCTCGACCGGTTAGATACCACTGTCTCACAGAAAATCGACGTAAAGTGGCAGCTTGCTGTCGCGTTTCGTTCGGTGAGTGAGATTTCCGGTGGCCCATTTCCCCACTCCCTTTCCCCTTCCCTCCCCTTCCATTCCCTCCTTTTAGGTTGACAACTCACCCATGATTCTTTTTGTGTCTTGGGTGTCTATGGGCGGTGGAGATCACTTACCATCAGGTGACCCATCTGCTCGTTTGCCAATCTCTGCTATAAAAAACAAATCTAGGGGTAGTAAACAAGGAAATTATCATCTATTTGAATTTTGAACCAGTTTAAGTCAACTGTGCTCTCAGTCTTTTGTGTAAGTTTATTAATTCGAAAATATTCTAAAAGCAATTTGACCACGATTAAACTCAACTATTTCTTTGGTGATAAATCATATAGTTTGAGCTTAGAGCAAGCTTTGAACTTAAAACTTGAAGGCATGAATAAACTACGAAAACACGCGAATAGTATAAAGTATCTAGTAATTGTGCTCTACATATTAAATTAGCCCAATTCCGACCTGGGGGCTGACTCTTGACACAAGATTCTAATTTGACTTCAAGTCGACTTCATTTAGTGACTTTAAATTCCATCTAAATAGAGTAAAAACTGCACTAATGCTTAGATTCACTAATGTCACATTAAAATGACAAGTTCCCGAATCTATTACAACATTAGCGCACTTTTTAACTCGATTTCAGTGGAATTTTAACTCAATAAATGACACCGAATCGAAATCAAATTCAAATTGAGTGTCAGGAATCAGCCCCCTGTACAGTAGCCCGAGCACGAAAAACTAATGTAAATGTAAATGTATTCGAGTTCGCTGCGCACTGATGACGTTTGGTTAATATTTCATACAAATTTCATAGACGCGCATTGAATTCGAATACATTTACGGTTGTCAGAAATTTTCCTGCTCAGGCCGCAGTTCAATGAAAACTGGCAACAGAAATGTATGTTGGTTTATGGTTGAACAAAGTAATTTCCATGGCTTCATTACCGCAACAGTTTGCGGATTGAAGTCAAGTGGGCGTGAACTGTAGAAGGGGTTTCGTATTACTTAGTACATAAATAACTTCACTACTGCCTCGGTAGCATAGTTGTATTTCGTAAGACTACCATCCTGAGGTCTCGGGTTCGATCCCCGGGTCTGGTAAAGTGATATTGGATTTTTCCATATCAGCCCGGAGTCTGGAATTTGTGCCCGATAGGCTCGCCCCCTATCACATCTGGGACGGAACTAAGCTCGGCGAAACGTGGGTGTACTAGTTCGCTAGTGCGCCTCTGCCTACCCTTTCGGAGATATCGGCGTGAGCTTATGTGTATGTATGTTATAAATAATTTCAACGTTTTTAAAGATTTAACATTAAATACTAACTTTCTTTCTAACTGCCCTTATCCCACTTTAATGTGGGGTCGGCGCAACACACTTTTTCAAGCATGTTGCAGAAAGGATTTGGCTTAGTTTTTACGACCAGCTGCCTGCCTGACGTCAACCGCCTCTGGGAGATCCAGTCCCGGGAAAATTATATTAGAAAATTCTCTTTTCGACTGACTTCCAAAAGGAGAAGGTCCACATTTGATTTTCAAAATTATTTTTGTGTTCAATAGAGCTTATTTCAAGGGTGGTCCCATATAAATTTGGTCACGATCGGATTTGAAGTCGGTCTGTTATGTTTTTAAACTAGTGATTATGCCGACTTGGAAATCGAAGCTAGGAACTCCCGGTCCACAGCCCATATATGCTGCCACTAGACCAAAGAGGCGACTAACATTCATTACTAACATTAAAATAGAGAGATAATTTGTATTCAAATCATCGTCATCATCATCATCAGCCACAGGACGTCCACTGCCGGATATAGGTCTCTCCCGAAGATTTCCAGATCGGCCTATTGAAAGTGGCCTGCATCCAGCAACTATTCAAATACTTTTCAAAAACAAATGCATCGTCACGTAGAAGTCTTTCATCGATATAAAGAAGTAAAGAAAGAAGAATATAACGGCTGAGATAACACTGACCAGCGGTCTCTAATCCAAGTTGATGAAGTAGATTGGCGGCCAGGTCTGCCCTGGCCCTCGTGGTGTCCCACCTGGTGGTGTGTAGTGGTGCTCGCAGCCTTCCATACCGGTGTGTGACGCATAACGCTCCCGTAGCACCACTGGCTACCGCGTGCACGAGCCGTAATGACGACTCTATTTCCTCCTGCAATCGTTTACCTTGTTAATCTTGATAGGTATATTATTATTTGCAACCTGCGGCACGAGCAGGAAAAATTCTGACAATTGTAAATGTATTTGAGGTCGATGCGCGTCTATGACATTTGTATGAAAAAAAATATTGATAATTAAAAATTTCGTGAAAATCTGTTTCAAATAATGAGTTTACTTTATTCGTTTTGCGTAGCTATACATTAACATATTATCTACGTAAAACTTCTTTCTGTACGTAATATTAGACGAGAAAGAGATGCAAGTGGTCAGTGGACTCGGTGGCAGAGTGGACTTGGTGGAACTCTATTGGGTGACTGATGTTTAAACAGTAGTACCTACATAAGCTCACACCTGTATCCCCGAAGGGGTAAGTAGAGGCGCATTAGCTAACTGGTACACCCACATTTCGCCGAGCTTAGTTCCGTCCCAGATGTGATAGGGGGCGAGCCTATCGCCATATCGGGCACAAATTCCAGACTTCGGGCTGACATGAAAAAATCCAATAATACTTTGCCCGACCCGGGGATCGAACCCGAGACCTCAGGACAGTAGTCATACCGAAATGCAACCACGCCACCGAGGCACTCTACTGTTTAGGTTACTTTATAGGTAAGTACTACTGTTTAAACATCAGTCACCCACCCCTCTTGGGAATGGGCGAAGTATTGATTAGAAAGGATATCTTAATTACTGTGAAACTTTTAGGCAGTTTTAATTAAACCTACAAGGTTTCAAGGCTCGATTTACCTGATAAAAAATTTTACGCCCGCAATTTTATAGTAGTCGTTGGAAGTTGGAAGCGAACTTAGATGGGTAGAGGTACCTATTAAACTTTGGTTATGAATGAACGATTTAGGTTTAGGTATCCCGAGGTATTTTATAGTCCGCTTTCTGTGAGTGAGAGGTATCGCCCTTGTTGAGCCGATAAGTACATACTTCTTTTTATAGTCATTGTGCACTAGGTTGACAATAATGATTTCAGCATTTTCAGCTCCACTATATTTTAAATGTTTTTTTTCTGGCTCGACACGACTGGTTCTCACGAACAACCGGCGCGACGTAAAGTGCGTTAGCATCATAGTAACTATTAACAACAATTTACTGATGCGTTGCGTTCGGTGAGTGAGAATTAAGATGGCTCATATCTCCCCTTCCCCACATGTAGCGCTATTCTGTAAGAGCTTTTGTGTAACTGGACAGCTGAATCCACGGTGAGATATCAAGTTACATGGTCAAGTGAGGGATGTTATGTCACTCACGAGGCTCGATAACGAGTTTAGCTTTTTACAGAATAGCACTGCTGTACGGTTGGCAACTCAATCATGATGGTCTTGGTATCATGGGTTTCTAATGGTGGAGATCACATACCGTCATCAGCGGCCCGAGCAGGTAATATTCTGGCAATCGTAAATGTATTATGATAATCGTAATCGTATGACAGCCTCCGTAGCACTGTGGGCGAGTAGCCGGCTGTAAAACCTGAGGTCGCGGGTTCGATTCCCGCACCGAGACAAATGTCTGTGTGGCCCACAGATATGTATTTGTTTCGGGTCTGGGTGTTGTGAGACCGAAAGTCTCTCGTAGTTCCTGATACTCACGCCATAAGACTCGATCTTAGTCTGGGGTTAGGACTATGTGTGTGACTGTTGGGTCTATTTATTATTATTTGAGCTCGCTGCTCACTGATGACATTTTATTAATATTTCATACTTTTATAGACGCGCATCGAACTCGATTACATTTACGATTGTCAGTTTTCCTGCTCGGGCCGCTGATCGTTTGCGATTCTCTACTATAAAAAAATAGTTCCGAAGCCTATATTTTAGTGTTGTACCTTACGTAGTTATTTCATATGAGCCTCCGCTCGGAAATGTCACGTGTCAGCCCTCGTTAAGCCGTGTCAAAAGTACTATTCATAACTTTTGGGCATCGTAACTATCCGATTGCAGAGTGGATTTACGAGTTTTGTGAAGGATATAAAGGCTATTGTGAAAGAATAAACTACTCTTCTAGAAAAAAAAATTAATTATGTATTTAAAACTGCTTTTATGATTATAAACGAAATAGGACAGGGCGGTTACCATCACCTCTTATAGCAGTATTATTATAATTTCTTTGTCAATATTCCCATACAAAACAAACGAAGAACGATTATAATAATACTGCTATAAGAGGTCGTGGTAACCGTGCAGAAGAAGACTATTGCCTTTAACTAAAGTACCAACTAATCACTACCTCTATACTCTGGTCGGTAATGGTGATTGGTCAATTGTCAGTAAACGCTATTCTTTCTTTCCATCTAGCTTTATTCTAGACATGCTGCAGAAAAGATTCGGATTAGTTTTTATAACCAGTGTCAGTAATCGCTAATCTGTTCTTGAAAAATTAATGGCCAGTGATTAGGGCACGACTGATCGTTCACCTATCAGTGACGCAAGAAACGCATATGGGTGTGTAGTGTGTACTCAGTATACGACACAAGAATTTGCATTCCGGCGTTTTTGCCATACCTATTATTGGAATCAAGTTTAACAGCTCGCATGATAGGCACTAAAATTATTTCCGTGGTGACTTACAACTGGCCTGTCCAGGTGTAAATATCCCTATGTATGAGGCTGATGCCTCTTTAATTCATTACATTGTCTCCTGCATTTTTATGGAGGGAAGTGGAAACCTTATAATTCCCACTCCTCCCATCTTTCTGTTTGATTAATTTCGTTGCGGGATGAAAACAATTTTGCATTATCTGAGGCTCGCGGAGCTTCATTGCTCGGTGTCGTAACATGCGTGCCATTGTTGATCCTGGCTTACAGGAGTTAGAGTGGCGGGTGTGTGGGCGGGACAGTTACGTATATGACACATGGAAGTAAAAAAGATGGACGGAGCGCTAGGAGCATTGAAAGTGAAGCAGGGTTTTCGGCCCATTCGATCTATCGACACGTAATGGCGTGTGTGTGCGTAGGGCACTTTTGTACAGGCGCGTTTATGTGCGTGGCTTCGGGCGAAATGGTGTCCTTCTTTTTCTTTACGTCCGTGATGACACATTTTTTAACAACACATAACATAAGCTCACGCCTGTATCCCCGAAGGGGTAGGCAGAGGTGCACTAGCGAACTAGAACACCCACATTTCGCCGAGCTTAGTTCCGTCCCAGATGTGATAGGGGGCGAGCCTATCGCCATATCGGGTACAAATTCCAGATTCCGAGCTGATATGGAAAAATCCAATATCACTTTGCCCGACCCGGGAATCGAACCCGAGACCTCGGGACGGTAGTTGCACCGAAATACAACCACGCCACCGAGGCAATTTTTTTATTTTTTTTAAATATTACATTTAAATAAATCAAGTCAATATGCCAAACAGATTTAATATCATGTATGATATTTGCATTCATAGCTTCTTCATACAACCGATGAAGTCTTCATCTCAATAAGATAAGTGTTTGTTCAAATTCGTGCCACATTTGTCACTAACGAGTTTTGAACGAGCTCCGCCGAGTCTCAACTTAATTATCTCTAAACGCTTTAACCGTCTCTCATCGTTTGGATACAAATATGATTTGTATTATGAATGTTATGCACTTTGTTTTGTTGCTTACGTTTGTAAAATTGCTATTTCACTTTTACTAACCTAATTAATATGTCTATGCTAATGCCTGTGTCACCGAAGAAGTGAGCAGAGGTGAATTAGATTAGATAACTATGGCGAGGCTCAGGCTGATATCTATAGAGCGAACTTCGACTAAGTCTGAGTCAGAGAAACGAACTTAGTGATATTTAGAATTCATAAATCGAACTTTGACTAAGTCCGAGCCATTTTTTACAAGAAAATCGTTGTTTAGTCTGTCTGTCAGGCTGTTTTTCTTGTAAAAAATGGCTCGTACTAAGTTGAAGTTTGATTTAATAATTCCAAATCCCCACTGAGTTCGTTTCCCTGACTCAGACTTAGTCGAAGTTCGCTTTGCAGATCTCAGCCTCAGCGCCGAGCCTATTTCTGATTATAATAATAATAAATAATAATATTAGCCCTGTAATATTACTGTCCCACTGCTGGGCACGGGCCTCCTGTACTAATGAGAGGGGGTTAGGCCTTAGTCTACCACGCTGGCCTAATGCGGGTTGGCAGACTTCACATACCTTCGAAATTCCTGTGAAGAAATTCTCGGGTATGCAGGTTTCCTCACGATGTTTTCCTTCACCGTTATAGCAAGCGATATTTCACAATGAAAATACACTTAACATAGAAAAGTCAGAGGTGTATGCTCCATTTTGGGGTTGGTTTCGAACCTCCGACACTTGTCTCGGCAGTCCGTACCATTACCATTACCGTATTTCTGATTGCCTCAGTATATTATTTATATTACGTGCGCGATAAGACCACCGTCCTGAGGTCTCTGGTTCAATCTCCAGGTTGGGTGAAGTGGACAATTTTGCCAATCGCCGATTTCAATAATGACCTCGTATCTGTTATAGTTATTCAAACGAAAAAAAGTTGTTTTGTAGAGTTTGACTGTTCATACTTCATAGCATAACATTTTCTACGTACTAACATTAAACACGACCTATATTTAATGCCCAGAGGCGTTATTCTAACAACTCTGTAAACTGTAAATAAATTGTGCTGTCGTTTACAAAAAATGGATAAACAAAAAATTCTGATGTGAATCAATTTTTCCGATAATTGAAAACCTCCTAACTAGATTCTATTTAGGTAGAAATAAATGCAAAATTAAAAGAGTACCAACAACTGCAGCATCTGTTTATTCAATCAGGCCACTTGATTGCTTTGTATTTTCTTTGTATTGCCATTAAGTTTTTAAAGCTTTGATTAAAAAGAAACCTCACCAGTCCACCCCGTCATAGACTGCAGTAACCATTATTGAAGAACAATCGCATGTACAATGTTTTAAGATATTTTAGTAAAACAAAACCGCCTGAAATTGACTAAAGAACCCCTAATCTAAGGTCCTAATCTATACAGCGAACTTTGACTAAGTCTAAGTCAGACGCGAACTCAGTGAGAATTTGGAATTTTTAAATCGAAATTTGACTTAGTCCGAGACATTTTTTACAAGTACATGTTGAAATGAAGGCAGATATTGTAACACCAACATTCTTGGCCAAATGTCATATCAGTCCAACCCGTGACCACGAAGACTGCAAAGCCTTCGAAACGTCGGGAATAAAAATTAAAACCAAATCGTGATAGAATCCGTAAAAATAGTTTTATTTCAAAGTACAAGTAGACTGCCTTGGTGGCGTGGTTGTATTTCAGCGACCTGAGCAGGAAAATTTCTGACAACCGTAAATGTATTCGAACTCGATGCGCGTCTATGAAATTTGTATGAAATATTAACCAAACGTCATCAGTGCGCAGCGAACTCGAATACATTTACATTTACATTAATTTTTCGTGCTCGAGCTACAGTACGACTACCGTCCTGAGGTTTCGGGTTCGTTCCCCGGGTCGGGAAAAGTGATATTGGATTTTTCCATATCAGCCCGGAGTCTGGAATATGGCGATAGGCTCGCCCCCTATCACATCTGGGACGGAACTAAGCTCGGCGAAATGTGAATGTACTAGTTCGCTAGTGCGCCTCTGCCTACTCTTTCGGGGATACAGGCGTGAGCTTATGTTAAGTAGTTAGTCGAAGTTCGCTCTATAGATCTCAGCCTAAGTAATGTGTACTCACGCGATATGTGGTAGTGTTGGCGGCGTGTGTGTGCGGCAGCGAGAGCAGGGCGAAGGGCAGCAGCAGCGCACTGGACATGCGCCGCGGCCCCCCCATGGCTGAGCACCATCCGTGCGCGAACGCGCCCTGTCTGCAACCAAACTACATTACATGAACATCCTCAGTTATTGAACCAAATATAAGGCCCCTTACTTATAAATACATTGACATGAAAGAATAAAAAACGGGCAAGTGCATGCTACATATCTGATCACGCACAGTACAGGGTTCCGAAGTAAGGGTAACGGGTTTTTTCCTTATCCTATCTTAATATAGGGTCGGGACAGCACACTTTTTCAAGCATGTTGCAGAAAGGATTTGGTTTACTTTTTACGACCGGCCGCCTGCCTGATGTCAACCCCCTATAAGGAAACCAGTCCAAATTAAATTCGAAAATTTGCTTTGCTCGACCTGGGAATCGAACCCAGGATCTCCTGATCCACAGCCCATAAATGCTGCCACTACACCAAGGACATCATTTTAAGTGTATGGTCCATAAACTCATATTTTCTACCTGTTTTATATAACTAACAACTTCATATAAAATGGGTGAATAACGAGATGACGACTGATAGGCATGTATGGAAGTCGAAAACATGTTGCGCCGACCCCAAATAAAATTGGGATAAGGGCAGGAGGATGATGATGACTTATAAATACATTTACGCGCTTCTTATCTTTAAGAATATTTCGTTCCGCTTTTTCTTGCGTCACATTGTTTGAAAATGAGAAGGATAAATAATAAGAAGCGCTGAAACTTTTTTTTTATAAATAGAAGGCAATATATGTATATTATTTTGGATACAGGCCGCTTCCAACAGATCGATCTGGAAATCTTTGGGGTAGGCCTATGTTCAGCAGTGGACGTCCTATGGCTGATGATGACGATATGTATATTGCGCTGTTGAGATTGCTCAGCAGCGCAATATACATATCATCATCAATCATATCAAGTGGACATAGAATTACTACCTACTTAGTATCTACTATAATGTATTAATTAACATCCGTGGTGTTTTACATCCGGCTTTTGCAGTTGTAAATTACTTTCGCTTGAGGTTATATATACCGCCTAAGTTTGATATTTTATCCCCGGTTATGCGATTGGGATTTTCTCTCTACTATCTTTTTACCTGCTCTTATCCCACCTTAATGTGGGGTCAACACACTTTTTCAAGCATGTTGCAGAAAGGATTTGGCTGAGTTTTTACAACCGGCTGCCTGCCTGACGTCAACCCTCTCTAGGGGTTTTCTCTCTACTATAAACTTCTTTATTATTTATCACCAATCTATTAACTTTATCTCTTGACCAATATGGGATTGTAAATCAGTCCTGTTAGCAAATCCATGTCCCTTTTTTCTATTTTGCGGTTTTACTTTCATATGCTCAAAATAGAGTTCTCGTTTATATATGTATGTATGTATATTATAACAGCAATTTTTGTTCTTATGAATACTTCAAATATTTAGGCAAAAAAATTTTGGGAACATGTAAATTACCTTGTTTATATGCACATACATTTAAAAGCGTATTATCAAAGTGAACTCTAATTTGCTCTTTCATAAAAGCAATACGAGCGTAAATTATAAAATGACTTGTGATTTCTATTTTACAAATAAGTTTTTTAAAAGATAGATATGTAATGGTTGCATCATCAATACAGCAGCAAAGAATTTTTTAGGATTCAACGATCTGCGGCCTGAGCAGGAAAATTTCTGACAACCGTAAATGTATTCGAACTCGATGCGTATCTATGAAATTTGTATGAAATATTAACCAAACGTCATCAGTGCGCAGCGAACTCGAATACATTTACATTTAAATTAGTTTTTCGAGCTCGGGCTACTGGTATGTGCTATTAGACGTTGTTCCATTTTCTACGGTTTTGAAAAGAAAGTTTCAACTAGATTATTGAGTTAGCGTCACAACCCACAAGTAGCCAACTTACGCTGAGATCTATAGAGCGAACTTCGACTAAGTCTGAGTCACAGAAACGAACTCAGTGAGGATTTGGATTTTTTTAAATCGAACTTCAACTTACTCCGAGCCATTTTTTACAAGAAAACAGACTGACGGACAAAGTAAAGATTTTCTTGTACAAAACGACTCGGACTAAGTCAAAGATTGATTTAAAATTCCCAATCGTCACTGAGTTCGTTACTTTTACTTAGACTTAGTCGAAGTTCGCTCTATGGATCTCAGCCTTAGTATTTTAGATAGGTGAGTGTGGCGCAAGTCTTAATATGCAATGTAATAGATTATAGATAGGAAGTAAGAACACAATATTGCCATAAAATTAATAATGGCCGGCGTAGAAGTATTCAATAAAAATATAAATATGTCTGCAATAATGCATTATATAAATCTGGAGATCATTCGAGCTCAGTGCTTATTCTTTAGCACACGCGCGGTACTGCGTTCCTTCTTTTCGTTGAAGGAATCTAACATTCATACGCTTGGATGGTCAAACGCTACTCAACTTTCACGGCTTCTTACATTGATTTGCACCACACAATTTTGACAGATAAGGCGGCCTTAAACGATATAAGGCGACCTTAAGTGTCTGAACGGCGGTAAGGAAGGTAATCCTAATTGAGGTACCAACGAGTGTTTTAAGGTTTCATCTCTTTCCATACATTATATTCGACAACAAAAGTGACATGTTTGTAGGTGTTTCATTTGAAATGGTTTAAAATGAGAGGCCAAAGCGCGGCAATAAATTAAAAAGAGATGCCCTGAGGTGACTTGTGGGTTTCCAGGTCAGGCCAGTGTTGCATGAGCGTAGTGCCGGGGGCGATTACTGTATCTGTCTAGTTTCCACGCTACGCTCACGGATGTAAAAAAAGATGGACGGAGCGCTAGGAACATTGAAAATGAAGCAGGATTTTCGTACGTAGGACACTTTTGTACAGGCGCGTTTTTGTGCGAGGCTTCTCTGTGGCGTCCGTTTAATTATAGGCAAGATGGTGGCCTTATTCTTTACATCCGTGGCTACGCCTTACATCAGCAGGTCGATTCTCTAAGATTTCATTTGTGAAAACAACGATGCGGCATCGATGTTTTCATTTTTGTATTCAGCAAGGTACAAAGCGCACGCACTAGCGCTATGCGTGATGACGGCGCTTACGCCTACTAGCTCTCTCAAGCGAAGCGTTTGACATAAATGTATGAAAAATGGTATTCTCTAAGACCCAACAACGTTGAACGCTCCGTCGATCTCAACGATGTGCGCTGCGCGAGCTCGTCGTCGATCGCAACGTTGTGGCGTTTCTTAGAGAATCGACCTGCAGGATTGAAATTCTGTAAATTTTTCTGTCTTTTATTATTGTTCAATAAATTTAATTCATAGAATGCAGATTCCTTTTCTTAATGTAGTATACCTGATATAATCAGGAGTAGAGAATGATAAAGATAAGTGTCAGATTTTCAGCGCATCTTGTTTTGAAGAATATTATCACGTTATATCATGATTTTTCTTTCTTTCTACCTGTCCTTATCCCACCTTAATGTGGGATCGGCGCAGCACACTTTTTCAAACATATTGCAGAATGGTTTGGCTTAGTTTTTAGGACCGGCTGCCTGCCTGACGTCATCCCCTCTGAAGGATCCAGTCCCCGATAAATTAAATTAGAAAATTCGCTTTGCTGTCCTGGGAATAGAACCCGAGAACTCCCGGTCCACAGCTCATATATGTTGCCACTAGACCAAAGAGGCGATGACCATGACGATGATTTTTTTCTTTCAGTATTTCTTTTAACATTGTATATAGAATATTGTTGAACGATTGACATTAAACAAATATTTAAAAAGTCAATATTGCCCATAGTAAATGGTGATTAACAGCTCGTTAAAACGATGGAAATGTTAACTACCACGGCAAATAAGAAGTTGATGATGAATTGCTATTTATTTAACTCGTTTTCTTGATAGTTCCATATAAAAACGATGTGTGTTTAATACCATACGACAGTACTCAGAAGTGAAACTGATGTTCGCGATATTTGGACATTTGTGCAATAGCTAAAGTATTGACGATATTATGTACATATGTAATCCGTAAGCATATTGGACCTATCTTATAAAAACAGTTTAGCTGAGCAAATGGCTAAGAAAATAGTCACTTTTTCCTTATGTCACGTTGTTTGAAAATAAAAGAGACAGACCATTCTTTACCATTTGCTCAGTTAAACTGTTTTTATAAGTAAGGCCCAATATACGTAAGTTGATTTGTAACATAACATATAACATAAGCTTACGTCTGTATCCCCGAAGGGGTAGGTACAGGCGCACTAGCGAACTAAAATACTCACATTTCGCCGAGCTTTTCCCAGATGTGATAGGGGGCGAGGCTATCGCCATATCGGATGCAAATTCCAGACTCAGGCCTGATATGGTAAAATCCAATATCACTTTTCCCAACCCGGGGATCGAACCCGAGACCTCAGAAGGTAGTCGTACAGAAATACAACCACGCCACCGAGGCAGTCATTGATTTGACAAGTTGATTTGTCCTTATTTTATGTTACATTTTTACTATATTGACTTATCTTAAGAGCTATTATTAGCTTATGTGCAAATTTTATGATAGTACTTATCACAGGCACTTATGCGTTAAACAGGTACATACATAATTTAATGTCACTCGACTTAAGTGACTTTTCGGTTTTTTATTGCGCCCTTGATAACACTCCCCTTTTATTACTTGAAGGATGTACCACGTACCCCTACCACGATAAAAACATGGATTTGAGTAGGGCTGTTAAGCAAACTATCGATATTTATTCGAGTTTTACTTTATACAATATTTACATGAATAAAAGCGACTACGTAATTGTGTAGTATAGTAATCATTACTACGTAGTATAGGTACTATTAAGGCGCGGAGACAATGAACCCGGCATGTAAAATTAAGCATGAATAGTAAAAAACCGTTTCAATATTTCACAATAAAAAAATTGAATTCTGACTCATAGTCATAGCGTGTTTTTGTTGTGAGATTTTTTTTAACTATCCTGTGCATCATCACATCCTAATTTATAGGACCATCCTAGGGACAAACCATATCATGATTTTATCATCAAATAATTAGGATGTGATAATGCACAAAAACATGCCACAACTATGATTCAAAATTTAATTTACTGTGAAATATTGAAACAGTTTTTTTGCTATTCATACTTAATTTTACATGTCGAGTTCATTGTGTCCGCGCCTTTACCTAGTACCTATACTACGCCATTACACTATTACGTAGTTGCCTTTATTATATAAATGTTATTTAAATTAAAACTCGAATAAATATCGATAGTTTGCTTTATAATTATTATAAAAGTAATACAGACGATTTAGAAAATTTCTTTTTGCAATCGTTTGAAATGTTTTTAGAAACGTCTAAAAGGGATGTTTTACTCTGTGATTTGATCCGTTCATCGTCCGTCAGTCCGAGCTGTTGGTTATTTATGTAAACGGATACTTTTGTTTTCTTTGCGAATGCCAACATCGCTCTGTCCACTTAACGACGGTGAATAGAGTCACCCTACTTTTATTTCATAGTTACAATTTCGCTGAAAATCGTACCTTATATACATAGATGACTGCATCGGTGGCGTGGTGGCATTTCGGTACGCTACGGTTCTGAGGTCTCGGGTTCGATCCCCGGGTCGGGCAAAGTGATATTGGATTTTTCCATATCAGCTCGGAGTCTGGAATTTGTGCCCGATATGGCGATCGGCTCGCCCCCTATTACATCTGGGACGGAACTAAGCGCGGCGAAATGTGGGTGTTCTAGTTCGCTAGTGCGCCTCTGCCTACCCCTTCAGGAATACAGGCGTGAGCTTATGTTATGTTATACATAGATGTTGATCCGTATACATGCATCTATACCTAAAGCTGCGTGTCCTTCACTAAAACATTACCCAAAACACCTACACAAAACATGGTATTTCTACAATTTTTGTCTATACTCCATTGTATGAGCAGGAGACAATGAAAACCTTGTTTTGTGAAGGTGTTCTTAGTGTTTGGAAAAATGTGCAGGAGACATTGCTTTATTTGTTTATTTAGGTTTTCCAGCAGACATAACATTAATACAAAATCTTGCTTTATCTTTCTTTCTTTGTATATGCCCTTATCCCACCTTAATGTGGGGTCGGCGCAACAGACTTTTTCAAGCATGTTGCAGAGACGATTTGGCTTAGTTTTTTCGACCGGCCGCCTGCCTCACATCAACCCGACGTGATAAGTTCTCGAATCGAATGCGACATTAGCGCACTTTTTAACTCGATTTCGGTGGAACTTTAAGTCAATAAATGAAACCGAATCGTATTCAAAATCGAATCGAATGTCGAAAGTCACGGTTAGTCCTACATTAAATTACGAGTCTTGTCACGAGTAAGTATGTATTAAAAAACGAGTCCTGAAAGTAATAAAATGTAAAGCAGCTGAAAGTGTTTTACATGTAACTTAAAGCGACCAAGGGTTAGTTAGTGACCGCGGGTCACTTGGAGCAGAAACATTAAATAAATCCTTAAACTCCTTCCAAACTTTATGCCTAGAGCGAAAGCTAAAACAGTGCTCTTAGTTCGCGGACGAATGATATCTCAACGTAACTTTGTTGGAAATGTGCCCGCGATGCTGTTAACTACAGAGAGGGTTCTAAATGTTTATTTTACGTGCGATTCGTGGTTGTATTGTGTTTTATTGGCCTACGATGCTAGACGAACTGACGACGGCTAATCTGCACCTCGTATTCTGTATGTCTATCGCCCAGTTTCAATAAACAATCTCAGTTCGAATGGGCAGATAGATTACAAAAATTAGCCAATAAGAACTCAGTTTGAACAAGACTCCGTCAAATGACTTGATTTGATTGGTTCATCATCGCGATCTATCTGAATTCTAAACTGAGATCGTTTATTGAAACCGGCCGTAAGTCTACATCCCTTGTACGGTGGTTATCGTTAAAACTCAATACATTTGACTTGTAGCGCCGCTTGCGGAAACTACAATGAACTCAATAAATGTACAGAGATTTAACGATAACTATCATAGTTTTCTAGATGCATTAACTTGTACTAGGGGTACTGTAGGAAATCTTTTGACACTCGATTCAACTTCGATTCGATTTCATCTAATTACTTACAATTCCATCGAAATCGAATTTAATTGAGCTAATGTCGCGTTGGATTTGGGAACTTGGACCGATGCAGATACAGGGATGGGTATCCCTGTATCTGCATCATCAGATAGACGGGGGTCCGTCTCAACTAACCATCAAGTCATGCCGCAAGCCCCTCGAGAGAACCGGGAGTACAATGGCTGATCCTGAAACGCGAATCACACACAGAGTGTGGGTCACTATGGCAGGTTTTAGTGCATGTTCAGCATGTGTACGGTAGTGTACTTTTTATATGTGTTTTGTTAGTGTTAGTGGGGAATTTTAAGTAGGTAACTAAATGAAATCGAATCGAAGTCGAATCGAGTGTCAAGATAGCTATAAGTTTTTTAGTAGATATGAGCACAATTCGAGTTGCGACACTTTTCGAAAGCGTTGATAGGTTTCGTTATAGTATTCATTTGCGAGCTACATTGCACCTATTTTTCAAGATATTTGACGTTCCGTGGACCGAAAAATACGGATTTGTATTAAAATGTAGCTGGTGGAGTCGTTTCCGCGACCGCTGTGTATTAGCGGGAAGCTGGTAAATATAATTAGATGAGACTTTACCGCCGCAAAATGTAGGCTTATTGTTTAATATTGGAATTCCTTCTGGCTTCTTAATTACATCATACAAAATTAAACACAGTATAAAGAAAAATACAGGTAGTTGACATTAGGCAGACAGCAGTAGCCCGAGCACGAAAAACTAATGTAAATGTAAATGTATTCGAGTTCGCTGCGCATTGATGACGTTTGGTTAATATTTCATACAAATTTCATAGACGCGCATCGAGTTCGAATACATTTACGGTTGTCAGAAATTTTCCTGCTCAGGCCGCTGGTCATAAAACTAAATCACATTTTTAAACAAGCTTAAAAACTGCGCCGACCCCACATTACCTATGGTAAGAAAAGATAAGGGGAGGTAAAGGAAAGAAAGGGTGAACTGGATCCATTTCCTACGGGCCACCTAACTACAGCTTGATGTTTAGTAAAATAGATAATGGTCTCACGAGAGTGGAAGCATCTAAGCTAAAACACGATTGCCACATGCACATTAAAATTAAAATCCAATTTAGAACTGGTTTCCAATTACAAAACATTTATCCTTTTTAGTATGTATAAATATAACACAAATAACACCTACACAAAACAGTTTTTCATTATCTCCTAATTATTAATAATGGCCCATAGACAAAACAATTTAGAAATTCTGGGCCTTATAAAAATATTTTTGCTTATCTTTTCGCTAAGAATAGCCTGTCACTTTTTCCTTGCGTTACATTGTTTAAAAATTGAATGGACAACCTATGGTTAAAGATAAGCAGCGCTTTAATATTTTTATGAGTAAGGGACACTATGTTTTATGTAATGTTTTAGCGCAGGAGACGTGGCTTAAGAAAGAAGTATACACACATTACGAAAGTGAAACCTTTTGGTTTGATATCAATAATAGAAATTTTTCGCTCCGCTTGCGTAAAAGTCCCGAGCCTAGGGGAATTGAGCTTACGTCGGCGCTCGGGAGTCGGGACACTGTATCACGTTTCCATCACTGGAAGAATATTAAAAACGCTCGAGTAGGTACTTTACGAAATTACCTTCAAGTAAGACAAACTTTTTCATTATTATGATTTAGTAGAATTATGCAGAGTGCCCGTAATTTTTGTGGATTAGTTTGGTATGGGTCCAGGGTGCGGGTTCATTTCATGATTAATAAGAGCATATATTACTATAATTGTATTTTAAAAATATTTATTATTGGCACAATACTAAATAAACTGCACTACAAAGTTAAAAAAGTATTATACGTGAAACATAAAAATATTTCACGAAAGATTATTATGCATACTGATTTCTTAAGTTTACGCGAATATTATACATTGAAATAAAACTATATATAATATATAATATAGGGACCCGCGTAAAAGAACATATAGCTGACGTAAAACACCGACGCTCTACGAAGTCTGCAGTTGCTGAACATTCAGAGGAAGGCTCCAAACATTATCTTAGATTTGATAAACCACAAATCCTCGCCAAAGAACACCGATTCCTCCCTAGGATGATACGCGAGGCTATTGAAATTAAAAAACATCCTAATTTCAATAGAGAAGATGGTTGGAAGCTTGCACAAACCTGGGATCCAATTATACATCTTATTAAATCGGAACCCAAAACACCAGCTGCCAGAACTCAAGACACCGTGAGCTCGTACTGCGTAGATCGGAACACAAATAATTAACCATTTTTGATTTTGTATAATTTAAAAATGAAGGTAGATATTGTAACACTAACCTTTTTTGGACAAATGACACCTCAGTCTGACCCGTGACAACGAAGACTGCAAAGCCTTCGATACGTCGGTAATAATAATTAAAACCTAATCGTGATAGAATACGTAAAAATAGTTTTATTTCAATTATTATGCATTTCAAAACTTATGTAAAGTTTACATTGAGCAGTTACCATGGGTTATACATATTTAAGTATTTTTTCAATAAAGGCGAGGCACGTTTTTGCCTCTGTGATAAATCAATCATTATGTTACATGTGAGAAATGAGGTGTAAGTACACTGGAGCGAAATGCGAAAATTTACGACGAACAGCCATCTGTCGAAATAGGAGCAAAGGTAATTTTTCGCTGCTGTATTTGTGAAATACTCTAATATTATAGATGCGAAAGTATGTCTTTTGTTTGTCCTATCCTATCTATATTTTTTGCTAAGAGTTTTGGTATTGGTTGTCTGGAAGAGATCGATTTCAGCAATAAGGCCGCCACTAGTGTGACAGCTATTCTGTTGCTCACCTGTTCTGTTACCTATTTTTTGTGTGTGTCTACAATAAAGAGTTTCTATCTATCTATTTATCTATTGTGAAAAATTACTTAATCCGGATAATAACATGAAGGGAAAGGCGTTAAAAATAACAGGTCAATGGAAAGAATTAGCTGGTAGATAATAAAGTAAAACCATAAGTATGGAACTAACACCTATGACAATAGTAGATTGATTGATTGATGTTACCAACTAAGGCTGACATCTATAGAGCGAACTTCGACTAAGTCTAAGTCAAAGTCACGAACTCAGGGGGGATATGTAATTGTTAAATCGAACTTTGACCCAGTCCGGGTCATTTTTTACAAGAAAAACAGACTGACAGACAGACTAAGCAAAGATTTTCTTGTAAAAAAGACGTGTGGCACTCGGGGACTGCCGCGGTAAAGCTATCGTATAGCATCCAAAATCAATACACCTATATACTTTCTCACAAACAGCTGATTACGTATTCGTCCGATTTCGGAGCAGCTCGTCTCGATTCGTGCGAGCTTCGTAGAGTCGTACCATGAAGTAAATACAAAGAGGAGGTGCCCTAACGCCGAAACTCTAAGCAGGCACGAGTCACCAAATTGCGGGGCAAAGAGGGGGATTACGCATGCGCAGTAACGCCGATACAACCAATGCCACCTAGAGGCGAGTTGCTGAACTAAAGAGACAAGCGTGATATTTCAAAAAAGTCATTAAAAGTTCTGCTATTCATCGATAAATGGCAAAACTAAAAAGTATCACCGCTGTGCCGGTCGGAGTGGGGAGTGTTAGGTTATTTTCGTTACGGAATTTCTGGATTCGGTCTTCACGCTCAAGGCCCGCGATAGAAGCAATGCAATAGCTTAAAAATTATTCGGACTTAGTAAAAATCCTCACTGACTTCGTTACTTTGACTTAGACTTAGTCGAAGTTCGCTCTATAGATCTCAGCCTATGAGACCACTTACACAAATAGTATCTTTAAATATCGTTGATTAGTTAATAATACCCAATCTATAATTAAAATTTTCATAGTGAAACTTTTCGGACATGAAACTAATAAAGCCGCGCAAAATATTATCTTCCACACCCAGTTGCCATTTATCAATATACAAAATAAGTATGTATACAAAGAGATTTAATATTACTAAGGGCTACCAAACAAGTTTCCATATAAAAAAACTCAAACGTCAGTGACGCCATCTAACATTTATTACAGTTTACACCCTAGAATATGCTGTGGATGTTCAAGAATCAAGTAGTCACAACTCACCATTTCATTGTCTAAACATGACGCTGGCACGACCTTCCGCGCGCATATTTCAAATACGACTAAGTGACTTATGACCACGAGGTCCCAACTTTTGGATCACAAGTTGCGTACTGTTGTCTCGTCTATTTTAATTTAATTTAATTTAATTTATTTATTTTAGGGAAACTTACAGTGATACAAGTTAGAAGTAGAAAAATAATAAAACTATACACTAATTACATGTTTCCACAGATAAAAAGAAAAGAAAATTATAACAAAAGAGCCTTATTTTAACAACAATATTAAATAACAATAGTGAGATAATGTTCCTAAATAATTTGTAAAGCACACACACACACACATAAAAATAAAACAATCGATAAAACACAATATATCAATGCCTAACAGCTAGAGAACCAAGACCTTGTTAATGTCTTCTTAAATAGAAGTGGTTTAGAATTAAATAAATCAAGACCCGAGGATTCCACTGTAGAGTTTAGCTCTTTTACGGCTCTGATGAAAAAAGCATTCTGTCTGTAATTAGATGCGCTTTGAGGAATAGATAGGCACATAGGTCGTCTGACGGTTCTATTCGGGACTTTCAAGTGAATTTTTTGGAGAAGATGCGGGGAATCTAATAAATTTTGTGCAATTTTGACTAGTAGAACGATATCCGCAATTTTTCTTCTCTCATAAAGCGGGAGGAAATGGTGCCTTCGACATCTTTCCTCGTAAACTTTATCGTAGGTGAGACATCGAAATTAGAGAAATTTTAAGAATCTACGTTGAATTGATTCAATTCTGTTTATGTAATAGCCGTATCTAGGATTCCATACTTGTGTGCAATATTCCAAGACACTGCGCACCAATGAACAATATAAGATTTTAATCGCTTTTATGTTAGTAAATTGTGAGGAAGATCTGATCACAAAACCTAATGATTTGTTAGCCTGTTTGGCGATGTGATCCACATGTTTTTCATAAGTTAACTTAGAATCATGTGTTATACCAAGATCACGAATCGATTCAACCTTTTTAAGTGGCTCTCCATTAAGCACATACTTATAATTAATACAATTTAATTTCCGCGTGAATGTTATAGAGTAGCATTTGTTGATATTGAGGTCCAATTTATTTACCTTACAGTAGAAATCAAGAGCATCTAAATCTAATTGCAATAGCCGGCAGTCATTTATATTTTTAATTATTCTATACACTTTCATATCGTCAGCGTAAAGAAGGAATTCAGAGTATTTAAAACATAATCCAATATCATTTATGAAAATGTTGAAAAGTAATGGTCCAAGCAACGAACCCTGGGGAACACCAGAGGGTATAATTTTCCATCCAGAGGAGAATCCACCCACCACAACTGCTTGTGACCTGTTCTCAATGTAGGATGTAAACCATCTCAAAAGGTTACCATGAACACCGGCAAATATAAGCTTTTGCAGTAGCATTTGATGGTCTATCCGATCAAAGGCTTTGCTATAGTCGGTAAAAATAGCATCTACTTGCTCTCCACCATCCATGTTCAATGATAAAAAGTCCGAAAAAGTTAATAAGTTAGACGAAGTAGACCGTTTATTAACAAACCCGTGTTGTTGAGTAATAAAGTGACATGATAAGTTATTATAAATATGAGCATACACAATTTTTTCAAAAACTTTTGCAAAAATACATAATTTGGAAATTGGCCTATAATTTTTAATATCATCTTTGCTACCATTTTTGTGTATAGGGCTGATAAATGCAGATTTCCAAATATTGGGCACAATTCCTTCACGGATGGATCGCTGGAAAAAGATAGTAAGCGGTACCGCTAATGAATCAGCACAGTTCACTATAAATTTCGGTGTAAGTTCATCGGGACCCGCCCCCTTAGCTAAATCTAATGACTTTAAAAGTTTTAAAACCAATTCCGGATAAATATCCAGGTCATTTATGCAAGTTGTGACATCATTTAGAGCAGAGGAATTCGAGGGAGTAGTGTGGGCATTACAGGAAGATGGTACAAGAAAGTTTGAATGGAAATATGTTGAAAATAAATTACAAATTTCTTCACCTGTATCAGCTGGTTGCCCATCGTAATGCATGGAGGAGGGAAGGGAACTGGAGCCAGTTTTATTAGATTTTATGAAAGACCAAAACAATTTGGGATTCTGAACTATAGAGTCTTCACAGCGTTTTATGTAAATTGCATAGCATTCCTGTTCTAGTTTTTTAGCTCTTTCCCGAAGCAAACAAAAGGAGTCATGATCAGCAGTATTGCCGTATATCTTATATTTTTTAAAGTATTTAAATTTTTCATTGAGCACTTTTTTTAAAGGAGCAGAATACCAGGGCGGGTATGTTGAGGAAGTGATTAATTTATTTGGAATGTATTTGTCTGTTAAATCATACAAATGTTGGTAAAATAAATTAAGTGCGTCATTTAATGTGCAATTGTTAAGACAAGTTTCCCAATTTACCTCAGATAGGGATGTTTTAATTGAATCATAATCAGCCCTATGGTACAGATATTTTGTTCTGGGTTTATTTTTCAATAGATGTTGCTGAGTAATTTTGAAAGTTATATCTAAAGACTTATGGTGCACGTCTTCTGGCACCAGAGGGTTATTGCAAGATGTGACCGTGAGACCATTATTGCACAGAACATAATCCAATAACCTTGAGTGAACATTTTTATTAAAATTGTACTGGTTGAGATTACACTCTGCTAGAGTATCAAAAAATAAAATTTGAGTTTCCCCAGTAATACCTATCGGTTGAGGGGGATCACCTTGCCACTGGACATTACTTAAATTAAAATCACCCAAAATAACAAATATGTCATTAGGATGAGAGCTGGTAATGAAAGACATTTGTTCAGAGAAATGTTGTAGTTGTGAATTGAAGGTGGGCCCAAGATTTTCACTACAAAGATAGAGTGTGCATATATGTAAATTGATAGATTTTGAGACAATAGACTTATTTTTAAGAGTTATTGTAACCCATATATCCTCTGCAGAAGAGCGCCATTCAGGACGTTCTATTGCCGCATATCTACGGTGAACAGCCAAAAGTACTCCACCTCCATACTTTTCTTTAGTTTTTAAATAATTTCTATCACGTCTCCATACTAAATACCCATCATCGAACAACTCACCGTCAACTATTCCTTCCAATAGCCAAGTCTCCGTCAGTGAAATGATATCGTATGAAGATAATAATAAGTTCCGTTTAAATAAGTGCGTTTTGGTGCGCAGTCCCCTAGTATTCTGGTAATAAATGTTTAAGTCGCTAACAGCCATTAATGGATAGTTTGTAATAATTAATGCAAATCATTGTATAGTGAAGGAAATAGATGTATAATAAGATGTGCTCTTAGTTCGCGGACGAAAGATATCTCAACGTAACTTTGTTGGAAATGTGCCCGCGATGCTGTTAACTACACAAAGGGTTCTAATGTTTATTTTACGTGCGATTCGTGGTTGTGTTGTTTTTTATTGGCCCACGATGCTAGACGAACTGACGACGGCTAATCTGTAGGAAAACTTCGACAGTCGTTTCAACATAACATAAGCTCACGCCCGCATCTCCGAAGGGGTAGGCAGAGGTGCACTAATGAACTAGAATACCTACATTTCGCCGCGCTTAGTTCCGTCCCAGATGTGATAGGGCGAGCCTATTGCCATATCGGGCAAACAAATATCAACACAAATTCCCGATTCCGAGCTAAATCCAATATCACTTTGCCCGACCCGGGGATCGAACCCGAGACCTCAGGATGGTAGTCATACCGAAATACAACTACGCTACCGAGGCTATGTTTTGTGTAATGTTTTAGCGCTGGAGACGTGGCTTAAGAAAGAAGTATACACACATTACGAAAGTGAAACCTTTTGGTTTGATATCAATAATAGAAATTTTTCGCTCCGCTTGCGTAAAAGTCCCGAGCCTAGGGGAATTGAGCTTACGTCGGCGCTCGGGAGTCGGGACACTGTATCACGTTTCCATCACTGGAAGAATATTAAAAACGCTCGAGTAGGTACTTTACGAAATTACCTTCAAGTAAGACAAACTTTTTCATTATTATGATTTAGTAGATTTATGCAGAGTGCCCGTAATTTTTGTGGATTAGTTTGGTATGGGTCCTGGGTGCGGATTCATTTCATAATTACTAGGAGTTTATATAACTATAATTGTATTTTAATAAGAACATAAGAAAGATAAAAATGTTTATATTTGGCACAATACTAAATAAACTGCAGTACACTGTACAACGTAAAAAAATATATTATACATGAAACATAAAAATGACTGCCTCGGTGGAGTGGGTGTATTTCGGGTTTGATCCCCGGGTCGGGCAAAGTGATATTGGATTTTTCCAAATCAGCCCGGAGTCTGGAAATTGTGTTCGATATGGCGATAGGTTCGCCCTCTATCACATCTGGGATGAAATTAAGCTCGGCGAAATGTGTGTGTTCTAGTTCGCTAGTGCGCCTCTGCCCGCCCCTTCGGGGATACAGGCGTGAGCGTATGTATAATATGCTTATTTATAAATATTTACCGAAACATTATCATGCATTTTAGAAAAATAACATGATCTCGTAAATCCCATTTCCGATTTAATAGGTTCCTGAGTCGTCGTTTTTCCTTCTATGTCATTTAAGAAAATCTATAGTAAAATAGCGCTTTCTTTGTAGGTATCGGTCTGAAATATAAGAAGCGAAAAAATACAAAACTCCATACATGGAATTCGATTCTACTTGAATTAATTTCCATAATTGTTTCTCAAAACTTATGTAAAGTTTACATTGAGCAGTTCCCATGGGTTATACATATTTAAGTATTTTTTTCAATAAAGGCGACGCACGTTTTTGCCTCTGTGATAAATCAATCATTACGTTACATGTGAGAAATGAGGTGTAAGTACACTGGAGCGAAATGCGAAAATTTACGACGAACAGCCATCTGTCGAAATAGGAGCAAAGGTAATTTTTCGCTGCTGTATTTGTGAAATACTCTAATATTATAGATGCGAAAGTATGTCTTTTGTTTGTCCTATCCTATCTATATCTTTTGCTAAGAGTTTTGGTATTGGTTGCCTGGAAGAGATCGATTTTAGCAATAAGGCCGCCACTAGTGTGACAGTTATTCTGTTGCTCACCTGTTCTGTTACCTATTTTTTGTGTGTGTCTACAATAAAGAGTTTCTATCTATCTATTTATCTATTGTGAAAAATCACTTAATCCGGATAATAACATGAAGGGAAAGTTAAAAAGAACAGGTCAATGGGAAGAATTAGCTGGTAGATAATAAAGTAAAACCATAAGTATGGAACTAACACCTATGACAATAGTAGATTGATTGATTGATGTTACCAACTAAGGCTGACATCTATAGAGCGAACTTCGACTAAGTCTAAGTCAAAGTCACAATCTCAGGGGGGATATGTAATTGTTAAATCGAACTTTGACCCAGTCCGGGTCATTTTTTACAAGAAAAACAGACTGACAGACAGACTAAGCAAAGATTTTCTTGTAAAAAAGACGTGTGGCACTCGGGGACTGCCGCGGTAAAGCTATTGCATGGCATCCAAAATCAATACACCTATATACTTTCTCTCAAACAGCTGATAACGTATTCGTCGGATTTCGGAGCAGCTCGTCTCGATTCGTGCGAGCTTCGTAGAGTCGTACCATGAAGTAAATACAAAGAGGAGGTACCCTAACGCCGAAACTCTAAGCAGGCATGAGTCACCGGATTGCAGGGCGAAGAGGGGGATTACGCATGCGCAGTAACGCCGATACAACCAATGCCACCTAGAGGCGAGTTGCTGAACTAAAGAGACAAGCGTGATATTTCAAAAAAGTCATTAAAAGTTCTGCTATTCATCGATAAATGGCAAAACTAAAAAGTATCACCGCTGTGCCGGTCGGAGTGGGGAGTGTTAGGTTATTTTCGTTACGGAATTTCTATATTCGGTCTTCACGCTCAAGGCCCGCGATAGAAGCTATGCAATAGCTTAAAAATGACTCGGACTTAGTAAAAATCCTCACAGACTTCGTTACTTTGACTTAGACTTAGTCGAAGTTCGCTCTATAGATCTCAGCCTATGAGACCACTTACACAAATAGTATCTTTAAATATCGTTGATTAGTTAATAATACCCAATCTATAATTAAAATTTTAATAGTGAAACTTTTCGGACGTGAAATTAATAAAGCCACGCAAAATATTATCTTCCACACCCAGTTGCCATTTATCAATATACAAAATAAGTATGTATACAAAGAGATTTAATTTTGCTAACTATAGAGGGTTATCAAGCAAGTTTCTATATAAAAAATCTCAAACGTCAGTGACGCCATCTACCATTTATTACAGTTTACACCCTAGAATATGCTGTGGATGTTCATGAATCAAGCGGTCACAACTCACCATTTTATTGTCTAAACATGACGCCGGCACGAGCTTCCGCGTGTATGTTTCAAATACGACTGAGTGACTTATGACCACGAGGTCCCAACTTTTGGATCACAAGTTGCATGCTGTTGTCCCGTCTATGCACTGTTAAATTGTCTTTGTATATATTATAATATCCATTTGATAACCAAGAATAATTAGTATTTTTAGATGTCTAGTCATAAGTATGATAACTCATAAAAATCGTACAATCTTATTTCTTTTTCTAAAGTTAATTAAAACTTTTTTATTACACTAAAACTTTTCTACTCTTCAGCTGTGTTATTAATTTATTCTAGTAAAGTAATGGTTCATTTTATTTTATAATATCACCATTTTTCCTGTGCCGTTAACCTCTCAAATAAGTATAAAAATAACAGCAAGTCTCATGAAAAATGAAGGCGGAGGCTGACCTAATTCATTACGTATTTATCCGTCAAAACGAATTTTAAGCGAGAAAATCTCACGTCAGCGAAATCAATGCACGATTCTGGGTCGGTGTTGAGCTTTTTCATGTCGGTTCCATTTTGCCGCTGTAGCATTTTCTTAATTGTGTGCAATTTTGATAAATGATCTTAAATATTATTGTATTATATTAAAACGATCACTTATCGTTCATTCACTCAATCAACGATCAATCATCTTGATACCACTGTCTGAAAACCTAAGTAGAGTGGTTTAGGAGTGGTAGAGCCACGCTGTAGACAGTTACGTCTACAGCACCAATGGGCCGGCTCGACCGTTTGGATACCACTGTCTCTCAGAAAACCGACGTAAAGTGGCAGCTTGCTGTCGTGTTTCGTTCGGTGAGTGAGATTTCCGGTAGCCCATTTCACCCATCCCCTTCCATTCCCTCCTTTAGGTTGGCAACGCACCCATGACTCTTTTTATGTCTTGGATGTCTATGGGCGGTGGAGATCACTTACCGTCAGGTGACCCAACTGCTCGTTTGCCAGTCCCTGCAATAAAAAAAAACGCTGTTTCGTTTCGTTCACTTAGTAAGATGTCCGGTGGCCCAATTCCCCACTTTATCAATCCCTATTCCTCTCCATTTAGGTTTGCGGTGGAGATCACCATCAGGTGACCCACCTGTTCGTTTGCCAGTGACTGTTATAAAAAAAGTAATTCTTGGAATTACTTCATTTATTTACTCTTATATTCCTTTTAACTTCGTCCACGTTTGATTCGTAGGTACTATATTATACGTATGATTGCGCTTTCTTACAATATCCACTACAATTAACATTGTCCGTTACTCTACTATTAATAGTGCACCAAATTTTTGGTAAGATTTTTTCTTCGAGCGCAGTCTTAATTCTAAACACAGTGAAGTCCAAAAAATTCAGGGAACACTAACAAACAAAAAAGTAATCGGTGGTGACCGGAATCATAGCATATATACATATACATTCACGCCTACATTTCATGGGGATAGGCAGAGACTATGGCGCCACAAGCTGCGATCAAGACACACTTCATTTGCCTCTTCCACACTCTTCTATCTTCTCATACATTTGCGCCAGGTAAGGGTACTTTTACCTGCCTTTTTCGGAGAAGCCTCATAGCCTGCATACTAAATGATTCCATGAAGTCACAAGAGTGTATTAAATAAATAATTAAAAAATACCCAACAGTCACACACATAGCCCCTTACTTATAAAAATATTTAAGCGCTGCTTATCTTTATACCATAGGTTGTCCCTTTCATTTTTAAACAATGTGACACAAGGAAAAAAGTGACAGATTATTCTTAACCATTTTCTCAGCTAAGTAGTGTTTTTTTTCCGGTATAATTATTGTACTTAAGGGTTCTTTTTCTAATAACACATGCGCTATGGAAATAATATTTAACATTTTTAAATTATACTTACATGAGTATATAGAAATCATCATTATCATCAGCCATAGGACGTCCAATGCTGAACATAGTCCTCCGCCAAAGACAAGGTGGACAAGAATTAACAATATCGTATGTCTGTGATTATGACCATAGTACAGCGCAACGTTATTCTAGGTGGACCTACGACTTGAGAAAGGTCTGGGGAAGTCGCTGGATGCAGGCCGCTTCCAACAGGTCGATCTGATCTTTGGGGGAGAAAAATAATAGTCTTTCTTTAAAAGATTTCCAATATATTTTTAACAGAAACTACACAATTCATTGCAATATCTACCTGTAGCCTGACTTTAACAGCATATTAACGATCGTGGTGACAACCCATGGCAGTTTATGTCACAATGAAAACGTAAAGAGCATTTTATAGTTTATGCGCAGTGCCACGAAATATTAAACTGTCTTTTACTTTTCTGGATCACAAAGGGCTATTTTCTTAGTATATGTTGCGTGGTTCATGGTTGTATTACGTACCTAAGTGGTATAGTTATCGTGAGGTTTTGAGTTCGATTTCTAGGTCGGCTAAAGTGAGATAGGCTTTTAAGGAATAACAGTTATGGCGTAGAAACGGACTATGGCTATGTTGGTCGAGTGGAATACGAAAATTAGATACGGATATAAATAAACCAATATAAAAAATAGCTATAATAAAAAATGAAAAACAACAATATACCTTGACTCACGCCTTTATCCCAGATAGGGGTAGGCAGAGGCTAACTAGAGGACCAGAACACCCATATTTCTCCGAGCTTATTTCCGTCCCGGATGTGATAGGGGGCTAGCCTATCGCAATATCAGGCACAAATTCTAGACTCCGGACTGATACTGTATATAAAGATCTTATATCACTTTGACCAACCCGGGAATCGAACCCGAGACGGACGATAGTAGTACCGCGCACTATCTTAATATAACAATTATTTATTGGAAAATATACTGTACATGAGAGTAGACTAAACCGCATTTATGATAATCTGACTGAAGAGGATATATATGATATGGGCACATAGTTCGTAGAACTGATAGCCGATGGGGCAGAAAAGTTCTCGAGTGGAGACCACGTACCGGCAAGCGCAGCGTAGGATGTCCACCTACAAAGTGGACCGACGGCCTGATAAAGGTCGCAGGAAGTCGCTGGATGCAGGCCGCTTCCAACAGGTCGATCTGGAAATCTTTGGGGGAGGCCTATGTTCAGCAGTGGACGTCCTATGTCTGATGATGATGATGACAGAAGAAGTGTTTGTAAAGTATGTAAAGGATTCTTGAGTACTGACTACGTAAACTCAAGTGCCGCTTTGTTTTCTGGGACGTGAATAATTATTGTTAAAAGTAAGAATTGCCTTTTAAATACGCAAAGCACGTCGGTAGGAATTTTATCACAATTTTTAATTTCGTCCCAGCTGTCTTTATAAAAAACTAATCTGCCCCAATTTGTAACTACTGAATTAAAAGTGTCCTATTTAATACCGTCTCGTTTACAATCCGAAACGGCACAAGTACGACTACACTCAATTTCCCGACTACTTTAATTTATTATATTTGTTTTTTTTTTATTGAAGATGCAATTTCGATAACGGCACATGTCTGGATATTCAAAATGCTCAGAAGTCCAAAAAAACGACTTGTTATCTATAAAGTAGTGTACAATACACATTGTTTTTATTTTCAGTTACATTTTGGGGTCAATTAGCATCCTAGTATTACATAATTTTATTATGTTAAACGAATAATTAAGGTAAAATTAAGGTATTTATAGATATATTAAATTTGACAAAATATTCGAGATGTGCCCTTTTCGAAATTTCATATTTAATTATATTGATACTCTCTGTAGCGCAGCGGGCAAACTGGCTGTGATACGAGGTGCATATTCTATTCCCAATCCTAGACAAAAGTTGTATCAGACCTGCCCGCCTAGCATGGGCGCCATGAGATATCTCGATAATCGACTGTCGAGATGTTATCTACATGTTGTCTACAATATTGTATGAAAATAGACGACTACGCATGTTAGTGTCCGTAGACAAATAGAGAAAACCGGTTATAACTGAACAAAAAGCGTAGACAAAATTTCTCGTAGCCCGCATGCTAGGCGGGCTGGGTGTTTTGAACTGCTGTGAGACGGTTCGTCGCTCGCATTTCTTAATATCCACGGTACAAGTTAAACATAGTTTGAAGACATGTATGACTATTGAATTTATCATACTTATTTATTTATTCGCTGATGAGTGGTAATTAATGCATTCCTAAACTCTGATTTAAATTTTAGCGATTACCATTTTTATTAGTGGTTAAAAGAACACCATATACCTGATGTTTCATTAAGTTGGTACCAATAACAATTCAATACAAGGAGAACCATTTAAAGCATGGTAATGTAAAAAAAAATTACTTAATTTTGTTAATCAAGTGTAAAGCACGGGGATTTTAAAATTAAACGGGAAAGCATCCTGCGAATTGTCACAATTAGCATAAAAAGGGCTTTATGTATACTAAAAATAATAAATTACCCCATGGGTGGATTTCAAATGTACTACAGCTGACTCAATGAGCCAGAAAAAATGATTTCGTCGCAAATTCAAGTTTCTATTAGTCAAAAACTATGAGCATTACGAAAATTTAAACTTTACCGCTAAATTGCTAGCTATCTTCTCTGTTAGTGTAATTATTATTGATACCAACTTTATGAAACATCTGTATAAGCAACAGCAATACCTATTGGGTAATATGTAGAATTTTTACGCCACTTTCATTATTGCAAGTCCGTAATTAGGTACTTGACTAACTTATTTTAATTAATTTTATATGAAATTTACGTCATCTAAAATATAGAACGATAAGAAATATTGAAATATTCTTAAAAAATTAAAAAGTTATAAGCCTTTGAAGATTGGTGTAACCTTCAAACTGCGGGAAAAAGAAGTATCAGTATAATACATAAGTTACGTGCGTTCCAATATGCCCCGAGTCCAGAATTTAAAATATGAATAATTGCCTCATTTTTCAACCAATTTCGATGCAGTTTTTACAGAAGGGTTTCTGTTTCGTTTTATTTGCCATTATATATAAATATGCGTATAAAATCAAATATAATAAAGTAAAACATAACATAACATAAGCTCACGCCTGTATCCCCGAAGGGGTAGGCAGAGGCGCACTAGCGAACTAGAACACCCACATTTCGCCGAGCTTAGTTCCGTCCCAGATGTGAGATAGGGGGCGAGCCTATCGCCATGTACCCAATTGCAAGATATTATGTGAATTTGCGCCAATAGACTTGTAAGTTGTAGTCGTTATTAAATTCACTGGAAACGAGGTACAAGTGTAAAGGGAAATGTAGATGAGATCTACATAGCAATGACAGTTCCGATATTAGCTGCTGGGAAGTTAGGAGATAAGTTAAATCTAGATGTTCTGGTTGTGCGAGCGATGCAAGTTCCGTGAAGTTTGTATCTTGTTCCTTACACTATTTGTTTATTAAATCTAGTTAGGTAATGTTTCATCATTGTATAGTTTTTTTTTATTATTATTCTTTATGTTATGAATAGTCCTGACCTCACACTAAGATCGAGTCTTGTGTCGTGGGCAACAGGAACTACAAGAGACTCTCGGTCTCACAACACCCAGACCCGAAACAAATATCTGTGGGCCGCACAAATATTTGTCTCGGTGCGGGGATCGAACCCGCGGCCTCTCGCTTCACAGCCGGCTGCTCTTCCGCTGCGCCACGGAGGCTGTTAATCAACTATCAATAATCATCAACTTATCATCAAGTAAATTTTCTGTTGATGTATCTCTTTATAACAGATTAAATAACATCCCTATCAAAAGACTTAAAATTACTTCCGTAGTTGCTGGTACGGGATAAGAGGGGGTTGAAAGAAAAATAAAGATCTATTGTACGCAAATGTAGAAGGAGTACCTATAACATTTGTACCTATAGCATTGTGTAAGCATAACAATTAACAATATATTATGTCTGTGATTATGACAATAGTACAGTGCAATATAATTCTAGATGGACCGATGACCTAAGAAATGTCGCAGGAAGTCGCTGGATGCAGGCCGCTTCCAACAGGTCGATCTGGAAATCTTTGGGGGAGTCCTATTTTCAACAGTGGACGTCCTATGGCTGATGATGATGAATGTAGTTCTCTAATACTAAAGCTCTAGTGGATCAGACGATTTTCACCAAACACAATTTATTCCTTACTATAAAAATATATTGAAAGTATGAAATAACGATTAAATATTACGTATGTAATCTTATATTTTTCCTTAGCTGTGCTGTCGCTGCAGCGTGTAAAAGACGCTCGCATGGGAAATTTCCAACGGGTTAAATATTTTCTGATTATTTTCTGAGTTTCACTTCTAGGCCCCAATCAGGGACGACGCGAGCACGCGACAGGCTCGTGTGCCAGCCCCTTTTATGTTCATTTACATAGTGTGACTATCGCTCAATAGAAGCCCTAGTAGGCACGGGCGTACCCAGGTTTTACTTTCGGGGGGTTTCAAGAAAATAAAATAACTAATGTTACCTAACATTAATATTCGGAATAATGAAAAATATATATATTAAAAGATAATGTACAAATTAAATTTTGGATATTGGGGTGGTTGAACGTCCAACACCCCCGCCCTGGCTACGCCCGTGCTATAAGGTATTAGTTATTCTGTGTTAGGGGGTAGTATATACCAGAGAATTTTCAATTCAAATTCCCGTCATCGGATTCTTGTGAACTTCAGTGCCCGCAACTCCGTTCGCATGGAAATTTATTTTCCGGTATAAATTCTGGGAACCCGGTAGCTTATGTGTTAATCCAGGGTGTCAGCTACCTCCATACTAAATTTCATCAAAAATAGTCTATCCGTTTAAGCATCAAGAAGCAATAAACATACTCACACTTTGCCTTTATAATATTAATGTGATAATTCTTCCACCTGTTCTTATACCACGCCACTGTTGGCAGTCACGGTCGGCGCAACACACCTTTTCAAATATGCAGAAATGATTCGGCTTTAATTTTTACGACCAGCTGTCTGCATAACGTCAACCCTTTTTGGGGATATAGTCCCGGGAAAGTCGTATTACCTTTACCCAACCTGGGATTTACAACCAGGAACTCCCGGTCTACAGTCCATATACGCTCTTAGACCAAGGCGGCGACTATATGATAATTGGGTACTTGACTTTTTTTTTAAAATTAATTTTATATGAAATTTACGCCATCTAAAATATATAACTGGAAGAAATATTGAAATACTCTCAAAAATAAAAAAGTTATAAGCATTTGGTGTACAAATTTGGTGTAACCTTCAAACTGCGGAAAAGAGAAGTATCAGTAAAATCACGTCAGGGCCATAACGGTACGTACATTAGAAAGGGATAGCAAGATATCCCTACTACATCCCCACTCTTGCTCATTGCAGATGTTAAAATATGAATTACTTACTCATTTTTCAACCAATTTTGATGCAGATGTTACAGAAGAGTTTTTTTTATTTTTTATTTGCTAGTACATATAAAAATGTGTACAAAATCAAACATAGTCAAATACCCAATTAAGTACATTATTTAAATCAGACACACCCAAGGATAGCATTTTGTAAGACTTAATATTAATGTGTGTGTTATGTGTTAATATATGTATAGTGCAAATGCTTTACAATAATATTTTGTACAATAATTTAAAATAAGCTTAGCGTTATCTGCGAAGCTATATTTATTCTACGAAAATGTATACTTATGTAATGTATTTATTCAGCTTATGGTTTGCGGTTTAATGGGGAATTAATACCACAGATTACATGTTTGCTAGCCACATAGTAAACACAACATAACATCTGACATAAAGTTGAGTAGGTACCTACATTGTTTGTTTTTATATCAGAGAGTACTGGAGTAGAGTAATTATGGGTACGTTGCCAACATAAAAGGAAAGAATGGAAGGGTAGGGAAGGAATTGGGCCACCGGAAATCTCACTCACCGAATGAAATGTGACAGCAAGCTGACACTTTACGTCGGTTTTCTATGAGAGTGGTATCAATCCGGTCGAGCCGGCCCAATCTTGCTGTAGACGTAACTGTCTACAGCGTGGCTCTACCACTCAAACTAGACATACATACATATCATCACGCCTGTATATCATAGGGTTAGGCCGAGACTATGGATTTCTACTTCGCCCGATTGACCGATTCTGACATACTACTTTCGCTCACCTACTTTCATCAGTATCATCATACATTCGCGTCGCGTCGGTTTAGGATACTACTCTTGACTTTTCCTTTATTCAAATTAGATCCCTCAGAGGGGGTTGACGTTAGGCAGGCGGCCGGTCGTAAAAATTAAGCCAAATCATTTCTGCAACTTACTAGAAAAAGTGTGTTGCGCCGATCCCACATTAAGGTAGGATAAGGGCAGGTAGAGAGAAAGAGGCACTTATAACAAAATTATTTTCCATTATCCCACTTCTCCTGTCCCATCCTCAATGAAAGGCAGTTAAGGTGGGCAGCTCATTATTCTTTTGGTATCATTGGTAAGTTATGGGTTGTGGAGGTCTTATAGATTATATTTTCTACAAATGAAGACACAGAATAACCATAAATATCAGTTTAATATAGTTTTGCAGGAAGCTACCAAGAGGACGATCTGGAAATCTTTAGGGTAGGCCAATGCCCACCAGTGGATGTCCTGTGCATGATGATAGTTGTTCTATGTATGGATCCATTATTATTTAGAACTCGCTGAAAATGACGTTCCTTTTTATCAGAAAATTAATTTTAATAGGTTGCGTTATAGATTTTGAAAATTAGGATGTATAACGCGGCCTCATAAAATAGTTTTAAGTTTAAGCTTTATTGCACGTCTCAGTTAACACGATAGTAATTGCCGTTTGTTCATTACTTGGTATGACCGCATCTAATAGATTCAGTAGCTGTACGTGAGTTCAATTAACCGAAGTGCTAATGGCAATATCAGCTGCCAATCACACGATAGATGTTGGATAGTGAACTTGGCTCGATACTCTAGCCCGAGTAATAGAGTGTTGTATGAACAATGAACATTTTGTATTCTAATCTATCGGTACTGTTATAAGGTCGTGTCTGTGCATAAATCCTTCTAATATGATGTAGATGTAGAAGTTTGGATGTTCAAAGTCTTGAATGTTAATCACTGTTCAATGGATCAACGTTTGGTATGCACGTAGAACATGACATGAATCAGCGCAGGATTATTATCCCGCCAGTACATTTTTGTTAAATTCTCGCTAACGTAGCTCTGATCAAAAACTTATGTTACAGAACGGATGTAAAAAAAAGATGGACGGAGCGCTAGGAACATTGAAAGTGAAACAGGATTTTCGACCAAATTCGATCTATCGACACATAATGACGTGTGTGCTTGTGTAGGGCACTTTTGTAAAGGCGCGTTTATGTGCGTGGCTTCTCTGTGGCGTCCGTTTAACTATAGACGAAATGGTGTCCTACTTTTCCTTTACGTGTTTTATATGTATATTTATTGGCCGGTACAGCTATGCTGGCGACAGTTATGTTTACAGAAACGAATATGCTGGCTCTATCGATTTGAAAATACGATCTCACCCTTATGACTCAACTGCCTTTTTTTCTTTATTCTCAACTGACTTGAAGTGCCAGTTTGATGAGCGAGATATCCAGTAGCCCAAATTTATATCTTTTCCATAACGATTGGCAAAGTACCTATGCTTATTTTGATATCTTAGGTATTTGTGAGCGGCTTACCATCAGATGACCCACCAAACCCAAAACATATATATATATTTCTCGTTGACGTTAACATATAATCAAAGTCAAAGAAAATACTAATACAGATATAGAAAATCCATTTACCAATTTATTTGTTGCCGAAGTCCTAAAGTCCAACTATAAATTCTTGCCAAAGCAATTCGGGGATGGATAAATAAATAAACATACCAGTATAATAGAATAGGATACACACGGCGCTATTAAGGATACCATAAATTCTACAAACACGAACAGTTAATTAGTTTACAGTGGACTCGCTGCGTCGTAAATGTTAGAAAACTATTAGGTTTAATTTGTTGCGAAGAACGTCTTGGCTTATTATGAGTTTGCTCACGACTAAGCCAGAGGTATTCGTCTGTGATTTATTACACCATGTTTAATAATGTGAATATAAATTATGGATGCCTGAATTGCGAACAAAATTATCAATGACGTTATACAAGTGTTTCTACTGCTAAAAATCTAGTAAAATATAAGGGTGATATTTAAGTTAGCTACGAGCGGTCTGACGTAGGCGTAGAAGTTCCAAAAGAAGTTTAAGGACAATAAAATTATGTTCAAGAAAGATGGGATGTTCAAGAGGTAACAAGAGACGAAAAAATAATAAATTCATATCTAGACAACAGAAAAATGTTTTCTATCACAAAATTAAAATACTTAGACAAATTCGTTTATTCATATATTTGTTTAGCAACATTAGCATTATAGCTAACACATTTTATCAACTTTAATATTATTATACCAAAACTAATCTATACTAATATTATAAAGCTGAAGAGTTTGTTTGTTTGTTTGATTGAACGCGCTAATCTCAGGAACTACTGGTTCGATTTGAAAAATTATTTTTGTGTTGGATAGCCCAATTATCGACGGTGGCTATAGGCTATATATCATCACGATATGACCAATAGGAGCGGAGCAGAAATGAAAAATGTTTAAAACCGGGGAAGGCGATATCTCAGAAACTACTGGTTCGAATTGAAAAATTATTTTTGTGTTGGATAGCCTATTTATCGAAGATGGCTATAGGCTATATAACATCACGCTTTGACCAATAGGAGCGGAGCAAAAATGAAAAATGTTGCAAAATCGGGAAAATTTATATCTCGGACAGAAACTGCTGGTTCGAATTGAAAAATTATTTTTGTGTTGGATAGCCCAATTATCGAGGGTGGCTATAGGCTATATAACATCACGCTATGACCAATAGAAGCGGAGCAGAAATGAAAAATGCTGCTAGCGGGGAATTTTATATCTCAGAAACTACTGGTTCGATTTGAAATATCGATTTGAAAAAATATTTTAGTGTTGACCAAGGGGATGAATGGTAGGGTGACTGACGGGGTGATTGATGGGGTGACTAATGGGATGACTGACGGGGTGACCGACGTGAGGAATGACGGGGTGACTGACAGGCTGACTGATGGGGTGGCGGACGGAGTGACTGACGAGGTGAATGACAGGGTGACAGACGGGGTGACGGACGTGGTGACAGACGGGGTGACAGACTGGTGACAGACGGGGTGACAGACGAGGTGACAGACGGGGTGACCGGCGGGGTGACAGGCGGGGTGACAGGCGGGGTGACAGACGGGGTGACAGACGGGGTGACAGAAGGGGTGACAGAAGGGGTGACAGAAGGGGTGACAGATGGGGTGACGGACCTGGTGACAGACGGGGTGACAGATAGGGTGACCGACTGGGTGACAGACGAGGTGACAGACGGGTGACAGAAGGGTGATAGACGGGGTGACAGACGAGGTGACGGACGTGGTGACAGACGGGATGACAGACTGGTGACAGACGGGGTGACAGACGAGGTGACAGACGGGGTGACCGGCGGGGTGACAGGCAGGGTGACAGACGGGGTGACAGACGGGGTGACAGAAGGGGTGACAGAAGGGGTGACGGACGTGGTGACGGACGTGGTGACAGACGGGATGATAGACTGGGTGATAGACGGGGTGACCGACTGGGTGACAGACGGGGTGACAGACGGGTGACAGACGAGGTGACAGATGGGGTGACCGACGTGGTGACAGACGGGGTTTGATAGGGTGACCGACTGGGTGACTGACGGGGTGACAGACGGGTGACAGAAGGGTGACAGACGGGGTGACAGACGAGGTGACGGACGTGGTGACAGACGGGGTGACAGACGAGGTGACGGACGTGGTGACAGACGGGGTGACAGACTGGTGACAGACGGGGTGACAGACGAGGTGACAGACGGGGTGACCGGCGGGGTGACAGGCGGGGTGACAGGCGGGGTGACAGACGGGGTGACAGACGGGGTGACAGAAGGGGTGACAGAAGGGGTGACGGACGTGGTGACGGACGTGGTGACAGACGGGATGATAGACTGGGTGACAGACAGGGTGACAGACGAGGTGACGGACGTGGTGACAGACGGGATGACAGACTGGTGACAGACGGGGTGACAGACGAGGTGACAGACGAGGTGACAGACGGGGTGACCGGCGGGGTGACAGATGGGGTGACATACGGGGTGACAGAAGTGGTGACAGACGAGGTGACAGACGGGGTGACCGGCGGGGTGACAGGCGGGGTGACAGAAGGGGTGACAGAAGGGGTGACGGACGTGGTGACGAACGTGGTGACAGACGGGATGATAGACTGGGTGACAGACGGGGTGACCGACTGGGTGACAGACGGGGTGACAGACGGGTGACAGACGAGGTGACAGACGGGTGACAGACGGGGTGACGGACGTGGTGACAGACGGGGTGATAGACTGAGTGACAGACGGGGTGACCGACTGGGTGACAGACGAGGTGACAGACTGGGTGACCGACTGGGTGACAGACGAGGTGACAGACGGGTTGACCGACTGGATGACCGACTGGATGACAGACGAGTTGACAGACGGGGTGATAGGCGGGGTGACGGACGTGGTGACAGACGGGTGACCGACTGGGTGACAGACAAGGTGTCAGACGGGGTGATAGGCGGGGTGACAGACGGAGTGACAGACGGGGTGACAGTGGGTGTGACTGACGGGGTAAGAGACGGGGTGACAGACGGTTTGACAGACGGCGTGACTGACGATGTGAGAGACGGGGTGACTGACGGCCGAAGTAGATCATCCCATTACCTCTTTTAGAATTATTGTGCTATAGGTGCCTACGACTCACTCTTTCAACCCTCTCTCTCATACGCAGACGAAGTTGCGCGGGTCAGCTAGTATACTGATAAGGCGCAAATTAAAATACTGATCTTTGATAAATATTTATAAATAAGGTCGATAAACTTAAGAATTTATTTGTATAATCTTCATCAGTAACATCTCCCAATAGTGTTTCTACGACCACTACCCATTCATCGTATTAACTTTCTAGAAGATTTTATTCTGGTAGCAAAACGTACAAAGTCATCTGGGAAAAGTTGCTAGCCATAGCAGTTTATTTCAACGCTCGACGATCTCGATCTTTATTCACGGTTCATCGTTTCCGTACGTATGATTTAAATTCACAATGAGTTTTAATTGCGTTAACTCGTAACACGTTTACTATTTCCGTCTCATTCCGCATTTATCATTTTTGTTCAATAACAAATCTAGATAAGCTAAAAGTTGCAAATTTGGGTTGTCGGGTAAAGATATCCTGATAAAATTCAGAAGTTATAGTTGTCTTGAGTAGGATTTACGTATCAGATATAGCTGCAGAAACTGTCACTCCGAATATTTGAGCAGTTGTTTAGTGAGAGCCGACTTATTTTTTCATAGGTTCGTTCTTCATTATTTTGGTACCAGTTGCAAATAATTCAATTATTTTTAAGTGGTGACGGAGAGCTCGGTGTAAAATAATTTACAGGCTTTAAAAGGATAAAGATGTTATAATCATGGGGAATCGTTTATGATCCAGGGTTAAAAAGCATTTATATGACTGTGAACAGATTATAATAAGTAGGTACCGAATGTGTTACCATAGATGCATTACGTAATACGAGAAATGTTACTATTATATTGTTTTAGAATACAAAAATTGCATTCCGGTATTAGTTTCAAATGTTACTTACGCATAAAATAAGAAACAATATGTGCAAAGATGTCGTGGTGCTCGCGGCAATAAAAAAGAAGCATTGCGTTATTACTTACCTTTATTAATAAATACACAAACAAAACAAACAACATATTGACTTATCTTTATTAATAAAGATAAATCAATGTGTTCTTTGTTTTTAACATAGGTAGTAATCATATTAATGTTATCAGTATCAGTAGCAATATGATGATTGTTTTTCCTGTTGACTTTTCAATTGACAAAATAATTCGACCGAAGCTGATCAAGTAGGTCGTGCAATACCTTTATTTTTGTTATTCGAACATGGCCAAGTGACTACACCTGATGGTAAGCGATGTGCAGTCCAAAACACTAGCGAGCACCGATAAACAATAGGTTTATCGAACTAGCTCCTCCAGTTCAATAGAGCAATAAATATTTTTAATATAACGTAATCCATGCGGATTCTCATAAATCTGGGTTCAACTTCCAAGTAAATGCCATCGCAATAATACGATATTGAGACGTTGGCTAAATAAAGTTTATTTCTTTCTTTCTTTATATTGCGTTTATTTTGCAGTTTATTATCTAGATCTCATACAGATATTATAGAGAATCAGTATCGACAGCATTATTTTCATTTTATAATTTAAATAGTTCCGTAGATAAAATGGCAAAACCGAAAGAGATTTCGTCTTTCTGACCGTCTGTGTGTTGTGACATGTGCGTATGGTGTGCCAAAATAGTCTTATAATTCGGACTTTTGAATAATCTTGGACTTCGGATGTAATATTATCTGAGGCCTTAGACAAGTGGCTTACGCGCTAGTCGAATACAATAATCAAATAGAATAAATGTATGGGAATGACATAAGATTATGCCGCATTTAGCGTACTCTTATGTCGTTTCCATACATTTATCTTATTTTATTATTCAATTCGATTAGCGTATAAGCCACTTGTCTAAACCCGCTGATTTCAACAGTCATGAGCATTCATTATTTATTTATTTTTATTATAAATTGCAATTTCCAGAAGCGAAAAAAAATAAAGTCATCGTTTTTAACTTAGTTTCATTGAAATAAAACTATTCTTACGGATTCTATCACGGTTAGGTTTTAATTATTATTCCCGACGTTTCGAAGGCTTTGCAGTCTTCGTTGTCATGGTTTAGACTGAGGTGTCATTTGTCTAAAAAAGGTTAGTGTTACAATATCTACCATCATTAAAAAATTATACAAAATCAAAAAAGGTTAATTATTTGTGTTCTGATCTATGCAGTACGAGCTCACGGTGTCTTGAGTTCTGGCAGCTGGTCTTTTGGGTTCCGACTTAATAAGATGTATAATTGGATCCCAGGTTTGTGCAAGCTTCCAACCATCTTCTCTATTGAAATTAGGATGTTTTTTAATTTCAATAGCCTTGCGTATCATCCTAGAAAGGAATCGGTGTTCTTTGGCGAAGATTTGTGGTTTATCAAATCTAAGATAATGTTTGGAGCCTTCCTCTGAATGTTCAGCAACTGCAGACTTCGTAGAGTGTCGGTGTTTTAAGTGTTTTTGAGTTTCATTGTTTTAAAAAAAATATTGTGGTGTTAGTGTTAGGCTTACTCCTCTATTTGATGTGCAATATACAGACATGGATCTAATTGTAGATACTGCATTACCATAATGAACAGCACTTCATTAAATTGTCCGTACGTATTAATTAATTAAACGCATTCTCCTGTTTATCACGATTGGTTGGTTTCTAATGCTTTTAATTCACAAATGATTTCAGTACTGAAGCCGTATTTTGGTTTGTGTTGGTTTGAAACACATCTACTTAGATACTGTTATAATATTCGTTATTTTATTCTGTAGTCGAATGATACATTTATTTTCTTTATGGATATTAAAGTATCAATATGAATTATATTGTACACCTTATCAATATATGTCAGAGATATTATAACGTCTTTTGTCGAAGGTCTCGTTGATCTATTTGATTTTCAAGAATAATTATTGAAGATATGCTTGTTAACTCTTGTTAGATGACTGTTATTAATCATTTGATGCACTTATACATCTTATTTTACCATGTTCAACGAAGTCACGCTTTTATACATTTTTATTGCAATTCCGCATTCAAACGAAATGAAATTCTAGTTAAAATGAATAGAAAAACGTTTCATGTTATTCCAATCTTCGCTTTGAAAATTGATAAAGGAATTCAAAACGAAACTACGCTCGAATAAACTTATTTATCTGTTTTCCGGGAAGAGCTGCTTCAGAGGTTAATATAACCTCATTTTCTTCGCTCGTCGCCACTCCCGTTGCTAAGGGCCATATAAATATTGTTTGATTACACGGAAATAAGTTAATTTATGGCAGTGCCCTTTTAAATTGAATGGGTGGTGTGATTTAGTTTACAGCTACAGTATTACGTTATACACCTACACAGTGAGTGCTAGAGCCACGCTGTAGAGATCTACCGGTTTGATACCACTGTCTCACAGAAAACCGACGTAAAGTGGCAGCTTGCTGTCAAATTCGTTCGGTGAGTGAGATTTCTGGTGGTCCATTTCCCCTCTCCCCTTCCCAATCCCTTTTCTCTCCTCTTCCATTCCCTCCTTTTAGGATGGCAACGCACCCATGATTCTTTTTGTATCTTGGGTCTCTATGGGCGGTAGAGATCACTTACCATCAGGTGAGCCAACACCTCGTTTGCCAGTGACTGCTATAAAAAAAAACATAGGTATGTTGGTAATTTACGTTTCCATAATATGAGACACAGTGATGTCTAATTCAGTTTTTGATTGGTTTATGAAGGCAGATGAGCACACAACCCACCTAGTAGTATGTAGTAACCATCGCTTAATAATATTTTAGGAGTACTAGAAGGGGGACATATTTACTAACCATCGGGTATTCGTCTGTCTTCGCAGACTAATAAAAATCATCATCATCATCACTCCACTCCACGTCCACTGCTGGACATAGGTCTCCCCCAAATTCATACGTATCATAAAATACATAAAATAGTTAACCGTTATAGATTTCAAACCTTTTATCTCGTACATGGTTAGTCGAGCGAACTCACCGAAGACAAGTGCTCTTTAGCTGGAAAACTTTTTAATAAAAGCAATATGCTTTGTTACGATCCACAGTAAAAGTATCCCATAATAACTTTTAATTAGGTACAGCAACTGGATTTTGCTTGCGGTTATGTCTGCGTGGAAATTATGTTTCACAGGAAAATACTTTCGGGATAACAATGTTCTAGTTGTAATTTGTATTTAATTACGTATTCACGATTTTTGGCTCATAGATGATCAGCAAATTGACGATGATAATGAGCATGATTCGTGTCCGGAGCAGGAATATTTTTGACAATCAAAATTGTATCGAGCTCGCTCTTGCTTTGCTGACGTTTGGTTATTTCATACAAATGTGATAAACGCGCATCAAGCTCGATCCTAATTTGATTGTCAAAAATATTTCTGCTCGGGACGCTACATACTTGGACAGAGCATTATCTCGTACTGCTTCTGAAGATTCGTATTTAGGTAAAAATAAAACCAAATTTTTCAAACATAACATCGACTTGGACTCAACGTCCTGAACGGAATGTCGTGGGATCCAAAGTGAAACATCTCCAAACCCTTAACACCGCCAGTAATGTAATATTTTCTGATCACGACAACTTTCGCATAAATAAGCAAACTTCTCTTCATGCATGTACCAATTTTATCTTCAAGATCAAGCCCGAAGTGAAAAATGTCGAAGTAATACGGGCCCGGTGTTCTATAAAACATAACCTTAACGCAAATAAGATCTGAGGACGCCAAAGGGATTCTTATTGTGTGAGTCTATTTTATTCTTGCGACGTGTTTTCCTGTGACGCGCTTACTTTAGCAAGGACGTCAAATATACATTGGGCCTGTGACAATATCTTGACTAAAGTTGGCTGATGTATTGATTTTTTCCTAAAATGCAACCCATTCTTTTTTTCATAACATCCTTTAATTTTCTCTCTTTCTTTCTAGCTTTAATCTCATACAGTGAGAGGATCAAACCTACTTACTTTTGCTTTCCACTTCACCCTGTTTTTGATATTCCAGAGATTTCGCATTGCCGGCCTCCCGGATATAGATACGACTATTGATTTATTTTCCGTTAAGCATATTTTTAGGGCTGATAGTGATTATTCCGTAATTACCTTAGTAACCGATTGCGTGAGTAAATTCCTTTATAGATATAACTAATCTATTAACAAGAGATAAAGTTTATAGCCCAACGGGCAACACTACACTACCTATTGTTTCCCTTGTGACACAGTGTAGCAGTAAAGAATCTGATTAAATAAACGTAGCTGTAATCAATATTGATGCTTATTTTATAATACTTCCTATAGTTAATATCGCTATAGTAGTAAGTGTTGACCAGCTGATAGTGGAACGAACTGCCGAGATATCCATTGCGAGTTTGATCTTAGCTTCCAAGGCACACTTTGTTTCTGAATTGATGATAAAATTATTTGTTTTAATGACGTAGAAAAATAGGCTACGTAGCTGAGAATAATAACCTCATATTATATAAGATATACTTAAAAATCAAATTGTAGTAGCGGTGGATAATATATTTCAAAGTCAAATCGTGCCAGAGACGCGTCATCGTGAACGTTTGCAACAAGCTGGTTGCTGGTTAGACGTTTAGGAGAAATATATTAGAGCCAATGAACTTATCCTCGAAGATACTCAAGACCGGTCGAAGTGGAAGTAGTAAAATAGGAAGGCGGAGCTTGTATTGGGCTGGGATAACATCAGGCGAAAAAAAGTGCTAGCTGGAGTATAATAATACATTGTTAACAATATGGTTATAGATTTAACAGTGTAACTACTCTATGCGTCTCCGTAGCACCTATAATCGATCATCGCAGACATGAAAGAGGTGTATTTTAAAATACTGCAATAAAAATCCAGGAGATCGCTCTCAAGTGTAGATACACAAAACTGTATTCACAATATCGGGAAGGAGCGAGGAATAAAAGATATTTTTTCCTCAGAAACTCGTTGCCAACTTGAAGTGATTTTACTTATTCTAAACGCGAAATGGGTTGGTTGTTAGTTCCAGCTACAGTCTTATTTTTTCTACGAAGCCCTTTGCGTTGTGTTTTTACTGCTATGGTGATTTGGTAGGATAAGGTTATTCAAAATATATTTCTTTCCTCTACTAATGCAAAATTTCAATTTTCTGTACTTCATTTAGGGAACTTATTTGTACACCCAGCGATGCAATGGACAGCTAAATCAGATTACCACAATTACCTACTGTAGATTTTTCCGCTGCATTTTTCATTACAAAATTTATGTATTCTATTTACTCTTTTACAGCAAAATGTGAATAGATTGTGTAGGTATATGTTGTGTACGTACTATTTTGAAATGATATGTACTTATTTACAGATAAATATGTATTTTTTGCAGAAAACTATATTTCTTTTAACTTCAAATTAATTTAGGAACTCACCTCAAATGCTCAAACCATGCCTGGACCTGAAAAAGAGTTGTATGTTTTAAACATTGAAAAATAATTCATTATTCGTTACTTATAATAATTAATTATTTTCACTAATCGTTTTCATCTTAGATACAAAGTTCCTATTTGTACTTCATGTCCTTATTGGACTAAAACATAATACGGTAATTAGTTAATAACATAATACAGTAATTATGTAGCATTAAGGTATACATTATAGTCATGGTACAGCGATTATGCTGATTAAAATTCAGTGAGTTCTAATATAGCTAATTAATAGTGAATTATATTAACAACGGTCTCAAACGCGGTCGGAATATAAAGGCATCAGACTAATGATTTAAGCCTATTAAACGTTCCCCAAAGAAAACGAGTGGATTTTTCAGTCACATTTAATGCTAATAAGAAGTAACGAGTTTATAAAATGATGTTACTGGTTTTAAAGGCGCTGATAAAAGTTGAAGCTATATTTTTTGTGATTTTTACCTCACCTATATTCTAGAAAGATTGTTTTAAATATTACTCTTGATGGAATTTATTTCAGACTAGTTACGACTAATAAAGAATTGAGTACTTGAATATTTTTTAAAAAGTATACAGGGTTATTCATTAGTTTATCCTTAACAAGTAAAAAAATATTTCGTAATTTATTTTCATATATTTAGTTTTTAAAAGCAAAATATATTATGTGTAATTTAATTTGCCGCCAAAACGCTGTTAACTGTAGATACGGGTGACGTCATCTTTCCTTACCATAGATACAAAATCGCTCATTAACAAATATTGCGGAAATAACATGTTTGATTTCAAACTAAAAAAAACGGGTCAGATATTTCGTCGATCACATCCGCGTTAGAATTAGGTTGAGCTTTAAACAAAAATACGAAAATAATATACCAAATAACCAGGCAGTATGACTTTGGATCTTAGGTTTTAGGCCATTGTGGAACAAAATAAGAAAAATTACTAATGTGACATCATGCGTCGTGATTGGTGTTTACAGTCACGTCAGATAAAAAAATAAGTATTTAAATTACTAAATTAAAATTATCCTTGGAGTATTTTTAATAAATTCCTATTGCATAGGTTATTACGATTATAAATCTATGTTCCTACAGAAATTCATTGATATTGGTTACTACAGTCAAGTACCCCATTAGTAGGTATCAGAATCATGCCAGCCTGCATAAATGCTTCTTCACACGCCGAAGAAAGAAGAAGCAAATCAAAGGGCCTACGACAGGACGATGATCGATGCACGTACAGTACTGAACCCCTAGACCCGGATAGCTAACCATCAAATCAAAGCAAGCCCTTCGCTAGAACCGGATATACACAAATGATATTGGATTTTTTATTGGAGACTTTACATACTACCTACTAACTATTACTACGTATGAATCAAATTATATTAAATAAAGATGGATTGAAATAAATAAAAATTACTTCTTGTCCCATTTTACAATAAAACAACCAAATTTTAGTAGGGGTCACACGTATAAATGTGTAAATGTGCATAAGCTGAAAAACGCTTAGGCTTGCACCCTCATCAGTCGCAATTGTCATGCCTTAAAATAAAAGTGTTCCATAAAGTAGGTAGTAGGGCGAATTTTTAAATGCTGGATATAATTATTCCTATGTGACGATTAACAAAAAAAATCTCTTTGATTCAGCAATAGGCTTTTCACCCTAGGAGTGAGAAAATTATAGCCCATACATAAATTGCACCTCTGAATACCTATGTGCCAATATAAGAATGAGGATATAAATCAGCGCTCTAGGTCTACAGTTGATCTAACCATAAAATTAACTTTTGCGTCTATGTTACAAGCTTTAATTACAGGAAATGTTTCAAAATGTTCATGTGGTCAATATTTATTCACTTTGTCTAAATTAGACGCTACTCAGTACTCGGGTTACTTAAACAAATTAAGGAAGCGCTTCAGTGTTGTCCATGCATATCATTTGCAAGATAAACGTCGTGTTTTTATTACGACAGTAACATTCTGAACAATAAATTAACAATTAATCGCTTCATTGGTCTAGTCGTCTAGTGGCGTACTTAAGTTAACAACTGTGAGGTACTTGGTTTCAATCCCAGATAGAGAAATCACAATATATACTTAAAATTCGACATACCGCCCATGAATATCCTATGTTAGGAAGTTGTGCCATGTGCTCATTTGGGAGGCCTAAGGCCGCGTCTCCTGCACTAAAACATTACACAAAACACCTGCACGAAACACTATTTTACTATTTTATCTATGGTCCATTGTTCTATGAGCACGAGACATAATAATAACAAAAAAAAAATTGTTCTGCGTATGTGTTTTAGTGTTTTGTTTCGAGAAAAACAAGGGGCTGACTCTTGACACTCGATTCGAATTTGACTTCGATTTGACTTTATTTAGTGACTTAAAATAAAACTACAGATAGACTGACCGAGTCTGACCCGTGACCACGAAGGCTGCAAAGCTTTCGAAACGTCGGGCATAAAAATTAAAACCAAATCGTGATAGAATCCGTAAAAATAGTTTTATTTCAATGAATAACATTCGCGTAAACCTAAGAAATCATTTATTTAGTGACTTCAAATTCCACCGAAATAGAGTTAAAAAGTGCACTAACGTCACGTTAAAAATTACCAAATGACAAGTTCTCGAATCTAATGCAACATTAGCTCACTTTTCGACCGATTTCGAAGAAGGTCCTCAATACGAGGTTTTTTATGTATGTTACGCGATATCTGCGCCAAACGTGGATCGATTTTCAAGATTATTTTTGTGTTCGATAGAGCTTATTTCAAGGGTTCCCATAATTTGGTCACGATCGGATTTGAAGTTGATCTGTTAGGTTTTTAAAGATGCGATTATTAAGTCGATTTCGGTGGAATTATAAGTCAATAAAGAGTCAGTGGGCAGGTGCAGGAGACGCGCCTTAAGTTCAACAATGGATGGCAAAAGACGGAAATGATGACGAACGTAGTGGTTATATTATCTTTTCTGATGATAATAGCGAGTCTACACATTTACCTTAACATAAGCTCACGCCTGTATCCCTGAAGGGGTAGGCAGAGGCGCACTAGCGAACTAATACACCCACGTTTCGCCGAGCTTAGTTCTGTCCCAGATGTGATAGGGGGCGAGCCTATCGCCATATCGGGCACAAATTCCTTACCTTAGAAACACACACATTAGCACATTTACCTTAGAAATAAAATAATTGCTTTAGAAGATATTTTTCTCACATTAGATAATAAATAGCTGTACAATGTACATTTTTCTTACCATTAAAGTGAATTTACTGCTTGTTCCTGCTTACAAATTGTGATCACGAGCGGTAGCCACCGCTGCTGAACATCTGTTTAATACTTCTGCTGTAATTTGTTCACACTAACAAATTGCTCTCACAACCCTTCTTTTATTTTCAAGTTATATTTCGTGTCGAAAATTATCATAATATAGGGAAAGAGGACTAAGTACTTCTTTGTGATGTATATAGATATATAGTTATATATGGAATTTAGACTATGGTTGCAGGTCATCTTTTATTGTGTTTCAACTTCTAAAGTGTACTTCATTGCGATAGTTCTTGATTTGGATCCCGAAGATAATTTTTTTTGGCTTACGAAGACAAATGGACAGTACATCACTAAGTTTCAAGTATGTGATGGTGGTCACCCTCGTTCATGGACCTCGTCAAAGATTCAACGTGTTATTGAACCTACACCACTACTGACCGCCTGAGAGACTAGTACCTTCAAGTTACAATTGCAAACAATGCAGACGTTACACCGTCACCACGCACCGATGTCTCTTGCCCCAGTCAAGCATCTCGAAACGAGCTCTTATCTCTATACTAATATTATAAAGCTGAAGAGTTTGTTTATTTGTTTGTTTGATTTAACGCGCTAATCTCAAGAACTACTGGTTCGTATTAAAAAAATCTTTTTGTGTTGGATAGTCCATTTATCGAGAATGGCTATAGGCTATATAACATTACGCTATGACCAATAGAAGCGAAGCAGAAATGAAATAGATGTCATATGTATCAATCTGATATAAAACAATACAAGGATTAATTAAATTCAGATATCACATAAAATGCCATTCAACTGGAAAAGCGATTGTTTATCGTTCGGGAAACAGCGTAGCTCTACGGTTATTAGAACAGTCTCGCACAGCCTGTGGGCTGTGACACAGAGACGTGCGGATATGATTATATTAAAAGGGGGTTTTGATATATTTGGATTCTGAAATAAAAAAGGGTTCAGATTTCCACCGACTTCAAAAGGAGGTAGCAATTCCTTTGTGTTTTTTAAGTATGTTACGTGATATCTCCGCCACATGTGGAATGATTTTCTAGTTTTTCGACCGAATTCCAAAAAGGAGAACGTCCTCAATTCGTCTGTATTTTTTTTTGTATGTTACGCGATATCTCCGCCGAATGTGGACCGATTTTCAAAAATCTTTTTGTGTTCGATAGAGCTTATTTCAAGGGTGGTCCCATATAAATTTGGTCACGATCGGATTTGAAGTCGGTCTGTTAAGTTTTTAAACTTGCGATTATTTGTGTTCGATAGTGCTTATACTAAGTTTGGTCTCATATAAATTTAGACCGATCGGATGAATTTGAAAGTCGGTCGGTGAAGATATTTTTGTGATTATTTAGTTTTTAATGTTGTCCAAACAGGAGCACAACACTGCTTACATGCAGAAGCTTAGCGGCTAAAACGGACCAAGCCGCAGTAATTACGGATAGTAATTATACATAGAGTGGTAGAGGCACGCTGTAAAAATGTATCATAGGCTGAGATCTATAGAGCGAACTTCGACTAAGTCTAAGTCAAAGAAACGAACTCAGTGAGGATTTGGAATTTTTAAATCGAACTTTGACTTAGTCCGAGTGAATTTTTTAAGTAAAACAGACTGACAGACAAACTAAACAAATATTTCTCTTGCAAAAATGACTCGGACTAAGTCAAAGTTCGATTTAAGAATTCCAAATCCTTACTGAATACTTTTCTTTGACTTAGACTTAGTCGAAGATAGCTCTATAGATCTCAGCTTTAGTGTCGATATGTGGTACTGTTGTTTGTTCCCATAAGTTCTACAAGAACTAAAGCATATGTTTTTTCGAAAGAAAACACCAAAAACACCTACACAAAACAACGTATTTCGCTGTCTCCTGCTCATGGAACAATGGACCATAGACAAAAAATGTAGAAATACTGTCTTTTGTGAAGGTGTTTTGTATAATATTTTAGTGCAGATGATGCGGCTTTACGAGAATATGGTAATTTACCAAGTAGAGTTGGAAGAAAGAAAATGACTGTGACAAGTATAACTATTCCATATAAAACTATTCTTACGGATTCTATCACGATTAGGTTTTAATTATTATTCCTCGCCAAAGAACACCGATTCCTCCCTAGGATGATACGCGAGGCTATTGAAATTAAAAAACATCCTAATTTCAATAGAGAAGATGGTTGGAAGCTTGCACAAACCTTGGATCCAATTATACATCTTATTAAATAGGAACCCAAAAGACCAGCTGCCAGAACTCAAGACACCGTGAGCTCGTACTGCATAGATCGGAACACAAATAATGTACCTTTTTTGATTTTGTATAAGTTTTTAATGATGGTAGATATTGTAACACTAACCTTTTTTGGACAAATGACACCTCAGTCTGACCCGTGACAACGAAGACTGCAAAGCTTTCGAAACGACAGGAATAATAATTAAAACCTAATCGTGATAGAATCCGTAAGAATAGTTTTATTTCAATGTATAATATTCGCGTAAACTAAAGAAATCAGTATATTCCATATAATACTTAGGTAATATTTGGACATCCTCCATGGCGCAGTAGTAGTCACCTGTGAAGCGAGAGGCTGCGTGTTTGATTCCCGCACGAAGACAAATGTCTGTGTAATCGACAAATATTTGGTGGTCTGGATTTTGTGAGACTGGAAGTCTCTGGATTATACCCACGATGTAAGCCTTATGTCGTAAACGTCAGAATTGTTTCTGAATTGTTCGAGTTTATTTAATATTTATCATAATATCATTGTCATTACTTTGTGAAAAAAAGTTTCTATTTGTAAAACTTTCCTATTATGAATTTGTAACAACTTCGTGAACATCTGAGTAAATAAGATTGCTTTTTTATGCCGCGTCGAGAACTAGCTGTATTTACATAATAATGGGCATTGAATTATGCATTCAGAGGCAATATGCGGTTTCAGAGGATTGTCTGACATTATCAATCGAAAGTGGATTTTAGTCGCGGCTTAATATAGATACTGTTTTGCTTAGTCTTAGTCGATGCTAAAATAATCCATTATCGTTTATTAAAAGGACCCAGAAAGAGACCTGTGGTTTTGGTGTCCACGGCGTGGCGGATAAAACAGGAATGTCGCTTGAGATGGTATAACCACGTTTTGAGGAAACCCCAGGAGTATGTTGGTCTCAGGTGTCTGGCCCAGATCGTTGCAGGGGTAGCCCAAAAATCGCTGGCTGGACGTTTTAGAGGAGTACATGACAGCCAATGGTCTCACTGTGGAGAATGCTCAAAACCGGACGAAGTGGATATATTTAAGTAGGAAGGCGGACCCTGGCAGAAGACCGGGATTACGCCAGGCACAAAGAAAGAAAAGAATGACCGAGAAAGAAGAATAATCGTAGCTTCATTGGTCTAATGGCAGCGTATATTGTCTGTGAATCGAAAGCTCCTGGGTTTGCATTCTAAGACGGGAACCGCCATTTTACTAACATAAAATCCCGGAACTGAATTCCCCAGAGGAGTTCGACGTCAAGTAGGTAGCTGGTCGTAAAAAGGAAAAGCCCAATCTTTTCTGCGTTATATTGAAGTGAATAAGGGCCGATTTAAGAAGACTACCAAGTAATGTTAATAGGCCTATACTGGGCGTTTCATAAAGTTGATATCATTAATAACTACACTTAAAGAGAAGATTGTGCAGGACACGCGGCTTTACCTATTCATACTGTATGTATAGAGCAATGGCTATAGTGCAACAGCCTCCGTGGCGCAGCGGGCGAGTAGCCGGCTGTGAAGCGAGAGGCTGCGGGTTCGATTCCGCATTGAGACATATGTTTGTGTGGCCCACAGATATTTGTTTCAAGTCTGGGTGTTGTGAGACCGAAAGTCTCTCATAGTCTCTGACACCCACGATACAGGTTTTACCTAGTGTGGGGCGAGGACTAGGTGTGTGACTGTTGGGTGTATTTATTGTTTTTATTTAGTCTAGGGATTCAGACACAACAATCTCTATATAAAAACACACAAACTAACTTCGTAATGAACCACGTACCAGCCGGAAAAATAACCAGAAATTGACTGCAAATCGCATTTTCCAATGTGACGTGGCAATAACTAGGTCACAGGGAACGACTGGATTATCCTATACATGCAAATTGATTTGAATGTGAGTTTGGGAATGAACTGATAATTATAATTTGCGTGTATTTTCTGAATTATTTGTTTTAAAATCTTGGATATTGTAACAAGTATCTTGTCCTGATTAAGGTCACGATATACCTGTCAACTGAATTACATTAAAATGAAAAATCGGTAGTGAAAATTCAGATATTAACAAACCTTTTTGTCATTTATGGTGAATAGTCGGCTGTTAAGCCAGAGACCGCGGGTTCGATTCCCGCACCGATACAAATGTTTATGTGACCCACAGATATTTGTATCGGATCTGTGTGTTGTGAGACCGAAGTATCTCGTAGTTTCTGATACCCACGACACAGGTTAAATCTAGTGTGGGGTCAGGACTGGCCTGTTGGGTGTCTTTCTTTCTACCTGCCCTTATCCCACCTTAATGTAGGGTCAACGCAAGGCACTTTTTCAAGCATGTTGCAGAAAGGGTTTGGCTTAGTTTTTACTACCGGCCGCCTGCCTGACGTCAACTCTTTCTGAGTGGTCCAGACCCGGGCAAATTAAATTAGAAAATTTGCTTTACCCGACCTGGGAATCGACCCAGGACCTCCCGGTTCACAGCCCATACATACTGCCACTTAACCAAAAAGGCGATATGTGACTGTTGGGTGTATATATTTTTACTTATGAATATAAATAGGATTAAGAAACATAATTTAAATAGGCAGTTTTGGTAAAGAGAATTTCGTTTGTATTTATTATTCGATCTTTTATTTGGAGAACAAACAATCAGGTAAAATGATGCCAAATATTTGCAACGCTTTTTAAATGAATAAATAGTCGAAGAGTGTTTTATATTCAAATTAATTCAATATGGATATTGAATTTCCGATTATATTCAATGCTTTCTTTGTTTACATAAAAAGCTTGCTCTTTTCTGTTAGTTAATATATTCAGTAAAGCTTGGCAAACTTTCTGGTAGTATAGCGGAGGCACTTACATGCATATCTGTGGGAGGAACCATTAGCAATAGTAACGCTAACAAACGAATGCAATTTAAAAAAAAATGTCTGAGTGGCCCACAGATATTTGTTTCGGGTCTGGGTGTTGTGAGACCAATAAGTCTCTCGTAGTTCCTGATACCCACGACACAAGACTCGATCTTAGTGTGGGGTCAGGACTATGTGTGTGACTGTTGGGTGTATTTATTTATTTATATTTATTTATTGTCAATATTAATTTATTCCGAATATTAATGTTAGGAAACAAGCTGTCACTGTTACATACATGTCTGTGCTGTCACTTCACGTGGATTGTAACCAACTTAAAACAAGAGGAGTTTATCGATTGTCGCTGTATTTATTTTATGTATCTCCTTCAATAACTGCGTGTTAGACCGATTTTTGTTTGTTTATAATAATATTGTTTAGAGTTCGTCTCATACTAATTTGGAAAACTACAAATAAAAATGTCAAAAATAAGCTTATCCTTTTCTGACGTATCTAATTCTTAAAAAAAAAATCGCGTCCACGCATTTACGATGATTCTGCCAATGTCAAGGTTGGATCATTGGTAGTCTTCTGGGCCATTGTTTGTCTTTTCATTTTACTTATAAGATAGTGGTAAAGTGCTGCTACCTTGGTATAGTGACAGCATATATGGGCTGTTGACCGGGAGGTCGTGGGTTCGATTCCCAGGTCGGCCAAGCGAATTTTCTAATTTAATTTGCCTGGGACTAGATCCCTCAGGGAGGGTTGACGTCAGGCAGACAGGCGGTCGTAAAAACATAGCCAGATCCTTTCTGCAACATGCTTGAAAAAGTGTGTTGCGCCGACCTCACATTAAGGGATTAGGATATTGGGGTAAGGGCAGGTAGAAAGAAATAGTGGTAATGTACTGGGTACGAGCAATAACGCTTAAATAATTTAAATATACATACACAGCATTTATCCCCGAGTTAAAAAATAACGAGGTTCTTAAGTCATTAAATTATATGTTTTTTTAACAACTTACATGTGGTTTTGTCGTTAACTTTATGTTTCCTGTAATTTAAGGGTGAATTTTAATTGTTCGTTCACATATTAATTTTCCAACTTTAATTAAAGGCCTTTGCAAGGCTTCCATACTTCAAAAGAAACTCAACCAGAAAGTTTTTCTTTAAGTCCTAAGTGGCTTGGCGCTGTACAAATTAGTTTCGACAGCGAACTTTAAATAAAAAGAAAAAATGCATATCTAAAACAGTTCCTTTTTCAAATAGTAGCATAGTAACTAACGAGGTCCTGGCTTCAAGTTCCAGGGTGAGAAATCACAGTTAATAACTATGTATTTAAGTTCTCAAACTGATATGTTAATATGCATGGGTATGTAAAAATATGTAAGTACTTTTTGATGTATCTTAGTCTTAAGTCTCGCTCTCTCTCTTCCAAGCTAGTTATCCCATATGGTGGTGGGGTCAGCTTTCCATGTTTTTCTTTTCCACTTCGCTCTTCTTTAGTCTTAAGTAAATAGATATATTACGATCCATGACTAAGGTTTCTTTTCTATAAGTATTTAATATTTTAGCATGAAATCTATTTTAGTAAGACGACGGAGAACGTAAAAGGTTTAATGTTAGAGCTCGGTGCAACGAAATCAACTAAAGAAAACACAGAGAAAAGAAAGAATGTCCGTGGCGACATTACGAAAATTGTATCAAAAGGAGTGCACTATGAAAACCAGTTACTAAGTACAATGTTTTACTAAAATGAAACTGTTTCTTGGTATCTTTTAGACGTAGGATCTTAATGTCCTGAATTTACATACCAAGTTAGTAAACTTTGTAAATTCCGCACCATTTTATCATCGCACCACTCGCGGATCGACACCGTCGCGCCGCGTCGTGGCGTTCATCCATATCAATTGACACCAATCCGAAACAGACAATTCTGTTACCTACGGTCCTAATTTCTTTGAATTAATTTAAAATGTGGGCCACCTCACCACCTCAGTGGCAGTAGCTTATTAACTGTGCACCTGCTTTGCCTGCCAATGGCGGTCCACTATAGCTCGTCTATCTACTTGAGCAATCGTCAATACATCGACGGTAAAATATGAGTTAAGTAATTGTTAAACCTCATTGCCTCTGCATCTGACATCTGACAGCTCCGTAGCGCAGCGGGCGAGTAACCGGCTGTGAAGCGAGAGGCCGCGGGTTCGATCCTCGCACCGACACAAATGTTTGTGTGGCCCACAGATATGTGTTTCGGGTCTGGGTGTTGTGAGACCGAAAGTCTCTCGTATTTCCTCATACCCACAGCACAAGACTCGATCTTAGTGTGGAGTCAGAACTATGTGTGTGACTGTTGGGCGTTATTATTATTATTATCATGTGTATGGATATAAACACTATGTGGAATGAAAGGCCCTATTTTACTTATTTTATAATGTTTAAATTCACTCAAACATGCGGGGTTTATGTAGGATCTTCACATATTTCAAAAACATCATATAACTTTGTTATATTTCCGTAATCAAAGAAACTTTAGCTTTGTGCTACTGTAATGAACGACGTCTGTGTAACATCAGCATTGTACTTATATAATAAGGCTGATAAATATATCTATGATAAAAAATGTTGCCCTGAAAACATTATGTAATATTATTACCACGGAATAGACATGTTAGAATATTACAATCATCATTCACATCTATATTATTAAGCTCATGTACTTATTTAGTTTTATTAAAAACTCTGTTATTTATATATTCTGTTTTATTTATCAATGAAGCAAAGATTATTTTTCTTTCTCGGCCATTCTTTTCTCTCTTTCTGCCTGATGTTATCTCGGCCTAATTGCCAGGATCCGCTTTTTTCTTTTTACTTAAACGCTTTCACTTCACCCGGTCTTGAGCATCCTCCACAGTAAAATTATTGGTGCTGATGTTGTCCTCCAAAACGTCCAGCCTATTTTGGGCCGTCCACTGGACGTACCCTGGTATGTTTTGCTCCAGACATGCGACCGACGTACTCTTGTGGCTTCCTCAAAACGTGGTCATACCATCGCATTAATATTCATTCATAATTATTCTGTTATTACTACCGCAAATATAAGTTTCATCATTATCATCAGCTGCAGGATGTTCAACTGACGAATATAGACCTCCCCCAAATATATGTTTACTTTGTAACAATTCCGCCCGGTATTCACTACTTGGCTGGATACTTGCTGGAATAATTAAGTATTTTGTTATTTTATACTCTTGATATTAAGATTTAGTTCTAATATGTTGTCTTTTGGTGAAAGCTGAGTATGCCCCTGTTTAGCGCACATATCAGAAATGTACCTACTTATATATAGAATTGATAATGTTGTAATATGTAGTGCTGTGGGTGTACCTTCAAAATAAATAAATAGATACAGGCCGCTTCCAACAGGTCGATCTGGAAATCTTTGGGGGAGGCCTATGTTCAGCAGTGGACGTCCTATGGCTGATGATGATTCACTATTCATGATATTTGGATTTAAAAGGTTGATGTCAGACAGGCAGCCGGTCGTAAAATATACTATGCCAAACAAATATCATTATGCCGAACCCTTTCTGGACCATGCTCGAAAGAGACACATTGAAGTGGGATAAAGGCGGATGGTGAGGAAGGATTCAAACATCTTTTTAAACCACATTGCATAACTAAATCACAGGAAATTGACAAAGCCGATAATAATTCATTCACTTGATATTACGGAGATTTAAGACACGTGCTTACATTTTATTATCATGTATTTAAATGTGTAAACAGTACAGGAGACTTGAAGTACATTTTACTGTACTTGATAATCGAATATTATGAAGTTGGCAGCGTTTGTCACTAAAATAATTCAGTCACTTGATATTACAGAAATATAAGCCACGTTCTTACAAAATTTTATCATCATGAATTTAAAAGTGTAAACAGGTGTTAAAGACTTGAAGTACATTTTATGAGTGCATAAAAATGTGGTACGAAAACGTTATAAACGTTAATCGGATTTTCTTTACCGAGCCTTAGATATTTAACTATGGGTTATAATACTTCGATAGGTACTTGGCACTAACAAAAAAATAATCGTCAATAAACGGACGCTTATTAGTTTAAGTTTTGTTTCGAATAAGTTATATTATTGAGAACTCCTAGTCCCAGTCTAGTGGCAGCATATATGGGCTGTGCAGCGGGAGGTCCTAAGTTCGATTCCCAGATCGGGCAAAGCAAACTTTCTCATTTAATTTGCCCGGGACTGGATCCCGCACACAGGGGGTTGACGTCAGGCAGGCAGCCGGACGTAAAAACTAAGCCAAATCTATTCTGCAGCATGCTTGAAAAAGTGTGTTGCGCTGACCCCAGATAAGATGGGATAAGGGCAGTTAGAAAGATTGAAGAACTCCCGAGACAAAGAAAAAACTAACAATAACAACAATTTCCAAATGCCACATAAGATACTACGCAACCAAACTGAAACTTCACATGCAATGCCGTGTTTCATTTCGTTAGCTGCTTTTTATATTTGGTTGTATAACATTCATTCTTTCGTTCATAAACGTTAGATTTGCTAACCAGAAACAGATGTGTAGATAATAACGCTCCTTGTTTAAACAGTAGTTTAAATTGGAACGACTAATTAAGAGCATAGAAATTTAAATGAACGTCATTCAAATTGATGTGATTGTGCATAATGATAACTCAGAATACTGCAAAATTTATGTGATTTAGGCAATAATAGAGACAATAAATTAGTAAATAAATTCTTGGAATACATTAAGTCTAACAATCACAATATATGATTTAAATTGTTCCGATACTATACCAGACTTTTAACACACTCAATTACGACATAAGGAGTGAAGGACCGAGTTTTGTTTAACAGGCTCATTCGATCTCATTCAATAATGCCATTTAAATGCGCTCCATTGTCAGTTACATATGTGCTCCCGGTGATACTCCTTGCTTGGTCGCTTGCTAAAAATAACACAAGATTTGCAACCTCTTCCGGTTCAGCTATGCGATTAAGAGCTGTTAATTTCTGCATTTTATCCCATATAATTTTCTGATGAGCTTCTGATACTCCTGAATTTTCGACTATATCAGTTTTAACAGGTCCAGGATTGACAGTGTTGACACGGACTCCCTTTGAAGCTAACTCCAGGGCCACGCATTTTGAGAAATGATCCAAACATGCTTTTGAGGCGCAATAAGCAAAATTTTCTTTAGATATTGGTTTCAGAGCAGCTATACTGGATATATTGATAATGTTTCCTTTCGTTTCAATAAGATGGGGTGCTGCAAGGTGAGTGATCTGAACGACTGCTCGTACATTAGTAGCCATGACTCGATCAAATACAGGAATACTTTCACTAGAGAGTATACTCATAGCTCCACTGATTCCAGCGTTATTCACTAATACGTTAAGTTTTCCAAAATGGGTGATAGTTTCGTTCACAATTCTTTTAACGTCGTCGTTATTGCTTACATCTGCAATGATTACCAGAGGTTTGCTGCCATTTTTCTCGCATTCTTGGCTTACATTTTGCAGCTTTGTCTCATTTCTTCCAACTATTGCAACTGTGGCTCCATGAGCGGCAAATTTTATAGCTATGGCAGATCCAATGCCGGAACTACCACCAGTCACTAACACTACTTTATCGGTAAAATTCATGTCGATGCGTACGGTATCAAGAGCAAAAGCCAACTGAGCAATGTTAAACAAACGAGTTAAGTATCGACAAAATTGTTTTATCGTATTTATAACGCTAATCAGGTTATACACACTAGTAATATAAATGCGAATGTCTGTTGGTTTATCAGCAAGACTTTATTTTTAAATTAATCATTCAGTAGGTGAGTGGAGTCTACTTAGGTATAGTAAGATTTTGGTTTCCGATCCCAAATTGAGCAATAGCAAATAAGTTACTAGAGATTAGTATATACATATAATTTTTTTTATAGCAAAGATTGGCAAACGAGCGCCTCGGTCATATGATGATAAATGATCTTTACCACAGATTTAGGCGATTCATACACGCCGCGCTCCACGCTGCGTAGTGCGTGGCGACTGGCGACAGAGCCACGCTCGTGGTCCGGAAGTGCAGATCTGCATCATCATGCAGCTTTTTTCGCACAAACGCGCGGGGCTGCAGTTTAGTGTGTGGTGGCCCAGGGGTCATTTTACAGCAACTGGCGGTGGTGATAAATAAATGATAACACTGCGCGTGAATGCGTTTTTTGTGTGCTGCATTACGCGTTTTTCAATGCAAAGATACTTACAGGCAACGTAAGAACACGCATTTCCGCGCTACGCTGCGTAATGCAGGGCAGTGTGCGAATCGCCTTACATCTATAATAGCACATAATTTATGAGCATACAAGACTTCAGAAAGAGACACTCTCTTTCTTAGTAAAAATTATAATTAATGCAAGGTACTCAAAAATAGCAAGTGACAGAATGTTCATCATACATAGTGCAGGCGCAAACTCATAATATAAGATGTTATTTGCCTATAATCTTTATAAGGTTTTGAGTGGTAAGACAGTTAGGTCTACAGTACGATTGAGCCGGTTCGGCCGGTATGATACCACTGTCTCACAGAAAACCGACGTAATGTGGCAGCTCGCTGTTGCGTTTTGTTTGGTGAGTGAGATTTCCGGTGGCCCAAGTCCCTACCTTCTCCAATCCGTATGTCCCTTATTTTAGGTTGGCAACGCACCTATGATTTTCTTGTCTTGGGTGTCTATGGGCGATAGAGATCACTTACCATCAGGTGACTCATCTGCTTGTTTGCTATAAAAAAAAAGACGCTAAAGTCTCCGAGGTTGAACACTAAGGGCGTCTTGCACCGCTTTTACTAATGTAGAGTTAAACCTAACCTCGATTTATCCTACAGATCACTCCTATCTTTAACTCAAGATTTGGGATAAATAGAGATTTATCGCGGAGCTGCAAGTAGCACTGAGTGTGGTTGCTCATCCGTAAATCGAATATCAAGTACATTTGAAGAGAACGCATTACAAGCAGAGTTATGTATGTCACTATGCTCTCTGCAAACATTCCAAATTTTACGCAAGATATGATAATCATGTATTGTGCTATTAATTTAAAAAAGTTTGCTTTTATCGGCCAAAGATAAACAGTTTCTGTTGATTTCGTTTTCAAGGTTTTTTCAACGACGGTCACGTCACATATACACAGAATTTGTGTAATATAGAGTAGTAATATAAACTCACGCCCGTATCCCGAAGGGGTAGACAGAGGCGGAGTAGCGGACTAAAACACCCATATTTTGTTGAGCTTAGTTCCGTCCTAAATGTGACAGAGGGCGATCCTATCGCCAAATTGGGCACAACTTCCAGACTCCGAGCTGATACTGAAAAATCTAATATCACTTTGCCTGACTCGGGGTTCGAACCCGAGACCTCAGGACGATAGCCATACCGCGCACGCAATACCACGCCACCGAGTCAGACATAATACCATATTTGAAATTAAGTCATGTTTGGAACTACAAAAGCCCTTGTCCCTCTAACACAAAGTAAGTTCTGTATATTCGATATTATGCATGTGGAAGATAGGGTAGGCCTTTTGAATACCCGTAACTCCATCGCTCGCTTTGTTATGCGACAACGTGACATGTGGGTTGTGCTAAGATGTTTGTTAATAGACATCACAATCGTTTTGGATGGTATGTCTCATGTATATGAAGTTGTTGTAAAGTTTGTGATGGTCTTTACAATTATCATGACATCATCATCGTCATCATCATCAGCCACAGGACGTCCACTGCTGGACATAGGCCTCCCCCAAAAATAAACAAGGTGGACCGACGACCTGATAAAGGTCGCAGGAAGTCTCTGCAGGCCGCTTTCAACAGGTCGATTTGGAAATCATCATGACATTATTTGTTAATTACTCTATTCAATAAATAAGGATAGAAATTGTACTGTGGAATTGTACATTTCTTTGGTCAGGATTTATTCGTGGCACGTGCGACAAATTTAATTACAGTAAAAGTAATTCATGTTATTATCAATGGCCACGCGCGTTCGCTTATCATATCATACTTACAATGATGTGTATCATCGAGCTAATTTTATTCGTTTATGGACAATACATATTTTATTACAGCTTTTTAGTTATCACACAAATGTGCCAGTCAATGAAGCAAATTAGGGGGTCAAATTTTTGAGACAACTTTTATAATACCAAAATGAAGGGGTATACGAGTTTCCATCTTATTCTCTCTTATTTCGAAGTGAAATGTTAATTTGACTGAACTATTAGCATACATATGATTCACCAAGGAACCGTACACTCATTTTATCGCCCTTTGAACCGGATTATTTTACAATATATTGTTTTTATGAATTTGTCCTACCTTGCCATTTATTCTTAAATAACAGCTTCGCATTTGACGATTAAAACAATGACCACTGCCTAATTTGTAATTTCGTATAAAAATCTGACATTATTCCCGCTGTCCTAGGCCGTTTTTAAGGATTTTTTTTTATTGCATATGATAAATGCAATGTCCGACTTTAATAATATACTTTCTCATAAAAAAACGGAAAGGAATGATACATTGAATTTTGCTGTAGAAGTTATTTTAATCTCATTCCATGATGCCTTTTAAACAAGCTCCATTGTCAGTTACATATGTGCTCCCGGTGATACTCCTTGCTTTTTCGCTTGCTAAGAACAATACGAGATCTGCAACCTCCTCCGGGTCAGCTATGCGATTAAGAGCTGTTAATTTCTGCGTTTTATCCCAATTAATTTGCTGATGAGCTTCTGAAAGCCCCATGTTTTCAAATATATCCGTTTTGACAGGTCCAGGATTAACAGTATTGACACGAACTCCCTTTGAAGATAACTCCAGGGCCACGCATTTTGAAAAATGATCCAAACAAGCTTTGGATGCGCCATACGCAAAACCTTGTTTATATACTGGTTTGAGAGCAGCTATACTCGATATATTGATAATGTTACCTTTAGTCTCAATAAGGTGGGGTGCTGCAAGATGGGTGATGCAAACTGCTGCTCGTACATTAGTAGCCATAATTCGATCAAATACTTGGACAGTTTCACTGGAGAGTATACTAACAGATCCACCTATTCCAGCGTTATTCACTAAGACATTAAGTTTTCCAAAATGTGCAATAGTTTCATTCACTATTCTCTTGACATCGTCATCATTACTTACGTCTGCAATGATAACCAGAGGTGTGCTGCCATTTTTCTCGCATTCTTCACTTACGGTTTTTAATTTTGCTTCATTTCTTCCAACTATTGCAATTTTGGCTCCATGAGTTGCAAATTTGATGGCTATGGCAGCTCCAATGCCAGAACTCCCACCAGTCACTAACACCACTTTCTCGGAAAAATTCATATCCATGCGTAGGTACGAAACAAAAGCGTATGCCAATTGAGCAATGATGATGCACTCATGTGCATCACGAATTTATATTTGACGATAATGGTGTTTTATCGTATTTACAACGTGCTTATCAGATTGTACATACTGAAAGAGATTTAATATTGCTTACCTTTTGAATGTTTTTGTACATACTCCGTACAATATATAAATGCTAAATATGTGAATCTGTCTGTGTAAGGTATCATAATTTATTTTTTAAATGCATAGAATCACTCTTTATGATTACAGTATATTAAGTTACAGTACAGGTCGATCTGGAAATCTTTGGGGGAGGCCTATGTTCAGCAGTGGACGTCCTATGGCTGATGATGATGATTATGATATTAAGTTTAAGAAATCGGTAAGATTTTGGCTTCAAATCCCAAATTGAGCAATGATAAATGAATTCCTAAGGCTTAGTAAGGATTATTAAGTTACATTATTTTTTTATAATTACCAGAGACTTTCATAACAAAGCGAATCAACATTATAACAGGTAGATTTTGTTTTTAGCGATATACATTATTGAAGATAACATGAAATATTTCTTATCATTTAAGCCTCTTATATAATGCATTATTCCACAAAAACATTGGAACGATGCAAATAGACGGGACGACAGCGCGAAAGTGATCCAAAAGTTTGATCACGGTCATAAGTCATGCAGTCGTATTTGAAACATACGCGTTTCACAGAATATTCTAGGGTATAAATTATAATCAGTATCTTCGCATGGGAATAAGTAGTAGATGGCGTTACTGACGTTTGAGATTTCTTTTTGTATGGAAATTTGCTTGATGGTCCGTCGAGTGATGCTAACAGACTTGTGTATAAGAGGCTAATCTCTTGTGACGAACTCTTATACCTATATACCCTGCAGATGCAACTCCACATGAGATGCTCTTTGACTACATTCTTATTAAGGTTTCAGCTGCTGAGACTAAAGGCTCTGGGGTTGAGCCCGAATTTTATCAAGTTAGCAGCTTTATGTCACTATGCTCCTTCCAAACTTTTCAAATGTTACGCAAGATAATCGTGTAAAAGTTGCCAAATCCAAAATTTCTTCGACTGCTTATTCCAAGCAACGATAGAGCCTTTTTTGATAATTTAGTATTCAGCTTTATTAAGACCATGATCACATCATTTATGTAGTGAAGTGGTAGGCAGAGGCGAACTAGAAACACTCATTTCGCTTGGCTCATTTCTGTCTCAAATGTGATAGGAGACTATCACTATACATTCCACACAAAAACCAGACTCAGATCTGCGGCCTGAGCAGGAACATTTCTGACAACCGTAAATGTATTCGAACTCGATGCGCGTCTATGAAATTTGTATGAAATATTAACTAAACGTCATCAGTGCGCAGCGAACTCGAATAGATTTACATTTACATTAGTTTTTCGTGCTCGGGCTACTGATACTGAATAGAAAATCCTAATAGGTATCACTTTTCCAGCATACAACTACGCCACCGAGGCAGGCAATCTGATATTATTTGTCTATCTATTCAATGAATAAATCATAAATGTTTTATTTAATTTGTAAATACGATCTGCTTAGACTACGTTTTTTTTGTTTTTTTTTTGTTATCGCGGGGAAAAGAGATGGAAACGTCTGAGCGACACAGGACCGAGTCCCTACCACTATATACACCCTACACCAATACCGACTAAAAACCCCGCGGTGGCCCTATTCAGTGCTTTAGGGACGGCCCCGGGTTTCCTTAGACGAGAAGCGCCCAGGCTTCGACCGGAGCCGCCCCTGCGCGGTGCCGCCTTGCGGCCCGTCGAGTCATTTTTAAGTGAGTAAAAAATCTTATTAAGAACAAGAACAATTACTTGAAAACTACTTAAAACTGACTACACAAATAGGGAAGTCTTTAAACTTCATGTTAACGGAGAAGAAATAAAGTATTCAAAACATGAACCGCGGGCTAAAGTGGTGTATCGTATATTTTAATTAGTTAACTGCCATTTCACTTTCGTTTGTTTTTATATCATTTTCCCGGTAAAAAACGTTTATTTGCCAATAGGAAAACAAATTGAAAAGCGGTTTTACTTTCTTTAATTTAAAAGATATTACTTATACCGGTGGTCTAAAAGGTTTTATGCTGTATTTTTTCCTAGCTTGTCATTGATCTTGGGGCGTGAGATGGCGTCTTTAGCATACTAATGACTGCCGCTCTCCTTCATATTCCAAGGAACCTGTGAATGGCGACCTTGCCGTTCAGTCAGAGCTTCCGCATCATGTCCTTGAATAGCGAGCGCCATACTTAATGTGAAAATGCCATCTTCATGACTCATAATGTCATGTGTCTGTATCATTTATAAAATTCCTATTTAGTTTTTAAACTAGCAGAGATTTAATGAATATTTCAATAGCAGGATAATCGTTGTAAGAATTGTAAAATGGTAAAGCTATGGTGGTGGTAGTTTTAACTTCATCATAAATGGACTAGCTTGGCAGGAGTAAGACCGGATAGTACTTGAAAACTGTACCGTCCAAATACAATGCCGTCAGTCATGGACACCATGATAGTTGCTAGGATTATGCCAGCTTGCAGTTACAAACATCTACAATCCACTGACTGAACGCAAAAGTCACATAGGTCAAATTATTCATATAACTTATAATGTCTTTAAGGATGTTAGAGCTGTAGTAAGAAGCATATTATCATGATAAATTAGAATGACAAAGCCTTACATTAAATAAAGACCACTTGTTGGTGGCACTTGTTGCAATATTATAATAATATAGGTCAAATGAAACCCTTTAGCCGCACTATGAAATGAATCTATGCCTATGAGAGTATTGCTATTGTCGAGGCGGAATTATGCAACCGCAGTAATTGGAAACGATCGTAGCTACTACATGCAGTAAAAAAGCGAAATGAAAATGGAATGTTACGGCTTGAAAGAACGGCTTTGTCGATTGGAAGAAAATTAAAAAGTAACGACAATGAGTACGCCACAAAAAAGTGTTGCATTTTAAAGATGCAAATGGGTTGAGGAAAGACCTTTGCCTACTGTAAGAAAAAAGAGGAACAGTCAAAAATAGCTAATAATAGTTGAAAATCTTCAGTAGTATTTTTGGATCTGTTAAATTATAATACTACGTTTATAGACGAGTAAAAAGTGACAGGGTTTTAATCATCTTTTCACAACCACAGCAAAGATAAATTCATGCTGTTAATACTAATGGAAACGATACCTGAAATTAAAATTATATCAGTAGAGACGCTGGCGGTTCTTCAGGAAAAGGTTTATTTCGATAATGGCTGAATAGCGAAGTGTAACTTGAAAAGACGTTGCGGGAAACTATGACAATGGATTATAAAGACCATAATTCAGTTGTATTAGTTTTAACATTCTACGCCGTATCTCTACCTATTCCTATCCTGTATTATAATTTTAATAACAGAATGTTTTACTTTGCTTAGTTCACTGGAATAGGTATGCGGGGTACATTATTACGTAATAACGTCCTTCGTCGAAAAAATGACTTTCCCCTTCACCTTGAATTCAATGTAAATAAACATTCTAGTGATATTTGATGCATAAATCATTTATAGAAGCCTCTAGAATGCAGGGTTGTTCGTCCTTTGAGTGGGTTAATTGCTTTCTCGGACCGATCCGCATCGCCCTCAACGTTTTAGTTTCCGAGCGAAATTCGCTATTAAATTTTGGGATCATACATGTTCTACAATGAACCAACGGATATTTTGAGATAAGATTAAATTACATGAAAGTTACGTTGCCACCGATTAATTAATTTTCATGGCGTTTATTGTCATTAGTTTACTAAGTTTATGTCAGTAACATTTTTCTTGAGTATTTTATAACAATTTCTTGATAAAAGAAATGAATCTGAAACTGAAACTGGCGATTTTGAATTTCCCGCGGTAAAAGCCGTGTAGTACAAATTACTTAAGTATTATAACAGTTAAGGTCAATTATTACATATTTTTGAATTTATTAGATACATTAATAAAGGTAGTAGACTAAGGCCTAACCCTATCATTAGAGGAAACCCGTGCCCAGCAGTGGGACACATATTACAGGGCTGATATTATTATTATATTATTATTGTTTTATATATATTTATAAAGATACTAGCTGACCCGCGCAACTTCGTCTGCGTAGGAGAGAGAGGGTTGAAAGAATGAGTTGTAGGCACCTATAATCCAATAATTATAAAGGAGGTAATGAGATGATCTACTTTGGTCCGTTTTCGCCAGTCACCCCGACAGTCACCCTGTCGGTCAACTCGTCGGTCATCCCATCTATCTGCTCGATTGTCACCCCGTCTGTCACCAGTCTGTCACCCAGTCTGTCACCCCGTCTGTCACCCGTGTGTCACCCGTCTGTCACCCTGTATGTCACCCGTCCGTCACCCATCTGTCACCCTGTATGTCACCCGTCTGTCACCCATCTGTCACCCAGTCGGTCACCCCATCTGTCTGCTCGATTGTCACCCCGTCTGTGAAATCTCTAATATCTGGAAAATCTTTTTTCACGCACCGTCGTCATCTACCGGTTTGTAGTACATGCTATGTATCAGAGATGGCGCTGTATGTGAAAAAAGATTTTCCCGCTTTTCTGTTGAATCCTGAATTTTCTTTGCTATAAACCTCACGGAGCCCGAGACCTTTCCAACGAATGCAAAACCGTGGAAATCGGTTCGTGCGTTCTGGAGTTATAGCGTCAGGAAGGAAAACCCGACTTATTTTTATATAGTAGATTTATAAAGATCTTACAATAATCTTAAAATAATTATACTTCTAATACTCGTTGTAATAACGTCGTAACATAAAGCTAAATATTTTGCAGTCTTTCACATTTTTTGTGATATTTCGGTCGCTTATTTTGGTCACACTCAGATGTCCGTTAGAGCGTAAAATATTTAATTATTAGCTCGGTTAGATCTTTATACATGGCAACAAAATATTGTTCAGGGAAGCGTGTTTTCAAGCATACGGGGCCATGCATACCTCAGTTAATATTGATACGAAAACTTGACGTGATGTTTGTGGGCTTTTGTGTACGGTTCTTTATACCCAACTACCTCTGCAGAAGAAGGATGTTGCTTTTCGAACGACTTTCAAAAAGGAGAAGGTCCTCAATTCGTCTGTATCTTTTTATGTATGTTACGCGATATCTGCGCCAAATGTGGACCGATTTTCAAAATTCTTTTTGTATTCGATAGAGGTTATTTCAAGGGTGGTCCAATATAAATTTGATTATGATCTGCTTTTTTGTGAAATATATAAATCCCTACAACGTTATAATATATTTTGCAATTGATTAACCATGAACTTTTCTTGATTCACATATGTATAATATTAGTAGGATTTATTTTGTTTATTTGATGTGTAATGTTTATATTCCTTAGAGAGGCTTAACGTCAGACAAGCAGCCGGTCTTAAAAACTAAGCCAAATCCTTTCTGCAACAAGCTTGAAAAAGTGTGCGTTGACGACACATTAAGGTGGGATAAGGGCAGGTAGAAAGAAAGATTTGGTGTGTAATGATTACTTTTCTAATTAAATGTGACTCGATCCTTAATGATACCTATAGCAATAAAAGTGTTTATAGTCACGGGCGGCTCGGCCTCCGGTGGCCCATATGCTTGTAACATGTATATGTGTCGCCTCCGATGACAAACACGGTATCATGCAATGTTTTTATTTTTGGAATAGTCTGAAGTTTTCTTCTTTTATTACAGTTCGTTTCTATGCCTGGGGCATTTGAAACGACGAGATTAATATGAAGAGTCTCTGAAACAAATATTTATATATTGAAACCCTGTATTTATTTTTGGTAGAATAATTGAAAAATATTTTTATCCGCTGCTACATTGCGGCGCGCCGGCTCGGGATTCATCGGTGCGTTATCCGATATGCAAGTTGCAACAAACAATGATTTTTTAGCTTCCAGTTAGTAAAACCGTATACGTTTTCCATGTACCAGTTTTTTAAACTTCGATTTATTTACAGTCATAAGCGGTAGAGTCACAAGCCAACGAGTCATGACTCATAAGGCAAATAAAACACGGTAACACATGCATTTATAAGTAACATAATAAAATTATTACGTATCTACATATATGATATTTTTTTAAATAGATTTAATCGAAATAAAACTATTTTATACGGATTCTATCTTTCTTTCTACCTACCCTTATCCCACCTTAATGTGGGGTCGGCGCAACATACTTTTTCAAGCATGTTGCAGATAGGATTTGACTTAGATTTTACAATCGGCCGCCTGCCTGACGTCAACCCCCTATGAGGGATCCAGTCTCGGGAAAATTAAATTAGAAAATTTGTTTTGCCCAACGTGGGAATCGAACCCATTAGACCAAGGAGGCGACTAAATTTGGATTCTATCACGAAAAAAAAATTATAGAATCCGTATAAAATAGATTTATTTCAATGTATGTATAACGTTCGCTTAAACTTAATAAAAAAATTAAGTAAGCTCTTAAAGTGTGAGCCTTTTTGAATCGGGGCTATGTGGTATAAAGTTAGTTAATGATTTAAACAGAAGTTTCCTAAATTATCTTAACGCAGTCGATCTGAAAATCTTTACAGTATCTAATGGTTAAAAGATGATTACTTTATTTATACGCAAACATATAGATTTTTTATAAATAGCAAGTGTGACCCAGTAAAGGGTACAGTCGAGGGGCACCCCCTGTTGAACAAACACCTTCCTCTCCCCTCTGTCTATTCTAGAGGTATATTAATACACGTATCCTAGCCAGTTGTGTACAATAGAGGTTCAATACGAGCATTTTATGTTTTTCCAATCGATATGATTTTTAAAATAATCGTATTTCTTATATCGGCTAAAACTAATAAAAAAAGTTTAAAAAGGGTGCTGGTTAGGTATATCTGGAGTCTTAAAAGCTCGCCAAAGATTAAATGACTTAGAGAAGGTCCATAATTATTATAGCGTTTTGAATAGAAAAAGAAATTCATTTGGTCAGTCTCTACTATAAAAAAGTGATATTAGTTTCTATTCAGTAATCAACCTGGAGTCTGCAATTTATGCCCGATATGGTGATGGGCTCGCGGCCTACCACATCTGGAAGGGTAATAAGCTGGGCTAATGTGGGTGTTCTAGTTCTATAGTTCACCTCTGCCTACCCTTTCGGGGATGGAGACGTAAGCCTATGTAGATCCACAGAAATTTCCATATTGCATCTTGCAACTTTGCTACATTTGCATATGGATGTAGGTATTCTACACAAGGACACATCGTTAACGAGTGATTCATTTGGTCTTGTAAATTGATTTGAACTTGCCAATAAATAATAACCGCTTCGACTGAGGATGCAAGCGTACAAACGTACAAATAATTTTGCATGACTATTTCCTGCCCGTTGAATTACTCATACAGAATGATAATTGGATTATCGTCTCTACATTGAATATCTATTGTTTTATGCTAATAAGAATTTGTGTAAATGAAATATTATTGTTGTGTTATTTAATACAAGCATGTTAGCATGCTCTCTCATGGGTATGCTCGCAAGTATTTGGACAGCCTCCGTGGCGCAGTGGGCAAGCAGCCGAGTACGAAGCGAGCGGCCGCAGGTTCGATCCCCGCACCGAGACAAATATTTGTGTGGCCCACAGATATTTGTTTCGTGTCTGGGTGTTGTGAGACCAAAAATCTCTCGTAGTTTCTGATTCCCACGATACAAGACTCGATCTAAGTGTGGGGTCAGGACTATGTATGTGACAGTTGGGTGTTATTTATTTATTTTGCAAGATCATTCCCATTCTATTCCAATGTACCCGTTAAGTGTGGTTTTTCTGCGTGGTAAAAAAAAATATAAATAATAATATTAGCCCTCTAATATTACTGTCCCACTACTGGGCACGGGCCTCCTCTATTAATGAGAAGGGTAAAAAACATATTCCCATGATATAAAGTTTCTAAGATTATTGTCATACTTTCGCAGTTAATTAGTATGTAAATAATTATTAGTATCAGAGAAAAATGGTGATAATTACCTATATCATAGGCGCCGTAACCCAAACGAAATATAACAATATTAAACATCTGTTTGAACTATATGAACTAAATGAAATTTTCAGAGTTTTGTAACTTACTCCATCTTAGTGTTATTTTAGAAACTGCATTATTAAATAAGTTTTCGTATCCCAACAAAATGAAATTGCATTTGATGATCCGTGCGGTTCAAAGGCGAAAATATAGCACGTGTGATTCACGCTGGACTGTTTTATTGCTTGTTAACCCTTTGCGGGATATCATTTGTTAAAGAAAATGTGCAAGATATTACATCCCAGAGGGGGGTTGACGACAGGCAGGCAGCCTGAAAACTAAGCCAAATCCTTTCTGCGTCATCCTTAATTAAGTGTAATTGAGCCCACATTAAGGTGAGATAAAGGTAGAAAGGCAAGCGCAGCGTAGGACGTCCACCTACAAGGTGGACCGACGACCTGATAAAGGTCGCAGGAAGTCGCTGGATGCAGGCCGCTTCCAACAGGTCGATCTGGAAATCTTTGGGGGAGGCCTATGTTCAGCAGTGGACGTCCTATGGCTGATGATGATGATGATGATGAAAGGTAGAATGAAAGATAATGTATTAATTAATTTGTTTTTAGAAAATTTACTTTTGTGAATATTGTGTTTCTCATAAAAAAATATAGCATTACATGTGTGTTCCCGTAGATGGAATTATATTTAGATCTATTCTTTATAATATATGTCTGTAAGTATGACGAGTGATCGTAAAGATTTCTGTAGCCCGAGCACGAAAAACTAATGTAAATGTAAACTCGCTGCGCACTGATGACATTTGATTAATATTTCATACAAATTTCATAGACGCGCATCGAACACGAATACATTTACGGTTGTCAGAAATTTTGCTGCTCGGGCTGCTGATTATTTACTAGAGCATCATACGATTTTTATTTCAAATTGAAATATGCGGCCTCGGATATAAGAATTTTCTGCTATATCCTCGCATATGATGTGCGATCTAAATAGGGCTCAAAAAAGGCATGTGTGAAAGGAATAAACACATGTCATTTTATCTTCTTTTGTTATTATCGTCTCCCACATGGGGTTAAAGAAACGAAGAAATAAATACGTCGCAAACCTTGCCAATATCTATCTAATTTTTTGTTGCTACGACATGCGACGGGCGTTTTATAAAGAAGTAACAAAAATTTAAAATATTTTTTGCCAAATGTCATTACAAACAGAACCATTATTGCTATGGATGTTTTTAAATCTCAAAAGGTAGATAAATAATAATCACAAGTTTAAAACCTTAACAGACCGACTTCCAACGTCGGCGTCCAACGGCGTCACATAAATATGTTACATAAGCGTATGGGTCACCGGAGGCCGAGCCTAATACTAATGTACAGTTAAACCTTAACTCGATTTATACAGCTCACTCCTATGTTTAAATCAAGATTGTGATACAGATTTATCGCGGCGCTGCAAGTGGCTCTAAGATATTTGAATATTTTGCTTTTATACCGGTATGATTTTGAAGTAATTCTTGTATCTAAATCATATTGCAATTTTGCCCATTGATTTCATCGAAGCCATACGACCAGAAAAACCAATATACATGTATAGGACTAGGGTAAAGGACGAATAACGACGGTATAGATCGGAAAGAATGATTGTAGACGCCGCAAACGTTTTATTATAACGACAGCCTCCGTGGCGCAGCGGGCGAGTAGCCGGCTGTGAAGCGAGAGACCGCGGGTTCGATTCCCGCATTGAGACAAATGTTTGTGTGGCCCACAGATATTTGTTTCAAGTCTGGGTGTTGTGAGACCGAAAGTCTCTCATAGTTTCTGATACCCACGATACAGGTTATACCTAGTGTGGGGTCAGGACTAGGTGTGTGACTGTTGGGTGTATTTATTTATTTATTTATTTCCATGTCAAACAAGGGGGGAGATCTCAATAGACTTTCATTTAAGCTTCAGAGCGCTTCGAAATCAAAACGATCTTTCTACAATGAACATTATCACATAACATAACATAACATGTGGACCGATCTTCAAAATTCTTTTTGTGTTCGATAGAGCATATTTCAAGGGTGGTCCCATATAAATTTGGTCACGATCGGATTTGAAGTCGGTCTATTAAGTTTTTAAACTTGTGATTATTTTCGAGCGACTTCAAAAAAGGAGAAGGTCCTATTCGTCTGTATTTTTTATGTATGTTAATCGATGTCTCCGCCAAATGTGGACCGATTTACAAGATATTTTTTGTTTGATAGAGCTTATTTCAAGAGTGACCCCATATCATTGGATACATTTTGAAGCCGGCCCATTAAGTTTTTAAACTTGTTAGTAAATAAGCTTTAATACCTCTTTTTTAGGGTTTCGCAGCCTAATAGCATATAGCATTGCTATGTCCGTATGTCTGTCTTACCTCTATTTATCTCAGATACCGTTAGTAATAGAACGCTGTAATTTGGCATGGTTACATATGAATCATACCGAAAAAGTAGTAAAATAAAGAACAATTACGTGCCTACATCGGTATCGTAGTTGTATTTCGGTACGACCACAGTCCCGAGGTCTCGGTTTCGATCCCCGGGTCGAACAAAGTTATATTCGGTTTTTTCAATTCAGTATCAACCCGGAGTCTGGAATTTTGTGCCCGATATGGCGATATGTTCGCCGCCTATCACATCTAGGACGGAACTAAGCTCGGCGATATGTAGATGTTCTAGTTCGCTAGAGCGCCTCTACCTACCCCTTCAGGGATACATGCGTAAGCTTATGTTGTGTTATGTTTACGTGTTCCTCTTGAGTTCTAATTGTCAAATGAAAATTCATCCTTTGTATCAATTATTGAAATATAATTTAGCCGTATTATTATTCGCGCATAAATGCAGTCATATATTCGGCACTAGTGATAGGGACCGTCAATAACTGGATTATGAACTAAGAACACACTTATAGCTCTGCCGCCCCTTCAGATACTCCGCACTCATTGCGTTGTAAGTATAACTTAAGTATATTCAAATTCAAAGTTAAAATGTTAATACGTAGAGTATGAGTATCAAAAGTTATATTGCCTTATTTTATTATACAAATTATTATTATCTTATTTTTTGTATACAAACAAAAATATGTGTAAAATGAGTGTATTTAATATAAATAGTTTTACATTATATTTGTGAAACCTATTAATGACAGAAAATCGGATTAATTCAGCGATACGTTATCATTAATCGCACTCATACTTTATCTTATGATATCGAAACTTAATATAATTATAAAAGATTACAATAATTCTTTTCACAATAGACATCCAAAGAAACGAACACATTGAACAGGGGTATTTAAAGAGTCAAAGTTCCAAGGGGTAGGTAGTTAGGTAACGTCACGGTCTCCCTCCCTCCAACTACGGGCAAGGGGTCGTAACCTTTAACCACTTGCTTACGTCCTTCGTCAAAATAAATCATACCTTAATCGATATTTACATTGAATTCAAAATAAAATCCTCACCGCGTTTAACCTGTTAACGTCCTTAATTACTCGCACGATGAGTTACAGCACGGACAGGTACCACTAATTGTCCACTTTTTGTCACGGTTGTATTAAATAAATAAATTTAACATCCCATGAATTAATACACAATAATAAACAATATAATCACTACAGAAATAATGTTTATCGCGTTTCGGATTGGTTACTTAATCATTCCACATGAAGATTTTTACCGGTCAAATACGCGGGCAATGTGAAATTCCCTCTGCGTCTTTCAGAGGACTGAGGGCTGAAGCCTACGGGAAAATATCAAGCCTCGACCGGGATTTGGATGAAAATAATGCGTTGGAGGGAGGCGGTGCGCGCTTGCTCGCTCTCTCATAGACGTGGACCGCGAATGAATCAGAAGAGGCAGGTTATACCTCTCTCGGATTCTGAACAGCGTTCGGGATGCGACGAACTTATACGAAGGCCCTCGACGACAGACGATTAGACCTCCACAGTCCGCAGCCGAAAGCTCAATGAGCAACGATAATTCATTACGGGAAGGACATTTGCTAGTTTTGAATCCTACCTGAGTCTTGTCGAATTATTGATTCACGGTTGAACGACTAATTTGCGATTTGAATTCAATGAATATACTGTGTCTATTTCTAATGTCACCTGGTAACTGGTAGTAACTTTTCTTTCTACGTGCCCTTATCCCACCTATTGTGGTCGGTGCGACACACCTTTTTAAAGCATGTTGCAGAAAGGATTTGGCTTAGGTTTTACGAGCGGCTGCCTGCCTGATGTCAAAATACCTCTGAGGGATCCTATGAGGGAGTTATTAGTAATAATATTTCGAAGAAACTCGTAAAGTAATCCACTCTACAAAATAACATAACATAAGCTCACGCCTGTATCCCCGAAAGGGTAGGCAGAGGCGCACTAGCGAACTAGAACACCCACATTTCCGAACACCCACATGCCGAGCTTAGTTCCGTCCCAGATGTGATAGGGGGCGAGCCTATCGCCATATCGGGCACAAATTCCAGACTCCGGGCTGATATGGAGAAATCCAATATCACTTTGCCCGACCCGGGGATCGAACCCGAGACCTCAAAACCGTAGTCGTACCGAAATACCACCACGCCACCGAGGCAGTAAAATAACAATACGAAGAAACCAAGACTTAAAATGAATATGATATAGATCTTTGAATGGAAATATATAGAGGAAACAAGTGAAATCAGTTAAATATTTATAAGTTTTTCAAAAATAACAAGCATATATATGCTGTGGATAGAACGATCTTGAGTTTAAATCCTATGCAGAGCAAAAAACAGGTTTTCTAACAATTTGCGCGGGACCGGATCCCCTGGAGGGGGCTGACGTCAGGCAGGCAACTGGTCGTAAAAGCTAAGCCGAATGCTTTCTGCAACATATTTATAAAAGTGTGTAGTGCTGACACCTCAATGGAGTGGGACGAAGTAAAAATAATTTAAAGGATATCAGTAACTTATAAGAGCAGGAATAACGTCATTATACTGTATAAGACACTTGGCACTGGGATGGGACTAAAATATGTCTCCTTGTTGCTTTGTTTACATCAAGTCTGACACAACATTGTCACACCTAAACACGTTTTCATAGTGAATTATCGTTTGCTTAAAGTTAAAGGAAAACCGCGTAAGGAAACGTGGATACCTGAGAATTGACTCATTGAGCTGAGAGTTCCTAATAATATAGAGGTGATATCATATTTATGGCTTGCGTAATTCTGCGCGTATTGTGCGGGTTATTGTTGTTGAAGTTAAAAGCTCTGCGACTATGATCGTAGTTTAGAAATTGGTACTCCTTTCCAACTATTTCATTAGTTGCAAAGTTATCGGGAAGTTGAATAAAAAGCATATCTTCAGATGTTCATCGTTGTGGAAGAACGCTTACAACCTTCTCATTCGCAGTAGAGTCAAGTCTCACTTTTTGACCGACTTCAAAAAACGAGAAGATAGTATTAGTAATTGTAGTTAAGGACAAATAAAAGTTATTCCTTTATTTCTTTCAATTTGTCTGTATTTTTTTTGTTTTATGTATGTTACGCGATATCTTCGTCAAACGTGGACGGATTTTCAAGATTTTTTTTGTGTTCGATAGAGCTTATTCCAAGGGTGGTCCCATTTGGTCACGATTGGTAAAGTTTTGAAGTCGGTCCGTTAAGTTTTTAAATTTGAGATTGTTGACCAAAATGTAGGGTTTGTAAAGGCTACTGGAATGTAGAGATAGGCCTTGTAGAGATTCCTTCTTCTACCTACCATTATCCTACGTTACTGTGGGTTCAACGCAACATATTATTTGAAACATGTTGCAGATGGATTCAGCTTTAAATTTTAAGACCGACAGTCTGCCTGACGTCAACCCTTTAGGCAACCAGTCTCAGGCAAATAGTGTTGGAAATACAGCTTTGCCCTGCCTGGGATTCGAACCCAGGATCTCCCGGTTTACAGCCCGAACGCCCATTTGTTTTTTACTTTCTACAAAATCTCATCGTATACGGCAATCGACATTGATAAGTGGACACAAATCGATAGACTATCTTAGTTTCTATCGTTACTCTCCTGGGACCTTGTATTGGACGTAAACATTTCTCATTTCTGTGAAGTGGATTTGAAACATGAAATTAGATTTTGAGTAGTTTTAATCCCATGTCGACTAAATCGATTTATGTACCCACATGATAACATATAGTTATTGTTTTATGTAATCCCCTAAAGGCGCGTCTCCTGCAACTGTTTTTATTGAAACAAAGCACAAAAATATATACACAAAACTGTATGTTTGCTGCAAAGACTTCTATGTATACTACTAGATTGGCTGTTCGGTACATAGAATATGCGCACTAAGTCTCTGTTAATCGACCTCAACTCACTATATAAATCTGCTCTTTTCCTTAGCCGTGAAACGTCAAATACTTGCCGTCATATGCTACAATTTTACTTCGAAACAGCTTGTCTAGTAAATACATAGAAGCCTTTGGTTTGCTGTCTGCTGGTAGAACAATGGAAATGTGTAGCGAAACCATGTTTTGCGTAGGTGTTTTGTGTTGTGTTCTAGTCCAGGAGACACGGCTTAACCCGTCGGAGGCGGCACATATAGAGGTATATGTTACATAAGCGTATGGGCCACCGGAGGTCGAGCCGCACGTGACTATCTACTAGTTTTTTTGCTTATAGGCAAACGTTAGTACCCACCTAATTATAATAATACTGCCTCGGTGGCGTGGTTGTATTTCGGTACGACTAGGTACCGTCCTGAGGTCTCGGGTTCGATCCCCCGGCCGGGCAAAGTGATATTGGATTCTTCCATATCAGCCCGGAGTCTGGAATTTGTGCCCGATATGGCGATAGGCTCGCCCCTATCACATCTGGGACGGAACTAAGCTCGGCGAAATATGGGTGTAATAGTTGGCTAGTGCGCCTCTGCCTACCCCTTCGGGGATACAGACGTGAGCTTATGTTGTTGTATAATAATAAATACTTGGTAAAACACCTTAAGAGGCTCTAAATCGGCCGTTGGGTCAAGAGCCAGATACAGAAGGCAGTGTTATTGGACATGGCACGCACTGTGAGAGGGTTCCTCACTCTAAGCCCCTAACCGCCAGTGGCTTGGGTCTCAAGCCTCGTCATCGGGAGGGTGACATGTTTTTTTTTATTTAAATGTACCTATTTAAAAAAAAAATGTAAAAAAAAGATAAAATATTAGCCCTGTACTTATTACTAAAATGGGCCGCGCTGATGCGACTTCGCGCACATTAATATTACTACAGGCTACGACTCTAACATTATAGATTAAATAATTATTTCGGATGTCCTTACATCTTGGCTTAATAAATTGATTGATTCTATTCAAAGATCTTATCCCTTTCATTAACAAACGAACAAAATTGATTAAAGGAAAAAAAAAAAATAAGGATAGATTGAAAGTTATACTAAGGTACAGTGTAGTAATATTTTAGCGCTTTCTCTAATATTGGGCCTTTCCCACCTTGAAGAACGTTGGTTAGCGTCATTAGGCCAAAGGGATGGAATAGCGCTAGAACCTCGATCTCTAACTGGTAGAGCCACGCTGTTCTATCGTGTTTAGGTGTGTACCTAAAATGTCTGTAGACTGTGTAGTCTATAGACAATTTTGCTAACAGCATGATTAAGTACGCTCGATCACATTATTACTGCCTTACTTCTTTCTTTCTGCCCGGCGTTATCCCGGCCTAATAAGCAGGTCCGCCTTTCTGCTTAAAAGCTTCCTCTTCGCCCGGTCTTGAGGATGCTTTATAGTAAGATTCTCATATCCTCCAAAACGGGATGCACTCCTCGTACGATCTGGTCCTGACACTTGCGACAGCCGTACTCCTGTGGTTTCGTCAAAATGTGACCATATCATTGTAAGCGACATTCTTGCAGTTTATCCGCCACGTCGCCGAAACCATGACTACCGCGCGTGTAGGTACTAGGTACCTACTACATGTTACGTATTCGATGATCTAAGATTCGATTGATCGATTCGTGTAACGTTGTGCATTCACCGAAGCATAGAATATTATTACTGTCTTTCTGATTTTAATAAAACCTAAAACAGACTTTAAAAATGATTTCTCTTTCGAGTGGCACAGACTACAAAATGAAATTATATTGACCTTTCGAAGATTTACGGTAAACAAGCATAACACTTTTTTTATTGTAGAAAACGAGCAAGTGGGTCATCTGACGGTAAGTGATCTCCATCGTCCATAGACACACAATACAATCATGGGTACGTTGCAAGGAAATTGGGACGGGAGCGGGAATTTGAGCCACCGGAAATCTCTCACAGAAAGAAATACAACAGCGAGCTGCACTTTGCGTCGGTTTTCCGTGATACGACATAATTATCAAAAGACGAGTTTCGCCTTTTTTAAAGTCGGTTAAAACCGAAGTAAAGTTAGAGCTTGCTGCTGCTTTTTATAGCTGGGTCTCCTGCACTAAAACATTTTTTATCTATGGTCCATTGTTCTACGAGCAGGTGACAGCTAAAATTGTTGTTTTGCGTATGCTTTGTTTCGAAAAAGTTAATGCAGGAGATCCGGCTTTAAATTCTCTGAGGGCTTATTTGAAATATAACATAAGCTCACGCCCTTAGATTAATAAACTCACTCACGCCTTTACCTATCTCCGAAGATGATTCTCAAATCCGATTTCCAAATTCCAGACTCCGGGCTAATACGGAAAAATCCAAAATAATTTTGCCCGACCCGAGGGTCGAACCAAGACCTCAGAACGATAGCCGAACTACGCTCGCAATACCACTACGCCACCGAGGCAGTCAGGGCCTATTTGCTTCTTCCTTATATAAGTATTATGCATTCCGCGGTGGGTGGCTTGACTGTGTCTCTGAGATGCCCAAATATCTAAGGGGTGTGAACATAGTTGTAGTAACTCTGCTTTTCCTATACCGACTACGAAACCCGTGAGAGTCTGCAGTTCATGATCGGTCCCGAGGGACTACAGGAATATACTGAAAACTGAATTCCAACAAGAATTACCCCTAATTACGGCTCTACCAACCAAATAACTTGGAAGTGATCCATATTAGGATAGTGCATAAATATAAATACAAATAATTTAGGTATAAAAATACAAAACATGGTGTAAAATATTTATTCATTTTTAAAAACAAGTTGCCAATAAAAACATTGGGTGTGTTGTGTAGTAAAATCGTACCTTTCCTATCTAGGAAAATCAATTTCAGTTTTATTGAAGTATCAGATTTATTGCATCTTGCAATCAATGTACTTACGCCCGAATGGTCAAACGCTACTCCACTTTAACGGCTTCTTAAATTGATTTTCGCCATACAATTTTGACAGATAAAGCGGCCTTAAACGACATAAGGCGACCTTAAGTGTATGCACATTCGGCGGTTTGTTCTTTAATTTGTACAAAATATAATTGACTTGTAAAATATGTAAGTAACTGATTTCTTAAGTTTACGCGAATATTATACATTGAAATAAAACTATTTTTACGAATTCTATCACGATTAGGTTTTAATTATTATTCCCGACGTTTCGAAGGCGTTGCAGTCTTCAAGTCTGACCCGTGACAACGAAGACTGCAAAGCCTTCGAAACGTCGGGAATAATAATTAAAACCTAATCGTGATAGAATCCGTAAAAATAGTTTTATTTCAATATGTAAGTAACTTTAAATACTATCTAATATTGAAAATGCAATATTGTTAGACCTTCCATAACGCCGTGTTCGTCATGATTTCTTCTAATCTATCTTTACAATATTTACGGCAAAACGGGCACGAGCTGTGAGCGAGATAAAATAAACATTTGGAATCTCGTTAAAGTTGCTTATTATATATAGTCACCAGTTAATTGAACAAAAATATGCGTATAAACACTGGTAGTAGATTGTTTTCCATTTGATTAATTTTGTTTTGGAGTAAAGATAATTCGACGCATATTGGTCTACTATCGCATAGGACCTTTATTCTAGGTTTAAATATAATGTAAATGTATATTTTATAATTTCATAGAAAATTATTATACATCTCCATTTTCAAGATTCCAAAATATAGTAAGATAATATCCTGCTGAGTAACTAGCAATACATTGGTGATTATATTATAATTATTAATACACAAAAACTATAATGAGATTCATAAAGTCGTGGCGAATTTAATCGTAGTATTTATCAATGTAGATCAAAAAGGAATTAAATACCATTACAGGCTATGGTTGTCAGTCACAATTTATTTTTCACACTGCCCTGGAATGTCTTATAAAATATTTGGACGGAATATCATTAAAGCTACTTAAATAACATATAATATAACATTAAAATATAAAAAAATGTATTATTAAACTTGGTAAAATGTGTATCTATTAACCTTAGATATGAACAATACCATCACATCAAGGTATTAATTGATTTAGTCTGAATTTTCTTCCTTGATACTTTCAAATATATTTAGCTTAGTCAACATCAAATGTTATATTATAAAGCCGAATTTATGTGCGTGTTTGTATGTTTATTACTTCTTCACGCTCAAACATCTGGACCAATATTGATGAAATTTAGTATACAGGTAGCCATCACCCTGGATTAACACAGGCTACTTTTTATCGCGGAAAATTCACTTCCACACAAACAGAGTTGCAGGCAACAGCTAGTATATACATATATGCTACAGCTGCTTGATAGTTTAATATTACATATTTTAATACAATAAGTTTTAGATAAATTCATGTCATTTTAAGGCACTCTTAATACTACCACAATTTATAAATGCTTAAGATTAATAGAACTACTAATGATATGGAAGATTTGAGATAATGTGAGCTATTGCATTCATCGGAGGAGCAGTAGCATTCCTCCCAGTATACTCCATTCTCATACACTCCCCAGTTACAGACACCCGTTACTCCTGTCTCCGATATGGACGCACAGCGACGGACTACTTGACGCCATCTACCATCCCCTGGAAATTTTAATAGGACGCATTTCAATATTATAAACTGCATCGGTGACGTGGTTGTATTTCGGTACGACTACTGTCCTGATGACAGGACGGATCGGATTGATCTCGGGTCAGGCAAAGTGATATTTGATTTTTGCATATTAGCCTGGAGTCTGGAATTTGTGCCCGATATGCAGATAGGCTCACCCGCTATCACATCTGGGATGGAACTAAGCTCGACGAAATATGGGTGTTCTAGTTCGCTAGTGCACATCTTCCTACCCCTTCGGGGATACAGGCGTGGGCTTATGTATGTTGTGTATAATAGAGGTAGACTCATTGCTATGACAGAGAGCTTGGCAAGATGTGGGTGTTCTAGTTAACTAGTTCACTCTGCCTATCTCTTTGAGCACACAGGTGTGATTTTATACAGGTTGTTTCATAAAGTAGGTATCAATAACAATCCCACATACATGAGATCGATTTAAAGACTAATTAACATTGAAAAATAAAAATTAAACTTCATTCTTTTGATCAATTATTAAGCATGGGGATAATGATTGATCAAAAGAATTATGTTCAATTTTATTTTTTTAAGAATGAGGCCTGTAAATCGTCCCAATTAGCATAAGAATGTCTTTGTGTATGCTAAAAATAAATTAATTATATGTAGTTTTTAACTGTACTGTAACTGCTCCCGGCTCCTTTGCACCCATGATACTTCGATATCATAGGTCTATGGGCGGTGTAGATCACATACCATCAGGTGATCTATCTGCTGGTTTAACGGTATCTGCTATAAAAAAGGAACAAAAAAAGATCATCTTTGTACTAATTTAGAAAAAATACAACTCACATATAAAGCCCTTTGGCCCCTGTTGTGTCAGTTTCATACAAAACGCGCCTGGGGTACGAGACTCGTCGCTGCCACACTCAACGGCGATGTTGCTTTCTCTGTCAAATTTCTTGTAAGCACCGCATATGTCATCCCCCTTACTGTCTTGAGATGAGGCGCATTGGTAACATCTCACAGAATAAACTGTAACATTCATTATTCTGTTAAAAATGGAACAAGAAGACAGTTTGTTTTTAAAAATATGTATCACGTACCTGTGGCAAATGTACCGATTAATGTAACTAACATTATGACTACGTTGTTCATATTGGTTGGTATGTTTATTTGCAATGATTGTAATTTGTAAACGCTTAAAACTATGCAAACCAAATAATAATGGTATTACAGTGTAAAATATAGACACCAACGCCCAAAACGAAAACACAAATGTTTGATTTTTTTGACAGTATGATTTTTTAATTTCCTCCACAGGAAATCAACTAAGGTTAAATACTATGGTGACAAGTCATAAGTTTTAAATAAATTAGGACATAAAATGTATTTTGTCTTAACTTTATATACAATACTTTATATATAACAATTTAAAATAGAATGTTCGTTACCTAAAGTTCAGAATATTATTTACCAGTCACTAACCACCTTATATAAATCATAGAAGTAGGTAATCATAGTATTAAATTAATTTATTCAATATATATTATGTCTTCGTAATTACGTGAAACAACAATAATTGCGTTTATTTAATTATTTATAAAATCTTTACATGTGGACAATAAAGTGATAGCATAATGAACGAAACCCTTAGCTTCAAATTCAAACGAAGTTTTAAAAATCTACTACATACTCGGTTTTTTTATGTGCAGTGTTTACAATAATTTTAAAACTTATTTTATCTATTTTTATCACACCGAAAGGCTTCTTGGAAATCTGTATTGTAATGATGAATCTGTCTTTAAAGACCATAGTTGTACCATATGTTCTATTATGCCTATTTTCTTACGGTACGTAGATAACCGTTTTACTCAGGTCACGCCCAAGTACTGTTCATTATAAACTTATCGTGTTTTGCTTCTAGCTTACAGTTTAAAGTGTTGGAATTGCCGTTCAAGCAATGATCCCAAGTGTGCAGATCCATTTGACAACTCTACAGTACCAATGACGGATTGTACAAAAGAAAAGGGTCTTTCACACTTACCGAACGTTAAGCCGAGCATGTGTCGCAAAATAAGACAAAAAGGTAAATTGTTGGCATTTTAATTCGTTGTATACTTAGTAGCATTTTGAATGTTGTATTATTTCGAAGTTAGCACAAAAATAGTCAATCAGAACTAGTATTACAAAGGCGAAAGTTTGTGAGTGCGTTTGTATGTTCGTTACTTCTTCACACTCAAACGGCTGCATCAATTTTCATGACATTTTTTATGGAGGTAGCTGACACCCTGGATAAACTCATAGGCTACTTTTTATCCTGGAAAATAATTTCCACATGAACAGAGTCACGGGCGACAGCTAGTTTACCATAAAAGTAAACAAAACACCAAAATATAAACCTAAAGCCTTAAAGTAAAGGTGAAGTGAGAGGTTGTCAAATCGTTCCTGGCACTGAGATAACTGTTTAAGTGGCCCACAAATATTAGTTTTGGGTCTGGGTGTTGAAAGTCCCAAAAGTCTCTTAGTTCTTGATACTCAAGACACAAGACTCATTTTAGTGTCGGGTCAGGGCTATGTGTAACTTGGGTGTTATTTATTAAAAAGATAAATCACATCATCAGTACAAACCACATCTACGTACTTCTACTTCTAAGTACTTCAGGCATTGGAGTTTATGCAAGTTCGGTACAGACAGTAATTTCTTTATTGTTTCCCTTTAAAATGGGTTCAGCATAAGTTTTCAAAGCATATTTCAGAAACTATTCTATTTAGATTTTACAACTGGCTGTCTGCCTGATGTCAACCCTCTGGAGGTTACAGTCCCTAGCAAATCAAATAAGAAAAAATTGCTTTGATTCAAACCCAGGACTTCCTTGTACCCAGGCCATATACATGATATTATATACTGTCACTAAGGGTGACTTGCAGCGCTACTACTAATCTAGAATTACACTTCATCTCGATTTATTCTACAGCTCACTCCAGTCTTTTAATCAAGATTTGGGATAAATAGAGATTTATTGTGGAACTGCAAGCTAAACCAAGAAGGCAGTACTTTACAATAATAGTTAATGCACAGACTACATCTCTTTTACAGTAAATGGTGAATGGCGATACTTTCGCGATTGTGCATATTTAGGCGAGGTGGGAATCCAAGGTGATGAACGATTCTGCCTCATGAGGACCGGGACCTACAACATATTCGTAGAGTATTGCACATGCAATAGTAAGGATGGCTGTAATTCATCATCGATGCTGAGTCCTATGCGGTGGATGCTCTCGTTAATTATTATGTCTGCATTTATAAAATTTACATCAGAATGGCACAGTTTTTAATACAACAGCGGCCAGAGCAGGAAAATTTCTGACAACCGTAAATGTATTCAAACTCGATGCGCGTCTATGAAATTTGTATGAAATATTAACCAAACGTCATCAGTGCGCAGCAAACTTGAATACATTTACATTAGTTTTTCGTGCTCGTGCCAAAGATCCTTGGCAGACTTGAATATGTTGATAAGACAGCTTACAAAATTGTACTAAAGTGGACATCATTTATATTTTTTTAAATAAAATCCTAACTCAATGGTTAGTTGAGTCCAGAGGTAACTTTCGAACAGTTTAAATTAGGTAATATAAGAAGCCAATTTTCATAGAATATGTTAAGACTTCACAATATTTTTTATGTCAGCCATGGAAACAACAAAGATCTTGATGGCTTTATTAGTGCCTTTACTATGTACTTTTAAGTGTTACAATATATTTTTAATGACTGAATCAATGATATTTTGATGAATTAAGTATTCATAATATAATTTTTAAATTGAAACAGGCAACTAATGTGTTAACACAGTTATGTTTCACTTATACGCATATAATTATTATATTTACAGATAATATTGTAATATATAAATTTTTTTATAGCAGAGATTGGCAAACATGCAGATGGGTCACCTGATGGTAAGTGATCTCCACCGCCCATAGACACCCAAAACACGAAAAGAATCATGGGTGCGTTGCCAACCTAAAAGAGGGGAATGGAAGGGGATTGGGAAAGGGATGGGGAAATGGGCCACCAGAAATCTCACTCACCAAATGAAACGTGACAGCAAGCTGCCACTTTACGTAGGTTTTCTGTGAGACAGTGGTATCAAAACGGTCGAGCCGACCCATTCGTGCTGTAGACGTAACTGTCTACAGTGTGGCTCTACCACTTATAAAAATTTTCAATAATTGTATAACATATTATACATATCATACATGTATTGCTGTACAACTGGTGTCCCAGGGTCTCTAGTTTGATTCCCAGGTTGAGCAATGGGATATTAGGGTTTTCTGCACAAAGTGGAATTTTTGCCCATTAAGGCGATAGGCTCGCCCCGTATTACATGATGGGATGAAAAAATACTTGTCGAAATAACTGCCACTGCCACTTTACATCGGTTTTCTGTGAGACAGTGTTATTAAACCGGTCGAGCCGGCCCATCCGTGCTGTGGACGTAAATGTCTACAGTGTGGCTCTACCACTCAGTATATATATAAACCAAACCATTTTTTCTCTTTATTTTTAAAGGGGTTTTAATCCACAAGGGTACGCCAACCTCAGTTGTATTCTATTTTAAATGCCTCTAAAGTAAAATATTACTGTATTGTGTTGATATACATTATTTTACTGTTTTAATAAGTTTTGTAAAGTAGATTTTTGCAATTTTATTATTGCGAATATATCAGAATCTCAAGTCAAGAAATCACGGATAGGTTATCATACAGTTGCTCTATAGCTATTTCATTGTCACCATAGGTTTCTGTGATCACATTATCGAAGGAGTTTTTGGCCACCAAGGTTGTGGAAGAACTCGCAGTCTTGTTGGAACTTGATGCTTAGTCTGACAATTATTGCCATCGTCCGCGAACGCACCTGTCATCTGCCGGCCATGGCTAGCGCTGTTCAAATACTATCCCCCAGATGGTGCAGGATAAAGTCATCGCGAGTGATCGTCGGAAAATGAGTCTTAATATAAGTTACTCCATTTTACACTTTTTTTAATTGGAATTTACGTATTATTAACATAAATAATAATTATTTACATTCTTTGAGAGCCGCGGACCGGCAACAGTACCGGTAAAAACCGTTCCGTGAGTTCTTGTCATCATAGGGTCTACCATGTGTTTATTTGACGTTTCTCGCTATCGACTACGTAAAATAATTTGTATGAAAATCTTCAGTTCCCCGCGTAACCGCAAGAGGCGTTCGGGTGTTTGTTGTATAAATATTTTACGTAATCGCTAGCGAGAAACGTAAAAAACTCGTGTAGCTCGACCATGAGTTTTTTGACATTTCACGCTAGCGACTAAGTAAAATAATTTCTATGAAAAACATCAGTTCCCTGCGTAACCGATAGAGGCGTTCGGATGTTCTCATATAAATATTTTACGGAGTCGCTAGCGAGTAATGTCAAAAAACTCACGGTTGGCTTAAAGGTTGAGCTTCACTACAGTTATACTTTTATCATCGCACTTTGTACTATTTTTTTTATTCGGCAAAATCGCAGAATTTATATTTGACTGTATTATAAGCAACAACTTATATAAGCGTTGTGAACTTTAAAAAAATCTTATTTTATCGATTAAAAACTAAGTAGGTAAGTTTCAAATAAGAAAATAAGTCATGTGATTTGTATTCCGTCCATTTTATAGTAATAATATCTTTGTGACACAAAATAAAGAATGTTTTTACAATTCCTGAATTTAACTTTATGCTGAGGTACATTTATATCCCATAAGATATTAGTAGGTACATAAGCTTTAGCTTTAGTGGACAGACGATCTGATAAAGGTCGTAGGAACGCGGGACGCAGGCCGCTGCCAACAGGTTGATCTGGAAATCTATGGAGAGGCCTATGTCCAGCAGTGGACGTCCTGTGGCTGATGCTGATGATGAAGCTGGCGGTTTTCAAAGAGCATATAAGCGGTTTTGGCCCGTGTAAGTGTTTTGCTGAGATATCTCTCTCTCTCTCTCTCTCTCTCTCTCTCTCTCTCTCTCTCTCTCTCTCTGTCTCTCTCTCGCTCTCTATTATAGCGTGATTTTCACAATTTGCGTGGTTGCGCATATAGTTACGCGCCCCTAGCCAATCGCATGACCTATTTCAACCCTCTCAGGCTTTCTTTCCCTACAGTTCAACATTTATTCTTACCAAACGACGAAATCGGTTGTAGTTACCACGAAAACTGAACATACGCTGTAAAACAACATTTCGATCCCGACCGTCGATGGTTTATGATTTAATATATTTAACTTCGTTGGACCTACTATTTTAATATTCTGTGACTGCACTTGTCGACAGATGCAGTTTTGTCTATTACCCGTGTGAAAAATAAACTTGGATCTCTTCATCATCATGAGCCATAGGACGACCACTGCTGAGCATAGGCCTGCCCCAAAGATTTCCTAGATCAATAATCAACGACATTTTTAGAAAAATAACTGATCCGATCGTGACCAAATTTATATGGGGCCCACTTGGAATAAGCTCTATCGAACATAAAAATAATCTTGATAATTGCTCCACATTTGGCGGAGGTATCGAGGAAGATATATAAAAAAGCAGACTAATTGAGGACCTTTAGCCCGAGCACGAAAAACTAATGTAAATGTAAATGTATTCGAGTTCGCTGCGCACTGATGACGTTTGGTTAATATTTCATACAAATTTCACAGACGCGCATCGAGTTGAAATGCATTTACGGTTGTCAGAAATTTTCCTGCTCAGGCCGCTTATCCTTTTTTGAAAACAGTCGAAAGATAACGTGTTTAAGCTCAAGGACATTGATTGTAAGGTTTTTTATGGTGGAGAAAATAAAATATTTCTATATGTGTAAAATTTTAATATCAGTGTGATTGCCTTTGTTATAATATAATCACAAATTATAGCAGAAACGTAATTTTACAACAAATAATGTAAGAATAAAATAATTTTAATTTTGTATTTATTCAATAATTTTGTTAACGCTTTACACTATCTCAAAGGCACTTGAATTCGTACTCAACAATTGTACATAATAGTCTGGTACTACCTAATATTACACTTGTCTTTAAGGTAGGTACGTTATTTCAGTAAGTATATAAGAATATATTTATTATCATGTAGATAATATTACTAACATTGTTAACTTTTAATAAAAAAAAACTAAAGACAATAAACATACACCCAAGAGAAAAAGAAAATTGAAACAGTATAGGTAAGTGAAAATTCGAAGAATTGAGAAAAATAAATAGACGAAAGGACTTATTAGGCATTGATTGTTAGAATAAAATTAAAAAATAATTACTTAACATAAAGCTTATTGTACACGCTAAAAATATATTAACTTTAAATTATTAAAAAGATTTACATCATAGAGAAATGTACATTTAACATTAATTATTATTGAATTTAAAATATGGGTTACTGGTTAACTTTGCATCGTCACTGCGGTGGGCACTTGAATCACATGGTCCCGCCAAAACTGAATTAAACCTACTTTGCACTATATGGTACGTATCTTTTGCATTGTGCCGTAACGGAAATAGAACTTTGTACTTAGCAAAACTATAATACGTTATTTGACGATTTCAACATAATAGTTAAGATTAAGAACTGAGGCCCAACCATGAGTTTTTTATGTTTCTCACTAGCGACTGCGTAAAATAATTTGTATGAAACACTTTAATTCCGCATGTAACCGTTAGAGGTGTTCGTGTGTTTGCCCTACAAATATTTTACTTACTCGCTAGCGATAAACGTCAAAAAACTTCTTATTTCTTTCCTATTCGGTCATTTGTTTTTAATTGTCTGCCCTATGTTATATACTTGATACATAGACATATAACGCACGTTATTACTCTAAAACTTGATACAGTACAGGCCAACTTATGTATAAGTGCCTATAGTAATGTCCTTTTGAGATCTTACTTATATCCGAATGTTTGCCAGCCAAATTCCTGTATTTTGGAAAGACCTTTCAAAAACAGCTTCAATAACGTAGGTAGTTGAGGAAGCTGACATATATAGTTAAGTAATAAAGAAACAGAGGCTCAACCCTGAGTTTTATGACATATCTGACTAGCGACTACCTAAAACTCGGTAAAACATCCGATCGTCTCTAGCTTTTGCGTAGTGAATATGTTTGTAAATTATTTTACGCAGTCGCTAGCCAGAAGCGTCAAAAACTCATGGTTTGACGTCAGAGTTTTCGATAGTCAGAGCAATGTTACGGCACTAAGATTAATATCCGTGTTACTTGAACAGCAAGAGTGCGAGAGGCGCAACTATTAACGCTAGGGTTCTGCCGATAGTGGCTGCTCCATTGCACCCGTCGTAGTCGCATGTCTCGCAGAACGAGGTGATGTCATTAGGCCCGTTGGAAGAGCTGGGACACGCAGTCGAGGTGTCGTCTTGCCGCTTCCACGTGCAGCCACGGATGATCACCATGTCGCCGTTGACTGAAAAACAAAATGGGTTGTTAGAGCTATGCGGGCATATCGCCTTCTTGGTCTAGTGCCAGTATATATGGGCTGGGAGGTCCTGGATTCCCAGGTCGGGCAAAGCGATTTTTCTTATTAAATTTGCTTGGGACTAGATCCTTCGGAGGGGTTTAACGTCAGGCAGGCAGCCGGTCGTAAAACTAAACCAAATCCTTTCTGCAATATGCTTGAAAAAGTGTTGCGCCGACCTCATATTAAGATGGGATAAGGTCAGGTAGAAAGAAAAAAGCTATGGGAAAGCCAATATGTAAGTATCTATGTTAGGATAGTATGGGTATGAGAATAGTTACTTCGCCATGATCCTGCTATCTGCCAAAATTTTTGTTAATTATCGGTAGGAGTAATTTTAAATACCGCCCTACTTACAATAAAGAAATAACACTTCACAGCGTTTAAATTCTTTGTCTTCACAGTTGCCCAATTTTAAGTTTTGTATCCCTAGTAGGTACCTACGAGTTTGTTTTGAGTTCTGACATTTATTAGAAAACAATAGTTTTTCGATGTGTCCATACATTTATTTTAGTACATTGAAGTTTCCGCAAGAGGCGCTGCTAATCAACGTGAAGAAAACGAACTTGTTTTTACAAACTAAAAACTTACAAATGGCCAAGAAGTAAGAACTTATCAAACCCCAGCACATGCTTATTGATTATAATAATATCGTAATTTGACATTTTGAATAGCCTGTGGAGTGAAAGATGTAGTGACAAGAATAGAGAAAGGAATGCTGATATGGTTCGGACATATTGAGAAGATGGATGATAGAATATTGACGAAAGAGATAGGTACACAAGACGAGTGTGGATGGAAAAATCGGTATAGGGCGACCGCATCTGACTTAATTAAGCAAGTTGAAGACATATTGAGATTTCCGGTGGCCCACTCCCCTTCCCCCCCCCTTCCTTTCCCAATCCCTTTTTCCCTCCCCTTCCATTTCCTCCTTTTAGGTTGGCAACGCACCCATGATTCCTTTTGTGTCTTGGGTGTCTATGGGCGGTGGAGATCACTTACCATCAGTTGACCCATCTGCTCGTGTGCCAGTCTCTGCTAATAAAAAAAAAAGGAAAAAACATATTATATAAAGGACAGGTCAAAAGTACCCTAAACCGACGCGAATGCATGTAGAGATTGATGTTAATAAATGAATCGAAAGTAGTATGTCAGAATCGGGTGAAGTGGAAATTTATAGATTCTGCCTACCTATAGGATACAGGCGTGACATTATGTAGGTATGTGTGTATGTATGAATAGCCACGTATACTAATATCTATGTATATCCATTTAACAACGCCTACACGCACTCATAATAGAGGAGTGGTCTTGAAAATTATACTGGAAATGTGACGTCATTAATTAGCAACAATTAACAGAACAATGGAAATTGTGGGTATGGTGGGGCGGGAACCTCGACAACACGCTGTTATGAGTGACTTTGAAAAACGTGACTTTTATAGATTTTTTAATTCAAATCCTTGAAAATATTCCCAGCGTAAATTTTTATATAGGATGCAATGTGACCTTTTATCTAAGTTATTTTAATCAGGTATGAGGTATCTATTTAATTTTAATTGTATATTATGTTAATGTCTTTATTATACAGCACTTGTTTTTAAAATACAATTAGCATACAATACATAGCTTTAAATTACCACCTAGGGTACATGGATAAATATATTTTTAAAATAATTTTAAGTTAGTTCAAATTTAATTTAAGTAAATATTTAAATAGTGTGACTTTATTATAATATATAGTATACATTCCTATAGAAGGGTCAAAATGAGGCCATAACGGTTTTAACGGTTTTTAGAATGTGTCCGCCAATGAAGCCACTGCACCGCGCCGGGTCTTTAAAATGTTTTGTAAAATTAGATTCAAATTGAGATCTCATTATTATTACTATAATATTATAGCATGCATTTTTATAACCAAATGGCTAAGAATGCTAAGCTGCTTAGCCAAGTCAGGAATATAAAAATCTTAATAGGTAGGTACTAAACTCGCATCCAGAAGAGGTATCCTTTAAAGTGAGAGTTCGACAGCTGCTGTTAGACGAAGTGGCAGAATTTTCACATTAGTTCACCTTCATATAATATTATATATATTTATATATCATACTTATTTATATATTTATTTATTTAAGTATTAACATTTATTTTTTTGTGTGTATTTATTATTTATTATGAATTATTATTAGGTATTATGTATTTATTATGTCTTTCTTTTTCTTATCATTTATATATGTTTTGCACCTACTATTATATCTCTGCACCACCCTAAGGTTGACTGGAAGAGAATGCTTATAGCATTAAGTCCGCCTTTATACTCCATGTATATAAAGTGTAAATAAATAAATAAGTATCCTACGTCACATTAGCCTCCCTTTTCAGTTGATTACGCAGCGTACAAATTTTAAATGAAATAGGTAAGTTGCGAAATCATCAGCCGAACCTAATATCTATAAAAAATAATATTAGCCCTGTAATATTACTGTCCCATTGCTGGGCACGGGCCTCCTCTACTAATGAGAGGGGTTAGGCCTTAGTCTACCACGCTGGCCTAATACGGGTTGGTAGACTTCACATACCTTCTAAATTTCTGTGAAGAAATTCTCGAGTATGCAGATTTCAGATTTCCTCACGATGTTTTCTTTCACCGTTATAGCAAGCGATATTACACAATGAAAATACACTTAACATAGAAAAGTCAGAGGTGTATGCTCCATTTTGGGGTTGGTCTCGAACCTCCGATACTTGTCTCGGCAGTCCATACCATTCCCAACTGAGCTATCGCTGCTTATATCTATCTATACCCTAGGGAAAATCCACCTCTGGTCGCGTCTAAGTATTTCTCACGTAACCACGTTAGCTCTTTCTATAGAATCCGCTTCATCAGGTCATAACCACTTACTTACTTTTGGTACCTATGAATATGTTAACAGATTTTGTTACTACTTAGGTAGGTAGGTACATAAAATATCTGGAAACCCAATATTGTATACACGGACGTAAAAATAAAAGGACACCATCTCGCCTATATTTAACGGACGCTATAGAGGAGCCACGCATACAAACGCCCCTGTACAAAAGTGACGCACACACACGCCATTAGGTACGTGTCGATAGATCGAATGTGGGCCGAAAACCCTGCTTTACTTTCAATGTTTCTAGCGCTCCGTCCATCTTATTTTTTACGTCTGTGATTGTATAATATTATCATGTTTGAAAGCTGATATCCAATCACATTACGGATGTTGTTAATTTACTGACAGGTCTGACTACAACCTACGTGTTTTTAAATCAAAATAAAGTCTTTATAAATTATGTAATTGATAGTATAAATGCGGATTTTTATTACTAAAGGAAGTTCTGCAGTGACCTTGCCGTCTCTAACGGGCAAACTGTTTATGATTTTCTAGTAGGATAATTGGGAGTGATTATTAGATTTTCAGTATCAGCCCGGAGTCTAGAATTTGTGCCCGATATGGCGATATGCTAGCCCCCTATCATATCGGAACACGGAACTAAGCTCGGCGAAATGTGGGTGTTCTAGCTTACTAGTGCGCTTCTGCCTACCCCTTCGGATATGATGATGATGGGATTAAATACCACCTGTTTGGATGCAGAAATGCATTTTTGGATTGGTTAAATTCATAATTGGTTAGGTATGCAAGTACCTACTTAGTTAATTAGTTTATTAATAATCAATCTAAAAACGTCATCCAAAAATAGCAAAGAAAGAAATGTTTAAATTTTCTCAAAAATAAAAGTTGTAACTTAGAATTAGCCTTAACACTGGTTAAATGGCCAATTATCAAAATACCTATCAATTAACAGTTAAGTCACCGACTTTAAACGCGTTATCAAATTAAATTAGATAATTCATTTTGCCCAACCTGGGAATCGAACCCAGGACCTCCCAGTCTACAGCCCATATACCTATGCTGCCACTAGACCAAAGGAGGCGACAGTCTTGTGTATCCATCTAAGGATAATAATATTACTCATCTGATTTTTGAAGGTTAGACGTGATCAATCGACGATATAAAGTACTTACGGTATTTCTTTTGCTTTTTACACACAGATTTTGAGGATGTGAGGTACGGATAAGTGACTCCAGCATTCGAGTCGCAATTCTCTAGTCGGTATAAGTAAGAGTTCTCTGATCTTCCGGCGTCGAAAGGATCGTTGCACAACGGATTCAGGTCTGAAGAGCATGTCCAGCAACGGACTGGTTCACCTGGAATTAAAAGAATAAATACTTAATATATAATATATATGACTGCCTCCGTGGCGTGGTGGTATCTCGGTACGACTACGGTTCTGAGGTCTCGGGTTCGATCCCCGGGTCGGGCAAAGTGATATTGGATTTTTCCATATCAGCCCGGAGTCTGGAATTTGTGCCCGATATGGCGATAGGCTCGCCCCCTATTGCATCTGCGACCGAACTAAGCTCGGCGAAATGTGGGTGTTCTAGTTCGCTAGTACGCCTCTGCCTACCCCTTCGGGGATACAGGCGTGAGCTTATGTATGTTGTGTATACTTAATATATTTCAACTAGACATTTATTTAGGCGCTTAGCACTTTATTTTGTATATTGAATGAGACTGAGCCATCACGCTGGGCTATGTAACGCTCGTTCGGGTAAAGTCACCTTCAGTCGGCTAAGGGAGCGAGAGAGGTATTATTATAGTCATCGCGGCACTCCCATACTTGCTTGGCGATCGTCACTTAAGTCATTGGAGAGCATGACGCATCAGCCGCATTCCATATCGACATAAACACGGTACTTGCCTTGCAAATACGTTTTAACATAACATAACATAAGCTCACGCCTGTATCCCCGAAGGGGTAGGCAGAGGCGCACTAGCGAACTAGAACACCACATTTCGCCGAGCTTAGTTCCGTCCCAGATGTGATAGGGGGCGAGCCTATCGCCATATCGGGCACAAATTCCAGACTCCGGGCTGATATGGAAAAATCCAATATCACTTTGCCCGACCCGGGGATCGAACCCGAGACCTCAGCATCGTAGTCGTACCGAAATACCACCACGCCACCGAGGCAGTAAAATACGTTTTACTTAGAACGTTATGCGCCCGAATGGTTAAACGCTACTCAATTTTAACGGCTTCTTAAATTGATTTATGCCATACAATTTTAACAGATAAGGCGGCTTTAAACAACATAAGGCGACCTTAAGTGTATGAGCATTCGGCAGATAATGTGACAAAATGAAGTTTTCGCTTCTGCCATGTGGCTTTAAGCACACACAGTTTTTTATTGACTATACCTATACCTAGTACAAGTTAATACTTCTCGATAATGATGATAGTTATAACTAAATCTCGATGCATTTATTTCGTTTAGACATTGTTTAGACTAAAACTTTTTTCCTTGTTTTTGTCTACCAATGAAAACATGGAATAAAAAAATACCTTGAAGTATCTACTTGGATTACACCAAAAATTGTTTGAATTATTATGTTGTCGAATGTCCTGGTTTTGTTTACCACATCGACGAACAGTATGTTCTTGAATGTGTATTTTGGAAATCATGGACCAAACGGAAAACAGGTTTTGTTCTAAAATATGGTCATGTTTTATTGGCGCAATAACGTTTATAAAGCACATTAGGTATTCAACAAAGATTTTTGCATTCAACATATCGTTATTCCTCTAAGTTCGCCGTAGTAGAATAAACAAAGATATGTTTCACGATTACCTATATCGACCGTATGCTGCCAATATCTCCTATCTAACATTTTACCAAAATATTATTTTTTGCGCTATCTGTTAGTCCTAATGGAACATGATGTAAATATTTTCTTATTAGCAATACTAAACTATTGTAAAATTAATAAACTTGGATTTTGGGTTCATAAATATCATCTATAGTTTTTAATATATCTAGTTTTTATTAGTTTTTATTATCTCCTATAAACTTGACCTCATAGCACTTAGGACGTATTGGCGGCTTACGGTCGATATAATTATCAATAGGTATGGATTAGCATGGGTTATGTAAAAAATACGTAGGTATTTAATATAATATATTTTATCCGTTTTGGAAATCTTTGATGGAGACGTATGAGTCCTTTGGCAGCTGCTGCTGCTGATGATTGAATCATAAACAGCCTCGGTAAGGATCAGTAGCCCGAGCACGAAAAACTAATGTAAATGTAAATGTATTCGAGTTCGCTGCGCACTGATAACGTTTGGTTAATATTTCATACAAATATCATAGACGCGCATCGAGTTCGAATACATTTACGGTTGTCAGAAATTTTCCTGCTCAGGCCGCAGGTATCGTGAATTCTATCGTATAAGTCCAAATATGAATATCCCAAAAGAAGGCGAAGCGTGTTGCATTCTCACAACAGCGAAGGTTGTTTGTATGAACTCAACAGCGAAGATTCGCGAACGTTCGTTCGGTTGATATCCGGCATAAAGCCAAAACATATTTCCGTTTTAACTTCTACATCGACGCATCGACGAATGTCATTAGAATCTAAAATTTAGATTATACATACATAGATAAATATCTATTAATTCCATACCGTATTTGTCAGGCCGCAGCTGTCTTTAAGTAAGTTTTCTCTATATTTTAAGTGACTTCAATATGTATTAGGTGCAAACATTGCTAATCTATACTGGGCACTAGCTACGGAGTATAGATGTTTTGGAAATCTGGATGTAGTCACTGATTGTTGGTATATGAGAATGATAAAAGTAGCAATGAAAATGTGCATAGAATATTAAAACACTTCCTTTGTTACGAGTTCTCGCATAAATATTTTTCTTACACAACAAGGCAGCGGCGTAGCGTGGGTTTTCGCCGCCCGGGGCCGCCCGGAAATTTGCCGCCCTTTTCAACCGACTTAAAAAAAAGGGATTCTCAAGTCATCGGACTAATTTTGTACGAGTATATTACCCGACATTTCCGGCAAATGTGGACCGATTTCTAAAATTATTTTTGTCCTCAATAGAGCAGTTGGGAATGGTACGGTCTGCCGAGACGATTATCGGAAGTTCGAGACCAACCTCAAAAAGAGCACATACCTATGACTTTTCTATGTTAAGTGTGTTTTCATTGTGAAATATCGCTTGCTATAATGGTGAAGGCAAACATCGTGAGGAAACCTGCATACCCGAGAATTTTCCACAAGAATTTCGAAGGTATGTGAAGTCTACCAACCCGCTTTAGGCCAGCGTGATAGACTAAGGCCTAACCCCTCTCATTAGTAGAGGAGGCCCGTGCCCAGCAGTGGGACAGTAATATTACAGGGCTAATATTATAATTAATAGAGCTTAGGTAAACCGTGGTTAATCCTATATATTTGGACATTGTGCAGCTTACATACTTTTTTAGCCCAAATCACCAACAATTTTTAAAAATGTTTTGTGTGATGATAACAAATACAATATTACACTGAAATAAAGTAAAGTTCACAGACAATAAATCCGCAGAAGAAAAAGACGTTGCTGCTTGTTAAATTATAATTTGTCTCAGATAATGAGTGAATACAATGCTAGTAATTGAGCACCCAAGTTGCAAGAATTTTACTTTGGTTTTAAGAAAATATATAGCATACTATGTAAAAACTATATTGGATAAAACTACTGATTCTGAACAAACTACTTAAATTTTTCGGGTATACTAAAATTCCCTTTTTTATAATTACAAAAATATTATTAATTATAGACGTTATGGGTATCCCCTATAAACCCGAGCTACCACGTCCGCAAAGTTAGTAGGTACCTATAATTAAATCCGCAAATATATACGGGTGAAATATCATTTAAAATGGCAGCCGGATTATCAGGGTAAAAATAAAAAAAACTTTTTTTTATTTCGAGATTATGTACTATCCATGAGATTGTAATAATTGATCTCTAAACTACCCAATTAATTACTAATAATTATTATTGTTAACGTGTTTTGGGGGAGTGTTCATAGGCAGATTTGAACATTGTCCTTTGGTCGATATCTGAAGAAATTTAAAGCCGGTTTTTAATTTTTAGGGTTCCAAAGCCAAATGGAAAAAACGGAACGCTTATAGTTTCGTCATTTGCGTTTGTCTGTCTGTCTATCCGCAATTTAGCTCAAAGACTATCAGTACTAAAAAGCTGTAACTTGGTATGTCTATACATATCAATCACGCCAACAAAATGGTATTATAAAATCTTGAAAAAAAAAATGTAGGGTACATCTAAAGTTGGGATGATTTTATTTTACGATTATCACGTCGTTGGATAGATCGTTCAAAAACATTACGGGTTTTCTAAAACTATTTCTCGATCCAAGAATTCGTTTGCGAAATATTAAGCTTTAATCTGCGAATGTTTGTTAGAGTCAAGTGTCCGCACCCCCTACCACCTAAACGGTTGGTTCTGGAAATGTGAAAAAAATCATGGTAGTCGCACATACGAATTCGGGTTCCTCACTCGGGGGTCTTAACCGCCGATGGTTTGGGTCCTGAGTCTCGCCATCGGAGGGGAATACATTTATATTTATAAATATGTTTTATTATTTTTAATATATATTTAAAAATTTAAAAAAGCTTCTAAAATAAAGAGTACTGATCATAATAAAATATACACCCAACAATCGCACACGTAATCCTGACCCCACACTAGGTGGAATTGAACCTATATCATGGGTATCAAGAACTACAAGGGCCTTGCGGTTCCACTTCACTCACACCTGAAGCAAAACTCACTAAAAAAGCTATCGCAGTGTGGGAATTACACTGTCATCAGGAAATATTTGGTGTCATCAACGGCAGTGCAAACTAAAGACTCGAATTGGAAGTACATGTCCCAGATAATGTCCTAAAGTTCGGTCGTCAAAGTATCTAGTGGTCGTCGGGCGCCGGGGCGCTGTATTCTGTCCGTCACACCGCCCCTGTGCCCGCGCTGCCCCATCGCCCGCACCGCCCAAGCGCTCGCGCCGCTCAGCGCCCGCGTGCCCCAGCGACCGCGCCGGCCCAGCAGCCGTGCGCCTCAGCGACCGCGCCGCCCCATCGCGCGCACCGCCCCAGCGTCCGCGCCACTCAGCACCCGCGCCGTCCCAGCGCTCGTGCCGCCACAGCGCCCACGCTACCCAGCGCCCACGCCGCCCGCGCGGGTCCAGCGGCCGTGCCGACTCATTGTTCGCACCATCCCGGCGCCCGTGCCCGCGCCACCAGCACTCGCGTCGTCCAGAGCCCACGCCACCCCAGCGTCCGCACCGCCCCAGTGACCACGCCGCCCCAGCGACCGCGCGGTCCCAGAAGCCGTGCACCCCAACGACCGCGCTGCCCCATCGCCCGCACCGCCCCAGCACCTGCGCCGCCTCAACGCCCGCGCCGTCCAGAGCCCACGCCGCCCCAGCGACCACGCCGCCCCGATGCCCGCGCCGCCGCAACACCCACGCCGTCCAGAGTCCACGCCGCCCCAGTGACCGCACCGCCCCAGCGACCGCGCCGCCTCAGCGCCTATGCCGCCCTGAGCCCGCGCCGCCCCGGCGCCCGTGCCGCTCAGAGCCGCGCCGCCCCGTCGCGTCGTATTGTGTCACGAGAATCCGTCGCACTCGAAACACATGGTGCATTAGCGCATACGTTTTGATTATTTAATTTCATAAGTACCTATACAAAAATGCAACGATTGCCGCCCCTTCTCATGTGACACCCGGTGCTATGGACCCGACGCTGCGCCAGTGGGTAATACCTAGTGTGGGTTCAGGGCTATGTGTGACTGTTGGGCTTATTTTCTTTTTATGTTGAAAAGAACTGCGGCGCTTGTCGCGCCGCGCCGTGTGCCGCCCCTCTTCAGGTGCCGCCTCTCTTAATTTGCCGCCCCCCTTCATGTGCCGCCCGGGGCCCGGGGCCCCCCCCACGCTACGCCAGTGCAACAAGGTTTCAAAGGTACCTCTCAAACGTCAGTAACGCCATGAACCAGTACCACTATTATAATACGAGGGCGCTAATTACAATTGACACCCTAGAATTAAGTATTTTATGGTCTAAAATCTTAAACATTATTACGCTGGAACGAACTTGCGAGCGTATGTTTCGAATACGACTTCCAGTATATTCAAGTTACTCCATGAATACGACTGAGTGACTTATGACCACGAGGTCACGATTTCAATACTTCTGTATATTTATGATATACTTGATTCTCTGGCAATTATGGTATCATTCTCAGCTTACTCTAAAGCTGAGATCTATAGATCGAACTTGGACTAAGTCTGAATCTAAGAAACGAACAAGAGGTTTTGGAATTTTTAAATTGAACTTCGACTTAGTCCGAGCCATTTTTTACAAGAAAAACAGACTGACAGACAGACTAAGCAAAGATTTTCTTGTAAAAAATGACTCGGACTAAGTCAAAGATCGATTTATAATTTCAAATCCTCACCGAGTTCGTTTCCTCGACTTATGGTCGTCTCGTATAAATTTGTGCATCAGACGAGGATACCAGATTAATCGAATCAAATTCTCGTTACGTACCAAGATTCGACTTGCATAACTAATCATGTATCATAAAACGTGATACACAATCGTGCACGAAGACAATAAATTGTTCTGGCCATGATCAGATGTATTTACTTAAGTGGTTAGCAATTGTCGCAACTGCGCACTAGGAAACGCAACTTTATGATAATATTCATAATAAACAATCTATTTTTATAAATGTGATATCATGGCGGTCAAATAAAAAAAAACATAAACGAAGTGTTAAAAGTGGAAGTTTATAAAATAATATCAAAAACAAAAGCATATTATTTCAGATTTTAAATAAATAATATCTTCAAATTAAATGTTAACGTAATTTTATAATCTGTGCATTTTAAATTTCGCGCCTTCCTAAACATCTATGTATGTATTGCTCTCTAAGTCTCTACTCTATGTTCTGTTACTGTACTCTTTGGACTGTGTGTTGTACAATTCCCAATATTTAATTACTTAAAATAAAAGTATTTTCCAGCTTCCGCGTTATTTAATGACAACATTAAAAATTCGACATTCTTAGTAGATATATGGAACTTTGTGAAAACGGATGCAACAGATAATTAAGCCTATATTTTTTAATTTATTTATAGATGGTATATGCTCGATCAAATGCTATTATGTTGGTGATCTATTATTGTGGGAAATAAGGCCATGGGGTCAGGCTGTGACTCGAAGTCTGTTGGCACCATAAAACAAATTAATGGCGCTGTCAGATCAACGTTTAGGTGCGGTGCTTTGTGATCTTTGTTTGTGATGTTCTTCGATAAAAACGCTATAATTATACAGAAATACCATTTCTTCGATAAAAACTCTATTAAGAAATTCTAAAACATTATATAAAACTCTTTAATCCTACTTGTGGTTTGTTTGCATAAAAAATTTATATCAATAATTCTTGAACACTCATCAAATTAAACATTGGACCATTGTTGAAATAAACAAAAATTAGAAATCGTGGACTTGTATCACTGGCGCGGCAACAATCTGTAAGGATTTTTGGAAATTCATCCCATAAGGGGATGAAAATGGAAATACGATGGGACAGACTCTCACGCGGGCGTACTAGATAATAAAGTTTCCCTTAGAACATTGATGTATCTATTACGAGTTACGACATAGCCGCTCACAGTTCGTTTAGCGTGACCTTTACCGAGTGACGGTAAACATTTTCTATATCCAAACAGCAAGGAGATGTGAACGTTACTGCCTAAAAATAAGGTTCAAAGGGACGGAACTAAAACGAGATGTGATTTCAGAGGCGGTTTTATTGGCACATAAACATGTGCTGTGACCACCATAAGGCATGGCGTAATCGAACGCTTCTAGCACGCGTAGATGTAGGCATATTAGTTGATTGCCAATATTAATCGACCGACTTCCAAAAAGGAGGAGGTCCTCAATTCGTCTGTTTTTTTTATGTATGTTACGCGATATCTCCGCCAAATGTGGACCGATTTTCAAAATTCTTTTTGTATTCGATAGGGCTTTTCAAGGGTGGTCCCATATAATTTGGTCACGATCGGATTTGAAGTCGGTCTGTTAAGTTTTTAAACTTGTGTTTATTTTAACGTTAATATCGTCACGACGACGGCGGTCATCAAAGACGGGACAACAGTATGAAATTTGTGATTCAAGAGTTGTGGCTTCGTGGTCATAAGTCTCTCAGTCGTATTTGAAACATACGCGCGCAAGGTGATAATGTTTAGACGATAAAATTGTCTTACGTGATTCTTGAACATTCCCAGAAATAAATAAATAAATAAATAAATACACCCAACAGTCACACTCCTAGTCCTGACCCCACACTAGGTATAACCTGTATCGTGGGTGTCAGAAACTATGAGAGACTTTCGGTCTCACAACACCCAGACTTGAAACAAACATCTGTGGGCCACACAAACATTTGTCTCAATGCTGGAATCGAACCCGCGGCCTCTCGCTTCACAGCCGGCTACTCGCCGACTGCGCCACGGAGGCTGTCAACAATTCTAGATTGTAAATTGTAATAAATGCCCTCGCATTGTATAAGTGGTAAATGCTTACTGACGTTTGAGATTTATTTTTATATGGAATATTGCGTCATAGCCCCTCTACAGTTAGTCATATCAAATCTCTTTGGTGGTCATAAAAGTAAATTATTTTAGCAACCCAGATTTCACAATAGTATATCTATTGCATAATACTTTTACAAATTGAAATACAAGTCTCCGACTTTTTGGAGCCTTTCTTTTAAAGTATTTCGAAATCAGATCGAATCGAAGATGGAGGGCAAGCGAGCTTCGAAATTTTGTATAGAAAAAATGCACCACAACCGCTCCGAGGACGTTTAGATCATACCAAAGACTTCATCGTTGAATAACCGGTTCCATTTAGTGTCTGGATATAATTTCAAGGCCTGTTTGCCATATCTAATTTTATTAATAGTTAACGGTGTCTTTAAACCTAAAATGTAATTTTATAATAATCATATTTTGTATTTTAATAGATTTTTGTGGTCTAGTCTAGTGGCAGCATATTTGCTGATATATGACCTGATATATGGGCTGTGGACCGGGAGGTCCTGGGTTCTATTCTCAGGTCGGGCAAAGTGAATTTTCTAATTTAATTTGCTGACCTCAGGTACGCAGCCGGTCGGAAAAACTGAGCTAAATCCTTTCTGCAACATGCTTGAAAAACTGTGTTGCGCCGACCCCACATTAAGGTGGAATAAGGGCAGACAGTAAGAAAGAAAGATAATTTTTTGATTTGCACCTACCTACTAAGACAAATTCTCCAATATTCAAAGGTTGACCCTTAAATTAATGACATGCAACCTACGGTCACAGTTGACCCTAGATAATTCCTCAAGTACATCAGTCTTTATAATCTTTTTAAAATTTACCAGCCTTTGCTCGCAAATCCGCGTAAAGGTTTTTCTAGAATCATTGCCCATAAATAGGCTTTAGATGATTTGCATGATATTTTACAAGCTCGGCCTTTCCTTTATCTGTCCAATAGAAAGTAATGTCATAATCATAATCATAATCATAATCATAATCATAATTTTATTTGCATACCAAGTGTACAATTTGGTCTTAAATTATTTATAACATGTGCTTATACTTAGTAGCCTTTGTCAGGCATTGCAAATTTGAAGGCGCTTAATGAATACATGAATAAATAGACCTAATATCTAATGTATTTGTAACTTAATCATATAGGGTAAATGTTAAAAGACAAAAGAAAGAACGAAATATATATTTGTCAAATGTATAAGAAAATAAAATATATATTTATACTATGTAGATATTTGTGGAGTTTGTAAATTTATTTATTAAAGATCATGTAAATATTCCTCTATTGTGTAGTAACATTTCGATATGAGATAATTTTTAAGCTTTTTAGTAAATGTGGTTAGTTTTTGTTCATTTTTAATACCGACAGGTAACTTATTGAAAACTTTGATAGCCATGCAATATGGGCTATTATGGAGCATTTTTATTCTGGAAGGTGGTAAGCACAGTCTAGTTTTATGCCGGGTGTTTACATTATGAATTTGTTCCATTTTTGTAAAGGAGTTGAAATTTTTGAATACATGAGTGCATAAATCTTGTATGTATATGGAGGTTAATGTAAGGATTCTATACTTGACAAAGTACAGTCTACAGCTCTGGGTATTATCTATTTCAGCTATGATACGAATACATTTCTTTTGTAAAATAAATAAGTTTTTCGCATTTATACTATTTCCCCATAACAAGATTCCATATTTCAACCATGAATGTGCGTAAGCGTAGTATCCTGATAGGGCTGTTTGTGTGTCAGTGCTGCATTTAATTTCAAAAAGGACGTAAGTGAATTTGGATAATTTTACTTCGATATGTTCTATATGAGATTTCCAATTTAAGTGTGTATCAATGTGGATGCCTAAAAGACTAAATGATTCTACTGATTCTATTGGCGTATTTTGGAATATAAAATCTATGTTAAGGGGGGGGCTTTTATAGGATCGAAATTGCATAATCTTGCTTTTATTGTAATTAACCTCTAGATTGTGATCATCAAGCCAGTGTGTTATATTTTTTAGAGTGTTCTCTAATAGTGTGCTTACATTGTCATCCGTGCTGCATTTAATTAAAATGGAAATATCATCAGCAAATAACACCGGCAATGTTGTTTCTTTATTTAGGGTTTTAGGAAGATCGTTTATGTATAACAGAAACAATATGCACCCTAACACACTTCCCTGTGGTACTGAGCAAGTCAGAGGTATCACATTAGATCTAATTGTTTTTATTTCATGTGTTTGGATATTGTGATTTTCGATTTGTACTGTTTGTTTTCTATTATTAAGATAGGATTTAAACCAAAGATAAGCAGGGCCGCGTATACCTGATCCATATAGTTTTGACAATAAGATGCTATGTGACACCCTATCATATGCTTTGGTCATGTCAAGCAAAAGTCCTAACGAATTTTTTTTGTCGTTAATGTGCTGGAGGGCTGTCTGTATGTATTTATATACTGCAGATGTGGTGGATCTAGATTTTCGGAATCCATTTTGGCATTCATCGAGGATATTATGTTTTTCTAAAAATGGGTACAATTGGTTCCACATAGCTTTTTCAAAAACTTTTGAGAATGTAGGTAACAGTGATATGGGCCTATAATTACTGGGGTCTGTTAATTCTCCTTTTTTATGAATTGGCTTTATGAGTGAGATTTTCAATAGATCTGGAAATTGGCCATTTTGAAAACTTTGGTTTATAAGAAGGGTTAAAGGAGTTGAAAACTCTTGTGCACAAAACTTTAATAAGGTAGAAGGGATTTCATCTATACCACTACTGTGTTTCATTTTAATTTTTTGGATTATTTTAATTGTTTCGTTTTCTTGAATGTCGTGTAAGTATAGAGAATTTATTGGTGAATTTATTACAGGTCTTCCAATTTTATTGTTTGTATGTTTATTGTCCGGTTTTAAGCCTACTGATGCAAAGTATTTATTAAATGAGTTAGATATGACTATGGGACAATCGACGTTTTTGTTTTCAATTTTTAGGGTTATATTATTTGTCTGTGTTTTCTTGGTCTTGCCAGTTTTTGTATTAATAATACTCCACATAGTTTTTATTTTGTTATCTGAATTTCTCATTTGCTTAATATATGCTAATCTTTTCGAAGTTTTTATACTTTTCTTTAATATTTTGTTGTACATTTTATAGTATTTTTTAATCACTGTGTTCTGTGTTTCGTTTAATATAACTCTAAGTGCTCTTTTATTTTTACAAGACTTCTTTAATCCTTTTGTTAACCAAGTCTTTTTTACATTATTTTTAATCCGACATTTTACTATTGGTATATATTTATTTAAATTTAGTGTTACATGTTTAAGGAATTTGTCATAATTTGTGTTTAAGTCACTATATGTATTTATGACGTTACTCCAGTTTATATTTTGTAATGATTTTTTAAACGAATGCATGTTTTTGATGGTAAATATTCTTTTATCTTTAATCCAAAAGTTTTCATTTTTGTTATGTTGGTGTTTTGTTTTTATTTTTATATTAATTGATTTATGATCTGACAACCCGTAATCTTTGACATATGTTTCATTTATTATAGATAAATAGTTTGTAAATATCAAGTCAATGCATGTTGATGACTTTTTTGTTTCCCGTGTTGGTGTTCTAATGATTTGTTGTAAATTGTAGGATCGCATGAAATTTAAAAAGTCATGCGTTTGTTTCGATTTATCAAAGGTATTTACGTTAAAGTCTCCTCCTATAATGATATATTTATTTTTGTCTTTCACATTTATCCTGCTAAGAACCTTAGTTATTTGTTGATAGAATATATTAATTTCACGGTCGGCTCTATACAATCCTATAAAAATACAGTTAAGTTTAGGAATTTCTATTGCACTTAATTCAATTATATATTCTATGGAGTTACCAACAATATCCTTCCTCTCAATATATTCTAACGTATCTTTTACAAACAGGCAAACTTAAGTAAGTACAAACTCTGTCCATCTTAAGTACAAACTCCATTTAGTCCATCATAGCGTTTAATCATGGAACTGCAAATCCAAGGAAATTCGGCTGGTACGTGACCTTTTATTTATTTAGGTCGTGACCTATGAGTGACTATGAGTCATAAAAAAGAGGTGGGGTGAATCGTCTCTACAACCGCTATCACTATATCGATAAAGTTGGATTAATATCCAATTTCTGAAAGGATGGTCAAAATAAAATTGAATTAACGAATCTTTCATATTGCCTCTGATGATTTTAAAAATTTTTCGATTTAAATTCATCATTCATTTGTTGATGATTGTTGTTTTGTTGTTGATGATTCATCATTGATCATTCTAAGATTTTATTAACATGAGGATTGACAGTGTTCAAAGGAAGATTTTTTTAAAGCAGTGACTGGTAAACGTGCAGATGGGTTACCTAATGGTAAGTGATCTCCACCGCCCATAGACATCCAAGACATAAAAGGAATCTTGGGTGCGTTGCCAACCAAAGGAGTTGCTAAAAGGAGAGAAATAGGGATTGGGAAAGAGAGGGGGTAATTGGGCCACCGGAAATCTCATTCACCGAACCAAACGCGACAGCGAGCTGCCATTTTACGCCGGTTTTCTGTGAGACAGTGGCATCAAACCGGTAGAGCCGGCCCATTCGTACTGTAGACGTAACTGTCTATAGCGAGGTTCTACCACTGAATATATAATCTAATTTAGATAATAAAAGTGTATTATCGTCTCAAGCAGATTACTTAGTAGAAATTGAGATTTACAAGGACACATCTACAATGTGAAAAAAAATGAGTGCAATTCACACGTGGTAGAAGTGAAACTCAAAAATTTTGGACGAATGAAGACGAATGTAAAATTTCGGGAAGAGTATTATTGTAGATTTTAGTAATGATCATAGTGATACAAAGTTTGATAATTATTTTAATTCGTAGGTATATATAACATAGATTTTGTTATAAAAATGTCGAAGAATTTTATTATAAAAATAATGAAAAGACTCTACAAACGTATAATACGTACACGTATACAAAACACCATGGTTGTGTGATGCCTTTTCCCAAGTTTTGTACTACGCATGCGCGCACAAATGCTTGCTATCTCATTTTCTCCCACGTTAAATCTTATGAATTATGTGTCTATCTCTTTTTACTGTCCCTTTTTCGTTTCATCGACTTTCAAATCACAACGATGCTAAAGAAGTTTTCACTTCAAAAGTAGTGTAAAATTACAGTTTTCTAAGATATCCTCCCTTCGAATGTGCGATAAACTTGCACCATCCAAAGTAACTGGATTAACTATCGAAAATAAATGCATCGAAATTGGAATAATCTTCTCTTGTCGCCGGCGACGAAAGAACATTTGATCACAAAATATTTCCGTCTGCGTATTTCTGTTATCTTCAAATTTTATTTTTAGATATATGGGACAGATGATGTCACCGGTTCCGGAAAACAAACAGAAAAAATAAATGAAGCCGAAGAACGGGCGGAATGACTCGTTTTTGATCTGGGCACTTATTTTGCATTGGCAACTTTCGTATAAGTATTCGAACGATAATTTTGGTGGGGTGTTCCTCATTATTTGAAATCCACTAAATAGTGAGACGAATCACATTCCCATGTCAACCAATGTACTTGGATCCAATCACTTTTGGGCCGGTATATATCTAGCAGGGGCAGCGTTAGGAGTCAGCGACATCGCCGTCCACCGACACCCTCGCACTTAAGGGGGCCTCGCACCCGTTCTCAAGTGCAAGGGGGTCTTATTGAATAAAACTGTCAATATATTTTGCCAAGTCAAGGGCCGCGCAAAGCTGATGTCGCGTCGCCGACGTTCTATTTTGGTCTAGCACCGCCACTAATTTCTAGCGACTGTCAAGCGAAGCTCTCACGATATAATAATTGACAACGAAGAAACGATTGATATAATAATTTTGCTGTATTGTATTATACTAAGTAACTGTAGATCGATCTGGAAATCTTTGGGGGAGGTCTATGTCCAGCCGTGGACGTCCTGTGGCTGATGATGATGATGATGATAAGTATCTGTAAAGTACTGCCTCGGTGGCGTAGTGGCATTGCGTGCGCGTTACGACTATCGTCCTGAGATCCCGATCCCCGGGCAGAAAGAAAAGTGATATTGGATTTTTCAGTATCAGTCCGAAGTCTGGAATTTGTGATATGGCGATAGGCTCGCCCCCTATCACATCTAGGACGGACGTGACTGCCCCGGTGGCGTGGTTGTGTTTCAGTGCGACTACCGTCCTGGGGTCTCGGGTTCGATCCCCGGGTCGGGCAGGGTGACATTGGATTTTTCTATATCAGCCCGGAGTCTGGAATTTGTGCCCGATATGGCGATAGGCTCGCCCCCTATCACATCTGGGGCGAAACTAAGCTCGGTGAAATTTGGATACAGGCGTGAGCTTATGTTTTATTCTTGTTTCCTGCTAATACTCGACCCAATATTATTATCAGATTTTCCGTGTGGTTATTGGATCTTCTGATTTCCCCTTAAATAATTCCTATGAAATAATTTCATCAAGATATTTTGTTTAGGGACTTATATTGTAATACCACGTTGTTACATTTGAATATCTACGTCGCAGCCTTTAAAACGTATTATGTAAATTACTTGTGAAGTGTTTACTGTGTTGGAAACTCATTTCGCATAACAATGAGAACCATTGGTGCTACCGTACCATACCGTAAAGGCAAACAGATTTATTAGAATTTGCTTATTTTGTGCCACGCCAAAAATGTTGGTGTCATGCATGAATCACTATTTATTATTTTTTTCTTTCAATTACTGCCTGACAATCCCCTCTGGAAGTTACAGTCCCGTGCAATCAAATAGAAATCCCTTCGCTCGACCTGGGATTCGAACCCAGGACGTCCCGGCCCACAGCAAGTTAAACAAATGCTGCATGAACCACTATTATTATTTCCCTTATATTTTCTTCAAAGTTTGCAGTACATTGAAATAAAACTATTTTTAAGGATTCTATTACGATCGGAACCCAAAAAACCAGCTGCCAGACCTCAAGACACCGTGAGCTTGTACTGCGTAGATCGGACCACAAATAATTAACTTTTTAAATTTGTATAATTTAAAAATAAAGGTAGATATTGTAACACTAACTTTTTTGGACAAATGACACCTCAGTCCGACCCGTGACCATGAAGACTGCTAAGCCTTCGAAACGTCGGGAATAAAAATTAAAACCAAATCGTGATAGAATCCGTAAATATAGTTTTATTTCAATGTATAACATTCCATTACCTCTTATAGCAGTATTATTATAATTTTACTTGAACCGATTCCCATATAAAACAAACGAAGAACGATTATAATAATACTGCTATAAGAGGTCGTGGTGACCCTGCAGTACATTCTAAAAAGCAACTAATACACCCACTTTTCGCCAAGCTATTTTTCGTATAATGTGATGGGTGCCGAGCCTATCGTTGTATCGGTCACAAATTCCTGACTCCGGGCTAATACTCATAATACAAATCACAGTACCCGACCAGGGAATCGGACCCAAGACCTCGGACTGTAATGAGACTACGTATAAATACTACCCCACTGAAGTTGCATGAATGAGGCTGTGGCTCTGTACGAGCAGATGGGTCACCTGATGGTAAGTGATCTCCACCGCCCATAGACACCCAAGACACAAAAAGAATCATGGGTGCGTTGCCAACCTAAAAGGAAAGAATAAAAGGAGAGGTGATGAATTGAGCCATCGGAAATCTCACGCACCGACGAAACGCGACAGCGAGCTGCCACTTTACGTCGGTTTTCTGTGACACAGTGGTATCAAACCGGTCTAGCCGGCCTATTCGTACTGTAGACGTAATTTTCTACAGCGTGGCTCTACCACTCAAAACCTTTATTATTATGTAAACTCCTAAAAACTTTGTCTAAAATATTTCTATATTATATTTGTTACTAGTTTGATAAACATTGACATAATGTTGATAGTGAGTCAAACTTTTAAAATCAACCTTGAAACTTTTTTATAACGAGAGCAGCATATTAGGTACAAAGCGAACCAATTATCGAGTTATGACGTGCCGAAATGCGTAATATTGACTCGTTGATGACTGATTGTTTTGAGGCCGTAGCACAAATAAGTTTCGACTAAACATTCGAATCGAAAACGCCGCGTGATTATTTCGACCATCTTCAACAAAAAGGAGGCACTTAATTTGTCTGTATGTTTTTTCCGGGCCACTGTCTGCTACATTAGTTAACGTAATAAACGTGAGTATAATTTCATCTCAACTATGGTCCATGACCTTTATTACTTGAGGGCAACAGGCCATGAACTACTGCGTTAGTCATCCCGATTACTGACGAAGAAATATAGTCCATACTAGCACTACTACTAGGTGGTAAGTACTTTATTAATAGACATGCCATATGGAGCTCTACGTCATATGAAATGCACACATAAGCTGCGTATGTAAATCTAAGGTATATCTGTTTGTGAATACTTCTTCTTTTAAAAATAATGGCTTCCACGCATATTAGATTATTTAGCCAATGGACAAGGTAAAAGAGCAATTATGTTTTCACAATGACCATGAGACCCAGATGTAGATGATATCAAGGTCCTGCTGGGATTATGGCGGTAATTCCTTCCAGGGCGATGCCCCTCAGATGACCTTCACTCGACGAATTGACCGAACAAAGCCAGCCAACGCACCAAGCAAAACTCATCAAAGATCACGGGTTAACAAGTTTCCACATTATACTGTCCATCTTCATTGAAGTTTGGTGCATTAAACCACACCACTTAAAGACAACAAACACAGCTCTAGAATAATATGAAATAATTTTAACACGTGACGCCAGCCCAGTCTGACTCTCCGTCAAAATCCTTATGAGTATTTATGTGTGTGAATATAACTCTTTCACGCAAAAACTACTAGATGGATTTTGATGAAACTTTACAGTTATATAGATTATACATCAGAATAACATATAGGCTTATTATGTTACGTATTATCCCGGAAATTTCTACGTGAACTGAGTCGCGGGTAATAGCTAGTAAATAATAAACAAATACACCTAAAGGTCAGTCAATTCTGACCGCACCTAAGTTTGAATTTTTGTCGTGGGTATCAGGGACTACGAGGGGCTTACCAACAACACCCAGACCCAAAACAAATATAAGTGGATCATACAAACATTTGTCTCGTTGCAAGAATAGAACCCTCACACTTACAGCAGCCTCACACTTCACTTAACAGTCGTCTGCTCGCTCGTTGCGCCACCGATAGTGTCACGTCTGTGTAGTGCGAGTTTCATAGTTTTGATAATTTGTGATTTTCATATGAAAATCTCACACCAATTAAATGTATTTAAAATTCATAGGTAAATATCATGTCACAGGAACAAACTAGTAGTTACAGGCTCGGTTTAGTGTTTACAGAATTATTGTTATTTTCGTGAACACAAAATTGGACTAACTATATTATGTATGCAAATATGTTTTTGTATCAACATCATATATATTTTTTATTCTGCTATTTAATTTTTTTTTCTTTTATTTTATTGCTTTTTTTTATTATTTTTCTTATTCTGAGTATTAGAAATGCATAGTTAACCAATTTTATAGAGTAAATAAATATTTTGTTTCAAGTGTTATTTTCACATATGAGTTTGCTAAAGGCCAACTTCCGTACGATGTTCGCGTCAAGCTTCCGACGCACGCGCAGTCTGTAACCAGAAATAGACGCCGCCAAAGCATCGGGCCAGTATTTAACAAGATTCTGACACATTCTGAGCTTTGGAGAGGAGCCGGCTGACACGGACAACCCGCATGTAACGGATATTACATTTTTAAATGATACATCACACATTAAGGCGCTCTATAACAGGCACTACATCGCAAAGGAATGAATAGCTGTCAAACAATGTATATCAAACATATCAAACTGCACAAATGGCGCAACGCCTGGGATAATTTTTAACCTACTACAAAAGGAGGATCTCAATTAGTCGGTATTTTTACGGCGTTCCCTCCTCCCTATTTAAATTTGGTTAAAAAAATGGGAAAATACTTTCCCTTTCGTAAAAAAGTCCATCATGAGCACTGAAGGGCCGAGTCTACTTGACAATATTAATAAAAGTGATCGTTAACTATCGACGACCACCGATTAATTTCGTAAATGGATAGATTTTGAGTAGTTCATTGATATAATGGCTATTGGCGCAATTAATGGATATAATAACAGCTTTGTCTTCACGGACGTATAAAAAAGAGGACATCGTCGCGCCCATAGTTAAACGGACGCCACAGATAAGCCACGCACACAGACGCGCCTCTACCTCTATAAAAGTGCCCTCCGCTCACACTAACAATCAGTCGCCGCCATTACGTGTCGAATGTTGATAGATCTGTACCTTAGTACGAGTTTTTCTCGATTCTCGAAAATCGACAATAGTTTGCAGTTTATCCATATATTTCTTAGTTTGTTGTAGTTTGTAAAGTGATTTAAACTCGTACTAGTGATGCGGATCAGCAGAAAACCCCAGGCTTTTCTGCCGTTCCGCATGTAATGAAAAAGAGGACGTAGCGCTAGGAACATTGAAAGTTAAGAAGAACTTTCAATGTTCCTAGCGCTACGTCCTCTTGTTTCAACGTCCGTGTTTGTCCTATAAAATGTGTCATTTCCTTGTTCATATTTGTATCAATCTATTAATAGTTTGACTCTATGCATTTACAATGGGCGCAATCAATACTTAATTCCGTGGCTTTATATTAAGTATTTAAGATCATGCGGGCTGCAAGTTTTACAAATTCGAAGGGGAATTGTATTCGTTTGTCGAAGTAAATTAACTCACTATTGTGTTTTATTGAACACAAATCTTGCCCTGCAACTTTGCCCTCCCACTCACATACGCATAATTAAATAAAACTTGAAAATGGTCTGTCTTTTATATTTAATAATTAATACTTATGGTATTGCATAGTAATGTCTCCTCCATGGTCTACTGACAGCGTATATGGGCTGGGAACCGGGAGGTTCCGGGTTCGTTTCCGTGGCGGTTTAGGGAGATCATAAGATCCCATGTCGTTTGCCCCTGACGTTTGTCAGGTACGCAACCGGTCGTAATACTAAGCCGAATCCTTTGTACAACATGCTTGAAAAGGTGTGTTTCGACCCAAATTGAAGTGGGACACCGCCAGGTGGAAAGAAATAATCCATCGAATATTTTTAGGTTAAAACGAGTTTGTATATCAAATGCTAAATATTTCGTATATTAATGATTCTTATGTAACAATAGTCGAATATAAAGTTGTTAGAAAGTGGGTCAGTTGAAGCTATCAGCACGATTCACGGACGTAAAGAAAAAGAAGGACAACATCTCGCCTATAGTTAAACGGACGCCACAGAGAAACCACGCACTCAAACGCGCTTTTACAAAAGTGACCTACGCACACACGCGCCATTAGGTGTCGATAGATCGATTGGGCCGAAAACCCTGCTTTACTTTCAATGTTCCTAGCGCTCTGTCCGTCTTTTTTTACGTCTGTGGCACGCTTGTACCAAGTAGGTGCAAACGGCGAAGGGCTTAAGTGTGTCAAATGTTGATAAGAGAAAGCGAGTGCTTTGTAGTAGGTTCATGCATGGTCATTGTAAACGTTGCTGTTTGCTTGCCGATGGGGCAGAATGTACCTAACGTTACTGAGGCGTGCATATTTTCGACTGACTTCAAAAAAGAAGAAGGTCTTCAATTCGTCTGTATTTTTTTCTTTATGTATGTATGTTCGCCAAGTAAGGGTCGATTTATAAGATTCTTATTGTGTTCCATAGAGCTTATTTCAAAGGTGGTCCCATATAAATTTGTTCTAGGTCGGATAAGTTTTGAGGTAGGTCCGTTACGTTTATAATCGAAATCTATAGGAGGAGGTTAAAAAAGGTAAAACTCCTTGTTAGTTAGGAGTTACAGGATACTTCTTAAAGTACTGGATAGATAACTATTTTGGTGATTGCGTCGGGAGTCTCAATTTTATGCTACTGAACACTAATGAGCACTAAAAAAAGAAATAATTAAAGTTTAACAAAAACTGAAAACCGACTTCAAAAATGAACACTTAAAAGTAATAAATAACAACAATTTGCCTTTTTATTTAATCTGTTTCGGTCCCAGCACCAACTGAGAGTAAGAAATTGTTGTTATTTTTTACTTTTAAGTGTTAATTTTTGAAGTAGGTTTTTTAACTTGCTATTATTGTCAATCGAATCGCAGCGAGCTCGATACGAATTCATTTGTGAAAATAATTCTTGCTTAGGCCACTGTTCCGTTAACAAGATGTATATGTTTGGAATACAATGTATCATCATATTATGTAGAAATAAGAGTACCTACGTACAGTCTGTTTTTTTACTGGAAAATCGGAATCTATAGGAGATACAGAAAAACCATCTTAGGAACCGTTTGTATTCGTCAACCATAATTCGCTGTCCCGATTTTTTCCTTCCGATACAATGAAATAGCTGAGGTGATCAGAATAATATTATGCTGTCGTATTTTTGTCGCTTTCAATATTTTTTAGAGACAATTGGCAAAATTTTGTATGCCGAAATTATTTTCGCAAAAAAAGAACAAATGGTTGTTACGACAGTTTGTTTCTCTATATACTTATTTGTGCAACATAGAATAAATCGAAGTGAAATTTCGAAATCGCGAGCTGATTTTAATTTCCAACGTGTACTTGTACTGACTTTTCTATTAGGATATAAATTATTATATACTTGCAATTACGTGATTCTTAACTTTTAAACGAATTTGTCCCTTTCATTTTCAAACAATGTGACGCAAGGAAAGAAGTGACAAACTATTTTAAAGATGAGAAGAGCGTAAATATTTATGAGTAAGGGGTTATTTTTGATTATTTAGGGTTTGTTTTTGTTCAGATTGGCGTACCATCACAAAATTCACATAAAACTGGTAGGTGTTAAAAACACCATGCATCGCGCCAGAATGGAAAAATCACATTTGATTTCAACAGCCTATGGAAATGGCGCTGTAATCGTTTAGCTTGGAAACTAGTTTAACCGGTTCATGTTGAGACACTCCCATATTGTGTGTTAGTAAACAAGCATAGTATAGTTAAGTATGACTCGCGTTAGGCAATGATAAGCTTAGATTAATGAGGATATTTGTTTGATGATAAATAAAATAAAAAGTTTGTTACCGCCGAATGCTCATACACTTAAGGTCGCCTTATTTCATTTAAGGCCGCCTTATCTGTCAAAATTTTATGGCGAAAATCAATGTAAGAAGCCGATAAAGTTGAGTAGCGTTTAACCATTCGGGCGTTGTTAGGTTTAGTTTGTCATCTCCTTGGTCTAGTTGTATCGAACAGGGGTGTGAACTGAGAGGTCTTGAGTTCGATCGAGCGAGTGTTTCCGTATATTCCCAATTAGGGTATTAATAACAGGCAGCCGGTCGTAAAAATTAAGCCGAATTCTTTCTGTAACCTACTTGAAAAAGTGTATGACACCACATTGAGATGGGATAAGCCTTGGCGTGCAGTCCGTATAGAGAAAGAGACACTGTCTAACACATGACTATTTTCCAATTACGTAATTCTAGTAAAAACATATAACTAAAAACAGATTTTCGAAATAACAGCATGCTCGGTTGGTATTGTAAACGACACGGGGATGATCCCCGTGCTTACTTACTTATATTGAAGAAAATAATTATGCAAGTTTTTGTCTACTCTAATATGAATGGCTGTGCACGTCACTGGGGATAAGGCAGGTGAAAAAAAGCAGGGATATAGCGATATGACAACGTGAAAGTTCGAGAAAAGGGGCACGAATAAGTAGCTTAAATTCGAAGTGGCAAATATAGCTTTCCTTCTTGGTTTTGTGATTCGGCCACGCCTTAGTTTTTTTAATGCCTATAATATGTTAACAACTCGGTTCACGTCCGTAGTGAAAGAAACGATTTCACTTTCACTGTTAAGTAATTTTATTTATCTACTTGGTATCCATAGTATAACATTACCAGTTGATTACATAAAACTCGATACGATTACTAGACTTTTATTCTATATGTCAACCACGGACGTAAAAAAAGATGGACGGAGCGCTAGGAACATTCAATGTGAAGCAGGTGGTGACTCGTGATGCGATTCGAACTTGAATTCGATTTGGTTTCATTTATTTACTTAAAATTCAACCGAAATCGCGTTAAAAAGTGCATTAATGTCACGTTAAAAATTACCAAATGACAAGTTCTCGAATATTATGCAACATTAGCGCACTTTAAAAGGCGATTTCGGTGGAATTTTAAGTCAATAAATGAAACCAAATCGAAATTACAATCGAATCGAGTGTCAAAAGTAAGGGGGTAGCGTTTTCGCCTCGTTCGGTCTATCAACACGTAATGGCGGCGACTGATCGAATTAGCACTGCTTCACTTTTAATGTTCCTAGCGCTCCATCCATCTTTTTTTTACGTCCGTGATATCAACCATGATTTTTTTATATGTCTTGCTACTCTGCTAGCGATTACGTAAAATAAATTTGTAAGATATATTAACATACATACATACATAAGCTCACGCCTGTATCCCCGAAGGGGTAGGCAGAGGCGCACTAGCGAACTAGAACACCCACATTTCGTCGAGCTTAGTTCTGTCCCAGATGTGATAGGAGGCGAGCCTATCGCCATATCGGGCACAAATTCCAGACTCCGGGCTGATATGGAAAAATCCAATATCACTTTGCCCGACCCGGGATCAAACCCGAGACCTCAGAACCGTAGTCGTACCGAAATACCACCACGCTACCGATATAAGATATAATAACTAAAGGGAATACAAAAAGTACCCTTAACCGACGCGAATGTATGAAGAGATTGATGAAAGTAGATGAAGCGAAAGTAGTGTGTCAGAATCGGGCGAAGTGGAAATCCATAGTCTCTGCCTACCCCTATGGGATACAGGCGTGATATTATGTATGTTTGTATGTAAATTTGTATGAAAAACATCAATTCTCCACGCAACTGCTAGGAGCGTTCGGGCGTTTGTCATATAACATTCAGAATATTTTACGTAGTCGCTAGAGATAAATCCCAAATAAACGAGTTACGGAACGCCTCTGGCGGTTAATTGGAGAATCAAAAAATCCAAATATTATCCAAATATATCTGGGAAAGACCTATGTCTAACAGTGGAGGGGTACAGACCACTGAACGCAAATATTTTTGCAGTCGCTAGCGATAAACGTAAAAATCTCATGATTACAGCCTTGAGTCACGATGATCATTTAAAAGCGTAAATAACGTGGTTATAAAGGAGTCTTTATGCTAACTATAATCTTATCGAGAAAATTTACTTACTGTATTAACGCGTACTATGGGTACAGGTGCGAGGCGAATTCGATTCGAATTTGATTGTCAAAATTATTCGCGCTTAGTCCTCCGTATCTTCCCCCCCCCAGACTGACTAAGAAAGACTGAAGACGTAGTTTGAAAAAGTTAAAGTAACACCTGGAATCTAGATGGCAAATGTAACTGCAATTTGGCAGTCTGTATGTGTATAATATGTGTATGTTCATACCCGAATATTCAATGGGCGTGTAGGCACATTTGAATTTTATACATATACCTAAGCAAAGATTTAAGGGGGCATATATTTTTTCGAAACAAAACACAAAAACATCCACAAAAACGCTGTCTCCTGCTCATGGGACAATGGATCATAGACAAAAATGTGTACCGAAACCATGTTTTGCGTAGGTGTTTTTAATGTTTTAGTGCAGGGCGAGGCTAAACATAACACGCTTACATCATCACTATTGTTTTGACATAAAAGATAATATCTATTGTACTTAACTTTCCATTGCTGCCAAGGTGCGCCAATAATTTGAAGAAAATGCATAGTTTATGATAAACTCTACAGTTTGCTATCTCGCTTAACGTGTAGATAAGATAACGTTTTTTAGTCATTAAGGCCTTTGTGATACTTCTTAATAATTTGCAGCATATTTTAATTAGACACCTGTCTTACATTACAATGTCCATCGATATACAATAGTAATCACAAGTTTAAAAACTTATGGACCAATTTCAAATCCGATCGTAACCAAATTTACATAGGACCACCCTTGAAATAAGCTCTATCGAACACAAAAAGAATTTTGAAAATCGGTCCACATTTGGCGGAGATATCGCGTAACATACATATAAAAAAAACAGACGAATTGAGGACCTTCTCCTTTTTGGAAGTCGGTCGAAAACGTGATCATTATTATTAAGACAAAAATATACCAAGAGCAATTACGCGAAAAACAGTCGTCAAGTTATTAAAAATAATTATATGATAAAAACTCACCATCTTTAACAAACAAGGCCAGAATAACAATGGACACGAGAACTGATAGATTAGCCATAATTTAATCGGCACAACTGACAACACAATTCAAAGAAAACAGTACGATTTGACGCGATCGTTTCGAACGTTGGTCGGCGAGTGAATGAGGCCGACACCGCCAAATTCGTAATACGTTTGTGTTTACGTCGTCACAGAATCACGTTTTACAACGCCACGCAGCGATGTGTTATGGCGGGTACACACCGGGCGAACGAAGGCGAACGAATCTATATTTTTATTTAAAACACTTTATACATAATATGATATGTACAGGCGGACTTAATGCCTGAGGCATTCTCTACCAGTCAACCTTTGGGTGGTGCAGAGAATATACAAGGCAGGTGTATAAATTGATATAGGAGAGGAGAGGTGAAAGACATTATAAATATAAAACAATACATATTTATACATACAAGCATACATACATATACACACATATAATACATATATATAAATATATATATACATACATATGATAGATAATAAATATTACACACATAAATCATTATGTTATAATATACACATAACAGTACGAAACCATAACAAACCATAACTAGTGAAATTACTCTGCATCTCCGCCACGAAGCAGTTGACGAACTCTGTTTTTAAAAGCCAGGCGATTAGTACACAACCTAATTTCGAGTGGGAGAGAGTTCCAGAGAAGGATCGATTGGATGGCAAAAGAAGAATGGATAAAGTCTGAAGTATGAGAGGGACACTTGAGAAGAAGATTACTTGAAGAACGGAGATTTCTTACTTGGTTACTACTAAGGTATTGAAAGTGGGAAGGTAAGTAAGAAGGTGGAGAAGAAGAAGTAAGAAACGAGTGGAGAGTGGTCAGCGCGCGTAAAGAGCGGCGCTGACGAATGGGTAACCATTTCAGTTGCATGCGATAAGATGACACATGATCATACTTGCGAAGATTGTAGATGAATCGAATGCAGTTATTAAGAAGGCAGTCGAGTTTATTGAGCAGGTCTGCATTCAGGTCAAAATAGCACACATCACCATAGTCGATAATTGGGAAGATTAAGGCTTGCACAAGCATGATTTTTGTCCTAGATGGCAGGAAGTTCTTCAGGCGATAAAGGGCGCGAAGAGTACCGGTGACCCTCTGGCAGACAGACGCTACCTGGGGTTGCCAGCTCAGGGTGGCGTCTATGTGTAAGCCCAGGTCTTTAACACAAGCGGAAAAAGGGATAGCGGTACCATCAAATTCAACCGGAGGAATGGTTGCCATGTCCAAGCGGTTTATAATTCTGGAACTGCCCACAATAATAGCTTGACATTTATTGTGGTTAACTGTCAAACCAAAACTGTCGGACCAGCTCTTTAAATATGCCAGGTCCCTATTTACACTAGCGACACCCGCAGATACACAATCGACACCAACCTGAGAATACAACTGGAGGTCACCGGCATACAGATGATACGCACATTGAAGGTTTTTTGTTAGGAGATTAATGAATATAGAAAACAACAAAGGAGAGAGAATACCGCCTTGAGGAACGCCAGTGACGATATCGCGCCAACTTGATGAATTATCATCAAGCCGCACCGCCTGCTGACGACCTTAAAGATAAGATGAGAACCAATCCAACGCCACTGATGAGACCATAAGACGGGAAAGAATAGATAGGAGAATGTCGTGACTGACGGTATTAAAGGCCTTTGAGAAGTCAACCAGAACCAGTATGGTTACTTTGGTTTCTATACCCTGCGGGGTTAGACAAGTGGTTTATGCGCTAGTCGAATAGAATAAATCTATGGGAATGACATAAGAGTACGCTATATACATTTATTATTCTATATTCGACTAGCGCATAAGCCACTTGTGTAAACCCGCTGTTGCGTTCACACAATCAAACTTTCGCTGTTGTGGGAATGAAATAGGCATGATTCATTCGCACCGCGTCATAATACCTAGAGATGCTGATTTCCACTTTGCCTTTGTTGTAGGTTATTATAAAATATACTTAAAACTATACGAATATTTCGTTTGTATTATAACAAACAATCTTTCTTTCTACCTGCCCTTATCCCACCTTAATGCGGAGTCGGCGCAACACACTTTTCAAGCATGTTGCAGAAAGGAATTGGCTAAGTTTTTACGACTGGCCATCTGTCTGACGTCAACCCCCTTTTAGGGATCCAGGCCCGGATAAATTAAATTCGAAAATTTTCTTCCTAACCTGGGAATCGAACCCAGGTCCTCACGTTCCACAGCCCATATATGTTGCCACTAGACCAAGGCGACACATTGTATATAACAAACAATATTTTCTGCAAATAATGTAATTTTTATCTAGTATATTTTATATGTTGTGTAAAATTCTGTTTTTTACTTACTTAATTAAACATAAACTATACATGTCGATTCATGAGTAATACTGAACAAATATTCTGTGACTGGGACTTAGGTACATTACTTCAACCAGCTAAGTAGCCATTAGCGTCTACTCAGCGGCCTGAGCAGGAAAATTTCTGACAACCGTAAATGTATTCGAACTCGATGCGCGTCTATGAAATTTGTATGAAATATTAACCAAACGTCATCAGTGCGCAGCGAACTCGAATACATTTACATTTACATTAGTTTTTCGTGCTCGGGCTACTGTTCTCATTTTAATGTTAACTTTTAAGTACTTTTACTGCATCCCTATTTTCTCGCGCGCCTTTTTTATTTGTGAACGTTTAAAAAAACGCTGCGTTTACGAAACCATTTTGTGACTGTGAGTAGGTTCGTACTACGTAGCATGCTGCGTGTTGCATTGTATTCAGTGTCACAGATTACACAACATAAACGCGCCTTACCACAAAGCTAAGCGTATACCACGGACGTAAAAAAAAAATGAACGGAGCGCTAGGAACATTGAAAGTGATGCAGGGTTTTCGACCGATTCGATCAATCGACACGTAATGGCGGCGACTGAGCGTGTTATGAGTTATTATAAGATGTTTTCCTTATATATGATAATGTGTGCGTAGGGCACTTTTGTGCAGGCGCGTTTGTGTGCGTGGCTTCTCTGAGGCGTCCGTTTAATTCTAGGCGAGATGGTGTT